>OX451736.1:1070262336-1072675091 GCA_948472305.1 Vicia faba
GCTCACCATCTCTCAAACACCCTTGTACACCAAAAACCCCATTTTCTGCCAAAACAGGGCAGGTTCTGCAAATCACAAGCCAAAACAAAATCCACTCGTGCGTTTTGCTTGAAACCAGTTCCAACACACTCCATACAATATACCTAAACTATCCCGACCAGTCTCAAGCCACTGTAACTCCATTTTCACACTTCACCATTTTTAAATTCTGAGTTTGCAGGTTGAGTTCTATAGGGAGATTCAGGCAAGTTCAAAGCAAACTAAGCATTGGAAAAGCTCAAAGGAACTTCAAGCAAGCTCACAAGTATCTCAGGCCTCACTTACAACCCCTACATTACCATACTCGAGCTTGACTGGAACAGGTATTTCACAAACTTCTATCTCCTTATTTATGAATCATTAGGCTTAGGTTTGTGAAGCAAAAATGTAGTCCTCATTGTCCTTGAGCTGTACATATGCATAGAATTAATTTATGGTAACAGAGCTAGGAGAATTTGGATGTTGAACTTTTTGAAAAAAACTAGGTCAGAATTTAGGGCCAATGAAATTCTCTCTGGTCTTTGAGAGTTAGATCAAGTTTTTTATATGGTTAGAATCGTGTGATCAAGAGCTATAACTTTCATGTTGCAAGTTTTTATTTTTTAGCACGTATGTAGGAGTTCCAGGTTTGAATACAGGGCGCGCATTTTTTGTTGCTGAAGGTTAGGGATGAAGTGGAAATGGACTGGGCCTGGCTTTGGCTGACTATTGGCACCCCCTGTTTACTTCCTACACCCCCCTGGGCCCATTTCATTATTTTTCCATATTTTTCATTTCTATTTTTATTTTCTGACTTTATTATTTTTTTCTTGAACATTTAAAATCACAAAAAATATTTTCTTTATTTTTGGCATTTTATCATATTTTTATTTTATTTTTATTTGCATAATAAATAATTATTAGGTTATTATTACTTTATTTTCTTATTTAAAACTTGTAAATATTATAAAAATATTATATTTTTTTTTTATTTTTTTATTATTTATACACTTAAATAATATTCTCTCACACATTTTAATTTTTTAACACTTTTTTGAATATTTTTATTTTATTTTCTTGCACATAAAAAATGAATAAATAAATATTTAGAATATATATTTTCTTAAAACAAAAAACTAGGGTTTCCACCCTTTCAAAAATAATCATTTATTTTCTTATTATTTTTAGACAAAAATAATTTATTTTACATGCATAAAATAAATACAAAAACATTTTGCATATTTATATTTAATTGCTTATTTAAATAATTGTCTTATTTATTTATTTGTACAATTAAATTCAATATGGTTGTAATAGTTTTAGGGCTTTATTTTTGAGCAATATCTCCCTATTCAAACTTGTACCTCCCTCCCCATAATAATGTTGTAATAGTATTAGATTTACTTTTACGCACTTTATTGCTTTCAAATATGCCATGATAGAAAGATTAGGGTTTGTATGATAACCAAAATCAAAACAAATAGCTTGACTAAACACAAGACAAAAATGCATGAAAAATGACAACACAATGCACACAAGCACCCCTAGGGTTTCACCCACTTGGTTGCCTTAAAAACATGGCCATGGTATGCATGCTAGGTATCTTTACAAAACAAAGCAAAACAAAAGATCATAGTCCCTCGATGACGCTATCTTGGTTGCCTATACAAAAATGATCTAGTCCCTCAAAAACTTGCTAAGATACTTGGCAACATTGTTATCATGGTCATACGATGACCCACGCCTGTCCCGTTTAACATCCAAACACAAGGTTGTTTACCAAATGCAATGGTAAAACAACAAATGTCAAAAGGGTTAAAAATGTGTAGGAAAGTTCTTTGAATAGGGTAGACAACTCCAAGTTACTTGATCAAACTTGCAAACATCCTTGCTATTTTCAAAAACATATCACAACACAATTTCAAAACATTTCCCAACAAACTTTCAAACATTGAAACATTTTTCAAAAGACAAACACTTTTGTATATATTCAAACAAGAATCATTACAAAGGTTGCCTAGACAAATGCGTCTTTTCAAAATATTTTCAAAACCACACACAAAAGCACCATTTCAAACAATTAAAAAGCAAAAGCAAGTGATCTAAAACAAGTAACTAAGAGCCCATGGAAAACCATGGATGAAAAGGGTGCTAGCACCTTCCCTTTTCATAATCTTCCCCCCGAACCCAAAAACAATCTCAAATGTCTTTCCCGTGCTTTTTTACCTTTCCTTTTGGATAAAATAAAAGTCGGTGGCGAGTCTTGCTAAACCGAAACATTTGCGAACAAAAAAACGCAAAACCTCAAGTCAGTTCTCCCACCGCATCACACCCGTCCCTTTACATCCAAAGATAAAACTTCTTATCAATCAATGGTAAGATAATAGCATCTAGGGGAGGAGGAGAAGAACAAATACTTTTGATTAGGTAGAAATGTTTTTAGTTGCTTCCTCATTTTCAAAACAAACATCTTTTCCAAACACACACTTTCAAAGCATGAAATATTTTTAAAAGTCCAACATCTTGTGTACGTTCTTATAAAGACAAGAATCATTACAAAGTTTGCCTAAACAGAGGCTCTTTTCACAAATACTTTCAAAAAACATCACAAAGCACATTTTCAAACAAAAGTAAATGATCTAGCAAGAAACTAAGAGCCCATAGATAACTATGGATTAAAAGGGTGCTAACACCTTCCCTTTTCATAATCTACCCCCGAACTTAAGAAATAATCTCAAAGGTCTTCCCTGTTCTTTTCACCCTTTCCTTTATTGGATAAAATAAAAGTCGGTGGCGACTCTTGCTAACAGCAACAATTGTGATCAAACGCAAAACATCCCAAGTCAGTTCTCCCACCGCGTTACAGAACTGGTGAATCTGCTGGGAATTCTTTTTAAAAGTGGGGTTACCTTAGGGATAGATCACATTTACTTGCTTTTATTTGTTTGACTTGTTTACTTTACATTTTGGTTCCTTGTTTGGGATTATTTTGATCCTCTACCCGTATCTGGGACACCTTGTAGGTAAGTAGCAATACATTGTGGAAACTGTGCGGGGTATACCGACATGGTCTAAGAAACAGCTACGTTAGTGTGACACATTTGTTGGTACCGGTAGCACTTGAGTAGTCAAGGAGAACACGGGGCCGCTGTGTGGTGTCATAAAGCACTAACTGACTTTAGAACCTTTACTTGACCAACTTGGCCATTAGGAAGTAGTGAGGTAGCCGGCTTTGGTGCAGTATGAAGTTGGTTGACACTCGATATTATGCTCATTAAGATCAGACTTTCGGGATATTTCGGTCGCTGTTAAAGAGGCTTGCGTTGAAACAATGTCCGATGAAGAAAGATCAGTGATATTGAGATCCCCTAGAACCCGGTTACTACTACTAGGACAGGTTGAGCCAACTAAACTTCAAGAGGGTACTTACCTATAAACTTCACGCAAGCCTAAACCTAAGGATTTGTTTGCCTTATGTGTATATGCATAATTGTACATAACGTCATGACATCATACCATTGCATTTTTTCACTAACCATTTCAAGGATTATTGGGATTTATTTTTGTTCTGTTTTGTAGGATATGGCCTCCACCCGCAGGAATACTATCCAAGTCAATCTTGTAAGAATTCCTTATCAACTCAAAGAGTTAGCATCAAGGGTTCCTGAGAGTTCTTAATTCATCGAATGACATGGTCGACTCCTAAACTTGGTTACCTAGAGCATTGATGAGGACATTATGAAAGTAATTTTCCAGTTCTTCGACCCTTTGCACCATTGCTTCACCTTTCACGATTACCAGCTTGTACCTACTATGGAAGAATTCTCTCAACTCTTGAGGATTCCTATTCTCAATCATCTACCTTTCAACGGTATGGAAAGAGATTCGATCCCTGAAGAGATTTCCCAAGCGCTACACTTGCAACAATCCGACGTCACGACTAATTGGGAAATAAGAAGTGGTGTCAAAGGGTTCCTAGTCAAGTTCTTGTTGGAGAAAGCTCAAGATTGTTGGAACACTCTGGATTTACAAGCTTTTGAATAAATCTTGGCCCTTCTCATCTATGGGATGGTTTTATTTCCAAACCCTGACCAACTTATAGATGTAAATGCTGTCAAAATCTTCATGTCTCGCAATCTGATGCCTACTTTGTTGGGAGATATCCTACTTTCTCTCCACTCTTGCACTACAAGGAAAAGAGGAACCCTCATGTGTTGCACTCCTCTATTGGATAGGTGGTTTGTTTCACATCTCCCCTGATCCATGTTGAAGAACGAGCAAGGTTTAAGATGGTCCAATAGGTTGATATCACTCATACATTCGGATATTCACTGGTGTTCTCAATCCTTGGAGTATGTTACTATCATAGATCGTTATGGGGATTTCCCTAATGTCCCTTTGCTTGGCATTATAGGAGGTATCACTTACAACCCTTTCTTAGCTTTGCGACAGTTGGGGTATGCCCGAAGAGATGGTCCTCATGATATGCTCATCCAAGGAGTGGTGTTCAACTACGAGAGCAACGATCAAGGCTATCGTTAGAGGTTTTTGCGGGCTTGGAGGATGGTAAACAAAGTGGATAGTAAGATGCTGGGACGCAAAAATTCTATTCCCCTTGAGCCTTACCTAAGGTGGGTACGAGTTTGTGCTTAAAAACTCGTGATTCCTTATCACTCCATCCTACCCGTTATTGTGAAGCCTGTGGCTGAAGAAGAAGTCCCGTACACTGTCCTCTATCCTGACATGGCTACTTCTCTTGAAGACTTGCAAAAGGTTTGGATTAAGCTAAATGAAGAACGAGACACTTTCGAGGCTCAATTCTACGCAAGCGAAAAAAGGGTTTTGGAGCTTACAAGCAACTACATGAAGAACAATGTTTGAACGCCTACCTTGCACCAAAGAGGATGCGTTCGACCTCTTTATCTTAGAGATTTACTTTGTAAGCCCAGGAGGCACGTTGTAACCATTTTGAACCAATTAATGAAAATTGACGTTTGTTCATTCTTTGTCTAGACAAATTTAAATTTCATAAATCCTTGAAATCATTTGCACGCACATCTTCCATGCATCATAACATAACAAGTTTCCTTATCTTTCTGTTGTTTACTTCAGCAACATGGATATCGAGAAAACAGTGAAAGACCTGCAAGCACAAAACTCCCAGTTTCAAGAGACTCTACTGACCCTGGCCAAGGGGCAACAATATTTGATGATGTTGCTATCGTCCAAAAAGAAACCAAAAAGGAAAGCCTTAGTCAACATGGGTAGAAGATTCAGAGAGTCGATCCGTAAGATACCGGTAGTGGAAGACTCATCTGAGGAAGACGAAAATAAAAGTAGAGAAGCAAGGAGTACACAGGATGGGTGTTTCAATGACCAAGTGTCCGATGATGAATACTATTTTGATGAGCAGTATCCTCATGTCGATATTAAGTACAACCAGCTAGAAGATATAATGAAGGACGTTGAGATTCAAGCCATCCCTGGTTTGGATTTTGATGATTTGGGTTTAATATCTGGGGTTGTCATTCCCCACAAATTCAAGATACTAGTCTTAGCTAAATATGATGGGGTTTCCTACCCAAAGCTTCACCTGATGTCTTATGTGCACAAAATACAACCGCACACCGCTGACAAGAAACTCTGGGTTCACTTCTTTCAAGAAAGCTTGGCTGGAACTCAACTAGAGTGGTTTTACCAATTGGAGTGTTCCCGTATCCATACATGGGAAGGCTTGGCCACTTCTTTATATCACCAATACCAGTAGAATGCCGACCAGGCACCGATAAGAGTTCAACTGCAAGACATGACGATGGGAAAAAACGAAGGGTTCAAAGAGTACGCCCAAAAGTGGAGGGATCTTGCCAGTAGGTTTCAACCACCATTAACTGATAGAGAACACATTGATATGTTTATGGGCAATTTATCTGGTCCATTTTTCAACTTATTGGTTGGTTGTTCTTCATCCGATTTCACCGAGCTGATCTTAACTGGTGAAAGAGTTGAAAGTGGTATCAAGAGTGGGAAGATTCCCATAGCATCTGCTTCCACCTCCAATCCCGTAAAGAAATCATTAATTGGGAAGAATGAAACGAATTTTGTGTATGGGGAAAGGGCCCGTACTAGGAAGGATGACCGCCCGTCCGTTAATGTTGTCTGAATTTCCAATCCAACTCCTGCTCAAAGACAATCTTCCAATCATCAACGATTTGAGACTCCACGAAGACAATACACAAGGATAGGCATGTCGCTATCCCAAGCCTTACAACACTTGTTAAAGGATAATTTGGTGACACTGCGTGATCCTCCAGCTAATCCAGATACCTCCTTGCTTAAATACAATCTGAATACCAAGTGTGCATATCACTCGAATAGTCCCGGGCATGAGACCGACCAATGTTGGGCTCTGAAGAATAAAATTCAAGACTTAATAGACAATAAGACCATCGAATTTGATCTTCCTCCAATTCCCAATGTGATAACAGCACCAATGCCAAACCATGGCAAGGGTGTCAATGCTGTTGAAGACACCATCTTTGTTTCCTCCGTCAACGACTTGACTACTCCGTTAACCATTATAAAAAAGAATATACTGAAAGCCTGGGTTTTTCCTTGCTGTTTGAAGGACTGTGATTGCTGCGCCAAACAACTCATTGGATGCAAATGGCTGAAGGAAGGCATTCAACGCCCGATGAATAGCCATGAGATCCTATTTGAGAAGACTCTGTCAGCCAAAAATTTGACCAATAAGATTCAAGACCTCTCCATCATAACAATTTCAAACAAGCCTCTTAGGATCTCCTGAAAGGGTCCTATCAGGATTTCGAATGAACCGACTGTTTCTCCTCTGATAATTACCTCCCCTGGGCCAATACCGTACTCTTCCAACAAAGTAGTGCCATGGAACTATGGTGATGAGGTGTTTTACCATGGATTAAAGCAAGATGCTTGGATTGAAGAAAGCAAAGCTGATGACATTGGTAACATTACTAGCTCTAGTAAGGTGACCAGAACTGGGAGAATCTTTTCACCCAACATCTCACCACCAACCGCTAAAAAGGCACATGTCTGCATTACCACGGCTAATCCTAGTGCTGACACGAGGGGAAAGGAGAAAGTATTTGAGCCTACTGAGACAGAAATACCCGCAAAAGACATTGCTGATGAGGAACCTTCCGCTCAAGAAATGGATGAGATCTTCAAAATTATAAAGAGGAGTGATTTCAAGATAGTGGAGCAGCTGAGGAAAACCCCTTCCAAGATTTTCGTGTTATGTTTTCTACTTTGTTCTGATGCTCATGCCTGGGCATTATTCAAATTATTGAAGAAGGCTCATGTCCCTCATGAGACCACAACTGACCAGTTTTAAAATTGTGTGGCAAGCTTGACGGCTGACAATGGTTTGGGGTTCTCGTATGCTGATCTGACACAACTTGAAAATTGTTTAAAGAAGATGTCCCGTACACTGTCCTCTATCCGGACATGGCTACTTCTCTTGAAGACTTGCAAAAGGTTTGGATTCAGCTAAATGAAGAACGAGACACTTTCGAGGCTCAATTATACGCAAGCGAGAAAAGGGTTTTGGAGCTTACAAGCAACTACATGAAGAACAATGTTTGAACGCCTACCTTGCACCAAAGAGGATGCGTTCGACCTCTTTATCTTAGAGATTTACTTTGTAAGCCCAGGAGGCACGTTGTAACCATTTTGAACCAATTAATGAAAATTGACGTTTGTTCATTCTTTGTCTAGACAAATTTAAATTTCATAAATCCTTGAAATCATTTGCACGCACATCTTCCATGCATCATAACATAACAAGTTTCCTTATATTTCTGCTGTTTATTTCAGCAAGATGGATATCGAGAAAATAGTGAAAGACCTGCAAGCACAAAACTCCCAGTTTTAAGAGACTCTACTGACCCTGGCCAAGGGGCAACAAGATTTGATGATGTTGCTATCGTCCAAAAAGAAACCAAAAATGAAAGCCTTAGTCAACATGGGTAGAAGATTCAGAGAGTCGATCCGTAAGATACCGGTAGTGGAAGACTCGTCTGAGGAAGACGAAAATAAAATTAGAGAAGCAAGGAGTACAAAGGATGGGTGTATCAATGACCAAGTGTCCGATGATGAAGACTATTTTGATGAGCAGTATCCTCATATCGATATTAAGTACAAGTAGCTAAAAGATAGAATGAAGGACGTTGAGATTCAAGCCATCCCTGGTTTGGATTTTGATGATTTGGGTTTAATATCTGGGGTTGTCATTCCCCACAAATTCAAGATACAAGTCTTAGCTAAATATGATGGGGTTTCCTACCCAAAGCTTCACCTGATGTCTTATGTGCACAAAATACAACCGCACACCGATGACAAGAAACTCTGGGTTCACTTCTTTCAAGAAAGCTTGGCTGGAACTCAACTAGAGTGGTTTTACCAATTGGAGTGTTCCCGTATCCATACATGGGAAGGCTTGGCCACTTATTTATATCACCAATACCAGTAGAATGCCGACCAGGCACCGATAAGAGTTCAACTGCAAGACATGACGATGGGAAAAAACGAAGGGTTCAAAGAGTATGCCCAAAAGTGGAGGGATCTTGCCAGTAGGTTTCAACCACCATTAACTGATAGGGAACACATTGATATGTTTATGGGCACTTTATCTGGTCCATTTTTCAACTTATTGGTTGGTTGTTCTTCATCCGGTTTCACCGAGCTGATCTTAACTGGTGAAAGAGTTGAAAGTGGTATCAAGAGTGGGAAAATTCCCATAGCATCTGCTTCCACCTCCAATCCCGTAAAGAACTCCTTCATTGGGAAGAAAGAAACGAATGTTGTGTATGGGGAAAGGGCCCGTACTAGGAAGGATGACCGCCCGTCCATTAATGCTGTTTGAATTTCCAATCCAACTCCTGTTCAAAGACAATCTTCCAATCATCAACAATTTGAGACTCCACGAAGACAATACACAAGGATAGGCATGTCGCTATCCCAAGCCTTACAACACCTGTTAAAGGATAATTTGGTGACACTGCGTGATCCTCCAGCTAATCCAGATACCTCCTTGCTTAAATACAATCTGAATACCAAGTGTTCATATCACTCGAATAGTCCCGGGCATGAGACCGACCAATGTTGGGCTCTGAAGAATAAAATTCAAGACTTAATAGACAACAAGACCTTCGAATTTGATCTTCCTCCAATTCCCAATGTGATAACAGCACCAATGCCAAACCATGGCAAGGGTGTCAATGCTGTTGAAGACACCATCTTTGTTTCCTTCGTCAAAGACTTGACTACTCTGTTAACCATTATAAAAAAGAATCTACTGAAAGCCTGGGTTTTTCCTTGCTGTTTGAAGGACTGTGATTGCTGCGCCAAACAACTCATTGGATGCAAATGGCTAAAGGAAGGCATTCAACGCTCGATGAATAGCCATGAGATCCTATTTGAGAAGACTCCGTCAGCCAAAAATTTGACCAATAAGATTCAAGACCTCTCCATCATAACAATTTCAAACAAGCCTCTTAGGATCTCCTGAAAGGGTCCTATCAGGATTTCGAATGAACCGATTGTTGCTCCTCTGATAATTACCTCCCCTGGGCCAATCCCGTACTCTTCCAACAAAGTAGTGCCATGGAACTATGGTGATGAGGTGTTTTACCATGGAATAAAGCAAGATGCTTGGATTGAAGAAAGCAAAGCTGATGACATTGGTAACATTACTAGCTCTAGTAAGGTGACCAGAACTGGGAGAATCTTTTCACCCAACATCTCACCACCAACCGCTAAAAAGGCACATGTTTGCATTACCACTGCTAAGCCTAGTGCTGACACGAGGGGAAAGGAGAAATTATTTGAGCCTACTGAGACATAAATACCCGCAAAAGACATTGCTGATGAGGAACCTTCCGCTCAAGAAATGGATGAGATCTTGAAAATTATAAAGAGGAGTGATTTCAAGATAGTAGAGCAGTTGGGGAAAACCCCTTCCAAGATTTCCATGTTATGTTTTCTTCTTTGTTATGATGCTCATGCCTTGGAATTAGTCAAATTATTGAAGAAGGCTCATGTCCGTCAGGAGACCATAACTGACCAGTTTGAAAATTGTGTGGCAAGCTTGACGGCCGACAATGGTTTCGGGTTCTCGGATGCTGATCTGAAACCACTTAGAAAGAACCATAACAAAGCTCTGCATGTTTCTATTGAATGTAAGGGGACTACCCTAGCACATGTTCTGGTTGACACTGGATCTTCCTTAAACATACTACCCAAGGGCGCGTTGGACCGATTAGACTGCAAAGGACTGGTGTTAAAGCCGAGTGATATTATTTTGAGGGCTTTTGATGGGTCCAAAAGGACGGCTCATGGAGAGGTGGAACTCCCGTCAAGGTGGGCTCACAGATTTTCAACTCTACTTTCTACATCATGGATATCCGTCCTTCTTAATCCTGTTTTCTGGGTCACCCTTGGATCCATGGAGCAGGGGCAGTAACGTTAACCCTTCATCAAAAGCTCAAGTACCCGGTCAAGGGAAGGATCATCACTGTTTATGGTGAGGAGGAGCTCATGGTAAGCCACCTCAATTCTTTCAAATATGTGGAGATGGATGGCTAATTTATAGAAAACCCGTGTCAGGATTTTGAAGTTGTTCTGCCTATGATTGCTACTGCCAAAGTCTCCTCTGACATGCCCAAAGCTTATGGATTGGTGCCAAGGATGGTTTCATTTAAAGATGCTCATGCCGCAATCAAAGAAAGAAGTTGTGGTACTTGGGGGCAACTCCCCGAGATCCTATTCAAAGCAGGCAAATGTGGTTTGGGTTTCACTATCAAGGCTCAGAAAGAAGTGAGGCGCGCTCGTGCAGGGAAGCCCCCTCTCCGTATTGGAAGTCACGAAGTAAACATTGTGGAGGATTCTGATGATGAATGTGCATTTGAAGAATGGGTATACCCTACTACAACAGAGATCAACAATTGGAACGCAAAGGATTTCGTTCCCATCTCCTTCATTGAGGAGTAATTACTTGTTTATTGCTTTTTATTAATTCAAGAACCTTTTGTCTGTAATATTAAACAATGACTTTTAAGCCATATGCCTGGCCCAGGGCACTATGGTCCATTTGTTAAGGGTTTATTTATGTTTATTTTATCATATGATCATTCAATATAAATCATTGGACTTTTACATTCAAATCTTTGTGCTCATTGTCTTTCTTTTTTCTTCAAATGCGTTTTTCAAAATATCCATGTATCTTACATGCACACACACACACACACACACACACACACACACACACACACACACACACACACACACACACACACACTCTTGCAGGTCCTCATCCACTTCGAATCTCATTGCCAATGACTCTACTATTGCCAACTATGATTTCGAACATCCAATTAACCAAACTGAAGACGAAGGCGAGGAAGATTGTGAGATACCAGGAGAACTAGCCATGCTCTTATTGCAAGAGGAAAAATATATTCAACGTAATGAAGAGTCAATTGAAGTCATCAATCTAGGTACCGAGACAGACAAGAAAGAAGTCAAGATCAGCGCTAACCTAGGAAGCAGTGTCAAAAGCAGATTGGTTCAGATGTTGCATGACTACGTGGAAGTGTTTGCTTGGTCGTATGAAGATATGCCAGGATTGGATACCGACATTGTAGTTCATCGTCTGCCAACAAAGGAAGATTGTCCTCTTGTCAAGCAAAAAGTTCGTCGCATGAGGCCTGACATGTCTGAAAAGATAAAAGATGAAATGATGAAACAATTTGATGCAGGATTCCTAGCTGTGACGTCTTATCCCCAATGGGTTGCAAATGTGGTTCCATTACCAAAGAAAGACGAAAAAATTCGTATGTGCGTAGATTATAGGGATATGAATAGGGCGAGCTCCAAGGATGACTTACCTCTACCTCATATTGACGTCTTGGTCGATAACACCGCTCAGCATAAAGTATTCTCTTTCATGGATGGTTTCTCCGGCTATAATAAAATTAAGATGGCTCCCAAAGACATGGAGAAGACCACCTTTGTTACGCAATGGGGCACCTTTTGTTACAAGGTCATACCGTTCGGATTAAAGAATGCAGGGGCAAAATATCAAAGGGCTATGGTGGCTTTGTTTCATGATATTATCCATCATGAAATAAAGGTCTATATGGATGATATGATTGCAAGGTCACAAATCAAAGAGGAACATCTCCATCACCTATACAAGTTATTCGAGAGGCTGAAAAAGTACAAATTGAGATTGAACCCTAATAAGTGTACATTCGGAGTACGATCTAGAAAACTTCTAGGCTTTGTTGTCATTGGTAAAGGCATCGAAGTCGATCCTACCAAGGTAAAGGCCATCCAAGAAATGCCAATCCCCCACTCTGAAAAGGAGGTTAGAGGATTCTTGGGTCGTCTTAACTACATCGCCCGCTTCATATCTCACTTAACTGCTACTTGTGAGCCAATCTTCAAACTTTTGAAGAAAGATCAAGTAGTCGAATGGAATGATGAATGCCAAGCTTCCTTCGAAAAAATCAAAGAATATCTGCAAGAACCTACTATCCTCATGCCTCCAGTTGAAGGAAGACCCTTGATCATGTACTTGACGGTTCTAGAGAATTCTATAGGGTGTGTGTTGGGCCAACATGACGAGTCTGGCCAAAAAGAGCATGATATATACTACCTGAGCAAAAAGTTTACCGACTGTGAAACCAGAGATTCACTGCTCGAGAAAACTTGTTGCGCTCTGGCATGGGCTGCTCGCCGGCTAAGACAATATATGTTGACTCATACCACTCTACTGATTTCTAAGATGGACCCTATCAAGTACATCTTCGAGAAACCCGCTCTTTCCGGACGGATAGCTAGATGGCAGATGATTTTGACTGAGTATGATATTTAATACACAACACAAATGGCCATAAAAGGAAGTGTATTGTCATATCATCTGGACCATCAAGATGTTGATGATTATCAGTCTATGAACTTTGACTTCCCGAATGAAAATATCATGTTAGTGACCGACTGTGCGAAACCTGGACCGTATGACGGACCTGAACAAGGATCCCGATGGACCATGGTCTTCGATGGGGCTTCCAATGCATTGTGTAACGGAATTGGTGTTGTGATCATATCCCCTGAAGGTTGCCACACTCCTTTCACTGCCAGAATGTGCTTTAATTATACAAACAACATGGCTGAGTACGAAGCATGCATTTTGGGTCTGAAGGATGCCATCGATTTAAGAATCAAGCACTTACATGTATTCAAAGATTCTGATCTAGTGATTAGCCAAGTAAAAGGAGATTGGGACACTAAACATCCTAATCTTATTCCTTACAAGGACCTTGTTCTATCTCGAATACCTTACTTCGAAGAAATCATCTTTGAACACTTCCCTAGGGAAGAAAATCAGTTAGCCGATGCTTTGGCCATGATGTCTTCCATGTTCAAGGTCAAATGGGACAACAAAGCTCCTATGATTACAATTGACAGATTCGAAGAAACTGCACACTGCTATGAGCTTAACACTGACACATAAAATCTATGGTACCATGAGGTGAAGAGATACCTTGAAGCACAAGAGTATCCCGAAGGAGTTTCCATCAATGACAGAATGTTCTTACGAATATTCTCAGCCAAATTCTTCCTAAGTAATGGAATATTGTACAAACGCAACCATGACTCACTCTACTCCGATGTGTGGACAAGAAGGAGGTAGAGGAAATTATGGAATACATGCATAATGGTCTCTTTGGGACTCACTCTAGCAGACATACTATGGCCAAGAAAATCCTGTGAGCTGGTTACTGTTGGTCAACGATGGAGGCTGATTGCCATCACCACTCAAGGACTTGCCACAAATGCCAAGTATATGCTGAAAAAGTCCATGTACCTCCTATTCCATTGAACGTCATGACCGCTCCGTGGCCATTTTCAATGTGGAGCATTGACATGATTGGAGAGATTAAACCTATTGATTCCAATGGACATCGCTTCATTCTGGTCGCTATCGATTATTTCACCAAATGGGTCGAGGATGCCTCATTTGCTTCAGTCACAAAGAGCGTGGTAGCCAGATTCATCAAACATAACCTCATCTGCCACTATGGTATCCCCGAAAGGATCATCATTGACAATGGGACCAATCTCAACAATTCTATGATCACCAAACTTTGCACTCAGTTCAAAATCAAGCATCACAATTCTTTTCCTTATAGACCTAAAATGAACGGTGCAGTGGAAGCAGCCAACAAAAACATTAAGAATATTATGCAGAAGATGGTAGTGACCTACAAATACTGGCATGAGATGTTACCGTTTGCTCTTCATGGATACCGTACTTCGCTCGGACATTAACTAGGGCAAATCCATTTTCTTTGGTCTATGGCATGGAAGCTTTCCTACCAGTGGAAGTTCAGATTCCCTCTCCAAGGATTATGAATGAAGCCGACTTAGGCAAAGACGATAGGATTCAGACAAGATTGGATCAGTTTAAATTGATCGATGAAAAGCGACTGGCTGCCGCTTGTCATGGTCAGATGTACCAAAAACATATGATCAAGGCTTTTAACAAAAAGATCAGGCCTTGAGTATATCAAGTTGGTGACTTGGTGATAAAGCGCCTCATTCTTCCGCAAGGAGACCCCAGGGGAAAATGGACTCCCACTTACGAAGGGCCATTTGTTGTCAAGATAGTTTTCTCTGCTGGTGCCATGATGCTGACTATCATGGACGGTGAAGACTTCCCATATCCTGTGAACACGAACATAGTTAAAAAATACTACGTATAAGAGACCCGCTAGGTTGACACACCTAGACAAGATAAGGGCATCCCGGCGAACCAAAACGTTTGGGATAAAATTAGGGATATATGCAAAAGATTGTAAACCCGACAAGTTGAAAACACGAAAGGGCTACTTGGGCAAAAATGGGTATCCTGGTGGGATGAAAACCCGAAAAGGCGGTCCAGGCAGAAGTTAAGGATTGAAAGCGTATGACTATGTCCTATGGAATCACCACAGTCGACTTTATTACCAAGGTCCGAGTTCAAACGGTCCAAGATCAATCCAATAAACTTCTATCAATGGCAAGGGACGTTTGAAGACATTGGGGTAATACTAGAGCTGGAATGCAATGAGATCACTTCCACATGGCTATTTGTTTATCTCCTTTGTACAAAATACTTATTCAAAGTCAATACAAAGATCCCCCTTTGAAAGTACAAAAACTATTTGTCTTTTCTTTACGATTATGTTTTGTTTGCGAAAGCGTCCAATGATTCATTGATGAACATATACATTTGAACATAATTACTGTTTACAAATAAACAAAATGAGAAATACAATTACTGATAGGTTGAAAGGATGGGAAAACGTCTCTAGGCCATTCCATAAGTAATCACCACAGTATGTCATTTAGATCCCCAGCGGAACAAATTTCAATTTATTAATCCCCAGTGGAAATCTTCAAATTTCTCATGATTCCCCAAAGCAGATCTTACAAGCAGTACATGGCGTTGCCCTCACATTAGAATTTACTTCTCTCAACAAGAGTTCGTCAGTACTTTAACTTCAAGACACGAAAATTCAACATAGCCTCATCAGCATTCAGGGATTTATTTTCCTCAAACAGACAGCAATACAGCGAATCAGCTTACATGCGCATACATTGCATCCATATATCATAAACATTGATAAAGCGACTACATTGCATCATACATTTCATGCAACATAATTTTGTGTTTCAGCTAACATTTTACCCTTTTCAGGGTAAGATTAACAGCTACCATTAATAATATGCAATCATGATACAGTTCGGATACGCTCCAGACCCGGAAGCCATTCTGATACTCATTCAGATTCAACTTTTGATACAGTTCGGATACGCTCCAGACATGGATGCCATTCTGATACTCATTCAGATTCAACTTATGATACAATTCGGATACGCTCCAAACACGGATGCCATTCTGATACTCATTCAAAGACACTTTTTGATACAGTTCGGATACGCTCCAGACACGGATGCCATTCTGATACTCATTCAAAGACATCCTCTCGATACAGTTTGGATACGCTCCAAATACGGATGCCATCCTGATACTCATTCAGATTCAACTTTTGATATAGTTCAGATACGCTACAGATACGGATGCCATCCTGATACTCATTCAGATTCAACTTTTGATACGGTTCAGATACGCTCCAAATACGGATGCCATCCTGATACTCATTCAAAGACAACTTCAAGATACAGTTCAGATACGGTCCATACACGGATGCTATTCTGATACTCATTCAGATTCAACTTATGATACAGTTCAGATACGCTCCAAACACGGATGCCATTCTGATACTCATTCAAAGACACCTTTTGATACAATTCGGATATGCTCCAGACACGGATGCCATTCTGGTACTCATTCAAAGACACCTTTTGATACAGTTCAGATACGCTCCAGACACAGATGCCATTTTGTTACTCATTCAAAGACACCTCCTGATACAGTTCAGATACGCTCCAGACCCGGAAGCCATTCTGATACTCATTCAGATTCAACCCTTTGATAAAGTTCAGATACGTTCCAGACACAGATTCCATTCTGATACTCATTCATACTCAATTTTTGATACAATACAGATAGGCTCCAAACACGGACGCCATTCTGATGTTCAACTTACAGATTACATCTCAACAAGCATTCTTGGACGGCATCTACAAGCCCATGTCCAACAAGATTCTATCACCTCTCCAAATGGCATCTTTAAGCCCATTCCTCCTATTTCTGCCGAGTGCAAATTTATGGGCACTCTAGTGTCCAATCATCTTCAACCTTCGAGTCACGAATGGAAAATCTCGCCAATCTAACTCTTCAGGTTAAAGAAGATTGAACAGGGGCAGCTGTTGTACCCCAAAATTTATCCTCCCATTTCATAAGGGATCACCCTGGATCCTAGGTTTGCTTCTATCAAGTTTCCAAGCCTTGAATTATCAATTTTTCAAGCAAACCATTCACAAGGGCAAAGTGGTCATTTGCACACTAAAAAGTCAAACTTTGACTTTTGGATCAACATCAAATCTCAAGAATCATATTTCATCAAAACATGTTGGGATATGAAGTTTGTTTCATCAAGAGGTTCAAAAGTCAAATTTACTATGGAAAAGCCAAATTACTAAAAACTTGGGATTTTTTCCAAGTATTTAAGAAAAAGTGAAACTTCAGAACTTCTGAGCCAACCTCTAGGAAGGTGCAGTCAGAAGTTGTAAACATGGTTCAACACATAGTCTTCAGTCAGAACATGGCTTTTCAGCATTCACGTAAGTTCAGTCAGAATTTGTTATGGTAATGCAAAGAAGGTAATAAGCGTAATACGAAGCCAGAAGAATCCTTCAGAACATGCTGGAGCCAGAAGGTAAGAGGATCAGAAGATGCTACGCTGAAGTAGAACTTTTAATCCAGAATTTTCAAAGATAAACCAAAGAAGGTTACTGGAAAGCCTGGGAAAGCCTTCAGAACATGCTGAGGCAACAAGGTACAAAGATCAGAAGATGGATGTTTGTCCTAGATAGAACTTCTGATCCAGAATTAAGCAATGATGCAAAATCTCATTCCAGGATTTCTGATTTTGACAAATCTCATCATCATTTAATGCTCATTAATGCTCACAACCACTTTTGAGTCTTTGTCCAAAGGATCTCTCCATGTGTAGCATAGAAATACTTTTGTACAGAGTTAGGTAAGGGTCCATACACTACTTTTTGCTGATGGGTTCACTTTTCCTTAATCCCTGCTTGCTAATCCAGCCTAAGCTAAAAAATTGTCAACTATCACGCCTTTTTTGGATCTTTCTTCAAGAAAAAGTCAGCATCTAGCGTATGATGTTAGCGCTACTTGATATTTCAAACACACAAAACTTTGCCTATAAATAGAACACCATTGGTCACTAAGGGATGAGGTGGGGGAATTGGTAAAAGAGGACGAAAATTTGAAGAAGAAAAGCCTTGAACCCCTTCCAAAATCCAAAGAGCTCAAGAACTATAAACACACCACATAAAACCTTGTTAACTTTTGATTTCTTTGCATTTAAACTCCATTTGTTCTCAAACATTTCTTGGCTAAAAAACCATTCACACAGTTTTTGATCTATACGTTGGAAACTGCCTAAACTTCTGTATTCATACTACCTCACATTCTCTATCCATCTGCTCAAAGAAATCAGAACATCACCTCTTTGTTGTACCAGAAGTTGAGAACCTCCATCCTGTTGAGTACGTGAAGAAGTTGCTCAGAACCTCACCAGAATTCAAGATCAACCTCTGTCCCATAGAATCTTTTCAGCTGCAAGGTAAGTTTCTGCTGACTCTTATCACGTTACTTGAAGCATTACCAGATTTACATGCTCAAAAATACAATGTAGATATCATGTTTCAGATGATGTACATATTCAAAGATTTCATGCATCTGTCTGCCTAAGTAGGGAATAAACCAGCTCAGAACTTCTTGAGAAAATTAGAACTCAGAATTAGGATTAGCAAATACATGCTTTCCTCTGACTTATAGTTCTGATACTTCTTATTTTCTGAAGCACCATGACATTTGCTATAACTGTTCTATGCATGTCTTCTGTTTTATGGAGAAATAACCAAATTACAGATGTTCTGACTAGCATAAGAGAGAGACCAAGTTCTGTCAGTGGCGCCAGCATTTCTGGAATATGTTTTGTTGCCAGTGGTATCAGAACTTCTGAAGCTTGTTTTTGTTGCCAGTGGTATCAGAACTTCTGAAAACCATTGTGTTCCCAGTGGGTTCAGAACTTCTGACCTTACATTTTCACTAACGGGTTTCTGTTTTGCAGCATGCCGGGGTCAGAACCTCTGACTTCATTTTATCAGCAACACGCTGATTCTTTTTTCCTTTTTTATTATTTTTGCTACCATTTTCTATTCCATTAACCAGCAAACATCAAAAACATTTATTCCACGCTTTATTTCATTTCTCAAAACACAAAGACCAAAAATATTTCTTTAAAATAAAACAAGTTCATTTCATATTTTCTTGTACAGTATTTAAATATGGTTGTAATAGTAATTTAGGATTTATTTTCATTTGCAATCCCCATTTGTACATATGCACCCCTATCCCTTAAATATTGTAATAGCGTAAGACTTTACATTTTTGTAATTTATCGCTTCCAAATGTAAATGCTAGTAACTAGGCGTGTATGGAAAGAGATAAAATCAATAAATAGACAACCCTAAGCAAAGACAAATGCATGCAATCAAACACACTTGCACACATGCACCCTTAAGGTTAATTCCACTTGTGGCCTTACAAAAATGGACATGTTATGCATGTGGGATGTCTTAGCACAAACAATCGAAATACAAGATCATAGTCCCTCTATGACGCTATCAAAGTTGCCTTACGAAATGATATTAGTCCCTAAAGAAAAGTGTTAAGTCATCTCACAACATTGCTATCATGGTCATACAATGACCCAACGCCCGTCCCTTCACATCCAACGATGGGGCTTCTTACCAAATCAATGGTGAGATAGAAACATCTAAAGGAGGAGGAAAAACACATCTAAGACCTTTTGAGTAGGTAGGTTCGCTCTCAGTTACTCGCTTGCTCACAACAAAAACATTTCATACACCAACACTTCCATTTGAGACATTTTCAAAAGACAACACTTTGTACACGTTCTTATAGAGACGAGAGCCATTACAAAGGAAACCCTTTTCAAAATACTTTCAAAAACACATTTCACAAACACATGTTTGAAATATTTTTGAAACAAACACTTTGTATGCATTCTTATAGAAACAAGAATCATTACAAAGTTACATTTTCAAAATACTTTCAAAACCCACATCACAAGCACACATTCAAACAAAAGCAAGTGATCTAGCTAATAACTAAGAGCCCATGGAAAACCATGGATGAAAAGGGTGTTAATACCTTCCCTTTTCATAATCTACCCCCCGAACTCAAGAAAACATCTCTAAAGGTATTTCCTGTGCTTTTTCACCTTTCCTTATTGGATAAAAGAAAAGTCTGTGGCGACTCTTGCTAACCGCAACATTTGTGATAAAACCCTCAAGTCAGTTCTCCCATCGTATCACAAAACTGGCGACTCTGTTGAGGATTACTTCTAAAAGTGGGGTTACCTTAGGGTTAGATCACATTTATTTTCTTACATTGTTTGACTTGTATGCTTTACATTATGGTTCTTTGTTTGGGTTTGAATCCTCCACCCGAATTTGGGAAACATTATAGGTAAATAGCAATATGTTGTGGAAATTGTGCAGGGTATACCGACATGGTCTAAGCAATAGCTATGTTAGTGTGACATATTTGTGGGTATCAGTAGCCTTTGAGTCAATCAAAGAGAATACGGGGCCGCTGAGTGATGTCATGAAGCACTAATGAACTTCTAGAACCCTTTACTTGACCAACTTGGCCTTTAGGATGTAGTGAGATGACCGGCTTTGGTGCAGTTCGAAGTTGGTAGATACTCGATACTACACTCATTGAGGGTTGGTTTCTTGGTATATTTCGGTCGCCATTAAATAGGATTGAGCTGAAACAATGACCGAGGAAACAATCCGGTGATATTGAGCTCCTTAGAACCCGGTTACTATTACTAGGACAGGTTTAAGCCAACTAAACTTCAAGAGCGTACTTACCTATAAAACCCTATGCAAGCCTAAACTAAGAACTTTTTTGTTTTGCTTGTATATGCATACTTGTACATAACATCATGGACATCATGAACATCATATGCATCCACTAACCATTTCAAGGATTTTTTAGATTCATCTTTGTTCTTGTTTTGTAGGATATGGATTCACTTCGCAGGAAAACTATCCAAGTCAACCTTGTAAGAATTCATCCACAAATCAAGGAGCTAGCTTCAAGGATCCCTGAGAACTCCCCATTCACCGAGAGGCATGGTCGTCTACTCAACTTGGTCACCTCTAACACAGATGAGGATATGATGAAGGTGCTCTTTCAGTTCTTTGATCCTTTGCACCATTGCTTCACATTTCCCGACTATCAACTTGTGCCCACTTTGGAAGAATTATCTCAACTCTTGAGGATTCCCATTCTCAATCAACTACCTTTCAACAGTACGGAAAGAGACCCAAAGCCAGAAGAGATTGCTCAAGCTCTGCACTTGCACTCATCTGATGTCACAACTCATTGGGAAACTAGAAGTGGTGTCAAAAGCTTCTTAGCAAAGTTTCTGTTTGAGAAAGCCCAAAGCTGTTGGAATTCCTTAGACTTGCAAGCTTTTGAGGAAATTGTGGCTCTTATTATCTATGGGATGGTCTTGTTCCCCAATCCTGACCAACTCATAGATGTGAGTGCCGTCAAAATCTTCATGTCACGCAATCCGGTGGCTACATTGCTAGGGGATATCATACACTCTTTTCACACTCGCACAATGAGGAAAAGAGGTGTCCTTATGTGTTGCACTCCTCTCTTGGCAAGATGGTTTATTTCTCATCTTCCCCAACCAGTCTTAAAGAATGAGCAAGGGTCAAGGTGGTGACAAAGGTTAATGACGCTCAAATATTCAGATATTCATTGGTGCTCTCGATCCAAAGAGAATGTTATCATTGTTGACCGTTATGGGGAATTCCCTAATGTCCCTCTACTTGGAATTAGGGGAGGCATCACCTACAACCCATGCTTAGCTCTAAGACAGTTTAGTTATGCCCGAAGGGATGGCCCGCATGAGATGATAATTCAAGGCTTGGTATTCGACTCCGACAACGACAATCAAGGTCTTCGCCAGAGATTTATTCGAGCTTGGAGGATGCTAAACAAGGTAGATAGCAAGACTTTGGGACACAAGAATTCCAACCCTTTTGAGCCTTACCTCAAATGAGTATGAATGTGCGCTCAGAGTCTTATGATGCCTTACCCCTCCTATCTCCCGGTAATCATTGAGCCTGTCATGGAGGGAGACGTTCCATACACTATCCTACATCCTGACATGCCCACATCTCTTGAAGACCTATAAAGGGATTGGATACAGCTCAAAGAAGAGTGAGATACTTTCGAAGCCCAATTCTACGCAAGCGAGAAGAAGGTTTTTTGAACTCACTAGGCTACTTCATGAGGAGCAGACTTTAAATGCCTACATTGCACCAAAGAGGATACGTACTACTTTTTTATCTTAGAGTGTTGTATTATTTTGCCCAAGGGGCATTGATGTACTCAAACTCTATCTTATTAATATAACGTGTGTTTCTTTTTGTCTAAAACGAACTTGAATATTTAAAAATCCTTGAAAACATTGCATACACACATATCATCCATCATAACACAAACAGGTCTTTTGCAACGAGTTTCCTCATCTCTCTACTGTTTATTTCATTATGATGGTTCTCTAACAGACAGTCAAAGATCTTCAAGTTCAAAACACGCAGTTTCAACAGTTACTCATGACCCTAGCCAAGGGGCAAGAGGAGTTGAAGACTCTGTTAGCTAAAGAAAGAAAGAAGAAAACCAAGAAGATCACTGGGGTTTTGAACATGGGGAGAATATTTCAAGGACAGACTAGAAGAACCTTGAATTTTGCAACAACATCTGGTGAATGAGAAGGGAAAGGAAAGGAAACAGCGATTCCATTAGAATCTGAAGAAGAGGAAGAAGAGGAAGACTACTCCGAGGAATAGTATCCTCTAGCAGATGATAAGTACAGACATCTTGAAGAGTGTTTGAGCGCTATGGAAATACAAAAGGTGCCAGGTCTAGACTTTGAATAATTGGGACTAGTGTTGGGAATTGTAATCCCTCTGAAATTTAAAGCGCCTACATTTGCCAAATATGATGGGGTGTCATGTCCTAAGATGCATCTCCGATCATATGTAAGAAAGATTCAACCGCACTCCGCTGATAAAGACCTATGGGTGCATTTTTTCCAAGATAGCCTATCGGGAACACAAATCGATTGGTTTTACCAATTGAAAAGGGCCAACGTCCACAACTGGGAAGATCTTTTCGCAGCTTTCTATAAGCAATATCAGTATAATGCTGATTTGGCGCCTACCCGTACTCAACTTCAGAGTATGGCCATGGCTTCTAATGAGGGTTTCAAGAATTACGCGCAGAAGTGGAGAGATCTAGCTGGGAGGGTGCAACCCCCTCTATTTGAAAGGGAGTTGGTGGACATGTTCTTAGGCACTCTATCGGGCCCTTTCTTCAACCATTTGATTGGAAGCTCATCTGTAGGATTTGCTGAGTTAATACTGACTGGAGAGAGGGTGGAAGCTGGCATAAAAAGTGGAAAGATTGAGAAGGAATCATCTGTCTCTACAGCTGTGAGAAAGCCTTTCATTGGGAAGAAGGAGGTATCTGCTATTTATCCATAAAGGAACCAAAGGAGAGCTAAGCGCCGACCAATGGTAGGAGCTGTTATGATCCCAAAGCCTACATCTGATCAACCAAGAAGTAATCAACTGAGGGTGGAAAGGCCAGTCCGACAATTCACCAGAATTAATATGACTCTATCCCAGGTTTTACCGCACCTTCTTAAATCTAATTTGACAACTCTGAAGGAAGCTCCAAAAAACCCCAACACAGCGTCCCCTCATTATCACCCAAATGCCAGATGCACATATCATTCCGAAAGTCCGGATCATGACACTAACAACTGTTGGGCCCTGAAAAGAAAAATTCAAGACCTTATAGATGCAAAAGAGATTGAGTTTGATGCTCCCGAGAAGCCAAACATCATTTCCGCTCCTATGCCTAGGCATGTCTACAACACCAATGCTATCGAAGAAGATTTGTTTGCTACCACAGTTGATGAACTCCTGACTCCACTCTCAATCATTAAGATAAACTTGTTGAAAGCTGGTGTATTCCCGGGTTGTAATGAAGACTGCCATCTTTGCTTATCCTCATCAACTGTTTGCCCTTTGTTAAAGATAGGCATTCAACGCTTGATAGACAACCAAGAGATTCTGTTTGAAAGTGCTCTTGTTTCACCTGTTCCTGTTGAAGATGTTTCAATCATAACCATCTCCGCCAATCCTTCCAGGGTCCCCAAAAGGCCCGTTAGGATTACATCGGTTCAAAAAGCTACTCCTCTTATAATCACAATGTCTGGGCCAGTCCCGTATGAATTAGACAAAACAGTGTCGTGGAATTACGGTGGAGACATCTACTACCATGGTATCAAACAAGATGGGCTGGCCACTGAAGAGATGAGCTCTGAAGAAGAAGACTCTGACATTAGCAATATTGCTGGAACTAGTAAGATTACCCGTAGCGGTAGAATATTCTCTCCAGAAATTGCCCTTCCAAAGGCAGTTTTTGGACCCGTGGCTTCTCCAAAGGTTACTTCCGTACCAATAATCATCTCTGCAAGTGCTCCTATTTACAAAGACGACACAACCCCTGCTGTTATCCCTACCAACACTCATACTGCTGAAATTCGAGGAAAAAGTATTCAAGAAGAGCCTGTCCGGATGAAGGCTCAACCACTGACTATCCCTGAAACCTCCAAGAAGGAAATGGAGGAGATCCTGAGAATAATAAAGAAGAGCGACTACGACGTAGTTGAATAGTTGGGTCAAACTCCCTCCAAAATCTCCATGCTGGCATTGTTACTGTGCTCGGAGGCACATGCAAAAGCTCTGGTGAAGTTTCTAAAGACAACCCATGTGCCTCAAGAGACGTCTGCTGACCAATTTCAAGATTGTGTGGCCAGTTTGACGGCAGATAACGGCCTAGGCTTCTCGGATGCTGATCTGACACCAAGAGGAAGAAAACACAACGAGGCATTGCATGTCTCTGGAATGTAGACGAACAACTCTGGCCCGTGTCTTGGTGGACACTGGTTCATCTTTGAAAGTTTTACCGAAGAAGGCTCTCGACAGACTAGACTGCAAAAGATTAACGTTGAAACCCAGTAACATAGTCGTAAGAGCATTTGATGGCTCAAAAAGGATGGTTCACAGGGAGGTGGACATCCCCATAAAGGTTTGGACTCAAACTTTCAACTCAACCTTCTATGTAATGGAAATCTTCCCCTCTTACTCATGTCTGCTAGGACGGCCATGGATCCATAATGCCGGTGCTGTCACCTCTACACTGCACCAGATGCTGAAATACCCGGTCCATGGGAAGATTATCACTGTCCACGGAGAGGAAGAGTATATGATTAGCCACCTCAATTCTTTCCGGTATGTGGAATTGGACGGCGAGTTCATTGAAACTCCTTTTTAACATTTCGAAGAAGTCTCTCAAGAGGTAGCAGTAACCAAGACGGTGTCCCAGATCCCCAAGATCATAAGACCTCCGCTCCGGATGTCATCTCTGAAGGACGCCAAGGCAGTAGTAGAAGAGGGTGGATGCACCATCTGGGGGAAACTTCCAGATATTCCATACAAATCTGACAAGTTTGGCTCAGGGTTTACTTCAAGTGCTCAGAAGGATGTGCGTCGCGCCCGTGCTGGAGGGCCACCCTTGAAGATTAGAAACCGAGAGGTCAACACGGTGGAAGATGGTGAAGAGGATTGCAGCTTGGAGGATTGTATCTTTCCTACTGTCAATGGAGGAATTCACAATTGGGAGGCCAGAGACTTTGTCACCATAACTTTCATCCCTTAGTAATTCATCTTTACATTTCTGTTGGACTTGTAATATTCACAAACAATTCGCACATTTAAAAACTTGTGTCTTGCCCGAGGCACAATGGTCCATTTGTAAGGGTTTTTATTTCATCTTCATATGACATTCAATAAATCATGGACGTTTTTCATACAAACTTTTGAGCTCATTATTTTTCTTTTACATTTTATTTTTAAGATGGCTATACCCTTACACACACCCACACTCACAAATGCAGGTACCCCTCCATTCCGGATCCCATGGGTAACGATACTGCTATGGCCTTTTATGACTCTGAGGATATAATCTACCAAGCCGAAGACGAAGGTGAGGAAGATTGTGAAGTACCAGGGGAACTGGCCAGACTACTACAACAAGAGGAAAGAGCTATTCAGCCTCATGAGGAACCGGTGGATACAATCAACCTGAGTACCGAGGAGGATAAAAAAGAAATCAAGGTGGGTGCCAATCTAGAGCCCAGTATCAAGGAGCGTTTGATTCAGCTATTGCATGATTATGTTGAGATATTTGCCTGGTCATATGAAGACATGCCAGGACTTGATACAGACATTGTGGTACATCGTCTCCCTACAAGAGAAGATTGTCCACCAGTAAAACAAAAAGTCCGCCGCATGAGACCTGACATGTTAGAGAAGATCAAAGCGGAAGTCATGAAACAATTCAATGTTAGATTCTTGGCTGTCACTTCCTATCCCCAATGGGTTGCCAACATTATTCCCGTGCCTAAAAAAGACGGCAAAGTACGAATGTGGGTGGACTATAGAGATTTGAATAGGGCCAACCCTAAAGATGATTTTCCACTCCCCCACATTGATATCCTGGTCGACAATACGGCCCAACACAAAGTGTTTTCCTTCATGGACGGATTCTAAGGTTACAACCAAATCAAAATGGCACCTGAGGACATGGAGAAAACTACATTTGTCACACAGTGGGGCACATTCTGCTACAAGGTGATTCCATTCGGACTGAAGAATGCTGGGGCAACCTATCAGCGCGCCATGGTAGCTCTGTTTCATGACATGATACATCATGAAATAGAGGTCTACGTAGACGATATGATAGCCCGATCACAAACAAAAGAAGAGCATCTTGATCACTTGGAAAAGCTGTTTGAGAGACTAAGGAAATACAAGCTAAGGTTGAACCCGAACAAGTCCACATTCGGAGTACGGTCCGGTAAACTTTTAGGTTTTGTCGTCAGTAACAAAGGCATTAAGGTCGATCTGGCCAAGGTTAAAGCAATACAAGAAATGCCTGCTCCTCGTACTGAGAAGGAAGTCAGAGGATTCTTGGGACACTTGAATTATATTTCCAGGTTCATTTCTCACCTAACAGCTACTTGTGAGCCAATCTTCAAACTATTGAAGAAAGATCAAGTAGTCAGATGGAATGATGAGTGCTAGGTTGCTTTTGACAAAATCAAAGAGTACTTACAAGAGCCTCCTATTTTGATGCCACAAGTCGAGGGAAGACCACTGATCATGTATCTGACCGTTTTAGAGAACTCAATGGGGTGTGTATTGAGGCAGCATGACGAGTCTGGCCGAAAAGAGCACACTATTTACTACCTGGGCAAAACGTTTAACGACTGTGAAACCAGATATTCACTGCTCGAGAAAACTTGTTGCACTCTGGCATGGGCTGCCCGCCGGATAAGACAATATATGTTGACTCATACTACCTTGCTGATATTTAAGATGGATCCGATAAAATACATTTTCGAAAAGCCTGCTCTGTCTGGGAGGATAGCTAGATGGAAGATGATCCTAACAGAATATGACATACAGTATGCTACCCAAAAAGCTATAAAGGGAAGTGTGCTAGATGATCGTCTTGCTCACCAAGCTGTAGAAGATTATCAGTCCATGAAGTTTGAATTCCCAGATGAAGGCATCATGATAGTAGACAACTGTGAAGAAACCAGACCATATGACCGACCTTAATAAGGATCCCGATGGATCCTGTTCTTTGATGGGACATCCAATGCACTTGGTAATGGTATCGGCGCTGTACTCATATCTCCGAAAGGGTGTCATACTCCCTTTACTGCCAGACTTTGCTTCAACTGTACGAACAATATGGCGGAATACGAAGCATGCATCTTTGGTCTCAGAGATGCCATAGAATTGGGAATCAAATCTTTAGACGTGTTTGGAGATTTAGCTTTGGTCATCAGTCAGATCAAAGGGGAATGGGACACTAAGCACCCAAACCTTATCCCTTACAAAGAACATATTTTGACATTGCTACCACATTTTGAGAAGATTACCTTCGAGCATTTCCCGCGAGAAGAAAATCAGCTAGCAGACGCTCTAGCTAAAATGTCATCTATATTTAAACTTAATTGGGATAATAAGGCTCCCCAGATCACCATCGAGTGAATGGATGAACCAACACATTGTCACGAGATTAACACTGAAGAGGTAGTGGACCAGCCTTGGTTTCACGAAATCAAAAGGTATCTCGAGGCTCAAGAATATCCAGAAGGAGCCTCAATCAATGATAAGAAGTTCTTAAGGAGATTCTCTGCTAAGTTCTTCCTTAGTAATGGTATCCCGTACAAACGCAATCATGACTCCATTCTGCTTCAGTATGTGGATAAGATTGAGGCGAAAAAGATAATGGCTGAATTACATGAAGGTACTTTTGGCACTCACTCCAGTGGGCATACGATGGCGAAGAAAATCCTACGGGCAGGCTATTATTGGTCTACCATGGAAGCAGATTGCTATAAGCACTCTCAGACCTGTCATAAGTGTCAAATTTATGCTGACAAGGTGCACGTACCTCCAGTTCCTCTGAATGTCTTGACCGCTCCTTGGATCTCTGCTATGTGGGGAATTGACATGATTGGAGAGATCAAGCCGACAGCCTCCAATGGACATCGCTTCATCCTAGTGGCTATTGACTATTTTACAAAGTGGGTCGAAGCAACTTCCTTCGCTTCCGTTACTAAGAATGTTGTTGCCCACTTCATCAAGCAAAATCTTATTTTCCGGTACGGTATCCCCGAAAGGATCATCACTGACAATGGTACAAATCTTAACAACACTATGATCACCGCTTTGGGCGAGAAATTCAATATTCAGCATCACAATTCTTCCCCTTATCGGCCAAAGATGAATGGTGTTGTCGAAGCTGCAAATAAGAACATTAAAAAAATCATACAAAAGATGAAAGTCACGTACAAAGACTGGCATGAGATGCTACCATTCGCTCTCCACGGGTATCGTACAACGGCTCTCACATCAACTGGGGCAACACCCTATTCTTTGGTTTACAGCATGGAAGCTGTCTTGCCTATTGAGGTTCAGATCCCCTCCCTGAGGATTATAAAGGATGCAGGTTTGAGTGAAGACGATTGGATCCAGACTCGACTTGATCAACTGAACTTAATTGATAAAAAAAGACTTACTGCTGTTTGCCATGGTCAAATGTATCAAAAACGGATGATCAAGGCTTTCAACAAGAAAGTCAGACGCCAAGCATATCAAGTTGGGGACCTAGTGATCAAACGTATCATTTTGCCACAAAATGATCCCAGGGGAAAATGGACTCCTACCTATGAAGGACCATTTGTAATCAAGAATATATTCTCCGGTGGGGCAATGATCTTGACCACCATGGATGGCGACAACCTACCACACCCTGCGAACGCGGACATAGTCAAAAGATACTACGCATAAGAAACCTGCTAGGTTGACACACCTAGGAAAAACAAGGGCACCCCGGCGAACCAAAAAGGTTCGGGAAAAAATTAGGGATAAAATATAAAAAAATCTGTACACCCGGCAAGTTGACAACCCGAAAAGGCGACTTGGGCAAAAAAAGGGTTTCCCGATGGACTGAAAACCCAAAAGGGCGGTCCAGGCAAAAGTTAGGGAATTAAAGCGTATGACTATGTCCCGTCGGATTACTTTACAGATAACCTTTGACTTCCACGGACAAACTCGGAGTTTCTGATCAATTCAATCATCTTCAGACAAGGCAAATAGACAAGATACTCGGAGATATGAAGGCTATAGCAGAATGGGAACCCCAAGGGATTATTACACATAAATATCTTTCTTTGTATAAATTTTTCTTGTTTTATGGCACCATTCTCTTACTAGAATGTTTGTCTCCTTTGTACAAAATACTTATTCAAAGTCAATACAAAGACCCCCCTTTGAAAGTACAAAAACTATTTGACTTTTCTTTACGATTATGTTTTGTTTGCAAAAGTGTCCAATGATTCATTGATGAACATATGCCTTTGAACATGATTACTGTTTACAAATAAACAAAATGAGAAAGACAATTACTGATAGGTTGAAAGGATGGGAAAACGTCTCTAGGCCATTCCATAAGTAATCGCCACAGTATGTCATTTAGATCCCCAGCAGAACAAATTTCAATTTATTAATCCCCAGTGGAAATCTTCAAATTTCTCATGATTCCCCAAAGCAGATCTTACAAGAAGTACATGGCGTTGCCCTCACATTAGAATTTACTTCTCTCAACAAGAGTTCATCAGTACTTCAACTTCAAGACACGAAAATTCAACATAGCCTCAACAACATTCAGGGATTTATTTTCCTCAAACAGACAGCAATACAACGAATCAACTTACATGCGCATACATTGCATCCACATATCAAAAACATTGATAAAGCGACTACATTGCATCATACATTTCATGCAACATAATTTTGTGTTTCATCTAACATTTGACCCTTTTCAGGGTAAGATTAACAGCTACCATTAACAATATGCAATCATGATATAGTTCGGATACGCTCTAGACCCGGAAGCCATTCTGATACTCATTCAGATTCAACTTTTGATACAGTTCGGATACACTCCATACATGGATGCCATTCTGATACTCATTCAGATTCAACTTATGATACAATTCAGATACGCTCCAGACACAGATGCCATTCTGATACTCATTCAAAGACACCTTTTGATACAGTTCGAATACGCTCCAGAAACGGATGCCATTCTGATACTCATTCAAAGACAGCCTCTTGATACAGTTCGGATATGCTCCAGATACGGATGCCATTCTGATACTCATTTAGATTCAACCCCTTGATACAGTTCAGTTACGTTCCAGACACGGATGCCATCCCGATACTCATTCAGATTCAACTTTTGATACAGTTCAGATACACTCCAAATACGGATGCCATCCTGATACTCATTCAAAGACAACTTCTAGATACAGTTCGGATACACTCCAGACATGGATGCTATTCTGATACTCATTCAGATTCAACTTATGATACAGTTCGGATACGCTCCAGACACGGATGCCATTCTGATACTCATTCAAAGACACCTTTTGATATAGTTCAGATACGCTCCATACACGGATGCCATTCTGATACTCATTCAAAGACACCTTTTGATACAGTTCGGATATGCTTCAGACACAGATGCCATTCTGTTACTCATTCAAAGACACCTCCTGATACAGTTCAAATATGCTCCAGACCCGGAAGCCATTCTGATACTCATTCAGATTCAACCCCTTGATACAGTTCAGTTACGTTCCAGACACGGATTCGATTCTGATACTCATTCAGACTCAACTTTTGATACAATACAAATAGGCTCCAAACACGGACGCCATTCTGATGTTCAACTTACAGATTACATCTCAACAAGCATTCTTGGACGGCATCTACAAGCCCATGTCCAACAAGATTCTATCACCTATCCAAATGGCATCTTTAAACCCATTCCTCCTATTGCCGCCGAGTGCAAATTTCTGGGCACTCTAGTGTCCAATCATCTTCAACCTTCGAGTCACGAATGGCAAATCTCGCCAATCTAACTCTTCAGGTTAAAAAAGATTGAACAGGGGCAGCTGTTGTACCCCAAATTTTACCCTCCCATTTCACAAGGGATCACCCTGGATCTCAGGTTTGCTTCTATCAAGTTTCCAAGCCTTGAATTATCAATTTTTTCAAGCAAACCATTCACAAGGGCAAAGTGGTCATTTGCACACTAAAAAGTCAAACTTTGACTTTTGGATCAACATCAAATCTCAAGAATCATATTTCATCAAAACATGTTGGGATATGAAGTTTGTTTCATCAAGAGGTTCAAAAGTCAAATTTACTATGGAAAAGCCAAATTCCTAAATACTTGGGATTTTTTCCAAGTATTTAAGAAAAAGTGACACTTCAGAACTTCTGAGCCAACCTCCAGGAAGGTGCAGTAAGAAGTTGTAAACATGGTTCAGCACATAGTCTTCAGTCAGAACATGGCTTTTCAGCATCCACATAAGTTCAGTCAGAATTTGCTATGGTAATGCAAAGAAGGTAATAAGCGTAATACGAAGCCAGAAAAATCCTTCAGAACATGCTGGAGCCAGAAGGTAAGAGGATCAGAAGATGCTACGCTGAAGCAGAACTTCTAATCCAGAATTTTCAAAGATAAATCAAAGGAGGTTACTGGAAAGCCTGGGAAAGCCTTCAGAACATGCTGAGGCAACAAGGTACAAAGATCATAAGATGGATGTTTGTCCTAGATAGAACTTCTGATCCAGAATTAAGCAATGATGCAAAATCTCATTCCAGGATTTCTGATTTTGACAAATCTCATCATCATTTAATGCTCATTAATACTCATAACCACTTTTGAGTCTTTGTCTAAAGGATCTCTCCACGTGTAGCGTAGAAATACTTTTGTACAGAGTTAGGTAAGGGTCCATACGCTACTTTTTGCTGATGGGTTCACTTTTCCTAAATCCCTGCTTGCTAATCCAGCCTAAGCTAAAAAATTGTCAACTATCACGCCTTTTTTGGAATTTTCTTCAAGAACAAGTCAGCATCTAGCGTATGATGTTGGCGCTACTTGACATTTCAAACACACAAAACTTTGCATATAAATAGAACACCATTGGTCACTAAGAGATGAGGGGGAAAATTGGTAAAAGAGGTCGAAAATTTGAAGAAGAAAAGCCTTGAACCCCTGCCAAAATCCCAAGAGCTCCAAGAACTGTAAACACACCATATAAAACCTTGTTAACTTTTGATTCATTTGCATTTAAACTCCATTTGTTCTCAAACATTTCTTGGCTAAAAAACCATTCACACAGTTTCTAATCTATACGTTGGAAACTGCCTAAACTTCTGTATTCATACTACCTCACATTCTCTACTCATTTGCTCAAAGAAGTCAGAACATCACCTCTTTGTTGTACCAGAAGTTGAGAACCTCCATCCTGCTGAGTACGTGAAGAAGTTGCTCAGAACCTCACCAGAATTTAGGATCAACCTCTGCCCCATAGAATCTTTTCAGCTGCAAGGTAAGTTTTTGCTGACTCTTATCACGTTACTTGAAGCATTACCAGATTTACATGCTCAAAAATACAATGTAGATATCATGTTTCAGATGATGTACATATTCTGAGATTTCATGCATCTGTCTACCTAAGTAGGGAATAAACCAGCTCAGAACTTCCTGAGGAAATTAGAACTCAGAACTAGGATTAGCAAATACATGCTTGCCTCTGACTTATAGTTCTGATACTTCTTATTTTCTGAAACACCATGACATTTGCTATAACTTTTCTATGCATGTCTTCTGTTTTGTGGAGAAATAACCAAATTACAGATGTTCTGACTAGCATAAGAGAGAGACCAAGTTTTGTCAGTGGTGCCAGCATTTCTGGAATCTGTTTTATTGCCAGTGCTATCACAACTTCTGAAGCTTTTTTTTGTTGCCAGTGGTATCAAAACTTCTGAAAACCATTGTGTTCCCAGTGGGTTCAGAACTTCTGACCTTACATTTTCACTAACGGGTTTCTGTTTTGCAGCGTGTCGGGGTCAGAACCTCTGACTTCATTTTATCAGCAACATGCTGATTCTTTTTTCCTTTTTTATTATTTTTGCTACCATTTTCTATTCCATTAACCAGCAAACATCAAAAACATTTATTCCACGCTTTATTTCATTTCTTAAAACAAAAAGACCAAAAATATTTCTTTAAAACAAAACAAGTTCATTTCATATTTTCTTGTACAATATTTCAATATGGTTGTAATAGTAATTTATGATTTATTTTCATTTGCAATCCCCATTTTTACATATGTACCCCTAACCCCAAAATATTGTAATAGCGTAGGACTTTACATTTTCGCAATTTATCGCTTCCAAATGTAAATGCTAGTAATTAGGCGTGTATGGAAAGAGATAAAATCAATAAATAGACAACCCTAAGGAAAGACAAATGCATGCAATCAAACACACTTGCACACATGCACCCTTAAGGTTAATTCCACTTGTTGCCTTACAAACATGGCCATGTTATGCATGTGGGATGTCTTAGCACAAACAATCAAAATACAAGATCATAGTCCCTCGATGACACTATCAAAGTTGCCTTACAAAATGATCTTAGTTCCTAAAGAAAAGTGCTAAGTCATCTCACAACATTGCTATCATGGTCATACGATGACCCAACGCCTGTCCCTTCACATCCAACGATGGGGCTTCTTACCAAATCAATGGTGAGAGAGAAACATCTAAAGGATGAGTAAAAACACATCTAAGACCTTTTGAGTAGCTAGGTTCGCTCTCAGTTACTCGCTTTCTCACAACAAAAACATTTCATACACCAACACTTCCATTTGAAACATTTTCAAAAGACAACACTTTGTACGCGTTCTAATAGAGACGAGAGCCATTACAAAGGAAACCCTTTTCAAAATACTTTCAAAAACACATTTCACAAACACATCTTTGAACTATTTTCGAAACAAACACTTTGTATGCATTCTTATAGAAACAAGAATCATTACAAAGTTACATTTTCAAAATACTTTCAAAACCCACATCACAAGCACACATTCAAACAAAAGCAAGTGATCTAGCTAATAACTAAGAGACCATGGAAAACCATGGATGAAAAGGGTGTTAATACCTTCACTTTTCATAATCTACCCCCCGAACTCAAGAAAACATCTCTAAAGGTCTTTCCTGTGCTTTTTCACCTTTCCTTATTGGATAAAAGAAAAGTCGGTGGCGACTCTTGCTAACCGTAAAATTTGCGATAAAACCCTCAAGTCAGTTCTCCCACCGTATCACAATATTCATATGTACATAATTAAAACTATTTAGCATATGTGTCCTGCCAAGCCGCAACAAGCATCTGTTTAATGCAGTTGTGATATCCCCACAGAGTTATCTCATTAGCATTATCCCTGCAGGGCCAGCTATAATAAACCTTTCCCCAACAGAGTTACCCACAAAGTCCCTTTGCATAGGTTCGTCCCCAACTAGAGTCTCAATCTCTTGACAACCTTCTCCCCAACTGAGTTGGTCCTAAAAGAAGAAGCCTTGTGGATCTTTCCTAAAAGAACTCACCTTGTCAGCAGTTCATTAAGTATTCCTTAACAGGGTTTATTTCCCCATCTGAGTCTATCTTCCCTGTCTGAGTTTATCATCTCCAGTTTGAGTTTTCCTCTCAGACTATTACAAATCAGAGGACCACAACCTCTTTTCCCCAGTGAAGTCGCCAACAAAGTCATTGCTATCTCTAAAAGCTGCTGTGAAGCCTGGCCCTAACCAGATAGCAGTTTATCTCTGAAAGTTACTTTGAAGCCTGGACCCGACCAGATAGTAGTACCACTTCAAGTTACTATGAAGCCTGGACCTGACCAGATAGTAGTACCACTTTAAGTCACTATGAAGCCTGGACCCGACCAGATAGTAGTACCACTTTCAGTCACTATGAAGCCTGGACCTGACCAGATAGTAGTACAACTTTTAGTCACTGTGAAGCCCAGACCTGACCAGATAATAGTGTAACTTCTCAAGATACTATGAAGCCTGGCCCTGACCAGATAATAGTTTAACTCCAGTTACTATAAAGCCTGGACCCGACCAGATAATAGTGTAACTTCTCAAATACTATGTAGCTTGGCCCCGACCAGATAATAGTTTAACTCCAGTTACTATGAAGCCTGGACACGACCAAATAATAGTTCAACTTTCAGTTACTATGAAGCCTGGGCCTGACTAGATAATAGTTTAGCTCCTCAAGACACTATGAAGCCTAGACCCGACCAGATAATAGTTTAACTCTTCGAGATTTTGAAAAACCTGGACTCAACCAGACAAGGGTTTAACTTCTTTTCCCCAATAGGGTTTTCCTCTACCCCAGCAAGTTACTGTGAAGCCTGGACCCAACCAGATATTAGTTCAACTTTATCTTTTCAAGCGAGTAATTGTGAAGCCTGGTATCTGACCAGATATCAATTAACTTTATTCCCTCAGAAATTTGTTGTGAAGCCTGGAATCCGACCAGATAACAACTAATTTCAAGCAAATTACTATGAAGCCTGGATCCGACCAGATATCAGTTCAACTTCATCTATTCAAGCAAGTTATAGTGAAGCCTAGAGTCTAGCCAGATAATAATTAACTTCATCCACCTCAAATCTGCGAAACCTGGAGTCCGACCAGATAGCAGTTTAGTGTAAGTAAGTTGCTGTGAAGCCTAAAACCCGACCAGATAACAGTTTAACTTCATCCTCCCAAGAAATTTTCTATGAAGCCTGGAATCCGACTAGATAACAGTTATTTAATTTTCCCCAGTAAGTCACTGTGAAGCCTGGAATACGACCAGATAGCAGTCAACATCATTATCCCCAACAAATTGCTGCCAAGCCTGGATTTCGACCATATAACAGCCAATTTTCGAGGCTCTCCATGCCGGGAATAATTCCCTAGTAGAACATTGAACAACCAAAATTCCTAAGTTCTTTTCCCCAAACAGAGATTAACACTCTCCATAGAGTCTTCTTAAACAAGCCAATATTTTCCAACGGAGTTTCTCCTCAAACAACAGAACAGGAATTCCCAACGGAAATAGTCTAAAAAAAGTTGAAGATACACCTACTCTCCAACAACAGTTCAAGTCTTAGCCTCCCAAGGCTCCCCATCATGTTGTCAAGGATTTATTTTCCTAGACAAAGACACGCTGCAATAAGTGCATCACATTCATAAACCATAACACATACATGACAAATGCATACCGACATAAGCTCATTTATTTTGAGAACATCATTACATCATGCATATATCTGCATGCAACTAATATTTTTTCCTTGCAGGAAAATTAACAGGCGAAGACATCTACCACTCCAGTTTAAATCAACCAAAAGATTTATCCTGATACTTTCCTCAGTCACTCATAATGGCATCTCTGAGCCTATTCCCTACACAATCAACTAACACATCATTAAGTGAAAATTTCAGGGCACTCTAGTGTTCAATCATCTTCCACCTTCAAGTCACGAATGGAGGGCTCGCCAATATAACTCTTCAGGTTTAAGAAGATTGAACAGGGGCAGCTGTTGTACCCCAAAATTTTCCCTCTCATTTAACAAGGATTCTCTCACAAGATCTTCCACAACTCAAGTTTGCAACATTGATACATCAATTTTGGTTTGAATTGGCATAAGGGAAAAAGGGTCAAAATGCACACTGAAAGTCAAACTTTAACTTTTGGATGAAAACCAAGTTCCAAGATTCACATTTCATCAAGACACGTTAAAATATGAAGTTTGTTTCATCAAGAAAATCAAAAGTCAAAATTACTTTGGAAAAGTCAAATTCTAAACACTTAGAAATTCTTCTAAGTATTAAGGTAAAAATGATAAGTTCAGAACTTCTGGCAGGATTTTCACCATGATGTAAGTTGACTCTGGAAGAACTTCTAACATAAGAGTTGTAGATCTCAATGAGATCTAAAACATTGAAGATTTCTTGGCCAAATCACCCACACAGTTTCTAACATACATTTAGAAACAATCCAAACTTCTGTTTACAGACTGCAATTCAATCTCCACCAACTTCCATTTCAAAAATCAGAACATTGCTTCTTGGCTGCTCCAGAACATTACAGCCATTCATAACTCAAGTGGAGGTTTGCTCTGTGTTGTACCCCAAAATTTGCCCTCTCATTTCTCAAAGGATCGTCATAGACCCTAAAGTTTGCTTCTATCAAGTTTCAAGTCTTGGATTACAATTTTCCAAGAAAACATTCACAAGGGCAAAATGGTCAAAAGCACACTGAAAAGTCAAACTTTGACTTTTGGGATCAAAAATCAAGTTTCAACAATCATATTTCATCAGGACATGAAATTGGTTCATCAAAATCAGAAGCCAGAAATTACTTTGAAAAAGATCAAATTTCTAAACATTTAGAAAATTTTCTAAGTGTTAAGAGAATATGATACTTCAGAACTTCTGGGTCAGCCTCCACATGAGGGCAATTAGAATTTACAAACATGGTTCAGAACATGACTCTTCAATCAGAACATATAGAAAATGTGTTCTTCGATCAGAACATGACTCTTCAGCATATGGAGGCTACGTTCTACGCTTTGATCAAAGCCTCACCCTTCGAATCTCACTCTGGTCTTCTGCGATCAGAACATCACCAAATCCCAAAACCTCGTTTAAGCAGCCTGCTACGCTGCTATAGCACAGTCCTGCAATCAGCTGCCACAACACTCCAAATTATTGTTGATCCAGTCCACGCCTACATTATTCTCAAATCCCATAATTGCACCAAATTAGCATACAAAAGCCGTGTTTAAAAAGAAATGGAACAATATGCCAAAAAGGTTTAAATCCTATTTTGTTTTCCGCCCAAAACCACATCACGCTCATCTATAAATAAGTTGCTCCATCACACACTCAAGGGGATGGCTTTTAAAAAGAGGAGAATTATCAAAGAGAGAAAAGAAAATAGTCAAACATTTGTAAACCCAGAATTCTCAAACAAAACCAAACCTCTGTTCTTCCCTTTTGAATCAAAGAACATAAAGTTCTGTTCCGTTCCTTGCTAACCCCAGAACATCTGAAGGCAGCAGTTCAAGTCCCAAACACAAGCTTCAAATTCAAGGTAAGTCTTTCTGACTTGGAATTTTTCATTCAGAACATCATTAAATATGTAAGTATCATAGTGTTGATGATGTCCATATTATTGCATGAGTAGAAAAACTATGGATCATAACTTCTTGAATAAAGCTAGGCTCAGAATTAGGATTGGAAATTCTATAAACTGTTGTGCTTTTATCTTTCTCATTTGCTGTTGTTAAGAACTGAATAAGTTGCAGATGTTCTAAATAATGTAAGGAAGGAGGTGAAGTGTAACACAAAACTTCTGGGTTTTCTTTCTCACTGTTTTAGCACAACACAGAACTTCTGAGTTCTCCTCACTGTTTTAACACACCCGAACTTCTAGGTTTTCTTACTGTTTTAACACACACAAAACTTCTAGGTTTTATTACTGTTTTAACACACACAGAACTTCTAGGTTTTCTTACTGTTTTAACACACACATAACTTCTAGGCTTTCTTACTGTTTTAACACACACAAAACTTCTAGGTTTTCTTACTGTTTTAACACACACATAACTTCTAGGTTTTCCTACTGTTTTAACACGCACAAAAATTCTAGTTTTTCTCACTGTTTAAACACATCACACAAAACTTCTAGTTTCCTCTAACGTTTCTTTCAGAACTTCAGCATGCATCAACCCAAAGCTTCTGGTCCCCTCCAACGTTTCTTTCTAAACTACAACACGTTTAGCATCAGAACTTCTGGTCCATTTCATTTTGCTTTCAGCAATGTGCTAATCTTGTTTTCATTATTTTTTTCCTTTTCTTTCTTATACTTATTATTTTCAGTATTAATATCTTTTTTATTAATAAAAAAGGCTTAAAAACATTTTTTTTATTAACTAATTATTCTTATTTCTTTTAAATTATTAAGACAAAAACCATTTTTAAAACAAATCCTTTTCTTTTCTTATATTGTACAATTCAATATGGTTGTAATAGATAATTAGGATTTAAATTATTGCAAATCCCCATTTGTAAATATGTACCATCCCCAAAATGATGTAATAACTTAGGATTTATTTCCGCACTTTTATTACTTTCATTTATTGTTAGTAATTAGGATGTATGGCAAGACGAAATCAACAAGTAGATAACCTTTAAATGCAATACAAAATGCATGTAATCAAACACACTTACACACTAGCACCTCTAGGGTAATCTCACTTTGTTGCCTTTTGGAAAATAGTCATGTCCCTCGAATATGGGTGTTTTAGCAAAGACCCTCGATAAAATATTGTAGTTTCTCGATGACCCTCAATGTTGCCTATGATAAACGATCTAGTCCCTAAATGACATTGCTAAAACGTCCCATAGGTTGTCTTCTATGACTATATAAACATCCCACGTTCGTCCCTTCACATCCAATGATGGGGCTTCTTATCAAGTCAATGGTAAGATAGAAACATTTAAGGGAGGAGGAAAAGAACATTTAAGACCTTTTGAGTAGGTAGGTTGCTACTAGTTGCTCACTTGCTCACAACGAAAACATTTTATACACCCACGATTTCACTTTGGAACATTTTTCAAAAGACAAAACACTTTGTACGCGTTCTTATAGAGACAAGAACCATTATAAAGACGTTCCTTTTCAAAATACTTTCAAAACCCACACCACAAGCACATTTTCAAACAAAAGCAAGTGATCTAGCAAGCAACTAAGAGCCCGTAGATAACTACGGATGTAAAGGGTTCTAACACCTTCCCTTTTCATAACCTACCCCCCCGAACTCAAGAAATAATCTCGAAGGTCTTTCCTGTTCTTTTCAACCTTTCCTTATTAGATAAAAGAAAAGTCGATGGCGACTCTTGCTATCCGCAACAATTGCAATCAAACGCAAATCCCCAAGTCATTTCTCCCAAGCTTCTGCTGACTTTTATCATATTACTTAGGCATTATTAGGCTTGCATTTTCAAAAAAAATACAATGTAGACATCTTGGCTCTGATTCTGTACATATTCATAGATTTCATGTATTTTGGCCTAAGTAGAGAATTTCAGTTCATAACTTCTTGAGGAAATTAGGATTCATAATTAGGTTTAGCAAAATTCATGCTTGCTATATTTACAGTTCTGATGTTTTATATTTCTGAAACTATAATGAAATCTGCCATAATTGCTATGTTTGCATTCTTCATTTTTGTTAAGGAATAACTAAGTTGCAGATGCTCTGGTTGGCGTGGAGAAGGAGATGAAGTTCATCATCAGAACTTACTTTGTAATATATGTTTATGTTTTTGTTTCTAATACCGGATGTATAGCCACCCCAGTGGTAGAGAGCGTATGCATAAGACGTTAGTGTTAAGGGTCCTGAGTTCTAGCCCCAGAAACACCCTTTTTTATGTTTGTTTCCTGATATTTTTACCCCATTAGTTGGACCAGAGCTTATAGATCAATCCCTTTTATTTGCTTGTTAAAATAGTGATCCTGGACCATAACTTCTAGATATTCTCACCCAACAACATTAACACTTCACTTGCCCATCATCATAACTTCTAGGTTTCCAGTTGCATTAGAACCTTTAAGCTCTCTCAAACAACCAAAACTTCTGACCTGCCAATGACATTAGAACTTCTAGACTTCCTCAGCCATCAGAACTTCTACGATTTCCTTTGTTCCCAGTGACCCTAGAGCTTTAATGCATCCAGATCTAAAACTTCTGATCTTCCCCTTTTCTGCTAACATTTTCTTTCTGATTTGCAGCACATCTGAAGTCAGAACTTCTGCCCCTTATTTATGTCCTTTCAGCAATGCGCTGATTCTGATTCTTTTCTTTTCTCTTATTGTTTTTATCATCACTTTATTTTTATTAATCAAAAACATGAAAAAACACATTATATTCATACACTTTGTTTTACTTTCTTTTAGAACGAAAAGGCTAAAAATATTTTCTTAAGAAAATTTATTTATTTCTTAACCAAAACAAAACAAAACCATTTTTACATTTCATTTCTTGTACATTATTTCAATATGGTTTTAATAGATAATTAAGACTTTAATTTCTTGAAATCCCCATTCATAAATTTGTACACCCCACTCCCCTAATGATTGTAATAGCTTAGAATATTTACTTTCCGCAATTTATCGCTTTCATATAAATGCTAGTAAAATAGGATTTGTATGGGAAGATAAAAATCAACAAGTAGACAACCCTTAATCAGAGACTAAATGCATGCAAATCGAACACACTATTCACACATGTACCCCTAGGGTTAACCCCACTTGTTTCCTAAAAATGGCAATGTTATGCATGTTAGACGTCTTAGTGAAACAATCAAAGTACAAGATCATAGTCCCTCGATGACGCTTCAAATGTTTCCTTACAAATGATCTTAGTCCCTCAAGAAATATGCTAAGATATCTCACAACATTGCTATCATGACTATACGATGACCCATGCCCGTCCCTTTACATCCAAAGATAAAACAACTTATCAATCAATGGTAAGATAGTATCATCTAGGGGAGGAGGAGAAGAACAAAGACTTTTGAGTAGGTAGAAATGTTCTTAGTTTCTTGCTCATTTTCAAAACAATCTTTTCCAAACACACACTTTTAAAGCATGGAATATTTTCAAAAGTCCAACACTTTGTGTACGTTCTTATAAAGACAAGAATCATTACAAAGTTTGCCTAAACAAAGGCGTTTTTCACAAATACTTTCAAAAAACATCACAAAGCACATTTTCAAACAAAAGAAAATGATCTAGCAAGCAACTAAGAGCCCATATATAACTATGGATGAAAAGGGTGCTAACACCTTCCCTTTTCATATTCTACCCCCTGAACTCAAGAAATAATCTCAAAGGTCTTTCCTGTTCTTTTCACGCTTTCCTTTATTGGATAAAAGAAAGGTTGATGGTGACTCTTGCTAATCGCAATAATTGCGATCAAACACAAAACATCCTAAGTCAGTTCTCCCACCGTGTTACAGGTGGAAACGAAAATGAAATAAATGTGATGTACATGTTTGAAACGAAAGGAAAGATTATTCACATGTTATGTTAGAAACGAAAGGTTCAAGGTTGAGAGTGACTTACCTTGTTTGAAGCTGGAACGTGTGCTGGACCTTGAGTGGCTATCTTGGATGTCCTTGAATTTGATGGAAAGAAACAAGGGTGACGTTTCTAATGCTGGATTCGAAGGAGAAGAATAACTGATGTTCTTTCTATTGGATTCGAAGGAAAATAAAGTATGGGGATGTTTCATATTCGAAAGAGGCAAATTTTTAGATTCTGAGTTTGTGTTTAATTTTTGGGAATCTTAAGAGTTTTTTAGAGTTTGATGAGTTCTTGAAGATTCGTTCCCACCAAACCATCACCGTATGTGTTGTCCATGTTTCTCTATTTATAGAGAAAAGGTTGAAGGTGTTTTGAAGTAACCAAGTTTGTAGGATAACAAATCATGGTTTGGTTGAAAATGAAACAAGTTTAGTCCCTTTTCGTTGATCCCAAGTTTTAAGTACAAGTGGGGGCTTGCTGGCAGGAGATTGGACATATACCTTTGGCACTGCTTTCGTTTAGACATAAATCGGATTGGGAGCTGATTTTGTGATAAAAGTACCCTTTATGAAAAAAGGGTACGTAGCCTTTTGCTATTTTAACCAAGAATGGTATTATTCAGTAGACAAATCTTCAAACCTTTGTGTAAGACTCTGATCATGTAAAAATTTAGAAGCAACATAGCCTGATAAGTAGGATCTGGAGGGTAAGGCTATGAGATTTACCCAAACTTGCTTCGAAGGGTCCAGAGTTGGGTTTGAAACATGTTGATTCGAAGGGAATCAAAACTCTAATCGAAGCTTTGTGTGAAGGTGGCTTTTGTCTAATCGAAGGCTTTCCTGTCTGAGGTCACATGGCAAAACGAAAGGGTGCATGTGGGAGGTCCTTGCTTTGGGGTGCTAGCATGAAGGAAATCATGGATTTGTGGTGTCAAAGGAAAACATAGAAAACCAATGGCTTCTGAGTCGAAGGGGAATTGCAGGAGGCCCTTGCGTTGTGACTTCAAACAAAACATGCAAGAGGCCTTTGCTCAAACGAAAGCTTACCTGCCAAAGGTCTATATGGCCAAACGAACTTGAATTTGAAGGAAACCACAAGCCCAAATGAAGAATATAACCCCAAGCTTGTATTGAAGAAAGCCATACGCCCAAACTAAGAAAGCATGCAAGAGGTAAAAGGTCACAAACGAAGCTTGCAACAAAGGAGGGCCACATGCCCCAAACGAAAGAGGCATGCAGGAGGCAAAGATGCCCAGACGAAAGAGGCATGCAGGAAGCGTAAAAGTGCAATCGAAGGATGCTAAAAGGAGGCTTTTTTCCTTGGAATCGAAGGAGTCTACAGGATGCTATTTCCTTGTGCCTGCTGGCCTGGTGGGCGCCTCTTGCATGCAAGAAGGGAGTTATGGATCAATCAAAAGCTGCATACAGCCAACCATTGCACTGTGAATCCTGTGAGGCCAAAGATGAAATCGAAGGTGGCATGCAGGAAAGTCCTGCCTTGTGAATCAAAGCCAGTGTGCCATAGGCCAACGCCCAATCGAAGGATGCAAGTGAAGCTTGAATCGAAGGAAGCCAGAAGTCCAATCGAAGGATGTGAATCAAAGGAAACTTGTTTTTTTTCTTCAATTTTGTTAAAAAGATTATTTTTATCTATTTTCCCCTTTTTTTAACAGTTTCCTTCTTAACTCGATGCTGTAAAATCCAATTGTACTTGTGCAAGCTTGAATTTTAAGAATCCTTGTGAGAAATGCCTTGAGAAATGAGAGGGGAAATTTTGGAGAACAACACACAGGAATAGCAACTGTTTTTGAAGAGATCTTGGGAGAGAAAAATCTTCCGCTTCTCATAATTTTATTGGTCCTGAAGATATTGTCGATGTCAGGATCAATATCTTCAGCAACTTTGTCTTCAATAGCCAACAGGTCTTGCTTGACGCCATGGTAATAGACGTCAGCCCCATAATTCTAGGGAATAACTTTATTCGAGGAATATGGTATTGTCTCCAGCATCGTGATGATCAAGGGAGAAAACTTGGGAACAGATGTAATCCTGACGGGTCTTTTGGTGGAGACCCTGAGAGGATTGTCGAAAATGGTGATTATCGAGACATATTCACAACAACTTCTTGCAATGGGAACCTTCTCAAATAGAATTTCTTTATTAATTATCAGGCATTGGACACCCATTTTTAACGGAAAACAACCACCTGGTAGGTATATACATAAGTGGCAACCTTCACCATACCCCGGAAATAAACCGGCTCACAACATATTTTCTTTAACGATCAAAAGAGGAGTGGCTAATTCATCCACAGAGGAAACAAACATATCATCTTCAACGACATTGATACCCTGACCATATTTGGGCATTGGCGCAGTTATTACATTAGGTGTCTCTAGAAGTTCAAACTCAATCTCCTTCGCCTCGATAAGATCTCGCACCTTATTTTTCAGAGCCCAACAATCGTTTGTATCATGCCCCGGGCTCTCGAAATGATAGGCACATCGAGCGTTTGGGTTGTAGCGGGAGATGAAATATTGGGATTCTTGGGAGCTTCCTTTAGAGTCTCCATATTGGACTTCAACAGGTGTAGCAATACCTGGGATAAGGTCATGTTGATCCGAGTGAATTGTCTTTTGGGCATATCTGGCCCGCGTTGATTGTTTCGTTATTGATTTGATACTGTATTGGAGATTATAACAGCCCCTACCATCGAACGACGTTCAATTTTGTTTTTATTTCTCTGGCCATAAGCAGCACTGACCTCCTTCTTTCTAGTGAAGGGTTTCTTCATCGTACTTAAGGATGTATCCCTTTGAATTTTGCCACTCTTAATACCAGCTTCTACCTGCTCACCAGTCAAGATCAGCTCAGTAAACCCAGCTGAAGAGCTTCCAATCAGATGGTTGAAGAGTAAACAAGACATCATGCCCAAGAACATATCCACCATCTCTTAATCAGATAAAGGGGGCTGAACTCTTCCCGCGAGATCCCTCCATTTCTGAGCATAATTTTTCAAACCCTCACTAGAACCCATAAACATACTTCACAGTTGTGTTCGAGTTAGAGCTAGGTCAGCATTATACTAGTATTACTTGTAAAAAGCAGCAGCCAGATCTTCCTAATTGTGAATGTTGGTTCCTTCCAACTGATAGAACCAATCCAACTGTGTCCCTGACAAACTTTCTTGGAAGAAATGTACCCATAGGTTCCTGTCAGCAGTATGGGGTTGAATCTTCTTGACGTACGACCTTAAATGCAACTTAGGACAAGAGACACCGTCATACTTATCAAATACGAGGACCTTTAATTTCTGCGGGATGACCTCCCCTAATACCAGTCCTAGATCTTCAAAATCCAGCCCGGGTACCCTCTAGATCTCCATAGCATTGAGGTGATCCTCCAGCTGTTTGTATTTATCATCAGCAGGAGGATACTGTTCTTCAGAGTAGTCAGCTTCATCTTCCTCAGACTCTGGGTTGTCATTTCCTTCCTTGTTCTTTTCTTCTTGATTATCTCCTTCACCCGACGAGGTTGCGAAATCTAGAGCTCGCTTGGCCGATCCTCTGAAACTTCTTCCCAAATTCAAAACACCGACTTGTTTTTCGCCTTCTTCTTCTTATCTTTGATCATGAGAGCCTTCAGATCCTCTTGTCATTTAGCCATAGCCATAAACATCTGTTGGAATTGAGCGTTCTGTGCTTCAAGATCCTTTACTATCTGTTCAATATCGATCTCACTGAAATAAACAGTAGAAAGATAAGGAAACCCATTACGAAAAAAAACTTGTTTGTGTTATGATGAATGAAAATGCATATACAAATGATTTCAAGGAAACTCGGAGATTTAAATTTTCTTAGACAAGAGGAAACACGCATTGTATTAATAAATCCAAGTTGATTACATCATTCATCTTGGGGCTTACAATGGAGGAAATAAATACAAAAATAAAATCCCAAGACAAAAAGGTTGAACGCATCCTCTTTGGCGCAATATAAGCGTTCAAATTTCGCTCTTCATGAAGATGCTTTGTGAGCTCCTAAACCTTATTCTCACTGGCATATAATTGGTTCTCAAAGTTGCCTTGTTCTTGTTTGAGCTGGATCCAAGACCTTTGCAATTCCTCGAAGCTTGTTGGCATATCAGGATGAAAAATGATGTGAGACTCGTCCTCTTGAACAACAGACTCTGAGATCACTGGCAGGATAGAAACATATGGCATCATAAGACTTAGAGCACGAGCTCGCACCCATCTGAGGTAAGGCTCTAAAGGGATAGATTTCTTGCGTCCCAATATGATTCTATCAGTCTTCTTCACCATGCCCCAAGCATAGATAAACTTTTGGTGATAACCTTGTAGATAATTTGAATAGTCGAACACAATACCCTGGATGAGCATATCGTGGGGACCATCCCTCTGGGCGTAACCAAACTAACACAGGGCCAAAGAAGGGTTGTAGGTGATGCCCCCTCTAATGCCAAGGAGTGGGACGTTAGGGAACTCTCCACAGTGATTAATAAAAGAGATATCTTCTTGAGAGGGAGGGCATAAATAGATATTAGAGTGAGAAAGAGACATCATCCTTTGATTCCACCTTAAGCCTAACTCATTCTTCATTACTGACCGAGGGAGGTGCGAAATAAACCACCGATAGAGCAAAGGCGTATAACACATAAGAGTCCCTCGTTTCTTCATGGTACAAGTGTGGAGTGAATGCAACATATCTCCGAGCAATGTAGGCACCAGATTGCGAGCAAGGAAGATGTTGATGGCCTTGACATTTATAAACTGGTCTGAATTGGGGAACATGACCAATCCATAGATCAAGAGAGCTAAGACATCTTCAAAGGCATGGTAACTCATAGCATCTAAGAATATCTAAGCCTTATTCATTAGAAAATTTTCAAGGAGACCCTTGACTCCACTTCTTCTATCCCAATTGGATTCAATTTCAGATGGTTTCAAATGCAAAGCTATGGAAACATTTTCAGGAACTGGATCTTGTTCTAAACTTGTGAAAGGTACTTGCTCCAATATAGGTGAACCAAGTATTTTGGAGAATTCTTCCAACGTAGGCACCAACTGATAATCTGGAAATATGAAGCAATGGTGTTTAGGGGTCGAAAAACTGGAACAGGACACTCATCAGACCTTCATCAAACCCGGTAGTAACCAAACTGAGCAAGTGACCATATCTCTTTTTGAAAGTGTTGGTGTTTGTTTTGATAATAGCAAGGATGTTTTGGTTTGAAATTGAGCAAGCAACTAGGAACAATCTACCTACTCAAAAGTCTTTCATGTTTATTTCCTCTTTCCTTTGACATTGTTATCTTACAATTGATTTGGTAAGTAACCCTATCATTGTTATCTTAGCATTTTCTTTAGGGACTAAGATCATTTTTGAAAGGCAATTTTGATAGCGTCATTGAGGGACTATGATCTTGTATTTTTGCTTGTTTTTGCTAAGATACCTCACATGCATAATATGACTATTTTATAAGGCAACAAAATGGATTTACCCTAAGGGTGTATGTGTGTAAGTGTATTGATTTACATGCATTGTTTTGTCTTTGAATTAGGGTTTTCTAAGCATTGATTTTAATCTTTCCATACAAACCCTAATTACTAGCATTTGTATATAAAGCATTAAATTGCGGAAAATAAAAATACTAAGTTATTACATCATTTAGAGGAGGGGATATACAAATTACAAATGGGGAATTGCAAGAAAATTAAATCTAAATAATTATTACAACCATATTAAATATTGTACAAAAAATGAATAAATAAAAATGCAAGAATGTAAATGTAAAAAGAAATGTGATTTTTGTTTGGTTTTCATGAAAAGGCCTTTTGACCTAGTTAACTAAAATAAAATAATTAACTAAAAATAAGAAAATTAAGATTAAGTTAGTAAAATAAATTAATTTAAAGAGAACAAAATTTTTAGGGTTTTTTTTGTGAATTTAATTAAACTAGTAAATAAAATTAATTAAATAAAAGTCCTAAGTTCTAAATTGATTTTAATTTACAAGAAAAATAATATAATATAATAATTAAACCTAAATATTAATTATTAAAAAATAAATTAATTTATTAAGAAATGTTTTTGTTCTTTTGATTTTTTATAAAACAAAATAAACTAAATAAATTTAACAATAATAAATAAAATATTTTTTTTGGGTTTTTATTAATAAAAATAATAATAATAAATAAATAAAAATGAAATAAAAATAAAATATAAAGAAAAAGAAGAAAAAAATAAAATATAAAAGTCGGGGGGGGGGGGGGTGGAAATGGTTGAAGGGGTTAGAAAGTTAAAAAGAAACAAAGGCCCAATGTTCTGCTGGCCCAGGCGCTGCAAAAAATCAAAAAAAGTGTAAAATCTGAAGAAAAAAAAAAGAGCAAAAGGCAGTGCACTGCCTTACCATTGGGGTGGCTATACATCCGTTGATATAACTAAAACAATAAATACATAACACAAAACAAGTTCCATAAATGAACTTCATCTTCAACCTCCAGCCATAGTTCATATAACTTGCTCATTTCTCAACGAAAATAAAAGATGCAAACATGAAAGTTGCTCCATTTTTTCATACGAATCCAACTATATAAATATCATGAGCTATAAATCAAAGAAGAATGAGAATTTCTAAAAGTACCAAATTATGACCTAAATATTTCCAGAGATTCAAACCTAAAATTATCTAAGCTCAATCAATATAAATGAAATCTATGGATATGTACAGCTTCAGGACAATGATGTCTACATTTTATCTTCACAAATGCATGCCTAACAATGCCTAAGTAATGAGATAGATGTTCAAGAAAAATACCTCAAAACTGGAAATCGTGAAATGCAAATGAGCTTGATTCAGGGTGTTGCAATGATCAGGTTAACTTCCTCAAGTTCCCAGGAAGCTAATGCAATGATTAGCTTGAGCAATGGATGGCTGAAATGGTCTGGAGAAGTCAACTTGCAGAGCTCTGTTTTTGGTTATGGAAGTTGATGAAGATGAAGTTACAATTATGAAACAGGGCCATGGATGAGTTGTATTTGATGTTTAGGAGCTTTGTGATTGATTAGGAAGGAAAATGCATGAGGGAAATGAGAGATATAAGTTTAAGGTCAGAATTATGCATTAATGGAGTTTCTTGTGCAAATTATGGCTTGAGGGAGTTTTGGTGTGTTTCAGGGTGCTTCAGCTCGTGTTCTATCTCACAAATAGTGCCTCTATTTATAAGCAATAATTTTGGAAGCTTGTTGTTAATCAGAATTCAAAATCACAAGTTTAAGCATAACATGTAATTTTTTGAGAAATCCATGTTTCAAAGTCTTGTGTACTTGCTAAGATAGAGTGGTTATGCTTTAAACACACTTTCTTATGACTTTGTAAATGGAGTGTGATCAGAGGGAACAAGTTAGAGTCTCAAGAATTGACTTTGTGCATAAAGCTTGCTTTTCAAGAATGGTATTCTTCACTTTCTTCCCAAAATTGGCAATGTGAATTGGATAAAGCTTAAACCACTTCAATTATAGCTCAAACATTTGTGTAATCCATTAATGATGGATAAATACACAAGTTAGAAGGTCTGAAAAGCAATATTATGCATCCTAACATTGAAATTGCATTCTTGTTCATCATGAAATTGTCCTATAACTCAAGAATGAAATGCCAACTCCATGCCTTCGATTCTCCTTGCTCAAACATGATCTCAAGGAGTTCTTGGACATTATAGAAATCTTGTAATATGCTATACAATCCATATTTGAATCAATTTTGAAAATTCCCCTTGCAACTATGTGAAAAATTGCCGTGAAGTTAGGTCAAAATCCTGCCTAAACTAGGGCAAAATTTTCACTAAGTGTTTAGTTTCATGAACATGTATTCACAAAATCATAAATTGAAATCCATGCATTTATAAGAGAAGTTTTGTAAAGAAAATTTTTAGATCTCATTGAGATCTACAAATTTCATGTTGAAAGTTTCCTTTAAATCATCTTGCATCATGGTGAAAAATTGGCTCAAAGTTGTGAAAAAATATGAAGTTTTCAACACTTAGAAAAATTTCTAAGTTTGGAAACATTGACTTTTCAAAATGAAATCTTGAATTTTTTATTTCTTTATGAATAAGTTTCATATTTTGACATGTTTTGATGAATTGTGATCTTTGACACTTGATTTTGACCAAAAAGTCAAAGTTTGACTTTTCACTGTATTAGTTGACTTTTGATCAGTTGACTGAAAATCAACTATCAATAAATTAATCTTGAGGGATGTTTTGAGTCATGAAATTAGGTCAAAATGATGAAATTGAAACCTTGAGATCATGTCTCAAACAAATTAACCATTTGCTAGGTCAAACTCAGAAATTGCTCTTTCTCAATCAAAACCCTAATTTTGACAATTTTCCCTTTTGATGATATAATCAAATTTCTTGAGGAATTGTGGTCCAAAATTGATAAAATGACATATATGAGTTCACAATGTTTATATGGATAAAATATTATGAAGTTTGACTGTAAATTGACCACAGTTGACTTTTTCCCTAATACAGCTGATTTTTAGGTCAACTGATCAATTGACTGAGCAAAAATATGATCCAAAACTTGAAACTTGACATGAGCAATCATGGGGGTCCATAATGATCTATGAAAGTCAAATGAGGCATTAAAAGTTCAATTATCCTTGTGCAATCTCAAACCCTAATTTCAGTCATCAGTGCTTAAGGAGGTGTCTTGAGCTGATCAATCCTTGTGCAGTCTTGAACCAAAGGAGAATTTGTGAGAAAAATCTTGATAAATGAGAAGGAAAATTTTGGGGTACAACAGCTGCCCCTGTTTAAACTTCTTTAACCCGAAGAGTTAGATTGGCGAATCCGTCATTCGTGACTTGAAAGTGGAAGATGATTGGACACTAGAGTGCCCAGAAATTTGCTCTCGAAGATGAAGTGGGAATGGGCTTATAGATGCCATTTGGAGGAATAATGGAGATTTACCGGAGATGGGCTTGTAGATGCCATCCAAGGGTGACTTTTGATAGAGAATGGACTAAGTCTGAACTTGATTTAAATTGGAAAAGAATCAGAATAAATCTTTGGAGCGACTTATCTGAACCAGAAGAAACCTTATATGTTGTTTGACTAGGAAGAATCAGAATAAATCTTGGAGCGAATTATCTAAACCAGAAGTGTTCCTTTGGAAAGTATCAAGATAAACCGTTGAGGGGTTTAAACTGAACCAAAAGAGATCTTGAATATTCTTTAACTGGAAAGAATCAGAGCAAATCTTTGAGCGATTTATATGAACCACGGAAACTATCTACAGAAAGAATCAGAATAAATCGTTGATGGATTTATCTGAAACCGAAGTGTTTCTTTGGAAAGTATCAGGATAAACTGTTGAGGGGTTTAAACTGAACCAAAAGAAATCTTGAATATTCTTTAACTGGAAAGAATAAGAGTAAATCTTTAAGTGATTTATCTTAACCAGAGAAAGCGTCTGTGGGAAAGAATCAGAATAAATCGTTGAGAGATTTATCTGAACCCGAAGTGTTCCTTTGGAAAGTATCAGGATAAACCATTGAGGGGTTTAAACTGAACCAAAAGAAATCTTGAATATTCTTTAACTGAAAAGAATCAGAGTAAATCTTTGAGTGATTTATCTGAACCAGAGAAAGCGTCTGCGGGAAAGAATCAGAATAAACCGTTGAGAGATTTAAACTGAACCGGCATGGATCTGGAGAAGAATCAGAACAAATCATTGAGAGATTTATCTGAACCAGAGAAGATGTCTGCGGGAAAGAATCAGAATAAGCTGTTGAGAGATTTAAACTAAACCGAAAGGGATCTGTAGAAGAATCAAAACAAATCATTGAGTGATTTATCTGAACCAGAGAAGACATCTGCGGGAAAAAATCAGAATAAACCATTGAAAGATTTAAACTGTACCGGCAGGGATCTGGAGAAGAATCAAAATAAATTATTGAGAGATTCATCTGAACTAGAGAAGACATCTGCAGGAAAGAATCATAATAAATCGTTGAGAGATTTAAACTGAATCGGCTGGGGTCTGAAAGAAATATCTGTTATGTAGATGGTTGACCAATCTTTCCTTGGGAATTGATTTGTATTTGATTTGTTGAAAATTTAACGATAATTTTTTGTTGATTGATCTTTCCTAAAAAGATGAAAGTTAGTTGTATGCAATGTCATGATGTATGAAATGCATGGTGCAATTATGTTCTTAAAATAAATGAGATTGTGTCATATGTATCTGTGTTGTCAATGCTATGAAGTATGGATGTAATGTATGGATACATTAATTGTTATGCCGCAGTATTACTGGAGTCAGGGAAAATAAATCCCTGAGCATTGCTGAGAATGGGGAGTGCAAGTCCTCATGTTTTAAAGTGTTGATGAGTTTCCATTTGTTATAGAAATAAACTTTGTTGTGTAAGGGAAACACCGTGTATTTCTTGTAGACCTCGTGAAATCCTGTTGGGGAATCCTGAGAAATTGGGTGACTTTTACTGGGGAATCTTAGGAGCGGTAACTAGAAGTTTTGTTCTGTCTACGATATGAGAGAGCTTGATATCATTAAGCTGCATACTGGAGATATGTTAGCGATTCTGTAGTGGGATGTCCCGTTTTCCGCTCTTGCTAGAAAAGTATCTGCGGGGGACTTTATGGAATAGTCTAAATATATTATCCTATTTCTTAAAGCCACTAGTGATTGTATTTCTATTTTCTATTCCCCTTTTGCTCATTTGTAAATAGTAGTTACGTTCAAATGCATATGTTCAAAAATAAATCATTGGATGTTTTTGTAAACAAAACACATAAATAAAGAAAAACAGATAGTTTTGCACTTTCAAAGGAATATCTTTGTATTAACTTGAATAAGTATTTTTGTATAATGAGACGAACATTCTAGTAAGAGAATGTCGTCGTAAAAAATGAAAATTGACACAAAGAAAAGATAACTATGTGAAATGATCCCATGGGGTTCCCATTCTGCTATAGCCTTCGTGTCTCTGAGCGTCTTGTCCACTTGTTGCCTTGTCCGAAGTTGATTGGATTGATTAGAACCGTTGAGTTTGTCAGTTGATGCTAAAGGTTGTCTGTAAGGTGATCCAACGGGACATAATCATACGCTTTAATTCCCTAACTTTTTCCTGGACCGCTCTTTCAATTTTTCGGTCCACCGGGATACCCTTTTTTTGCCCAAGCTGCCCTTTCGGGTTTTCAGCTTGCCAGATGTACAGATTTTTTTTTGTATTTTATCCCTAATTTTTGCCCGAACCTTTGTGGTTCGCCGGGATGCCCTTATTTTCCCTAGGTGTGTCAACCTAGCGGGTCTCTTATTCATGCATAGTATCTTTTGACTATGTCCGCGTTTATAGGGTGTGGAAGGTCGTCGTCATCCGTAGTGGTTAGGATCATTGCTCCACTAGAGAATATGCTTTTGATCATAAATGGTCCCTCGTATGTAGGAGTCCATTTTCCCTGAGATCACCTTGTGGCAATATGATACGCTTGATTACCAAATCACCAACCTGATATACCTGACGTCTGACCTTTTTGTTAAAAGCTTTGATAATAGGTTTTTGGTATATCTGGTTGCGGAAGACAACCATAAGCCTCTTCTCATCAATTAGGTTCAACTGGTCAAGTCGAGTTTGGATCCAATCATCTTCATTCAGCCCTGCATCCTTTATGATTCTAAGAGAAGGTATTTGAACTTCAATTGGTAGAACAACTTCCATGCCGTATACCAAGGAGAAGGGATTTTCCCTTGTTGATGTGCGCACCGTGGTACGGTAACCATGGAGAGAAAATGGTAAGATCTTATGCCAGTCTTTGTAGGTTACCGTCATTTTTTGTATGATCATTTTGATGTTTTTATTTACGGCTTCGACAACGCCATTCATCTTTGGCCGGTAAGGAGAAGAATTGTGGTGCTGGATCTTTAATTATGCGCATAATGCAGTGATCATAGTATTTTTGAGATTCTTACCATTGTCTGTGATGATTCTCTCCGGGATACCGTACCGACAGATGAGATTCTGTATGATGAGTCGGGCCAAACATTCTTGGTAACGGAAGCGAAAGAAGTTTCCTCAACCCATTTCTTAGGTTTGATTTCTCCAATCATATCGATGACCCGCATCGCGAATGGCCAGGGAGCAGTCAGGACGTTTAGAGGAACTGGAGGCACATGTACTTTGTCAACATAGACCTGACACTTGTGAAAGTTTCGTGAATGCTGATGGCAATCTGCTTCCATGGTAGACCAGTAGTACCCCGCCCGTAGGATTTTTGTAGCCATCGTGTGCCCACTAGAATGGGTGCCAAAAGTGCCTTCATGTAGGTCAACCATGATCTTTTCTGCCTCAACCTTGCCTACGCAATGAAGAAAAACAGAGTCGTGGTTGCGCTTGTAGAGAATGTCATTACTAAGGAAGAACTTAGTGGAGAATCTCCTTAAGAACTTCTTATCATTGACTGAAGCTCCCTTCGGATATTCTTGGGCCTCGAGATACCTCTTAACTTCATGGAACCAAGACTGGTCCACTACTTCTTCAGTATCGATCTCGTGGCAGTAAGCTGGTTCGTCCATCCGCTCAATGGTTATCTGGGGAGCCTCGTTACCCCACTTGAGTTTAAACATGGATGACATAGTGGCTGGCGCGTCTGCTAGTTGATTTTGCTCTCGTGGAAAATGCACAAAGGTAATTTCCTTGAAATGTGGGATTAATGTCAACACATGTTCTTTGTAGGGGATAAGATTAGGGTGCTTTGTGTCCCATTCTCCTTTGATCTGACTGATGACTAAGGATAAATATCCAAATACACTTAAGGACTTGATTCCCAAATCTATGGCAGCTTTGAGACCAAAAATACACGCTTCATATTCTTCCATATTATTAGTACATTTGAAACAAAGTCTTGCATTTAGGGGAGTATGACATCCTTCAGGGGATATCATTACAGCACCTATGCCATTGCCGAGTGCGTTGGAGGCTCTGTAAAAAGCTAAGGTCCATCGGGATCCTTGTTCAGGCCCGTCATATGGTCTGAGTTCTTCACAATTGTTTACCATCATGATGTATTCATCTAGGAACTCGAATTTCATGGACTGATAGTCATCCACAGCTTGATGAGCAAGGTGATCGGCTAGGACACTTCCCTTTATTGCTTTTTGGGTAGTGTACTGAATGTCGTATTCAGTCAGGATCATCTGCCATCTTTCTATTCTCCCAAAGAGGTCAGGTTTCTCGAATATGTATTTAATTGGATCCATCTTGGATATCAATAAGGTAGTATGGGTCAACATATACTATCTTAGCCAGTGAGCCGCCCATGCCAGAGCACGGCAAGTTTTCTCAAGAAGTGAATATCTTGTTTCACAGTCGGTAAACATTTTGCTCAGGTAGTATATAGCATGCTCTTTTCGGCCAGACTCGTCATGCTTCCCCAGCACACACCCCATTGAATTTTCCAAAACAGTTAGATACATGATCAAAGGTCTTCCCTTGAATGGCGGCATCAAAACAGGAGGCTCTTGAAGGTACTCTTTGATCTTGTTGAAGGCAGCTTGGCATTCATCATTCCATTTGACTACTTGATCTTTCTTCAGTAATTTGAAGATTGGTTCACAAGTAGCGGTTAAGTGAGAAATGTATTTGGAGATGTAGTTTAGCCGTCCTAAGAATCCTCTAAATTCCTTCTCGGTGCGAGGAGCAGGAATTTCTTGTATTTATTTCACCTTGGCAGGGTCCACTTTGATACCTTTACCGCTGACAATGAAGCCTAGGAGTTTATTGGACCTCACCCCAAATATGCATTTATTCGAATTCAACCTTAGCTTGTATTTCTTTAGCATTTCAAACAGTTTCTGCAAATGGTCAAGATGTTCCTCTTCAGTTTTAGATCTGGCTATCATGTCATCCACATAGACCTCTGTTTCGTGATGGATCATGTCGTGAAATAGAGCTACCATGGCGCGCTGATAAGTTTCCCCAGCGTTCTTCAACCCGAATGGCATAACCTTGTAACAGAAAGTGCCCCACTGTGTGACGAAGTTCGTTTTCTCCATGTCCTCAGGTGCCATTTTAATTTGATTTTAGCCTGAGAAACCATCCATAAATGATAACACTTTATGTTTTGCGGTATTGTTAACCAAAATATCGATATGGGGAAGTGGGAAATCATCCTTAGGGCTTTCCCTATTCAAATCTCGGTAATCCACACACATGCATACTTTGTCGTCCTTTTTAGGCACTGGAATAACATTGGCGACCCATTGTGGATAGGAGGTGAGGGCTAAGAATCCGGTATTTAATTGTTTCATGACTTCAGTCTTGATCTTCTCTGACATGTCTGGCCGCATGCGATGGACTTTCTGTTTTACCGGAGGGTAGTCTTCTTTTGTTGGTAGACAATGGACCATGATATCAGCATCAAGTCCAGGCATGTCTTCGTATGACCAAGCAAATACCTCAACATAGTCATGTAGAAACTGAGTTAAACTCTTCTTGACACTGGGTTCCAGATTGGAACCCACCTTGACTTTTTTCTTGTCCTCTTTGGTACCTAAGTTAACTGTGTCAACCTGTTCTTCATGGGGTTGTATGGTCCTTTCTTCTTGTCGTAGTAATCTGGATAGTTCCCCTGGAAATTCACAATATTCCTCAACTTCATCTTTGGCTTGGTAGATTATATTTTCAAAGTTACAATAGGCCATAGCAGAATAGTTACCCATGGGATCCTGGGTGGATGTAGATCTACATTTGATATGTGAGTGTGTGTAAGAGCATAACTATCATTGAAAAACAAAAATGTAGAAAAAAGAAAAACAAAGAGCGTAAAGTTTTCATGCAAAAACGTCCATGATTCATTGATGACATATGAAAATGAGGTAACAACCCTTATAAATGGATTATTGTGCCTCGGGTAAGACAGAAGGTTTTAAAAGTCTGAATTGTTTAATTATTACAAGTCCGACAAAAATTTAAAGACAATTACTATTGGATAAAAGTAATTGGGACAAAATATTTAGCTTCCCAGTTGGTGAGTCCTCCGTTGATAATTTGGAAAATCCATTCTTCCAGGTCACATCTATCATCATTATCCTCCATTGCGTTGACTCCATGGTAACTGATCTGCAAAGGTGGTCCCTTGACACGAGCACGAAGAACAGCTTTCTGGGCTCCTGAAGTGAAACCCAAACCAAATTTGTCAGATTTGTAAGGGATATCCCGGAGTTGGCCCCAAATAGTACACCCACCTTCTTCGACTACTGCCTTGGCATCTTTCAGTGAAGACATCTTTAGCGGAGGTCTTGTAATCTTCGGGATTTGGGAAACAGTCTTGGCTGCCATAACTGTTTACGGGACTTCCTCGAAATGCTGACACAGAGTTTCGATGAATTCACCATCCATTTCCACGTATCTGAAGGAGTTCAGGTGACTGACCATATATTCCTCTTCTCCAAGGACAGTGATGATTTTCCCTTGGTTGGGTATTTCAGCTTCTGATGTAATATAGAGGTGACGACACCAGCGTCGTGAATCCAAGGTCGGCCTAATAAACAGGAATAGGAAGGGAGAATTTCCATCACGTAGAAATTTGAATCAAAGGCCCTCCCATGCACCATTCTTTTTGAACCGTCGAAGGCCCTTACCATTATGTTGCTGGGTTTTAAGGTCAAACCTTCACATTCAAGTCTATCCAAAGCTTTCTTAGGCATCACATTCAAAGATGAACCAATATCAACCAGGACACGGGCCAAAGATGTGCCCCTGCATTCGACAGAGACATGCAACGCCTTATTGTGTTTCATCCCTCTAGGTTTAAGGTCAGCATCAGAAAAGCCTAAACTGTTATCAGCGGTCAAACTAGCCACACATTCTTGGAATTAGTCAGTAGAGGTTTCCTGTGGCACATGGGAAGTTTTAAGAAATTTCACCAAGGCTTTCGCATGAGCCTCGGAGCACAACAATAAAGATAGCATAGAAATATTTGATGGAGTCTGCCCTAGCTGTTCGACTACGTTGTAGTCACTTCTCTTTATAATTTTAAAAATTTCTTCATATCCTTCTTGGAGGCTTCTGGGATAGATACTGATTGCGCCTTCATCCCGACAGGCTCAACCAAAATTCCTTTTCCCCGAGTCTCGGTCGACTCGGCGGTAGGGGTGTCAGTTGGGGTAACCATAGGAACTGTAGTAGCAGTGTCAACAAGAACAAAAGCAGGGATGATCACAGGACCAGTAAAAGTTTTTGGAGGAGCAATCTTTAGGGAGAATACTCTTCCACTTCGGGTTATTTTGCTGGTTCCCGCAATGTTGCCGATGTCGGAGTCAACCTTCTCAAAAATTAAGTCTTCATCAGCTAGCCAATCCTGTTTGACGCTGTGATAGTAGACGTCACCCCCATAGTTCCAAGGGACAGTTTTATCTGAGGAGTACGGGATCGGCCCTGGCATAGTAATTATCATTGGAGTCACCTTAGGAAAGGATGTAATCCTAACGGGTCTTTTGTTAGAGACCCTAGAAGGATTGGCAGAAATGGTTACTATTGAAACATAATTGTAAGAAATGGTTGGAACGAGAGTGTTTTCAAACAAAATCTCTTTGTCATCCATCAGGCGTTGAATACCTGCTTTCAGTAAATGACAGCCAATTGGTAGAGATAAACAGAGGTGGCAACCTTCGTCACAGCCCAGAAATAAACCAGCCTTCAACAGGTTCCTCTTGACAGTAAGGAGAGGAGTAACAAGTTCATCAACAATAGTAACAAACACATCATTCTCAACAGCGTTAACATCACGGCCATGCTTAGGAATAGGAGCGGTGATAACATTTGGGATCTCAGGAGCATCAAATTCAATTTCTTTTGCCTCAAGAAGGTCTTGTACCTTGTTTTTCAAAGCCCATCAGTTGTTGGTATCATGGCCTGGACTTTCTGAATGGTAAGTACAACGAGCATTAGGGTGGTAATGAGGAGAGGTGGTGTTGGGATTCTTTAGGGCTTCCTTTAAAGTTACCAGATTAGATCTTAACAAATGTGGCAGGACTTGAGATAGCATCATATTTATCCGGGTAAATTGTCTTACTGGTCTTTCCATTCTAGGCTGGTTGTTCCTTTTTGAGTAGGTGCAAGCTTAGGGATCATGACGGCCCCTACCGTTGGGCGGAGTTCAGTTTTGTCCTGATTCCTTTGAGGGTATACAACACCAACTTCTTTCTTCCTAATGAATGGTTTTCTCACGGCCTTTGGATCTTCCCACTCTTAATCCCAGCTTCCACTCTCTCCCCAGTCAAGATTAATTCAGTGAAGCCGGTTGAGGAGCTTCCAATTAGATGATTAAAGAAAGGACCGGACAGGGTACCCAGAAACATGTCCACTAGTTCTCCGTCAGACAGGGGAGGCTGGACTCTTCCTGCTAAGTCTCTCCATTTCTGAGCGTAGTTTTTGAAACCTTCGCTTGAGACCATAGTCATACTTTGGAGTTGAGTACGGGTGGGAGCAAGGTCTGTGTTGTATTGATACTATTTATAAAAAGTAGCAGCAAGGTCTTCCCAATTATGGATATCGGCCCTCTCCAGTTGATAAAACCAATATAGCTGACTTCCGGATAGACTATCCTGAAAAAAAGTAGACCCACAAATCTCTGTCGGCAGTGTGAGGCTGTATCTTCCTCACATAAGATCGGAGGTGCATCTTGGGACACGAAACCCCTTCGTACTTAACAAACACTTGTGTCTTGAACTTTGGTGGAATAACAATCCTAGACACCAAACCCAGCTCTTCAAAGTCCATCCCGGGCACTTTTTGTACCTCCATTGCACTTAGACGTTCTTCCAGATGTTTGTATTTGTCGTCAGCCAGAGGATACTTCTCTTCAGAGTAATCATTGTCTTCTTCCTCTGCAGATTCTGGATGGGTAATCACTTCCTTGCCTTTCCCTTCTTGATTATCCTTTTCACCAGATGATGTTGCAAAGTCTAGGGTCCGTCTGGCTGGCCCGGGGAACCTTCTTCCTAGATTCAAAACACCGGTTGATTTCTTTATTTTCTTCTTCTTTTCATCGACCAACAAAGTTTTCAAATCCTCTTGTCCTTTGGCTAGAGTCAATAACATTAGTGAAACTGAGCATTCTACGCCTGTAGATCTTTTATTGTCTGCTCAAGATCCATCTTACTGAAATAAACAGTAGAAAGATAAGGAGACATGTGGTAAGAAACTTGTTTATGTGATGATGAATGAAGATTCATATGCAATGATTTCAAGGAAATTAGAGATTTAAATTTGCTTTAGACCAAAAAGGAACACACGTTATATTAATAAATCAAAGTTTGAGTACATCATGCCTCTTTGGGCTTACAAAGAAATACAAAAATTCTAAGATAAAAAAGTTTAACGCATCCTCTTTGGTGCGATGTAGGCGTTCAGACTCCTCTCGTCATGATGTTGCTTGGTAAGTTCCAGAACCTTCTTCTCGCTGGCGTAGAATTGGGCCTCAAAAGTTTCTCGCTCCCCCTTAAGCTGTATCCAATCCCTTTGCAAGTCTTCAAGAGAGGTGGGCATGTTTAGATGAAGGATAGTGTATGGGACATCTCCTTCCATAACAGGCAATATGATAACTGGGAGAATAGAGGGGTAAGGCATCATAAGACTTTGAACACAGGCTCGTACCCATTTGAGATAAGGCTCAAGAGGGATGGAATTCTTATGCCCCAACGTCTTGCTATCTACCTTGTTCAACATCCTCCAAGCTCGGATAAATCTCTGGCGGTGACCTTGATCGTCATTCTCGTATTCAAATACCAACCCTTGAATAAGCATCTCATGTGGGCCATCCCTTCGAGCGGAACCAAACTGTCTTAAGGCTAAGCAGGGGTTGTAGGTGATACCTCCTCTAATGCCAAGTAAGGGGACATTAGGGAATTCTCCATAATGGTCGATGATAGTAACATTCCCTACAGATCGGGAACACCAATAGATGTCTGAATGTTTGAGTGTCATCAACCTATGTGACCACCTTGAACCTTGCTCGTTCTTTAATACAGATTGGGGAAGATGCGAAATAAACCATCTTGCCAAGATAGGAGTACAACACATAAGAATACCTCTTTTCCTCATAGTGCGAGTGTGAAAAGAATGTAGGATATCTCCTAACAAAGTAGGCACCAGGTTACAAGACATGAAGATTTTGACGGCGTTTACATCTATGAGTTGGTCAGGATTTGGAAACAAAACCATCCCATAGATGAGGAGAGCTACAATTTCCTCAAAAGCTTGCAAGTCCAAGGAGTCCCAACAGTTTTGGGCTTTCTCAAACAAGAACTTGTCTAAGAAACCTTTGACACCACTCCTTGTTTCCTAATTAGTCGTGACATCATATGGTTGCAAGTGTAGGGCTTGAGCAATCTCTTCTAGCTTTGAATCTCTTTCCGTATCGTTGAAAGGTAGTTAATTGAGAATGGGAATCCTCAAGAGTTGGGAGAATTCTTCCATAGTTGGCATAAGTTGATAATCGGGAAATGGGAAGCAATGGTGTAGAGGATCAAAGAACTGGAAGAGTACCTTCATCTTATCCTCATCAGTGTTGGAGGTAACCAAGTTTAGGAGGAGACCATGTCTTTCGATAAATGGAGAATTCTCAGGAACCCTTGATGCTAACTCTTTAGGTTGAGGAGGGATCCTCACAAGATTGACTTAAATGCTTTTCCTGCGAATAGAATCCATGTCTTAAAAAACAGAACAAAGATAAATCCCAAAAATCCTTGAAACGGTTAGTAAGTATGAGTATGATGTTATGATGTTTATGATGTTATGCACAAGTAGATATATACAAACAAAACAAACAAGTCCTTAGGTTTAGGCTTGAATGGAGTCTCATAGGTAAGTACCCTCTTGAAGTTTAGTTGGCTCAAACCTGTCCTAGCAATAGTAATCGGGTTCTAAGGGAGCTCAGTATCACTGGTTTGTTTTCTCGGGCATTGTTTCAGCGCAAGTCTCTTTAATGGCGACCGAAATATCCCAAAAAAACAAACCTCAATGAGTGTAGTATCGAGTATCTACCAACTTCGAACTGCACCAAAGCCGGTCATCTCACTACGTCCTAATGGCCAAGTTGGTCAAGTAAAGGTTCTAGAAGTTAGTTAGTGCTTCACGACATCACTCAGCGGCCCCGTATTCTCCTTGACTACTAAAGGGCTACCGGTACCCACAAATATGTCACACTAACATAGCTATTGATTAGACCATGTCGGTATACCCCGCACGGTTTCCAGAACGTATTGCTACATACCTATAAGGTATCCCAAATCCAGGTAGAGGATTAAAACCCAAACAAATAACCAAAATGTAAACATACAAGTCAAACAATGAAAGCAAATAAATGTGATCTAGCCCTAAGGTAACCCCACTATTAAAATTTTCCCCAACAGAGTCGCCAGTTCTGTAACACGGTGGGAGAACTGACTTGGTCATTTTGCATTTTATCGCAAATGTTATGGTTTAGCAAGAGTCGCCACCGACTTTTCTTTTATCCAAAAGGAAAGTTTGAAAAGAATAGGAAAGACCTTTGAGATGTTTTCTTGAGTTCGGGGGGTAGATTATGAAAAGGGAAGGTGTTAGCAGCCTCTCCATCCATGGTTTTCCATGGGCTCTTAGTTACTTGCTAGATCATTTACTTTTGTTTGAAAATGTGCTTTGTGTGGTTTTTTGAAAGTATTTTGAAAAGGCGTTGTTGTTTAGGCAAACTTTGTAATGATTCTCGTTCGTAAGAATGTATACAAAGTGTTGATATTTTGAAAATGTTTTCAAGTTTGAAAGGTGTTTTTAAAGTGTTGGTGTTTATTTTGAAAATAGCAAGGATGTTTTGGTTTGAACTTGAACAAGCAACTAGGAACAATCTACCTACTCAAAGGTCTTTCATGTTTATTTCCTCTTTCCTTTGACATTGTTATCTTACCATTGATTTGGTAAGTAACCTTATCTTTGGATGTAAAAGAGATGGGCGTGGGTCATCGCATAGCCATGATTAGCAATATTGTAAGATATCTTAGCATTTTCTTTAGGGACTAAGATCATTTTTGAAAGACAATTTTGAAAGCATCATCGAGGGACTATGATCTCGTGTTTTTACTAAGATACCTCACATGCATAATATGACTATTTTATAAGGCAACAAAATGGATTTACCCTAAGGGTGTATGTGTGTAAGTGTATTGATTTACATGCATTGTTTTGTCTTTGAATTAGGGTTTTCTAAGCATTGATTTTAATCTTTCCATACAAACCCTAATTACTAGCATTTGTATATAAAGCATTAAATTGCGGAAAATAAAAATACTAAGTTATTACATCATTTAGAGGAGGGGATATACAAATTACAAATGGGGAATTGCAAGAAAATTAAATCTAAATAATTATTACAACCATATTAAATATTGTACAAAAAATGAATAAATAAAAATGCAAGAATGTAAATGTAAAAAGAAATGTGATTTTTATTTGGTTTCCATGAAAAGGCCTTTTGACCTAGTTAACTAAAATAAAATAATTAACTAAAAATACGAAAATTAAGATTAAGTTAGTAAAATAAATTAATTTAAAGAGAACAAAATTTTTAGGGTTTTTTTGTGAATTTAATTAAACTAGTAAATAAAATTAATTAAATAAAAGTCCTAAGTTCTAAATTGATTTAAATTTACAAGAAAAATAATATAATATAATAATTAAACCTAAATATTAATTATTAAGAAAGAAATTAATTTATTAAGAAATGTTTTTGTTCTTTTGATTTTTTTATAAAACAAAATAAACAAAATAAATGTAACAATAATAAATAAAATATTTTTTTGGGTTTTTATTAATAAAAATAATAATAATAAATAAAAAAAATTAAATATAAAATATAAAGAAAAATAAAAAAAATATAAAAGTCAGGGGGGGGGGGGGGGGGGGTTGGTAATGGTTGAAGGGTTTAGAAAGTTAAAAAGAAACAAAGGCCCAATGTTCTGTTGGCCCAGGCGCTGCAAAAAATAAAAAAAGTGTAAAATGTGAAAAAAGAGCAAAAGGCAGCACGCTGGGTGTTGAACCCACGCCCTCTTGGTTACCAGCGCGCTGTCTTACCACTGGGGTGGCTATACATCCGTTGATATAACTGAAATAATAAATACATAACACAAAACAAGTTCCAGAAATGAACTTCATCTTCAACCTCCAGCCATAGTTCCTGTAACTTGCTCATTTCTCAACGAAAATAAAATATGCAAACATGAAAGTTGCTCCATTTTGTCACACGAATCCAACCATATAAATATCATGAGCTATAAATCAAAGAAGAATGATAATTTCTAAAAGTACTAAATTCTAACCTAAATATTTTCAGAGATTCAAACCAAAAATTCTCTAAGCTCAATCAATATAAATGAAATCTATGGATATATGTACAGCTTCAGGATAATGATCTCTACATTTTATCTTCACAAATGCAAGCCTAACAATGCCTAAGTAATGAGATAGAAGTTCAAGAAAAATACCTCAAAACTGGAAATCATGAAATGCAAATGAGCTTGATTCAGGGTGTTACAATGATCAGGTTAGCTTCCTCAAGTTCCCAGGAAGCTAATGCAATGATTAGCTTGAGAAATGGATGGCTGAAATGGTCTAGAGAAGTCAATTTGCAGAGCTCTGTTTTTGATTACAGAAGTTGATGAAGATGGAGTTACAATTATGAAACAAGGTCATGGATGATTTGTATTTGATGTTTAGGAGCTTTGTGATTGATTAGGAAGGAAAATGTACGAGGGAAATGAGAGATATAAGTTTAAGGTCAAAATTGTGCATCAATGGAGTTTCTTGTGAAAATTTTGGCTTGAGGGAGTTTTGGTGTGTTTCAGGGTGCTTCAGCTCGTGTTCTAGCTCACAAATAGTGCCTCTATTTATAAGCAACAAGTTTGGAAGCTTGTTGTTGATCAGAATTCAAAATCACAAGTTTAAGCATAACATGTGATTTTTTGAGAAATCCAAGTTTCAAAGTCTTGTGTACTTGCTAAGATAGAGTGGTTATGATTTAAACACACTTGCTTCTAACTTTGTAGATGGAGCGTGATCAGAGGGAACAAGTTAGAGGCGCAGGAATTGACTTTGTGCATAAAGCTTGCTTTTTAAGAATGGTATTCTTCACTTTCTTCCCAAAATGGCAATGTGAATTGGGTAAAGCTTAAACCACTTGGATTATAGCTCAAAAGTTTGTGTAATCCATTAATGATGGATAGATACACAAGTTAGAAGGCCTGTAAAGCAATATTATGCAGCCTAACATTGAAATTGCATTCTTGTTCATCATGAAAATGACTTATAATTCAAGAATGAAATGCCAACTTCATCCCTTCAATTCTCCTTGCTCAAACATGATCTCAAGGAGTTATTGGACATTATAGAAATATTGTAATGTTATCTACAACCCATCTTTGAATCACTTTTGAAAATTCCCCTTGGAACTATGTGAAAAATTGTCACGAAGTTAGGTCAAAATCCTGCCTAAACTAGGGGAAATTTTCACTAAGTGTTTAGTTTCATGAATATGTATTCACAAAATCATAACTTTAAATCCATGAATTTCTAGGAGAATTTGTGTAAATAAAAGTTTTAGATCTCATTTAGATCTACAACTTTCATGTTTAAAGTTTCCTTTGAATCATCTTGCATCATGGTGAAAAATTGGCTCAAAGTTGTGAAATAATATGAATTTTTCAACACTTAGAAAAATTTCTAAGTTTGGAAACTTTGACTTTTCAAAATGAAATCTTGACCTTTTGATTTCTTGATGAACAAGTTTCATATTTTGACATGTTTTGAGGAATTGTGATCTTTGGCACATGATTTTGACCAAAAAGTCAAAGTTTAACTTTTCATTGTATCAGTTGACTTTTGATCAGTTGACTAAAAATCAACTATCAATCAATTGATCTTGAGGGATGTTTTGAGTCATGCCATTAGGTAAAAATTATGAAATTGAAACTTTGAGATTATGTCTCAATACAATTAACTACTTGGTAGGTCAAAAATCAGAAATTGCTTTTTCTCAGTCAAAACCCTAATTTTGACCATTTTTCCCTTTTGATGATCTGATCAAATTTCTTGAGGAATTATGGTCCAAACTTGATCAAATGACATATAGGAGTTTAAAATGTTGATATGGATAAAAAATTATGAAGTTTGACTGTAAATCGACCACAGTTGACTTTTTCCCTAATACACCTGATTTTTAGGTCAACTGATCAATTGACTGAGCAAAAATGTGATCCAAGACTTGAAACTTGACATGAGAAATTTTTGGGGTCCATAATTATGTATTAAAGTCAAATGAAGCATTAAAATTTCAATTATCCTTATGCAATCTCAAACCCTAATTTTGGTCATCAGTGCTTAAGGAGGTGTCTTAAGCTGATCAATCCTTGTGCAGTCTTGAACCAAAGAAGAATTTGTGAGAAAAATCTTGATAAATGAGAGGGAAAATTTTGGGGTACAACACATGCCTTATAAAACAAAATAAAAGATAAATCTCTAGGCCCTTGAAATGGTTAGCGTGTATGTCATGACGTTTATGATGTTATGGTTATGCTCTAAAATCACACATATATCAAGCAAGTCACACAAAGACCCTAGGTTTAATGGCTTGTGCGAGTTTTTAAAGGTAAGTGCCCTCTTGAAGTTTAGTTGGCTTAAGCTGTCCTATTAATAGTAACCGGGTTCTAAGGAGTCTCATATCACTGACCTTTCTTTTAGGCATTGTTCTAGCTCAAGCATTAAAGTATTGCGGCTAGAATATCCCAAAAGTCCAATCTCAATGAGTTTAGCATCGAGTATCAACCAATCTTCAGTCAGAACCAAATCCGGCCATTTCACTACTTTCTAATGGCTTAGGATGAGTCAATTAAAGGTTTTAAAGGTCAGTTAGCACTTAATGACACTATAAGGAAGCCTAATGTTATCCTTGACTGACTCAAGGAACATTAGTACAAGCCAGAGTATCACGCTAACATTGATATCACTTTGTCCATATCGGTCTACGCTGTACAGCCTCCATGATTTATTGCTACTTACCTAAAAAGTTTCCCCAAATCCGGGTGTAGGATCTTTAACAATAACCCAAACAAGGACCCCAAAAATGTAAACAAACAAGTCAAACAAGGAAAGCAAGTAAAGGTGATCTAGCCCTAAGGTAACCTCACTTTTAAGTAATCCCCAGTAGAGTCGCCAGTTCTGTAATACCATGGGAGAACTGGCTTGGTGTTTTACGTTTGATCGGAATTATTGCGGATAGCAAGAGTCACCACCGGCTTTTCTTTTATCCAATAAGGAAAGGGTGAAAAGAACAGGAAAGACCTTTGAGATTTTTTTTTGAGTTCGGGGGGCAGGTTATGAAAAGGGAAGGTGTTAGCACCCTTTTCATCCGTAGTTATCTACGGGCTCTTAGTTGCTTACTAGATCACTTGCTTTTTTTTTGAAAATGTGCTTGTGGTGTGGGTTTGAAAATATTTTGAAAAAAACATCTTTGTAATGATTCTCGCCTCTATAAGAGTGCGTACAAAGTGTTGGTTTTGAAAATAGTTAAAAAAGGTGTTTATGGGAGATGTTTTGAAAGGGGTTTTGAAAAGTGCCTTTGTAATGATTCTTGTCTCTATAAGAATACGTACAAAGTGTTTTAACTTTTGAAAAATTTTCAATTGAAAGTGTTGGTGTGAAAAATTATTTTTGTTGTGAGCAAGCAAGCAACTACGAGCGTCCTACCTACTCAAAAGATATAATGTTATTTTCCTCCTCCTTTAGATGTAGCTATCTTACCATTGATTGATAAGAAGCCCCATCGTTGGACGTGAAGGGACGGGCATGGGTCGTTTGTATAGTCATAGAAGGCAACCTATGAGAAATTTTAGAAATTTTCGTTTAGGGACTAGATCGTTTACCGAAGGCAACATCGAGGGTCATCGAGGGACTATGATCTTTTATCGAGGGTCTTTTCTAAAATTCCCATAGTCGAGGGACATGAATATTTTCCGAGGCAACAAGTGAGATTACCCTAGAGGTGCATGTGTGTGAATAATGTGTTTGGTTTTCATGCATTTAGTATTTGATTTTGGGTTGTCTACTTGTTGGTTTTATCTTGCCATACATCCTAATTACTAACGTTTGTGTAAAGCAATAAAAATGCAGAAAATAAATATCCTACACTATTAAAACCATATTGAATAGCAAGAAAATATAAATAAAAGCATAAATAACATAAAAAAGAGAGAAAAAGTGAGTCCTTCGATCCAAGTAGTAGACTCCTTCGATTCACCCTTCTTTGGCTTCTTTTTATTAAGGCTAGGAATCAGTGTGAGCACCCTTCAATTTTGTCCTTTTCTGCTTCTTTCGATTGCTTGAAAGTCAGCGTGCGTGTACACCCTTCATTTCAACCTCCGTACTGCCTCCTTCGATTGCAGGAATGCAAAGCTCCCAAGTTGAGATTCAAAAGGCTTCGATGTTTAGCCACTCTAAGGATACAGAAAACCTGTCTAAACTTGAAAATGAAACTAACAAGTGTAACTTTCGAAAGCTACAATCCAGGGGTTAGCACAAGATTATTGGGGCACCAAAATCCAAAGTCTAACTAGTCAGGGTTGAGATTTTCTACATACATGCAGTGAGGATCGAAAGTTAGGGCATGGTCAACTTCCTAGACGGGATATCTACATTTCCCTTTTATTTATATGTACAAATGATATTTAAAAAAAAGTTCCAAGTTTGGAGGAAACTTACCTCTAGAAATGCTTAATCGAAGGAGTTGTAGGTGACTTCCTTGGTGGTGGATGGAGCTTCGCTGGAATCTTCCTGAAGCTAGTTCAGTTGCTGCTTTGTTTGGACAGTCACTGAATCGAAGGATGGTATGTGATAATGGTGAGTGAATCGAAGATTATTATATAACAGTCTAGGGAGTGAATCAAAACACTATTATGTTGTAGTTAGGGAATGAGTTAAAGGTTAGTTATCTGGAAGTTGAGAAGTGAATTGAAGGGTTCACTAATGTATGAAGAGATCTGAGTTTTTTCAGAGTTTGAGTGTTTGGGAATGTTTGAGAACGTCTGATAGTGTTTGAGAGTTTTGAGAATTTGATAATTTTCTCACAACAAGAGTTTTTTCCGCTACCCCGGGGCCCCTAAGATGTGTGATGGAAGTTATTATTTATAGATGAGTTTGGCTGATGTTTGGGAGGGAAAATAAAAGAAATTTGAACAAATTGGGTATGTTGTTCTTGTAGTCTTCGAGGTGCAGTTTTTATATGCCAATTTGGTGCAAGTATGGGAGCAGCGTGGCAAGACTGCTTTGTAGCAGTTTTTGAGTGTTGTGTCTAGTGCAGCAGGCTTGTACTTGGCAACACATAGGACTCTAGCCAACAAACATCTTTGGATATTTCAACATTTCGTTTTTACTTCATAAGTCCAACCTTCGACCAGGTCTTTTATTTAGACAATAATATTTGTTTCCAAACAGTATGTGCCTTTTGAATGGGCCCTTTTTGTGCATCCTTCGAAGGGGCCAAATGTATGCCCCTTGAATGGGCCACCAAAATATGTCCTTTGAATGGGACATCCAGGTAAATCTGGAAAGTCCTTTGAATATGCCACCATAGTGTAGAAACCATGTGTGTCGAAACAACTTTCCAAGGGAGATACTGCCCAATCGAGGATAGCGTGAAAAAATGCTTTGTGGGTGCTAGCATAGGCGTTTCCCTTGTGTGTCGAATATAGTTGAAGACAGGCGTTGCTCTGTTGAAGCTTGCAGTAAGTTGTTTCAAAGGTAGACTTTGCCCAGTCAGAGTTAGCATGAAGATAGCCAATTCCTTGTGGGTGCTAATATGAATCCAGTGAATGCTAGTCATAGGGAAGTTCTTTTCTTGTGCACGCTAGCATGGTGAGAGCCCCTTGCTTTGTGGGATCGAAGCATGCAAGGAAGAGGCCATTTCTCAATCGAAGGCTGCATGCAGATAGCCATTACTTTTTGAATCAAAGTAAGCATGTCAGGGACCAACGCTCAATCGAAGGATATATTTAGGAGACTAAATGCCCAATCGAAGCTTGCATGCAAGTAACCATTGCATTGTGAATCCAGCAAACATGTAAGGCCAATGGTGCAATCGAAGGATGTACGTAGTGAACCTAAATGCCCAAACGAGGCTTGCATACAGGAAGTCCCTACTTGGTGAATCGAAGGAAAACTTTAAAAGTACATTGCCTTCTGAATCTAAGGAAGATTCCAGAAGGTCATTTCCTTCTAGATCAAAGGAAACTAGGAAAAGGTTATTTCCTTTTGAATCGAAGGAAACTGTTTCAAAGGGAAACCAAACAAGTCGAAGCTAACATGGAGGAGAAAGTTCAGTCGAAGCTAGGCATGAATCGAAGCAAGTTTATTTTTTCTTCAATTTTGTCAGAAAAGTCAAACTTATATGCTTTGCTCTTTCAATAGTTTCATCCTTATCCTGAGGCTTGGAAATCCAATATGATCCATAGTAACTTGAGTTGATCAAACCTTGTGTAGTATTGGCCTAGTAGAAATCTTGTGACGAAATTCTTGAAAAATTGAGAGGGAAAATTTTTGGGTACAACAACTGTAATCACAAAAGAAATAGTTCAGGCAAAAGGTAGGAATAATAAAATCAAAAAAGAGGTTGCTACAAATCCTCAACAAAAAGAAAAGGTTACAAAAATGGGACCTAAACACACAATTAACTGGGCATAGGTCTGAAGAACATCACGAAGAGCGGGTTGGGTATAAATAAATTTTGAGCCTTTATCCTTTGTTTCTTAAACTGTGGACCAAGCCACGCTACAACCCTTAAAAGTCCTAGCTGAAGCATGGGTTGGTTCGAAAGCATACTGTTACAAAAGGTATCCTGAGTCTTGTAAGGATTACTATAAATCCTGAGTTGAATTCATATTCTTACAAAATTTTGTTTGTTTACTACAAATGCATTTTTAAAACTTCAAGACAGACATAAGCTTTGCATTCCTTAAATGCCATTGTTTGTATATGACTAATCGTCCGACAGTAGAGAAATTTGCACGAGGGAAACTTAATGAACGCAAATCCTCTCAGTGGACAGAATCACCTCAGCTGGAAAGACATTCCCAGTAACAGTCCTTTCATATTTAAGGGGCATGACATGGTGTCTTACTGATCTGGGGGCTGTCGAGTAATGATTCGAGGAATCTCTCAAAAGTGATGAATATTCATGGGTAGACCTCCATCTGAATCACTTGGGGCATTGAACAGGAAGGGCCACATGCGATCGAGTAAACATTTTTCTGGCAGTGGTGCAACACTTACTACTATGGACAGTGACAATTTTCCGCACCCTGTGAACGTGGACATATTCGGAAAATACTACGCATGAAAAAAGACCCGTTAGGTTGACTGGCCTAGGCAAAAGTAAGGGCATCCCGCCGAACCAAAGGAGTTCGGGAAAAATTATGGATATATAAATAAAATTGTACACCCGGCAAGTCGAAAACCTGAAAAGGAGGTTGGGCAAAAAAGGGTATCCCGGTGGACTGAAAATATGGAAGGACAGTCCAGGCAAAAGTTAGGGATTAAAGCGTACGACTACATCCCGTTATCTGGTCACTTTTCTATCAGTAGAAGACTTATCACCTTGATCAGTATTCACCAAAGGATTTAGAAGTTGAGATATGTTCAAGTCTCCACAAATCCCCGCAGAGCCACTGCCATGAGATTATCCCCACGAGGATCTCAAACATTACAGTCCATGGGAAGTCCTCTCCCCAGTTTAAGTGTGCTTCTACCATAAATCACTGGCTAAATTCCTCTCCCCAATGAAGTCGTCACTATCACCAGGGAGTTGCTACGCAACCTGAAACCGGACCAGATGTCAGTCAACTTTATCCTCCCCGGGCGAGTCGGAAGGAATATTCATCTCTTTTATCCCTAGTCAAGGTATAATTTCCCCATAGAGCAATAAACAACCAACGTTCTTAAATTATTCTCCCCAAGCAAGAATTAACACTCTTTAACAGAGTCTCCTCAAGAAAAAAGCAAGAAGTCAATGTTCCCCAGCGAAGTTTCCTCAAACAAGAAAGCAGGGTTCCCCTGTGGAAACAATCCCCAAAAGATTGAAGATATACATACTCTTCATCCCCAACAACAATCAGGGATTTATTTCCCCCAGACTAAGATGCTACTCAAATTTGTGAATGCACTTCAATAACATTTCACTTTCACCATCATTTACCAATATCATAGCATATGTATACAAAACGCATATAGCAGTCTCATTTATTTTTGAGAACTTCATTACGCAATGCACTCCATACAACATAACATTGCACACAACTAACCCTTTATCTTTTCAGGTAAAGTCTATAAGCAAACGAATATCATCAATTATCTACATGACCAGACAAATATCTTCAGAAACTAAATTCTAACAACTGCTTCCCTTAAAGACTTTCCCCAGAAAGTTATTCTGAAAAATATCTCTTCTAAATGAAGTCAGACGTAGACATCTCCTAGTGCGTCATTCAGACGAAATCAAGCGCAGATTCCTTCATTACCTATTGAAGTAGTAGTTGTCAAAGATTCCTTCATTACCTGTTGAAGTAGTAGTCATAAGATTCCTTCATTACCTGTTGAAGTAGTAGTCGTCAAATTCCTCCATTACATGTTGAAGTAATAGTTGTTAAATATTCCTTCATTACCTGTTGAAGTAGGAGTCTTCAAAGATTCCTTCATTTCCTGTTGAAGTAGTAGTCGTCAGATTCCTTCATTACCTGTCGAAGTAGAAGTCGTTAAAGATTCCTTTATTATACGTTGTAGTCAAACTTTATGCTTACCAGCAATCATTTTGGATGGTATCTTTAAGCCCATCTCCGACAACTCTCAGTCATCTTCTCCAAATGGTATCTGGAATCCCATTCTTGATATCATCAACCAACGATGTTACTTCGTGTGAGTGCAAATTTCGGGACACTCTAGTGTTGAATCATCTTCAACCTTTAGATCATGAAAGGCAGACAAGCCAATCTAAATCTTCAGGTTTAAGAGGATTGAACAGGGGCAGCTATTTCACCCTAAAATTTTCCCTCCCAATTTATTTAAGGCATGCTCATTAAGGTCCTCAATTGCTCAAGGTTGACTAAGAATTGATCAGACAAATTCTCCTCCTAAGCAATGGCCTTTCAACTAGTTTCACTTTTCACCAAGATGTGTGGGCGCCAAAGGTCTAAAATGTTTTCCATGGTCCTAATATGTCTTCAAGTTTGTCCATTCCAAGTTTCATGCCCTAAAACTTCTCTTTTATCCTCAAGCTCAAGAAATGCATCATTTGGAAGGTACAAGCTCATACATTACAGGAGGTTATTGCGCCCTATACGCCTCAGCATAACGGCATAACTGAAAAAAAGAATAGAAGTGTACTGAACTTGAAGACATGTAAGTTGAAAGCTAAAAAATTTCCTAAGAGATTTTGGGTCGAAGCAGCTTCAACAGTAGTATGCATTCTAATTAGATGCCCAACGAAGCAGTGTTAACTGAGAATTTTGATTACACAAGTTTTTAATAATTGACATTATGATCGAAGAAAGAACATTTTGAAAGAAAGAGTGAGGAGGCTTTTATGAAGTCTTAGATTGATGAAGAGCTAGTAAAGAGATTCGAAGGGTTCATTTTCAAACTATTGAAATATAAGTTATTCGAAGCATTTCAAGGGAAGGCATTTCGACTGTCACGTTGATTTGAATTGGCGCTTCAAAAGGAAGAAGATTTTGAATTTAAAAGCTTTGAAGAAACACATGGAAGTCTAATGGTTTGAATGACATGCAACCTTTGAACGTGGTGTGATTTCATGGAAAGACTTAGGGTCGAATTAGCCAAATATAAGTCATCTTAGAGTTTTTGGACCAATGTGTTTTAGGCATGTACCTGAACAGGCGAGGTAAGAGTTGGATGATCGAAGTGAAGTCTTGGTGCTTATAAGTTATCATTAGATTAGTGCATACAAGCTGTATTCACCAATCAAAGATAAACTGATGAATAATAAAGATGGGCTTGAAGACGAAAGCAAAAGGTGGGATTGGAGTCGAAGTTCAGTTCAACAAGAATCAGACACCTGCACAACTCTGTTTGAAGAAGATGAACAAAATGAATCTTCGACCAGTCAAAATGAAGAGGTGATACTTCGATTGGTCGAATTGAGGGAAAGGAGATCGAAAGGAACAAGAACTGTTTGATTAGGCTGATGTTTCCAAATTACACAATCAATGCAGATAGTGACTAAGTCAAAGAAGCAAGGATGATGAAGCCCTGAGAAATTCGAATTGGAACTCTGAGCCATCGAAAAGAACAATGCTTGAGATATGGTCGAAAGAATCAATTTATGTGAAATGGAGATGCAAGTCAAAACGAACACCTAATGGGATGAAACCTGTCCAGGTTCACTCAAAGTTCAAAATGGCATGAAATATCTCAGAATGGCAACTTTTCAAATTTGATGATTTTGCTTTTAAAGCCATAGTTAATGGATGATTCATGCCATATAGGTTCATCACCACACCCCTATGAGTACAAGACTAAATTAGAAGCAAAAGGCACGGAGAAACCACCTCAAAGAGCTACACGAAAATCACAAAAACAAAACCTCAAAGTGGTCAAATTCAAAACGCATAGTGTAAGCTTCCTCAGTCCAAACCAAGTCCACTATTCACCTCTTGAAGGTCCCAAGAGTGATTCCCAAGCCTTAAGCAATTAAAACGCACACAGAAACGCAATCGTTCGATCCTTCCGTTTGGTAAAAAAATTGGATCTCAAACTCGTTTAATCATTAATTTAAATCTCTTTCGATTGCATATTCATGTTATTGTCATTGTTTATGAATGTTTTGACGTAATTCATGTGAGTTTCAGTGCCCAAAACACAAAATTCCATTGCTAGGGAATTTGAAATTGGTTCCTTCGAATCTTAGGATTCATGGCGTTTCAAGACAAAATAGCTTCAGATTTGGACTCAGGGGTTCGAATTAGGTGGGGGTTCAAATTAAGGGGAAGGACCTAGGTTTGACACCCAGGTCATGCATTTTGTTTTTTCTAACAATTGTATTCCATACCCCATGTGTGCATGTTTAACGTGCACACCATGCACCATGTGGTCAACACCAGTGGATTCCATCAATCCAGATCCAGTACCCTCAACGTGCAGTCCATCATGCACTTTCGACAACCTCCCTCATTGGATCGAAAGGTAACCTGTGCCTCTTTTCGATTCGGGCTTGTGTTCCGCAAATTACACCCCTGTTTACTAGTAAGCCTGACCCATTTACTTGTTTTCTTATTTCTTTTTAGTTTATTAATTCCAATCTTTTTTTTCTATTATTTAATTATAAAATCAGATAAAAATCACAAAAAATATTTGGTTATCATTTTCTCAAATAAATTAATTTTGTAAATTAATTGATTAATTATTTTAACTTTTTTTAATTTAAAACTAAATAGACTTAGGATTTTAAATTAAATTTCTTTCCATGATCAAAAACAAACAAAAAGGTTTTTATACCTTAGGATTTTTAGTCATATTTTCAATTCGTGCGCGTTATTACTTGTCGCATTTTTATCTCCATATTTTCTATAACTGCCTACTGGGTTGTAATAGGATTAATTAGGACTTTTACTTTATTGCTTTACTTTTCCCATTTTTGGACATGTAATTAATCCCCCTCCCCGAAGCCTTGTAATAATTTAGGATTTATCTTTTCGCATTTTAAATTCTTGCAAACTATTAAACTGTTTAGATGAATGACTAATAGGATTGTATGGCAAGAGGGTAAAATCTAACGCTAGCAAACCTAATGCAAAGATAAATAACTGAATACAACACAATTGCACATGTACATCTCTAGGGTATCACACTTTGGTTTCCTTCGGAAAAAAAAGTCACAACTCTCGAAACGTGATAGATTTTAGTGGCTACCCTCCAGTTTAAAGATCATATGCCCCTCGATGACCCTCTCAATGTAGCCTCGATAAAAATGATCTTAAAACCCTAGGGTAGTTACTAAGATTTCTTTCCCAGTTGCCTGTGACTATAAGCGTCCCTTCGAATGTCCCTCAAACATCCAACGACTAGGGCTACCTACTCACTAATAGTAGGATAGCACTGTCTAAAGGAAGAGAGGAAAAGAACAAACTTTCGAGTAAAGTAGATAGTTGTTAGATGCTTGCTCAAACAAACTTTTACACTTGCACAAAACTTCTTTCAAAAACATTTTCAAAATGCTTTATCAACACTCTTGAGGACTAATACAAGAGTTATCATAAAGCAAGTTGCCATACTATTGGCATTTCAAAAATACTTTTCAAATCACACAAAGCACAAGGTATTTCAAAATGATCTAAGCATCTAAGAGCCCGTAGATAACTAAGGATGTAAAGGGTTCTAACACCTTCCCTTTCCATAATCTACCCCTCTAACTCAAACAAATCTCGAAAGGTATTTTTCTTTTCTTTTCACCCTTTCCTTTGTTGGACAAAAGAAAATTCGGTGGTGACTCTTGCTTACAGCAACATTTGCGAATACAAACGCAAAACCAGTATAACAGTTGTTGTACCCCAATTTTTCCCCCTAAGATCCCTTCATCATACCATGTTGATTCATTCACAATAAGATCATATTAGGATTCTTGGTTCCTCTCCCTATATTTAGCTTTGCTCTTCGAGGAATCACCAAGAACCTTGACTTGTGCTCTTTTGTGATCATGAATATTTTTGTCTTGATTTCTCCTCTTAATTAATTAAATGCAATGTTGGTTTTAATTTCTTGTTACTAATATAGTTAAAGGCAATGAGATTTAACAAGTTGCTCCATGGGTTCATGAGTTTATTTCCATGCCCTAGTCAATACAACTTGGGAAGTTCAAACCTCACCATTGGATTTGATTTGGAATAAATGGCATGGAAATTTTATTTTGGTTCACCTCATTTCAAGGTTATCAAATTTGGTTCAAAAGCACAAGGGATTGATTGGAGAAGTTGTCATGCTTGGACAAGGGTTTGTTCCCATTGGTAACAAAGGCATATTTCTCTCAATTCTCAAGATATGGAAGTGGTTGTGGTTGATATGAGTTCTCATTATCATCCTCAACAACTTATATTTGCAAATCATTTGTGTTGGTACAAGAAGTTTGTTCAAAATTGTCAAAGTTCCTCAAGGCATGTTTCTTGATCTACGAGCTAGGGTTTTGAACTTCAAATGAGTATATCTTGCTCATCTTTTGGTATTTTTTAGTGATTCCAAATACATCATTCTCTTCAAAGGGTTATTAATAAATCACTTCAAAAGTTACAATGAGTTTTCATGTGGAAGAAACTTGATGAAGAAGAAAGATTACAAGTCCTCCAGATGAATCCCCAATTTTTCATGTGTTACTTCAAATGATCATAACTCTGTCAATTTTTATCACCTTGAGCCCATTATTTTTGCACAATAATCTTAAGGATGTTAACTTTAAGCCTTCTTTTATGTGCAAAGTGAGAAAATGGATGGAAGTTTCCCTAAGGATACAAAAGATTATAGGTCACTTCATGATTTTTTTTCCAACTTCAACAATTCATAACTATCTCAATTTTTGGAGATTTTGAATGTTTCAAGTCCCAAAATGTCATTAAAGAGGTGTATTTCATGCCATCTTTTTTGGTCAAGAGAAAAATCCAAGTGGAAGGCCATGTTTGGATGCAAGACATTATAAGTCGTGTTTGAAGAAAAACTTGAAATATTTCTAAGTATGGAAAGTCAACATTTTTTCCAACTTTGACTCGTTACAACTTTCATCTCAAGCATCCATTTGTCTCCATTCTTTTCACATTGCAAAGCTTGTAGCCGCATCTTTCTAAATCATCAAGAATCATGCCCTAAGACACCTTGAGCTGAGAATGCCATTGGTCAGAAGTTGGCAATTTGAAACTGAATTTTTCACTAAGTCAGAAGTTTGAAATCCTTGATTTGGCTTCTAAACACTTTGTTTCTGCGCGTTTTTGCTTCTGAACATGTTTAGTGAACTTCCAGAAGTGATTAGCATAGCAAAACGCGCGTTTTGGATGAGTTTTGATCAAATTAGAAGTCACATTTTTCTTATTTGCAACTTCACACAGATTTCCCTCCAAACTTCATCATTTCACACGCTTGGACATTCCATTTGATTCCCTATAAATAGAGGGTCATACCCCATTCATTTCCTCAATCTTGGATAGCCAGAATCACCATGCCAAACTTGTTCCATAACTCAAAATTCAGCAACTTCGAAATCCATGCTCAAGCCTTTTTCAATCCAATTTTTCCATCAATTCACCTTCCTTGATCTTCCCTGAAGCGAACCATATAATTACATTCAAGAATCGTGCCCTATATTGCGCCATAAAAGTCTAGTTTTAGAGCTCTACAACTCAACTTCAATAGGTAGATTCCTTCATCAATTCTTCAAAACTTTGATATCCCTGTGATGCTCTCATTGCTTTGGTTCTAGTCGCAACACTTGCTCTTTACTGGAAACACGTTTTGACCATGAAATTTCAAATCTCTTTTCAAAACTTTCCTTCCAAATTGCTTAAGCTACAATTTATATAAATTTGTCGCGAGGGTGTGGTTGTCTTCGTCTTGAAGAGACAAAACGAATGACATAGGTCTCATGCTCTAATTTTACAGATTGAGCAACCTGGTTTTGGGACTGGCTGGAGGTTGAAGATGACCAACATGTCATCCTTCAACCAATGAAACAACACCATTTGGATTTTTTGAATTTCTGATTTACATTTGATTCAGTGTTTAATTCACTAATGACCATGATATGCATAGCGTGCCAGATCCCTTGGATTTTATTACTAACGTGTTTTGACTCTCATCTAATGGTCCACATGTTTTTTACTTTTTTTTCTTTTCTAATTTTTATATTTAATTGTTTTAAACTTCAAAAAATCATAGAAAATTCATTTTTAGTCCAAAAAATCTGAAAAAATTATGAAAAATATTTTTGATTATTATCTTTCTGATTTTTATTTTTTTACAATTTAATTTTGTGTTTTGGTATTTTTTTATAAATTTTCACTTTATTTGAATTGTTTTAAATGTTTAAAAATACTTTTATACATTTTTAAATTCTGAAAAAATTATGGAATGATCCAATGATATTGTGACAAATATTGGTGACCTCACTTAATTTTTATTTCTGACTTTGGTATTTTTTATCATTTTTAGTTTATTTTACTCATTTCTTTTAATTTTAAAAATAGTTTCTGACTTTAAATTACCAAAAAAATTATAAAAATATTTGAGTCCAATTTTGATTTTTCTATGGTCTTACATTTTATTTCTTGATTAATTTGAACATAGTTGATATTTTTCTCTTTTATTTCTATTTTAAAACATTTTAAAAAAAACCTTTTTTGTATATATATTAAATGTATTATTATTTTGTGACTATTTTCTGACTGATCTTGGGTTAAATTTTTTATCATTAACTTTATTAACATTATTGGATCCATGGTGTTGAGTCTAACTCCACAAAAATGGATGAATGATTTTAATAATAGTTTGATTAAATTTAATTCAAAAGTGGTTTGTATATTCTCTCCCACCCCTTTTCATCTCATCCCTTTTCTTATTGCACCAAGTGTTATTGGAGCATGATCTCTATTTCATGTCTAAAAAAATGGTGCATAAATTGCTATTGACCGGCCTCAAAATAGGTGCGACTTCGATATAAGTCCACTTACGATTGTTTAACATAGTGCTAAATTTTGTCCCGATTCGAATAAATGATCATTCGTGGCCCAAACTTATGTTTGCAAGCCCAAGTATGTTAATTTGATCTCTTTGATCCAATAACCTTGAGATTCATTGTGTGGAGGCTTTGGTTCTACCAATCCTCTAATGGATCTACAACACCTTTGGTCAACGCGGATCACTTAAACATCGTTGATCATTAAATGGTACTCGTGAGGATTCCAAATGGATGATATACTTGAAAAAAAGAAAATGCAACTTGTTGTGTGAAGGCTTTGGTTCTACCAATCCTCTAATGAGTTCCAAATGCAAGTTTCAAGATGATCATCCAACTAACCACTAATCACTAATAATTGACTTTATCCTTTATTTTTATTATATGCCTCCTTTTATTTTTATGCACTATTTACTTTTAGCATTTACATTTCATGCCATTTTCATCTTTGCTCATTTGAGTATTTAGTTTCTTGTAATTTTTATTTTTTCTCACTTGAGCTTTACTTTTCTTTTTCAAAACACCTAATAATCAACATAAACCCTAAAAATCTTTAATGATACTTGGACTATTTGGTTACTATCCTCGGCATTATGGAGCATTTGACTTTTTGGACTCAGGATTAGAAACCTTGGCTTATGATTGAAGACCTTGTGACCTTATCTGATTATTTTGTCTAGAGCTCTTGAGGTTTACCTCAAGGCATTGGGTTGTTTGTTTGTTTTGTGTGCAGGTTATTTTGATTACACTCTTTGTTTGTAATCTGGAATTCACCCGTATACAGCCGTTACTCTGCCCAATTTTTTTGAAGACTTAATACATTTGAAGTTTGGTTCTCTCAAGAGGTCTATTATCTTTGCTTGCTTGGTTTCAACCCAAAGAATGAGAATTCTATCTTGACTCATAGTGTCAAGTATTGACTTCTTATTGGTTAGATGGTTCTTTACCCTAGCTTTTACCTTATACTTTAGGATAGTCCCTTCTTCCCCTCCCACCTTCTTTAATTTCAAAATCATCTCTCTCCTTTTAAAAAAAACTCTTCTTGTTTTTTTTTAAAACTTTAACTACTTTCATAATAAACTTGGACTTAGGTCCATGCATTTTCAAAACATTTTCATAAATAAACTTCAATAATATTAATAATAGTTTGACTTTTTTTTTGTAAGAAGACTAAAAGTCAATCAATCTTATTTCAAACCATTTTTCCATTTTGGCTTTTATCTTTAAACTTTTCTCAAAAAGATTGGACTCTTGTCAATCCTTGTAGTGATGCAAATAACTATACTTCTACAATATATAGTGAAGAGAGATATTTTCCACTTGGGTGTTGAGTGAGGCATTGTTAATTTTAAAATCCAAGCAATATCCTCCACTTTGAGATGATGCAAATTCTCCTTTCTCATAATTGCGGGTAGTAAGTATGTTTTCCATACTGACAATGACAATGATGTCTTATCTCATAAAATTAACTAACACACTTGTGTTTTAAAATTTTTAAAAGAGGAAATATGTGTACCCTGATCCCCTATTGCACGAAAGGTGGTGCGTAGGCGCTAAAGGTTCGCAACCGCGGCGGGTGCAAAAACCATAAAAATATATTTCTTTTCTCACCTCCACCATCCATTTTTTATACAACATTTTTATACCCAAAATATACAGATTTTACAAAGAGGTTCTTGCGGAGTACCGTAGATGTTTAGGGTTCTAATACCTTCCCTTTGCATAATCAACCCCCTTACCTTGAATCTTTCCCCCTCTTTTTGGGTTACTCGCTCTTTTCCCATTCCTTTGGAAACAATAAAGCGCGGTGGCAGTTTTTATTTTGATATGTATAAGTATAGTCAATCCAATTGCTTAGTCTTAAACATTTCTACCGCTACATAAAAAATGGCGACTTCATTGGGGAAAGATTGACCTCTTGCTGGTCCATCCCTAAGTGGGTTGAACCTATCCTTGTTTATATTTGTGTATGTTCTATTGTTGTTTATGTGTTATATGTTGTATATATGTTTATCTGGATTTTACTAGTTTTCAGGATGCTTGGTGATTACTTATAAGTCCTATACCCGTACTTGGTAAAACTTTAAGATAGGACGGGCGGTATAGTCATGTTAAATTTGAGGGAGTAATCCCAAAAAAGGAGGTATGAGATCCCCCACTCAGTGGAGGCCCATTTGACTGTAGTTTCGTTTACCGAGTAATTGGGAAGATGTACTGCTTTCGACCTGAGAGCCTACTGAAACTGAGGATCATAGAATACCAAACCTATCTTGGCCTTTTAGGTGTAGTGTAGAAGCTATGATGGAGTAATCCGGAAATATTTGTCACGCGATACTATGCTCGGACGATTTTTTCTTGAGAATATTACTAACTACCGAGTTAATCGAGAAGTTGGTAATATCTGAAGGAAGGATGTAGACTCTGGGAACCTTTAGAACCTTGTTCGGGAGGTGATAATATTTAGACCAATACCTTATGGGTAGTACCTTCGACCTCATGCTCGTGACGTTGAACCTATGAACCCTATATGTGTGATCTTGTGTGTGATTGCTGCATCATGCATCCATGCACTCATAAGCATCTTTTGAAGAAATCTTATTTCAAGGGATTTAAAAGTTGACCATTTGTGAATATCTCAGGTACTTTTTAACCATGGATTTTGGAAAGAGAAAGACCCGGAAGTACAGTTTCAAGGATCCCAAGATAGATGAGTTGATCAGTCTAATTCCTGAGATCGAGTGTTCTGCAGATTTTCGGAAGAAGTATGGATCCATCATTCCTCTCATGAAGCTGAAGATGAAGGAGGGTATTCTCTCGACCTTGGTCCAGTTCTATGATCCGATGTATCATTTCTTTACTTTTCTCGACTATCAGTTGATGCCTACACTGGAGGAGTATTCTTATCTGTTGGATTTACCCGTTACCGATCGTGTTCCTTTTACTGGTTTGGAGGTTGAGCCAAAACTACATGAGATTGATGCTTTGATTCATCTGGGGAAGTCTGAGGTGGAAGCCCATATGACTACCAAAGGAGGGATTAGAGGATTACCAGCTCAGTTCTTATTGGAGAAAGCTTGCTACTTTTCCAGGATGAAGAGTACAGTCCCTTTTGAGGCCATCTTTGCTCTACTTGCTTACGGGTTGTTCTTATTTCCTAATATGGACAAGTTTGTTGACATTAATGCTATCAGGATCTTCATGATCGGAAGCCCAGTTCCTACATTGTTGGGTGATGCTTATTACTCTATTCATCTTCAGAATTCTTATTATAGGGGAATGATTATCTGTTGCACGCCCCTATTGTACCGATGGTTTATCTATCATATGCCTCAGTCTGATGCTTTCTGGGATGTCAAGAAGGAACCCCGTTGGGCTCCTAAGATCATGGCACTTACTCACTCAGATATTGATTGGTATCATCGAGCTTACCAGGATATAGATATTGTTGACAGTTGTGGTAGTTTCCCCAATGTACCTCCTCTTGGTACAAAGGGAGGAATTAACTATAACCTTTTTCTTGCACGATGACAGCTTGGTTATCCGATGAGGGATAAACCAAATAGTATTCATTTAAGTAGTTTCTTTCTGAAGGAGGGAGGAGACCATAACGAAGCTAGGGAGCAGATTATGAAGGCCTGGTGTCACATCTACAGAAGAGTAGGAAACACTTGGGACCTGGGGGTGTTGTTTCTTTGGAGCCATATCTTCAGTGGGTCCAAGCGAGGGCTATTCAGTTGAAAATGTTGTATTCCCAAGAAACACCTATGCCTGATTTGTTTATGAAAACTACTCCTCCTTTATTGGATGATCTAGAAGAGCTGCAACTTGCTTTGGTCAGGATGCAACAAGAAAAGGACGCTTGGAAGTTGAATCACCACTACAACACTCGGGCTAATTTCAGAAAGAAGATGGAAAACTTAGAACAAGAGAATAGCGAGCTGTGCAAGGAGGTTTCTACTTTGAAAGCCGGTATGCCCAATCTTATTGCTCTGATGGAATCTCTGGTGGCTGCTCAGAATCATCCACTGAGTGTTCAACTTCAACCAACAAGGGCAACTACTGAAGCTCCGACTGTTCCCGTATCTGCTACTCCAGTTGTTGTCCAAAACGGCATGCCTCAAGGTTATCCATGGGGAATTCCAGAGAAATTTTCACCTGAAGGTTTTAATCTTGGTCCTCAAGATACTCCAATTGTTCAGACTATTGTTACTCTGGCACCTGTTTTGGTGCATGCTGCTCCTGCTACGCCTCCTTCGGTGAATATGGTTCCGTTTGTTAACAATGATGTGTGTCGTCCTTTCCCTCCACCAAGTGAATACTTGGGCCTATATGACAGAATGGATGATTTTCAAGAGAATTTTGACAAGATGCAAAGAGAGATGAAGGCCCTCAGGGGAAAAGAGCTATTCGGGCAGAATGTGAATGAGTTATGCTTGGTCCCGAATGTTAAGATACCTACTAAGTTTAAGGTCCCAGAGTTTGAGAAGTACAAGGGCAACACTTGCCCTCGTGCTCATCTGGTGATGTATGTAAGGAGAATGTCTACCCATACTGATGATTAGCGTCTGTTGATTCACTTTTTTCAGGATAGTTTGACTGGTGCTGTGTTGAAGTGGTATATGAGTTTGGACAGTGTTAACATCCATACTTTCAATGACCTGGTAGAAGCGTTTATATAACAATACAAGTTTAACATGGACATAGCACCTGATCGTGATCAACTCAGGACCATGGTTCAGAAAGACAGGGAACCATTCAAAGAATACGCTCAGAGATGGCGTGAGGTATCTGCCCAAGTGATTCCTCCCATGGAAAAGAAGGAGATGACTAAGATTTTCTTGAAAACTCTGGGTGCTTTCTACTATGAGAGGATGGTAGCGAGTGCGCCAAGTGACTTTACTGAAATGGTATGGGTATCCGCTTAGAAGAGGCTGTAAGAGAGGGCCGTTTAACCAGAAGTGAAAGCTCTAGAGGTGTGAAGAAGCCATCTTATGGGTTTACCAAGAAAATGGAAGGGGGTGAAAATGCTGTTATGCAAGAGAGGAGGGTTAATAATCCTAGAAGGAATTATCAGCATCATCAACAAGTCACCTCAGTTACTCCAGTTGTGGGTGCAGCTCCAACTACCGTTGCTTATTAGAGACCACCCCAGAAGGGGAATAAAGGGTATAATCAGAGAAGGGAGAGTTATGACCCTATTCTTATGAGATATACAGAGTTACTACCGGCATTAATTCATAAGAAGCTGGTTCAGATCCGACCACCTCCCGTTGTACCATCACCACTGCCTTGGTATTACAAGGCATACCAGACATGTGCTTTTCATCAAGGAGCACCAGGGCATAATGTTGAGAATTGTTATTCTTTGAAGACTGAGGTACAGAAATTGGTGAAGTCTGGTATTCTATCTTTCAAGGATATGGGACCTAATGTGAAAGACAATCCTCTACCCAAGCATGAAGGATTAAATGTCGTGAATAGGGTGGTCGGTTGTCCAGGTGACTTCCGGATTTTTGATATTAATCTGGTTAGAGGAGATTTGGTGAAAATGCATGCAGACCTCTGAATTTATCTACTACACGCATGACCATTCTGGTTGTGCTATTTGTAGTACATACATACAGGGTTGCGATAAGATAAAGGTTGATTTACAAGAGATGATGGATGAGGGCCTCATCCACATAATCAGGCCTAGGGCAGAGTATGAAGAGGATGTGAATATGGTTTTTGGATGTCCTGGAGAATTCAGAATTTTTGATGTAGAGTATATGAATGAGGACCTTGTGCAATTGCATGCTACTTTCTACGATATGGATGGTCAGGTAGAACACCAGTATAGATCATGCCGAATTTGTTGTCGGGACTCCCGAGGATGTTCAATCGTGAAGAAGGGTGTTCCATTGTTGTTAGATAATGGAGTTATCAAGGTTACAGGTCAAAGGGATGATTACCATGAAGTTTATTTGATTGAGGTTTTCTTGACTGAAGAAGAGTTGGATGAAGATTATGCCTCTGCAGATGAATATTTATCCTCGGATGAGGATTTGTTTTCCAAAAATGACTCAATAATGACTGATTATGTTGAAGAAGGGGTAAATGTCATTGTACCTTGTTTTGAGGCACCCACCCATCTTGAAGTTGAATATTATAGCAACCCAGTTATTACCCCATTGGTGATTAGTTTTCCGGGTCCTATCCCCTGCAAGTCAGATAAGGTTGTGCCCTACAAATACAATGGTACAATCTTAGAGGATGGAGTGGAAGTTCCCATCCAGCCAATGCCTGATGTTGGGAATATTGCTGAAAATTGCAGGGTGACCCGTAGCGGTCGTGTGTTTGCACCAGTTGTTCGAAGAGATGTTAGTGCTGGAAAGAAAATTGCTGAGAATGTTGAACCCGAGAAGGCTACGGGTGAGACTAGTGAGGCTACGTTAGAGAAAGAAGTGGATGATATTTTAAAGATAATCAAGATGAGCGACTACAAAATCGTAGATCAGCTACTGCAGACTCCTTCAAAAATATCTATCTTGGCTTTATTGATGAACTCATCTGCTCACATAGAATCCTTGATGAGGGTATTGGACCAAGCTTTTGTGGAGAGTGATATGCCAATAGACCAATTCAGCAGCATAATAGGGAATATTATGTCATGTAATAATTTGAGTTTCTGAGATGATGAATTACCAGATGAAGGAAGGAATCATAACCTGGCCCTCCACATCTCTATGAATTTCAAGAATGATTCACTATCCAATATGTTGATTGATAATTGATCTGCTTTGAACGTTATACCGAGGAGCACTCTTATGAAGTTGAAATTTCAAGGAACGCCTATGCGCCTGAGTGGCATCATTGTGAAAGTGTTTGATGGATCAAGGAAATCTGTTATTGGTGAAATGGACTTGCCTATTCATATAGGCCCATATTTGTTTCAGATTACTTTCCAGGTCATGGATATTATACCCGCTTACCGTTGTTTGTTGGGACGGCTGTGGATACATGAGGCGGTGGCTGTCACTTTGACTTTACACCAGAAGCTGAAATTTGTACGTGAAGGGAAAGTGGTAATCATAAATGGGGAACAAGCATTATTGATATCTCATTTGTCCTCTTTCAGCATTGTGGAGGCGGATGAAGGTGCTGTTGGAACCCAGTTCCAAGCCTTATCCATTGACAACATAAGAGGAATGAGAAGTCCATGGTTTCTCTCAAGGATGTGCAACAAGTTGTACGAAAGGGTCATAGTGAGGTATGGGGACAGATTGTGGATCCACCTGTGAACAAGAACAGAGCCGGTTTGGGGTTCTCTTTGAAGAATGACAAAGGTAAGAGCATGAAGCCGAAGTCTACCTCAAGCAAGTATCAAGACATCTTCTGTAGCGGGGGTTATCTGCATCCAACTGTTTCTGGGATTAATGCCATTGTGGAAGATGAAGCAGAGCAGGAAATGCGGAATTATGTGACGCACAGAGTTAGGGTTCAGAACTGGATCACCATTCATGTTCCCTTTTGCATACATGTTTCAAAGTAATTTGTTTTGTTAATCTTTTTGAAAAGCTTTCACTTTGCCCAAGGTGGAAGTATTAATGTTGTATGTCTTATCTGTTTGCTGTGACTTTTAAAATCAATAATAAAAGTTTTCTTTGTTTCCCAAATTGTGTCTTTATTTTGTGCTTTTTTTCTTGGAAAATGGTAATCAGAAAAAAACCCTTCAAAATAAATAATAACTGAAATTCAATCTGCATGATCACTTATTATATGTGTCAGTTTCTAAAATCAATTATAAATCATATGTGCAGATTAATTAAAAAACCCGTTGAATACAATGACCATGCACCCTCTCCCAACTTTGAATATCCTGTGTATGGGGCCGAAGAAGAAGATTATGATGAGATTCCAGAAGAGGTCTCACGGTTGCTTGAGCATGAGGAAAATACCATTCAGCCATATAAAGAGCCATTGGAAGTGATCAATTTGGGTTTAGAAGAAGATCCGAAGGAAGTCAAGATTGGAGCATTGCTGCATCCTGATGTGAAGAGCAGGTTGATTGAGCTGTTGAAAGAGTATGTGGATATTTTTGCTTGGTCTTATCAAGATATGCCTGGTCTAGATACAGATATTGTGGAGCACCATTTACCGTTGAAACCAGAGTGTCCACCAATCAAACAAAAGTTGGGAAGAACTCACCCAGATATGGCAGTGAAGATCAAAGAGTAGGTTCTAAAGCAGATTAATGCTGGTTTTCTTGTGACGTCAGTGTATCCTCAATGGATTGCCAATATTGTCCCAATACCGAAAAAAGACGGAAAAGTCTACATGTGCGTAGATTACAGGGATCTAAATAAAGCTAGTCCAAAAGATGATTTTCCATTGCCACACATTGATATGTTAGTGGGTAGCATATCAAAATTCAAAGTTTTTCTCTTTCATGGACGGATTTTCTGGGTATAATCAAATAAGAATGGCGCCTGAGGACATGGAAAAAAACAACGTTTATCACACCCTGGGGAACATTCCATTACAGAGTGATGCCCTTCGGGTTGAAGAACGCTGGTGCAACGTACCAGAGGGCTATGACAACCCTATTCCATGATCTGATGCACAAGGAAATCGAAGTATATGTTGATGATATGATTCTAAATCCCAGACTGAATAAGGGCATGTAGAAGATTTGTTGAAGTTATTTCAGCGTTTGAGGAAGTATCGTCTCCGCTTGAATCCAAATAAATGCACCTTCGGTGTTCGATCAGGAAAATTATTGGGTTTCATTGTTAGCCAGAAAGGAATTGATGTTGACCCTGATAAAGTCAAATCAATTCAGGAGATGCTAGCGCCAAGAACTGAAAAACAAGTCAAAGGGTTCCTCGGGCATTCGAATTATATTTCCAGATTCATTTTCCACATGACTGCAACATGTGAACCGATATTTAATTTGTTAAAGAAAGATCAAGGTTGTGTGTGGACGAATGACTGCCAAAGGGCATTTGAAAGCATTAAAGAATATCTGCTTAAACCTCCTATCTTGCTCCCTCTTGTCGAAGAAAGATCGTTGATTATGTATCTGAAAGTGTTAGATAATTCCATGGGTTGTATTCTGGGACAACAAGATGAAACAGGGAAGAAAGAGTTTGCCATTTATTACCTCAGTAAAAAGCTCACTGCTTGTGAGTCGCAGTATTCCATGCTGGAAAAAACATGTTGTGCTTTGGCCTGGGCGGCAAAGCGTTTACGACAGTATATGTTGAATCACACCACTTGGTTGATCTCCAAAATAGATCCAATCAAGTACATTTTTGAAAAGCCTGCTCTTACTGGGAGAATTTCCCGCTGGCAGATGTTGTTATCTGAATATGATATCGAATACCGTGCTCAAAAAGCTATTAAAAGAAGTGTGTTGGCAGATTATCTTGCTCACCAACTAGTGAAGGATCATCAGTCTGTAGAGTATGAATTCCCCGATGAGGATGTGATGTTTCTGAAAGTGAAAGATTGTGATGAACCATTGCTTGAGGAAGGTCCTGACCCTGAATCTCGTTGGAGTATGATATTTGATGGAGCTATGAATGCTTATGGTAAAGGAATTGGTGTTGTGATTGTCACTCCACATGGATCGCACATTCCTTTTACTGCAATACTGACATTTGATTGTACTAATAATATGGCAGAATATGAGGCTTACATCACAGGTCTCGAAGAAGCTATTGATCTCAGAATTAAAATTTTAGAAATGTATGGTGATTCAGCTTTGGTAATAAACCAGATTAAAGGAGAATGGGATACTCATCACCCTGGCTTAATCCCTTACAAAGATTATGCTAGAAGGTTGTTACCCTTCTTTAATAAAGTTGAATTCCATCATATTCCAAGAGATGAAAATAAAATGGAGGATGCTCTGGCAACTCTGGCTTCTATGTATCAAGTAAATAGTTGGAATGATATACCTCGAATTATGGTTCGACGATTGAATATACCCGCTCATGTGTTTACAACAGAGGAGGTAGCAGATGAGAAGCCTTGATATTATGATATCAAGCATTTTCTTCTGACTCAGGAATACCCGATTGGTGCGTCGAATAAAGATAGGAAAACATTGAGAAGATTGGTAGGCAGTTTCTTCCTGATCGGGACTTTATGAGTCTGTCGGGATACTAACTGCAAGTATACAGTTCAGTCGTTCTAGTTTTAAAAGATTATCGAACCCACAGAGACTGAGGATCAATCGCATACGATCTAATGCTACAATTTGTCTAACTAAGCGATGAATATTCGATTTTTGGGGGAAACAATTTAATTAAAAATAATAGTACTAGTTATACCGGTATGTGATAATCGGACTTAGGGAATTTGGTGAATCTCTTGGCCTATAAAGTATTTCGGTAAAGGCTAATTGTTTAAAAACCTGAGACATACACTCTCGTGTTTATGAAATAGGTCATACTACTAAACCTAGTGGATGCACTTTAAATTTAATAACACTTTTTGAAAACAATTTGAGTTTAATTAATTTATTAAAACACTCTCGTGTATTTAAAAATCAATGTTTCGTTACCACTATCTGGGTTGAACCCCAGCTCTCGCATGCAGGTTCTTGCCTTAATTAATTTCCCAATCTCGTGGCAAAATTGTGTTAATTAACCTCTCACTCTCGTGACAAGGTTAGTTAAATTAATCTTGGAAATTGGAAACCAGAAATTGTTTTATAAATATTTTTGGCCAAGGTATCACTGAATTCCTTTAGTTCTTACGGGTCACATACCGGTATTAATAATTTAGCCGGACATAATTAACTTGAAAGCAATATAATTCAAAATATAATTCATAACAACAATTGGCATAATATAAAAACTGAATAAATATTAATTGCAATAAAAACATGGAATCAAAGTTGCTATGGTAATCTTGAAGTATTATAATAATCCTTGAGCTTGATTGCAGTAAATAATTCGTGTTAATTCTTGAAGGAAGAATTAACACTTAAAACTAAAAACTAAAACTTGAAATGAAAATTATAGGAACGTGAAAACAATATTCCAAAACAAGGAAATGGAAAATAATTGCAAAAGAATAGAAATTTGGTCTGTAGAAAATTCTTCGACCCCTGCAGCTTTGCACTACCACACATATATATAGCAGAGGAAATGGCAGTTGAAAGTGTCTTGAGAAGAGGCTTGAGTGGCGTAAAAATAGGATGCATTGTCACTGAGTGGAGGAAATATTGGAGAATGATTCTTCCTCACGTTGCCCATGTCTCCACCAAAGCATAACGTTCCTCTTTACGCGCGTGACGGTCGTCACAGGTGGGTGACGGTCGTAATGCGCTTAAATAGCGCATTACGCTCGTCAACAATGTGTTACGAGCGTTATTTCTAGTTGGGGAGGCGTGACGGTCGTCACAGGTGCAAAAATCCAAACTTTGTATTTTTAGTTCTTTTTCTCTTTGTCTATTGTCTAGCCTTCTTCATGTTGTCCTTTTCCATTGGTTTGAGTTGACAAATGTTATACCTGTAAAAAGACAAATAAACTCGGAATAATCGGGGGTTAGACGACTTAATGTAATATAAAATCGGTAAAAAGCGTAGTAATTATACGATACGTTTTCTCGTTATCAAATTCCCCCATACTTAAACCTTTGCTTGTCCTCAAGCAAATAGTCATTCAAAAGGTCAGACAAGTTTTGTCAAGCGCATATGCATGACATACCTTGGATTTTTAAAGCAATTTCGGGAAATCCTCATCGGTTCGGCCAATACTTGACTGAAACACTAAAGATACGCTAATGACACAAGCAATAAGCTTAGTCGTAGGCTTCCATTTAAAACGAGCTATCCAACAGTTCTGTTATAATTCTGCCCAGAGTTTCTCGTATCTATTTCACCCGGTTTCGTTCTGGCGCAATCACATTAAGCCCTTTGTCTTAGCACGCACGTAGTGGAGTAACCGGTTAGTGACTTTGATCCTTTTAGCACGGGGTCTGGTACACGAATGTGGCAACCCTGGATATGTTATCCAGATTGGAGGTTATGAGGGATCGGGCCGTAGCACGCCCTACCGAGTTCTGAACCAGATACCTCTGAACCAACCAACACTGGATTCCTTCATTATTTGCTCAGCTCTTATATGTGCCCGTATATTTTGGTACACATAATTTCTTTTCTTTTAGCAGCGAGATAGGAAGGATATTTTTAGAATCAGGCATCAAACACTTATATTCATCGATTCTCCACGTGGTTTGTATCAAGACGATGCTGACTGCTAGTATAAACTACTAGGGGTTACTTCTAGAACTTGAAACTCCAGATATCGGTATAATGGTTATTGAAACGGATCGCGTAAGTAGGAAGTCTACGGTGACAGAACCGTATCGATATTGTTATGTCGTTTTCGACTTCCTCAACTGAGATTTCGTTAAAATAGGTATGTCGGGCTAATGCGAGAATAATAAAAAAATTTCGGTATGGCAGAATAAAGCGAAGAATTTGAATCGAGACATATCGTAAAAATTTACTAGTTTATAAAAGATGGAAATGTACCTCTCCCACACTAAATCAGACATTGTCCTCAATGTTGCGGTATATAGGTGGGGAAGTACAATTACAAAGACAAACAGAAAGGAAATGAAACAGAAAAAGTAAACTACATAGAAAATAAAGAAAACGACTGGTGACCACGTCCTCGACTCCTGGTGCGAGAGTGCTGGTAGGAGTGGCTTCTGTGTCGGTATCTTGGAAACCAAGGGTGCTGACGTCCATCCTTAAGGAATTAAGCTCTGACAGGGCCTCATCCAACCTCTCATTCATGTTCCGCTGCCCAGTCAAGATTTGAGTGTTTTGAGCGCATAGATACTCATATTGCTCCTGGTGTCTTCTTTCAAGTGTTGCGCTTATTTAAAAACTGTAAAAAGTAGACTTGTTTTAAAATTAAATCATAAACTGCCTAGAAACATAAAACACAATGTAAAAATAAGTGCTGATTCTGCTGCTTCATCCCAGTCGCGTCTTCAAGTCTTCGAAAACTGCATGTATGTGAGAAAATTGTTCCACAGTTATATCAGTTAAGCTTATCACGTCCATACGCATACCCTTCAACTCGTTCTTGATTCCATTGATGTCCGTCTGATAAACATCCAGCGTAGAAAAGATTTTATTCAAATTTTCAGCATATTCCCTTTTTGTTATTGCAGGGGCATCAACTTCCTCTACGATGTTGTTACCATCATGGTAACCAGGAGGGGTATAGGGGTCACTCTCATCAGACATTATGGTATCATAAACTTGGTAGGATTGGGGTGTATCAGGTGTGGAAGGGTGGTCGGGAGGGTTAAGCTCCTACAACCAATTGTCGCGATTTTGGGCACTTGTTTTGGCATGGTTAGGAAGTGTAAATACCGTGACTACTTCATCCCTTATCAAGTAATTGAAGGGTGCAGGACCTAGGTTACCTATTATTCGTAGGTGGAAACAAAAATCAATGTTTATAGGGCGGATTGAAACAAATTGTGTGCACCTACGTAGCTGGTATCTAAGTCCGAGGGCGTTAGCAATCATGGTAACAAGGCCTCCTATGATGATGGGCTCGCTTGGGTTCTCGGCAATGCGGGTAAATGTCTGCATTAAGAATGGCACTGCATTTACAGGTCGACCCTGGGTCATACACTGCAGCAAAAAAAATATCTCATCTTTAGATACGGCAGTGCGGTTCTGTTCTTTGCCGAAAATGGTATGTGCTAGAATCTTGTGGAAATAGCGGATAGTAGGGTTGTGTATTTCATTATTATCCATGCTATCCGGCTCATGGTGGTAGTTCCCGGTTTAAGTCCCCCAAAAGTAGTCTAGCTCAAAATCCATTAACTCTGCCTGGGTGGTAGAAAATGCAAAAGGTCCGCAAGGGAATCCTAGAAGGTTGGCTAATTCTTTATGGGTATAAGCAAATTCAATACCAAACAACCCGGAGGTTATAAATCCATTTCTAGTTCTGAAACCGCGCTCGGGTATATGAACTAAAGAGCTCAAAAATTCAAGGGTAAGCTCGCGGTATGTAACAAAGCTAGATTTAATGTGGGCTTTTTCCCACCCCAGCTGGCTAAACAGACAATGGACACTATCCTTAATGCCTAAAGTGTCCATTGGTGGTTCATCATAATATAAGGTCATATCAATATTTCTGTGTGATAATTCCTTAAACCTCCTCATTTGGTTCCTGCCTCTAAAAGTGGTTTCCATAGTAAATAGCAAAGGGGGAAAGCAAATCAGGGGAGAAGGTAGGATAGAAAAAGACTTTTTCAGAAAACCTATAAAGTTGATTCAAAATTAGCAGCAGTTGTATAAAAAAATTTTTTTTTTAGAAAACATGAAAAAGAAAATAATGAAAATAATGCTTTAAAAGAAAACGAATATAGAAACGGAATAGAAAGTTAAAGACAAAAAGAAACAGATGGGTCTCCTCCCATGCAGCACTTTATTTACCGTCATAAGCCTGACGAACAGGAGTGCAAGCACTCATGGTGGTTCTCTAGAGGATGACTCCTCGGTTGAACTTTTAGTAGTTGTCATTTTCCATGGCCACTTATCAAGCCATCTCACATATCCCTCACCTTTTCTTTTCTTTCTTCTGTGGGGTGGTTCATTCTTTTGAACTTGTGGTGGTGGTTCTGGATCTATCCTAAGTATCAACTTTTCAAGTTTGGGCTTAGTGATTTCATCCACCACCTCAAAGGTTAACCTTACCTTCTTAACAATAATTATATCCCTAGTTTCACGGTCCTCTAATTTTCTCTTTTTATGCAAGACTTCCAACAAGGGTGCATTAGTGTGGATATTTTCCAATACCTCCACATATGTTTTAGATTGGGAGTCTATCTGAGCTTCCATAAAACTTTTCGAGAAAGGAAACAGTGGGGTATAGGGGTGAGGCATAACAATAGGTGCTCCCTGTTGTACCCCAAATTTTGACCTAAGATACCATCTCCCATCTGCATCATTACATTGCAAGCGTTTTGATCTTTTGATTTTTAAAAATTCATAACTTTTTCAGGTCGAGAGCTGTTTATTTTTGAACGCTAAATTTATTAACTGATCAAGACTTAAATGATGTTTATTAATTATTTATCATCTTAAATTTAAATAATTGAAATTTATTTTCAGTTATTATATAATTCAAAGATCTATAAATAATAAAATAAATATTTGAAAAGAGACATATTAATCGTTCAGACAGTGTTTATTTATTATTTATTATCTTAAATTTAAATAATTGAAATTTATTTTCAGTTATTACATAATTTAAAGATTTATGAATAATGTAATAAATATTTGAAAAGAAGTTCATTAATTGGTCAATAATGATTATTTAATTATTTATCATTCTAAGTTAAATAATTGAAATTCTATTTTTAATTATTATAATTTAGAAAATTATGAATAACGAATTAAATAATTGAAATTATTAATTGATCAATGATGTTTATTTATTCGTTTATTATTCTGAATTTAAGTGATTGAAATTGATTTTCAATTATTATACAATTTAAAGAATTATAAACGATAAATAAATAATTGGAAAGAAAAAGAATTGACTGGGAAAGAATAGAATTTTATTTCACTTTATTCTATTTTATTACAATTGTTATTTAAATATTGTATTATTTACAAAATATTTATAATAACCAATTACATAAAAGTTAAAGTAAAATAGAACTATTTTTCTAAGATTCTAATTCTAATCTTCTATCCAATGCTTTTGTCTGCTCATTTAATTTTACCTGCAAAAACAATTAAAAAGAAAAGTCAGAATTGAATAAATAATTAAAAGCAGAAAATTATTTATTAGTGTTCATCATTAAAAGCAAACGGCTGGAATCAGTTTACCCTTTTTGCAAATCACGGGATTTCTCCCGGTTCACAAAAAAGGGAGGAATTTTTATTTTCATAAATGAATGCACAATTTAAAACATGCACAAATTCATTTTATTTTTCAAAACTGCATATGCATAATTTCTTTTGTCAAAAAATGCATATTTCAAAATATACACAACATACAAAATCCACAACATATGCATAAACAAATGACATGTTCAAATTGCAACGTAAACCATGCAACCATATAAGAAGAAGCCAAAAAAAAACATAGGCACCACACTGTACCACATGGTTGACAAAAAGAAATATGCAGTTCAAAACCATTTTGCAAGCATAATATATTCCCCATTTTATCAATTTCCAGCATGTTTGCAATTTCAGAACAGTAAGTACACATCATTTTTATGCATCAATGTACTTAAGAGAGAGAAGAGAGATAGAAAGATGGTTTTACAGGTTTTGGTTTAGGCAGAAGGAGTTATAAAACAAAGCTACAGCAGTAACTCAGTAAAAAAAAGAAGCATGAAATAGGAATACAAACAAACCATATGAAGCAGTATTGTGCAGAGGCCAAGGAATATAGTAAAATAATTCAAAACCTGTGGCATAAAGGAGATGCCAAGTAACTGTATAAGATAACAGAAGAGCCCTTCAAGAAAAACAAGAGAGAGTCAAACCTGCCTAAGCAATCAAAAAACCATTCCTACTGTAAAAACCAGTAAGAACCTGCATAAACCATAACCACTGTCTAAACCAAAACCATATGGCCTAAACAATGGAACCTGCATACACCATTCAAAATCTACTGTCAAACCAAAAAACACCATAACCCTTTTTCAAAACCTCAACCATTACCAAAAACCATAGCCTACTGTAAAAACCAGTAGAACCATCAACATAACCAACAAACGCCATAACCATTTTCCAAACCAAAAACCATAGCCTACTGTAAAACCTGCATAAACCATATCAGAACCATATGGCCTAAACCATCAAGCCCCAAAACTTACTATATCACGATCAAAAACCAGTGCAACTTGTCATGGCCTAAACCATACACGCTCAAAAACCAAACCCAAGCATACGAAGACCTCAGATACATCCTCATTGGCCATTAAAGAAAAAAAAGCATACAGTAGCAAGGTGAGAAAGAAGAAGAGAAAAAGCGTCAATATCATCAAGCTAGTCAAAAATAGTTTTTCAACATAGCATTCAAAATATTCAAGGCACCAAAAACCTCAGCATATCATCATAGGTCAAGTTCAAGGCAATGAAGCATTAACAAAAGCGTACAGAATCACAGTGAAGAAGAAGATAGGAAAATTTTTCAAGGCAACCAAGCATCAAATATACGGAAACAGGAGAAGAGAAGAAAGATAAATACAGAGTACCGACAACTAAAGCAAGCCCAACGTCAACTTCCTTGTCCCGGCCTCCTACGCACTCAAACCCTCCCTCCTCCTTTCTCCAGGTAGCTTTTCCACCCTCTTTTCCTTTCATAATATCTCAATAATCATGTAAAAACACGAAATTAGAATCAGAAATAAGCATAAATCAACACATGTAAAATTTGTAACAAACCCTAAAACGAATAGGAAATTGATCGTACCGTGAATCCATCGCCGTTTGCTTTGCTGGAGGGAAGAGGGAGATGTGGAGTACCAGTGGCCTTTGGGACGAAGCAGAACGCGAACGAAGCAGAGCTCTGACGAAGAAGAGCGTAAACGAAGAAGATGACACAAGAACAATGAGCGCCGTTCTCCCAAAACCTTAACCCTAATCCCAATTACCAAACGCGTTTAACCCTTGAATAAAATTATGAAACAATTGGACTGAACCCCAACGCCTAGGCCCAAGCGAATTTTCTAATGCACCCCCTGTCTTCAGTTTTGGTTTGGCCCCTTAGACACCCTTGGCCCATATATAATTGTTCTTCTAGCTTTTTTTTAATATACTTTTTTCCATTTATTCTTTTTAGTTTTTTTTAGAAATATTACTAACTTAGTTTAAATTAATTGGTAACTTAGTCAAATAATTTAATTAAAACATTTTAATCTTTTTTTTACCTTTTAGTTATTAAATTTAATTTTAGGTTTATTAGGTAATTTTAAATATTCCCTTTTTTTAATTAATTTTAAGTTAGTAACTTTTAGGTATTCATTTAGTTTGATTATTTAATAATTCTTTAAAAATAATGCCTCATATAGAACTCTAAAAATATATAAAAAATAGAAACTTAAAACTTAAAAAATATTTTTGTTTTCTTTAATTAATTCTCATTACTTTTATCCATATAAAAAATGCGTAAAAAATGGAAACTATTAAAACATTTTCTTTTCATTAATATTAAACAAAAATCATAAAAATGCAAGTTCACACACTTAGTCTTTTATTTAATTGTTATATATCCTTATCCGCATAATTTTTCTGTTTAATTATTTCATATTTGCTTGTTTATTCTGTTTACGTTTAAATCCAAGGGAAAAACGATTAAATTTGTCGACTTCATGTCCTCAAGTCTAATCGCGCGAATATTCGCATTTCATTAAAACTTAGGATAATTTTTCCTCAAATATTCAATCTTTTCAAAAATTTATACCCTTTAAGCAAAAACTCGACATTAGGTCGTCGTATCTTCGAAAACCCGTCCGTACCCCTTTCGGCCAAAACAATTTATTTGCTTCAATCAAACAACCAATTTTAATAAAACAGATATTTCAAAAGGTTCCTATAGAGTACTATAGATACATTGGGTGCTAATACCTTCCCATTGTATAACCAACCCCCGAACCATAGATCTCTTTTCAAAAACGCCTTATATTTTTATTACTTTTAAAAGTATTATTTACATTGCATATTTAGGGTTTTATTTCGCTCTTTCCCCTTTCCCTTGGAAACAATAAAGCGCGGTGGCGACTCTTGCTTTTGTGAGACGAATTAATCAATAATTTGATCTCCGATTTACCCCGCTACATTTTTTATCGCTACAGAATTGGCGACTCTGCTGGGGAAAGATTGACCTCTTGCTGGTCCATCCCTAAGTGGGTTAAGCCTAATTTGTTTTATCTGTTTATTGTCATTTGATCTGTTTGATTATGTGTTTAATTTTGGGTGTTTGGGTTTTTTGCAAAGGATGAATCCTATACCCGGATTAAGTAACACTTAAGGAATAGGACGGGCGGTATAGTCATGTTAACTTTGAGGGAGTAATCCCGAAGAAGGAGGCATGAGATCCCCCACTCAATGGAAGGCCCTCTTGAACTTAATATTTGTTTACCGAGTAATCGGGAAGACATTATTATTTTCGACCTAGGAGCCCGAGAAGTTGAGGACCGTAGAACCCTAACCCATCTTGGCCTTTTTAGGTGTAGCGCGGAGACTATAACGGAGTAATTCGGAAGTAGTTGTTACGCGATGCTACGCTCGGACGAGTTTCTCTTGAGAATATTGCTAATTATTGAGTAATCAAGATGTTGGTAATATCCGAAGGAGGAATGTAGACTCTAGGAACTCTTAGAACCCTGTCTTACAGGTGTGATTGAACCATTAGTACATACCTTTGGGTGGGCTTTACCCTTAACTCCATGCTGAACGTTGAACCTTTGAACCCCATGTTTGTGAACTTGTGTGTAGCTGTTGCATTATCATTCATTCATGCATTCATCAACATTTTTGAAAAAAACTTGTTTTTCAAGGAACTTCAGAATGATTTTTGCAGACACCTCAAGTATTATGGAATTTGGAAGGAGAAACACTCGAAGTTTTAGTTTTAGGGAGCCTGAGATTGAAGAACTGAAGAGTTTGATTCCGAAGATCGAGAACCCGACGGATTTTCAGAAGAAGTATGGGTCCATTGTACCTCTCATGAAACGCAAGATGAAGGAAGGCATTCTTAATACGTTGGTTCAATTCTACGATCCTTTGTACCGATGTTTCACCTTCCCGGATTACCAGTTGATGCCCACCTTAGAAGAGTATTCCTACATACTTGGTTTGCCGATCACTGACTGTGTTCCTTTTTCTGGATTAGAAGAGGAGCCCAAATATCACGAGATAGCAACCATCACCCACTTGAAGAAGTCAGAGATAGAGGAGAACATGACTACGAAAGGGGGAATTCGGGGTTTGTCTGCGCAGTTTTTGTTGAGGAAAGCTCGTCATTTTGCTGAGATAAAAGATACTATTGCCTTTGAAGACGTGTTTGCTTTACTCGCCTATGGTCTATTCTTGTTCCCTAACATTGATAAGTTTGTGGATATCAACGCCATCAGAATTTTCTTGATTGGAAATCCGGTCCCTACGCTGCTCGGAGATACCTACTACTCCATCCATCTTCGAAACTCTTATCAAGGAGGAATGATTATTTTTTGTGCACCGTTGCTGTATCAGTGGTACGTTTCTCATCTACCTGGGTCTGATGTTTTCTGGGATCTCGAGAAGGAACCGCGTTGGGCGCCAAAGATCATGGCTCTCACTCATTTCGACATTGATTGGTATAATCGAGTTTACTACGACGTGAAAATCATCGATAGCCGTGGTGCTTTCCCTAACGTGCCTCTTCTCGGTACGAGAGATGGAATTAACTATAACCCTGTTCTCGCGCGCCGTCAGTTCGGGTACCCGATGAGAGATAAGCCAAACAACATCCATGTGAGTGGTTTCTTTCTACAGGAAGGACAAGATCATCAGGCAGCTAAGAGGGAGATCGAAGGAGCTTGGCGCCACATCCATAGGAAAGGAAGAGATATGTTAGGACATAGAGGTGCCGTTTCTTTGGAGCCTTACCTACAATGGGTCCGTGCTAGGGCTTGTGCTCTTAAGATGCCCTATAAACTTGAGAAACCTTTATTCCCTACCGTTGCATCATCATCTGTTGTTATCCCTATCGCGAATATAGGAGAATACCAAGGAATTCTGGCTAGGATGAAGTCCGAGAGGGATGCTTGGAAAGAAAAGTACAATATGTCTGAATATGAGAATCGGGTCTTGGCTCGACAACTAAAAGAAAAGGAGGAGTTGCTGTTTATTCAAGACGGCTGGTTCATTGATCACGATGAGAAACTTCGTCAAAAGGACGCTTTACTGAAGAGGTATGCTAGTGAAAGGAAGAGAAAGAAGGAAGGTTCGGTAAGCGTGGCTCTCGTTCCTAATCCGCAGAAGGAAATCATTGATCGACTGGTAGCTGAGAAGAAAGAGATGGAAGACTTTTATGAAGAGAAGATCAAGAAGCTCCGGTTACAGTTGGTGTTTGGTCCCTCATCTGATGATTCTGAGTGATCTTTAGCTTTTAGTTTTATTTTATTGATGTCATTTTGTAAAACTATGTAAAAGAGCTTCATGCTCCAAAGTTGTAATTTATTGCTTTATTGTGGGCTTCATGCTCCAAGGTTGTAATTTATTGCTTTATTTTGGACTTCATGTTTTAAAATTGTAATTTATCGCTTTATTATGGATTCCATGTTTCGAAGATGTAATTTACTGCTTTTATTATTGGGTTGTTATCCCAAAGTTGTAATTTACTGTTTTCAATTAATGGATTGAGTTTTTGTTGTTCCAAATTCCTTTACCATTGATGTGTGCAAATTATTAAAGTTCCTTGAAAAACTATTAAAATGAATCATCATTTGCATCGCACATCATGCATCATTCCACATTCCACTTCACATGTTTTCTAGAGTCTTATCCTTGTTTCTTTTTCCACTCCAAAGGTTGTCAAGCTGTCTCACCGATACGACACTCGAGCCAATCGTCAGAGGAAAACGGAAGATTTGGAACAGGAAAACCATGAGCTTTGTGGGGAGGTTGCTACCCTTCGTATCGAGATGGAAAAGTTAACTGCGTTAGTGGAAAGTTTGGTGGCTGTTCAGAATCAGCCATCGACTACAGCTGCCGAGATTCAGACTTCAACTCCAGTGGTTTCCGAGATTGTCACTGTTCCGACGTCCGTGACTCAAATCAACTCTCCGCTTCAACATCAGATGCCGAAAGGTTTTCCGTGGGGAATGCCTTACAACTTTGTGCCAGAGGGGTATCAGCCTGCCGTACAGCCTTTGTTTCAACCTGCTTTGTCTCTTCCTCAGCCAGAGACAACTGCCATGCCGTAAGTAATTCCTTCTGTGACACCTTTTCCGCAACCGATTATGACAATTGTCGCTCCTGTGGTCCATTCCGTGCCATACTTGAATGAACCTACTTATCCTGCCGAGCCTGCTGAAAGTTTAGGTCTTTTTGATAGAATGGAAGAATTTCAAGATCAGTTCCAGGAAATGCAGAAGGAGCTTAGAGCGTTAAAAGGGAAGGATTTGTTTGGGAAGAACACGCACGACCTTTGTTTAGTTCCGAATGTCAAGATTCCAGCAAAATTCAAAGTACCAGACTTTGAAAGATATAAGGGTGATTCGTGTCCACGAAGTCATTTGACAATGTACGTGAGAAAGATGTCTACATATTCCGATGATCATGACTTATTGATTCATTATTTTCAAGATAGTTTGACGGGTGCTGCTCTAAAGTGGTATATGGGTTTAGACAGTATTCGGATCCGCAATTTCAACGATCTTAGCGAAGCTTTTGTCCACCAGTATAAGTATAACGTTGACATGGCACCGGAAAGGGATCAACTTCAGGCGATGTCGCAGAGAGACCAAGAATCTTTTAAGGAATACGCCCAGAGGTGACGTGAGATCGCTGCTCAAATCTATCCACCTCTTGAGGAGAAAGAGATGATTAAGATATTTTTGAAGACTTTAGGTTCCTTTTACTATGAAAGAATGATAGCCAGCGCACCCAGTGACTTCACCGAAATGGTAAGCATGGGCATGCGGTTAGAGGAAGGGATTCGTGAAGGGCGTTTGGTTAAAGAAGGAAGTCCGTCTAGCAGTGCTAAGAAGTTTGGAAGTGTTTTCCCGAAAAGAAAGGAGCAGGATGTCAGCGCTTTGTTCCCAGGTAGACCAAGGAGAGGTTACTCTCACGTTGCGGCAGTCACCCCGGCTGTCCGCCCAGCTTTGATGACCCCAGCTCATCAAACCCCACCAACTCAACAACGGCCATTTCAGCAGCAGCCTCGACAATAGGCTTATCCATTCAACAATCAGAACCGTTCACCCAGAAAACCACAGTTCGATGCCATTCCTATGACTTATACTGAATTGTTCCCTGTTCTTATCAGAAAGAATCTCATAACAACAAAGCCTCCTCCTGTCGCACCAAATAGTACTTCTCCGTGGTACAAGGCGGATCAGTTTTGTGAATATCATCAAGGGTCGCCAGGGCACAACCTTGAGAATTGCTTTTCTCTGAAGGCGGGCGTGCAGAGATTGATTAAGAATGGTATCTTGTCTTTCAAGGATGTTAATCCAAATGTTAGAGATAATCCTTTGCCTCGACATGGGGCAGCTTCAGTGAATATGGTGGAAGGTTGTCCGGGAAAGATTCGAGTTTTTCAAGTTGAACACATAAGAGAGTCGTTGATCAGGTTACATCAGAGTTTGAGAAGACTTGCCTTTGTTAGGCACCAGCATGATTATGATGTTTGTGAATTTTGTTCAAGAGAGGTTGATTGTCCTATTGTGAAGGAGGATATTCAGAAGTTGTTATACTAGAGAGTTATCACTATTACGTATGACAGAAATCCGGAGGATGAAGTGAATGTTATAATTCCACAATTCAATTTGCCTGAATCAGTAGAGATCGTTTACGACAGTCAGACTGCACCTGTTGATCCTTTGATTATTTACCCACCTGGTCCTGTGCCTTACAACTCAGACCAAGCTATACCGTATAAGTATAATGCCACAATGATTGAGAATGGGGTAGAAGTCCCTATACCAACAAGAGCGTCTTTTGTTAACATTGCTGATGTGAGTAGGGTTACGAGAAGTGGACGTGTTTTTGCAGCAGTACCTTTGAAGAGACCAGAAGTTCAAGTCAGGAGACCCATACCTGCAGAAGTTCCAGTGAGAAATGTTGAACCAAGGGTTGAGATAGGCCGATCCAGTGAACCTATCCCTCACCCTGAGGATGATGAGATCTTGAAGCTTATCAAGAGAAGTGAATATAAGATTGTGGACCAACTTTTGCAAACTCCTTCCAAGATTTCTTTGCTTGCTTTACTGAGAGATTCTGGTGCCCATAGAGAAGCTTTGATGAAGGTCTTGGATCAGGCGTTCGTGGATCATGATGTGACGGTTGACCGGTTTGATGGGATTGTGGGAAATATTACTTCGTGTAACAATCTTGGTTTCAGTGATGAAGAGCTCCCGGAGGAGGGGAGAAACCATAATATGGCTTTGCATATCTCAGTAAGTTGCGGAAATGATACCTTATCAAGTGTGTTGGTGGATACAGGTTCGTCGTTGAATGTGATGCCCAAGACTACTTTATCTCGACTCTCATATCCAGGTGCTCCTATGAGACCTAGTGGGGTAATTGTTAAAGCGTTTGATGGTTCTAGGAAGACAGTCATTGGTGAAGTGGATCTTCCTATAGTAATTGGTCCTCATACTTTTCAAATCACTTTCCAAGTGATGGATATTCGTGCTGCCTACAGTTGCTTATTGGGTCGTCCCTGGATCCATGATGCAGGGGCAGTCACCTCTACGCTCCATCAGAGACTGAAGTTTGTAAGGCATGGGAAGCTAGTGATGATCGGGGGAGAGCAGGCTATGGTGGTAAGCCATTTATCATCATTCTCTTTTATTGACGCTGACGAGGATGTTGGAACCCAGTTCCAAAGTCTTTCTGTTGCCAAGAATGCAGTGAAGAAGCAAGGGGCATCCATTTCTTCTTTTGAGGATGCGCGGCGAGTGGTGGAAAGTGGTTCGGCCGAAGGATGGGGCCAAGTGTTGACTTTGCCCGAGAACAAGTCTGGGGAAGGTCTTGGTTTTCATCCAGTGTCTGCAAGAGTCAAGAAGGAGGTGGTTGTTCGTCCGATTCAAGAGGTTTTCCGAAGTGTAGGGTTTATACATCCTGAGGTTGATGCTATCATAGATGACGATTCCGAGGAAGATTTGCCCGATTTTGTGACGCCTGGATTGGCTTGCCAAAACTGGATAGCTCTTGATGTTCCTATTGTTATGCACATTTCCGAGTAATGTTTTGTTTTGTTTTTCTTTGAAAAAATTTGCTCTGCCCAAGGCGAAAAGTATTTTGTGTCGGGCTATGAAAAATAATTCCTTTTGCTCTGCCCAAGGCAAAAGAGAAATGTCTAGGCCCTTTGTTTCAAGTATTTCCCTTCAATGAATAAAAATGTTATTTTGTCCATTACTGTTTTATTTTTCACTTTTTCTGGGAAATAGCAATGAAATTAATTCGTAGTAATAGGAAATATAATAACCTTTTGTTTTATTTGCACAAATCGATTTCTAAAATAAAGCATAATCATATGTGCAGATTAATCCATGATTTAACCATCGAAAACAATGATCCTATGCCCTCTCCCAACTTTGAATTCCCTGTGTTCAGAGCCGAAGAGGAGGATGACGAAGAGATTCCTGTTGAAATTTCCCGTTTGCTTGAGCATGATGAGAAGGTCATTCAACCATTTGAAGAACCTGTAGAGTTAGTCAATTTGGGTGATGAAGAAGATAGAAAGGAAGTCAAAGTCGGAGCATTGCTTATCCCGGAAGTTAAAGAGAAAATGTTGAAGCTTCTCAAAGATTATGTTGATGTGTTTGCTTGGTCCTACCAAGATATGCCAGGTTTGGACAATGATATTGTGGAGCATCGTTTACCGTTGAGACCTGAATGTCCGCCTATCAAGCAGAAGCTGAGAAGGACTCGTCCTGACATGGCTGACAAGATCAAAGAGGAAGTTCAGAAGCAGATTAATGCAGGTTTCCTTGTTACATCGGTCTATCCTCAGTGGTTAGCCAACATAGTGCCTGTTGTAAAGAAATATGGCAAGGTTCGGATGTGTGTAGACTATAGAGATCTGAACAGAGCTAGTCCAAAGGATGACTTCCCATTACCTCATATTGACGTATTGGTCGACAGTACCGCCAAGTTCAAAGTCTTTTCTTTCATGGATGGCTTCTCTGGTTACAATCAAATCAAGATGGCACCAGAAGACATGGAGAAGACCGCTTTCATTACACCATGGGGAACTTTTTGCTATCGGGTTATGCCGTTTGGTTTGAGGAATGCTGGCGCAACATACCAAAGAGCCATGACTTCTTTGTTCCATGACATGATGCATAAGGAGATAGAAGTGTATGTGGATGATATGATTGCCAAATCACAGACTGAGGAGGATCACTTAGAGCATTTGTTGAAGTTATTCCAGCGTTTGAGGAAGTACAAACTCCGTCTGAATCCCAACAAGTGCACTTTTGGTGTTCGTTCTGGAAGACTTCTGGGTTTCATTGTCAGTCAGAAAGGTATTGAAGTAGATCCTGATAAAGTCAAAGCTATTCGAGAAATGCCCACCCCCAAGACGGAAAAACAAGTAAGAGGATTCCTTGGGAGACTGAACTATATTTCTAGATTTATATCTCATATGACTGCTACCTGTGGGCCGATTTTCAAGCTTCTCCGAAAGAACCAAGGATGTGTGTGGACAGAAGATTGTCAGAGAGCTTTTGATAGAATCAAAGAATATTTGCTTGAACCTCCCATTTTGATTCCTTCGGTGGAAGGAAGACCTTTGATTATGTACCTGACTATATTGGAAGATTCCATGGGATGTGTGCTTGGTCAACAAGATGAGACTGGAAGAAAGGAACATGCTATATATTATCTGAGTAAGAAATTCACAGACTGTGAGTCTCGATACTCATTGCTTGAGAAAACCTGTTGTGCTTTAGCTTGGGCTGCTTGCCGTCTGCGCCAGTATATGATTAACCACACCACTTGGTTGATCTCCAAAATGGATCCGATCAAGTATATCTTTGAGAAGCCCGCCTTATCTGGAAGGATAGCCCATTGGCAGATGTTGTTATCCGAATATGACATTGAGTATCACACTCAGAAAGCAATCAAAGGGAGTATTTTAGCCGATCATTTGGCTCACCAACCAATTGACGATTATCAATCCATCAAGGTTGATTTCCCAGATGAAGATGTTATGTACTTGAAAGCTAAAGATTGTGAAGAGCCGTTACCTGAAGAAGGACCTGATCCCGAATCGCGTTGGGGTTTAATATTTGACGGAGCTGTGAACTCTTATGGAAATGGAATTGGGGCAATCATCGTCACTCCTCGAGTTACTCATATCCCATTCATGGCGAGATTGAAGTTTAACTGCACGAACAACATGGCTGAATATGAGGCATGTATTATGGGTCTCGAAGAAGTGGTGTATCTAAGGATTAAGATTCTTGATATTTACGGAGATTCGGCATTGGTGATTAATCAAATCAAAGGAGAATGGGAGACTCGTCATCCTGGTTTGATCCCTTACAGAGACTATGCTAGAAGATTGTTAACTTTCTTCAACAAAGTGGAATTATACCATATCCCTAGAGATGAGAACCAAATGGCCGATGCTTTGGCTACTTTGTCTTCAATGTTTCAAGTGAATGGTTGGAATGATGTGCCTACAATCAGAGTTATGCGCCTTGACATACCTGCTCATGTGTTCTCAGTAGAAGAGGTCACCGACGACAAACCGTGGTTCTACGACATTAAACGTGTTCTTCAAACTCAAGAGTACCCGCCTGGGGCATCCAATAAAGATAGGAAGATGTTGAGAAGATTAGCAAGCAGTTTCTTCCTCAACGAAGAAGTTTTGTATAAGAGGAATTAAGACATGATCTTGCTCAGATGTGTAGACAGACGTGAAGCAGACATGCTGATGCAAGAAGTACATAAAGGATCCTTTGGCACTCATGCCAACGGACATGCAATGGCTAGAAAGATGTTGAGAGCTGGTTACTATTGGATGACAATGGAATCTGATTGCTGCAAGTATGTGAAGAAGTGTCATAAATGCCAGATTTATGCGGACAAGATGCACGTGCCGCCGACCCTCCTTAATGTTATCTCTTCACCTTGGCCTTTCTCTATGTGGGGCATTGATATGATTGGAATGATTGAACCCAAAGCTTTAAATGGTCATCGTTTCATCTTGGTAGCGATCGATTATTTTACTAAGTGGGTGGAAGCAGCATCTTATGCTAATGTAACCAGACAGGTGGTAGTCAGATTTATCAAGAATCAGATCATTTGTCGTTACGGCATCCCGAGCAAGATTATCACTGACAATGGTTCGAATTTGAATAACAAGATGATGAAGGAGCTTTGTGAAGAGTTCAAAATCGAACATCATAATTCTTATCCTTACAGACCGAAGATGAATGGGGCTGTTGAAGCTGCTAACAAGAACATCAAAAACATTGTCCAGAAGATGGTAGTAACTTATAAAGATTGGCATGAAATGCTTCCGTTTGCCCTGCACAGATACCGTACTTCAGTTCGGACTTCAACAGGCGCAACCCCTTTTTCCCTAGTTTATGGTATGGAAGCAGTACTCCCCGTGGAGGTTGAGATTCCGTCTTTGAGAGTGTTGATGGAAGCTAAACTTTCTGAGGCTGAATGGTGTCAAAGTAGATATGATCAGTTGAATTTAATCGAATAGAAGAGATTGACAGCTTTGTGTCACGGTCAATTGTATCAGCAGAGAATGAAGAAGGCTTTTGATAAGAAGGTTCGACCGCGCGAGTTCAAAGAAGGTGACCTCGTGCTCAAGAAGATATTATCTTTCCAACCTGATTCAAGGGGAAAGTGGGCTCCGAATTATGAAGGATTGTACGTCGTTAAGAAAGTTTTCTCTGGAGGTGCCTTGATTCTCACCAATATGGACGGTGAAGAACTCTCGCGTCCCTTGAACGCCGATGCAGTCAAGAAGTATTTCGCTTAGGCAAGCTTTTGGTCATCCCGGCTGTGGCATTTGAGCACATTTTGGAATTCGAAGTTGTTAGGGAGAATAACGATCATTGTTTTTTGTGTAACCTTTTTATTTCATGTACTATTTCCCAAACTTTTGTAAACCGCTGGAGTCGCATTATTAGCAAACTACCATCTTATTAATGAAATTTGAGCATTTACCTTTTGGGGGAAAAATTTTAATTTTTACGGAAATATTTGAAACAAAGTTATTTAAAGCATTCTTATTTTAAAAATGTGTCGTGAATAACAAAAGGAATATTAACAGTTGTTCCGAGGATGGTCAAGCCATGAAATGCAAAACAGTACAGTAATTTATCCTTGCATGATGAGCATGTCTTATTTCAAAATCGTCATGAGGTGTTGGTTGTGTAAACTTGCGTCTCTCGTGGTATTAAGTTTGGTGACTCCCCAGCTTTTCCAGTTAAGCGTTGTTTTGGCTACCTTTGTTCGAGCAGATTTCTGAAGTGCGGTACGCTTCGTCTCATGCCAGTGGTCTATTGGTGTTAGAAGATTGGAGTTGAATGCTTTTCTCCTCAGAATATTTGAGCCTTGTGGCGTGTTACGCTCTGACGTTGCTTTGTGTTTCCAGTTCCATTTATCTTCCGTCTTTCAAGATTGGCCGAGTATCTATCTTGTCGTGACATCCTATTATCTTCAAGATATTCCGTCTGTTCGTTTTGTCAGCATAACATTCATTTATTCATTTACACTTATATCATGCACGCATACTCACATTTGCCGTTGACTTTTGGGTTGTACTTTGTTTATTCAAATAACGTACATGTCTCTTTCCAAGTAGAAGGTTAGCTTAGGCAGAAAATGTGCTTCCTTTCTAAATTCGCTAACTGAGCTAATCCTCGTGGACGATTTTTGATTTAGCTCACCTTGTCCATTTCTGGATAGGATGAATTCCCCAATCGAGTTGCTTTCTCATTGGGTGGAGTCCTGTTTGAATGTTTTCCCTCTAGTTATTCCTAGATAAAGTTGTTGTCTCTTGCGTAGGCTATCTCATGATTTTTCCCAGTGAAATCGCGACCTAGACAGATGGTGCATTTATTTTGCACATTTATATGTGATCTCCTCCGGAATGGACTGATTCATGATTCTCTTTGACGAAGATTTTATTCTCTGCCAGTGTCATCGCAACTTCTTTCTGAGTTACTCTTCGGAAAACGACAAGCGGCAGCTCTTCACGAGCAACTTGTACGTATATTATCATCGTCGGAAAACGACAAGCGGCAGCTCTTCACGAGCAACTTGTGCGTTATTATTATTGGAAAACGACAAGCGGCAGCTCTTCACGAGAAACTTGTACATTTTATTAGAAAACGACAAGCGGCAGCTCTTCACGAGCAACTTGTACGTTATTTTCTTTGGAAAACGACAGGCGGCAGCCCCTCATGAGCAACTTGTACGTTATAGACATCGGAAAACGACAAGAGGCAGCTCTTCACGAGCAACGTGTGCGTTATTTTCATTTTCGGAAAGCGGCAAGCGACAGTCTCTTTATTTGAGCAACTTGTACGTTATAGACATCGGAAAACGACAAGCGGCAGCTCTTCACGAGAAACTTGTGCATTATTATTTTTGGAAAACAGCAAGTGGCAGCCTCTTTATTCGAGCAACCTGTATGTTATTGGTATTTTCTTTGGACGACAGCAAGTGGCGGCCTCTTTATTTGAGCAACTTGTATGTTATCGGTATTTTCTTTGGACGACAGCAAGTGGCAGCCTCTTTATTTGAGCAACTTGTATGTTATCGGTATTTTCTTTGGACGACAGCAAGTGGCCGTTTCTTTATTCGAGCGACTTGCGCATCTACAATCCATATTATCTCAGCATTAATGAGTATATCTCGGGAAATCTCGCAGAGAAGCTTGTCATGAATCATTACCTTCAGAAGTCGGTAATCCATCATCAGCAAGATTGATTGCTTTTCGTCTATCTTTAACCTTGAGTTGCGAACTCACTGTTTTGGGTCAATAATTTGTTTTATGGCCTATGCAAGATGCCTTCTTTGTTAGGGTCAGAGGTCGTATTCCCTCAATTTTATTCGCTGTCAAGAGTCTGTCGTTTGAAGTCGATAGCTCGTTTCCCCAGTAATGTATAATCCACGTCTCTGTGTTTTGTTGGTGTTTGATTCCTCCAACATTGCCTTGTTTCATACAATATCTTTCTCTGTGAATTCAATCACTGCATTCGTATCATAATGGCGGTATCTTAGAGCAAAATTTGCGTATTATGTATTTAAGTACCTTCAATCCCGTCGAAACGAAGATTTCAATCTTCATATCTCCGGATAGAAGAAACTTAAATAGGGGCAGCTGTTGTACCCCAAATTTTGACCTAAGATACCATCTCTCATATGCATCATTACATTGCAAGCGTTTTGATCTTTTGATTTTTAAAAATTCATAACTTTTTCAGGTCGAGAGCTGTTTATTTTTGAACGATAAATTTATTAACTGATTAAGACTTAAATGATGTTTATTAATTATTTATCATCTTAAATTTAAATAATTGAAATTTATTTTCAGTTATTATATAATTCAAAGATCTATAAATAATAAAATAAATATTTGAAAAGAGGCATATTAATCGTTCAGACAGTGTTTATTTATTATTTATTATCTTAAATTTAAATAATTGGAATTTATTTTCAGTTATTACATAATTTAAAGATTTATGAATAATGTAATAAATATTTGAAAAGAAGTTCATTAATTGGTCAATAATGATTATTTAATTATTTATCATTCTAAGTTAAATAATTGAAATTCTATTTTTAATTATTATAATTTAGAAAATTATGAATAACGAATTAAATAATTGAAATTATTAATTGATCAATGATGTTTATTTATTCGTTTATTATTCTGAATTTAAGTGATTGAAATTGATTTTCAATTATTATACAATTTAAATAATTATAAACGATAAATAAATAATTGGAAAGAAAAAGAATTGACTGGGAAAGAATAGAATTTTATTTCACTTTATTCTATTTTATTACAATTGTTATTTAAATATTGTATTATTTACAAAATATTTATAATAACCAATTACATAAAAGTTAAAGTAAAATAGAACTATTTTTCTAAGATTCTAATTCTAATCTTCTATCCAATGCTTTTGTCTGCTCATTTAATTTTACCTGCAAAAACAATTAAAAAGAAAAGTCAGAATTGAATAAATAATTAAAAGCAGAAAATTATTTATTAGTGTTCATCATTAAAAGCAAACGGCTGGAATCAGTTTACCCTTTTTGCAAATCACGGGATTTCTCCCGGTTCACAAAAAGGGGAGGAATTTTTATTTTCATAAATGAATGCCCAATTTAAAACATGCACAAATTCATTTTATTTTTTAAAACTGCATATGCATAATTTCTTTTGTCAAAAAATGCATATTTCAAAATATACACAGCATACAAAATCCACAACATATGCATAAACAAATGACATGTTCAAATTGCAACGTAAACCATGCAACCATATAAGAAGAAGCCAAAAAAAAACATAGGCACCACACTGTACCACATGGTTGACAAAAAGAAATATGCAGTTCAAAACCATTTTGCAAGCATAATATATTCCCCATTTCATCATTTTCCATCATGTTTGCAATTTCAGAACAGTAAGTACACATCATTTTTATGCATCAATGTACTTAAGAGAGAGAAGAGAGATAGAAAGATGGTTTTACAGGTTTTGGTTTAGGCAGAAGGAGTTATAAAACAAAGCTACAGCAGTAACTCAGTAAAAAAAAGAAGCATGAAATAGGAATACAAACAAACCATATGAAGCAGTATTGTGCAGAGGCCAAGGAATATAGTAAAATAATTCAAAACCTGTGGCATAAAGGAGATGCCAAGTAACTGTATAAGATAACAGAAGAGCCCTTCAAGAAAAACAAGAGAGAGTCAAACCTGCCTAAGCAATCAAAAAACCATTCCTACTGTAAAAACCAGTAAGAACCTGCATAAACCATAACCACTGTCTAAACCAAAACCATATGGCCTAAACAATGGAACCTGCATACACCATTCAAAACCTACTGTCAAACTAAAAAACACCATAACCCTTTTTCAAAACCTCAACCATTACCAAAAACCATAGCCTACTATAAAAACCAGTAGAACCATCAACATAACCAACAAACGCCATAACCATTTTCCAAACCAAAAACCATAGCCTACTGTAAAACCTGCATAAACCATATCAGAACCATATGGCCTAAACCATCAAGCCCCAAAACTTACTATATCACGATCAAAAACCAGTGCAACTTGTCATGGCCTAAACCATACACGCTCAAAAACCAAACCCAAGCATACGAAGACCTCAGATACATCCTCATTGGCCATTAAAGAAAAAAAGCATACAGTAGCAAGGTGAGAAAGAAGAAGAGAAAAAGCGTCAATATCATCAAGCTAGTCAAAAATAGTTTTTCAACATAGCATTCAAAATATTCAAGGCACCAAAAACCTCAGCATATCATCATAGGTCAAGTTCAAGGCAATGAAGCATTAACAAAAGCGTACAGAATCACAGTGAAGAAGAAGATAGGAAAAGTTTTCAAGGCAACCAAGCATCAAATATACGGAAACAGAAGAAGAGAAGAAAGATAAATACAGAGTACCGGCAACTAAAGCAAGCCCAACGTCAACTTCCTTGTCCCGGCCTCCTACGCACTCAAACCCTCCCTCCTCCTTTCTCCAGGTAGCTTTTCCACCCTCTTTTCCTTTCATAATATCTCAATAATCATGTAAAAACACGAAATTAGAATCAGAAATAGGCATAAATTAACACATGTAAAATTTGTAACAAACCCTAAAACGAATAGGAAATTGATCGTACCGTGAATCCATCGCCGTTTGCTTTGCTGGAGGGAAGAGGGAGATGTGGAGTATCGGTGGCCTTTGGGACGAAGCAGAACGCGAACGAAGCAGAGCTCTGACGAAGAAGAGCGTAAACGAAGAAGATGACACAAGAACGATGAGCGTCGTTCTCCCAAAACCTTAACCCTAATCCCAATTACCAAACGCGTTTAACCCTTGAATAAAATTATGAAACAATTGGACTGAACCCCAACGCCTAGGCCCAAGCGAATTTTCTAATGCACCCACTGTCTTCAGTTTTGGTTTGGCCCCTTAGACACCCTTGGCCCATATATAATTGTTCTTCTAGCTTTTTTTTAATATACTTTTTTCCATTTATTCTTTTTAGTTTTTTTTAGAAATATTACTAACTTAGTTTAAATTAATTGGTAACTTAGTCAAATAATTTAATTAAAACATTTTAATCTTTTTTTTACCTTTTAGTTATTAAATTTAATTTTAGGTTTATTAGGTAATTTTAAATATTCCCTTTTTTTAATTAATTTTAAGTTAGTAACTTTTAGGTATTCATTTAGTTTGATTATTTAATAATTCTTTAAAAATAATGCCTCATATAGAACTATAAAAATATATAAAAAATAGAAACTTAAAACTTAAAAAATATTTTTGTTTTCTTTAATTAATTCTCATTACTTTTATCCATATAAAAAATGCGTAAAAAATGGAAACTATTAAAACATTTTCTTTTCATTAATATTAAACAAAAATCATAAAAATGCACGTTCACACACTTAGTCTTTTATTTAATTGTTATATATCCTTATCCGCATAATTTTTCTGTTTAATTATTTCATATTTTCTTGTTTATTCTGTTTACGTTTAAATCCAAGGGAAAAAACGATTAAATTTGTCGACTTCATGTCCTCAAGTCTAATCGCGCGAATATTCGCATTTCATTAAAACTTAGGATAATTTTTCCTCAAATATTCAATCTTTTCAAAAACTTATACCCTTTAAGCAAAAACTTCGACATTAGGTCGTCGTATCTTCGAAAACCCGTCCGTACCCCTTTCGGCCAAAACAATTTATTTGCTTCAATCAAACAACCAATTTTAATAAAACAGATATTTCAAAAGGTTCCTATAGAGTACTATAGATACATTGGGTGCTAATATCTTCCCATTGTATAACCAACCCCCGAACCATAGATCTCTTTTCAAAAACGCCTTGTATTTTTATTACTTTTAAAAGTATTATTTACATTGCATATTTAGGGTTTTATTTCGCTCTTTCCCCTTTCCCTTGGAAATAATAAAGCGCGGTGGCGACTCTTGCTTTTGTAAGACAAATTAATCAATAATTCGATCTCCGATTTACCCCGCTACATTTTTTATCGCTACACTCCCTTTTCTACCTCTTCTACAACCTCCCTTTTAGATGGTGTTGGAGGATTTTTCCTAATCCTTACTCTTTCCTCGTCTGAACTCTCCTCATCCACATCATCACTCTCCTTAACCTCATTATCGCTCTCCTTAGGATTTTCAACTTGTTTTTCACTACTGGTTGTTACAACATCCAATTTCTCCTCAGGGAAGGGTCCTAGAGGGTTTTGTTCAAGCTGGGAGATTTGGGTCTCTAAGGCTATGTTGTGGGTCGCGAGCGACTCAACCACAATGGTCAGTTGCCTAAGGTTTTCACTGTTTTGAAGACTTTGTTTTCTAAACTCTTCATTTTGGACAGTTTGTGTCTCTACAAAGTGCTCCATCAGAGATTCTAACCTAGAGTGAATTAGTGTCGCCTCAGAATCCTCCATTGATGTTTTGAAGTTGAGATCATGCGATTCTTCTGATTCTTCAAATTGAGTTAGAGTCGCATTTTGTGTTTCCGTAAAGCGCTTTGTCATCATTGATATTTCATTAAAATTTCCCATTAATATTTCGAGGTCGGATTTATAGGATACTTGCGTCTCCTAGAAATATTGGGTGTAGTGATTGTAGGGGAAATTTGGTTGAGGATAAGTTTGGTTGGATCTATAATATTCTTGCGATTCCTCAAAACGTTGGGATTGGTGGTTGGAAAGGTAATTCAGATGAGAATGAGTTTGTGATGCATTGAGATTCTCCAATAGTATTTCGAGGTCGGATTTATGGGATTCTTGTGATTCCTCGAAATGCTCAGAGTGAGGGTTGTAGAAAAAATTCGGGTGATACATAGTAACTGGGACAAGATTTGTAGATGCAAAGGCTCGCTTAGGGAGGGTTTTTGTTGCCTAGTCTAAACGCGCAACAGAAGAATCGTACTTAATTGATTAATCAGTCCCCGGCAACGGCGCCAAAAACTTGATCGGGACTTTATGAGTCTGTCGGGATACTAACTGCAAGTATACAGTTCAGTCGTTCTAGTTTTAAAAGATTATCGAACCCACAGAGACTGAGGATCAATCGCATACGATCTAATGCTACAGTTTGTCTAACTAAGCGATGAATATTCGATTTTTGGGGGAAACAGTTTAATTAAAAATAATAGTACTAGTTATACCGGTATGTGATAATCAGACTTAGGGAATTCGGTGAATCGCTTGGCCTATAAAGTATTTCGGTAAAGGCTAATTGTTTAAAAACCTTAGACATACACTCTCGTGTTTATGAAATAGGTCATGCTACTAAACCTAGTGGATGCACTTTAAATTTAATAACACTTTTTGAAAAAAATTTGAGTTTAATTAATTTATTAAAACACTCTCGTGTATTTAAAAATCAATGTCTCGTTACCACTATCTGGGTTGAACCCCAGCTCTCGCATGCAGGTTCTTGCCTTAATTAATTTCCCACTCTCGTGGCAAAATCGTGTTAATTAACCTCTCACTCTCGTGACAAGGTTAGTTAAATTAATATTGGAAATTGGAAACCAGAAATTGTTTTATAAATATTTTTGACCAAGGTATCACTGAATTCCTTTAGTTCTTACGGGTCACATACTGGTATTAATAATTTAGCCAGACATAATTAACTTGAAAGCAATACAATTCAAAATATAATTCATAACAACAATTGGCATAATATAAAAACTGAATAAATATTAATTGCAATAAAAACCCGGAATCAAAGTTGCTATGGTAATCTTGAAGTATTACAATAATCCTCGAGCTTGATTGCAGTAAATAATTCGTGTTAATTCTTGAAGGAAGAATTAACACTTAAAACTAAAAACTAAAACTTGAAATGAAAATTACAGGAATGAAAACAATATTCCAAAACAAAGAAATGGAAAATAATTGCAAAAGAATAGAAATTTGGTTTGTAGAAAATTCTTCGACCCCTGCAGCTTTGCACTACCACACATATATATAGCAGAGGAAATGGCAGTTGAAAGTGTCTTGAGAAGAGGCTTGAGTGGCGTAAAAATAGGATGCATGGTCACTGAGTGGAGGAAATATTGGAGAATGATTCTTCCTCATGTTGCCCACGTCTCCACCAAAGCATAACGTTCCTCTTTACGCGCGTGACGGTCGTCACAGGTGGGTGACGGTCGTAATGCGCTTAAATAGCGCATTACGCTCGTCAACAATGTGTTACGAGCATTATTTCTAGTTGGGGAGGCGTGACGGTCGTCACTGGGTGTGACGGTCGTCACAGGTGCAAAAATCCAAACTTTGTATTTTTAGTTCTTTTTCTCTTTGTCTATTGTCTAGCCTTCTTCATGTTGTCCTTTTCCATTGGTTTGAGTTGACAAATTTTATACCTGTAAAAATACAAATAAACTCGGAATAATCGGGGGTTAGACGACTTAATGTAATATAAAATCAGTAAAAAGCGTAGTAATTATACAATACGTTTTCTCGTTATCACTTCCTCAGTGAAAATGTGTTGTATAAAAGAAAATATGACATGGTCTTGCTCAGATGCGTGGATAGACACGAAGCATGCATGTTGATGCATGAGGTTCATGAAGGTTTATTTGGCATTCATGCCAATGGATATTTGATGGCTAAAAATATGCTAAGAGAAGGTTACTATTGGCTGATAATGGAATCTGATTGTTATAAATTTGCAAAGAAGTGTCATAAATGTCAGATTTATGCGGACAAAGTCCATGTGCCTCCGACACTTCTCAATGTGATTTCCTCCCCGTGGCCTTTCTCCATGTGGGGTATTGACATGATCGGGATGATAGAACCCAATTATTCAAATGGACACCATTTTATCTTGGTAGCAATTGATTACTTCACCAAGTAGGTGGAGGCTGCTTCATATGCCAATGTTACTAAACAGGTGGTTGTGCACTTCATCAAGAATAACCTTATATGTCAGTATGGTGTGCCGAGCAGAATTATCACCGGCAATGGCTCGAAATTGAACAATAAAATGATGACAGAACTATGTGAAGAATTCAAGATTGTCCATCACAATTCATCTCCGTACATGCCAAAGATAAATGGGGCTGTTGAAGCTGCTAATAAGAATATCAAGAAGATTATCCAGAAAATTGTCGTTACTTATAAGGAATGGCATGAAATGCTCCCTTTTACTTTGCATGGATATCGAACATTTTTTCGCACTTCAACAGGAGCAACCTCGTTCTCTCTGGTGTATGGAATGGAGGCGGTACTCCCAGTCGAGGTTGAGATTCCCTCTTTGCGTGTGATAATGGAAACAAATTTGGCAGAGGCTGAATGGGTCCAAAACCGGTTTGACCAATTGAATTTGATTAAAGAGAAGAGAATGACAACTTTGTGTCATGGACAGTTATATCAGAAAATAATGAAGAAAGCTTTTGATAAAAAGGTCAAACCTCATGAATTCAGAGAAGGTGACTTCTTGCTCAGGAAGATCATGTCTTTCAACACTGATTCTAGGGGAAAGTGGACTACCAAGTTTGAAGGCCCATATGTTGTCAAAAAAGCCTTCTCCGACGGTGCATTAATTCTTGAAACTATGGATGGCGAGGGGTTCCCATGCCCCATGAATGCTGATGCAGTCAAGAAATACTTCGCCTAAAGAAATAAAAGAACAGCTTGCTAAGTTGAAAACCCGAAAGGGAGACTTAGGCAAAAAAGAGCGTCTCGGTAGGCCGAAAACCCGAAAGGGCGGTCTAGGCAAAAGTTATAGACATAAACAGAATAAATTTCCCGCTAAGTTGAAAACCTGTAAGGGCAGCTTAGGTAAAAGTTAGGAGCTTTCTTGGCAACTAACTGCATCATGCAAGATCTGATCATTGAAGCAACAATCTTCTCAGATCCTCATCATACTTCAACGGAAGATGTTGCTCAGGATTTCAAAAATTGTTAGAGGGGATAGTGGTCATTGTATCTCAATGTATTTGTTCCATTATATATTACTGTGATACGGTGGGAGAACTGACTTGAGGTTTTGCATTTTATCGCAAATGTTGCGGTTAGCAAGAGTCGCCATCGACTTTTCTTTTATCCAAAAGGAAAGGTGAAAAAGCACAGGAAAGACCTTTGAGATTGTTTCTTGAGTTCGGGGGGTAGATTATGAAAAGGGAAGGTATTAGCACCCTTTTCATCCATGGTTTTCCATGGGCTCTTAGTTACTTGCTAGATCACTTGCTTTTGTTTGAAATCGTGCTTTGTGTGGTTTTGAAAGTATTTTGTAAAATAGGCCATCGTTTAGGCAATCTTTGTAATGATTCTCGTTCGTAAGAATGTATACAAAGATGTTGATCCTTTTGAAAATGTTTTCAATTTTGTAAGATGTTTGGAAATGTCTGTGTTTGTTTTGAAAATAGAAAGGATATTTGTTTTGAAATGGAGCAAGTAACTAAAAGTAATCTACCTACTCAAATGTCTTTCTTGTTCATTTTCTTTACCTTTGACATTGTTGTCTTACCATTGATTTGGTAAGCAACCCTATCTTTGGATGTAAACGGAACGGGCGCGGGTCATCGTATAACCATGATTAGCAATGTTGTAAGGTATCTTAGCATTTTTGTGGGACTAAGATCGTTTTTGTAAGGCAACTTTGAATAGCGTCAACGAGGGACTATGATCTTGTATTTGTTTGTTTTTGCTAAGACACCTTACATGCATAATATGGCCATTTTTGTATAAGGCAACCAAGTGGGATAACCCTAGGGGTGTTTTGTGTGCAAGTGTGTCATTTTCATGCTTGATTTTGTCTTGGATTAGGGTTTTCTATTTGATTGGTTTTATCTTGCCATATAAACCCTAGTTACTAGCATGTTATGTAAAAGCGATAAATTGTGAAATTTAAAGTTACTACGATATTACAACACTTGTGGGAGGGGGTATACAATTTATGAATGGGGATTTGCAAGAAATTAAAACCCTAATTATCTATTACAACCATATCGAATTTAACAAATGTACAAAAAAACAAATGTAAATATAATGTACAAGAAGTGAAATGAATATAATGTACAAGTATGAATGATTAAGGAATGGATTTTTGTTTTGACTTAGTTAACTTAAAAGAAAAATAATTAACTAAAAAAAGAAAATTAGAATTAAGTTAGTAAAAGAAACTAGTTTAAAGAAACAAATTTCTAAATAAATAATAAGTATAAATCTAATCTAATTATTTAATTAATTTTTGGAAAAGAAAAATGAATTTTAACAAGAAAATGTTTTAGTCTTTTAGTCTAAGAAAAAAAACAAATATGAATATATTTAATATGAATACATAAATAATATATTTTTTTGAGATTTTTATTTATAAAAATAAATATTGTAATAATTATAATAATAGTAATTAAAAGAAAGAAAAGAAAAATAAAATAAATAAAATAAGTCAGGGGGGGTTAACAATTACAAAGAGTGTTTGGACAAAGAAAGAAAGAAAGGAATTACGTTTGGGCTTTCAGCCCAAAACCTTATGGCCAAAAAATAAAATAAAAAGCCAGACTTTTAAGGGATGGGGGGGCGGGGGTGTAGCGAGCAGAAGGAGGTTGGGTTTTAGTTGTTGGGCCTATTGTGAAGGGCCTGGTTGTTTTGAACAAAACAACCAGGTTAATGAGACACGGTCTCATTTGTCCAAATCACTTCTCTCTCTCACTTCTCTGATTCTCTCGCTCTCTCTCTATAGTTCCTTCGTCGGAGAAGAAACAGAAGCCGCATCGAAAATCGCGTCACGGCGGTGACGGTGGCGGCTAGGTTCAAAACTCCATTTTTTTACATCAATCTCTTCCTCTCTTCCTTTTAATCACTAATTTGGTATTTGATTTTGCAGAAAATATGTGATTTAGCCTAGATCTAAAACAGGATGACCAGAACCCTAGGGGTTCCGATTTGCTTTTTCTACATGGTTTGGTGAGATCTTTCCTCTCTATCTCTTCACTAATTATGAAGGGTTAGGCTTCTTTTGAAAATGATGGTAAAACAAAGTTAGGGTTTGGACTTCTGTTTCCATGTTTCTCTGCGAAAGAAACTCTTTTTTTATAAAGGGTTTGGGTTTGCGAAACGGATGATAATTTACTTAGGGTTTTACATGTTTCTGTTTGTTGCAATTTTGTTTGTTTTAAATGTTGGTGATAATGTTTTGGATATTTTACTGATGAATGATTGTTGAGGGTTTTGATTCTGTATGTTTTCTTTGTAAAACTGCAAAGGAAGATGGTGTTATAAGTTTTTTGTCCCTATGTTCTATTTGGTTTTTAATTGGCCCTAAACTGTATGTTTTGTACAAGAAAAAATTTCAAAAGTTTTGTATATTGAAAACAGTTTCAGAAATTACCTCTTTGCTGTATTTTGATATCCTGTGGCTTTGTTGACAGTAAACTTTGAGGGATGAAAACAGTGGTTGGACTTTTATCTTTCTGTGTATACTTCTTGTTGGCCAAAAAAAAACCTCCCTTTGCATAGTATTGTTGCCCTGTTTTATATTGGTTGATTTGTGATAGATAAAATACTACTGGCTTTGTTGCTTGTACTGTTTTTTTGATAAATCAATTTGCCAGTTGACTTTGCTTGTTGGTTGTGCTATTCATTTATGGTGGCTGATGACTTTTATTGGTTGTACTGTGATGGCTTTGTACCTGCTATATTTTAACAACTCAAGTTGTTGTCCTTTGGTTGGCTGGCTGTTGCTTTTCCTTTTACAGTTTTCTTTACTTGTTTATACTTTTCTGACTTTGCTGGCTGCTTTTGCTGTATTTTTGTATTAGCTGCTTGTGGACTTTTGCTATGAACCAAACAAAAATGTTTTGAGATTTGTAGTGAAACACTCTAGGCCTATGACATGACTTTGCAAATTTGAGGCTTTTTAATTGTTAGACTGATATTTTCTGATTTGAAACAACATGAGGCTTCTGGTTTCTGATTTCCTCTTTACCTTTTGTGAACCAAATACTTGAGATTTGCAAAAGATTATTTCTTAGCCAATGATGTAGTTATGTCTTTGTGAAACATGTATCAGGCTTGATTTTCTGTTTTCCCTTGCTTGTGAACCAAGTTTTTGTGATTTGCAAACATATCTTTAGGCCAGTGATAGGACACTGTTTTGAGGCCTCTATTGGGCTTGAATTTCTTGATTTGAATTTTGCTAATGGGCTGGGAACATGGTTGGAATTCTTTTGAATTTGTTTATTGTGGGACAAGCTTTGTTTTGCAATGATAATGGGGCCATGATAGAATTTGACATGGTTTGAGGCCTTTAGAATCCAAAACCTTCTTCTCTGAACTTTTGATACTTTGTAGATTTTTTGCACAAGTTTTGTTTTAAGCAGTTTGCAGCATTATTTTGTTTGCTGCCCTGTTATGCAGTTTGTTGCAGCTTTCCATGCTTGCCTTCCCTGTTATGCAGTTTGCAGCTTGCCCTAATATGTAGTTTGTTTGCTGGTTCTGTTTTGGCAGTTTGTAACATTGTTTTGCTTGTTTGTTTTTTGGTTCTGTTTTGGAAGTTTGCAGCATTGTTTTGCTTGTTTATGAACCAAGCTTGTACCTTGTGATTTTCAAACTAGAAATTCTCAGGCCAATGATTAGACAAGAATTATATGAGGCCTTAGAACACAAAATCCTTCTTTTCTTATTCAACAGAAACCATCTTGATGATGAATTTAGGATTACTTTGTATATTTTTTGTTCATTTCTGGATGTTTGAATTACTAACAAACTTCTCCCTTTCTTTTTCATAAACATGAGGCATGGATGGCAAACAAATATTGGAGGGGTTGCTTCAGGATGAAGACTTTGAAGAAATATAATTTCTCTCTTCTTTTTTTTCATAAACAGATCTTTGTAATTTATTGCATTTGGTAGAAAAGACATTTCTTTTGTAAAATTCAAACTTGTAATGAAATGAATACAATGCTTCTGAATAAACTTTGTGAAAATATTGTACCAATCTCAACTTTGAATTTTGGAATTCTTATTTGGATGTTTTGAGTAAAATACCTTGTTTTGGATAACTTGTATTTCAAGCAATCACCAAAGATGATCAAGCAAAACAAAACACTTTGTACTCCAATCAAACTTCTAAAACAAAATGAACGTTTAAGAATTTTAATTCCACTTGATTAACTTAACCTCAAAGACTTATGGTCAAAAAGTCTTAATCTTCAATTCTTGTTCAATAGCTAACTGGTAATCATAATTAATCTGCATGTCACTCTTGATTCCAACAGGAATTCATTGTCTATCAAATATGTTTCAAGAACATTGGTCAGTCTCGTAGAATTAACAAACTTCAACAAATTGTTTTTCTTAAGAACATTTGAGATTTTAAAGACTCAATTATCTCTGAGAAATCCCAAAACCTAATTATTGATTTGCTGCCTAAGAAGAGAACCTGTCTGGTCGACCTTTGATCTAATTGAGTGTACAAGAACCCTAGGGTAAGCATCTTGCATGAAAAATTGGAAGACAAATTTTGGGGTACAACAGCTGCCCCTGTTCAATCTTCTTAAACTTGAAAGAGCGAGATTGGCATGCTCGCCGTTCATATCTTGAAAGTGGAAGATGATTGAACACTAAAGTGCCCAAAAATTTGACCTTGCTGGTGTACAAAGTAATGCCTTGAATCTATTATATCAGGAATGGGCTTAAAGGTTCCATTGAATTAATTGAGGGATAACTGTCAGAGATGGGCTTACAGATGCCATCCAAGGGTGACCTACTAACAGAAATAGACTAAGTTCAGCCTTGATTTCAACCGGGAATGAATCAGAATAATTACTGGGAGGTTTGCCTGAACCAAAAGGGGTCTCAAATAAGCAACAGAATAATATTCGAAATTGAATTGTATTTGACTCGCATCTGAGATATGTACTGAATGAGAGCCAAAATGAAATTTGTATCTGGATCATGTCTATACTGTATCTGAAAGTTGAATCTAAATAAGTATCAAGATGGCATCAGTATCTGGTGCATATCTGAATTGTATCTGTAATCTGAATCTGAATGAGTATCAGAATGGCATCCGTATCTGGAGTGTATCTGAACTGTATCCGTATTTGAAATCTGAATGAGTACCTGAATGGCATCCATATCTGGAGCGTATCTGAACTGTATCCGTATTTGAAATTTGAATAAGTATTAGAATGGCATCCGTATCTGGAGCGTATCTGAACTGTATCCGTATTTGAAATCTGAATGAGTATCAGAATGGCATCTGTATTTGGAGAGTATCTGAATTGTATCTGAATTTGAAATCTGAATGAGTATCAGAATGGCATCCGTATCTGGAGCGTATATGAACTGTATCTGAATTTGAAATCTGAATGAGTATCAGAATGTCATCCGTATCTGAAGCGTATCTGAACTGTATCTGAATTTGAAATCTGAATGAGTATCAAAATGGCATTTGTATCTGGAGTGTATCTGAACTGTATCTGAAAGCTGAATGAGTATTAGAATGGTTTCCGTATCTGGAGCATATCTGAACTGTATCTGAATGTTGAATGAGTATCAGAATGGTGTCCGTGTCTGGAGCGTATTTGAACTGTATCTCTAGATTGAACATTGTTAATGGTAGCTGTTAATCTTATCCTGAAAAGGGGAAAATGTTAGCTAAAATGCCAATTCATGATACATGAAATGTATGTATAATGGGATTATGTTGTATGCATTCGTGCTTATCAATTTTTATGATATATGAATGCGACGTATGCGTATATGAGCTAATCTGCTGCACTGCTGTTGGATTAGGAAAAATAAAATCCCTGACTGTTGTTGAGGATATGTGAGTCTTCATGTCTTGAAGTCAAAGTATTGATGAATTTCTGTCGAGAGAAATAAACTCTGTTGTAAGGGAAATGCCATGTGCTGCTTGTAAAATCCTATTGGGAAATCCTGAGAAATTTGACGACTTCTACTAGGGATCAATAATTTGAAACTTTGTTCCGCTGGGGATTTAAACGACGTACTGCAGGGGATTACTTATGGAATAGCCTAGAGATATTTTCCTATCCTTTCAACCTATCAGTAATTGCCTCTTTTCATTTCGTTTATTTGTAAACAGTAATTATGTTCAAATGCATATGCTCAACAATGAATCATTGGATGTTTTTGTAAACAAAACAAGCGTAAATAAAATACAAATAGTTTTTGCACTTTCAAAGGAATATTTTGTATTGACTTTGAATAAGTATTTTTTGTAAAAGGAGACAAACATTCTAGTAAGAGAATGCTGTCGTAAAAGAGAAAAATTTGATACAAAGGAAAGATAGCTATGTGTAATAATCCCATGGAGTTTCCATTCTGCTATAGCCTTCGTATCTCTAAGCATCTTGTCTATTTGTTGCCTCGTCCGAAGATGATTGAATTGATCAGAACCTCTGAGTTTACCAGTGGAAGCCAAAGTTTGTCCATGAAGTGATCCAACGGGACATATTCGTACACCTTAATTCCCTAACTTTTTCCTGGACCGCCCTTTCGGGTTTTCAGTCCATCGGGAAGCCCTTTTTTGCCCAAGTCTCCCTTTCGGGTTTTCAACTTGCCGGGTGTACAGATTTTTTGTTTTATCCCTAACTTTTTCCCGAACCTTTTGGTTCGCCGGGATACCCTTGTTTTTCCTAGGTGTGTCAACCTAGCGGGTCTCTTATGCGTAGTATCTTTTGATTATGTCTGTGTTCGCAGGGTATGGCAGGTCGTCGCCATCCATGGTGGTCAAGATCATTGCCCCACCGGAGAATATGTTTTTGATTACAAATGGTTCTTCATAGGTAGGATTCCATTTGCCCTTAGGATCACCTTGTGGCAAGGTGATGCGTTTGATCACTAGATCCCTAACTTGATACACTTGGCGTCTGACATTCTTGTTGAAAGCCTTGATCATCCGTTTTTGATACATTTGACCATGGAAAACAGCAACAAGTCTCTTCTCATTGATCAAGAACAGTTGATCAAGTCGAGTCTGGATCCAATCGTCTTCGTTCAATCCTGCATCCTTCATAATCCTCAGAGAGGGGATCTGAACCTCAATAGCCAAGACGACCTCCATGCCGTAAACCAAAGAATAGGGTGTTGCCCCAGTTGATGTGCGAGCCGTGGTACGTTATCCATGGAGAGCGAATGGTAACATCTCATGCCAGTCTTTGTATGTGACTGTCATTTTCTGTATGATCTTTTTAATGTTTTTATTCGCAGCTTCGACAACACCATTCATCTTTGGCCGATAGGGAGAAGAGTTGTGATATTGAATCTTGAATTGCTTGCACAATGCGATGATCATAATGTTGTTGAGATTTGTACCATTGTTAGTGATGATCCTTTCCGGGATACCGTACCAGAAAATAAGGTTTTTCTTGATGAAACAGGAAACAACATTCTTGGTAACGGAGGCGAAGGAGGCTGCTTCAACCCACTTTGTAAAATAGTCAATGGCTACTAGGATGAAGCAGTGTCCATTGGAGGTTGTTGGCTTGATTTCCCCAATCATATCAATCCCCCACATAGCAAAGGGCCAAGGAGCTGTCAAGACATTCAGAGGAACCGGGGGTACATGCCTTTTGTCAGCATAAATTTGATACTTATGGCAGGTTCGAGAGTGTTGATAACAATCTGCTTCCATGGTAGACCGGTAATAGCCTGCTCGAAGGATTTTCTTTGCCATCGTATTCCCACTGGAATGGGTACCAAAAGTGCCTTCGTGCAATTCAGCCATGATCCTTTCAGCTTCAACCTTATTAACGCACCGAAGTAACACATAGTCATGATTGCATTTGTACAAGATGCCATTACTAAGGAAGAACTTAGCAGAGAATCTCCTTAAGAACTTTTTATCATTGATTGAAGCTCCTTCTGGATATTCTTGAGCGTCGAGATACCTCTTGACTTCGTGAAACCAAGGTTGGTCCACTACTTCTTCAGTATTAATCTCGTGACAGTGTGCTGATTCATCCATTCTTTCAATGGTGATCTGGGGAGCCTCGTTATCCCAATTAAGTTTAAACATAAATGACATTGTGGCTAGAGCGTCTGCTAGCTGATTTTCTTCTCGCGGGAAATGCTCGAAGGTAATCTTCTCAAAATATGGTAGCAATGTCAAAACATGTTCTTTATAAGGGATAAGGTTAGGGTGTTTGGTGTCCCATTCCCCTTTGATCTGACTGATGACCAGAGCTGAATCTCAAAACACATTCAAGGATTTGATCCCTAAGTCTATGGAAGCTATGAGACCAAAGATCCACGCTTCGTATTCTGCCATGTTATTTGTACAATTGAAGCAAAGTCTGGCAGTAAAGGGAGTATGACACCCTTCCAGAGATATGAGTACAACACCAATACCATGAGTGCATTGGAGGCTCCATCAAAGAACAGGGTCCATCGAAATCCTTGTTCAGGTCCGTCATATGGCCTGAATTCTTCACAGTTGTCCAATGTCATGATGTCCTCATCCTGAAATTCGAATTTCATGGACTTGTAGTCTTCTACAACTTGGTGAGCAAGGTGATCGGCTAATACACTGCCCTTTGTTGCTTTCTGGGTAGTATACTGTATGTCATATTCTGTCAGGATCATCTGCCATCTCGATATTCTCCCAGAAAGAGCAGGCTTCTTGAAAATGTATTTTATCGGATCCATTTTAGATATCAACAAGGTAGTATGAGTCAGAATATACTGTCTTAGCCGGCGAGCAGCCCATGCCAGAGCGCAGCAAGTTTTCTCAAGCAGTGAATATCTAGTTTCAAATTCAGTAAAATTTTTGCTCATGTAGTAAATAGCGTGCTCTTTTCGGCCAGACTCGTCATGCTTCCCCAATACACACCCCATTGAGTTTTCTAAAATAGTCATATACATGATCAACGGTCTTTCCTCGACTGGTGGAATCAACATAGGAGGATCTTGTAAGTATTCTTTCATTTTGTCAAAAGCAACTTGGCACTCGTCATTCCATTTGACTACTTGATCTTTCTTCAATAGTTTGAAGATTAGCTCATAAGTAGTTGTCAGATGGGAAATGAATCTGGCAATATAGTTCAAACGTCCCAAGAATCCCCTGACTTCCTTCTCAGTACGAGGATCAGGCGTCTCTTGTATTGCTTTAACTTTGGCAGGATCAACCTCGATGCCTTTGTTGCTGACGATAAAGCCTAGGAGTTTACCAGACCGTACCCCAAATGTGCATTTGTTTGGATTCAACCTCAGCTTGTACTTCTTTAGTCTCTCAAACAATTATTGTAAGTGATCAAGATGCTCTTCTTCTGTTTGTTATCTGGCTATCATATCGTCTACGTAGACCTCTATTTCGTGATGTATCATGTCATGAAATAAAGCTACCATGGCATGCTGATAGGTTTCCCCAGCATTCTTCAGTTCGAATGGCATCACCTTGTAATAGAATGTGCCCCACTGTGTGACAAATGTTGTTTTCTCCATGTCCTCAGGCGCCATTTTGATTTGGTTGTAACCTGAGAATCCGTCCATGAAGGAAAACACTTTGTGTTGTGCTGTATTGTAAACTAGGATATCAATGTGGGGGAGTGGAAAATAATCCTTAGGACTTGCCCTATTCAAATCTCTATAGTCCACACACATCTGCACTTTTCCATCCTTTTTGGGCACGGGAACAACATTGGCAACCCATTGGGGGTAAGAGGTGACATCTAAGAATCCAACATTGAATTGCTTCATGACTTCTGTTTTAATCTTTTCTGACATATCCGGGCTCATTCGACGAACTTTTTGCTTTACTGGCGGGCAATCCTTTCTTGTAGGCAGACAATGTACCACAATATCTTCATCAAGTCCTGGCATGTCTTCATATGACCAGGCAAAGACTTCAACATGGTCATGTAATAACTGAATCAGACGCTCCTTGACGCTGGGTTCCAGATTGGCACCCACCTTGACCTCTTTTTTATCTTCTTCGGTACCTAGGTTGATCATATCCATGGATTCCTCGTGGGGTTGAATGGTTCTTTCTTCTTGTTGTAGCAGTCTGGGAAGTTTCCCTAGTACTTCACAATCTTTCTCACCTTCGTTTTCGGCTTGGTAGATTAGATTCTTAGAGTCACAAAAGGCCATAGCAATATCGTTGCCCATGGGATCCAGAATGGATGTATACCTGCATTGTGAGTGTGGGTGTGTGTAAGGGTATAGCTATCTTCGAAAGAAAGTAAAATGTAAAATAAAAACAATGAGCACAAAAGTTTGTATGCGAAAACGTCCATGATTCATTGATGTCATATGAAAAATGAGATAATAACCCTTACAAATGGACCATTGTGCCTCGGGTAAGACACAAGGTTTTAAGAGTGCGAATTGTTTTGAATATTACAGATCCAACAAAATGTAAAGACAAATTATTGAGGGATGAAAGTGATCGGGACGAAGTCTCTAGCCTCCCAATTGCTGAGCCCTCCATTGACAGTCGGGAAGATCCAATCCTCCAGGCTGTAACCATCTACACCATCTTGCACTGCGTTGACTTCACGATTGCTGATCTTCAAGGGTGGCCCTCCTGCACGGGCACGGCGTACAACCTTTTGAGCACTTCAAGTGAAACCTAGGCCAAACTTGTCAGACTTATATGGGATATCTGGGAGTTGTCCCCAGATAGTTCACCCTCCTTCCTCTATTACTGCTTTGGCATCCTTTAGAGACGACATCCAGAGTGGAGGCCTTGTAACCTTGGAAATCTGAGACACAATCTTGGTCACTGCCACATATTGGGGGACCTCTTCGAAGTGTTGAAATGGAGTTTCAATGAATTCGCCGTCCAATTCCACATATCTGAAGGAATTGAGATGGTTGATCATGTATTCTTCCTCTCCATGGATGGTGATAATCTTCCCTTGAATCAGATACTTCAACATCTAGTGCAATGTAGAGGTAACAACACTAGCATTGTGGATCCATGGCCGACCTATCAAGCAGGAATTTGAAGGGCGGATGTCCATTACATAAAATGTTGAATTGAAGGTTTGGGTTCCAACGTTTATGGGAATGTCTACCTCCCCATGCACCATCCTCTTCGAGCTGTCAAAAGCCCTTACCACTATATTGCTTGGCTTTAAAGTCAACCTCTCACAGTCGAGTCTATCAATAGCTTTCTTGGGTAATACATTCAGAGATGAGCCAATGCCCCCAAAACATGAGCCATAGTCGTGCCCCTACATTCCACTGAGACATGCAATGCCTCATTATGCTTCCTTCCCATCAGCGTCAGATCAGCATCTAAAAAACCTAAACCATTATCCGCAGTTAGGCTGGCTATGCAGTCTTGAAATTGATCAGCAGATGTCTCTTGAGGTACATGGGCAGTTTTTAAGAACTTCACCAAGGATTTTGCATGCGCCTCGGAACACAGTAGTAATGCCAGCATGGAGATTTTAGAGGGAGTTTTCCCCAGTTGTTCAACTACACCGTAGTCGCTTTTCTTTATAATTTTTAGGATCTCCTCCATTTCTTTCTTAGAGGCCTCAGGGATAGTCAATGACTGAGCCTTCGTCCGGACAGGCTCGATCATAACACCTTTTTCTCGGGCCTCGGTTAACTCGGCAGCAGTAGTGTCAGTAAGAATGATTACATGGGTAGTAACGACTTTGTCAATTGGAGTACTTGCAGAGATAATTATAGGTGTAGGATCAACCTTTGGAGCAGCCACGGGGATAATTACTGGTCCAGAAACTGCTTTTAGGGGAGCAATTTCTGGAGAAAAGATCCTACCACTTCGGGTAATTTTTCTAGTTCCGGCAATATTACTGATGTCAGAGTCTTCTTTCTCGGAATTTATCTCTTCGGCGGCCGGACAATCTTGCCTGATACCATGGTATTAAACGTCCCCTCTATAATTCCACGACACGATTTTGTCTGATACATATGGGATTGGCCAAGGCATTGTGATTATTAAAGGAGCTGCTTTCGGAACTGGTGTAATTCTAACGGGTCTTTTGATGGAGGCCCTAGAAGAATGGGCGGAAATGGTAATGATAGAAACATCTTCAACAAGAATAGGTGAAACAGGAGTCTTTTTAAACAAAATCTCTTTGTTATCTATCAGGAACTGAATGCCTACTTTCAACAAAGGACAACCAGTTGGTGAGGACATCCAGAGATGGCAAAATTCATTACAGCCCAGGAACACACTGGCTTTCAACAAGTTCATTTTAACAGTCAGAAGTGGGGTCATGAGTTCATCAATTGAGGTAACAAATAAATCTTCTTCAATGGCATTAGTATTGTGGCCATGTCTGGGCATAGGAGCAGAAATGACATTTGGTTTTCAGGCGCATCGAACTCAATTTATTTTGCTTCAATGAGGTCTTGTATTTTGTTCTTCAAGGCCCAACAGTTATTAGTATCATGACCAGGACTTTCAGAGTGATATGCGCAACGGGCATTGGGATGATAATGAGGAGATGTTATATTGGGGTTTTTCGAAGCTTCTTTCAAGGTTACCAAGTTAGATCTCAGAAGATGCGGTAGTACTTGAGACGGAGTCATGTTAATTCTGGTGAATTGCCTGACTGGTCTTTCCACCCTTGGTTGATTATTTCTTTTCTGATCAGATGCAGGTTTTGGGATCATAACGCCCCCCACCATTAGTCGGCGTTCAGCCCTATCTTGGTTTCTTTGTGGATATAAGGCAGCCACTTCTTTCTTTCTGATATAGTGCTTCCTTACAGTTGTAGAAGCAGATGTGTCTTTCTGGATTTTTCCATTCTTTATACTGGTTTCTACCCTCTCTCCGGTCAATATTAGTTCAGTAAAGCCAGCGGATGAACTTCCGATTAAATGATTGAAAAAGGGACCAAATAAGGTGCCTAAGAACATGTCTACCAATTCTCTCTCAGACAGAGGGGGTTGAAATCTTCCATCCAAATCTCTCCATTTTTGTGCATAGTCCTTGAAACCTTCATTGGAAACCATGTCCATACTCTGGAGTTGAGTACGGGTAGGCGCAAGATCAGTATTGTACTGATATTTTTTGCAGAAAGCTGCAGCAAGATCTTCCCAATTGTGAACATTAGCCCTTTCTAGTTGGTAGAACCAGTCAAGTTAAGTCCCCGACAGACTGTCTTGGAAGAAGTGCACCCATAAGTCTTTATTAGTAGTATGGGGTTGGATTTTCCTCACATATGATCGGAGATGCATTTTAGGGCATGACACTCCGTCATACTTGGCAAATGTAGGCACTTTGAATTTCTGAGGAATCACAATCCCCGACACTAGTCCCAATTCCTCAAAGTCCAAGCCTGGAACTTTTAGATTTCCATCGCGCTCAACCGCTCTTCGAGATGTCTATACTTGTCATTAGCTGGAGGGTAATGTTCCTCAGATTAGTCCTCTTCTTCTTCCTCCTCTTCTGATTCTGATGGGACAATTGTTTCCTTACCTTTCCTCTCTCCTTCACCGGATGTTGTTGCAAAGTCTAAAGTCCTTCTTGTCTGCCCATGAAATCTTCTTCCCATGTTTAAGACTCTGGTTACCTTCTTTGTTTTCTTTTTCCTCTCTTCAGCCAGCAGAGTCTTCAACTCTTCTTGCCCCTTGGCTAGGGTCACGAGCAACTATTGAAATTGCGTATTCTGAGCTTGGATATCTTTCACTGTTTGCTCGAGATCCATCTTATTGAAATAAACAGTAGAGAGATAAGGAGACTTGTTGCAAAAGACCTGTTTATGTTATGATGAATGGTATATGCATATGCAATGTTTCCAAGGATTTCAAAGATTCAGATTTGTTTTAGACAAAAAAGAAACACACATTATATTAATAAGATAAAGTTTGAGTACATCAATGCCCCTTGGGCAAAATAATACAAAACTCTAAGATAGAAAAGTAGTGCGCATCCTCTTTGGTGCAATGTAGGCATTCAGAGTCTGCTCCTCATGAAGTAGCCTAGTGAGCTCCAAAACCTTCTTCTCGCTTGCGTAGAATTGGGCTTCGAAACTATCTCGCTCCCCTTTGAGTTATATCCAATCCCTTTGTAGGTCTTCAAGAGATGTGGGCATGTCAGGATGTAGGATAGTGTATGGAACGTCTCCCTCCATGACAGGCTCAATGATTACCGGGAGAATGGAAGGGTAAGGCATCATAAGACTCTGAGTGCGAGTTCGTACCCATTTGAGGTAAAGCTCAAGAGGGATGGAATTCTTGTGCCCCAAAGTATTGCTATCCACCTTGTTTAACATCCTTCAAGCTCGAATAAATCTATGGCGAAGACCTTGATCGCTGTTGTCGTAGTCGAATACCGAACCTTGAATCAGCATCTCGTGCGGGCCATCTCTTCGGGCGTAACCAAATTGTCTTAAGGCTAAGCAAGGTTTGTAGGTGATTCCTCCCCTAATTCCAAGTAAAGGGACATTAGTAAATTCTCCATAACGGTCAATAATGATAACATTCTCTTTGGATCGGGAGCACCAATGAATGTCTGAATGCTTGAGTGTCATCAACCTTTGTGACCACCTTGAACCTTGCTCATTCTTTAATACAGATTGGGGAAGATGAGAAATAAACCATCTTGCCAAGAGAGGAGTGCAACATATAAGGACACCACTTTTCCTCATTGTGCGAGTGTGAAAAGGGTGTAGGATATCCCCTAGCAAAGTAGGCAGCGGGTTGCATGATATGAAGATTTTGACGGTGTTCACATCTATGAGCTGGTCAGGATTTGGAAACAAAATCATCCCATAGATGAGGGGGGCCACAATTTCCTCAAAGGCTTGCAAGTCTAAGGAATTCCAACAGCTTTGGGCTTTCTCAAATAGGAACTTTTCTAAGAAACCTTTGACAGCACTCCTTGTTTCCCAATGAGTTGTGATATCAGATGAGTCAAGTGTAGAGCTTGAGCAATCTCTTCTGGCTTTGGATCTCTTTCCATACCGTTGAAAGGTAGTTGATTGAGAATGGGAATCCTCAAGAGTTGGGAAAATTCTTCCAAAGTAGGCACAAGTTGATAGTCGGGAAATGTGAAGCAATGGTGCAAAGGATCAAAGAACTGAAAGAGCACCTTCATCATGTCCTCATCTGTGTTGGAGGTGACCAAGTTGAGTAGACGACCATGTCTCTCGGTGAATGGAGAGTTTTCAGGAATCCTTGAAGCTAGCTCCTTAAGTTGTGGAGGGATTCTCACAAGGTTGACTAGAATAGTTTTCCTGCGAAGTGAATCCATATCCTACAAAACAAGAACAAAGATGAATCCTAAAATCTATGAAATGGTTAGTGGATGTATATGATGTTCATGATGTCCATGATGTTATGTACAAGTATGCATATACAAGAAAAGCAAACAAGTCCTTAGGTTTAGGCTTGCATGGAGTTTTATAGGTAAGTACCCTCTTGAAGTTTAGTTGGCTCAAACCTGTCCTAGTAATAGTAACCGAATTCTAAGGAGCTCAATATCACGAGTTTGTTTCCTTGGTCATTGTTTCAGCATAAACCTCTTTAATGGAAACCGAAATATCTTAAGAAACCAAACCTCAATGAGTGTAGTATCGAGTATCTACCAACTTCAGACTGTACCAAAGTCGGTCATCTCACTACATCCTAAAGGCTAAGTTAGTCAAGTAAAGGTTATAAAAGTTCATTAGTGCTTCATGACATCACTCAGCGTCCCCATATTCTCTTTGATTAACTCAAAGGCTACTGGTACCCACAAATATGTCGCACTAACATAGCTATTGCTTAGACCATGTTGGTATACCCCGCACATTTTCCATAATGTATTGCTACTTACCTATAATGTATCCCTAATCCGGGTAGAGGATTCAAACCCAAACAAAGAACCATAATGTAAAGCATACAAGTCAAACAATGTAAGCAAGTAAGTGTGATCTAGCCGTAAAGTAACCCCACTTTTAGAATTATCCCCATCAGAGTCGCCAGTTCTGTGATACGGTGGGAGAACTGACTTGAGGTTTTGCGTTTTATCGCAAATGTTGCGGTTAGAAAGAGTCGCCATTGAATTTTTTTTTATCCAAAAGGAAAGGTGAAAAAGAACAGGAAAGACCTTTGAGGTTGTTTCTTGAGTTCGGGGGGTAGATTATGAAAAGGGAAGGTATTAGCACCCTTTTCATCCATGGTTTTCCATGGGCTCTTAGTTACTTGCTAGATCACTTACTTTTGTTTGAAATCATGCTTTGTGTGGTTTTGAAAGTATTTTGTAAAAGAGGCCATCGTTTAGGCAATCTTTGTAATGATTCTCGTTCGTAAGAAAGTATACAAAGATGTTGATCCTTTTGAAAATGTTTTCAATTTTGTAAGATGTTTGGAAATGTGTGTGTTTGTTTTGAAAATAGCAAGGATATTTGTTTTGAAATGGAGCAAGTAACTAAAAGTAATCTACCTACTCAAATGTCTTTCTTGTTCATTTTCTTTTCCTTTGACATTATTGTCTTACCATTGATTTGGTAAGCAACCCTATCTTTGGATGTAAACAGGACGGGTGTGGATCATCGTATAACCATGATTAGCAATGTTTTAAGGTATCTTAGCATTTTTGAGGGACTAAGACCATTTTTGTAAGGAAACTTTGAATAGCGTCATTGATGGATTATGATCTTTTATTTGTTTGTTTTTGCTAAGACACCTTACATGCGTAATATGGCCATTTTTGTATAAGGCAACCAAGTGGGATAACCCTAGGGGTGTTTTGTGTGCAAGTGTGTCATTTTCATGCTTGATTTTGTCTTGGATTAGGTTTTTCTATTTGATTTGTTTTATCTTTCCATACAAACCCTAGTTACTAGCATGTTATATAAAAGCGATAAATTGCGAAATTTAAAGTTACTACGCTATTACAACACTTGTGGGAGGGGTATATACAATTTATGAATGGGGATTTACAAGAAATTAAAACCCTAATCATTTATTACAACCATATCGAATTTAACAAATGAACAAAAAAAAAAGTAAATATAATGTATAAGAAGTGAAATGAATATAATGTACAAGTATGAATGGACAAGGAATGGATTTTTGTTTTGACTTAATTAACTTAAAAGAAAAATAATTAACTAAAAAAAGAAAATTAGAATTAAGTTAGTAAAAGAAACTAGTTCAAAGAAACAAATTTCTAAATAAATAGTAAGTATAAATATAATCTAATTACTTAATTAATTTTTGGAAAAGAAAAATGAATTTTAACCAGAAAATGTTTTAGTCTTTTAGTCTAAGAAAAAAAATATGAATATATTTAATATGAATACATAAATAATATATTTTTTTGAGATTTTTATTTATAAAAATAAATACTGTAATAATATTAATAAAAGTAATTAAAAGAAAGAAAAGAAAAATAAAATAAGTCAGGGGGTTAACAATTAGAAAGAGTGTTTGGAGAAAGAAAGAAAGAAATTATGTTTGGGCTTTCAGCCAAAAACCTTATGGCCAAAAAATAAAATAAAGGCCAGACTTTTAAGGGATGGGGGGGGGGGGGGGGGTAGCGAGCAAAAGGAGGTTGGGTTTTAGTTGTTGGGCCTGTTGTGAAGGGCCTGGTTGTTTTGAATAAAATAACCAGGTTAATGAGACACGGTCTCATTTGGCCAAATCACTTCTCTCTCTCACTTCTTTGATTCTCTCGCTCTCTCTCTATGGTTCCTTCGTCGGAGAAGAAACAGAAGTCGCACTGGAAATCGCCTCACAACGCTGACGGCGGCGGCTAGGTTCAAAACTCCATTTTTTTACATCAATCTCTTCCTCTCTTCCTTCTAATCACTAATTTGGTATTTGATTTTGTAGAAAACGCGTTATTTGACCTAGATCTAAAAGGGGATGACCAGAACCTTAGGGGTTCCGATTTTCTTTTTCTACATGGTTTGGTGAGATCTTTCCTCTCTATCTCTTTGCTAATTCTGAAGGGTTAGGCTTCTTTTGAAAATGATGGTAAAACAAAGTTAGGGTTTGGACTTTTGTTTGCATGTTTCTCTGCGAAAGAAACTCTTTTTTTTTATAAAGGGGTTGGGTTTGTGAAACGGATGATAATTTACTTAGGGTTTTGCATGTTTCTGTTTGTTGCGATTTTATTTCTGTTTTAAATGTTGGTGATGATGTTTTGGATATTTTACTAATGAATGATTATTGAGGGTTTTGATTCTGTATGTTTTCTTTGTAAAACTGAAAAGGAAGATGGTGTTACAAGTTTTCTGTCCCTATGTTCTATTTGGTTTTTAATTGGCCCTAAACTGTATGTTTTGTACAAGAAAAAATTTCAAAAGTTTTGTATATTGAAAACAGTTTGAGAAATTACCTCTTTGTTGTATTTTGATATCATGTGTCTTTGTTGACAGTAAACTTTGAGGGATGAAAACAATGGCTGGACTTTTATCTTTCTGTGTATTCTTCTTGTTGGCAAAAAAAAAACCTCCCTTTGCACAGTATTGTTGCCCTGTTTTATATTGGTTGATTTGTGAGATAAAATACTACTGGCTTTGTTGCTTGTACTGTTTTTTTTGATAAATCAATTTGCCAGCTGACTTTGCTTGTTGGCTGTGCTATTCATTTATGGTGGATGCTGACTTTTGCTAGTTGTACTGTGATGGCTTTGTACCTGCTATATTTTAACAACTCAAGTTGTTGTCCTTTGGTTGGCTGACTGTTTCTTTTCCTTTTACAGTTTTCTTTACTTGTTTATACTTTTCTGACTTTGCTGACTGCTTTTGCTGTATTTTTGTATTAGCTGCTTGTGGACTTTTGCTATGAACCAAACAAAAATGTTTTGAGATTTGTAGTGAAACACTCTAGGCCTATGATATGACTTTGCAAATTTGAGGCTTTTTGATTGTTGGTCTGATATTTTCTGATTTGAAACAACATGAGGCTTTTGCTTTCTGATTTCCTCTTTACCTTTTGTGAACCAAATACTTGAGATTTGCAAAAGATTACTTCTTAGCCAATGATGTAGTTATGTCTTTGTGAAACATGTATGAGGCTTAATTTTCTGTTTTCCCTTGCTTGTGAACCAAGTTTTTGTAATTTGCCAACATATCTTTAGGCCAATGATAGGATACTGTTTTGAGGCTTCTATTGGGCTTGGATTTCTTGATTTGAATTTTTCTAATGGGCTGGGAACATGGTTGGAATTCTTTTGAATTTGTTTATTATGGGCCATGTTTTGTTTTGCAATGATAATGGGCCCATGATAGAATTTGACATGGTTTGAGGCCTTTAGAATCCAAAACCTTCTTTTCTGAACTTTTGATACTTTGTAGATTTTTTGCACAAGTTTTATTTTTAGCAGTTTGCAGCATTGTTTTGTTTGCTGCCCTATTATGCAGTTTGTTGCAACTTGCCCTGCTTTCCTTCCCTGTTATGCAGTTTGCAGCTTGCCCCGTTATGAAGTTTGTTTACTGGTTCTGTTTTGGCAGTTTGCAGCATTGTTTTGTGTGTTTGTTGGTTGGTTTTGTTTTGGCAGTTTGCAACATTGTTTTGCTTGTTTGTGAACCAAGCTTGTACCTTATGATTTGCAAACTAGAAATTCTCAGGCCCATGATTATACAAGAATAATATGAGGCCTTAGAACACAAAATCCTTCTTTTCTGATTCAACAGAAACCACCCTGATGATGAATTTAGGATTACTTTGTATATATTTTTTTGTTCATTTCTGGATGTTTGAATTACTAACAAACTTCTCCCTTTCTTTTTCATAAACATGAGTCATGGATGGCAAGCAAAGATTGGAGGGGTTGCTTGAGGATGAAGACTTTGAAGAAATAAAATTTCTCTCTTCTTTTTTTTCATAGACAGATCTTTGTAATTTATTTCATTTGGTAGACAAGACATTTCTTTTGTAAAATTCAAACTTGTAATGTAATGAATACAATGCTTCTGAATAAACTTTGTGAAAATATTGTACCAATCTCAACTTTGAATTTTGGTTTTCTTATTTGGATGTTTTGAGTAAAATACCTTGTTTTGGATAACTTGTATTTCAAGCAATCACCAAAGATGATCAAGCAAAACAAAACACTTTGTACTCCAATCAAACTTCTAAAACAAAATGAATGTGTAAGAATTTTAATTCCACTTGATTAACTTAACCTCAAAGACTTATGGTCAAAAAGTCTTAATCTTCAATTCTTGTTCAATAGCTAACTGGTAATCATAATGAATTCTCATGTCACTCTTGATTCCAACACGACTTCATTGTCTATCAAATATGTTTCAAGAACATTGGTCAGTCTCGTAGAATTAACAAACTTCAACAAATTGTTTTTTTAAGAACATTTGAGATTTTGAAGACTCAATTATCTCTGAGAAATCCCAAACCCTAATTATTGATTTGCTGCCTAAGAAGAGAACTTATCTAGTCGACCTTTGAGCTAATTGAGTGTACAAGAACCCTAGGGTAAGAATCTTGCAAGAAAAATTGGAAGGCAAATTTTGGGGTACAACAATTACCATTTTCCAAACATTGTAATCATCTATGGAGTCTCGCCATTCTCAGACTACCATTCTATTAATAAAGTTTGAGTTGTTACCCAATTCTTTGTGTTTCTTATTTTTTTAACTTGCAAAGACTCCATTTATTATTGATAATAACTTTCGAAGCAAAAAGATTAAATAACAAAATATTTTTTTAAAAAAGAATTTACAAATTGCTTTTACTTTGGAATTTATGATGCGAAAAAAACAACAACAAAAAAATGGCGATCCCAGGAACGGACAAACTCCAGTTGTTTTAAGAAGTTTTTGTTCCCCTCGGGAAGGTTTACTCAGGATGATTCTCCTTATTGGGTTCGTGACTCTGGTATCCTTGGTCAAGTTTGGATTCATTTCTCCTCTTTTTTGAGTTTTCATGATATAAGGTTTTTATCCGTGATTTCTCCCGTGAATTTTTCATTCGGTCTAATGGAAGTTCTTTTTCCAGAGAAGTCGGTACCATAATCACTCTTGAAGAATGCAGGTCCCCGGTTTCTCTAGTGAAGAACGTATTTTGGTTTTCCCTTTAAGGATATGGTGATTAACCAACCCAATGAAGTGGACCTGAATTCCCTAGTGAATGTTTTGATGATTTGGTGTCCATCTACTTTACTTGATATTGGTTTTGCAATCCCCAGTAGAAGTGTTACTCTTGAAAACATTTGTTTCCCCGGTGAAGCCTGGAGAAGGATATTTTATCCCTGTATATGTACTATTCTACCACTTTGTTTTATTTACTTCTGGATTATGTTTCTCCTCAGTAAAGCTGAAGCAGGCAGTAGGTTATGTTTCCTCAGTTGGCGCTTACTTTTTCTTGGATTGATCATCTTGGATGTGATTTAGCCGAGTGTTGTTTGTGCCCGAGGTGGTTTTTCATGGTTATTCCCAGTGTTGAATATCTGTTTTGTCAGCATACGCACGATAACACTCATACATTAATACATACATCATGCATAGCTAAAATTGGAAAATCATTGCTCGTTAACATTTGTTAATATTTTTGATGATATATCACCCTGTTTTGCAGATTTACGTTGTCCTCTCTTCAATAGAGTGTTGACCCTAAGCAGAAAACGGATATTCTTTCAATTTCCCCACTGAGTTATCCCTCATGGAAGATTTTTTCTTTAGCCTTCCTGTACCACTCCTTGTTTTGATGGATTTGGTTTTCCCTCTTGAGTTTATTTCTCAAAGGGTGTATTTTGGTTGACTGTTTCATTCCAGTTTGGTTCTGGTTTGAATCTTTGGTTCCACAACAATATTATTTACTTTGGATTTCTGAAAGCTTCAAGTTTTGGAATGTGCATTTATTTTGCACGAGAAGACTTTATCTCCTCAACAGGAATATCGTGGCATTTCCCCAGGAAGTCATATTTTATTCCCCAGAAAGCCATAATGTTCTTCCTAGAAAGTCATTTCTTTTTACAATCCTCCATGGAAACAAGTGACAGGTCTCTTGATTTAAGCAACTTATGCTTCCCTATAAAAGTCGACGTAACTTTATTTGCTATCTCCTCTGTGAGTGGATAGTTTGCAGTCCGTCGTTCGTTTACGCCAGCAGATGGCAAGAATTTCAAATTCGCAGAGACAATTTGTTGTGAAATATTTGTAGGTGATAGTCTCTTTATTTAATACAGTTTATATGTTACCCTTTCCAGGAAGAGTACCTCGGTTAAAGAAGAAGTTGAGACCCTTTCTAGGTGAAATTCTAGAATTTTTGGGAAACTTGTTATCTTTTTTCTACCCTCAGTGAATGTTGGTAGTTCATCATTATGGAACGGTGGTGTTATGGTATATTTTCTCTCTACCTTCAATGAAATTTGGTAGGTCACCTTCAGTGAAAGTTGGTGATTGTTATCTTTTTGCTACCCTTAGTGAACGTTGGTAGTTCATCGCCAGTGAACAGCGGTGCTATGATATATTTTCTCTCTACCTTCAGTGAAAGTTGGTAGGTCACCTTCAGTGAAAGTTGGTGTTTGTTATCTTTTTGCTACCCTCAGTGAACGTTGGTAGTTCATCGTCAATGAACGGCGGTGCTATGATATATTCTCTTTCTACCTTCAGTGAAAGTTGGTAGATCACCATTAATGAAAGTTGGTGTTTGTTATCTTTTTTCTACCTTCAGTGAATGTTGGTAGTTCATCGTCAGTGAACAAAGATGCTATGATATATTTTCTCTCTACCTTCAGTGAAAGTTGGTAGGTCACCTTCAGTGAAAGTTGGTGTTTGTTATCATTTTGCTACCCTCAGTGAATGATGGTAGTTCATCATCAGTGAACGGTGGTGCTATGATATATTTTCTCTCTACCTTTAGTGAAATTTTGTAGGTCACCTTCAGTAGAAGTTGGTGATTATTATCTTTTTGCTACCTTCAGTGAACGTTGGTAGTTCATCGTCAGTGAACGGCGGTGATATGATATATTCTCTTTCTACCTTCAGTGCATGTTGGTAGATCACCATCAGTGAAAGTTTGTGTTTGTTATCTTTTTGCTACCTTCAGTGAACGTTGGTAGTTCATCGTCAGTGAACAGTGGTGCTATGATATATTTTCTCTCTACCTTCAGTGAAAGTTGGTAGGTCACCTTCAGTGAAAGTTGGTGTTTGTTATCTTTTGCTACCCTCAGTGAACGTTGGTAGTTCATCGTAAGTGAACGGCGGTGCTATGATATATTTTCTCTCTACCTTCAGTGAAAGTTGGTAGGTCACCTTCAGTGAAAGTTGGTGATTGTTATCTTTTTTCTAACTTCAGTGAACGTTGGTAGTTCATCATCAGTGAACGGCGGTGCTATGATATATTTTCTCTCTACCTTCAGTGAAAGTTGATAGGTCACCTTCAGTGAAAGTTGGTGTTTGTTATCTTTTTGCTAACTTCAGTGAATGTTGGTAGTTCATCGTCAGTGAACGGCGGTGCTATGATATATTATCTTCCTACCTTCAGTAAAAGTTGGTAGGTCATCGGCAATGAACGTTGATGATTTTTATCTTTTTGCTACCCTCAGTGAACGTTGGTAGTTCATCGTCAGTGAATAGCGATGCTATGATATTTCTTTTCCTTCTACCTTCAGTGAATGTTGGTAGTTCATCGTCAGTGAACGTCAGTGTTGTTATTCCTTTTCTCTCTACCTTCAATGAACGTTGGTAGCTTCTCCTTCAGTGGAAGTTGGTGTATCCTTTGACCATTTTACCATCCTCTCTGATTCAGGTCTTTTTGATCCACCAGTGATTTATTTTCCAGGTTGGGTTACTCTCTTGTTTCTTTATTTTTTGTTACATCCCCAGTGGTGTTTTACGTACCTTTGAAGTTGTCCATGTGCAATCATATTCATAAACATGTCATGGCATCTTAGGACCAAAAGTAGGGTTTTTTTTATATTTAAGTATCTTCGATCGCGTCGACACAAAGATTTTTAACCTTCGTATCTCCGGATAGAAGAAACTTAAATAAGGGAAGCTGTTGTACCCCAATTTTTGCCACTAAGATCCCTTCATCATACCATGTTGATTCATTCATAATAAGATCACATTAGGATTCTTGGTTCCTCTCCATATATTTAGCTTTGCTCTTTGAGGAATCACCAAGCACCTTGACTTGTGTTCTTTTGTGATCATGAATATATTTGTCTTGATTTCTCCTCTTAATTAATAAAATGCAATGTTGGTTTGTCTTGCTTGTTACTAATATAGGTAAAGGCAATGAGATTTAACAAGTTGCTCCATGGGTTCATGAGTTTATTTCCATGCCCTAGTCAATAAAGTTTGGAAAGTTAAAACCTCACCATTCTATTTGATTTGGAAGAAATGGCATGGAAAGGTTATTTTGGTTCACCTCATTTCAAGATTATCAAATTTGGTTCAAAAGCACAAGGGATTGATTGGAGAAGTTGACATGCTTGGACAAGGCTTTGTTCCCATTGGTCACAAATGCATATTTCTCTCAATTCTCAAGATATGGAAGTGGTTGTGGTTGCTATGAGTTCTCATTATCATCCTCAACAACTTATATTTACAAAGCATTTGTGTTGGTACAAGAAGTTTGTTCAAAATTGTCAAAGTTCCTCAAGGCATGTTTCTTGATCTAGGAGTTAGGGTTTTGAACTTCAAAGGAGTATATCTTTCTCATCTTTTGGTATTTTTGAGTGATTCCAAAGAAATCATTCTCTTAAAAGGGTTATCAACAAATCACTTCAAAAGTTATAAGGAGTTTTCAGGTGGAAGAAACTTGATGAAGAAGAAAGATTACAAGTCCTCCAGATGAATCCCCAATTTTCCATGTGTGACTTCAAATGATCATATCTTGGTCAATTTTTATCACCTTGAGCCCATTATTTTTCCATAATGATCTTGAGGATGTGAAGTTTATGCCTTATTTTATGTGCAAAGTTAGAAATGGATGGATGTTTCCCTAAGGATACAAAAGATTATAGGTCATTTCATGATCGTTTACCAACTTCAACAATTCATAACTCTCTCAATTTTTGAAGATTTTGAATGGTTCAAGTCCCAAAATGTCATTCAAGAGGTCTATTTCATGCCATCTTTTTTGGTCAAGAGAAAAATCCAAGTTGAAGGCAATGTTTGGATGCAAGACATTATAAGTCATGTTTGAAGAAAAACTTGAAATATTTCTAAGTATGGAAAGTAAACATTTTTTCCAACTTTGACTCGTGACAAATTTCAGATCAAGCATCCATTTGTCTCCATTATTTTCACATTGAAAAGCTTATATCCTCATATTTCTAAAGCATCAAGAATTATGCCCTAAGACACCTTGAGTTGAGAATGCCATTGGTCAGAAGTTGGCAAATTGAAACTAAATTTTTCACCAAGTCAGAAGTTTGAAATCCTTGATTTGGCTTCTAAACACTTTGTTTCTGCATTTTTTTGCTTATGAACATGTTTAGTGAACTTCCAGAAGTGATTAGCATAGCAAAACGCGCGTTTTGGATGACTTTTGATCAAATTAGAAGTCACACTTTTCTTTTTTGCAACTTCACACGATTTCCCTCCAAACCTCATCATTTAACACGCTTGGACATTCCATTTGATTCCCTATAAATAGAGGGTCATTCCCCATTCATTTCCTCAATCTTGGATAGCCAGAATCACCCTGCCAAACTTGTTCCATAACTCAAAATTCAGCAACTTCGAAATCCATTCTCAATCCTTTTTTAATCCAATTTTTCCATCAATTCACCTTCCTTGATCTTCCCCGAAGCTAACCATATAATTACATTCAAGAATCGTGCACTATATTTCTCCATAGAAGTCCAGTTTTATAGCTCTGCAACTCAACTTCAATAGGTAAATTTCTTCAACAATTCTTCAAAACTTTGATATCATTGTGATGCTCTCATTGTCCTGGTTCTAGTTGCAACACTTGCTATTTACATTTGATTCAGTGCTTTATTCACTAATTGTAACACCCCAATTCTACCCCAAGCAATTATGCAAAATAAATCAGATTTATAAAATTTCAATCATACAAATGAATCGGGACGTCACAAATTCTTCTAACAAATTCATTGCATTCATCGTGGATATATAACACTTTTTCAAACATCGGATGAACCATCAACATAACATCTTTAATCAAATAGATCAACATCTACGCAGCGGAATTCTTAACAACATCTCTAACAAAACAGCAACTTCGAAACGTCTTATAAATAATAATCAAATTAAAATTCAACAACTGAAAATCAACAATTAAAAACAGCAAGCGTTCATCCCCCGAGTGTTACATATCAGAGCAATGACACCGAATCGAACTATTGAAGGTATACAGCCTTCACTCTCGATTACCTGCATGTTACCAATATAAGGGCAACATTCAAACAGAAGGGGTGAGATATCTAAAAATATAATAAAGTGCATGATAATTAATATATTAAATTAGATCAACAACGCCACCACTACTCATCTCATAATCCACGAAAATCTCAACAATAATATACATTCATCCACATCATAATACACTTCTTTATGAAATCATATAATGCGACTCAATACTATGCAAATGCATGTGGTACCATTGGAGCAGAACTCCCATCTCAAAAATTTGCCAATTAATAGAGGCATCAACAAGGCATAGCCTTCATCTCAAAATTTGCCAATCCAGACCATCTCAACGAGCATAAGCTCCATCTCAAAAATGAAATGTATGCGACACAACCATGAATGTACTGATAACACCCAAGTGAACAACATCTCAAATCATCTCAAAACGTCTCAAATTAACATCTCAAAAGCATCTCAAATAATCATCTCGAAAACATCTCAAATTATCATCTCAAAATAACATCTCAAAATAACCTCTCAAATAATTAAAATAATTCATCAAACATCATGTATTTATAAATCATCAAACATCATTTATTTTTTAATAACTTCTCATTTATAACTCAGCAGTATTTTAATTCCCACAGTAGATGAACACTGCTATTCTGCAACTCTAACATCATGACCGTCACTATTCCTACTGTTATAGCTCAACAGTAGCTTCTAAGCATCTAACATTCATAGCGCTGCACGAAACAATGCAAATGCCATCCAACTTCTGACCATGCAACCTCTAACCAACGCTATTTCTAAATACACAACTTCTAATGACGCAACCTTTGGGCGACACAATCTTCTGACTACTATAACTTCTGACTAATGCAACCTCTGATTAGATGCAACTTCTGATCATCTCATCTTCTGACAATTCAATCTCTAACCAGATAGAACTTCTGATCATCCCATCTTCTGACCACCCAACCTCTGATCATCACATCTTCTGACCAGGTACAACTTCTGATCATCTCATCTTCTGATTAATACAACCTCTGACTAGCCACATCTTCTGACTAATACAAATTCTGACTAGTGCAACTTCTAACATCAGAACTGCTACTTTTCCAATGATTCAACACAACTTCTAACAACTTACGTCTGACTTCAGAACTTCTATCTTGCACTAATCTAACGCAGCTCTCGTCAACATACTTCTACTGTCAGAACTTCTACTTTATATTCATCCTATTGTTCTAATTCTTTTCCTGATATCAATCTAACTAAGAACAACACCAACAAATTCTATTTTCCAAATTACTTCATTAATCCTAATACAGTAGCGCCTATTATTAATTTACCAAATTCTGCGTTTTCATTACTACTATATTCTACGTTTTTCATCACAGCATATCACTACGGTTGCATGACTAAATCCCTAAAACTTATTATAATCATGTCAATTCATCACCCATAATTACCCTATAATCTTACAGCATTTTAACAGCATCAAGGCTTCAATATTCATCAAAATTCATCAATTCTCATCATACATCAATCATCTATTCTCAAATTAGGAACAAAACAACAATCACTTCTAAACCCACATACCAATCATCATAAACCCAATTATAGAGTTAGAACCCCACCCTTACCTTGGATTGAAGGTCGCTCTACAATTTCCGGTTGAATTCACGTTCTTGCCGTTTTCCACTTTCTCTAGCAGCTTGCACGTTCTCTTCCAAATCCTTATTTCTTCTACTGCTTCTTTCTTTCTATTTCAACAACAAATAATAAAATAACCCTATTTCTATTATCTCCTTATTGGGATTAAAACCAACACACCCCCTTATTACTTCTATTCTTCCAAAATAAGCCCACATTAAATAATATTACACTTTTAATTTTATTTCACCACATAATATTATATCTCTAATATTATTTCCCAACTTAATAAAATAAATCCAATTAATTATAACACATCTTCTCAAATATTCCAAAAATAATTTAATTAAATAATTAATTAAATTATGGGCGTTACAACTCTTCCCCACTTAGAATATTTTCGTCCTCGAAAATTTACCTCAATCAAACAATTCAGGATAGGAGTCTCGCATCTTGATCTCCAACTCCCAAGTCATGCTTTCACCAACAGCTCCTAGCCAATCCACTTTAACCAAAGCAATCTCTTTGCCCCTCAAAGTCTTCATTTCACGATCCGCAATCCATACAGGCATCGTCTCCACCGTAAGATTATCCCGTACTTGCACATCGTCCATATGAATCACATGAGATGGATCTGAAATATACTTCCGAAGTTGCGACACATGAAACACATCATGCAAATTCGAAAGATTAGGCGGTAAAGCCACTCTATAAGCAACATTCCCCACTCTCTCTGAAATTTGATACGGTCCAAGTACTACACTTTCACCAGATTCATGCCAACATAACAGAGTTCTACATCTTCGACCATACAATGCTTCAAAAGGTGCCATCCCAATACTAGAATGGTAACTGTTATTATACGTGAACTCTATCAATGGAAGATAAGTATCCCACGAACCTCCCTGCTCGAGAACACATTCCCTCAACAAGTTTTCTAATGATTGAATAGTTCGTTCAGTCTAACCATCTGTCTGAGGATGATATGTTGAACTCAATCTCAACTTAGAACCCAACGCTTCTTGCAAACTCTTCCAAAAATCAGAAGTAAATCTTGGATCTCTATCTGACACAATGCACAAAGGAACACCATGCAACTTCACAATCACACTAATATAAATCTCATCCAACTTCGGCACTGGAAAACTGATGTTAATAGGAATAAAATGAGCTGACTTCGTAAGCCTATCAACAATCACCCAAATCGAATCATGTCCTCTTAAAGTATTAGGCAATCCTGTCACAAAGTCTATTGAAATGCTACCCCATTTCCATTCTGGAACTTCCAACGGTTGCATCAACCCTGAAGGCTTCTGATGTTCAACTTTCGACTTCTGACAAGTCAAACATGCATACATAAATCGAGCCACATCACTCTTCATCCCAGGCCACCAAAACAAACCTTTCAAATCTTGATACATCTTTGTAGCTTCTGGATGAATACTCAATTTACTTCTATGGCTCTCTTCAAGTATCACTTTCTTCATCTTAGCATCATCAGGAATATAAATCCGGTTACGAAATCTCAACACACCTTGCTCATCTAGCTTAAAATCATTATTCTCAGACTGGTCAATCCCAACCATCAAATCTACCAGTTTCACATCCAACTTCTGAGCTTCTCTGATACTGTCTAAAAATTCATTATTAATCTTCAACATACCCAACATCACACTTTGCGGAGTAACCTCGCAAACTAAGCTCATATCTCTGAACTGCTCAATCAATTCCAACTCTTTAATCATCATTGCTGACATATGTAAAGTCTTTCGACTCAATGCATCAGCTACCACATTTGCTTTTCCTGGATGATAATTCAAACCGAAATCATAATCCTTTAACAATTCCAACCATCTTTGTTGCCTCATATTCAACTCCTTCTGATCGAATAAATACTTTAAGCTCTTATGGTCACTAAACACTTCAAATCTAGAACAATAAAGATAATACCTCCAAATCTTCAACAGAAAAACAATTGCAGCAAGCTCTAAATCATGCGTAGGATAGTTCTTCTCATGAGTCCTTAACTGCCTCGATGCATAAGCAACTACCTTACCATTCTGCATAAGCACACCTCTTAAACCCATCTTAGAAGCATCACAATAAACCACAAAAGGCTCTCCTGGATTGGGCAACGTCAAAATCGGAGCCGACGTCAACCTCTTCTTCAATTCTATAAAACTTTCTTCGCACTGAACATCCCAAACAAAAGCTCTACCTTTACAAGTCAACTTAGTCAATGGAAGTGACAACTTAGAAAACCCTTCAATAAACATTCTATAATAACCAGCTAATCCTAAGAAGCTTCTAATCTAAGTAGCTGACTTTGGAGTTTCCCATTGCAACACAACATCAACCTTTGATGGGTCTACAACAATGCCACAACCTAAAATCACGTGACCAAGAAAACTAACCTCTTTTAACCAGAATTCACACTTGGACAGCTTTGCATACAACTTCTTCTCTTTCAAAACTTGCAATACTACTCTTAAATGTTCAGCATGCTCTTCTTCTGACTTAGAGTAAATCAAAATATCATCAATGAACACCACTACAAATCGATCCAAATAAGTGTGTAAGATACGATTCATATATTCCATGAATACTCCCGACGCATTAGTAACACCAAAAGGCATCACCGAATACTCGTAATGTCCATAACGCGTTCTGAAAGCCGTCTTCTGAATATCTTCATCCTTCACTTTAATCTGATGGTAACCCGACCTCAAATCAATCTTACTAAACACACGGGCATCCACTAATTGATCCATCAAGTCATCTATTCTTGGAAGAGGATACTTGTTCTTAATCGTCACTTTATTCAACTGTCTATATTCAACACAAAGCCTGATACTTCCATCTTTCTTCTTCACTAACAACACTGGAGCACCCCACGGCGATACACTTGGTCTTACAAACCTCTTCTCAAGTAACTCTTCCAATTGCTTCTTTAACTCTGACAACTCAGATGCAGACATCCTGTATGGTGCCATAGACACAGGTCTGGTACCAGGTACAAGATCAATTGCAAATTCAACTTCCCTCTCTGGCGGTACATCAGGAATCTCATCAGGGAAAACTTCAGGAAATTCACATACCACCTGCAATTCCTCAATTATAGCTTGAGTCTCTACAGATAGCGACTCCATCAACGAAAACATCTGCGCTTCCTCTTGCATCAACTTTCTCAATTGTCTAGCAGACAACAAACCATCTTCCTCTTCTTCAGGAGTATAAAACTTCACAGACTTGTAATAACATTTAATATGAACGCAGTTATGCTCTAACCAGTTCATACCCATAATTACATCCAAACCTCTTAACGGTAAACATACCAAATCAACAACAAAGTCTCTGTCGAAGATCGACAAGGGACACTTAACATACACAAAAGAAGTAGTCACTGATCCCTTGGCTGGAGTATCGACGACCATTTCTCCACTTAAAGAAGACAACACAAGACCCAATCTTTCAACACAATCAGCAGCAATAAAACAATACGTAGCACCAGTATCAATAATAGTGATTAAAGGAGTACTATTAATGAAACATATACCTCTAATAAGTCTGTCCTCAGCAGCTGTTTGATCCTCCACTAAAGCAAACACTTTACCACTTGACTGAGCCCTCTTCGGTTTCGGACACTGACTACCAATGTGCCCTTCTTCTCTACAGTTGAAACAAACCACATATTTACGCTCACACTCAGATACAACATGTCCGTTCTTGCCACAACGGAAACACCTCTTCACTTCAGTAGTGCACACATTACTCTTGTGTCCAGGTTTCCCACACTTAAAACATATCACACGAGCAGGAGCATCTCCCCCACTAGTCCTCTGACCATGAGCAACTTTCTGTTTACCCTTATCAGCTGGGGCATCATAAGGTTTACCACGATTCTGTGGGTGCTTACCCCTCTTCTCACTGATAATCTTGTAATGAGCATTATTGTCTTCCTCATAAATCCTGCAGCTATCAACCAAATCAGCAAAGACAAGGATTTTCTGATATCCAACTGCTTTCTTAATCTCCGGGCGCAACCCGTTCTCAAACTTGATACACTTCGAAAACTCAACATTTTCCTCAGCGTAATGCGGATAAAACTTAGCCAATTCAGCAAACTTGGCAGCATACTCAACAACTGACAGATTTCCTTGCTTCAGCTCAAGGAACTCAATTTCCTTCTTACCACGGACATCTTCAAGAAAATACTTTCTCAAAAACTCCCTACGGAACACAGCCCAAGTGACATTCTCACCTGCAGCTTCCAACTTTTGGCAAGTCTCTAGCCACCAGTCATCAGCCTCGACTGCTAGCATATGAGTCCCATAACGAACCTTCTACACTGGAGTGCAGTCCATCACGCGAAAGATTCTCTCAATCTCTTTCAACCATTCCAAAGCTCTGTCAGGGTCATACTTTCCCTTGAACGTAGGTGGATTCTCTCTCTGGAAGGTCGCCAAGCTACGAGATCCAGCATTCCCGTCAACATTCGGCTGATTTTCCATCACATGAGCCATTGATTCTAGAGCAGCAGCAAGAACAACATCATTCCTTCCAACCATCTCAACTTCTCACTACAACATAAACAACGGTTAGAACATCAAAGTAAAAATACTCAATTGTTAGACAACTACGACTCGACGACAAGGTCAGACCAACCTTTTGCTCTGATACCAACTTTGTAACACCCCAATTCTACCCCAAGCAATTATGCAAAATAAATCAGAGTTATAAAATTTCAATCATACAAATGAATCGGGGCGTCATAAATTATTCTAAAAAATTCATTGCATTCATCGTGGATATATAACACTTTTTCAAACATCGGATGAACCGTCAACATAACATCTTTAATCAAATAGATCAAAATCTATGCAGCGGAATTCTTAACAACATCTCTAACAAAACAGCAACTTCGAAACGTCTTATAAATAATAATCAAATTAAAATTCAACAACTGAAAATCAACAATTAAAAATAGCAAGCGTTCATCCCCCGAGTGTTACATATCAGAGCAATGACACCGACTCGAACTATTGAAGACATACAACCTTCACTCTCGATTACCTGCATGTTACCAACATAAGGACAACATTCAAACAGAAGGGGTGAGATATCTAACAATATAATAAAGTGCATGATAATTAATATATTAAATTAGATCAACAACGCCACCACTTCTCATGTCATAGTCCACGAAAATCTCAACAATAATATACATTCATCCACATCATAATACACTTCTTTATGAAATCATATAATGCGACTCAATACTATGCAAATACATGTGGTACCATTGGAGCAGAACTCCCATCTCAAAAAGTTGCCAATTAATAGAGGCATCAACAAGGCATAGCCTTCATCTCAAAATTTGACAATCCAGACCATCTCAACGAGCATAAGCTCCATCTCAAAAATGAAATGTATGCGACACAACCATGAATGTAATGATAACACCCAAGTTAACAACATCTCAAATCATCTCAAAATGTCTCAAATTAACATCTCAAAAGCATCTCAAATAATCATCTCGAAAACATCTCAAATTATCATCTCAAAATAACATCTCAAAATAACCTCTCAAATAATCAAAATAATTCATCAAACGTCATGTATTTATAAATCATCAAACATCATTTATTTATTAATAACTTCTCATTTATAACTCAGCAGTATTTTAATTCCCACAACAGATCAACACTGCCATTCTGCAACTCTAACATCATGACCGTCACTATTCCTACTGTTATAGCTCAACAGCAGCTTCTAAGCATCTAACGTTCATCGCGCTGCACGAAACAATGCAAATGCCATCCAACTTCTGACCATGCAACCTCTAACCAACACTATTTCTAAATACACAACTTCTAATGACACAACCTCTGGGCGACATAATCTTCTGACTACTATAACTTCTGACTAATGCAACCTCTGATCAGATGCAACTTCTAATCATCTCATCTTCTGACCATTCAACCTCTGACCAGATACAACCTTTGATCATCCCATCTTCTGACCACCCAACCTCTGATCATCACATCTTCTGACCAGGTACAACTTCTGATCATCTCATCTTCTGATTAATACAACCTCTGACTAGCCACATCTTTTGACTAATACAAATTCTAACTAGTGCAACTTCTAACATCAGAACTGCTACTTTTCCAATGATTCAACGCAACTTCTAACAACTTACGTCTGACTTCAGAACTTCTATCTTGCACTAATCTAACGCAGCTCTCATCAACATACTTCTACTGTCAGAACTGCTACTTTCTATTCATCCTATTGTTCTAATTCTTTGCCTGATATCAATCTAACTAAGAACAACACCAACAAATTCTATTTTCCAAATTACTTCATTAATTCTAATACAGTAGCGCCTGTTATTAATTTACCAAATTGTGTGTTTTCATTACTACTATATTCTACGTTTTTCATCACAGCATCTCACTACGGTTCCATGACTAAAGCCCTAAAACTTATTATAAGCATTTCAATTCATCACCCATAATTACCCTATAATCTTACAGCATTTTAACAGCATCAATGATTCAATATTCATCAAAATTCATCAATCCTCATCACACATCAATCATGTATTCTCAAATTAGGAACAAAATAACAATCACCTCTAACCCCACATACCAATCATCATAAACCCAATTATAGAGTTAGAACCGCACCCTTACCTTGGATTGAAGGTCGCTCTACAATTTCCAGTTGAATTCACGTTCTTGCGGTTTTCCACTTTCTCTAGCAGCTTGCACGTTCTCTTCCAAATCCTTATTTCTTCTACTGCTTCTTTCTTTCTATTCCAACAACAAATAATAAAATAACTCTATTATTCTATTATCTCCTTATTGGGCTTAAAACCAACACACACCCTTATTACTTCTATTCTCCCTAAATAAGCCCATATTAAATAATATTACACTTTTAATATTATTTCACCACATAATATTATATCTCTAGTATTATTTCTCCACTTAATAAAATAAATCCAATTAATTATAACACATCTTCTCAAATATTCCAAAATTAATTTAATTAAATAATTAATTAAATTATGGGTGTCACACTAATGACCATGATATACACAGCGCGCCAGATTCCTTGGATTTGATTACTAACGCGTTTTGACTCTCATCCAATGGTCCATATATTTTTTACTTTTGTTTTCTTTTCTGATTTTTATATTTAATTGTTTTAAACTTTAAAAAATCATATAAAATTCATTTTTAGTCCAAAAAATCTGAAAAAATAGTGAAACATATTTTGGATTATTCTCTTTCAGATTTTTATTTTTTTCAATTTAATTTTGTGTTTTGGTAATTTTTATAAATTTTCACTTTATTTGAATTATTTTAAATGTTTAAAAATACTTTTATGCATTTTTAAATTCTGAAAAAATTATGGAATGATCCAATGATATTGTGAAAAATATTGGTGACCTCACTTATTTTTTATTTCTGACTTTAGTATTTTTTATCATTTTTAGTTTATTTTACTCATTAATTTTAATTTTAAAAATAGTTTATGACTTTAAAAAATTATCAAAAAATTAATAAAAATATTTGAGTCCATTTCTAATTTTTTCTATTGTCTTACATTTTATTTCTTGATTAATTTGAATATAGTTGGTATTTTTCTCTTTTATTTCTATTTTAAAACATTTATAAAAAAAAACCTTTTTTGTATATATTAAATGTAATATTATTTTGTGACTATTTTCTGGCTGATCTTGGGTTAAAATTTTTATCATGAAATTTATTAACATCATTGGATCCATGGTGTTGAGTCTAACTCCATAAAAATGGATGAATGATTTTAATAATAGTTTGATTAAATTTAATTCAAAAGTGGTTTGTATATTCTCTCACACCCCTCTTCATCTCATACCTTTTCTTATTGCACTAAGTGTTATTGGAGCATGATCTCTATATCATGTCTCAAAGAAAATGGTGCATAGATTGCTATTGATCGGCCTCAAAATAGGTGCGACTTCTATATAAGTCCACTTACGATTGCTTAACATAGCGCTAAATTTTGTCCCGATTCGAATAAATGATCATTCTGGCCCAAACTTATGTTTGCAAGTCCAAGTATGTTTATTTGATCTCTTTGATCCAATAACCTTGAGATTCATTGTATGGAGGCTTTGGCTCTACCAATCCTCTAATAGATCTACAACACCTTTGGTCAACGCGGATCACTTAAACATCGTTGATCATTAAATGATACTCATGAGGATTCCAAATGGATGATATATTTGGCAAAAAGAAAATGCAACTTGTTGTGTGGAGGCTTTGATTCTACCAATCCTCTAATGAGTTCCAAATGCAAGTTTCAAGATGATCATCCAACTAACCACTAATCACTAATAATTGACTTTATCCTTTATTTTTATTATATGCCTCCTTTTATTTTTATGCACTATTTACTTTTAGCATTTAAATTTCATGTCATTTTCATCTTTGCTCATTTGAGTATTTACTTTCTTGTCATTTTTATTTTTGCTCACTTGAGATTTACTTTTGTTTTTCAAAACACCTAATAATCAACATAAACCCTAAAAATATTTAATGATACTTGGACTATTTGGTTACTATCCTTGGCTTTATGGAGCATTGGACTTTTTGGACTTAGGATTAGAAACCTTGGCCTATCATTGGAGACCTTGTGACCTTATCTGATTATTTTGTCTGGAGCTCTTGAGGTTTACCTCAAGGCATTGGGTTGTTTGTTTGTTTTGTGTGCAGGTTATTATGATTACACTCTTTGTTTGTAATCTGGAATTCACCCGTATACAACCGTTACTCTGCCCAATTTTTGTGAAGACTTAATACATTTGAAGTTTGGTTCTCTCAAGAGGTCTAGTATCTTTGCTTGCTTGGTTTCAATCCGAAGAATGGGAATTCTATCTTGACTCATAGTGTCAAGTATTGGCTTCTTGTTGCTTAGATGGTTCTTATCCCTAACTTTTAGCTTATGCTTTAGGATAGTCCCTTCTTCTCCTCCCACCTTCTTTAATTTCAAAAATCTTCTCTCTTCTTTTAAAAAAACTCTTCTTGTTTTTTTTATCTTGAACCACTTTCATAATAAACTTGGACTTAGTTCCATGCATTTTCAAAACATTTTCATAAATAAACTTCAATAAACTTAATAATACTTTGACCTTTTTTTGTGAGAAGACTAAAAGTCAATCAATCTCATTTCAAACCATTTTTCCACTTTGGATTTTATCTTTAAACTTTTCTCAAAAAGATTGGACTCTTGTCAATCCTTGTAGTGATGCAAACAACTATACTTCTATAATATGTAGTGAAGAGAGATATTTTCTACTTGGGTGTTGAGTGAGACATTGTTGATTTTAAAATCCAAGCCATATCCTCCACTTTGAGATGATGCAAATTCTCCTTTCTCATAATTGCAGGTAGTAAGTATGTTTTCCACACGGACAATGACAATGATGTCTTATTTCATAAAATTAACCAACACACTTGTGTTTTAAGATTTTTAAAAGAGGAACTACGTGTAACCTGATCCCCTATTGCACGAAAGGTGGTACGTAGGCACTAAAGGTTCACAACCGCGGCGGGTGCAAAAACCATAAAAATATATTTCTTTTCTCACCTCCACCATCCATTTTTTATACAACATTTTTATACCCAAAATATACAGATTTTACAAAGAGGTTCCTGCAGAGTACCGTAGATGTTTAGGGTGTAATACCTTCCCTTTGCATAACCAACCCCCCTTACCTTGAATCTTTCCCCCTCTTTTTGGGTTACTCGCTCTTTTCCCATTCCTTTGGAAATAATAAAGCGCAGTGGCAATTTTTATTTTGATCTGTATAAGTTTAGTCAATCCAATGGCTTAGTCTTAAACATTTCTACCGCTACAACAATCAGTTTTCCCACCGTATTACACCTTTGTTAAAGAGATTTTGAAAAAAATAAGCACATATAGTTAGGGTTCAGCTGTTTTGTCCCATCTATATAGTTCTTTGTGTAAAAATTCAATAAATAATACTCGTTCGTTTTACTCATGTGCTTTTTTGCTCCAAATATGGGGTTGGTTGAGAATGTCGACACTCTCCCTAGCAACGACCTATCCTTCATGTTCCACTACGTGTCAAAGTAAGTATACAATTGTTCTAGAGTGGCCCAATGACTAGAGTTAGCCCGATCTGCTTTTACCTTCAACGTGGCCCACTAGCTCTGAGCCTCCAGTCGGGCACACTTGGTCAATTTCACCCCATGAGAGGAAAGACCAACGATGCCTTTAGCCATGCGCCTTCCTACATCAGCAACTACCTCCAGGTCTACTCGACACAGGTGGAGCCGATAACCAGGAAACATTCATAACGCATCTCTCTATAATCTCAACCTTGCTCAAAGCAACGACTAGTTACGAGTATGACTACCCGTTTTGACTGAGTTCTGGCAGCTACCTATTTTTGAGGGACCTGATATCTAGGCCCAAAAATAGGAACCAATGGCCAAGCGTTGGGGGAACTATATAAACCCTTACATTTGTGAGGACCAGGTACCAAATATTCACTCTAAAAAACCTAATCTCTTTCTTGTATCTCTTTGCACTCTTTTTTACTTGAGCGTCTGAGTGCCTTGTAGGTACACCCCATCCTCTCCTCAAATTTCCAGCCAAGCATACATCATCTTCTCGACCCACTTCAGGTTCTAATCAATCGGCAAGATCAGTGGCGTTGTCTATGGGAAACTGTGTTCCCCGTCTTCCTTTTCCTTAAAACTGAAGACCAAAGCAACTTTCACAACTTCTATCATGGCTGACCATGATGACAACCACTTTTCTAGAAAGACTATGCTCCCCCTTATCCATAAGACGATTGGGAATGAAGGGCCTTCTCATCTCGAGGATAAACACGACATCAGAGATGGACGAACCGCGTCTCCTAACTCGGTCGACGTCAATCGCGAAGACATTCATTTCTTGGAGAACCAGAGGTCAAAGAAGTCCCTCAAAAAGGAACTACCAGCAATCCTTCAACTAGTTCCAATTTCTCTCAATGCCGACCCGACTATGGCAGTTGTGCTTGCTTCCCTCAACCAAATCAATTCCCTAATCCAACACCATAGCAACATGGTTGGGGCTTAAGAACATAAGCGGTCAAAGTCTCCTCCTCAGAGACACTGATGTTATGACTCCCGCAATCCATCACCTCCAAGGTGTGTTCGTCTTCTCGTGTGGGAGAAGAAAGCAATTTATTTCCTTAAGAAACAGGGTCACACACCTCCTCGTAAAGATAGATAATCCTCAATCTCCAAGAAGACAAAGAACGACCAACAACTCGATCACATTTGCTCAATGTCACCCAAGCAAAAGCAGCGGCCAAGAAGCATATCTCCATGTCGGGACTGTAAGTACAAAGTGCGCCTAAGAGGGGGGGGGTGAATTAGGTACTTTAAAAATTCTGGTTTTTGATGATGATGGTTCTTATTTTTCTGGTTAAAAGTGAGTTTAGGAAAGCTTAAAAATGCAGAAAAATAAGGAGACACAGGCGATATATCCTGGTTCCCCTCACAGACTGAGAGTACTCCAGTCCCCTTTCAACATGAAAGAGATTTCCTTATTGTGGCAAACTTAAACAAGAACTACCAAACAACAAAGAACAATCCTCTTGTACCAAGAACAATCCTCTTGGATTTTCACTAAGTTATCTATGAGAACAATCCTCTCAATGTAACTACACTTGTATCCAACAACTGTAGAAAGACAAGATTTCAAAAACACTTAAACTTATTTCCCAACAATCCTGGAAAAATAAGTAAGTAAATATCAATTTTTTGAGTTTGAGTGAGTAGAGTAATATTGATCACTTAGAGTGATTTAACAATGTATGATCTTCTCTTCAATAATATTATTATACAATGGCTCAAGATATATTTGCTCAAAGTTTTCTGTTTGTTAATGTATGAAAATGTGCAGAAAACTTATGCATGAAAGTGAAGGAATGCTTGAGTTTGTATTTTGAAATTTCAGAAAATATTTATCGAAGAGGTGTTGAAATAGATTTTGAAATTAAATATTTATATGTTCATAACACCCTTTTGAAACAACATGAATTTCTGAAAAGGCATGAACAAATGCCAAGTTTGAGTAAAAAGTTTCAATGAAAAGGCATGATGAACAAGCATGAACAAAGCTGCTGTTTTTCAAAATCGTTCAGTATGCAATCGATTGCACCCTTTGTGTAAATCGATTGCACAAGGTTTCAACAGCTATTTTTTCAAAAAAAATTATGAGTGCAATCGATTGTACTATCAATGCAAATCGATTGCATGCAAAGTCAGTAGCAAAAAGTAAGTGAGTGCAGTCGATTGCTCTAGCAATGTAAATCGATTGCACTGAGAAACAGAAGCAAACATTTTGAAAAAATAAGTATGCAATTGATTGCATAAGCAATGTAAATCGATTGCACAGAGAAATAGAAGCAAAAGATCTGAAAGTTTGAAGAGTGCAATCGATTGCACTAAAATGTAAATCGATTGCATGCAAGAGAAAAATGAAATTTTAACTTTGAAAAACTTGAGTAATGATTCTTTAAACATTTCTTTTTCATTTTTGAGCATCTATATCTTAAGATCAAAGTAGATAATATTATTATACCTTTAAAGTTGTTGAGAGCTTTGAATGAAGATATTATCCTTTGATGCTTTGAGCTTGATCAAAAGTATTTGCCTTCTTTGTTAGCCATGGTTTGTCTTCATCAAAACAAAAGCTCATTTGTGAAGCTTGATTTTACATTCTCCCCCTTTTTGATGATGACAAACAATCTTGCTTTATGCAATGTATTTTCCGGAAGAGCTTCTCCCCCTCAGATGCAAAACTCCCCCTATGTAGGAGAGGGTTGGAATCCTATGCGTTTCTTCATCTTGATTGGAGAGTACCTTAAAAAAAATAAGACACGGAAAATACAAGCATAAAGCACCACACATCTTTCTCCCCCTTTGGCATTATCAAAAAGAAGGAAAAGATGCCTAAAGCAAATAATAATAGAGTAATATAATAGAGCAATATATTGAGAAAATTTAGAATTTAAAACAGTAACACAAATTGTTTAGGGATTATACAGAAATTTGAACAAACAAGACATTGAATAGCAAGACAAGAACATAACAGAAAAAACAGTTAGTCAGAACATTAAGGGTGATGCATGTCTAGATGGTTATAAGATCTTGAGCCTTGATTCAGGAATTGTTGTTGAAGTGGGGGTTCTGTGTAGTGTTGAGGAGGTGCAGCTGGATTATTTGGATCGTATGGTGGAATATGAAGATGAGAGTATAGGTACGAGAATTGTTGATTCACATCCGTTCGGAAGTCATTAATTCGGGTTGTAGTGGAATCATTGATCGCACTCCATTGATTGTTGATGTTGGTGTTCATGGAAGCAAACTGTTGAGTCATGTAATCCATAAGCTCTTGATTGCTTGGACCATAGGGAGAAGTAGGAGGAGGAGGCACAACTTCACCTCCTTCGACTTCTTGGTCATTTCCTTCATCACCAACAACATCTTCACCAATGTAGGTGATGGTCTTTGTCTCCAGATTGTAGTGCACGCCCATTCTGGAGTCAACATTCTTAATGGAAATTTTGTTTAGATTAGGATCCATATTCAACTTTTCAAACCCAGCAAAATCCATACCAAATTCCTCCGTAATCAAAGTGACAAAATAAGCATATGGAAGAAATTTAGATTTTGCATCCACTCTCATCATATGCACCATGATAAGCCTTGCCCAGTTTACACTTATCCCTTTCTTTCTTGCATAAATTAGCTACATTTCTAAGTCGGTAACAATGCAGTGGTTTCCAGCTCTTGGAAACATAATATAGACCAGAAAATAATGATATAAGCGATCGTCTATATGAAGGTTACTTGCACTCCAGGAGTCTCTGGATGGAATTACTCCGCCAACACCACGAATCTGTTTGGCGCGAAATTCAGCTTCACTTAACCGCCCAATGCTATAAAAGAACTCCTTTTTCCGGCAGTTATCCCATATCTCGTTTTCAGGATCATATAGGGAACTTCCAGTGAAAGGAATATGAAGGATCTCACCAACAACCTGAGGAGTTAGAGAGATACGAGTGCCCATCACATATGTGACCAATTTGCATTTTTGGGGTGTTAGATTGCTGAAAAACATTCTTACCAAATCCGGGTAATATGGACCGAACAAAGAAATTAAGGGTTCTAGACCATAAGCAGTTAGATCATTTTGAAAGGAAAAACATTCTTGACGAAATGAGGATAGTATACCATATTTGGGGTTGGATACTATTTTCCTTTGAAAGTCTTGGATAAATCTGGGTTCTTGCTCTTTGGTGAGAGTTGAAAGCAATGGATTGGATGTTGAATCAACCTTCTTCTTCCCTTTTTATGAAACTGAAGCCTTTCTCTTTTGTTTTGAAGCCATGGATATGGAGTTTTTAGGGTTTTGGGGTTTTTAGGTTTTATGAGAGAAAGGTGTTTGTGAGCTGAGATTTGGAAATGATTTGGATAGGTAGGGAATGAGTGATTTGAGATAAAGTATATTTGTCTTGGGAATATGAGTGAGTAATTCTGACCAACATAAATTTTCTGTCATAAAAGTAAGTTGCAGTACGTGCAATCGATTGGCATACCAGGTGCAATCGATTTGCATACAAACAGAATCAAAATAAAACATAAATGCACAGAGTGTAATCGATTAGCATTGAAGGTGCAATCGATTTGCATAAGCACATAATGGACAGAATTAAAAACACTCAGTAAGCAATCGATTGACACTCTTTGTGCAATCGATTTGCATCAACAAAAATTCCAAAACCAAATTTTTCTTAAAAAATTAAATACCATATAGCATAGATTATCATATAGCATGTATAAAAACATATATAAGAGTTATATCGAGGATATAATTCACCTTATAAGTCGCGTTCGTCAAGTATGCCGAGCTCTCGACGAATTTTGTAGAAAGGTTCTTTTGCCAAAGGTTTGGTAAAGATATCGGCAAGCTGATTATGAGTATCTACAAAGGTTACCTCGACATCTCCTTGAAGAACATGATCAAGGAGGAAATGATGTCGAATGTCTATGTGTTTAGTTCTTGAATGCATGACGAGATTCTTTGTAATGTTAATTGCACTGGTGTTGTCGCATCTTAGAGGAATGCATCCTAGATCGAGTCCATAGTCATGAAGTTATTGTTTTAGCCACAAAATTTGAGCGCAACTACTACCCGCTGCTATATATTCAACTTCGACCGTGCTTAGAGCAACACATGCTTGTTTCTTGCAGGCCCATGATACTAATGCATTACCAAGAATGTGACAAGTACCACTTGTGCTCTTTCTATCCGTTTTACATCCTGCATAATCTGCGTCAGAATAACCAATTAAGTTGCAGACACTACCTTTAGGATACCACAATCCGACATTTGTTGTCCCTTTGAGATACTTCATGATCCTCTTTACCACCGTGAGATGAGATTCCTTTGGGTTAGCTTGAAAGCGGGCACAGAGACAAACACTACATTATGTCAGGACGGCTTGCCGTCAAATATAATAAGGAGCCAAACATACCTCGATATTTAGTGATGTCAATGGAAACTCCTAATTCATCTTGATCAACATAAGAACCAGAACCCATTGGTGTAGACATTGCCTTATAGTTATCCATGTCAAACCTTTTCAAGAGGTCCTTGCAATATTTGGATTGGTTGATGAAGATGCCATCTTTTAGTTGTTTGATTTGAAGTCCAAGAAAATAGTTCATTTTACCCATCATGGACAGTTCAAATTCTCCTTGCATCATTGATGAGAATTCTTCACACATTTCTTGATTTGAGGAACTGAATATGATGTCATCAACGTAGACTTGTGCTAGCAAAGTGTCGTTTTTGACTTTCTTGATAAATAGAGTCTTGTCAACTTTGCCTTTTTTGAAACCTTTTTCGCATAAGAGGTTGCTTAAACGATCATACCATGCCCTTGGTGCTTGTTTCAGTCCATAGAGAGCTTTTCTCAATTTAAATACATGAGATGGATTCTTGAAATCTTCGAACCCCGGGGGTTGCTTAACATAGACTTCTTCAGTGATATATCCATTCAAGAATGCGCTTTTGACATCCATTTGGAAAAGCTGAAAATTTAAAGAACAAACATAGGCAAGTAAGAGACGAATAACTTCTAACCTTGCAACTGGAGCGAAAATTTCTTCAAAGTCTATTCCTTCTTCTTGATTATAGCCTTGTGCTACCAATCTTGCTTTATTGCCAACAATTATTCCATTCTCGTCAAGTTTGTTTTTGAACACCCATCTTGTTCCAATAATGTGTTTGTTGCTTGGCCTAGGGACGAGTTCCCAAACTTGATTCCTTTCGAATTGATTCAATTCTTCTTGCATAGCTATAATCCATTGGTCATTGCTTAAGGCTTCATCAACTTTGGAAGGTTCAATTTGAGAGACAAACGCCATGTTTAGGCAAGAATCCTTGAGATTTAATCTTGTAGATACACCTTGACTTATATCACCAATTACTTTATCAATAGGATGATCTCTATGAGTTCTCCATTCTTTTGGTAGGTCATTGAGATTTGATTCTTGTTGAGGTGATTCTTCGAGTTGAATGGGTTGATCCTTGGAAGAATTTTCTTGAGGACCTTCTAAAATTTCATCATCATTATCACAAACAATATTATCCTCCTTGGAGAGGTTAGTTTCATCAAAAGAAACATGCATAGATTCTTCAATAGTTAAAGTTCTTTTGTTGTATATTCTATATGCTTTACTAGAGAGTGAGTAACCAAGAAAAATACCTTCATCGGATTTCTCATCAAACTTACCCAAATTATCTTTGTCATTGTTTAGGACAAAGCGTTTGCAACCGAAGATATGAAAGAAAGCAATGCTTGGTTTTCTCCCTTTGAAGAGTTCATATGGATTTTTCTTTAAGATTGGTCTAATGTTAACTCCATTGTTAACAAAACACGCCGTGCTCACCGCGTCCGCCCAAAAGTATTTTAGAATATTTGAGTCGCTAAGCATTGTTCTAGCAAGTTCCAAAAGAGACCTATTATTTATTTCAACCACTCCATTTTGTTGAGGAGTCCTTGGTGCCGAGAAGTTGTGAGATATTCCATGTTCTCCACATAATTCTTCAAATAGAGCATTTTGGAATTCTCCTCCATGGTCACTCCTTATTGAGGCAATTGTTAGTGACTTCTCATTCTGAATTTGTTTAGCATACTTCTTGAACGCCTTGAATGCATCACTTTTTTGCACTAAAAAGAATGTCCAAGTATATCTAGAGAAATCGTCAACAATAACAAAAGCATATACATTACCTCAGAAACTCCTTGTTCTCGATGGACCAAATAAGTCCATGTGTAACAATTGTAGTGGCCTTGTAGTGGACACCACATTCTTAGATTTGAAAGTTAATCTAGTTTGTTTCCATTTTTGACAAGCATCGCGTAGTCTATCTTTGACGAAATTTCTCTTAGGTAAACCAATCACAAGATCATGCTTGATTAATTTATTCAAGTGTTCCATATGAATATGAGCAATTCTTTTGTGCCAAAGCCATGAATCATCATTGTTCGCCATGAGACATTTAACCTTCAAAGGTGGATCATCAAGGGAAATCATGAATATATTATTGATTCTTTTACCTTTAAGTATAACCTCATGAGTGACTTCGTCTTCTATCAAACATTCATCTTTGGTGAACTTGATTTTGAAGCCTTTGTCACAAAGTTGGCTAATACTTAGAAGATTGTGCTTTAGTCCTTCAACATAAAGAACATCTTCAATGGATGTGAAAGGTGGAGCACCAATTTTGCCTTTGCCTATGATTCTTCCCTTATTATTGTCTCCATAAGTGACAAAACCCTTGGCCTTTAGCACTAGATGTGAAAATTGGTTTATATCTCCTGTCATATGCTTTGAACAACCACTATCAAGATACCAAATATTGCATGTGGTCTTCAAGCGTACTTGCAAAACAAATTAGGTTTTGTTAGGTACCCAAGTTGCTTTGGGTCCTTCATAATTAGTGCATTTCTTTACCCATACATAATGCCCACTTGCCACACTGAAGTTTCTAACATAGCAAGCATTAGGTGTATGGCCTTTAATACCACAACAAAAACAAGTTGGTTCAAAGTTACTTCTATATCTAGAAGGATAAGATTTCTTCTTAGAAAATGTTTTCTTTTTAGGATAGTGACGAACTATTTTAGGTTTGTTCACTTTCTCTTTGGATGATTGATCACTATCCTTAACAAAGATAGTTTTGTTAGAACTTGGTTTTGAAAACTTTGAATATCCAAGTCCACTTTTATCATTGGAGTATCTTTGTTGGCTAAGAATACCTTCCAGTCCAATTTGGCCTTTTTCATATCTTTCAATGAATCTTTTTAATTGGACAATTTGGAAAGAGAGTGAATCACAATTTTTGCATATAAAATTCTGTTTTTGTTCATCACTTGATTTTTGTTTTTCTTATTTGAAATCTTTTTCCATTGAAACATATTTTTCTTCTAAGGATGAAATTTGTTTCTTTTGTGATGAAATGGTTTTATACAGAATTTTGAATTCATTCAATAGTTCATCTATAGCACCTTGTGCATCACTATCAAAAAGAGAAAATTCATTACTAACCTCATTGTCTTCATCATCGGAATGGTGTGAGGCCATCAATGCTAGATTTTCACTTTCATCACTATCGAAATCGGATGAAGAACTTATTTCATTGTCCTCCCATGCGACATAAGCCTCTATGTTCTTGAATCCCTTCTTTCTTTTGAAGCCACCTTTCTTGGAGAGTTTTGGACAATATGGCTTGATATGACCTTGCTTACCATATTCATAACATGTGATTTCTTGTGTTGATGTGGAGGCTTCCTTTTTCTTAAATTGTTTCTTTCCTTTTGAATGAGAAAAAGGTTTGTCATTTCTACCGAAAAACTTACCAAGCATTTTAACAAGAAGCATGAAGTTTTCATCTTCTTCCGGATTATCTTCCTTTTCAACTTCCTTGGAATCTATCTTCAAAGCAATATTCTTGGATTTCTTCTCTTGATTTTCATGCTTTTCAAGTCTTCCGAGTTCCGTTTCACATTCTTGAAGTTTTCCAAATAATGTTGCGGATGTGATGTTGGAGAGACTTTTCTTTTCTGAAATTGTCGTTACTTTTGGTTGCCATTCCCTAGTTAAGGACCTAAGTACTTTCAAATTTAGTTCATCATTCGTCAAAGTTTTACCAAGAGCACTTAGATTATTTGTCAAGTGCACAAATCTCTTTTTTAAGTCAAGGACGGTTTCTCCGGGCTGCATTCGAAATAATTCATATTCTTGACTTAGGGTATTTAGTCTTGATCTTTTTACTTCAACTGTTCCTTCATGAGTTTGTACCAAGGTATCCCATATTTCTTTTGTTGTTTTGCATGACGAGACACGAAAGATTTTGTCCATGCTAAGTGCACCTTGAAGAAGGTTTATTGCCTTTTTGTCATAGAGAACTTTCTTCTTATCATCATCGTCCCATGCAGTTTTAGGCTTTGATGAGCCAACACCATTGATTACCGTTATAGGGATAAATGGACCATTTTCGACGGCATCCCATATTTCTTCTCCTTGTGCTTCTAGATGTGCCTTCATGCGTATTTTCCAGAAGTTAAAATATTCACCACAAAATAGAGGAGGCTTGTTATTACTACCACCATCTCTGAAAACGAGATTTTGATTTGCGGAAGCCATTCTGGATCTTTTAGGAGCAGGTTACCTATAACCTGCTTTGATACCAATTGTAAGTACGAAGTGCGCCTAAGAGGGGGGGGGGGGGGGGGGGGGTGAATTAGGTACTTTAAAAATTCTGGTTTTTAATGATGATGGTTCTTATTTTTCTGGTTAAAAGTGAGTTTAGGAAAGCTTAAAAATGCAGAAAAATAAGGAGACACGGGCGATATATCCTGGTTCCCCTCACAGTCTGAGAGTACTCCAGTCCCCTTTCAACATGAAAGAGATTTTCTTATTGTGGCAAACTTATACAAGAACTACCAAACAACCAAGAACAATCCTCTTGGACCAAGAACAATCCTCTTGGATTTTCACTAAGTTATCTATGAGAAGAATCTTCTCAATTTAACTACACTTGTATCCAACAACTTTGGAAAGACAAGATTTCAAAAACACTTAAACTTATTTCCCAACAATCCTGGAAAAATAAGTAAGTAAATATCAATTTTTTGAGTTTGAGTGAGTAGAGTAATATTGATCACTTAGAGTGATTTAACAATGTATGATCTTCTCTTCAATAATATTATTGTACAATTGCTCAAGATATATTTGCTCAAAGTTTTCTGTTTGTTAATGTATGAAAATGTGCAGAAAACTTATGCATGAAAGTGAAGGAATGCTTGAGTTTGTATTTTGAAATTTAAGAAAATATTTATCGAAGAGGTGTTGAAATAGATTTTGAAATTGAATATTTATATGTTCATAACACCCTTTTGAAACAACATGAAGTTCTGAAAATGTATCATGATCAAATGCCAAGTTTGAGTGAAAAGTTTCAATGAAAAGGCATGATGAACAGGCATGATGAACAGGCATGAACAAAGCTGCTGTTTTTCAAAATCATGCAGTATGCAATCGATTGCACCCTTTGTGTAAATCGATTGTACAAGGTTTCAACAGCTATTTTTTCAAAAAAAATTAAGAGTGCAATCGATTGTACTATCAATGCAAATCGATTGCATGCAAAGTCAGTAGCAAAAAGTAAGTGAGTGCAATCGATTGCTCTAGCAATGTAAATCGATTGCACTGAGAAACAGAAGCAAACATTTTGAAAAAATAAGTATGCAATCGATTGCACAAGCAATGTAAATAGATTGCACAGAGAAACACAAGCAAAAGATCTGAAAGTTTGAAGAGTGCAATCGATTGCACTAAAATGTAAATCGATTGCATGCAAGAGAAAAATGAAATTTTAACTTTGAAAAACTTGAGTAATGATTCTTTAAACATTTCTTTTTCATTTTTGAGCATCTATATCTTAAGATCAAAGTAGATAATATTATTATACCTTTAAAGTTGTTGAGAGCTTTGAATGAAGATATTATCCTTTGGTGCTTTGAGCTTGATCAAAAGTGTTTGCCTTCTTTGTTAGCCTTGGTTTTTCTTCATCAAAACAAAAGCTCATTTGTGAAGCTTGATTTTACAGGGACAACATCCCCTGAAAAGGAAGAAACCCTACTTTCCACCTCCATCACCTGATCAAAGCGACAATGACGATCCCTGTGGTCCTTTGTTCAGAGAAATCATGGAGATTCCCCTGCCTGTTGGGTTGGAGAAAGCCCATCATCTGGGAATGTACGATGGAACCACTGACCCTGACGAGCATATTGAGAACATCGATGCTCTGCTAGACTACAGAGGGGTCTGAGGAGCTATCAAATGGAGACTCTTCCCTATAATGCTCAGAAAATGAGCCATGGCTTGGTACAAGAGTCTTCTTGATGAAACCATCACGCCATGGAAGAACCTGGGAAAAAAATGTTCCAGGTATTTTACGGCATCTCGCCGACATCCCAAATCAGAAGCGTCGCTGGAGGCCATCATCCAGGGAAAGGATGAGTCCCTCTGAGCATACATTGAAAGATTCAACAAAGAAGCTGTCCAGGTCTCCATGATAGATGGGAGGAAGAAGTACCTCCTCGAGCGAGGCTTACGCCCTCACAGTGACTTTACCAAGGCAGTTGGCATCTAAACTCCTGCAACGCTGGATTCTCTCCTGCTCAAAGCATAGGCGTACATCCAGTGCAAGAAGAAGGAAGATGCCAACAACGCGCGAGACTCACGACATCGTGTGAATGAGAAAGTTTCAAAGAATGACGAACCCTGAACATCCCGTCAAGGAACAAAAAATAAAAGGTAAGACAAGTTCCACGATTCAAGAGACTATAAGGGACCGGGTGGTTGTTTCCACAACTATACCCCCCTGTAACACCCCATTTCTACCCGGCGGATAATAATAAAATCAGAGTTCAACATAAATAGGATGCTACATTTTCAACTTAAAATCAAACTTCATTTAATCGTATACAAATAGATACATAACACTTAACTCAAATGAACCGATCACAACCTGATTTATTCTTCAAAATCAAACAACTTTTTATTGGTAAGCAACATAATTTACATACTCAACTTCAATTCACTTAACATCTTTTATTCAACTGAAACAACTTCAAGTCAACAATTACTTCATGTAAACAACATAAAGATTCAGCAACAGAAATAAATATCAACAACTAAACATCAAGCGTTCATCCCCCCAAGTGCTACGTATCAGAGCAACAACACCGACTCGAACTAACGAGGTAACAATTATCCTTCTTGATTACCTGCACGTTACCAACAGAAGGAAACATTCAGATAGAAGGGGTGAGATATCGGATAATATAATAAGTCATATGATAAATAATATATTAGATTAGATCGTATAAAATGACCACTTCACAACTTACAAACAACTTTAATCACAACAAAACATCAACACAACATAACTACTAATTCGCAACTTTTAGATAAAACTTGTCACAACAAATCAACAAAATAAAGCAACAACAAATATATCATCATCACAACTCAAAATGCAACATCAACTACGACTCAATTACAATGCACGTGTATATGATACCATTGGAGCAGAACTCCCAACTTAAAAACGAGCAGATTTCCCAACTTAAAAACGGAGCAGAACTCCAAACTTAATAATTTCCAATTGATAGAGGCATCAACAAGGCATAAGACTTTTTCGCAGTTTGTCAATCCAGGCCATCACAGAGTATGCAAATGTATGTGACTCAATGAATGCACTATCACATACTCACAACAATCATCATCCATCTCAAGGAAGAAGCCCACATCACTATTATTATCGGTAAATAGAGGTAATTCATCATCATTTAAAGTTCTCTGCAACTTTGCATTATCAACAAGAATTCACAGAGACAATCACAACAACACAACATCTCGACATAAAATCAACATTAACCATAAGCCTAACACATCAATCAACGATTCAATATCAACTCCACATAATTCAACTTTGGCCATGGGCCTACAACTTGATATTTCAACAACAACAATTAACACAACGTTGGCATAAGCCTACAACTTAGTACGTCACAACAACAATATCTTATCAACAATATTAATTTGATAACAATAACAAGAAAACAACATTAGCCATAATCCTAACAATTCAATGCCACCTGAATTCATATTTTTCAGCACAGTATTCAACACACTGTACCGACTAAAATATACAACAATTGTTCCGTATAATTATTAAGACAAATCGACTAAATCCTACTAATTAATATCTCGCTAAATTACCAACATTTTCTACTATGCACTACTATTATCAAAACCACACTTTACTCTGCTAATTTAATAAACCTGTTACTAATATATCCTTACTGTTTATATATATATATATATATATATATATATATATATATATATATATATATATATATATATATATATATATATATATATATATATATATATATATATATATATATATATATATATATATAAACTAACCATATTTATGTGAACCAAGTGGTTAAGTAAAATTGAAAATTATTAATTATATTAGTCCTAAATATTAGACTGCTAATGGGACTTAATTCACTTAAAATAAGTATAGAATACTAAAGAAATTTAATTGAACTAAGTGTTTCTACCAAAAGAAAGTGCCATGCCTATCGTTATGAAACACATGCCCCTCATCACAAAAGAGAGGATGCAAGGCACACTAAAAACAAAAATGCAAGTGCCTCACATTAAACACGCACGCCGATCGACATGCTCTCTTAGGCAAAGTGCATCGTTCAAAACTCTTTCTCCAACCAACATGTGTCGCTCGGCAAATGCCCCTCCGGTCGGCACTCTATCTTCTAGCCACGCAGACTTCAGCAAATTACCCTGTTTTTTATTCGATTCTCATCCCAGACCAATAAAACGATTAATTACAGCAATAAATAACTACATCAACATCAACATGGAACAATTTTCAACAACGAATTTATCGACAGTAGCCAATTTCATCAGAAATATTCACAACAACTCAACATATACACCAATCAAAATTTTAACAACCTAAACCCCACATATTACTTATCATAATTCCCATTATAGAGTCAGAACCCCACCCTTACCTTGGATTGGAGACCTCTCTATAACATTCTGATTCAACACCTAGCTTTTCCTCTTCTCTACAACTTTGCAACTTCCACGTTCCCACAAAATACTCAAGACTTTTTCCTTGTTCCTTCTGATTAACCTAATCCTCATAATTAGCTTAACCTTATAATTATTACTATTCTTATTGGGCCTAACTTTCACACCCCACCTATTACTCCATACAACCAAATAATTAAGCCCAACAATAAATCTAATAACCATTATAATGTTATTATTAATATTATTGCTAATATTAATCAACCAAATAACAACTTAATAACTTAAATCAACATTTCTCGATATTTCGCAACTTAAAAAATTTTAATAACATTTTCAACCATTAATCCGTAAATAATTTAATTTAATTATTAATTAAATTAACGGGCGTTACACCCCCCCCCCCCTCAACACTTCACGCGAGCAGATTCTGATCGACTGCTAAAACACAAATTTCAAACAAGTTGGGGTCTACTTTCCCCACCAAAAACCGTCCAAGCCAGGGACGAACAAAAGAAAATACTGTCGGTTCTACAAGAGCCATAGACACACAAGAAAAGACTACATCTGCCTGAAGGGTGCATAGAGATCCTCATCCGAGATGGGCATCTCAAGTAATATAAAAAGAATGAATGTTCCCGCGAGGATGCCCAGGAATCCAAGAAAGTCGAGGAAGAGAAGCATTCCCCCGAAGAAACCCTCATGCCCATCACGATGAGCATCACCAGGACGGAAGATTTCTACATCCCTGACTTGGACGAGATCCCCCTGTATTTCGCAACACACAATCCTTATGAGACATTTTCGTCGATGATGGTTATATCTGGTAGGGGCTTGAACAAGTGTATCGTAGGCTCGGTGAAGAGATGATTCGAGCAACTAATGGACGCTAGCTCTGACAAGAATGCCACCCTCGACAAGTTCAGGGGAACCTCTTATTCCATCACATTTTATCGAGAGGAGTTGCCCGCCGAAGCTCCCAATTCCAGTATCCCGCTGCTCGTACGAGTGTGGATGACCAATTTTGATGTCAGGCGTATTTTGGTCGATCAAGGTAGCTCGGATGATATCATGTACTCCCAACTGTTCACCACCCTACAGTTCAACGAGACTCACCTGACCCCGTATATAGGCTCCGACCTCCAGGAATTGAATGGTTTTATCAACAAACTTTGGGGGTATGTTGAGCTGATCGTCATATTCGCGACAATAAAAATGAATAGTGGACCAGGTCAACTAAGACATAGTTCCTCGTGTTGGATTGCCCATCATTGTATCAGTGCATTGTTGGGAGGCCTACCTTGGCCGAACGGATAGTGGTGCCCTACCCTGTGCACTTGAAGATGAAATATTACACCGAGGAGAGACTTGTCACCACCCCTCACGGGGACATACATGCAGCAAGAAGGTGTTCTCAAGAAGCTTCCAAGGGTTTAAGCTCCATCAACATGCAACCCAGAACAACAAACAAACTCGCTCTGCCCAGAAGTTCCGAAGAGCCAAAGCCGCTACCACATGTCGACATAATCGACCTCGATAGCTGCTTAACATAAGAGGACCTCTAAGGGCTGAAGAAGAAAGGTAAAAGCCTATTCTAGATGTATAAAGCTCATCCTCATCAAGGATAACTAAGGAGCCCGGACCCCCTGTGCGACCAATTCCAAACGGGGAGTTTGAAAGTATTCCCCTTGGTAGTGACCCATCCAAAGGAGTCAGAATCAGCGATGATCTCCCCAACTTGGCAAATAGAAATTGGAGGCGGCCTAGATCCAGATGCCCAGCCTGGATCCAAAAATAACTTGTCATCATCTGACAATAGACCCTGCCCTTAAGGAAGTTGCCTAACATATGGCAAGCAGTCTTTGGAGAAAATAAAGGTTATCGAGCAAGCTGTAAAAGACATCCTAGAGTCAAATTTTATTTGTGAAGCCCAGTATACAACATGGATCTCCAATGTTGTGCTCATAAAGAAATCTAATGAAAAATGGCACATGTCTGTTGATTATACCGATCTTAATAGGGCATGCCCTAAAGATGCTTATCCTCTGCCCAAGATAGATAAATTAGTTGACAATTCTGCAGGTTTTAAATTACTGTCTTTCATGGATGCATATTCTGGATACAACCAGATTCCCATGGCAAAAACGGACAAAAAATACATGGCCTTCATGACCAAGTTGGGAAACTATTACTACAACATAGTGCCCTTCAGTCTGAAGAACATCAGCACTACTTACCAACGGATGATGGACAAGGTCTTCCAAGGAGAAATTAGGGACACGCTCGAGGTCTACATGGATGACATGATCGTAAAATCCAAAGAGGAAACTGACCATGTGCTCCACCTAAAGAAAGTCTTTGACCAAGCAAGGAAATGCATAATGCGATTCAACCCAGAAAAATGCACCTTTGGTGTACGAGAAGGCAAGTTCCTCTATTTCTACCTAACAAAACGAGGAATTGAGGCAAACCCTGAAAAATGTCGGGTATTTAATGAGTTTCAAACTCCGAACTCGAAGAAATAAATCCAAATCCTGAAAAGAATGCTCACTTCGTTATTCCGCTTCGTGGCAAAATCTGCCCAACACACACTCCCCTTTTTCAAACTTCTTCGCAAAGAGGTGACCTTTGAATGGAGTGAGGAGTACGAACATGCCCTCCTCCACCTCAAATAGGCACTATCACAACCATCAGTCCTTTCACGACAAGATAAGGAAGAAACTCTTTATCTTTATCTGGTCGTGGCGTCCGAGACCGTGAGCACAACCCTCACTCGAGAAACTCCTGAGGGGAGAAACCCATTTATTTCATGATCAAAGCCTTTCAAGGTCCTAGAGTAAGATACCATAATATCGAGAAGGTAGCCCTAACGCTCATTAAACGCAGTGAGGAGGCTAAGGCACTACTTCCTAGCACACACAATCGTAGTTCGAATAGACCAACCAATAAAGTAATTACTTAGACGACCTGACATGGAGGGCATAATGCTCAAATGGTCACTAGAACTCTCTGAGTTTGACATTAAATACGAGATAAGAAAGGCCCTCAAAGCCCAAGTACTGGCCGACTTCTTAGCATAAATGACCTCTCCATCCTCCCCAACGAGCAGAGCGCACAAATGGACCATCGTCGTAGACAGGGCTTCCAGCTCGACGGGTAGCAGAGCAGGTATTATATTAGATAAAGTCTCCCTCACTCTATCTTTACCTACCTCAAATAATTAAGCCGAGTAGGAAGCATTTCTATTAGGGCTACACCTGGCCAAAGATCTGGGGATTGAGGAAGTAAAAATCTTCACAAATTCCCAGATCAACGCCTCTCAAGTACAAGGAGTATACCAGGTCAAAAACGACCACCTCTCAGAATATTAGACTCTGGTATGAGAAAGAATGAAGAAATTTGACTTCGTAGATGTACATCACGTTCCCTGCAAACACAACACTCGAGCAGATGTCCTGTCAAAACTAGCAAGCATAAAGAATAAATGAGGGAACAAACCGGTGATATCAGAAATAATTCCTCGACCAAGCAATGAAAAATCCTCCTTGACCCTGGACGTTTGCATCGTTGGCGACAACAACTACTGGATGACTCTGGTGTACCATTATCTCATAACGGGGGAACTCTCATCCGACTAAAGGGAAGTAGGCATAGTTAGGGAGAGAGTCTGCTCATATGTCATGGTCGAAGGTAGATTATATAGAAGAGGATTCTCCACCCCTCCTCAAATGTGTCGAAGAAAGCAAAGTCACCTACATCCTACATGAAATCCACGAGGGAATCAACGCCCAACACCTGGGTGGAAGATACCTCTCCAGAAAGGCACTACAGGCAGAATATTATTGCCCCACCATGCAGCATGACACTAAAGAACACATAAAGAAGTGTGACAAATGCCAACACCATGGAGACTTACACTTGGCACCTCCAAGCGAGCTCAAGTCTCTATCATCCCGCTGACCCTTCTCATGGTAGGACATGGACCTCCTCAGACCATTTGTGGTAGGATCAAACAAAAACAAATACTTGATAGTAGCCATGGACTACTTCATAAAATGGATAGAAGAAGAAGCTCTAGCTAGGATCACAACATAAAACATTCTCCGCTTCTACAAAATAAACATCCTTTCCTGGTTTGACGTTCCCCAAGAAATTGTAACCGAAAATGGGACCTAATTTACGGACAAAAATTTCCAGGAATTCGTTGACAAATTATGCACCACCCAACACTTCGAGTCCGTCGAGCACCCACAAACAAACGGGCAAGCTAAGGCTGCAAATAAGATGATCCTTCAGGGCCTCAAACGAAGGCTAGAAGAAACCAAAAAGAAGTGGGTCGAGGAACTACATAGAATGCTCTGGCCCTATTGAATGACAACCCACTCGTCCACTCGAGAAACTCCTTTTCGACTAGCATACGAAACCGAGGTTGTTATCCCCGTCAAAATCAGAGAGCCCTCCAGACGAACTGAAGCCCCTATCAACGAGGAGATAAACGATGAAGCATTGAGAGAATATCTCTATCTCTTCGTTAAAGTCGGAACGGGAGCGGCCTTACAAGAAGCATCTCTCAAACAAAGAATCGCCATACGATATGACGCCAAAGTCATACGACACGAATTCGAAATCGGTAGCTTAGTCTTAAAGAGAAATCATAAAGATTCTCATGAGGGAAAACTCGCTGCAAACTGGGAAGACCTCTACACGTTTGAGCAAAAACGGGAAGCAGAGCCTACTACTTAGAAAACCTACACGAGAAACAACTTGATCGACTTTGGAACACCAAAAAACTGAAACAATATTAAAGTTAAGGCACAAAAATAGTCGGTGTGCTCTATCAAGACGACATGCACAATAGTCCTGACCGCATGTGCATGCCCTGGTAAAAGCATAACACCTCAAATTAAACGAAGAGGCAATTTTCCACTCTTTTAACGAGCTGATTTGTAGACCGACGGTGAAAAATCAAATGAGCTCCACCATTGTCGTACCACGATGGCAGAATACCCAGTTCGTGATGGGAAGTTCATGCCGCCGAGCTCAGACTCCAAACAAGACCTGAGTTCTGGCCCATGCCCAGAAATTACCCTGGCCGTTCGACCAATCTCCTCACACTAGCGAGCATCAATACTAACGGGAAAACCCCCTAAAAAATCTTAAGTAAAATAAACGTCTTGAGAAAACGAATATACAAACATGCAAATCAATAACAAAAGCGATAAATCATGCATAAACTAAAGTAAAAACATAGACAGTGTGGATTAAAGAAAACAACCAGCAAGGTCATAAATATTTAAAATAACCACAAAGGCCGCAATTGCCAAAATGAGGGCCAAGCCCCATTGTGATACGGTGGGAGAACTGACTATGGTTTTGCGTTTGTTTTTGCAAATGTTTCGGTTGAGCAAGAGTCGCCACCGACTTTTTATTTTATCCTAAGGAAAGGTTTAAAAAGCACAGCAAAAACCTTTGAGATTTTTCTTGGGTTCGGGGAGTAGATTATAGAAAGGGAAGGTATTAGCACCCTTTCTATCCATGGTTATCCATGGGCTCTTAGGTACTTGCTTAGATCAACTTGCCTTGGGTTTCAATTGTTTGAAATGGTGCTTTGTGTGTGGTTTTGAAAATGTTTTAAAAAAGATGCCTTGTCTAGGCTACCCTTGTAACAATTCTTTACTCGAATATTTTACAAAAGGTGTTCGTCTTTTTGAAAAGATGTTTCAAGTTTTTTTGAAAGCTTGTTTTGAAAGTGTTTGTGAAGTGTGGTTTGAAAAAAAATAGGCAAGCGTTTTTGTTTTGCAAGTTGAAAAGTACTTAAGAGCTATCTACCCTAAAGTTCTCAAAGATTTTTGCTATGTTTTAACCCTTTTAACAATTTTGTTCCGCCATTGTATTTGGTGGACAGTCTTGTGTTAGGATGTGAAAGGGACGGGCGTGGGTCATCGTTTAGACCATAATTGCAATGGTGCCAAGTATCTTTGGGCAATTTTCTTTTAAGGGACTTGATCATTTTTTAGGCAACTTTTCGAAAGCGTCATCGAGGGACTATGATCATTTGAATTGTTTGCTTTGCCCAAAGAGACCTAACATGCAATATGGCCTAATTTTGAAAGGCAACAAGTGGATGTAACCCTAGGGGTGTTAGTGTGCAAGTGTGTTTTATTGCATACAAGAGTTTTTTCCTTGAATTAGGTTTTTCTATTTCATTGATTTTATCTTGCCATACACGTCCTAATTACTAGCAATAAGAAGCGGAAATATAAAATCCTACGCTATTACAACAATTAGGGGAGGGGGATACACATTTGTACATGGGGGGTTCAACGAGAAAAATAGACAAAAAAGAAAATAGCAAAAAACAAGATATATAGAGAGAGAGGGAGCCAGCGCGCTGCTGAGAGGTCATCAGAAGTTCTGACTCAGATCCGCTGCCAGATGATCAACCTCTTGGTTAAACTGTATGAGTCAGAACTTCTGACTCTAGCACCTGCAAAATAGAACACTGTTAGTGGGGAAATCAGAAGTTCTGACTCCCCTGCGCTGCAAGACAGAAGTTTGTTAGTGGAGAAACCAGAAGTTCTGATTCTGCTGAAAAGACAATAACTCTCAGAGGTTCTGATATCATTGATAGCAAAACAGGCTTCAGATGTGCTAACGTCAAAGTCAGCACTTGGCTTTTCCCTGTACTAATCAGAACATCTGCAATTCTGGTGTTATTCCACAAAACAAGAAACATATTTGGAACAGATCCAGCAAATGTAAAAATATTTCAGAGGTCAGAACCAACAAGGTCACAGGCAAGTCCTATACTGGCTCAGCACGTTCTGAGGTATGAAAATCCTCAGAATATAAACAGCAACAACATGATATTTACATTATGTTTATTTGAGTATGCACAGCTGATGATGCTTAGCAGCGTGATGAAGGTCAGCAGGTGCTTACCTGACTGTTGGAAAAGTTTGTGGGTGGAAGCTAGTTTTTGGATCTGGTGGTGTTCTGGACAGATTTTCTTTGAAAAGGGGAAGTAAAGGTGTATACGTACGTAGGGTCAGAAGTTTTGAAAGGGTGTCTTTTGGTTCACACAGAAAACTGGGTATTTGATGAAGTTTGAAGGTGAGAAACTCAAAGTTATGAAACAAACTGGAGATTTTGGCAGAGTTTCAGAATGCTATGTTGCTAAGAGTTTCTGTTTCTCTCTTAGCAATTTTTCTGTTTCTTTTTTGAACAAACCTTGCAGTGGACAATGACTCTCTATTTATAGGCAAAGTTTTTGTGGGTGCCTTGAACATTAAAGCGCCAACAGAGTTTGAATTGCTCTTTGACAGAAATTCCTGGGGAGTTGTGATAATAGATAGCCTTCAGCCTAGGCTGCAGCAGCAGGCGTAGATTGGGGAGAAGTGACCTCTGAAGTGGGTGGTGGCGCGTAGACCCATGCCAGAATCTGCACAAAAGCGTTTTCCAAGCCACACGTGAATGTTCAGGAGTGGTTGGAAGCATTAATGGGCATTAAATGGTGATAAGACCTATCAACATCAATATTCTGGTAATGGAAACCAACGTTGAATCAGCAGTTCTGTTTCAAAAAGAACAGCGTAAACCATGCTCTGGCCTTGGCTTCCTGTTGTCTTAGTAAGCTCTGGAGATTCTCCTGATTTTCTGATACGTTCCTTGGATTTACTTCTGTACCTCCTGGGCTTAGAGATTCTGTATCAGTGTAACACCCATTCTTCTGATCTTTTCATCTTCTGATTTCAGCATGTTCTGAAAGAGTCTTCAGACTTTCCTGCTTCTCTTGTATTCCTTTAGCAAATTCTGACTGAACTTGTGTAACTGCTGAAAGGGGCATGTTCTGTCTGAGGCTTACATACTGAACCACGTTTACAACTTCTGATTGAGCTGATGTAGCTGCTGAAAAGCCAACTTATGACTACGCTGAGCCAAGCTTGCAACTTCTGACCGTTTTTATCTGGAATTGGTCCAGAAGTTCTGAAGCGCTGATTTTTTCTTAGACACTCATTTTTTAGAGAAACGTTCCAAGTACTTAGAATTTGATTTTTTTTTTCTCAAGATAAAAGCGTTGTTTTTGGAGCTCGTGAGATCATCTTGCTCTTGTAAGTGGCTTGCTTGGGAAAAAAAGGATAACTCAGGACTTGGATTTGTTTCAGAGGGACCTTGAAAATCCAAGATGGTTTCCTGAAGAAAGAGAGGGGAAATTTTGGGGTACAACAGTTGCCCCTGTTCAATCTTCTTGAACCTGAAGAGTTAGATTGGCAATCTTGCCTTTCGCGACTCGAAGGTAAAAGGAGATTGGACACTAGAGTGCCCTTAAATTTGCACTTGTCAAAGCAATGGATGCGGGAATGGGCTTAAAGATGCCATTTGGAGATGGACTTAAAGATGCCATTTGGAGATGGGCTTAAAGATGCCATCTGGAGATGGGCTTAAAGATGCCATCTGGAAGGGTGGCAGAATCTTGTCGGGGATGGGCTTAAAGATGCCATCTGGAATGAGTATCAGGAAGGTGTCCATGCTTTGGACCATCTCTGAACTGGGGTTTGAATAAGCAATAGATTGACATCCGTTGTTGGGAGGAATCCGTAAACTGTTTTCAAAAATTGTATCTGAACAAGTTGATAGATTAACATCCGTCGTTGGGAAGAATCCATAAACTGTTTTCAGAAGTCTGGAGAAGAATCTGAACAAGCGATAGGTTAACATCCGTTACATGGAGAACCCGTGAACTGTTTTCAGAAATCTTGAAGTTGAATAAGCAATAGAGCAGCATCCGTTGTTGGGAAGCGTCCGTAAACTGTTTTCAAAAGGTTGCGTCTGAACAAGCGATAGATTAACATCCGTTGTTGGGAAGAATCCATAAACTGTTTTCAGAAGTCTTGAAAAGAAACTGAACAAGCGATAGGTTAACATCCGTTACTTGGAGAACCCGTAAACTGTTTTCAGAAATCTTGAAGTTGAATAAGCAATAGAGCAGCATCCGTTGTTGGGAAGCGTCCGTAAACTGTTTTCAAAAGGTTGCATCTGAACAAGCGATAGATTAACATCCGTTGTTAGGAAGAATCCATAAACTATTTTCAGAAGTCTTGAAAAGAAACTGAACAAGCAATAGGTTAACATCCGTTACTTGGAGAACCCGTAAACTGTTTTCAGAAACCTAGAAGTTGGAGAAAGAACCGGCGTAGGGTTCCCTGATGATTAGCTCATGTAAAACTGCATCTGGATAAATCTGGAATAAGCATTAGAATGTTGCCATGTCTGGGTCAGATCTGAACTATTCCTGGAAAGAATCTCGGAAGATAATGATTTTAGTCTGTCGACTAGTCTTACCTGAAAAGGTAAAGAGTTAGTTGTATGCAATGTCATGATGCATGATACAATGTATGTTATATGATATGAATGTAAATGGATGCGCATGTAAGCTGGAGAGCTGTCTTGCAAAGGATAGAGGAATCCAGGATGGCTGAAGATAAAAGTATCTTGACTGCTGCTGGGAAGAATAATTCCTGGTTGTTGTTGGAGAAGAGAGTTCCTGATGACTTCTACTGGGGAGTTCCAACCTAATAGACTCATGCTGGGGATGTAAGACCGATAATCTTCAGTTTGGTGGGAAGTATCTCTGGCGACCTCACTGGGGAACTCAAGATTTGCCCTCCCAAAATTCTGTGGGGAGAAGGTTCACTAGTCTGGCTCCGCTGGGGATTGATAATTTGAAGCTTTAGCTCGGCTGGGGATACGGAAACTTAAACTCTGAGGGGAACTGAGTTCTGGAGGATTCTCTGGCTGGGGATTGTATTGATAGGTTCCTCTGGGGGGTTTGTATCGATGAGTTATGTTGGGGAAATCTGATGAACTCCGCTGGAGGTAGGAAGAATTTTGACGAGTGCGATCTTCCGTGGCAATAAGCTGAGGATAACCCAGTTATTGGCCCTTGTGAGGAATAACTTTGAATAGAGCTCGGGAGAGACGTCCGTAATTTGCAGGGGATAAGCTTCCAGAATCTACTGGGGATAGGCTTCAAGACTTGCTGGGGGTAAGCTTCAAGACTTGCTGGGGATAGGGATTCCAAATCTCCTGGGGGTTTCCTTTGAGAGGGTATCAAGATATCCAACTGTACCTTCAACCTATCAGTAATCCTCCTTCTTGATAAGGAAATTATTATGTTCAAATGCATATGCCTATTTAACAAAACATTGGACGTTTCTCAAAATGAAACAATTAGTGCAAGAGAAAAAAAGGAAATGACAAAATTTTTGGGAAGAGTATTTGTATTAACTTTTTCTGAGTATATTTGTACAAAGGAGACAATCATCCTAGTAAGAGGATTTTGTCGTAAATATTGAAAGGTTTATACAAAATAAAAGATGGCTATGTGAAATAATTTCATGGGATTCCATTCTGCTATAGCCTTTACAACTCTGAATATCTGTCCATTCAATGCTTCGTTTGCCGATGACTGGACTGATCAGAAATCTGGAACTGGTTGATGAAGAGATTGTCTTTGAAGTGATCCGACGAGACATAGTCATACGCTGTAATTCCCTAACTTTTGCCTGAATCTCCCTTTCGGGTTTTCGATCCACCGGGAAACCCCTTTTTGCCCAAGCCGCCCTTTCGGGTTTTCAACTTGCCGGGTGTACAGATTTTTTTTTTTATCCCTAATTTTTGCCCGAACCGCCCTTTCAGGTTTTCGGTTCACCGGGATGCCCATTTTTTCCCAAGCCGCCCTTTCGGGTTTTCGACTTGTCGGGTTATTTTATGCGTAGTATCTTTTGACTATGTCTGCGTTCGCAGGGTGCGGCAAATCGTCGCCGTCCATGGTGGTCAGAATCATTGCACCACCAGAAAATATGCTCTTGATCACAAATGGTCCTTCATATGTAGGAGTCCATTTGCCCCTGGGATCACTTTGCGGCAAGATAATCCGCTTGATTACGAGATCTCCGACTTGATACACCTGACGTCTGACTTTCTTATTGAAGGCCTTGATCATCCGTTTTTGATACGTCTGACCATGGCATATAGCAGCGAGTCGCTTTTCATCAATCAAATTGAGTTGATCAAGTCGGGTCTGCATCCAATCATCTTCATTTAAACCTGCATCCTTCATAATCCTTAGAGAAGGAATCTGGACTTCCATAGGCAAGACAGCTTCCATGCCATATACCAACGAAAATGGGGTTGCCCCGGTTGAAGTACGTGTTGTCGTACGGTATCCATGTAGAGCAAACGGTAACATCTCATGCCAGTCTTTGTAAGTGACTGTCATTTTCTGAATGATCTTCTTAATGTTTTTGTTCGCAGCTTCAACAGCACCGTTCATCTTCGGCCGATAGGGAGATGAATTGTGATGATAAATCTTGAACTGTTTGCACAAGGCGGTGATCATCGTGTTATTCAGATTTGTACCGTTGTCTGTGATGATCCTGTCTGGAACACCATACCGACATATGAGATTTTGCTTGATAAATCGGGCAACCACATTTTTAGTAACAGAGGCGAAGGAAGCTGCTTCGACCCCTTTGGTGAAATAGTCAATGGCAACCAGGATGAAGCGATGTCCATTGGAAGTCGTGGGCTTGATCTCTCCAATCATGTCAATGCCCCACATTGCAAAGGGCCACGGAGCAGTCAGAATGTTGAGAGGAACCGGAGGGATATGAACTTTGTCAGCATAGACTTGACATTTGTAGCAAGTACGGGAATGTTGATGGCAGTCAGCTTCCATGGTAGACCATTAATAGCCTGCCCTTAGGATTTTCTTAGCCATTGTATGCCCGCTCAAGTGAGTGCCAAATTTGCCGCTGTGTATATCAGTCATGATCAACTCTGCTTCAGCTTTGTCTACACATCGAAGTAATACACAATCATGGCTTCGTTTGTAAAGGATGTGGTTGCTCAAGAAGAATTTAACAGCGAATTTCCTTAAGAACTTCTTGTCATTTACGGAAGCTCCTTCGGGATAATCTCTCGTCTCGAGATACCTTTTGATTTCATGGAACCAGGGTTGTTCCACTACTTCTTCGGTATTAATCTCATGACAATGTGCCGGTTCATCCATTCGCTCGATGGTGATCTGGGGAGCCTCGTTATCCCAGTTGAGTTTAAACATGGAGGACATTGTAGCTAGAGCATCTGCTAGCTGATTCTCTTCTCGCGGGAAATGCTCGAAGGTAATTTGCTCGAAATGAGGCAACAATGTCAGGACATGTTCTTTGTATGGGATAAGATTAGGATGCTTGGTATCCCACTCTCCTTTGATTTGACTGATAACCAAAGCTGAGTCCCCAAATACGATCAAAGATTTGATCCCCAAGTCTATGGCAGCCTTGAGACCAAAGATGCAAGCTTCATACTCAGCCATTTTGTTTGTGCAGCTGAAGCAAAGTCGGGCCGTGAAAGGTGTGTGGCAGCCTTCCGGAGAAATGAGTACTGCGCCGATACCATTTCCAAGTGCATTTGAAGCACCATCAAAGTACAGGGTCCATCGGGATCCCTTTTCGGGTCCGTCATACGGTCCGTTACCTTCAATGTTGTCCAAATTCATGATGTTCTCGTCTGGGAAGTCAAATCTCATGGGTTGATAATCCTTGATAGCTTGATGAGCCAGATGGTCAGCTAGTACACTCCCTTTTATAGCTTTTTGGGTGGTGTACTGGATGTCATATTCAGTTAGGATCATTTGCCATCTAGTTATCCTTCCAGATAAAGCGGGCTTTTCGAAGATATACTTGATAGGATCCATTTTGGAAATCAACAAGGTAGTATGAGTCAACATATACTGTCTTAGTCGGCGAGCAGCCCATACCAAAGCGCAACAAGTTTTCTCGAGCTGTGAGTAGCGAGTCTCACAGTCGGTAAACTTTTTGCTAAGGTAATAAATAGCATGCTCTTTTCGACCAGACTCGTCATGCTGGCCCAAAACACACCCCATTGAGTTATCCAAGACGGTCAAGTACATGATCAATGGTCTTCCTTCGACGGGTGGAATCAGAATAGGAGGTTCTAGCAAATACTCCTTGATTTTATCAAAAGCAGCTTGGCAATCGTCGTTCCATTCGACTACCTGATCTTTCTTCAAGAGTTTGAAAATTGGCTCACAGGTAGAAGTCAGATGTGAGATGAATCTGGCAATATAGTTCAAGCGCCCCAAGAATCCTCTAACCTACTTTTCAGTACGGGGAGTAGGCATCTCTTGTATTGCTTTCACTTTTGCGGGATCGACTTCAATGCCTTTGTTGCTCACAATAAATCCTAGAAGTTTACCAGACCTTACTCCAAAAGTGCACTTACTTGGATTCAGCCGGAGTTTGTATTCTTTCAACCTGACAAACAGCTTTTCCAGATGCTCAAGGTGCTCTTCCTCTGTTTGTGACCGAGCTATCATATCGTCTACGTAAACTTCAATCTCATGATGTATCATATCATGAAACAAAGCTACCATGGCGCGTTGATAAGTTGCCCCAGCGTTCTTCAGCCCGAATGACATCACCTTGTAACAGAAAGTGCCCCATTGTGTGACAAAAGTTGTTTTCTCCATATCCTCGGGGGCCATTTTGATTTGATTGTAGCCCGAGAATCCATCCATGAAGGAAAACACTTTATGCTGAGCTGTATTGTCGATCAAAATGTCAATGTATGGAAGTGGAAAATCATCTTTGGGGCTGGCCCTATTCAAATCCCGGTAGTCCACACACATTCTGACTTTGCCATTTTTCTTGGGTACCGGCACAATGTTAGCGACCCATTGAGGATAGGACGTAACGGCCAGAAAGCCAGCGTCGAATTGCTTCATTACTTCTGCTTTAATCTTTTCAGACATGTCAGGCCTCACTCGGCGGACTTTTTGCTTGATCAGTGGACAATCCTCTCTTGTGGGGAGACGGTGAACCACGATGTCTGTGTCTAAACCCGGCATGTCTTCATAAGACCAAGCGAAGATTTCAACATACTCATTCAACAACTGTATCAGACGTTCCTTGCCACTTGATTCCAGATTGGCACCCACTTGCACCTCCTTCCGGTCCTCCTTGGTCCCTAAGTTTACAATTTCCAATGACTCTTCGTGCGGTAAGATGGCCCTTTCCTCTTGCTGTAGAAGTCTGGCTAGTTCCCCTGGTACTTCACAACCTTCGTCATCTTCAAACTCGGCTTGATTGACCATATCTTCAGAGTTGTTGAAGGATATAGCAGAATTGTCACCCATGGAATCCGGAATGGATGGGTACCTGCATTTGTGAGTGTGGGTGTGTGTAAGGGATAGCCATCCTTAAACAAAAATGCAAAAGGAAAGAAAATGAACACAAGCAGTTTATCAAATGAAAAACGTCCAATGAATCATTAAACATGGCATATGGATATGAAAAATAATCAAAACCCTTACAAATGGACCTACATGCCCCGGGCAAGGCATGAGGTGAAAAGATAGTGTACGGATTGTTTGAAAATAAATATTACAGACCAAATAGGAAATGTTTAACAGATAAATTACTGATGAATAAAAGTGATGGGGACAAAGTCTTTTGCCTCCCAGTTGCTCAATCCTCCTTTGACAGTTGGATAAATCCACTCCTCGATGTTGCTCTCTTTGTCTTCGTCCTCCAAAGCGTTGATTCCATAGGGAGAAATTTTGACTGGCGCTCTTTCAATCTTCGAACGGCGCATAGCTTTCTGGCCTGCGGTAGTGAACCCTAATCCAAATTTGTCGGTTTTATGTGGAATATCAGGCAACTGCCCCCATGCTAAATTATTCCCTTCCTTTATTGCGGCCTTTGCGTCCTCCAGAGATGCCATCCTGGCCATCTGCCTCGGTGTCTCAGCTGCCAACTTTGCTATTGTTATCTCAGGAAGGACTTCTTCGAAATGCTGAAAAGGCGTCTCAATGAACTCCCCTTCAACCTCCACATACCGGAAAGAATTCAAGTGACTAATCATGTACTCCTCTTCACCATGGACAGTAATGATCTTTCCCTTGACGGGATACTTCAACATCTGATGTAAGGAGGAGGTGACTGCCCCAGCATGGTGTATCCAAGGCCTACCCAGCAAGCAAGAGTACGACGGACGGATATCCATCACATAGAAAGTGGATTTAAACACCTCAGTGCCTATCTTGATGGGAATTTCAACCTCCCCATGGACCATTCTCTTTGAACCATCGAAAGCTCTGACAACAATATCACTCGGCTTCAACTCCAACCCTTCACAATCTAGTCGGTCCAAGGCCTTCTTAGGCAGTACATTCAGCGACGAACCAGTGTCGACCAAGACATGTGCGAGGGTAGTTCCTCGGCACTCGACTGAAATGTGCAAAGCATCATTGTGGTTTCTACCTTTAGGAGTTAGGTCGGCATCAGAGAAACCTAATCCATTATCTGCAGTAAGGCTAGCCACGCAATTTTGAAATTGATCCGCAGAGGTTTCCTGGGGCACATGAGCTTCCTTCAGGAATTTTATCAGGGCTTTAGCGTGCGCTTCTGAGCAAAGTAGCAATGCCAGCATGGAGATCTTTGAGGGGGTCTGCCCCAGTTGTTCTACCACATCGTAATCACTGCTTTTGATTATCCTCAAAATCTCATCCATTTCCTTCTTGGAGGTCTCCGAGATGACCAAGGGTTGAGCCCTCGTCTTGACGAGCTCATCTTGGACTCCCTTACCTTTGTCAGCAGCGGTAGGAGGGACAGTACTAGGAACAACAACATCCTCAATTAAAGGGGTTCTAGCAGAGAGTTTTATTGGTGCAGGGATGACCTTGTCGGTAGATGAGGGTCCAAAGATTGCTCTTGGAGGGGCAATCTCTAGAGAAAATATTCTCCCGCTCCTGGTGATTTTGCTCGTGCCTGCAATGTTACCAATGCTGGCTTCTTCATCATCCGAGCTTTCTTCAGTTATTTCGATTTGTTTAATACCATGGTAGTAGATGTCGCCGTTGTAGTTCCATGGTATCGACTTCTCAGAAACATAGGGGACAGGCCCTGGCATTGTTATCTTCAAAGGAACAGATTTCGTAGCTGGTGTAATCTTAACAGGCTTTCTGACGGCCTTGGAAAGATTGGCGTGAATGGCTATGATTGAGACATCTTCAGTATGGGTTGGAGTAGCAGAAACCTTTTCAAACAAAATTTATCGACTATCCATAAGGCCTTGGATGCCTTTCTTCAGTAACGGACAATCAAACGGCAGAGAGTAACAACAATAGCAGTCTTCTTTACATCCCGGGAAGATCCCGGCCCTTAACAAATTCAACTTGATGGTTAACAATGGGGTTATCAGATCATTGACATCAGCAACATACAAATCTTCTTCAATGGCATTGACATTTCGGCCGTGCTTCGGCATTGGAGCAGATATCACATTAGGATTCTCCGGAGCGTCAAACTCCACCTCCTTCGCCTCTATCAGGTCTTGGATTTTATGCTTGAGTGCCCAACAATCATTGGTGTCGTGCCCGACACTGTCAGAATGGTAAGCGCATTTAGCATTAGGATGATAATGTGGAGAGGACGTATTCACATTCTTTGGTGCCTCCTTGATAGTGGCGAGATTCAACTTTAACAGATGGGGAAGCACTTGCACTGGAGTCATATTAATACGGGTGAACTGCCGTTGTGGCCGTTCCACCCGTTGCTGATTTGGTCTGGACTGGTTATAGCGAGGCTGCTCACTTGAAGGGTTTTGAATCATTACGGCCCCCACTGTCGGTCGGCGCTCAGTCTTTGCTGCTCTTCTCTGAGAATATACCACAGCCGTTTCCTTCTTAAAAGGCTTCTTCTCAACACTTGCAGCAACACCCTTCTGAATCTTTCCTGACTTGATGCCAGCTTCTATTCTTTCGCCCGTTAAGATCAAATTGGTAAACCCCGCGGAAGAGTTACCAATCAGATGATTGAAAAATGGCCCAGACAAGGTCCCTAGAAACATATCAACAAGCTCACGGTCGGTTAAAGGAGGTTGCACCCTACCAGCCAAATCCCTCCATTTTTGTGCATATTCTTTGAATCCTTCGCCTGTTCCTAACGACATACCCTGAAGTTGGGTACGAGTAGGAGCAAGGTCAGAATTATATTGGTATTGTTTGTAAAAAGCGGTGGCCAAGTCTTCCCAATTTCGGACGCTGGTTCCCTCTAGCTGATAAAACCACTCCAACTGAGCTCCAGAAAGGCTGTCTTGAAAGAAATGAATCCACAGGTTTTTATCTGCCGTATAGGGTTGAATCTGTCTCACGTAGGACCTGAGATGCATTTTTGGACAGGACAGCCCATCATACCTCACAAACACTGGCACTTTGAACTTTGGGGGAATCACAATCCCGGCGACCAAACCCAAGTCTTCAAAATCCAAACCCGGTACTCTTTGTAATTCCATGGCGGCCAACCTGTCTTCTAAACCCTTGTATTTATCATCAGCTGGAGGGTATTGTTGATCAGAATAATCTTCATCCTCTTCGACCTCTTCTTCTTCCACATCGGACTCGGAAGGTACCGCAGCCCCACCTCCTTTGTTGGTTCCTTCATCAGAAGTAGGAGGAAATTCAAGCACTCTCCGAGCTTCTCCGTCAAATCTTCTCCCCAAAGTAGCCACCCCGAGTCTCTTTTTCTTCTTTTTCACTGGGTCTTTATTCCCCAGCAAGGTCTTGAGATCCTCCCGACCTTTAGCCAAGGTTGTCAGGAATTGCTGGAACTGTGCATTTTGAGCTTGCAGGTCTTTGACTGTTTGCTCGAGATCCATCCTACTGAAATAAACAGCAGACAGATAAGGAAACCTGGAGTGAGACCTTCTTATGCACATGATGAATGGTATGCTTATGTATGCAATGCATTCAAGGATTTAGGACATTCAAAATTGTTTCAGACAAAGAAGAACGCACGCCATATTAAGAAGAAATTTGTTAGTACATAAATGCCCCATGGGCCAAATATTACAAAAACTTCTCAAGGTAAAAAGACATTGCGCATCCTCTTTGGTGCGATTTAGGTGTTGAGGGCCTCTTGCTCATGGAGTCGGCGGGTAAGCTCTAAAACCTTTTTCTCGCTGGCGTAGAAGCTGGCTTCAAAAGTGTTCCGTTCCTCCTTGAGCTGAATCCAACTTTTCTGCATTTCCTCCCATGATGTAGGCATGTCAGGGTGTAGGATGGTGTAGGGAACCTCTCCTTCCTTGACGGGCTCTTTAATCACAGGGAGAACATGAGGATAAGGCATCATTAGACTCTGGGCTCGGGCTCGTACCCACTTGAGATAAGGCTCAAGAGGGATGGAGTTCTTGTGTCCTAGTGTCTTGCTATCAACCTTGTTGGGTCTTCCCCAAGCTCTGATGAATCTTTGGCGAAGTCCTTGCGCATCGTTGTCGAAGTCAAAAACTAGGTCAGGAATCAACATGTCATGAGGGCCATCCCTCCGTGCATATCCAAATTGCCTCAAAGCTAGGCAAGGGTTGTAGGTGATACCTCCTCTGATTCCAAGTAAAGGAACATTAGGAAACTCTCCACAACGATCGACGATGATGACATTTTCTCTGGACCGAGAACACCAATGTACATCAGAGTGAGTAAGAGTCATCAACCGTTGGGACCACCTTGAGCCTTGGTCATTCTTCAAGACAGATTGTGGAAGGTGCGAAATAAACCACCTTGCAAGGAGAGGAGTACAACACATGAGAACACCCCTCTTTCTCATTGTTCGTGTGTAAAATGAGTGAAGAATGTCCCCAAGCAATGTTGGTATTGGATTTCTGGACAAGAAGATTTTGACGGCGTTGACATCTACCAATTGGTCAGGATTTGGGAACAAGACCAACCCATAGATAAGGAGTGCCACAATCTCTTCAAAGGCTTGTAGGTCCAATGAGTTCCAACATTCTTCTGCCTTCTCAAACAAGAGTTTTGCTAAGAATCCCTTGACGCCGCTTCTGGTTTCCCAATGCCCCTTGATGTCGGATGGTCGTAGATGTAATGCTCGAGCAACATCTTCCGGCTTTGGTTCCTTTTCCGTACCGTTGAAGGGTAGTTGATTAAGGATAGGAATTCTCAGGAGTTGAGAAAACTCCTCCAAAGTGGGCACCAACTGGTAATCAGGGAAAGTGAAACAATGGTGAAGAGGGTCAAAGAACTGGAATAGCACTTTCATCATGTCTTCTTCAATGTTGGTGTTGACTAAGCTAAGCAGTCTACCATGTCTTTCACTGAAGGATGAACTTTCCGGAATTCTTGAGGTGAGCTCCTTGAGTTGAGGAGAAATTCTCACAAGGTTGATTTGAATGGTGTTTCTGCGAGGAATTTCCATGACCTACAAAACAAGAACAAAGATGAAGATCCAAACCCTTGAAATGGTTAGTGAATGCATATGATGTTTTATGATGTTTATGATGTTTATGATGTATGCACAAAACATATGTACAAGCAAATCACACCAAACCCTAGTTTCAGGCTTGCATGGGGTTTCATAGGTAAGTACCCTCTTGAGTGTAGTTGGCTTAAAAACCTGTCCTATAAATAGTAACCGGGTTCTAAGGAGCTCAATATCACAGGATTGTTTTCATTGTTCATTGTTTTGGTTTAGCCACTTAACTAGCGACCAAAATATTCCAAGAAAACAACCCTCAATGAGTGTAGTATCGAGTATCTACCAACTTCGGACTGCACCAAAGCCGGTCATCTCACTACCCCTAATAAAAGGCCAAGATGGTCAAGTAAGGTTCTAGGTCATTAGTGCTTAGTGACATCACTCAGCGGCCCCGTACTCTCCTTGATTGAACTCAAGGGTTACCGGTACTCACAAATATGTCGCACTAATATAGCTATTGCTTCGACCGTGTCGGTATACCCCGCACAGTTTCCACAACGTATTGCTATCTATGAAATGTTTCCCAAAATCCGGGTGTAGGATTGCAAACCCAAACAAGAGAGCCAAAATGTAAAGCAATCAAATCAAACAATTAGTCATGCAAGAGGGTGATCTAAGCCCTAAGGTTACTCCACTTTTAGATACTATCCCCAGCAGAGTCGCCAGTTCTGTGATACGGTGGGAGAACTGACTATGGTTTTGCGTTTGTTTTTGCAAATGTTTCGGTTGAGCAAGAGTCGCCACCAACTTTTTATTTTATCCTAAGGAAAGGTTTAAAAAGCACAGCAAAAACCTTTGAGCTTTTTCTTGGGTTCGGGGAGTAGATTATAGAAAGGGAAGGTATTAGCACCCTTTCTATCCATGGTTATCCATGGGCTCTTAGGTACTTGCTTAGATCAACTTGCCTTGGTTTTCAATTGTTTGAAATGGTGCTTTGTGTGTGGTTTTGAAAATGTTTTGAAAAAGATGCCTTGTCTAGGCTACCCTTGTAACAATTCTTTACTCGAATATTTTACAAAAGGTGTTCGTCTTTTTGAAAAGATGTTTCAAGTTTTTTTGAAAGCTTGTTTTGAAAGTGTTTGTGAAGTGTGGTTTGAAAAAAAATAGGCAAGCGTTTTAGTTTTGCAAGTTGACAAGTACTTAAGAGTTATCTACCCTAAAGTTCTCAAAGATTTTTGCTATGTTTTAACCCTTTTAACAATTTTGTTTCGCCATTGTATTTGGTGGATAGTCTTGTGTTAGGATGTGAAAGGGACGGGCGCGGGTCATCGTTTAGACCATAATTGCAATGGTGCCAAGTATCTTTGGGCAATTTTCTTTTAAGGGACTTGATCATTTTTTAGGCAACTTTTTGAAAGCGTCATCGAGGGACTATGATCATTTGAATTGTTTGCTTTGCCCAAAGAGACCTAACATGCAATATGACCTAATTTTGAAAGGCAACAAGTGGATGTAACCCTAGGGGTGTTAGTGTGCAAGTGTGTTTTATTGCATACAAGAGTTTTTTCCTTGAATTAGGTTTTTCTATTTCATTGATTTTATCTTGCCATACACGTCCTAATTACTAGCAATAAGAAGCGGAAATATAAAATCCTACGCTATTACAACAATTAGGGGAGGGGGATACACATTTGTACATGGGGGGTTCAACGAGAAAAATAGACAAAAAAGAAAATAGCAAAAAACAAGATATATATAGAGAGAGAGAGGGAGCCAGCGCGCTGCTGAGAGGTCATCAGAAGTTCTGACTCAGATCCGCTGCCAGATGATCAACCTCTTGGTTAAACTGTATGAGTCAGAACTTCTGACTCTAGCACCTGCAAAACAGAACCCTGTTAGTGGGGAAATCAGAAGTTCTGACTCCCCTGCGCTGCAAGACAGAAGTTTGTTAGTGGAGAAACCAAAAGTTCTGATTCTGCTGGAAAGACAATAACTCTCAGAGGTTCTGATATCATTGACAGCAAAACAGGCTTCAGATGTGCTAACGTCAAAGTCAGCACTTGGCTTTTCCCTGTACTAATCAGAACATCTGCAATTCTGGTGTTATTCCACAAAACATGAAACATATTTGGAACAGATCCAGCAAATGTAAAAATATTCCAGAGGTCAGAACCAACAAGGTCACAGGCAAGTCCTATACTGGCTCAGCACGTTCTGAGGTATGAAAATCCTCAGAATATAAACAGCAACAACATGATATTTACAATATGTTTATTTGAGTATGCACAACTGATGATGCTTAGCAGCGTGATGAAGGTCAGCAGGTGCTTACCTGACTGTTGGAAAAGTTTGTGGGTGGAAGCTAGTTTTTGGCTCTGGTGGTGTTCTGGACAGATTTTCTTTGAAAAGGGGAAGTAAAGGTGTATGCGTACGTAGGGTCAGAAGTTTGGAAAGGGTGTCTTTTGGTTCACACAGAAAATTGGGTATTTGATGAAGTTTGAAGGTGAGAAACTCAAAGTTATGAAATAAACTGGAGATTTTGGCAGAGTTTCAGAACGCTATGTTGCTAAGAGTTTTTGTTTCTCTCTTAGCAATTTTTCTGTTTCTTTTTTGAACGAACCTTGCAGTGGACAATGACTCTCCATTTATAGGCAAAGTTTTTGTGGGTGCCTTGAACATTAAAGCGCCAACAGAGTTTGAATTTCTCTTTGACAGAAATTCATGGGGAGTTGTGATAATAGATAGCCTTCAGCCTAGGCTGCAGCAGCAGGCGTAGATTGGGGAGAAGTGACCTCTGAAGTGGGCGGTGGCGCGTAGACCCATGCCAGAATCTGCACAAAAGCGTTTTCCAAGCCACACGTGAATGTTCAGGAGTGGTTGGAAGCATTAATGGGCATTAAATGGTGATAAGACCTATCAACATCAATATTCTGGTAATGGAAACCAACATTGAATCAGCAGTTTTGTTTCAAAAAGAATAGCGTAAACCATGCTCTGGCCTTGGCTTCCTGTTGTCTTAGTAAGCTCTGGAGATTCTCCTGATTTTCTGATACGTTCCTTGGATTTACTTCTAGACCTCCTGGGCTTAGAGATTCTGTATCAGTGTAACACCCATTCTTTTGATCTTTTCATCTTCTGATTTCAGCACGTTCTGAAAGAGTCTTCAGACTTTCCTGCTTCTCTTGTATTCCTTTAGCAAATTCTGACTGAACTTGTGTAACTGCTGAAAGGGGCATGTTCTGTCTGAGGCTTACATACTGAACCACGTTTACAACTTCTGATTGAGCTGATGTAGCTGCTGAAAAGCCAACTTCTGACTACGCTGAGCCAAGCTTGCAACTTCTGATCGTTTTTATCTGGAATTGGTCCAGAAGTTCTGAAGCGCTGATTTTTCTTAGACACTCATTTTTTAGAGAAACGTTCCAAGTATTTAGAATTTGATTTTTTTTCTCAAGATAAAAGTGTTGTTTTTGGAGCTCGTGAGATCATCTTGCTCTTGTAAGTGGCTTGCTTGGGAAAAAAGGATAACTCAGGACTTGGATTTGTTTCAGAGGGACCTTGAAAATCCAAGATGGTTTCCTGAAGAAAGAGAGGGCAAATTTTGGGGTACAACACCCATTTAAAGAAAATAACCAAAATAACGGCCACAAAGGCCAAATCTATCTAGATATTACATCAAATGCGAAAAATACCTCGAAACAAATTACAATAAAAATGACACGCAGACCGAAGAAGATAAAGAAACAATGAACATCAATCAGGTGTTAGGTTGAGGCTGGTCTTCAGGTTGAAAAGGAACTTCAAAGTCGGGTTACGACTGCACCTCGAGAGACTGAAGAGAATCTGTGACATGCTCGTCCTCCATCTCGAGGAAGTCAGGGGAAGCCAAACGACCATCCACCATGTTGTGGAGGAAAACAATCCCCGTCTAGATAAGATCAACACCAAGATTCACGAGTCAAATTTGGGCCGCTGCATTCTTAAATCCGCCCTCGGATGCCACAAGAGCATCATCGCAGGCCTGCTGAATATGAGCTACCAACTGGGCCCTGGTCGTCAACCCCTTAACATCCTCTGGTTCCTCCTCGCCAGGGACCATGGAAGGCTTTAAGTCGTTCACCTCTTCCTTGAGAGCTTTCTTCTCGATCGCACATGCATCCCTCTCCTCCATCAGGGCCTTCTTCGACTTTATCACATCTTCATTATCAGATTTAAATTTTTTGAACTCCACCTCAAAATCCTTGTACGCTTCACGGGTTTTCCTCAATTCCAACTCCTCGGTGCTCCCCTCCTGAGTGTAGATCATCGTTGCCCCCAGGATCCCCGTCAGAGCAGCGACATCCTGGGCCTACAAAGCCCTCTTACTCAGATGGCCCATCTCCTTGTATGCCAGGGATTCTGCCTTGTGGACCCCCAAAGAAGAGCCTTCAATGAAAGTCCTATCGTGGACCAGAGTGGCAGCATAAATCTTTCCTTGCCTTTCTCCCCGATCAGATCAACTAAGTCGTTGGAACAAGGCCTCTTGACCCTGGAGCTCACTGGTAAAGGAGAAGATTGTCCGACTATTGGACCAGACGAGGAGGTCTCAGACCCAGTCAGAGGGACACCTAGTGCATAACTACCCAAGAGGCTCTTGGCAATTGCTTTTTGTGCCTTCTTGGAATTAAGAACAACATTCTTAATCAAACGCTCTTGAGGAGTATACATTCTCTCTACAATAAAACAAGCACGAATTAGCAAAACATAGATACCAGAATAAGGGCAAGTTAAAAACAAAATGACTACCTAAATATTTCAAGGGGTCATCGCATTTGAGGAGCTCTCTGATATTAATAAGTCCTGGATCAAACACGGGCTTCCCCTCCTCGTCAACTAAGACTTTTCCCCTTTTTCCCAGACACTAGACTGGGGGTATTCCCTTGACAAAGACCAACAATCGATCATAGTTGGTCTAATCTTCAGGATTCAGCTGTCCCTCCTTCACTATGTAGTGGTCTTGTCCCACGAGAAAAGTGCTCCTTATCCCAATGAAAATGAAACCTTTGCATAAGCTTCCTCCACACCTCACCCTCCTCGGTCATCATAGGCTCCACGCCCGCACCACACTTAGGGACACTCATAAATACATTAAGAATAGCCTTTCCCGACACGGGCTGAACTAACAAGTACATGTCCTTGAAGTTTCGAACAGATTCAAGATAGGCCTTGAACAGCTTCCCATTTGACTGTCTTAAGAAAACCCATCCAAACTGCCCACCAACGGCTTCCCGCTGGAGGTGGAAGTAGTAGAAAAACTGGAGGACAATAGTGTTAATCTTCAACTGCTCACACACAACCTTGAAAGCCCGCAAGAAGGCTATCAAGTTGGGGTGAAGCTGCGATAGAGCAAGATGAAGGTAGTCAAAGACAACCACCTGAAGATCAGTGAAAGGGGGTCGGAGCCTTATGTCTCTAAAAATGATATCGTACATAGGGAATTGATTAACATCATACTTTGTATAGATCCTATTGTACTTCCCGTGGACGAGGACAAACCAATCCTCCATAGCATTCAGTTGCTCCATCCTCACGACCACGACCGTGAATGCCTCCTCGGGATGCTTGGTAAAGTATGACGCTATCTCCCGGGGATCCGGCGCAACCCAGTTCATCCCCTCTAATTAATTTCTCCCAGAAACCACGGGTGCACCCTTCTCGGGTGCACTTTGCTCTGATGAGGTCTCCTCATAAGAACTTTCTCGGGACGTACTCTCCTCATACAAATTCTGGTGGGACGAACTTCGTTCGTTCATAACCTAATCCTCAATGCTATTAGCCATTTTACCTGAAAAGCAGAGGACAATAGTGAATTCGACGTCAAATAAAATCCACCCTTCCACCCCTAATCAAGTGAAATGGCACGCAAAGGCACGAGGACCCTGTCCCCAATCATAGCCCTCACTTAAACAACAAAAACGGACGCAAGGGCGGTCCCCCCTAACACGTTAGGCGCCTGTCTGCTAGGCTAAACCCTAACCCGCACAAGGAGTGATATCCCCGACAACTGGGTTTTAAACCTCTTATGAGGATTCATCAGAAACATATGAATTTCATGAGAGAAACCCAGAAACGACCCAACTTCACCGGAAAACTCACCACAACTCGCCACTATCAGCCCAAACGCTAGATATCACCAACGGACTCACGACAGAGCCAACATCCTCAAGTGGTAGAACCACCACCAGACTCCAACACACCTCTATAAGATCCCCCCGCTAAGTTACGTTAATCCTAACCACACACATCTTTAAAAGACGAAATCATAAAATCTAGCCTAGAACAGAAACGAAATTCACAGAAACAACGGAAAATCAAAAAACTTACTTGGTCGAGGAAGATTAGCGGCTGGCAAGCAGAAGCTTCAATGGAAGACAGTGGTTCGCCACAGAGATGATAGGAAATGAGCAGATGGAAGAAAGCGAAAAAGTGCAAATGAAGCATCATCTCTCCCATTTATAGGATGTTTTGCTAGCACGTGAGCGGGCACGCGCCTAGGAAAGCCTAAGGATTGTCATCATTATGCCCTAGTCCCTAGACTTGCCATCATTATGCATTAATAACAACATGTGGCTAAATGCAAGTGTGGCACGTAAAATCCTCAGATCCAATCAATTGTTCCTCTCTTCGTGAGTTAAACACACAAAGCAATGCTCGAGCTCCTCGTACGAAATTGACCCCAAAATCACGAAACATACCCTACCCGCGAGCACGCCTTAAGTCATCATTCCTTTGCCCAAAAGCAATGACTTGAAGGGCTCCTATTCTGGACTGGTCCAATGACTAGAATTGACCCAATATGCTTCTACTTTAAACACGACCCAACAACTTTGGCCCACTAGCTATGGCCCTTCAGTCGGGCACACTCAATTGATTGCACCCCATGAGCAGAAAGACAAATGGTATCCTGAGCCCTGCGCCTTCCAGCATCGAAAACTACCTCTAGGCTTACTCGACACACGTGGAGCAGATAACTAGGAAACGTCTATAATGCATCTGCCCGTAATCTCAACCTTACTCAGAGCAATGACTATTTACGAGCATGACTGCTCATTTTGATTGAGTCTTGGCAGTTACCTATTTTTGAGGGACCTGATATCTAGGCCCAAAAATAGGAACCAATATTCACTCTGAAAATCCTAATCTCTTTCTTGTATCTCTTTGCACTCTTTCTTACTTGAGCGTCAGAGTGCCTTGCAGGTACACCCCTTACTCTCCTCAAATTTCCAGCTAAGCAGACATCATCTTCTCGGTCCACTTCAGGTTCTGATCAACCGACAAGATCAATAACATTAATAAATTTACTTACTGTATACTATAAACAACAATAATTAATTAATATCACTATTTTCAGTATAGGTGGTCCGTTCCAGAGATGAACTACAACAAAACTCTTAGAAACACAATAGTAGTCTATCGAAATTTTTTGGATCATGTTCGACCCGAAGAGGTATTACAACTAGACACCTCATTAATTTAATTTAATATTATCATGAGATTAACTTATTTTTCCTCTATAGTTTGTCTGGAGGCCGTATCTGGGTCTCAATATTAGATTAACCCCGATGATACTGCAGTTTGGACTGCAAAAACAACAATCATCAGGTTCACTACTATAAAGATGCACTAGAGTGATCGTGTGAAGCTGCAGTTCGGCATGCAGCAAGGTATCCTTGATCCCCCAACGTGTTTGGAAGAATGGAATCAATTAAGAGTTAATGACCAATAGATATTTACTGATTTGAGAGACTTCACTAGAGATGCATGCTGTTAATGGAGGCTCCGACATGAAATGGCCATAAAGGAACCAATCCTGCAGGATCTTGTTAGACCAACTCGCCATTATATGAGTTGGTATATATCAGTTTCAACACATTTATTTTTGTCTCCACTGACATATTTGATCGACCCACGCCAAAGAGCTTCATCATATGCCCAACAACCAACCTCGCAACAATATCAAACCCAACAATATTATCAACCCACCTAAACCCAACAACCTTACGCCACCACATCCACCCAAATTGCCAACAGTTCATGCCATACACCCAAACACAAAACCAAGAGCATGACCCATACACTCATCAACAATATGCTGCCACCATATTTTACCAAATCACCGATGACACATATGATACCTCCCCTTCCTACCATATCACCCAACCAATGTACAACCAAACATGACACCACGAAAACACCAACCATCATATGTCTTTCAAATACCACAAGAACCATTGCTTTATTTGCAAAAAGATACATTAATCCAATTCTACCAACCACGCTATCCACACATAACCCACCCAACACGATCCAACTTCGATAACATGGACATCGATCCCTTTGGAAGCACCACAAACTGGGGAGAAATGGTCGACGAGTTGTATGATTTGACTGTTGATCATGCTATTATCCCGGGACTGTCACATCAAACACCTTTGCCTCAAGCGAATTATAACAGACCCCAAATACCTCATGGAAATCAGAATCAAAGACCTCAAAGGCAATTATAGGAGCGATATTAATTTATCAATCGGCATTTGGAGGAAGGGGGTCGGTAAAAGTATATCAGATTGTTGTGTAATTTTTTTATAGTAATATTATTATAAAATATTTTTATTTATATTTATGGTGTTTTTGTTAAAATAAATAAAAAAATAAAAAAAATCCAAAACAACTTAGTAACCACACTAGATGACGTCTCCTCTATACCGATATAGTGCATGTCACACTGCATAGCATGACAAAAGAACATGCATGACACTTTCTCTTTAATTTAAGTGCATGTGTCACATATAGTGACGCCTCTGTGTAGCTTATTTGTAATATAATTTATTTGATATACAATTTGAAACAGTGGTTATTTGAGAAAAACAACTTAAAAATATAGTTATTAAAAAAAATCATAAAATCTGTTATAGATCATTTTTTTTTGTTTTGCTTTAGATGTTTAAATATATTGGCTGACCATAGACTTTGGATTTAACTAGTCGCTTGCACTTACACAAATATGTTCTTTTATATTCTTTTAATATATTAACAAAAGTAACACATGTATTTATAATGTCATGTAGGGCATTAGTTAGCAGAAAAATTATGTTAATTACAAACATTTAATATAGTGTATGTTTAAAGATTACAATAAAGTCAGGTGGTAAAATTTAATGTAATTTATTTTTTAAATTCAATCTATATTCATATATCACTTAAAATTTTATCGACTATAACTAAATAAAATTTCACTATATTTCATTAATCTATTTAAATTTATAATTTTATATGATGTAGAAATTCAAACTCGTGACATTTAATTCACTTTTAAGATAAAATTCTCAGTTATTAAACTACTTGAACAAAATAAATAAATAATATTTTATTATGTGTATTTATTATAGTTAAACAACGATTAAATAATATATGTTTTGTGATAGTTAAATTACCTTTTAAAGTTCAAAAGTTTAAGATAATTGTGTCTATTAATCAATTGTAAAAGGAAATATTTATATTTATAAATTAATGTAAATAAATTATTTATATTTATAAATTAATAATTTAAAAAAAAATTATGTTTTATGAATACTTTTATAAAAACATGTAGAGGAAACTCTATATAAGATTTTCAAAATATTTATTATTCCAATTTGCTCACATGGCCTAAAAGATACAGGTCCAAAAGGCAAAGGCCTATAAATGTAGCTGGGAGACACTGAATACAAAATAAGTAGATCATTTCTTTTCAATATAAAATCAATCCTTCACGTGAATGTCACGTTAATCGCTCAAACTAACCTAATGGCTAATCGCATCACACGTTATTCCATATGTGTGCGACTACCAACTATTTTTCCTATTTAAAGAGGAAAACACGCCACTTAAAAGTATTTAAATTCTTTCTCATTGAAACATCAATTTTCACTCTCATGCTGACTTGAGGATTGAAGTTCTAACCTTGCAGACCATCCACCTTTCCACCACATTAAAAGCTATGAACCACCACAAAAACTCAGAATCCATACTTTCTAATGAACTCTAGTTCTAGAATAGAACATTGGCTGGGAATCAACGTATGATTCTTATGATTATCCACGACCAAACAACTCTTGATTCAATCGAATCTCCTTAGTTAGAAATTTATATCTCTTTCAATAAAAGTGCATATCTTTATTTCCTAACCGCTTTCTTCCAATTTTAAACTCTTCTCCTTCATATCATCCATCAGATCTATCGACAATGGCATCTTTCAAAGCTGTTCATTTTGTCGTCCAACAACAAGATATTGTCACCGCTGAGGCTGCCAGGAATCCTCCACTTCTTCCTCAAAGGATGAATGATCAAGTCTTTGTGGCTTCTCCATATGTTCCTCTTCAACAAGATCATATTCGACCTAGGGAAAATCAAGATCCTCACAGTTTCACCAGGGTAAGCCTTTGTTCAGACCTCAATCACTGCCCTCAATTTCTGGACAGGAAATGCTTCCCGATCTTCAACTATTGTAGGCTAACCTTGTGAATAGTGTTTACCATATGGTACAAAAACGAAACTCTTAGGTAATAGCTGAGAGATTATTTAGGGTGGAAGTAAGCTTACACCATGCCAATTCGAATAAAAACACTGTACAAGAGCTGGCTTAGCAAAGATGAGATCCAAAAGAAATCAAAAACTCATTAAGCCATTGCCGATATCACATGCACAAGATTCTTTCCATAATTCCAAAGGAGGAAGAGGTAGCTATACTCTTCTTGAATTTTGTTTTCCTCGGAGGAGGGAGAGTGTAGCGGTAGAAATGTTTAAGACTAAGCCATTGGATTGACTAGACTTGTACAAATCAAAATAAAAATCGCCACCGCGCTTTATTGTTTCCAAAGGAATGGGAAAAGAGCGAATAACCCAAAGAGAGGGGAAAATATTCTAGGTAAGGGGGTTAGTTATGAAAAGGGAAGGTATTAGCACCCTAAACATCTATGGTACTCCACAGGAACCTCTTTGTAAAATCTGAATATTTTGGCTATAAAATGTTGTATGTAAAATAGATGGTGGAGATGAGAGAGGAAATATATTTTTTATGATTTTTGCACCCGCCGCGGTTGCGAACCTTTAGTGCCTACGTACCACCTTTCATGCGATAGGGGATCAGGGTACACGTAGTTCACCTTTAAAAAAATTTAAAAATACAAGTGTGTTGGTTAATTTTATGAGATAAGACATCATCGTCATTGTCCGTGTGGAAAAACATACTTACTACCCACAATCATGAGAAAGGAGAATTTGCCTCATCTCAAAGTGGAGGATATGGCTTGGATTTTAAAATCAACAATGCTTCACTCAACACCCAAGTGGAAAATATCTCACTTCACTACATATCGTAGAAGTATAGTTGTTTGCATCACTACAAGGATTGACAATAGTCGAATCTTTTGAGAAAAGTTTAAGATGAAAGCCAAGATGGCAAAATGGTTTAAATGGGATTAGTTGATTTTTAGTCTTCTCACAAAAAAATATCAAGGTTTAATTAATGTTTATTGAAGTTTAGTTGTGAAAGTTGTTTTGAAAATGTGTGGACCTAAGTCCAAGTTTATTATGAAAGTAGTTCAATTTTTTAAAAATGAGAAGAGTTTTCAAAAGGAAGGAGAATTTTTTTTTTTGAAATTTAAGAAGGATGGGAGAAGAAGAATAGGCTATCCTAAAGCATAAGGTAAAAGCTAGGGATAAGAACCATCTAACCAACAAGAAACCAATACTTGACATTATGAGCCAAGATAGAATTCCCATTCTTTGAATTGAAACCAAGCAAGCAAAGATACTAGACCTCTTGTGAGAACTAAACTTCAAGTGTATTAAGTCTTCATAAAAATTGGGTAGAGTAACGGCTGTATACGGGTGAATTCCAGATTACAAATAAAGAATATAATCACAATAACATGTACACAAAATAAACAAACAACCCAATGTCTTGAGGTAAACCTCAAGAACTCCAAACAAAATTTCAATTAAGGTCACAAGGTCTCCAACATAGGCCAAGGTTTCTAATCCTAAGTCCAAGAAGTCCAATACTCCATAATGCCTAGGATAGTAACCAAATAGTCCAAGTATCATTAAAGTTTTTTATGGTTCATGTTGATTATTAGGTATCTTAGAAGAGAAAAGAAAAGGCACAAGTGAGCAAAATAAAAATGACATGAAATGTAATGCTTAAAGTAAATGGTACATAAAGCATAAAAAATAAAAGGGCATAAAGTAAAAATAATTTAATAATTAGTGGTTAGTTGGATGACCATCTTGAAACTTGCATTTGTAACTTATTAGAGGATTGGTAGAACCAAAGTTTCCACACAACAAGTTGCATTTGCTTTTTGTCAAGTATATCATTCATTTGGAATCCTCCAAATTACCATTTAATGATCGATGATGTTTAAGTGATTCACGTTGACCAAAAGTGTTGTAGATCCATTAGAGGATTGGTAGAACCAAAGCCTCCACAAAATGAATCTCAAGGTTATTGGATTAAAGAGATCAAGTTAACATACTTGGGCTTACAAATATAGGTTTGGGCCACGAATGATCATTTATTTGAATCGGGACAAAATTTAGCGCTATGTTAAACAATCGTAAGTGGACTTATATAGAAGTCACAACTATTTTGAGGCCCGTCAATAGCAATCTATGCACCATTTGTTTTGAGACATGATATAGAGATCATGCTCCAATAACACTTAGTGCAATGAGAAAGGGCCAAGATGAAGAGGGGTGGGAGAGAATATACAAACCACATTTGAATTAAATTTAAATCAAACTATTATTAAAATCATTCATCCATTTTTTTGTAGAGTTAGACTCAACACCATGGATCCAATGATGTTAACAAAGTTCATGACCAAAAATTCAATCCAAGATCAGCCAGAAAATAATCACAAAATAATATTGCATTTAATATATACATTAAAGAAGGTTTTAAAAATATTTTAAAATAGAAATAAAACAGAAAAATATCAACTATGTTCAAATTAATCAAGAAATAAAAAGTAAGACCATAGAAAAATCATAAAAAGACTCAAATATTTTTACAAGATTTTTGGTAATTTTTTTAAAGTCAGAAACTATTTTTAAAATTAAAAGAAATGAGTAAAACAAACCAAAAATGATAAAAAAATACCAAATTCAGAAATAAAAAATAAATGAGGTCACCAATATTTATCACAATGTCATTGGATCTTTCCATAATTTTTTCAGAATTAAAAAATGCATGAAAGTATTTTTAAACATTTAAAACAAATGAAATAAAGTGAATATTTATAAAAAATACCAAAACACAAAATTAAATTGTGAAAAAATAAAAATCAGAAAGAGAATAATCAAAAATATTTTTCCTAATTTTTTCAGATTTTTTGGACTAAAAATGAATTTTCTATGATTTTTTTAAGTTTAAAACAATTAAATATAAAAATCAGAAAAGAAAATAAAAGTAAAAAATATGTGGACCATTGGATGAGAGTCAAAACGCGTTAGTAATCAAATCCAAGAGATCTGGCACGTTGTGCATATCATGGTCATTAGTGAATAAAGCACTGAATCAAATGTAAATCAGAAATTTAAAAAATTCAAATGGCGATATTTCATTGGTTGAAGGATGACACGTTGGTCATCTTCAACCTCCAGCCAGTCCCAAAACTAGGTTGCTCAATCTGTAAAATTAGAGCACGAGACATATGCCATTCATTTCGTCTCTTCAAGACGAAGACAACCACACCCTCGCGACAAATTTATATAAACTGTAGCTCAAGCAATTTGCAAGGAAAGTTTTGAAAAGGGAGTTGAAATTTCATGGTCAAAACGTGTTTCCAATAAAGAGAAAGTGTTGTAACTAGAACCAGGGCAATGAGACCATCACAATGATATCAAAGTTTTGAAGAATTGATGAAGGAATCTACCTATTGAAGTTGAGTTGCAGAGCTCTGAAACTCGACTTCTATGGAGCAATATAGGGCACGATTCTTGAATGTAATTATATGGTTAGCTTCAGGGAAGATCAAGGAAGGTGAATTGATGGAAAAATTGGATTAAAAAAGGCTTGAGAATGGATTTCAAAGTTTCTAAATTTTGAGTTATAGAACAAGTTTGGCAGGGTGATTCTGGTTATCCAAGCTTGAGGAAATGAATGGGGGATGACCCTCTATTTATAGGGAATCAAATGGAATGTCCAAGCGTGTGAAATGATGAAGTTTAGAGGGAAATCGTGTGAAGTTGCAAACAAGAAAAGTGTGACTTCTAATTTGATCAAAACTCATCCAAAACACGCGTTTTGTTGTGCTAATCACTTCGGGAAGTTCACTAAACATGTTTAGAGGCAAAAATGCGCAGAAACAAAGTGTTTAGAAGCTAAACCAATGATTTCAAATTCTGACTTTTGAAGAAACTTCAGTGCCAAGTTACCAAGTTCAAATCAATGGCATTCTCAGGTCAAGGAGTCTTAGGGCATGATTTTTGATGCTTTAGAAAGATGAGGTTACAAGCTTTGTAATTGAAAAAGAATGGAAACTAATGGATGCTTGAGCTGAAAGTTGCATTGAGTCAAAGTTGGGAAAAAGAAGTTGACTTTCCATACTTAGAAATATTTTAAGTTTTTTTTTCAAAAGTGACTTATAATATTTTGCATCCAAACATGGCCTTCCAATTGAAATTTGGTCTTGACCAAAAAATATGGTATGAAATAGACCTATTGAATGACACTTTGAAACTTGAACCATTCGAAATATCCAAAAATTAAGAGAGTTATGAATTTTTGAAGTTGGCAAAAAATCATGAAATGACCTATAATATTTTGTATCCTTAGGGCATCTTCCATCCATTTTCTAACTTTGCACATAAAAGAAGGCATAAAGTTTACATTCTCAAGATCATTATGGAAAAAGAATAGGCTCAAGGTGATAAAACTTGGCCAAGTTATGATCATTTTAAGTCACACATGAGAAATTGGGGGCTCATCTGGAGGACTTGTAATATTTCTTCATCATCAAGTTTCTTCCACATGAAAACTCCTTGAAACTTTTGAAGTGATTTGTTTATAACCATTTTAAGAGAAGGATGTTTTTGGAATCACTAAAAAATACCAAAAGATGACCAAGATATGCTTCTTTGAAGTTCAAAACCCTAGCTCCTAGATCAAGAAAATGCTTTGAGGAACTTTGACAATTTTGAACAAACTTCTTGTACAAACACAAACGATTTGTAAATAGAAGTTGTTGAGGATGAAAATGAGAACTCATAGCCACCAAAACAACTTTCATATCTTGAGAATTGAGAGAAATATGCACTTGTGACCAATGGGAATAAAGCCTTGTCCAAGCATGACAACTTCTTCAATCAACCCCTTCTACTTTTGAATAAAATTTGATAACCTTGAAATGTGGTGAACCAAAATAACTTTGCCATGCCATTTCTTCCAAAACATATCCAATTGTGAGGTTTGAACTTCTCAAGCTTTATTGACTAGGGCATGGAAATAAACTCATGAACCCATGGAGCAACTTGCTAAATCTCATTACCTTTACCTACATTAGTAATAAGCAAGACAAACCAACATTGCATTTTATTAGTTAAAAGGAAAAATCAAGACAAAATATTTTTGATCACAAAAGAAAATAAGTCAAGGTGCTTGGTGATTCCTTAAAGAGCAAAGCTAAAGGTAGGGAGGACAATCAAGAACCCTGATGTGATCTTGTTGTGATTGAATCAATATGGTATGATGAAGAGATCTTAGGGGCAAAAAGTGGGGTACAACAGCTGCCCTTATTTAATTTTCTTCTATCAGGAGATACGAAGGTTAAAAATCTTCGTGTCGACGCGATCGAAGATACTTAAATATAAAACAAACCTTATTTTTGGCCCTAAGATGCCATGCAATTCTTATAAATATGAGTGCACACGGACAACTCCAAAGGGACGCAAAACACCATTGGGGATGTAACAAAATAAAGAAACAAGACAGCAACCCGACCAGGAAAATAAATCACTGGTGGATCAAAAGAATCAACTTAGAGAGGATGGTAAAATGGTCAAAGGATACACCAACTCCTACTGAAGGTGAAACTACCACCGTTCACTAAAGGTAGAAAGAGGAAAGAAATAAGAACACTGACGTTCACTGACGGTGAGCTACCCACATTCACTGAAGGTAGAAGGAAAATAAATAGCATAACATCACCGTACACTGACGATGAACTACCAACGTTCACTGAGGGTAGCAAAAAGATAACAATCACAAACTTTCACTGAAGGTGACCTACCAACTTTCACAGAGGGTAGAAAAAAGATAACAATCACCAACTTTCACTGAAGGTGACCTATCAACTTTCACTGAAGATAGAGAGAAAATATCATAACATCGTCATTCACTGACGATGAACTACCAACGTTCACTGAGGGTAGAAAAAAGATAAAAATCACCAACTTTCACTGAGGGTGACCTACCAACTTTCACTGAAGGTAGAGAGAAAATATCATAGCACCGCCATTCACTGACGATGAACTACCAATGTTCACTGAGGGTAGCAAAAAGATAACAATCACCAACTTTCACTGAAGGTGACCTACCAACTTTCACTGAAGGTGGAGAGAAAATATCATAGCACCACTGCTCACTGACGATGAACTACCAACGTTAACTGAGGGTAGCAAAAAGATAACAATCACCAACTTTCACTAAAGGTGACCTACCAACTTTCACTGAAGGTAGAGATAAAATATCATAGTACCGCCGTTCACTGATGATGAACTACCAATGTTCACTGAGGGTAGCAAAAAGATAATAAGTTTTCCCCAAAATTCTGGCATTTCACCTAGAACGGGTTTCAACTTATTCTTTAACCAAGGCACTCCGCCTAGAAAGGGTAATACATAATTTGTCTTAAATAAAGAGACTACCACTTGCAAAGATTTCACAATGAACTGTCTCCACGATATTGAACGACTGGCCATCCACTGGAGTAATTTGACAATGAACTGCAAACTATCCACTCATAGAGAAGATAGAAAAAAAAGTAACGTCGACATTTACAGGGAAGTACAATTTGCTCAAATAAAGAGACCTGTTACTTGTTGTTATAGGAATAAATGATTTCAGGGGAGAGCAATATGACTTCCTGGGGAAATGCCAATATATTACTGCTTGAGGAGATAAAGTTCTTCTCGTGCAAAATAAATGCACATTCTCAAATCAATGCTCGAAGCTTACCGAAATCCAAAGTAATAATATTGTCGAGGATAACAAATTCAAACCAGAAATAAACTGGAATGAGACAGTCATCCGAAACACTTCCTTTGAGAAATAAACTCAAGAGGGAAACCCAAATCATCCATACAAAGAGATGTACAAGAAGGCTAAAGCAAAAATCTTCCATGAGGGATAACTCAGTGGGGAAATTGAAAGAATATACGCTTTCTGCTTAAGGCCAACACTCTATTGGAGAGACGACAACATAAATCTGCAAAACAGGGTAATATGTCAACAAAATATTAACGAATGTGAATGAGCGATGATTTGCCGATTTTAGCTATGTATGATGTATGTATGAATGTATGAGTGTTATCGCGCATATGCTGACAAAACAGATATATAATACTGGGATTAAACAGGCAAAACCAACCCGGGCACAATCAACACTCGGCTAAATTACACCCATGATGAATAATCCAAGAAAAGTAAGCGACAACTGAGGAAACAAAACCTACTTCATGGTTTAACTTTATTGGGGAGAAATGTAATTCGGAAGTAAACAAAATATAGCGACCAAACAGTACAAATATAGAGATACAACATCCTCTCCCATCCTTTACCAGGGAATAGCACTCAGACTTTAACGGGGAATCAAATATTTTCAAAAGTAATGCCTCTACTGGGGATTTAAAAAATCAATTTCAAGTAGAGCAGACGAACATCTAATCATCAAAACATTTACTGGGGGATTCGTGCCGACTTTATTAGGGAGGTCAACACCACATTCACAAAGGGAAAACCAATATACATTCTTCATTGGGGAAAACAGAGGCCCGTGTTCTTAGAGAGTAATTATTGTACCAACTTCTCTTGAAAAAAGAACTTCTATTAAACAAAAGAAACCTTCATTGGAGAAATCTTGGATTGAATCTTCATATCATACAAATTCAAAAAAGAGGAGAAATGAACCAAAAATTGACTGGGGACACTAGAGTCACAAACCTAATACAGCAACAACATCTTGAGAAAAACTTCTCCGGGAAACAAAACTTCTTAAAAGCAACTGGAGTTCGTCCATTCCTGGGATCACCACTTTTGTTTTTTTTCTCTTGCGTCACAAATTTTAAAGTAAAAGCAAATTGTAAATTCTTTTTGAAAATCAATTTTGTTATTTAATCTTTTCACTTTGAAAGTTATTATCAATAATAAATGGAGTCTTTGCAAGCTAAATAAAATAAGAAATACAAAGAATTGGGTAAAAGCTCAAATTTTATTAATAGAATGGTATCCTACGAATGGCGAGACTCCATGGATAATTACAAAGTTCTGAAAATGGTAATGTATAATTGAAAAGATACATTAAGATACAATGACCACTATCCCCTCTAACAACTTTTGAAATCCTGAGCAGTGGCTTCTGTTAAAGTATGATGAGGATCCGAGAATATTTTTGCTCTAATGATCAAGTCTTGTCTGATACAGTTACTTGCCAAGAAAGTCCCTAACTTTTGCCTAAGCTGCCCTTGCGGGTTTTCAACTTAACGGGAAATTTATTCTGTTTATGTCTCTAATTTTTGCCTAGACCTCCCTTTTGGGTTTTCGGCCTACCGAGGCGCTCTTTTTTGCCTAATCTGCCCTTTCGGGTTTTCAACTTAGCGAGCTGTTCTTTTATTTCTTTAGGAGAAGTATTTCTTGACTACATCAGCATTCATGGGACGTGGGAACTCCTCGCCATCCATTGTTTCAAGAATTAATGCACCGCCAGAGAAGGCTTTCTTGACAACAATCGTGTCAATACCCCACATAGAGAAAGGCTATGGGAAGAGATAAAATTTAGAAGTGTCGGAGGCACGTGAATCTTGTCCGCATAAATCTGGCATTTATAACATTTCTTTGGAATTTTGTAACAGTCAGATTCCATTGTCAGCCAATAATAACCAGTCCTTAGCATCTCTTTAGCCATCGAATGTCCATTGGCATGAGTGCCAAATGAACGTTCATGAATCTCATGCATCAACATGTCTGCTTCGTGTTTATCCACGCATCTGAGCAAGACCATGTCATAATTTCTCCTGTATAACACATTTTCAGTGAGGAAGAAGCTGTCAGCCAATCTTCTCAATGTCTTTCTATCTTTATTCAATGCACCAATCGGGTATTCCTGAGTCTGGAGAAAATGCTTGATATCATAATACCAAGGTTTCTCATCTGCTACCTCTTCTGTTGTAAACACATGAGCGGGCCTATCCAGTCGTTGAACCATAATTTGAGGTATATCATTCCAAGTATTCACTTGATACATAGAAGCCAGAGTTGCCAGAGCGTCCGCCATTTGATTTTCATCTCTAGGAATGTGATGAAATTCAACTTTATTAAAGAAGGGTAACAACCTTATAGCATAATATCTATAAGGGATCAAGTCGGGGTGACGAGTATCCCATTCTACTTTAATCTAATTTATTACCAAAGCTGAATCACCATATACATCTAGAATTTTAATTCTGAGATCAATAGCCTCCTCGAGACCCATGATGCAAGCCTCATATTCTACCATATTATTAGTACAATCAAATGTCAACCTGGATGTAAAAGGAATGTGCGATCCATGTGGAGTGACAATCACAACACCAATTCCTTTACCATAAGCATTCACAGCTCCATCAAATATCATACTCCAACGAGATTCAGGATCAGGACCTTCCTTAGTTAATGGTTCATCACAATCTTTCACTTTCAGAAAAATCACATCCTCATCGGGAAAGTCATACTTCACATACCGATGATCATCAACTGGTTGGTGAGCAAGATAATCTTCCAACATGTTGCTTTTAATAACTTTTTGAGTGTGGTATTCGATGTCATATTCAAAAACAAAATATACCAGCGGGCAATTATCCCAGTAAGAGCAAGCTTTTCAAAAATGTACTTGATTGGATCCATTTTGGAGATCTACCAAGTAGTGTGATTCAACATATACTGCTGCAAACGTTTTGCCGCCCAGTCCAAAGCACAACATGTCTTTTCCAGCATGGAATACCGTGACTCACAATCAGTAAACTTTTTACTGAGATAATAAATGGCATAATCTTTCTTCCCTATTTCATCTTGTTGTCCCAGAATACAATCCATGGATTTATCTAACACTGTCAGATAAATAATCAAAGGTCTTCCTTCGACAGGAGGGAGAAAGATAGGAGGTTAAAGCAGATATTCTTTAATACTTTCAAATGCCCTTTGGCAGTCATTCGTCCATACACAACCTTGATCTTTCTTTAACAACTTAAAGATCGGTTCACATGTTGCAATCATGTGGGAAATGAATCTGGAAATATAATTAAAACGCCTGAGGAACCCTCTGACTTGCTTTTCAGTTCTCGGTGCTGACATCTCTTGAATTTCTTTAACTTTATCAGGGTCAACTTCGATTCCTTTCTGGCTAACAATGAAACCCAACAATTTCCCCGATCGAACACCGAAGGTACATTTATTTGGATTCAAGCAGAGACGATACTTCCCGAAACGCTGAAACAACTTCAACAAATCTTCTACATGCCCTTCTTCAGTCTGGGATTTAGAAATCATATCATCAACATATACCTCAATTTCCTTATGCATCAGATCATGGAATAGGGTTGTCATAGCCCTCTGGTACGTTGCACCAGTGTTCTTCAACCTGAAGGATATCACTCGGTAATAGAATGTTCCCTAGGGTGTGATAAACATTTTTTTTCCATGTCCTCTAGAGCCATTATTATTTGATTATACCCGAAAAATCCGTCCATGAACGAAAATACTTTGAATTTTGTTGTAGTATCTACTAACATATCAATGTGTGGCAATGGAAAATCATCTTTTGGACTATCTTTATTTACATCTCTGTAATCTACGCACATGCGAACTTTTCCGTCTTTTTTTTAGTACTGGGACAATATTGGAAATCCACTGAGGACACACTGATGTCACAAGAAAACCGGTATTAATCTGCTTTAGAACCTCCTCTTTGATCTTTAATTCCATATTGTTGTACCCCAATTTTTTCCCCTAAGATCCCTTCATCATACCATGTTGATTCACTCACAATAAGATCACACTAGGATTCTTGGTTCCCCTTCCTATATGTAGCTTTGTCCTTTTGAGGAATCACCAAGAACCTTGACTTATGTTGTTTTGTAATCATGAATATTGTTTTTGTCTTGATTTCTTATTTCAACTAAATAAAATTCAATGTTGGTTTGTCTTGCTTGTTATCCATGTAGGTAAAGGCAATGGGATTTAACAAGTTACCCCATGGGTTCATGAGTTTATTTCCATGCCCTAGTCATTATAGCTTGAGAAGTTCAAACCTCATCCTTGGATTGGTTTTAGGAGAATTGGCATGGCAAGGTTGCTTTGGTTTATCACATTTCAAATTTATTAGATTTGACTCAAATATACAAGGGGTTTGATTGGAGAAGTTGTCATGTTTGGACAAGGCCTTGTTCCTATTGGTCACAAGAGCATATTTCTCTCAAAATTCAAGATATGGAAGTGGTTTTTATGGCAATGAGTCTTCATTATCATCCTCAACAACTTCTATTCACAAAGCAAGAATATTGGTACAAGAAGTTTGTTCAAACCTGTCAAAGTTCCTCAAGACATTCTCTTGATCTAGAAGTTAGGGTTTTGAATTTCAAAGGAGCATATCTTGCTCATCTTTTTGTATTTTTGAGTGATTACAAATACATCATTCTCTTTAAAGGGTTATCAACAAATAACTTCAAAATTTCCAAGGAGTTTTCATGTGGAAGAAACTTGGTGAAGAAGAAAGATTACAAGCCATCCAGATGAATCCACAATTTTACATAAGTAACTTCAATTGATCATAACTTGGTCAATTTTCATCATCTTGAGTCCATTATTTTTCCATAATGATCTTGAAGACGCGAACTTTATTCCTTCTTTTATGTGCAAAGTGGGAAAATGGATGGAAGTTGCCTTAAATATGCAAAAGATTATAGGTCATTTCATGATTTTTGGCCAACTTCAACAAGTCATAACTTGCTCAATTTTTGGATATTTTGAGTGGTTCAAGTTTCAAAATGTCATTCAAGATATCTACTTCATTCCATCTTTTTTGGTCAAGAGCAAATTCCAGGTGGAAGGCCATGTTTGGATGCAAAAGATTATAGGTCATTTTTGAAGAAGAATTTGAAATATTTCTAAGTATGGAAAGTCAACCCTTTTTCTTCAACTTTGACTCAATGAAAATTTCAACTCAAGAATCCACTTGATTCCATTCTTTTTCCATTGCAAAACTTGTAACCTCATCTTTCTAAAGCATCAAGAATTATGCCCTAAGACCCCTTGAGTTGGAAATGCCATGGATTTGAATTTGGTAACTTGAAACTGAATTTTCCACAAAGCCAGAATTTTGAAATCCATAATGTGACTTCTAAACACAAGATTTATGCGCGTTTTTGATTTAAACTTGATTAGCAAACTTGCCATAAGTGATTAGCACCCCAAAATGCAAGTTTTGGTTGATTTTTGATGGAAATGAAGTCACACTTCACTCGTGCTCGACCTTCACTCAATTTCCCTCCAAACTTCCCTGTTTCTTCCAATTTTCATTACCATTCACTTCCCTATAAATAGAGGGTCATCCCCCATTCATTTCTGAAAACTTTGAAAGCCAAAAACACTATGCCAAAACTTCACACGAACCCATCTTTTTTTAATTCAGTTTCTGAGATTTAAGCTCCCTTTTTCAAAATTCTTTGTGCATTCATCATCCTTAAGCATCATATAAACTCTCCAACACTTAAACCAATCAAAACGAGTCATAATTCAAGCTATATAAGTCCAGTTTCAGAGCTTTTTCCTTGAACTTCAAAAAGGTAGAATTCTCCACCATTTGGATCCAAATCAAGCACTAATCTATTCTACTCCTTCTCCTGATTCCAATGCTCCTTACAATTTTTAATTCAATTGAGAATTAAAAGAGAAATCTCAAATTGAAGGTGCTCGCTATTTTCTGGGTTTTTGATTCATATCTCTCTCCATACCTTATATAAATTTGGCGCGATGGTGGTGTTAGAACCGTCTTGAAGAGACGAGTTCAATGATACTAGCTTGGGATCCTAATTTTTCCATTTGAAGGATCTCACAAAATCTCCATTGCAGGGTGTCTGGAGGTTGCAAATGATGACATGTCTCGTCTCAGCCAATGATAGCGGGCCAAACGCTTTAATTTTATTGGTTGCCCTTTTTCTGATCCTATGCGTATCTCACTAAGGTCCATATCAAGCACAGCGCGTCTGGTCCACTGGATCAGCTTACTAACGCGTTTTGACTATGATCTGATGGTCCACATCTTTTTGGTTTTATTTTATTTTCTGATTTTATATATTTTTTTTGATTAAATTTTCAAAACTTCATAACTCTTTTATTTTTTTATCCAAAAATCATGAAAAAATTCACAAAAATACTTTGAATTATTTCTGATCTCGTGACTATTTTTTCACATTTTTATTATGATATTTGATATTTTTTATATTTTTTTGAATTATTTTCTTTCTTTTAATTACTTAGAAAATACTTTCTGATATTTTTTAATTCTGAAAAAAATTCATAAATATTATTTTGCATATTTTTGACTTTCTGAAAATTTTATGGAATTTTATATTGAGGTTTGCTATTTTTGACCTATTTTTGTTTGTTTGAGAAATTTTTAAATAGTTTAAAAATAGTTTCTGACTTTTAAAAATTACCAAAATTTTATAAAAATATTTGGATCCATTTCTGATTTTTCTATGGCCTTACTTTTTCTTTCTTGATTAATTTGAACATAGTGGATATTTTTCTCTTCTATTTTGATTTTTAAACATTTTTTTAAACCCTTTTAATGTATATATTAAATATAATATTATTTTATGATTATTTTCTGGCTGTCTTGAGTTAATTTTTTTGATCATGACTTTATTAACATCATTGAATCTTGGGTGTTGAGTTCAACTCCACCAAAATGGATGAATAATTTTAATAATAGTTTGATTAAATTTTTGATTCAAAAGTGGTTTATTCATTTTTCCCATCCCTCTTCATCTCATCCCCTTCTTATTACAATAGATGTTGTTGGAACATGATCTCTATATCATGTCTCAATAAATGGTGCATAAATTGCTATTGATCGGCCTCAAAATAGGTGTGACTTCTATATAAGTCTACTTACGATTGCTTAACATAGCGCTAAATTTTGTCCCGATTCGAATAAATGATCATTCGTGGCACAAACTTATGATTGCAAGCCCAAGTATGTTAATTTGATCTCTTTGATCCAATAACCTTGAGATTCATTGTGTGGAGGCTTTGGTTCTACCAATACTCTAATGGATCTACAACACCTTTGGTCAACGCGGATCACTTAAACATCGTTGATCATTAAATGGTACTTATGAGAATTTCAAATGGATGATATACTTGACAAAAAGCAAATGTAACTTGTTGTGTGGAGACTTTGGTTCTACCAATCCTCTAATGAGTTCCAAATGCAAGTTTCAAGATGGTCATCCAACTAACCACTAATTATTGACTTGTTTTACCTTATGCTTTTATTCTTTTTTTATGCTTTATGTACCATTTACTTTTAGCATTTACATTTTATGCCATTTCCATTTTTTCTCATTTGAGCATTTATTTTCTTGCCATTTTTACTTTGCTCACTTGAGCTCTTCTTTTCCTTTCTTAAGATACTTAATAATCAACATAAACTATAAAAATCTTTAATGGTACTTGGACTATTGGGTTACTATCCTTGGCATTATGGAGCATGAGACTTTTTCTTGGACTTAGGATTAGAAACCTTGGCCTATCTTGGAGATATTATCTGATTATTTTTTCTGGAGTTCTTGAGGTTTACCTCAATACATTGGGTTGCTTGTTTGTTTTTGTGTGCAGGTTTTTGTGATTACATCCTTTGTTTGTAATCTGGAATTCACCCGTATATAGCCGTTACTCTGCCCAATTTTTGTGAAGACTTAATACACTTGAAGTTTGGTTCTCTCAAGAGGTCTAGTATTTTTGCTTGCTTGGTTTCAATCCAAGGAATGGGAATTCTATCTTGGCTCATAATGTCAAGTTTTGGCTTCTTTTTGCTTAGATGGTTCTTATACCTAGCTTTTACCCTATGCTTTAGGATAGTCTCTTCTTCTCCTCCCATCTTCTTTAATTTCAAAATCTTCTTCCTCCTTTTGAAAACTCTTCTTGTTTTGAAACTTGAACTATTTTCATAATAAACTTGGACTTATGTCCATGCATTTTCAAAACATTTTCATAAATAAACCTCCAATAAACTTAATAATACCTTGACATGTTTTGTGAGAAGAATAAAATTCAATCAATCTCATTTCAAACCATTTTGCCACTTTGGCTTTTTACCTTTGAAACTTTTCTTAAAAGATTAAACTCTTGTCAATCCTTGTAGTGATGCAAACAACTATACTTCTACAATATGTATTGAAGAGAGATATTTTCCACTTGGGTGTTGAGTGAGGCATTGTTGATTTTGAAATCCAAGCCATATCCTCCACTTTGAGATGATTCAAATTCTCCTTTCTCATGATTGTGGGTAGTAGGTGTGTTTCCACACGGACAATGACGATGATGTTTTATCTTATAAAATTAACCAACACATTTGGGTTTTAAATTTTTAAAAGAGGAACTATGTGTACCCTGATCCCCTATTGAATGAAAGGTGGTACGTAGGCACTAAAGGTTCGCAACCGCGGCGGGTGCAAAAATTATATAAAAAATATATATATTTCTTTTCTCACCACCACCATCCACTTTTTATATATACAACAATTTTCATAGCCAAAATATACAGATTTTACAAAGAGTCTGATGCGGAGTACCGTAGATGTTTAGGGTGCTAATACCTTCCCTTTGTATAACCAACCCTCTTACCTTGAATCTTTCCCCCCTTTTTTTGGGTTATTCTCTCTTTTCCCATTCCTTTGGAAATAATAAAGCGCGGTGGCGATTTTTATTTTGATTTGTATAAAGTCTAGTCAATCCAATGGCTTAGTCTTGAACATTTCTACCGCTACAGAAAAATGGCGACTTCACTGGGGAAAGATTGACCTCTTACTGGTCCATTTCTAAGTGGGTTAAGCCTATCTTTGTTTATATCTTTATATGTGTTATTGTTGTTTATGTGTTATATGTTATATGTATGTTTGTCTGGATTTTCCTAGTTTTCGGGGTGCTTGGTGATTACTCATAAGTCCTATACCCGGACTTGGCTAAACTTTAAGATAGGACGGGAAGTATAGTCATGTTAACTTTGAGGGTGTAATCCCAAAAAAGGAGGCATGAGATCCCCCACTCAGTGGAGGCCCTTTGACTGTAGTTTCGTTTACCGAGTAATCAGGAAGGCGTAATTCTTTCGACCTGGGAGTCTGCTGAAACTGAGGACCGTAGAATACCAAACCCATCTTGGCCTTTTAGGTGTAGTGCTAAAGCTATGACAGAGTAATCCAGAAATAGTTTTCACCCGATACTACACTCAAACGAGTCTTTCTTGAGAATATTACTAATTACCGAGTTAATCAGGAAGTTGGTAATATCCGAAGGAAGGATGTAGACTTTGGGAACCTCTAGAACCTTTTTCGGAAGGTGATAACTTTAGACCAATACCTTATGGGTAGTAACTTCGACCTCATGCTCGTGACGTTGAACCTATGAATCCTATATGTGTGATCTTGTGTGTGATTGGTGCATCATGCATCCATGCACTCATAAGCATCTTTTGAAGAAACCATATTTCAAGGGATTTAAAGGTTGAATATTTGTGAATATCTCAGGTCTTTTTTAACCATGGATTCTGGAAAGAGAAAGACCGGGAAGTACAGTTTCAAGGATCCCAAGATAGATGAGTTGATCAGTCTAATCCCCGAGATCGAGTGTTCTGCAGACTTTCGGAAGAAGTATGGGTCCATTATTCCTCTCATGAAGCTGAAGATGAAGAAGGGTATTCTCTCGACCATGGTCCAGTTCTATGATCCGATGTATCATTACTTTACTTTTCCCGACTATCAGTTTATGCCTACACTGGAGGAGTATTCTTATCTTTTGGATTTACCTGTTACCGATCGTGTTCCTTTTACTGGTTTGGAGGGTGAGACGAAATCACATGAGATTTCTGCTTTGATTCATCTAGGGAAATTTGAGGTGGAAGCCCATATGACTACTAAAGGAGGGATTAGAGGATTACCAGCTCAGTTATTATTGGAGAAAGCTCGTTACTTTTCCAGAATGAAGAGTACAGTTGCTTTTGAGGCCATCTTTACTCTACTTGCTTACGGGTTGTTCTTATTTCCTAATGTGGACAGGTTTGTTGACAATAACGCTATCAAGATATTCATGATTGGAAACCCAGTTCCTACATTGTTGGGTGATGCTTATTACTCTATTCATCTTCAGAATTCTTATCATGGGGGGATGATTATCTGTTGCACGCCTCTGTTGTACCGGTGGTTTATATCTCATATGCCTCAGTCTGATGCTTTTTGGGATGTCAAGAAGGAACCCCGTTGGGCTCCTAAGATCATGGCACTTACTCACTCGGATATTGATTGGTATCATCTAGTTTACCAGGATATAGATATTATTGACAGTTGTGGTAGTTTCCCCAATGTACCTCTTCTTGGTACAAAGGGTGGAATTAACTATAACCCTGTTCTTGCACGGCGAAAACTGGGTTATCCGATGAGGGATAAACCAAATAGTATTCATTTGAGTAGTTTCTTTCTGAAGGAAGGGGAAGACCATAGGGAAGCTAGGGAGAAGATTGCAAAGGCCTGACGTCACATTCATAAGAAGGGTAGGAAGGATTTGGGACCTAGGGATGCTGTTTCTTTGGAGCCATATCTTCAGTGGGTCCGATTGAGAGCCATTCAGTTAAAGATGTCGTATACCCGGGAGACACCCATGCCTGATCTATTTGTGAAGACCACTACTTCCTTATTAGATGATATGGAAGAGCTGCAGCTTGCTTTGGTTTGATGCATCAGGAAAGGGATGCTTGGAAGAACAAGTTCCAAAATTTAGAGAGTTCCTACAGAGCAGACTGAAGGAGAAAGACGACTTGATTGAGATCCTTGAGAATCGAGCGGTAGAGTCTATGGAGAGGAAAGGGGATTTATTTTCTCCTAAGCCTCAATTAGGTGTTTATCACTTACTTCATGATTCAGATGATTGGAAGGAGATTTCCATCAGACATATGGAAGAAAACCAGAGGTTGAAGGCTCAGATTGTCATGCTCACGGGGAAGCGCTATCATATAAAGTGATTTCCATCAGTTCTTTTTCTCAGGGTTTTAGATTTTGTTTTCATCTTGTACTTGGGTTTTTGAAATATGTCTATAAACTTTAAATCCCTTGAAGTATTAAATAATGAAGTAAAAATAATCATGTGCATTGTATATCATGCATCATATTGCACATATTTCATGCATTTGTTATGCATATCCAGGTGTCTTACCAAGCTTCTTTACTTCGTTCAGCAAGCTGACTCATCACTACAACACTCGGGCTAATTTCAAAAAGAAGATGGACAACTTAGAACAGGAGAATCGCGAGCTGCGCGAAGAAGTTTCTGCTTTGAAGGCCGGCTTGGCCAATTTGACTACTCTGATGGAAGCTCTGGTGACTGCTCAAAATCAGCCACCGAGTGTTCAACCTCAACCAACAAGGGCAAATACTAAAGCTCTGACTGTTCCCGTATCTACTACTCCGGTTGTTGTTCAAAATCGCATGCCTCAAGGTTATCCATGGGGAATTCCAGAGAATTTCTCACTTGAAGGTTTCAATCTTGGTCCTCAAGATACTCCAGTGGTTCAGACTATTGTTACTCCAGCACCTCATGTGGTGCATGCTGTTCCTGTTGCGCCTCCTCCGGTGAATATGGTTTTGTTTGTTAATGATGATGTGTGTCGTCCTTTCCCTCCACCAAGTGAAGACTTGGATCTTTATGACAAAATGGATGATTTTCAAGAGCAGTTTGACAAGATGCAAAGAGAGATGAAGGCCCTTAGGGGAAAAGATCTATTTGGGCAGAATGTGAATGAGCTATGTTTGGTCCCGAACATTAAGATACCTTTTAAGTTCAAGGTCCCGGAATTCGAGAAGTATAAGGGAAACACTCACCCTTGTGCTCATATGGTGATGCACGTGAGGAGAATGTTTACCCATACTGATGATCAGCGTCTGTTGATTCACTTTTTTCAGGATTGTTTGATTGGTTCTGCATTAAAGTGGTATATGAGTTTGGACAGCTCCAATATCCATACATTTAATGATTTGGGAGAAGCATTCATCAAGAAATACAAGTACAACATGGACATGGCGCCTGACCGTAATCAACTTAGGGCCATGGTTCAGAAAGACAGGGAATCGTTCAAAGAGTATGCGTAGAGATGATGTGAGGTAGCCGCCCAAGTGATTCCTCCCATGGAAGAGAAGGAGATGACTAAGATTTTCTGGAAGACGCTGGGTGCTTTCTACTACGAGAGGATGGTAGCAAGCACGCCAAGTGACTTTACTGAGATGGTAGGAATGGGTATCCGCTTGGAAGAGGCTGTAAGAGAAGGTCGTTTGATGAAAAGTGAAGTGTCTGGAGGTGTAAAGAAGCCATCGTATTGGTTTACCAAGAAGAAAGAGGGAGATGCAAATGTTTTTATACAAGAGAGGAGGGTAAACGCTCCTAGAAGGAATTATCAGCGTCATCAGTAAGTCGCCTCAGTTATTCCTATTATGAATGCCGCTCCGACTACCGGTGCTTATCAGAGACCGTCCCAGCAGGGGAATCAAGGGTATAATCAGAGAAGGGAGAGTTATGACCCTATTCCCATGAGCTATACAGAGTTACCACCAGCATTGATTCAGAAGAAGTTAGTCCAGACGTGACCACCTCCCACCGTACCATCACCACTGCCTTGGTATTACAAGGCAGACCAAACATGTGCTTTTCATCAGGGAGCACCAGGGCATAATGTTAAGAATTGTTATCCTTTGAAGAATGAGGTGCAGAAATTGGTAAAGTCTGGTGTTCTATCTTTCAAGGACATGGGGCCTAATGTGAAAGATAATAATCTACCCAAGCATGGGTGAGTAAATGCTGTAAATATGGTGGTCGGTTGTCCAGGCGACTTCTAGATTTTTGAGATTAATCTGGTTAGAGGATATTTGGTGAAAATGCACGCAGACCTCTGTGAATTTAGCTACTATACGCATGACCATTCCAGTTGTGCTATTTGCAGTATGAACATACAAGGTTGCGAGAAGATAAAATTTGATTTACAGGAATGATGGATGAGGGCCTCATCCACATAATTAGGCCTAGGGCAGAGTAAGAAGAGGAAGTGAATATGGTTTCTGGATGTACTGGTGAATTCAGAATTTTTGATGTAGAGTATATGAATGAGGATCTCGTGCAGTTGCATGCTACCTTCTGCCATACGGCTGGTCAGGTTGAACACCAATATGGATCTTGCCTAGTTTGCTGTCGAGATCCCCGAGGATGTTCAATCGTGAAGAAGGGTGTTCAATTGTTGTTAGACAATGGAACTATCAAGATCACATGTCAGAGGGATGATTATCATGAGGTTGATATGGTTGAAGTTTGTTTAATGGAAGAAGAGTCAGAGGAAGAGTATGCCTCTGCGGATGAGTATTTCTCTTCAGACGGAGATTTGTTTTCCAGAAATGACTTATTAATGACTAGTTGTGTTGAAGAAGGGGTAAACATCATTGTGCCTTATTTTGGTGCACCAGCCCATTTTGAGGTGGAGTATCATAGCAAGCCAGCTCTTACCCCATTGGTAATTATTTTGTCGGGTCCTATCCCCTACAAATCAGATAAGGCAGTGCCTTACAAATACAACACTACAATCTTAGAAGATGGGGTGGAAGTTCCCATCCAGCCAATGCCTGATGTTGGAAATATAGCTAAAAATAGCAGGGTTACCCGTAGCGGTCGTGTGTTTGTGCCGATTGTTCAGAGAGATGTTTCTGCTGGAAAGAAAATTAATGAGAATGATGAACCTAAGAAGGCTACAGGAGAGACTAGTGGAGCTACGCTAGAGAAAGAAGTGGATGATATTTTGAAAATAATTAAGATGAGCGACTACAGAATTGTATATCAGCTACTGCAGACTCCTTCAAAGATATCTATCTTATCTTTATTGATGAACTCCTCTGCTCATAGAGAATTCTTAATGAGGGTACTAGACCAAGATTTTATGGAGAGTGACATGCCAATAGATCAATTCAGCAGTGTAATTAGAAACATTACGTCATGTAATAACTTGAGTTTCTGCGATGATGAATTACCAGATGAAGGAAGGAATCACAACCTGGCCCTCCACATATCTATAAACGGCAAGAATGATTCGCTATCCAATGTGCTAATTGATAATGGATCCGCGTTGAATGTTATACCAAGTACCCTTGTGAAGTTGAAATATCAAGGAACGCCTATGCGCCCGAGTGGCATCATTCTGAAGGCGTTTGATGGGTCAAGGAAATCTGTCATCGGTGAAGTGGACTTACCTATCCATATAGGACCACATTTGTTCCAGACAACCTTCCAGGTCATGGACATTATTCCTGCATATAGTTGTTTTCTAGGACGGCCATGGATACAAGAAGCAGGGGATGTCACTTCAACTTTACATCAGAAGCTAAAGTTTGTGCGTGAAGGGAAGGTAGTGATCATAAATGGGGAGCAGGCGTTGTTGATATCTCATTTGTCCTCTTTCAGTATTGTAGAAGCGGATGAAGCTGTTGTTGGAACCTAGTTCCAAGCCCTACCCATTGACAACATAAGGGGAAATTATAATTCCATGGTATCACTAAAGGACGCGCAACAGGTTGTGCGTAATGGTCCTAGTGCAGTTTGGGGACGAATTGTGGATCCACTCGTGAACAAGAACAGAACTGGCTTGGGTTTCTCTTCAAAGAATGGAAAAGGCAAAAGTTTGAAGTCAAAGTCTACTATGAGAAGCTATCATGACATTTTCTGCAATGGAGGTTACCTCCATCCAACTGATTCTGGAATTAATGTTGTTGAGGAGGATGAAGCAGAGCAGGAAATACCGAATTATGTGACGCACGAAGTCATGGTTCAGAACTAGGTCACCATTGATGTTCCATCTTGCATAAATGTTTCAAAGTAATTTGATTTGATTAATATTTTTTCTTGAAAAGCTTTCACTCTGCCCAAGGTGGAAGTATTAATGTTGTAGGGCTTATCTGTTTGTTGTGACTTTTAAGATCATTAATAAAAGTTGTCTTTGCTTGCCGAATTATGTTTTTATTTCCTGCTTTTTCTTGGAAAATGGTAATAAAAAAAACCTTTAAAAATAAATAATAACTGAAATTCAATCTGCATGATCACTTGTTATATGTGTCGGTTTCTAAAAGCAATCATAAATCATATGTGCAGATTAATTAAAAAACTCGTTGAATACAATGACCTTGCACCCTCTCCCAACTTTGAATGTCATGTGTTTGGGGCTGAAGAAGAATATTATGATGAGATTCTAGAAGAGGTCTCACGGTTGCTTGAGCACGAGGAAAATACCATTCATCCATATAAAGAGCCTTTGGAAGTGATCAATTTGGGTTCAGAAGAAGATCCGAAGGAAGTCAAGATTGGAGCATCGTTGCATCCCGATGTGAAGAGAAGGTTGATTGAGTTGTTGAAAGAGTATGTAGATATTTTTTCTTGGTCTTACCAAGATATGCCTGGTCTAGATACATATATTGTCGATCACCGTTTGCCGTTGAAGCCAGAGTGTCCGCCAATTAAACAAAAGTTGAGAAGAACTCACCCAGATAAGACAGTAAATATCAAAGAGGAGGTTCTAAAGCAGATTGTTGTACCCCAAAATTTTCCCTCTCAATTTTATCAAGATTTCCCTTCATAAGGCTCCTTGAACTCCAGACAGGATTAGGGTTTTACTCTGCTCAAGACATCTCCTTGCACTGATGACCTAAATTAGGGTTTGAGTTTGCACAGAGATTTTTGGACTTTCAATGCTCAAAGTGACTTTCATGCTTCATGTTGGACCCACAAGTTTGTTCATACCAAGTTTCAAGCCTTGATCAAATTTTTACCCAGTCAATTGGACAATTGACCTAGAAATCAACTATATTGGGGAAAAAGTCAATTGTGGCCAATTTACAGTCAAACCTCATGATTTTTTGATCCATATCAACATTCTAGGCTCCTATGAACCGTTTGATCAAGTTTGGACCACAACTCCACAAGAAATTTGATCAGATCACCAAAAGGGCAAAATGGTCATTTTTAGGGTTTTGACTGCACAAGGGCAATATCTGAATTTTGACCAAGCCAATGGAAAATTGGGCTCAACCATGGACTCAAAGACTCAATGGCATCATCTTGACCTATTCACAAGGTTCAAAAGACCTCAATTGCATTAGATTGACAGATGAATTTTTCAGTCAACTGATCAAAATTTGTCTCTACACTGAAAAGTCAAACTTTGACTTTTTGGTCAAAATCAAGTTCCAAGGGTCATTTTTCATCAAGATGTGTCAAAAAATTAAACTTGTTCATCAAGAAACCCATTTTTGCAAATTAGGGTTTAAAGTTGAAAAATTTCATAACTTAGAATTTTTCTAAGTTATGAAATTTTCTTAATTTTTCCTAACTTTGCCCAACATTTTCACCATGATGCAATTGGATTCAAACAAAACTTCCAACATGAAAGTTGTAGTCCTCCACAAAGTCTACAACTTTGATTCACAAAGTTTTCCCAAAAGAAGCTTGGATCTCAAGTTATGATTATTGGAACAAGGGTCCCTAAAACTTTTAACTTAGTGAAATTTTGCCCTAGTTTAGGCAGGATTTTGACCTATCTTCATGGCCATTTTTCACATAGTTCCACTTGGAATCTCAAATTGCATTTCAAATATGGATTGTAGAGCATGTTGACAGCTTTCCAAAATGTCAAGGAACTCTCCAAACTCATTTTTGGTTAGGGAGAATCGAAGGCTTGAAGTTGGCAAAAACTCACTTTTCATCCATGGCATGTTCATGTTCATACAAGTTGCAAATTCAAATCAGCTTGCTTTGCACTAGATTACAGGCCTATAAACCATTTCACACTCAATAATTTAATGCAAATCCATTAGTCTAAGGCATTATTTTGGTCATTAGGGCATTGCACATTAGATTAATCCCTAAGTAGAAAAAGCAACATTCCCATTTTTGCAAAAGTTTGCTTTATGTCAAAACCATAATCCTTGAGCATAGAGCCAGTTCTTATGCAGCAAATCAAATCCAAAATTAGAGGGGCCAAGAGCAGAGTGTGCAAGCATATGGATAGCCTGTACAGGCCTGTTGGACATCACTTCTCATGTTTGCTTAAAATACAAGAAAGATATCCAAAACAAAAGAACTTGAACATCTGTGAAAACTAACTTGTGCAAGCATTTGAGACAACTTTTTCACATCCTCTTGAACCAAAAACACGACCCTTTGAGCCCTTAAATACCTTGTAGCTCAAAATCACCTTACATTGGCAAAATAGGGCAGCATCTGCAACTTGACTTCTGTAGCACAATTTACTCGTGAGTTTTGACCCAAACCTGTTCAAACACCTTCCATTCAATCCATCCAAGCTATCCCAAACCTTAAACACCAACTGTAACTCCATTTACTGGGTTTGCTATTTTCATTTTGAGCTTGTGCAGGTTGAGTTCTGTAGGTTTGTTCAAGTACATTCAAGGAAAGCTAGACATTGGAGAAGGTCAAGTGAAGTTCAAGCAAGCTCCCAGACATCTCAAGCCTTGTTGAAAAGCTCCACATTGCCCTACACGAAGTCAGCTGAAACAGGTTTTTATCAACTTCCTATCTCTATATTTAAGAACATTTGGATTTAGGTTTGTGAATAAGAAATGTAGTATTCATTGCCATGAAGCTGTACATATGCTCAGTTTTCATTTTTATTAAGCGTGCTAAGAGAATTTGGTCCATGAACATCCTGAAAAAATTACGTTAGATTTTAGAGCCAGAGAAATTCTCTCTGGTTTTTTAGAGTTAGGACAAGTTTTTTATATGGTTGGATTCGTCTTGAAAAGCTCTACAACTTTGATGTTATGTGTTTTTGCAATAGAGCTCATATGCAGGATCTAGCATTTGTATTAGGCGCGCACGTTTTTTTGAAGTACAGAGGTTGAAGATGAAGTGTGGTGGGCTGGGCTTGGTCCTGGCTCACTATTGACACCCCCCTTTTGCTTTTTGCACTCCCTGGCCCAATTTCTTTACATTTTTGTATTTTTATATTTATTTTCACTTTCTGATTTTGTTTTTTATTTCCAAATATAAAAAATATCCAAAAATATTTTCATAACATTTTCACATTTATTTTTATTATTTTTATTATTTTTTAGACATAAAAATAATTATTAAGGAATATATACTTTTATTTTATTTAATAAAAACATATAAATATTATAGATATAATATATATTTTATTTTTATTATTCATACCTATAAAAATAATATTTTTCTCATATACTATCATTTTTCCTAAATACTTGTATATATTTTATTTTATTCATTGTATATAATTAATATAATTAATACATAATATACATACTTTTATTTTATAAATACTTTAGAATAAAAACATAAAAATACTATACTTTTACTTTTATTATTATTTATACTTAAAAAATACTTTTTCTAAATATATTTTATTTTTTGTATATACACCATTTTATTTTATTGTATATAAATAATATAATTAATATATTTATTTTCTTAAAGAAAATTAGGGTTTACCCTTAATAAAAAATAATAATCTTTTTTTCATTACTTCTTTCTTTTTGAATTAAATTTTTTTTTTTACATACATAAAAAATAAACCTAAACATTTTTTGCATAATTCATAATATTTTGCATATTTATTTAATTTGTTTATTTAAATATTGTCCATTTATTATTTATGCCAATATTCAATTTGGATGTAATAATAAACTAGGGTTTTAATTTCTTGTCAAATGATCCCCATTCAAAAATTGTATCCCCATCCCCATAATCTTGTTGTAATAGTGGTAGATTTATTTTTTACGCATTTACGCTTTCAATTATGCCATGATTAGAGATTAGGGTTTGTATGCAAAAATCAAAATCAATAAGTAGTTTGACCTAATACAAAGACAAAATGCATGAAAATCAAACACAATGCACACTTGCATCCCTAGGGTTACATCCACTTGTTGCCTTAAAAATGGGCCATGTTATGCATGTTGAGTACTTTGGAAAAACAAAAACAAAACAAAAGATCATAGTCCCTCGATGACGCTATCTTGGTTGCTTATACAAAAATGATCTAGTCCTTCAAAAATTTTCTAAAAATACTTAACACAATTGCTATCATGGTCTATACGATGACACGCGCATGTCCCGTTTAACATCCTAATACAAGGTTGTTTACCAAATGCAATGGTAAAGCAACACTGTCAAAAGGGTTAAAAACATATAGGAAAGATCTTTGAGTAAAATAGGGTAGATAACTCTTAGTTACTTGATCAAAACTTGCAAAACATCCTTGCTATTTTCAAACTCACTTCACAACACAATTTCAAAACATTTCCCAAAAACAAACTTTCAAACTTTCAAAACATTGAAACATCTTTTCAAAAGACAAAAACACCTTTGTATACATTCAAAAAAGAATCATTACAAAGGTTGCCACAAAGATGGCTACTTTTCAAAACATCTTTCAAAACCACACACAAAGCACCATTTCAAACAATTGAAAAGCAAAAGCAAGTGATCTAAACAAGTAACTAAGAGCCCATGGATAACCATGGATGAAAAGGGTGCTTGCACCTTCTCTTTTCATAATCTACTCCCCGAATCCAAGAAAACATCTCAATGGCCTTTCCTATGCTTTTTGAGCTTTGCTTAGGATAAAATAAAAAGTCGGTGGCGACTCTTGCTAAACCGAAACATTTGCAAACACAAAATGCAAAATCCCAAGTCAGTTTTCCCACCGTATCACAGAACTGGCGACTCTGCTGGGGACAATATTTAAAAGTGGAGTAACCTTAGGGGTTTAGATCACCTTTGCATGCTTATCTTGATTTCTTTGATTGCTTTACATTTGGTTCTATTATTTGGGCTTGAAATCCTCTACCCGGATTTGGGAAACATTCATAGGTAAATAGCAATACGTTGTAGAAACTGTGTGGGGTATACCGACATGGTTGAAGCAATACCTATATTAGTGCGAAATATTTGTGGGTACCGGTAGCCTTTGAGTCAATCAAAGAGAATACGGGGCCGCTGAGTGATGTCATGAAGCACTAATGAACTCTTAGAACCTTACATGACCATCTTGGCCTCTTTTAGGGGTAGTGAGATGACCGGCTTTGGTGCAGTCCGAAGTTGGTAGATACTCGATACTACACTCATTGAAGGTTGTTTTCTTGGAATATTTCGGTCGCCAGTTAAGTGGCTAAACTGAAACAATGAACACAGAAAATAATCCGGTGATATTGAGCTCCTTAGAACCCGGTTACTATTTATAGGACAGGTTGAGCCAACTAACTTCAAGAGGGTACTTACCTGTGAAACCCCATGCAAGCCTAAAACTAGGATCTTGTATGATTTGTTTGTACATATACTTGTGCATACATCATGAACATCATAAAGCATCATATGCATCTACTAACCATTTCAAGGGTTTGGATCTTCATCTTTGTTCTTGTTTTGTAGGTCATGGAATCTCTTCGCAGGAAAACTATTCAGGTCAACCTTGTGAGAATCCCTCCTCAACTCAAGGAGCTTACTTCCAAGATTCCAGAGAATTCTCTCTTCAGTGAAAGACATGGTAGACTTCTCAGCTTGGTCAACTCCAACATTTAAGAAGACATGGTGAAAGTTCTCTTCCAGTTCTTTGACCCCCTACACCACTGTTTCACATTCCCTGATTACCAATTAGTACCTACTTTGGAGGAATTTTCTCAACTCCTAAGGATTCCTATTCTCCATCAACTACCCTACAACGGTACGGAAAGAGAACCAAATCCTGAAGATGTTGCTCAAGCCCTACACTTGCAACCATCTGATATCAAAGGTCATTGGGAAACCAGAAGTGGTGTCAAGGGTTTCTTGGCAAAGTTTCTATTTGAGAAGGCCAAGACTTCTGGTATTCTCTAGATCTGCAAGCTTTTGAGGAGATTGTAGCACTTCTCATCTATGGGTTAGTCTTGTTCCCAAACCCTGGTCAGCTTATAGATGTGAATGTGTCAAGATTTTCATATCTCAGAATCTTGTGCCTACATTGCTTTGGGATATCCTCCACTCATTTCACACACGAACAATGAGGAAAAGAGGTGTTCTCATGTGTTGTACTCCTCTTCTAGCAAGGTGGTTTATTTCTCACCTTCCCCAGTCAGTTTTGAAGAATGAGCAGGGTTTAAGGTGGTCACAACGGTTGATGACCCTCACACATTCTGATGTTCATTGGTGTTCTCGGTCCAGAGAAAATGTCATCATCATTGATCGTTATGGGGAATTCCCTAGTCTCCCACTACTTGGCATTAGGGGAGGCATTACCTACAACCCTTGTTTAGCTCTGAGACAATTTAGGTATGCCCGAAGGGATGGCCCTCATGACATGCTGATTCCAGACTTGGTTTTTGACTTCGACAATGACGCTCAAGGACTTCGACAAAGGTTTATCCGAGCTTGGAGGATGCCCAACAAAGTGGATAGTAAGACACTGGGACACAAGAATTCCATCCCTCTTGAGCCTTATCTCAAGTGGGTACGAACCCATGCCCAGAATCTTATGAGGCCTTACCCCTACATTTTGCCTATGATCAAAGAACCTGTTATGGAAGGAGAGGTTCCATACACCCTCCTACATCCAGACATGCCAACATCATTGGAAGATTTTCAAAAGAGTTGGATACAACTTAAGGAAGAACGAAATACTTTTGAAGCCAACTTATACGCCAGTGAGAAGAAGGTTTTGGAACTTACCCGTCAACTCCATGAAGAGCAGAATCTCAACACTTACATCGCACCAAAGAGGATGCGCAATGTCTTTTTACATTAAGAATTTTGAAATATTTTGCCCATGGGGCATTTATGTACTAAGAAATTTCTTCTTAATATGACGTGTGTTCTTTTTGTTTGCAATAAATTTGAATTTCTGAATCCTTGAATGCATTACATGAATAACATATCATTCATCATATGCATAAACAGGTCTTCACACCAGGTTTCCTTATCTTTCTGCTGTTTATTTCAGCAAGATGGATATAGAGCAGACGGTTAAAGATCTGCAAGCACATAATTCGCAATTCCAGCAACTCCTCATGACCTTGGCAAAGGGTCAAGAGGACCTTAAAGCACTGTTAGAGAAAGAGAAAGAAACAGAAAAGAAGAAAAAGAAAAGGATTGGTATGGCCACTATGGGAAGAAGATTTGAGCATCAGGCTAGGAGAGTTATGGATTTCCCCTCGACGTCTGACGAAGGGGTTGTTAAAGGAAAAGGAGTTGCGGTACCTTCCGAGTCTGAAGCTGAAGAGGAAGAAGAGGAAGAGGATGAAGATTACTCCGAACAGCAGTACCCTCCGCCGGATGATAAGTATAAGAATCTTGAAGACCAGCTAGCAGCCATGGAGGTACAAAGGGTACCTGGGATAGATTTCGAAGAACTAGGGTTGGTTGCTGGGTCGTCATTCCTCCTAAGTTCAAAGTGCCTACATTTTCTAAATACGATGGTTTGTCTTCTCTGAAGATGCATTTGCGGTCCTACGTCAGAAAGATCCAACCTCACTCTTCTGATAAGGATCTGTGGGTCCACTTTTTTCAAGATAGTTTATCGGGTACGCAATTGGACTGGTTCTATCAACTTGAGAGATCTGATGTTCACAACTGGGAGGATTTAGTTGCTGCTTTCTACCGACAATACCAATATAATGCAAATTTTGCGCCTACTCGTACTCAACTACAGAGTATGGGTATGGCCTCTAATGAGGGATTTAAGGAGTATGCCCAGAAGTGGAGGGATTTGGCTGGAAGGGTGCAGCCACCATTGTCGGATAGAGAGTTGGTTGATATGTTTTTGGGGACCCTTTCAGGTCCATTCTTCAATCACTTGATCAGAAGCTCATCTGCAGGGTTCACCGAATTAATTCTGACGGGTGAAAGGGTCGAAGATGGCATTAAGAGTGGTAAAATTCAGAAGGATACCTCCGCTTCCACTGCTATCAAGAAGACATTCCCAGCCAAGAAGGAAGTTTCTGTTGTTCACACCCAGAGAAATCAAGGGAGAATAGAGCACTGACCAGTGGTGGGGGCTGTGATGATCCAGAACTCTTCAGCCGATCAACCTTGAAGCAGTCAACCCAGAGCTAACCAGCAAAGGGTAGAAAGGCCACAACAACAATTCACCCAGATCAATATGACACCGGCTCAGGTCCTCCCTCATCTGTTAAAGTTAAACCTTACAAGCTTGAAAGAGGTGCCAAAGAATCCAAATACCTCTTCTCCTTATTATCATTCCAATGCTAAATGCACATATCATTCGGACAGTGTGGGGCATGACACCAACAACAGTTGGGCCCTTAAAAATAAGATCCAAGATTTGATAGATGCCAAGGAGGTAGAGTTTAAAGCTCTCGAAAAACCTAATGTGATATCCCTCCTATGCCAAAACATGGTCATAATGTTCATGCTATTGTGGAAGATCTTCATGTTACTACTGTTGATGACTTAATGACTCCGTTGCCAATGATCAAGAGGAATCTGTTAAAAGCTGGGATTTTCCCGGGCTGTGAAAAAGATTGTTACTTTTGTTCAACCTTGCAATCCGACTGTCCGCTGTTGAAATCAGGCATCGAGTGCTTGATGGATACTCAAGAGATCCTCTTTCAGAAAACTCATGTTGCTGCTATTATTCCTGTTACTCCTGTTACCCCAATCAATGATGTTGCTATAATCACCATTTCCGACAATCTTTCCAAGACCTACAAAAGGCCTGTTAAGATTACACCCAATCCAAAGTTTGTACCGCTGAAGATTACCATGCCGGGGCCTATCCCATATAAGTCCAACAAGATGATACCATGGAATTATGGAGGAGAGATCTTCTATCACGGTGTGAAACAGATCGAATCAAGTAAAGAAAATTCTAATGAAGAGACTCCTGATGTGGGGAATATTGCGGGGACAAGTAAGATCACTCGTAGCGGAAGAATCTTCTCTCCGGAGATTGCTTCTCCACGGGCAGTCTTCGGATCCTCAAGTGCTCTTGTGTCTGTCAAGATATCTGTGTGAAGTCCAGTAATTGAATAAATTGTTACTCCCGAAGTTGCACCCTCTACTGTTACTGCTGATAAAGGTAAGGGGATCCAAGAAGCGCCCGTCAGGACGAGGGCTCGGGCTTTGGTTATCCCCGAGACCACCCAAAAGGAGATGGAGGAGATTTTAAAGATAATTAAGAAAAGTGACTATGACGTCGTAGAGAAGCTGGGGCAAACCCCTTCAAAAATATCTATGCTGGCTCTATTGCTCTGCTCTGAGGCTCATGCCAAAGCCTTGATCAAATTCCTAAAGACGGCGAATGTGCCTCAAGAAACTTATGTGGATCAGTTTCAAGAGTGTGTAGCCAGCCTTACAGCCGACAATGGTCTTGGCTTCTCTGATGCCGATCTGACGTCTAAGGGAAGAAAGCATAATGATGCGCTGCATGTCTCGGTGGAGTGCAGAGGGACCACTCTTGCTCACGTTCTGGTTGATACTGTTAGAACAATGTTTGAATCTACTACCCTATATTTAAGTTTTGATGATAACAAAGTGAAAAGATATAGTACTTATAAGTTTCATGAATGAACTATATGCTGCCTAAAATTATTATGTTCTGACTTGCAGATACTCTGATTGGTATAAGCAAGATCACGTCTTTTCAGCATCAGAATTTGATTTCATACACCAGCATCAGAAGTTGCTACATCAGAACGTCAAGATCAGATAATCAACTCACGAACATGCTGAAGCTTGATGAACAAGACTGCGCTCAAACACTCTGATACAGAAACACAATAGTTCATCAGCAGCGAAGCAGAATCAGAATGAGCCAAGCCAGAACTTGCGTTAAAGAAGCAACGGTATTGTGCATTGAAAGCTAATTAATTCCAACGGCCTCATTCTAGACAAGATCTGCTCAAAAAGGAAAGCTTGTTATTAGCATTGAATCAAGAATATTGCATTCAACGTTCATCTTCTCAAGTGCTATATAAACAAGGCTTTGAAGATTATAATGGCTAATGCTCTCCAAATCTCTACACGCATAAAGCTGAACCATAATCTTCGTTTTACCAGTTTTGCTAAACCACATACTCTGATATTCCATTATTGTTTAGCAATCTATTTTTCTAAGCTTCATTTTGTGTATACATCACAGTTGTGATAAAGTTTTGTAGAAAACATTCACACACATTGTTTTATACCTTTGTAAGAAAGTGTTGCCTTGACAAACCGGGTTGTGGTTTGAATCAAGAAGGCTTTAGCAGTTGTTAAAGCAGTCTGTAATATTCAGTTGAATATAGTGAATTAAGACCTCGTTGGAGAGAGGCGAAATCACCTTGACGGGTGGACTGGAGTAGTTTGAGATCAAACGAACCAGGATAAAAATATCTTGTCAATTGCTTTAGATTTCAGTTTTACAATTCAACCCCCCCTTCTTGTGTTTTTCACCCCTTCAATTGGTATCAGAGCGCCTGGTTCTGAGCTAAAACACTTAACCGTGTCAGTACAAGATCCAGCGTCAGAAAAACACAATGGCAGGAAACAATTCTCACTTCAGCAATGACAATAACGAGGACAGAGACAGATTCAGTGGCAAACCTCCAGTCTTTGATGGAGAAAACTTTGATTACTGGAAAGACAGAATTGAAAGCTTCTTTCTAGCACATGATGCTGATCTGTGGGATATGGTGACAGATGGATACACGCACCCTGTGAATGCAAGTGGTCAGAAGATTGATAGAAAATCAATGACTGATCAACAAAAGCATGACTTCAAGAATCACCACAAAGCCAGAACCATACTCCTCAGTGCCATCTCCTATACTGAGTATGAAAAGATCTCCAACAGAGACACAGCAAAAAATATCTTTGATTCTCTCAGAATGACGCACGAGGGCAACGTTCAAGTCAAAGAAACAAAAGCTCTGGCGCTCATTCAGAAGTATGAGGCGTTCAAAATGGAAGAATCTGAATCCATTGAAACTATGTTCTCTAGATTCCAGATTCTGGTAGCTGGTCTCAAAGTTCTGGACAAAGGATACTCTACTGCTGACCATGTCAAGAAGATAATCAGAAGTTTACCCAAGCAGTGGAGGCCTATGGTTACTGCTCTGAAGCTAGCTAAAGATCTCAACAAAATCACTCTGGAGGAAGTTATAAGCTCCCTCAGAAGTCATGAGATAGAGCTAGAAGCTGATGAGCCTCAGAAGCAAGGTAAGCCTTTAGCATTAAAATCTAACAAAAAATTTGAGTCTAAAGTTTTGCAGGCAGTTGAAGAAACATCTGATGGATCCTCATCAGAAGAAGACGAACTTTCCCTTCTCTCCAGAAGAGTAAATCAACTGTGGAAGCAAAGACAAAGGAAGTTCAGGAATCCCAGAAGATCTGATCAGAACGAGTCTTCTTCCAGATACAGAAGGACAGATTCCTCCTCTGGATACAGAAGATCTGAAGGCTCCTCCAGTTGTAAGAAGCCAAACACCAAAGACATCATCTGCTACGAGTGCAATGAGCAAGGACACTACAAGAGTGACTGCCCAAAGCTTCAGAGGGAAAAGCCCAAAAAGAAGTTTGGAAGAGAGAAGAAGAAAAGTCTCATGGCCACATGGGATGACTCTGACTCGTCTGAAGCTGACTCAGAATCAGATGATGAAAGGGCAAACATAGCTCTCATGGCAAACATTTCAGAAGATAGTGAAGCTTCTGAATCAGACTCAGAATCAGACACAGAAGAGGTATTTCCTAACTTCGCTGTTAACTTTACAAAGGCTGAACTTGCTGAAAGCCTCAATGAAATTTTGGAACGTTATCAGCAGATTAGAGCTAAATTCAGAGACCTGAAAAGGAATCTTGAATCTGACTCTAATAAGTCTGAGAGTCTCAAATTGGAAAATTCTGAGCTGAGAGATAAAATTTCAAAATTAGAAAACACTTTACAAAACTCTCAGAAGGAACCAATTTCTGAAACTCCCAGCAACGCTGATGAGATCATCAAGGAGTATGATCACAGTTTCCAGAAGTTCCTTGCTAAAAGCATAGATAGAAGCAGAATGGCTTCAATGATCTATGGAGTTAGCAGAAACGGCAGGAAAGGTATAGGATACCAAGGTAAGGTTCCTACACCAAAGAATGTCATGGACTTGACCATTAAACACACTCCTCTAAATTCACACTTTGTGTATGGTCACACACATGATATCAAATATACTAGTAGTAAGCACTCTGTGAAACCAAAATTCAACCAGAGTTTTGGTAAAACTAACAAGACAGGACCCAAGAAAATCTGGGTACCTAAGGATAAAATAATACATGTTGCAGATATCTTTAGCAGCAAGTCAGAAACACCAGTCATGGTACCTGGACTCTGGCTGCTCACGACACATGACGGGAAGAAGGCATATGTTCCAAAGCCTGGAACTTAAGCCTGGAGGCCACGTTGGCTTTGGAGGCAATCAGAGGGGAAAGATAATTGGCTCTGGAACTGTAGGTAATGGAAATCTTCCCTCTATTAATAATGTTCTGCTAGTAGATGGATTGATGCATAATCTGTTATCCATAAGTCAATTAAGTGATAACGGTTATGATATAATCTTTAATCAAAAATCATGTAAAGCTGTTAGTCAGAAAGATGGGACTATCCTGTTTAATGGTAAGAGGAAAAACAACATTTACAAAATCAAACTTTCTGAACTAAAGAGTCAGAATGTAAAATGTCTTCTGTCTGTTAACAATGAGCAGTGGATCTGGCACAGAAGATTGGGGCATGTTAGTATGAGAAGAATATCTCAGATTAACAAATTCAATCTGGTCAGAGGACTTCCTAATTTGAAGTTCAATTCAGATGCTCTGTGTGAAGCATGTCAGAAAGGCAAATTTGCAAAACCTTCTTTTAAATCCAAAAATGTTGTTTCCACCTCTAAGCCATTAGAACTTCTGCACATTGACTTATTTGGACCAGTTAAAACTGCTTCAGTCAGTGGTAAGAAGTATGGGTTAGTAATCGTAGATGACTATAGCAGATGGACATGGGTAAAGTTCTTAAGACACAAGGACGAGTCACACTCTGTGTTTGTTACCTTCTGTAACCAAGTTCAGAATGAAAAAGATCTTAGAATCGTTAAAGTCAGAAGTGATCATGGTGGAGAATTTGAAAATAAAGATTTTGAGTCATTCTTTAATGACAGAGGCATTCTGCATGATTTCTCTTGTCCTAGAACTCCCCAACAAAATGGAGTTGTAGAACGAAAGAACAGAACATTGCAAGAAATGGCCAGAACCATGATCAATGAGACAAACGTTGCTAAGACTTTCTGGGCAGAGGCAATAAACACAGCGTGCTACATTCAGAATAGAATCTCAATAAGACCTATTCTGGAAAAGACTCCATATGAATTGTGGAAGAACAGAAAGCCCAACATTTCATATTTTCATCCATTTGGATGTACTTGCTTTATATTAAATACAAAGAATTATTTGAACAAGTTTGACTCTAAGGCACAGAAGTGTATTATGTTAGGATACTCTGAACGCTCAAGAGGGTACAGAGTATACAATACAGAAACACAGATTGTGGAAGAATCAATCAGTGTTCGTTTTGATGATAAGCTTGACTCTGAAAAGTCAAAGCAGAATGAAATTTTTGCAGGTATAGAAATTGAATTTGCAGGTTCTGAAGACAAGTCATCAGAAGCTCTCAACACAGACATTCCTTCAACGTCTGAAAGGAGCACTGCTAGAAATCCTTCAACAGCTGCTGATCAACCTCAGAAGAGATTACCCAGAAGCAGCTTGGATCACCCAGAAGAGACTATCCTAGGAAGAAAGGAAGATCCAATCAGAACAAGAGCAAGCTTCAGAAACTCTGAAGAAACTCTTATGGGACTTGTGTCTCTGATTGAACCTTCTTCCATTGATGAAGCACTTCTGGATAATGACTGGATTCTGGCAATGCAAGAAGAGCTGAATCAATTCACCAGAAACGACGTATGGGATCTCGTTCCCAGACCAAAAGGATTCAACGTCATTGGAACAAGATGGGTGTTCAGAAACAAGCTAAATGAACAAGGTGAAGTCATCAGAAACAAGGCACGACTGGTTGCACAAGGTTATAGTCAGCAAGAGGGGATAGACTATACAGAAACCTTTGCCCCAGTCGCCAGGTTAGAATCTATCAGACTCTTAATTTCATTTGTTGTTAATAGAGGCATCACTCTGTATCAGATGGATGTCAAAAGTGCATTCTTAAATGGTTATATAGAAGAAGAAGTTTATGTTCACCAACCCCCAGGTTTTGAAAATACAAAACATCCAGAACATGTTTTCAAACTAAAGAAGTCACTGTATGGTCTGAAACAAGCTCCCAGAGCTTGGTATGAAAGGCTAAGTAACTTTCTGCTTGAAAATGAATTCACCAGAGGGAAAGTGGACACTACTCTATTCTGTAAAACAGTTAAGAGTGACATCTTAGTCTGTCAAATTTATGTTGATGATATCATTTTTGGTTCTACTAATCCTTCTCTTGGAAGAAAATTTGCTAAGTGTATGCAGGCAGAATTTGAGATGAGCCTCATGGGGGAACTGAAATTCTTTCTAGGAATTCAGATCAACCAAACTCCAGAAGGAACTTACATTCATCAGAGCAAATACATCAGAGATCTTCTGAAGAAATTTGACCTCTCAGAATGTAAGCCATCAAAGATTCCAATGCATCCCACGTGCATTCTGGAAAGAGAAGAGGTAAGCAAAAGTGTAGAACAGAAAGTCTACAGAGGTATGACTGGTTCTCTCCTCTATCTGACTGCTTCAAGACCTGACATATTATTCAGTGTTTGTATTTGTGCTAGATTCCAATCAGATCCTAGAGAATCTCACTTAACAGCTGTTAAGCGAATTTTCAAGTATCTGAAAGGTACTACTAATCTGGGTTTGTTTTATAGAAAATCTAGTGATTACAGCTTAGTAGGCTACTGTGATGCTGATTTTGCTGGAGACAGAGTGGAACGTAAAAGTACTTCTGGAAGCTGCCAGTTTCTGGGAGAAAATCTGATCTCTTGGTCCAGCAAAAGGCAATCAACAATTGCTCTGTCAACAGCAGAAGCTGAGTACATAGCAGCAGCAGGATGTAGCACACAAATGCTCTGGATGAAAAGTCAGCTTGAAGACTTCCAGATTTTTGAGAGTAACATTCCTATACTTTGTGATAATACTTCTGCTATTTGCTTAAGTAAGAATCCCATTTTACATTCTAGAGCTAAGCATATAGAAATAAAGCATCATTTCATTAGGGACTATATTCAGAAAGGTATTTTGAACTTAAAATTTATAGATACAGACCATCAATGGGCTGATATCTTTACTAAACCCCTTTCAGAAGATAGGTTTAATTTCATTCTGAAACATCTCAGCATGAAAGTATGCCCAGAGTGAAATGTTTTAATTCCATATATTTACTTTCAGAATGTAATTATTTTACTGTGAACTTCTGATCAATCTCCTTTCAGAAAGATAGAACATGCAGATTGTATCAGATGCAAGTCTAAAGATCTGAGAGTCTAATCTCAAAGACAGACGTGCTGATCACTATATCAAACAAGTGTCATCCAATCATCAGCATATCTCTGAAGCAGAACGCGTGCACGCTTCTGAGAAGGCAAAGTGCTGATTGGGTGCATTGAGACACATGTCTGGTAACCGTTTTTAAGTATCTTTCTCAAATCCCCCAAAATCAGCAAGCATTTAATGAAAAGTAATCACGCTCTTTAAATGGCAATCATTATTTTTCTCTCTCTTAAAAAACGTTTATCTTTTCAAAATAATTTTGAAAACTCTACTTAAGCACATTAATCTCTCATTCTTATTCTTTACGCTTTCTCATTAACACTCAAGTTTTTTTTCTGCATATTTCTGAGTTCATCTCCTACAAAACTTTTTTCTCAATTCATTCTCAAAGCTTTTTTAGTGTGAACAATGGCATCCTCCAGCATTTCTGCAGGCAATCAGAAGAAAGCAACCTCTGAACAATATCAGGTGCCACTCAGAACTCTTCTCACTCCGGTAAAGAACCTTGAAGTGCTTTCTGAGTTAATCATTGACTTTGAAAGCTTGAAGGAAAATGGTTTTGACCTAACTGAAGAAATTAGGGCTCAAAAGTGGGAGAGGTATTTCGATAGGTTGGTTGGACCAACATTCCCAGCGCTAGTCAAGGAATTTTGGATTCACGCCAAGGTTTCAAAACATCTAGTCATCTCTTCTGTCATGGGGAAGAAGATTGTGATTTCTGAAGATCTCATTGCAAGGCTAATCGGTCAAAGTGGTGGTGGCGTCCGTTGTGTGGACATGGCTGAAAGATGCGCTGATGTAGGCGTGGTAGCGAACAGGATTTTCACTCTTGGAATGCCCAGCAGCAAGATTAAGGATCTGAAGGATCACTGCAGAGTATGGGCTAAGATTATTCTAGGATGCTTCAACCACAGGAAACCAACAAGTTCTCCTGACTATATAAATGTGGATCAGCAGTTTCTGATCTACTTTATTGATCAGAAGATTAAGATCAATCTGGCTCACTTCTTGTTCAACCATCTCAAAACTAGTGTGAAAGAAACAAGGGAAGAAGAAAGGACCAAAAGGGACTGGATACCTTTTGGAAGGCTTATATCAGATATTCTGACAGAGAATAGGCTGATTGAACATCTGATAGAAGCTCAGGAGCTGAGCACTATTGAACCAACAATTGGGAAACCGCTGAATGCTAAGAATCTGAAAAAGATGAAGCTGATAGAAAATATTCAGAAGGAACCTAGAGCTACTTCAACTGCTGATATCTCCAGCAGAAGAGTGCCTCTGAGTGATTTTCCAGTATTTTCTGAAATGGAATCCAAACCAGAGATGTTTCTCAGGTACCCAGATGCGTACAAGGCAGAAGATACAGGTTCAAAGCTGGACATCAAAGATCTGAGTCAACCCCAACCAGAAGTGACTCTGAAGAAGTCAAAGAAGAGGAAAGCGCCATCAGAAGGATCATCTCATCAGACTCCAAAGAAAAGAGGTATTTCATCTGCTGCCCCTATTTCAATTTCATCTACTATTCCAACATCTGCTGCCCCTCACAGAATATCAATTCCAATCCCTACCATTGATGAAACCATACCAGAAGACCCTTCTGAGGCCTTACTACTCAGAAGACCTAGAACTAAACAACCCAAACAACCAACAATTTCAACAACAATAGCACTTGACCAAGTGCTGGCTGATATTGAGCGTGAACATGCCTCTGCTCAACCAAAACCACAAAATGTTCCTCATCCACAACCAGAACAACAACCTGAACCAGAAATACAACAACAACCAGAACCAGAACCACAACAACAACAACCTCTCACAGAAGAACCTCTGATCCCTGAGCAATCAGAGATTCCACCTCCCTCTCCCCAACCAGAAATAAATCCACCTTCACCACAAACAGGTTTTCACCATTCTGAAACCCCTTCTCCTCATAAATCTGACCCTCACTCACCTCAACCTTCACCGCTGGCAATCCAGTTTCCATGTGGAACCACTATTGTCATGCCCCAGTTACCATCCTCCGAAGAATCAACACCTCCAAAGACTCCCAAAACACCACCTACTCCAATCGAGATATCTGACTCTGATACCCCTCCTCCAAAACAAACAGCCTCTCAGCAAACCTCTGAAAACCCCAGCAGGACTTTCATTGACTTAACAAGTCTTGAACGTCTTGCTGATCTGAGACACAAAATTGCCATCCCAAAACCAAAGCAACCAGATGTTGGCTCTGGTATCTTGAATTTTGAAACAGGTGTGCTGCAATGGATTGCTTCTTTGAAGCAAGTCTGTCCTGGGATGATTGACCCAGCTGCTTCTGATCAGCTCTGGTCGCAGTTCAGACTATGGGTACGTGCTGAAGCCCTCAAGTTGCAGGATATCAACTATGAGCAGGCACAACAGAACTTCAACAAACTGCTGAAGGAAGTTGAAAGTCAGCTGCCTCAGGAAGCTATGCTCCCTCTGGACAGTGAATCTTGGTCTGAGAAACAGCAAGCTGCAAAGGTGCAACCATCAGAAGAAGACAAGACCATTCAGGATGAAAGTCAAGCAGCGGATGTTGCTGAAAGTTCTGAGAAGCCTCCTCCTTCTGATGCTTCTCAAGCTGCCTTGGACAGGCAGACTCTGGAAGAACTAAGGCTGAATGACTTGCGTCTACAACAGTGGATGGACGACAATGATCAGAAGATGAAAGCAAGAATGGATGTGCAGGACAGCAAGATTGACACTGTTGTCAGCATGGTTCATAAGCAAAATGAAACTTCTGAAAAGATTCAAGCGATGCTGGAGCGCCTGTTTACACGCTTGCCTCCTCAACCTTAAATCTTTTTTCATGCATAATCCTTTTTCATGTTTTCTTCATTTTCTGATGTACTGTTTTGATTAAGTTTTTGTAATATTTTCTTGCTCTGATTCTGAACTATTTTAATATAATTTGTTTTTCTGATCTAAATTGTTTTAGCACATCACCAACACTTTTTGATTGCTGACAAAAAGGGGGAGAACAAGAATGATATTTAAATCAATAACGGGCTAACTAGACAGAAACTCTCAAACATTCTAACTTTATTACTTGAAATGTTTTTCTGTTTTGTTTAAAGTCTACAGGCACAAGGAAGCTCCTGGACACTCTGAAGACTAGAAGCTCTGATCAAAATGTAGAAGCTCTGATCAATGTTGCTCTGATCAATATGAAGTTCTGATCGACCTAATACTCTGATCCAAAGCAAAGCTCTAACAGGAAAAGCTCTGAAGCTCTGCTCTCTGATAAGTCAAAGACTCTGATAATCTGATGTTCAAAGAAAGAAAAAGATCTGATCCTGAAGAACACGTATAATCAAAGGGAAGTAATCAACTCAGGGGGAGTATCTCTTAAACTCTGACTTCTTCGTACTTCTTATTCTGATACATTCCCAGATACCTTTTCACGTTATTTTTCATTTAAAATATCTAGTTTTTGTCATCATCAAAAAGGGGGAGATTGTTAGAACAATGTTTGAATCTACTACCCTATATTTAAGTTTTGATGATAACAAAGTGAAAAGATATAGTACTTATAAGTTTCATGAATGAACTATATGCTGCCTAAAATTATTATGTTCTGACTTGCAGATACTCTGATTGGTATAAGCAAGATCACGTCTTTTCAGCATCAGAATTTGATTTCATACACCAGCATCAGAAGTTGCTACATCAGAACGTCAAGATCAGATAATCAACTCACGAACATGCTGAAGCTTGATGAACAAGACTGCGCTCAAACACTCTGATACAGAAACACAATAGTTCATCAGCAGCGAAGCAGAATCAGAATGAGCCAAGCCAGAACTTGCGTTAAAGAAGCAACGGTACTGTGCATTGAAAGCTAATTAATTCCAACGGCCTCATTCTAGACAAGATCTGCTCAAAAAGGAAAGCTTGTTATTAGCATTGAATCAAGAATATTGCATTCAACGTTCATCTTCTCAAGTGCTATATAAACAAGGCTTTGAAGATTATAATGGCTAATGCTCTCCAAATCTCTACACGCATAAAGCTGAACCATAATCTTCGTTTTACCAGTTTTGCTAAACCACATATTCTGATATTCCATTATTGTTTAGCAATCTATTTTTCTAAGCTTCATTTTGTGTATACATCACAGTTGTGATAAAGTTTTGTAGAAAACATTCACACACATTGTTTTATACCTTTGTAAGAAAGTGTTGCCTTGACAAACCGGGTTGTGGTTTGAATCAAGAAGGCTTTAGCAGTTGTTAAAGCAGTCTGTAATATTCAGTTGAATATAGTGAATTAAGACCTCGTTGGAGAGAGGCGAAATCACCTTGACGGGTGGACTGGAGTAGTTTGAGATCAAACGAACCAGGATAAAAATATCTTGTCAATTGCTTTAGATTTCAGTTTTACAATTCAACCCCCCCTTCTTGTGTTTTTCACCCCTTCAGATACCGGTTCATCTTTAAATGTCCTACCAAAGAAAGCATTGGACAAATTAGACTGTGAAGGTTTGACCCTAAAGCCCAGTAATATCATTGTCAGAGCCTTCTACGGTTCTAAGAGGATGGTTCACGGAGAGGTGGACATCCCAATTAAAGTGGGTACGGAAATTTTCAACTCTACATTTTATGTGATGGACATCCGTCCTTCATATTCATGCTTGTTAGGAAGGCCATGGATCCACAATGCTGGGGTAGTCACTTCTTCTCTACACCAGATGCTAAAGTACCCAATCCAGGGTAAAATCATAACGGTTCATGGTGAGGAGGAGTATATGATAAGCCACCTTAACTCTTTCCGCTACGTAGAGTTAGATGGTGAATTCATAGAAACACCTTTCCAACACTTTGAAGAGGTTTCTCCTGAAGTTGTGGTAGCCAAGACAATGACTAATGTGCCCATCATTACCAAGCCTGTATCCCGGATGTCATCCCTTAAAGATGCGGAGGCTGTGATCAAGGAAGGAGGAAGCACAATATGGGGTCAACTGCCAGATTTTCCTTACAAGACAGATAAGTTCGGCTTAGGTTTCACTGCTGTTAGTCAGAAGGCTATGCGTCGCTCCCGGGCTGGAGGATCGCCATTGAAAATAACTCATCATAGAGTTTATGCTTTAGAAGATGATGAAGAAGGAAGCAATTTTGAAGACTGAATCTTTCCAACCATTGAAGGAGGACTGAACAACTGGGAGGCGAAAGACTTTGTTCCCATTACTTTCATCAATCAGTAATTTATCTTTTGAACATTTCATGTTTGGTCTGTAATAACTTTTAAACAATTCGTACACTTTTTGCCTTATGCCTTACCTGGGGCATATAGGTCCATTTGTAAGGGCTTTGATTCTTCATTTTCATATGCCATTTTTAATGAATCATGGACGTTTTCATCTATAAACTTTTGTGTTCATTTTATTTCTTTTTTACATTTCATTTTGTTTAAAGGTGGCTATCCCTTACACACACCCACACTCACAAAATGCATGTACCCATCCATTCCGGATTCCATGGGTAACAATTTTTCTACGGCCTTCAGTGACTCTGAAGATCTGGTCAATCATGCCGAATACGAAGGTGATGAAGACTGTGAAGTGCCTGGAGAGTTGGCTGACTTTTGCAACAAGAAGAAAGGGCTATTATGCCCCATGAAGAGTTGTTAGAGACTATCAATCTGGGTACTTCCGAAGACAGAAAAGAGGTTAAAGTGGGTGCCAACCTGGAGCCAAGTGTCAAAGAGCGCTTAGTTCAGCTGTTGAATGAGTATGTTGAGATCTTCGCCTGGTCCTATGAAGACATGTCGGGGCTGGATACAGATATTGTGGTTCACCGTCTCCCTACAAGAGAAGACTGTCCACCAATCAAATAGAAAGTTCGCCGCATGAGGCCCGACATGTCTGAAAAGATCAAAGCTGAAGTAATGAAGCAGTTCAATGTTGGCTTTTTTGCTGTTACTTCCTATCCATAATGGGTTGCTAACATTGTTCCCGTGCCTAAGAAGGACGGAAAAGTCAGAATGTGTGTGGACTACAGAGATTTAAACAGGGCTAGCCCTAAAGATGACTTTCCACTACCACACATTGACATCTTGGTCGATAATACAACTCAGCATAAGGTATTCTCTTTCATGGATGGATTTTCAGGGTACAACCAGATCGAAATGGCCCCCGAAGACATGGAAAAGACTACTTTTGTTACGCAGTGGGGTACCTTCTGCTATAAAGTGATGCCATTCGGACTGAAAAATGCCGGGGCAACCTATCAGCGAGCCATGGTAGCTTTGTTTCATGACATGATACATCATGAGATTGAAGTCTATGTAGACGACATGATAGCCCGTTCACAAACAGAAGAAGGACACCTCGACCATCTCCAAAAGCTATTTGTCAGGTTAAAAGAATACAAGCTCAGACTGAACCCTAGCAAGTGCACTTTCGGAGTCAGGTCCGGTAAACTTTTGGGATTCATCGTCAGTAACAAAGGCATCGAGGTTGATCCTACCAAAGTCAAAGTTATACAAGAAATGCTTGCCCCTCGCACTAAGAAGGAGGTCAAAGGTTTCTTGGGACGCCTAAACTACATCGCAAGGTTCATCTCTCACCAAACGCCTACCTGTGAACCAATTTTGAAGCTGTTGAAGAAAGATCAGGTGGTTGAATGGAATGATGACTGTCAAGTTGCTTTCGATAAAATCAAGGAGTATTTGATGGAACCTCCTATCTTGATGCCGCCCGTCGAAGGAAGCCCATTAATCATGTATCTGACTGTTGTGGATAACTCAATGGGGTGCGTAATGGGCCAACATGACGAGTCTGGCCGAAAAGAGCATGACATTTATTACCTTAGCAAAAAGTTTACCAACTGTGAGACTCGCTACTCACTACTAGAGAAAACTTGCTGCACTTTGGTATGGGCTGCTCGCCGGCTAAGGCAGTATATGTTGACACATACCACGCTGTTGATTTCTAAAATGGATCCGATCAAGTACATCTCCGAGAAGCCTGCTTTATCCGGAAGAATCGCTAGATGGAAGATGATCCTGACTGAGTATGATATCCAATACACAACCCAAAAAGCTATAAAGGGGAGTGTACTAGCTGATCATCTAGCTCATCAAGCCGTCGAAGATTACCAATCTATGAGGTTCGACTTCCCTGAAGAGGATATCATGACATTGGACAACATTAAAGGTAACAAACCATATAACGGACCTGAACAAGGATCCCGATGGACCCTGTACTTTGATGGTGCTTCAAATGCACTTGGCAACGGTATCGGCGCGGTACTTATCTCTCCAGAAGGTTGCCACACACCTTTCACTGCTAGACTCTGCTTCAGCTGCACTAACAACATGGCCGAGTATGAAGCTTGTATCTTTGGTCTCAATGTTGCTATTGACTTGGGAATCAAATCTCTGATTGTATTTGAGGACTCAGCTTTGGTTATCAGTCAAATCAAAGGAGAGTGGGATACTAAACACCCTAACCCCATCCCTTATAAAGAACATGTCCTGACATTGTTACCACACTTCGAGCAGATTACCTTCGAGCACTTCCCGCGAGAAGAGAATCAGATAACAGATGCGCTAGCTACAATGTCATCCATGTTTAAACTAAACTGGGATAATGAGTCACCTCAAATCACCATTGAACGAATGGACGGACCTGCACATTTTCACGAGATTAATACAGAAGAAGTGGAGGACCGACCTTGGTTTCATGACGTCAAAAGGTATCTCGAAGCATAAGAATACCCTGAAGGAGCTTCAGTCAACGACAAAAAGTTCTTAAGGAGGTTCGCGGCCAAGTTCTTTCTGAGCAATGGTATCCTATACAAGCGCAATCTTGATTGTGTCCTACTCTGTTGTGTGGACAAGGTTGAGGCTGAGCAGATCATGGCTGAACTACATAATGGCACCTTTGGCACCCACTCGAGCGGTCATACGATGGCTACGAAGATTCTACGGGCAGGCTACTACTGGTCTACCATGGAAGCTGATTGTCATCAACACTCCCGTACTTGTCACAAATGCCAAATCTATGCTGACAAGGTACATATTCCCCCAGTTCCTCTCAATGTCTTAACAGCTCCTTGGCCATTCGCGATGTGGGGAATCAACATGATTGGAGAGATCAAGCCTACAACATCCAATGGACACCGTTTCATCCTGGTGGCCATTGATTACTTTACCAAGTGGGTCGAAGCAGCTTCCTTCGCCTCCGTTACAAAGAATGTGGTTGCCCGTTTCATCAAGCAGAACCTCATATGCCGATATGGTATCCCCGACAGGATCATCAATGACAATACTACAAATTTGAACAACACTATGATCACCGCTCTGTGCGAGCAGTTGAAGATTCAACATCACAATTCATCTCCCTATCGGCCTAAGATGAACGGTGATGTCGAAGCTGTGAACAAAAATATCAAGAAGATCATTCAAAAGATGGCAGTCACCTACAAGGACTGGAATGAGATGTTACCGTTTGCTCTACACGGGTACCGTACCACGGCACGCACTTCAACTGGGGCAACACCCTATTCTTTGGTATACGGCATGGAAGCTGTTTTACCTGTGGAAGTTTAGATCCCTTCCTTGAGGATCATGAAGGATGCTGGTTTAAGAGAAGACGATTGGATTCAGACCCGGCTTGACCAACTTAACTTGATTGACGAGAAACGACTTACTGCTGTTTGCCATGGTCAGGCGTACCAAAAACATATGATCAAGGCCTTCAATAAGAAAGTCAAGAGACATGTATATCAAGTCGGGGATCTTGTAATCAAGCGGATCATCTTACCGCAAAGTGATCCCAGGGGCAAATGGACTCCTACTTATGAAGGACCATTTGTGATCAAAAACATCTTTTCTGGTGGGGCAATGATTCTGACCACCATGGACGGCGACGACCTGCCGCACCCTGCGAACGCAGACATAGTCAAAAGATACTACGCATAAACGACCCGACAAGTTGAAAACCCGAAAGGGCAACTTGGGCAAAAATGGGAATCCCGGTGAATCTAAAACCCGAAAGGGCGGTTCAGGCAAAAATTAGGGATAAATAAAAAAAACTGTACACCCGACAAGTTGAAAACCCAAAAGGGCGACTTGGGCAAAAAAGGGTTTCCCGGTGGATCGAAAACCCGAAAGGGTGGTCCAGGCAAAAGTTAGGGAATTAAAGCGTATGACTATGTCTCGTCGGATCACTTTACGGACAATCTCTTTGCAGACAAGCTCCGGGCTTCTGATTAACCTAATCATCGTCGGACGAGGCAACGAATGGACAAGATACTCAGAGTTGTGAAGGCTATAGCAGAATGGGAACCCCATGGAATTGTTACACATAGCCATCTTTCTTTGTATAAATTTTTTCTCAATTTTATGACAACATTCTCTTACTAGGATGTTTGTCTCCTTTGTATAAAATACTTACACAAAGTTAATACAAATATACCTCAAAGTGCATAAATTTGCTTGCCTTTTCTTTCTTTTTACACTTGTGTTTTTATTTGAAAACGTTCAATGATTTGTTAAATGAGCATATGCATTTGAATATAATCATTGCTTACAAATAAAACGAAATGAGAAAGGATAATTACTGATAGGTTGAAAGTATAGGAAAATGTCTTTAGGCTATTCTATAAGAAATCCCCTGCAGTATATCATTCAGATCCTCAATAGAGCTAAAATCTTGAAATACATATCCCCAGTGGAGTTAAATACATATCGCCATCAGAACTAAGTTTCCAAACTCCTGATCCCCAGCGGAGCCAGAAGACTTTGAACTACAAACCCCCAGTGAAGATGAAGCTTTCTTCCCCAACAGAATCCAAGACTTCAACCTTTAAACCACAATGGAAATCATCCAGTTTTTCCAAATTCCCCAGCAAGTTATCTTAAAACCTGAAAATCAATCAGATAACAGTTAACTTTTATCGCCAACCATTCTTAAAACCCCAGTAGATTGGCATACAACCCAAGCTCTTGAGAGTTCTTCGATGTAATAAATGTTCTCCCCACAGAGTTATTTCCCAGCAGAACGAAGAGTCTTGTTCTCATTTCTCCAATTGAAGCCTCCCAGTTTTAATTCCCCAGTAGAGATCGTCAGATTTTTCCTTATCCGCCAGGAAAGTCATGAAGGATTCTCATTTCCCTGCAAAAGTTGTCAAAGCTCTTGTTAATCCCCATAGGTCACCAAGGATTTTCAATCCCCAGCAGTAGTTCAAAGAATTTCTCAATCTCAACAATCAAAGGTTTTGAATCTCAAGCAGCAGTCAAGGGTTTATTTTTCCTCGGCAGCAATCAAAGATTTCATTGTCTTCATCTATCAAGGATTTATTTTCCTCAGCAAGGCGGCTAATCAGCTTACATACGCATCCATTACATTCATATATCATAAACATTGATAGAGCATATTCTATTGCATCATACATATCATGCAACATAACTTTGTGTTTTTAGCTAACATTTTACCCTTTTTAGGATAAGATTAAAAGCTATCTTTAACAAATATTCAAAAATCTCAAATACAGTATGGATACACCCCAGGCACGGCGGTCATTCTATTACTCATTCAGAATTTCAAGTCAAGATACAGTCCATATACGCTCCAGACACAAATGCCATTATGTCACTCATTCAGACTTCAGCAATCAGATACATACTAGATACGCTCCAGATATGGAAGCCATTCTATTTCTCATTCAGATTCAACTATCAATTTCAAAGTCCAGATACACTCCAGACAAGGAAGTCGTTCTATCACTTATTCAGATCCCAGTTACAGTACGGATACACTCCAGACATGGAAGTCATTCTGCTACTCATACAGATCTTAACCTCAGATACATTCCAGATACACTCCAGACACGGTTGCCATTCTGTCGCTCATTCAAACCTATTCCCCAGCCCAGAGATGCTCCATACACGGATGTTTTTATGTCGCCCATTCGGAATTCAGATACAATACAGATACACTCCAGACACGACAGTCATTCTGATATTCATTCAAGAATCAAATACAGTTACAACTTGGATACTCTCCAGACACGGACGCCATTCTTTTGCTCATACCAATCCAATCTCCAGATACAACTCAGATACGTTTCAGACACGGATACCATTCTGACATTCATTCTCCTAATTTTCAGCAAACAAATCTTGGATGGCATCTTTAAGCCCATCTCCAGCAAGGTTCTTCCATCTCTAAATGGCATCTTTAAGCCCATTCCCTCAGCTACATTTTGACGAGTGCAAAATTTACGGGCACTCTAGTGTTCAATCCTCTTTTACCTTTGAGTCACGAAAGGCAAACTCGCCAATCTAACTCTTCAGGTTCAAGAAGATTGAACAGGGGCAGCTATTGTACCCCAAAATTTTCCCTTTACATTTTATCAATATTTCCCTTCACAAGGCTCCTTGAACTCCAGACAGGATTAGGGTTTTGCTCTCCTCAAGACATCTCCTTGCACTGATTACCTAAATTAGGGTTTGAGTTTGCACAAATATTTTTGGACTTTCAATGCTCAAATTGACTTTCATGCTTCATGTTGGACCCACAAGTTTGTTCATACCAAGTTTCAAGCCTAAAATCAAATTTTTGCCCAGTCAATTGGACAATTGACCTAGAAATCAATTGTATTTGGGAAAAAGTCAATTATGGACAATTTATAGTCAAACCTCATGATTTTTTGATCCACATCAACATTCTAGGCTCCTATGAACCATTTGATCAAGTTTGGACCACAACTCCATAAGAAATTTGATCAGATCACCAAAAGGGCAAAATGGTCATTTTTAGGGTTTTGACTGCACAAGGGCAATATTTGACTTTTGACCAACCCAATGGAAAATTGGGCTCAACCATGGACTCAAAGACTCAATGGCATCATCTTGACCTATTCACAAGGTTCAAAAGACCTCAATTGCATTGGATTGACAGATGAATTTTTCAGTCAACTGATCAAAATTTGATTGTACACTGAAAAGTCAAACTTTGACTTTTTGGTCAAAATCAAGTGCCAAGGGTCATTTTTCATCAAGATGTGTCAAAACATGAAACTTTTTAATCAAGAAACCCATTTTTGCAAATTAGGGTTTAAAGTTGAAAATTTTCATAACTTAGAATTTTTCTAAGTTATGAAATTTTCTTAATTTTTCCTAACTTTGCCCAACATTTTCACCATGATGCAATTGGATTCAAACAAAACTTCCAACATGAAAGTTGTAGTCCTCCACAAAGTCTACAACTTTTATTCACAAAGTTTTCCCAAAAGAAGCTTGGATCTCAAGTTATGAGTTTTGGAACAAGGGGCCCTAAAACTTTTAACTTAGTGAAATTTTGCCCTAGTTTAGGCAGGATTTTGACCTATCTTCATGGCCATTTTCACATAGTTCCACATGGAATCTCAAATTGCATTTCAAAGATGGATTGTAGAGCATGTTGACATCTTTCCAAAATGTCAAGGAACTCTCCAAACTCATTTGTGGTTAGGGAGAATCGAAGGCTTGAAGTTGGCAAAAACTCACTTTTCATCCATGGCATGTTCATGTTCATACAAGTTGCAAATTCAAATCATCTTGCTTTGCACTAGATTACAGGCCTCTAAACCATTTCACACTCAATAATTTAATGCAAATCCATTAGTCTAAGGCATTATTTTGGTCATTAGGGCATTGCACATTAGATTAATCCCTAAGTAGAAAAAGCAACATTCCCATTTTTGCAAAAGTTTGCTTTATGTCAAAACCAGAATCCTTGAGCATAGAGCCAGATCTTATGCAGCAAATCAAATCCACAAATTAGAGGGGCCAAGAGCAGAGTGTGAAAGCATATGGATAGCCTGTACAGGCCTGTTGGACATCACTTCTCATGTTTGCTTAAAATACAAGAAAGATATCCAAAACACAAGAACTTGAACATCTGTGAAAACTAACTTGTGCAAGCATTTGAGACAACTTTCTCACATCCTCTTGAACCAAAAACACGACCCTTTGAGCCCTTAAACACCCTGTAGCTCAAAATTAACTTACATTGGCAAAACAGGGCAGCATCTGCAACTTGACTTCCATAGCACAATTTGCTCGTGCGTTTTGACCCAAACCTGTTCAAACACCTTCCATTCAATCCATCCAAGCTATCCCAAACCTCAAACACCAACTATAACTCCATTTACAGGGTTTTCCATTTTCATTTTGAGCTTGTGCAGGTTGAGTTCTGTAGGCTTGTTCAAGTACATTCAAGGCAAGCTAGACATTGGAGAAGGTCAAGTGAAGTTCAAGCAAGCTCCCAGACATCTCAAGCCTTGTTGAAAAGCTCCACATTGCCCTACACGAAGTCAGCTGAAATAGGTTTTTATCAACTTCCTATCTCTCTATTTAGGAACATTTAGACTTAGGTTTGAGAATAAGAAATGTAGTATTCATTGCCATGAAGCTGTACATATGCTCAGTTTTCATTTTTATTAAGCGTGCTAAGGGAATTTGGTCCATGAACATCCTGGAAAAATTAGGTTATATTTTAGGGCCAGAGAAATTCTCTCTGGTTTTTGAGAGTTAGGACAAGTTTTTTATATGGTTGGATTCGTCTTGAAAAGCTCTACAACTTTGATGTTATGTGTTTTTGCAATAGAGCTCATATGCAGGATCTAGCATTTGCATTAGGCGCGCACGTTTTTTTGAAGTACAGAGGTTGAAGATGAAGTGTGGTGGGCTGGGCTTGGTCCTAGCTCACTATTGACACCCCCCCCCCCCTTTTGCTTTTTGCACCCCCTGGCCCAATTTCTTTACATTTTTGTATTTTTATATTTATTTTCACTTTCTGATTTTGTTTTTTATTTCCAAATATAAAAAATATCCAAAAATATTTTCATAAAATTTTCACATTTATTTTTATTATTTTTATTATTTTTTAGACATAAAAATAATTATTAGGGAATATATACTTTTATTTTATTTAATAAAAACTTATAAATATTATAGAGATATTATATATTTTATTTTTATTATTCAAACCTATACAAATAATATTTTTCTCATATACTATCATTTTTCCTAAATACTTGTATATATTTTATTTTATTTATTGTATATAATTAATATAATTAATACATAATATACATACTTTTATTATATAAATACTTTAGAATAAAAACATAAAAATACTATACTTTTACTTTTATTATTATTTATACTTAAAAAATACTTTTTCTAAATATATTTTATTTTTTGTATATACACCATTTTATTTTATTGTATATAAATAATATAATTAATATATTTATTTTCTTAAAGAAAATTAGGGTTTACCCATAATAAAAAATAATAATCTTTTTTTCATTATTTCTTTCTTTTTTCATTAAATATATTTTTTTACATACATAAAAAATAAACCTAAACATTTTTTGCATAATTCATAATATTTTGCATATTTATTTAATTTGTTTATTTAAATATTGTCCATTTATTATTTATGCCAATATTCAATTTGGATGTAATAGTAAACTAGGGTTTTAATTTCTTGTCAAATAATCCGCATTCAAAAATTGTATCCCATAATCTTGTTGTAATAGTGGTAGATTTATTTTTTACGCATTTACTCTTTCAATTATGCCATGATTAGAGATTAGGGTTTGTATGCAAAAATCAAAATCAACAAGTAGCTTGACCTAATACAAATACAAAATGCATGAAAATCAAACACAATGCACACTTGCACCCCTAGGGTTACATCCACTTGTTGCCTTAAAAATGGGCCATGTTATGCATGTTGTGTACTTTGGAAAAACAAAAACAAAACAAAAGATCATAGTCCCTCGATGACGCTATCTTGGTTGCTTATACAAAAATGATCTAGTCCCTCAAAAATTTGCTAAAATACTTAACACAATTGCTATCATGGTCTATACGATGACCCGCGCCTGTCCCGTTTAACATCCTAATACAAGGTTGTTTACCAAATGCAATGGTAAAGCAACACTGTCAAAAGGGTTAAAAACATATAGGAAAGATCTTTGAGTAAAATAGGGTAGATAACTCTTAGTTACTTGATAAAAACTTGCAAAACATCCTTGCTATTTTCAAACTCACTTCACAACACAATTTCAAAACATTTCCCAAAAACAAACTTTCAAAACATTGAAACATCTTTTCAAAAGAAAAAAACACCTTTGTATACATTCAAACAAGAATCATTACAAAGGTTTCCACAACGATGGCTACTTTTCAAAACATCTTTCAAAACCACACACAAAGCACCATTTCAAACAATTGAAAAAGCAAAAGCAAGTGATCTAATTAAGTAACTAAGAGCCCATGGATAACCATGGATGAAAAGGGTGCTTGCACCTTCCCTTTTCATAATCTACTCCCCGAACCCAAGAAAACATCTCAAAGGTCTTTCCTGTGCTTTTTGACCTTTCCTTAGGATAAAATAAAAAGTCGGTGGCGACTCTTGCTAAACCGAAACATTTGCAAACACAAAACGCAAAATCCCAAGTCAGTTCTCCCACCGTATTACATAGATTAATGCTGGTTTTCTTGTGACGTCAGTGTATCCCCAATGGATTGCCAATATTGTCCCAGTACCGAAAAAAAGACAGAAAATTACGCATGTGCATAGATTACAGAGATCTAAATAAAGCTAGTCCAAAAGATGATTTTCCATTGCCTCACATCGACATGTTAGTGGATAGCACAGCAAAATTCAAAGTATTCTCGTTCATGGAAGGATTTTCCGGGTATAATCAAATGAATGGCTCTAGAGGACATGGAAAAAACAACGTTTATCACACCCTGGAGAACATTCTGTTACAGAGTGATGCCCTTCGGGTTGAAGAACACTGGTGCAACGTACCAGACGGCTATGACAACCCTATTCCATGATATGATGCACAAGGAAACCGAAGTATATGTTGATGATATGATTGACAAATCCCAGACTGAAGAAGGGAATATAGAATATTTGTTGAAGTTGTTTCAGCGTTTGAGGAAGTATCGTCTCTGATTGAATCCAAATAAATGCACCTTCGGTGTTCGATCGGGGAATTTTTGGGTTTCATTGTTAGCCAGAAAGGAATTGAACTTGACCCTGATAAAGTCAAAGTAATTCGAGAAATTCCAGCACCGAGAACTGAAAAGAAAGTCAGAGGTTTCCTCGTTTGTTTGAATTATATTTCCAAATTCATTTCCCACATGACTGTAACATGTGAACCGATCTTTAAGTTGTTAAAGAAAGATCATGGTTGTGTATGGACGGATGACTGCCAAAGGGAATTTGAGAGTATTAAAGAATATTTTCTTGAACCTTCTATCTTGCTCCCTCTCGTAGAAGGAAGACCGTTGATTATGTATTTGACAATGTTAGATAAATCCATGGGTTGTATTCTGGATCAACAGGATGAAACAGGGAAGAAGGAGTTCGCCATTTATCATCTCAATAAAAAATTCACTGATTGTAAGTCGCAGTATTCCATGCTGGAAAAAACATGTTGTGCTTTGGCCTGGGCAACAAAGTGTTTGCGGAAGTATATGTTGAATCACACCACTTGGTTAATCTCCAAAATGGATCCAATCAAGTACATTTTTGAAAAGCCTGCTCTTACTGGGAGAATTGCCCGCTGGAAGATGTTGTTATCTAAATATGATATCGAATACCACACTCAAAAAGCTATTAAAAGTAGTGTGTTGGCAGATTATCTTGCTCACTAACTAGTGGAGGATCACCACTCAGCAGAATATGAATTCCCCGACGAGGATGTGATGTTCCTGAAAGTGAAGGATTGTGATGAACCATTATCTGAGAAATATCCTGACCCTGAATCTCGTTGGAGTATGGTATTTGACGGAGCTGTGAATGCTTATAATAAAGGAATTGGTGTTGTGATTTTCACTCCTCATGGATCGCACATTCCTTTTACTGCAAGGTTAACATTTGATTGCACTAATAATATGGCAGAATATGAGGCTTGCATCATGGATCTCGAGGAAGCTATTGATCTCAGAATCAAAATTCTAGATATGTATGGTGATTCAGCTTTGGTAATAAATCAGATTAAAGGAGAATGGGATACTCGTCACCCTGACTTGATCCCTTACAAAGATTATGCTAGAAGATTATTATCATTCTTCAATAAAGTTGAATTCCATCATATCCCTAGAGATGAAAACCAAATGGCGGATGTTCTAGAAACTCTGGATTCTATGTACCAAGTGAATACTTGGAATGATATACCTCGAATTACAGTTCGACAGCTGGATAGGCCCGCTCATGTGTTTACAACAGAGGAGGTAGCAGATGAAAAACCCTAGTATTATGATATCAAGCATTTTCTTCAGACTCAAGAATACCCGATTGGTGCGGCGAGGAAAGATAGAAAGACATTGAGAAGATTGGCAGACAGTTTCTTCCTTAGTGAAAATGTGTTACAAGAGAAATTATGACATGGTCTTGCTCAGATGCGTGGATAGACACGAAGCAGACATGTTGATGCATGAGATTTATGAAGGTTCATTTGGCACTCATGCCAATGGATATTCGATGGCTAAAAAGATGCTAAGGGCAGGTTATTATTGGCTGACAATAGAGTCTGACTATTACAGATTTGCAAAGAAGTGTCATAAATGCCAAATTTATGCAGACAAGGTCCATGTGCCTCCGACACTTCTCAATGTGATATCCTCCCCATGGCCTTTCTTTATGTGGGGTATTGACATGATTTGGATGATAGAACCCAAAGCTTCGAATGGGCACCATTTTATCTTAGTAGCAATTGATTACTTCACCAAGTGGGTAGAGGCTGCTTCATATGCCAATGTTACTAAGCAGGTGGTTGTGCGCTTCATTAAGAATAATCTTATATGTCGGTATGGTGTGTCGAGCAGAATCATCACTGACAATGGCTCGAATTTGAACAACAAGATGATGACAGAACTGTGTGAAGAATTTAAGATTGTCCATCATAATTCATCTCCATACAAGCCTAAGATGAATGGGGTTGTTGAAGCTGCTAATAAGAATATCAAGAGAATTATCCCGAAAATGGTTGTTACTTATAAGGATTGGCATGAAATGCTCCCTTTTGCTTTGCATGGATATCGAACATTTGACCGCACTTCAACAGGAGCAACCCCGTTCTCCTTAGTGTATGGAATGGAAGTTGTACTCCCAGTCGAGGTAGAGATTCCCTCGTTGCGTGATATAATGGAAACCAAGTTGACGGAGGCTGAATGAGTTCAGAATAGGTTTGACCAATTGAATTTGATTGAGGAGAAGAGGATGACAACCTTGTGTCATGGCCAATTATATCAAAAAAGAATAAAGAAAGCTTTTGATAAAAAGGTCAAACCTCGTGAATTCAAAGAAGGAGACCTCGTGCTCAGGAAGATCATGTCTTTCAACACTGATTCTAGGGGCAAGTGGACTCCCAATTTTGAAGGTTCCCACGTCCCATGAATGCTGACGTAGTCAAGAAATACTTCTCCTAAAGAAATAAAAGAACAGCTCGCTAAGTTGAAAACCTGAAAGGGAGGTTGAGGAAAAAAAGGAGCGTCTCGGTAGGCCGAAAACCCAAAAGGGCGGTCTAGGCAAAAATTAGATACATAAACAGAATAAATTTCCCGCTAAGTTGAAAACCCGCAAGGGCATCTTAGGCAAAGTTAGGGATTTTCTTGGCAAGTAACTACGTCAGACAAGACTTGATCGTTGAAGCAACAATCTTCTCGGATCCTTACCACACTTCAACAGAAGCTGCTGCTCAGGATTTCAAAAGTTGTTAGGGGGATAGAGGTCATTGTATCTCAATGTACCTTTTCCATTATGTATTTCCATTTCCCAAACTTTGTAATCATCTATGGAGTCTCGCTATTCGCAGACTACCATTCTATTAATGAAATTCGAGCGTTTACCCAAGTCTTTGTATTTCTTATGTTATTTAGCTTGCAAAGACTCCATTTATTACTGATAATAACTTTCAAAGCAAAGAGATTAAATAACAAAATTGATTTTTCAAAAAAAAAGATTTTTACAATTTACTTTTACTTTGAGATTTATGATGAAACAATGACAACAAAAATGGTGATCCCAGGAATGGACAAACTCCGGTTGTTTTGAGAAGCTTTTGTTCTTCTCGGGAAGGTCTACTCGGGTTGTTTTCACCGTATTGAGTTTATGGTTCCGGTATCCTCGGTCAAGTTTGGATTCATTTCTCCTCTTTTTTGAGTTTTCATGATGTGAAGTTTCAATCCGCATTTTTTCTCCAGTGAAGTAGGCTTGAATTCCCTAGTGAAGTTTGGATGTTTCGGTGTCAGCCTGCTTTATTTGAGGCTGGTCTTGCAATCTCCAGTAGGCATGTTACTTTTGAGAAACACTGGTTTCCCTGATGAAGCCTGAAGAAGGTTGGTCTACCCTGGTATCTGTTTCATTTGGCTACCTCCAGATTATGTTTCTCCTCAGTAAAGATAAAAGTAGGCATTAGGTTTGGTTTCCGCAGTTGGCCTTTACCTTTCTTGGAATGATCGTCTTGGATGAAGTTTAGTCTAGTGTTGTTAGTGCCTGAGGCAGTTTTGCTTGTTTGTTCCCAATGATTGTGCATCTGTTTTGTCAGCATACGCACGATAGCACTCATTCATTCATACATACATCATGCATAGATAAAATTGGCAAGTCATTATTCATATACATTTGTTAATATTTTTTGACATATTACCCCATTTTGCAGATTTACGTTGTCCTCTCTAAAGCAGAATGTTGGACTTAAGCAGAAAAATTACATTCTTTCAATTTCCCTACTGAGTTATCCCTCATAGAAGATTTTTTCTTTAAACCTTCCGGTACAGCTCCTTGTTTGGATAAATTTGGTTTTCCCTCTTGAGTTTATTTCTCAAAGGATGAATTCAGGTTGACTGTTTCATTCCAGTTTATTTCTGGTTTGGATCCGTGGTTTCTTGGCAATGCTATTCACTTTGGAATCCTGAAAAACTCCAGATTGAAGTGGTGAAAAACACAAGAAGGGGGGGTTGAATTGTAAAACTGAAATCTAAAGCAATTGACAAGATATTTTTATCCTGGTTCGTTTGATCTCAAACTACTCCAGTCCACCCGTCAAGGTGATTTCGCCTCTCTCCAACGAGGTCTTAATCCACTATATTCAACTGAATATTACAGACTGCTTTAACAACTGCTAAAGCCTTCTTGATTCAAACCACAACCCGGTTTGTCAAGGCAACACTTTCTTACAAAGAAATAAAACTATGTGTGTGGATGTTTTCTACAAAACTTTATCACAACTATGATGTATACACAAATTGAAGCTTAGAAACTAGATTGCTAAACAGTAATGGAATATCAGAGTTTATGGTTTAGCAAAACTGGTAGAACGAAGATTATGGTTCAGCTTTTGTGCGTGTAGAGATTTGGAGAGCATTAGCCATTATAATCTTCAAAGCCTTGTTTATATAGCACTTGAGATGATGAACGTTGAATGCAATATTCTTGATTCAATGCTAATAACAAGCTTTCCTTATTGAGCAGATCTTGTCTGGAATGAGGCCGTTGGAATTAATTAGCTTTCAATGCACAGTACCGTTGCTTCTTTAACGCAAGTTCTGGCTTGGCTCATTCTGATTCTGCTTCGCTGCTGATGAACTATTGTGTTTCTGTATCAGAGTGTTGAGTGCAGTCTTGTTCATCAGGCTTCAGCATGTACGTGAGTTGATCATCTGATTTTGACGTTCTGATGTAGCAACTTCTGATGCTGGTGTCTGAAATAAACTTCTGATGCTGAATAGACGTGATCTTGCTTATATCAATCAGAGTATCTGCAAGTCAGAACATAATAATTTTAGGCAGCAGATAGTTCATTCATGAAACTTATAAATACTATATCTTTTCACTTTGTTATCATCAAAACTAAAATATAGGGTAGTAGATTCAAACATGAAAAAAGGTCATGCATGAAAAAGATTTAAGGTTGAGGAGGCAAGCGTGTGAACAGGCTCTCCAGCATGGCTTGAATCTTTTCATAAGTTTCATTTTGCTTATGCACCATGCAGACAACAGTGTCAATCTTGCTGTCCTGCACATCCATTCTTGCTTTCATCTTCTGATCGTTTTCATCCATCCGTTGCTGCAGACGCATGTCATTCAGCCTTAGTTCTTCCAGAGTCTGCCTTTCCAAGGCAGATTGAGAAGCATCAGAAGGAGGAGGCTTCTCAGAACTTTCAGCAACATCCGCTGCTTGACTTTCATCCTGAATGGTCTTGTCTTCTTCTGATGGTTGCACCTTTGCCGCTTGCTGTTTCTCAGACCAAGGTTCACTGTCCAGAGGGAGCACGTCCTTTTTCAGAAGCACACTTTCAGCTTCATTCAGAAGTTTGCTGAAATTTTGTTGTGCCTGCTCATAGTTGATATCCTGCAACTTGAGGGCTTCAGCACGTACCCAACGTCTGAACTGTGACCAGAGCTGATCAGAAGCAGCTGGGTCAATCATCCCAGGACAGACTTGCTTCAAAGAAGCAATCCATTGCAGCACACCTGTTTCAAAATTCAAAATACCAGAGCCAACATCTGGTTGCTTTGGTTTTGGGATGGCAATTTTGTGTTTTAGATCAGCAAGACGGTCAAGACTGGTTAAGTCAATGAAAGTCCTGCTGAGGTTTTCAGAGGTTTTCTGAGAGGCTGTTTGTTTTGGAGGAGGGGTATCAGAGTCAGATATTTCGATTGGAGTGGGTGGTGTTTTGGGAGTCTTTGGTGGTGTCGATTCTGATGAGGATGGTAACTGGGGCATGACAATAGTGGTTCCACATGGCAACTGCATTGCCAGCGGTGATGGTTGAGGTGAGTGAGGGTCAGATTGAATTGGTGAAGGTGGATTTATTTCTGGTTGGGGAGAGGGAGGTGGAATCTCTGATTACTCAGGGATCAGAGGTTCTTCTGAGAGTGGTTGTTGTTGTTGTTCTGGTTCTGGTTGTTGTTGTTGTTCTGGTTGTGGAGGAGGAACATTTTGTGGTTCAGAGTTTAGTTGAGCAGAGGCATGTTGACGCTCAATATCAGCCAGCACTTGGTCAAGTGCTATTGTTGTTGAAATTGTTGGTTGTTTGGGTTGTTTGGTTCTAGGTCTTCTGAGTTTTAATGCCTCAGAAGGGTCTTCTTCTTGTATGGTTTCATCAATGGTAGGGATGGGAATTGATATTCTATGAGAGGTTTGAGGAGGGATAGATGTTGGAATAGTAAAAGAATTTGAAATAGGGGCAGCAGATGAAATACCTCTTTTCTTTGGAGTCTGCTGAGATGATCCTTCTGATGGCGCTTTCCTCTTCTTTGTCTTCTTCAGAGTCACCTCTGGTTGGGGTTGACGCAGATCTTTGATATTCAGCTTTGGATCTGTTTCATCTGCCTTGTACGCATCTGGGTACCTGAGAAACATCTCTGGTTTGGATTCCATTTCAGAAAATACCGGAAAATCACTCAGAGGCACTCTTCTGCTGGAGATATCAGCAGTGGAAGTAGCTCTGGGTTCCTTCTGAATATTTTCTATCAGCTTCATCTTTTTCAGATTCTTTGCGTTCAGAGGTTTCCCAATTGTTGGTTCAATAGTGCTCAGCTCTTGAGCTTCTATCAGATGTTCAATCAGCCTATTCTCTGTCAGAATATCTGATATTAGCCTTCCAAACGGTATCCAGTCCCTCTTGGTCCTTTCTTCTTCCCTTGTTTCTTTCACACTGGTTTTGAGATGGTTGAACAGGAAGTGAGCCAGATTGATCTTTATCTTCTGATCAATAAAGTAGATCAGAAACTGCTGATCCACATTTATATAATCAGGAGAACTTGTTGGTTTCCTGTGGTTGAAGCATCCTAGAACAATCTTAGCCCATACTCTGCAATGATCCTTCAGATCCTTAATCTTGCTGCTGGGCATCCCAAGAGTGAAAATCCTGTTAGCTACCACAGCTGTATCAGCACATCTTTCAGCCATGTCCACACAACGGACGCCACCACCACTTTGACCGATTAGCCTTGCAATGAGATCTTCAGAAATCACAATCTTCTTCCCCATGACAGAGGAGATGACTAGATGTTTTGAGACCTTGGCGTGAATCCAAAATTCCTTAACCAGCGCTGGGAATGTTGGTCCAACCAACCTATCGAAATACCTCTCCCACTTTTGAGCCCTAATTTCTTCAGTTAGGTCAAAACCATTTTCCTTCAAGCTTTCAAAGTCAATGATTAACTCAGAAAGCACTTCAAGGTTCTTCACCGGAGTAAGGAGAGTTCTGAGTGGCACTTGATATTGCTCAGAGGTTGCTTTCTTCTGATTACCTGCAGAAACGCTGCTGGAGGATGCCATTGTTCACACTAAAAAGGGTTTTGAGAATGAATTAAAGAAAAAGGTTTGCAAGAGATGAACTCAGAAATATGCAGAAAATGCTTTGAGTGTTAGTGAGAAAGCGTAAAGAATAAGAATGAGAGATTAATGTGCTTAAATAGAGTTTTCAAAATTATTTTGAAAAGATAAACGTTTTTAAGAGAGAGAAACAATCATGATTGCCATTTAAAAGCATGATTACTTTTCATTAAATGCTTGCTGATTTTGGGGGATTTGAGAAAGATACTTAAAAACGGTTACCAGACATGTGTCTCAATGCACCCAATCAGCATTTTGTCTTCTCAGAAGCGTGTACGCGTTCTGCTTCAGAGATATGCTGATGATTGGATGACACTTGTTTGATGTAGTGATCAACACGTCTGTCTTTGAGATTAGACTCTCAGATCTTTAGACTTGCATCTGATACAATCTGCATGTTCTATCTTTCTGAAAGGAGATTGATCAGAAGTTCACAGTAAAATAATTACATTCTGAAGGTAAATATATGGAATTAAAACATTTTCACTCTGGGCATACTTTCATGCTGAGATGTTTCAGAATGAAATTAAACCTATCTTCTGAAAGGGGTTTGGTAAAGATATCAGCCCATTGATGGTCTGTATCTATAAATTTTAAGTTCAAAATACCTTTCTGAATATAGTCCCTAATGAAGTGATGTTTTATTTCTATATGCTTAGCTCTAGAATGTAAAATAGGATTCTTACTTAAGCAAATAGCAGAAGTATTATCACAAAGTATAGGAATGTTACTCTCAAAAATCTGGAAGTCTTCAAGCTGACTTTTCATCCAGAGCATTTGTGTGCTACATCCTGCTGCTGCTATGTACTCAGCTTCTGCTGTTGACAGAGCAATTGTTGATTGCCTTTTGCTGGACCAAGAGATCAGATTTTCTCCCAGAAACTGGCAGCTTCCAGAAGTACTTTTACGTTCCACTCTGTCTCCAGCAAAATCAGCATCACAGTAGCCTACTAAGCTGTAATCACTAGATTTTCTATAAAACAAACCCAGATTAATAGTACCTTTCAGATACTTGAAAATTCGCTTAACAGCTGTTAAGTGAGATTCTCTAGGATCTGATTGGAATCTAGCACAGATACAAACACTGAATAATATGTCAGGTCTTGAAGCAGTCAGATAGAGGAGAGAACCAATCATACCTCTGTAGACTTTCTGTTCTACACTTTTGCTTACCTCTTCTCTTTCCAGAATGCACGTGGGATGCATTGGAATCTTTGATGGCTTACATTCTGAGAGGTCAAATTTCTTCAGAAGATCTCTGATGTATTTGCTCTGATGAATGTAAGTTCCTTCTGGAGTTTGATTGATCTGAATTCCTAGAAAGAATTTCAGTTCCCCCATGAGGCTCATCTCAAATTCTGCCTGCATACACTTAGCAAATTTTCTTCCAAGAGAAGGATTAGTAGAACCAAAAATGATATCATCAACATAGATTTGACAGACTAAGATGTCACTCTTAACTGATTTACAGAATAGAGTAGTGTCCACTTTCCCTCTGGTGAATTCATTTTCAAGCAGAAAGTTACTTAGCCTTTCATACCAAGCTCTGGGAGCTTGTTTCAGACCATACAGTGACTTCTTTAGTTTGAAAACATGTTCTGGATGTTTTGTATTTTCAAAACCTGGGGGTTGGTGAACATAAACTTCTTCTTCTATATAACCATTTAAGAATGCACTTTTGACATCCATCTGATACAGAGTGATGCCTCTATTAACAGCAAATGAAATTAAAAGTCTGATAGATTCTAACCTGGCGACTGGGGCAAAGGTTTCTGTATAGTCTATCCCCTCTTGCTGACTATAACCTTGTGCAACCAGTCGTGCCTTGTTTCTGATGACTTCACCTTGTTCATTTAGCTTATTTCTGAACACCCATCTTGTTCCAATGACGTTGAATCCTTTTGGTCTGGGAACGAGATCCCATACGTCGTTTCTGGTGAATTGATTCAGCTCTTCTTGCATTGCCAGAATCCAGTCATTATCCAGAAGTGCTTCATCAATAGAAGAAGGTTCAATCAGAGACACCAGTCCCATAAGAGTTTCTTCAGAGTTTCTGAAGCTTGCTCTTGTTCTGATTAGATCTTCCTTTCTTCCTAGGATAGTCTCTTCTGGGTGATCCAAGCTGCTTCTGGGCAATCTCTTCTGAGGTTGATCAGCAGCTGTTGTAGGATTTCTAGCAGTGCTCCTTTCAGACGATGAAGGAATGTCTGTGTTGAGAGCTTCTGATGACTTGTCTTCAGAACCTGCAAATTCAATTTCTATACCTGCAAAAATTTCATTCTGCTTTGACTTTTCAGAGTCAAGCTTATCATCAAAACGAACACTGATTGATTCTTCCACAATCTGTGTTTCTGTATTGTATACTATGTACCCTCTTGAGCGTTCAGAGTATCCTAACATAATACACTTCTGTGCCTTAGAGTCAAACTTGTTCAAATAATTCTTTGTATTTAATATAAAGCAAGTACATCCAAATGGATGAAAATATGAAATGTTGGGCTTTCTGTTCTTCCACAATTCATATGGAGTCTTTTCCAGAATAGGTCTTATTGAGATTCTATTCTGAATGTAGCACGCTGTGTTTATTGCCTCTGCCCAGAAAGTCTTAGCAACGTTTGTCTCATTGATCATGGTTCTGGCCATTTCTTGCAATGTTCTGTTCTTTCGTTCTACAACTCCATTTTGTTGGGGAGTTCTAGGACAAGAGAAATCATGCAGAATGCCTTTGTCATTAAAGAATGACTCAAAATCTTTATTTTCAAATTCTCCACCATGATCACTTCTGACTTTAACGATTCTAAGATCTTTTTCATTCTGAACTTGGTTACAGAAGGTAACAAACACAGAATGTGACTCGTCCTTGTGTCTTAAGAACTTTACCCATGTCCATCTGCTATAGTCATCTACGATTACTAACCCATACTTCTTACCACTGACTGAAGCAGTTTTAACTGGTCCAAATAAGTCAATGTGCAGAAGTTCTAATGGCTTAGAGGTAGAAACAACATTTTTGGATTTAAAAGAAGGTTTTGCAAATTTGCCTTTCTGACATGCTTCACACAGAGCATCTGAATTGAACTTCAGATTAGGAAGTCCTCTGACCAGATTGAGTTTGTTAATCTGAGATATTCTTCTCATACTAACATGCCCCAATCTTCTGTGCCAGATCCACTGCTCGTTGTTAACAGACATAAGACATTTTACATTCTGACTCTTTAGTTCAGAAAGTTTGATTTTGTAAATGTTGTTTTTCCTCTTACCATTAAACAGGATAGTCCCATCTTTCTGACTAACAGCTTTACATGATTTTTGATTAAAGATTATATCATAACCGTTATCACTTAATTTACTTATGGATAACAGATTATGCATCAATCCATCTACTAGCAGAACATTATTAATAGAGGGAAGATTTCCATTACCTACAGTTCCAGAGCCAATTATCTTTCCCCTCTGATTGCCTCCAAAGCCAACGTGGCCTCCAGGCTTAAGTTCCAGGCTTTGGAACATATGCCTTCTTCCCGTCATGTGTCGTGAGCAGCCAGAGTCCAGGTACCATGACTGGTGTTTCTGACTTGCTGCTAAAGATATCTGCAACATGTATTATTTTATCCTTAGGTACCCAGATTTTCTTGGGTCCTGATTTGTTAGTTTTACCAAAACTCTGGTTGAATTTTGGTTTCACAGAGTGCTTACTGCTAGTATATTTGATATCATGTGTGTGACCATACACAAAGTGTGAATTTAGAGGAGTGTGTTTAATGGTTAAGTCCATGACATTCTTTGGTGTAGGAACCTTACCTTGGTATCCTATTCCTTTCCTGCCGTTTCTGCTAACTCCATAGATCATTGAAGCCATTCTGCTTCTATCTATGCTTTTAGCTAGGAACTTCTGGAAACTGTGATCATACTCCTTGATGATCTCATCAGCGTTGCTGGGAGTTTCAGAAATTGGTTCCTTCTGAGAGTTTTGTAAAGTGTTTTCTAATTTTGAAATCTTATCTCTCAGCTCAGAATTTTCCAATTTGAGACTCTCAGACTTATTAGAGTCAAATTCAAGATTCCTTTTCAGGTTTCTGAATTTAGCTCTAATTTGCTGATAACGTTCCAGAATCTCATTAAGGCTTTCAGCAAGTTCAGCCTTTGTAAAGTTAACAGTGAAGTTAGGAAATACCTCTTCTGTGTCTGATTCTGAGTCTGATTCAGAAGCTTCACTATCTTCTGAAATGTTAGCCATAAGAGCTATGTTTGCCCTTTCATCATCTGATTCTGAGTCAGCTTCAGACGAGTCAGAGTCATCCCATGTGGCCATGAGACTTTTCTTCTTCTCTCTTCCAAACTTCTTTTTGGGCTTTTCCCTCTGAAGCTTTGGGCAGTCACTCTTGTAGTGTCCTTGCTCATTGCACTCGTAGCAGATGATGTCTTTGGTGTTTGGCTTCTTGCTACTGGAGGAGCCTTCAGATCTTCTGTATCCAGAGGAAGAATTTGTCCTTCTGTATCTGGAAGAAGACTCGTTCTGATCAGATCTTCTGGGATTCCTGAACTTCCTTTGTCTTTGCTTCCATAGTTGATTTACTCTTCTGGAGAGAAGGGAAAGTTCGTCTTCTTCTGATGAGGATCCATCAGATGTTTCTTCAACTGCCTGCAAAACTTTAGACTCAAATTTTTTGTTAGATTTTAATGCTAAAGGCTTACCTTGCTTCTGAGGCTCATCAGCTTCTAGCTCTATCTCATGACTTCTGAGGGAGCTTATAAGTTCCTCCAGAGTGATTTTGTTGAGATCTTTAGCTAGCTTCAGAGCAGTAACCATAGGCCTCCACTGCTTGGGTAAACTTCTGATTATTTTCTTGACATGGTCAGCAGTAGAGTATCCTTTGTCCAGGACTTTGAGACCAGCTACCAGAATCTGGAATCTAGAGAACATAGTTTCAATGGATTCAGATTCTTCCATTTTGAACGCCTCATACTTCTGAATGAGCGCCAGAGCTTTTGTTTCTTTGACCTGAACGTTGCCCTCATGTGTCATTCTGAGAGAATCAAAAATATTCTTTGCTGTGTCTCTGTTGGAAATCTTTTCATACTCAGTATAGGAGATGGCACTGAGGAGGATGGTTCTGGCCTTGTGGTGATTCTTGAAGTCACGCTTTTGTTGATCAGTCATTGATTTTCTATCAATCTTCTGACCACTTGCATTCACAGGGTGCGTGTATCCATCTGTCACCATATCCCACAGATCAGCATCATGTGCTAGAAAGAAGCTTTCAATTCTGTCTTTCCAGTAATCAAAGTTTTCTCCATCAAAGACTGGAGGTTTGCCACTGAATCTGTCTCTGTCCTCGTTATTGTCATTGCTGATGTGAGAATTGTTTCCTGCCATTGTGTTTTTCTGACGCTGGATCTTGTACTGACACGGTTAAGTGTTTTAGCTCAGAACCAGGCGCTCTGATGCCAATTGAAGTGGTGAAAAACACAAGAAGGGGGGGTTGAATTGTAAAACTGAAATCTAAAGCAATTGACAAGATATTTTTATCCTGGTTCGTTTGATCTCAAACTACTCCAGTCCACCCGTCAAGGTGATTTCGCCTCTCTCCAACGAGGTCTTAATCCACTATATTCAACTGAATATTACAGACTGCTTTAACAACTGCTAAAGCCTTCTTGATTCAAACCACAACCCAGTTTGTCAAGGCAACACTTTCTTACAAAGAAATAAAACTATGTGTGTGGATGTTTTCTACAAAACTTTATCACAACTGTGATGTATACACAAATTGAAGCTTAGAAACTAGATTGCTAAACAGTAATGGAATATCAGAGTTTATGGTTTAGCAAAACTGGTAGAACGAAGATTATGGTTCAGCTTTTGTGCGTGTAGAGATTTGGAGAGCATTAGCCATTATAATCTTCAAAGCCTTGTTTATATAGCACTTGAGATGATGAACGTTGAATGCAATATTCTTGATTCAATGCTAATAACAAGCTTTCCTTATTGAGCAGATCTTGTCTGGAATGAGGCCGTTGGAATTAATTAGCTTTCAATGCACAGTACCGTTGCTTCTTTAACGCAAGTTCTGGCTTGGCTCATTCTGATTCTGCTTCGCTGCTGATGAACTATTGTGTTTCTGTATCAGAGTGTTGAGCGCAGTCTTGTTCATCAGGCTTCAGCATGTACGTGAGTTGATCATCTGATTTTGATGTTCTGATGTAGCAACTTCTGATGCTGGTGTCTGAAATAAACTTCTGATGCTGAATAGACGTGATCTTGCTTATATCAATCAGAGTATCTGCAAGTCAGAACATAATAATTTTAGGCAGCAGATAGTTCATTCATGAAACTTATAAATACTATATCTTTTCACTTTGTTATCATCAAAACTAAAATATAGGGTAGTAGATTCAAACATTGTTCTAACACAGATTTTGGTTGGTGCATTTATTTTGCGCGAGAAGACTTTATCCCCTCATCAAGAATATCATGGAATGTCCCCAGGAAGTCATACCTCCTTCCCAAAAAGCCATTTCTCTTACAATCCTCCATGACCAAAAATAGCAAGTTCTCTTTATTTGAGACAGCTTATGTATTACCCTTTCCAGGCGGAGTGCCTTGGTTAAAGAAGAAGTTGAGACCCGTTCTAGGAGAAACACCAGAATCTTGGGAAAACTTGTTATCTTTTTGCTATCTTCAGTGAACGTTGGTAGTTCATCGTCAGTGAACGGAGGTGATATGATATTTTCTCTTTGTACCTTCCGTGAAAGTTGGTAGACCATCGGTAGTGAACATTGCGATATGGTGGCAGAACTGACTGTTTTTACTGGTTTGCATTTTGCGTTTTTTGTTCACAAAATGTCGCGGTAAGCAAGATTCGCCACCGACTTTTATTTCATCCAATCATGGAAAAGGAAAAAGAACAGAAAAAACCTTTATTCCGAGATATTCTGAGTACGGGGGGTAGATTATATAAAGGGAAGGTGTTAGCTGTAACACCCCAATTCTATCCCGACAAATTATATAAATAAATCAGAGTTATAAAATTCATATCATGCAAACGAATCGGGACGTCAAAAATTCTTCTATCAAAATTAATTTCATTCATCGTGGATACATAACACTTTAAAACATAGGATGAACCATCAACATAATATATTAATTAAATAATTCAACAATTTAACATCTACGCAACGGAATTCTTAGTAACATCGTTGTCATCATTACAACAACTTCAAAACAACACATACTTAATAATAATCAACTTAAAGTTCAACAACTCAATAATCAACAATCAAAAGCAACAAGCGTTCATACCCCCCGAGTGTTACATATCAGAGCAATGACACCGACTCGAACTATTGAAGGTATACAACCTTCACTCTATTGAAGGTATACAACCTTCTTGGAGCAGAACTCCCATCTCAAAAATTGCCAATTAATAAAGGTATCAACAAGGCATAAGCCTTCATCTCAATATTCGCCAATACAGACCATCTCAACGAGCATAAGCTCCATCTCAAAATGCAATGTATGCGACACAATCATGAATGTAATAACAACACCATAATTGACAACATCTCAATACAACTCCATCATTGACCAAAGGCCTACATCTTAAAATCATCTCAACGTCTCTTCATCAACATCATTTATCATCATAAATCATCAAACATCATTTATACATCATAATTCATCAAAACAAACTCTCATTAACATCATCTCATCAACAACTTAGCCGTACAGTAATACGACTGTAACTCATCAATTTCACAATGTTGGCCATAGGCCTATACAAGATATTGCCTATGATTTGTTAATCAACTAAGTCTTACTTCTAAATCACCAAATCTCCATATACTACTATTCTGTCATATTACATCGTTATTATCATTAATTCTACTGTTACAAATCAAACAGCAGCCTATAAACATTTCATCCTCATCATTTTGCATAAAAACCACCATAGTGATCAACACAAAAACTAATTCAAATCCTATGGTTATCCTTCCTATTACTAATTTCAATCAATAAGAATGAAGCTCGTCGCATTAGCGATTCAACGCTTCGAATGACACCTCAAACGGAGTCTGAAAACTCAAGTTACAGCCTTTTCTAAATGATTCTGCCAAAAAACAAACAATATGGGTCGATGCATAACTCCTCGGATCGACGCGTACTGCACTGAACTTGAAACATGAGTCGACGCATCCTCTCTTGTATCAACTTATCCTGAGTCTACCACACAACATGAATCGACACATGTTCCTACGTATCGACTCATCCTGAGTCTGAAAGTCCTCATGTATCGATGCAAGACCTCTTCGTGTTGACTCATCCTGAGTCTAACATCATTCATGTATCAACACATACCATTTGGGGTCAACGCATATTGTTCTGTCATGGGAAATTTCTACGATTTTCTCTGCATTTTCACTACGGGTTCCATACTTTTAGCCCCAAAAACCTAATCTAATCATATATAATCATCACTTACAATTATGCTATAATCCTACATCAATCGAACAACATCATGACATCAATATTCATCTAAAATTCATCAATTCTCATCATACAACAATCATGTATTTTCAATTCGAGAACAAGACAACAATCACCTCTAACCCCACATACCAATTATTGTAAACCCAATTATAGAGTCAGAACCCCACCCTTACCTTGGATTGAAGGTCGCCCTACAATTTCCGGTTGAATTCTCGTTCTTGCCGTTTTCCACTTTCTCTAGCAGCTTGCACGTTCTTTATCAATCCTTATTCTTCTAATACCTCTTCTTTCTATTCTATTCCAACAACAATAAAATAACCCTATTATTCTATTATTCCTTATTGGGCTTAAAACCAATACACCCCCTTATTACTTCTATTCCTTCAAAACAAGCCCACACCAAATAATATTATAATTCTAATATTATTTCTCCACTTAATAAAATAATTAAATACAATTAATTTTTAACACCACTTCACAAATATTCCAAAAATAATTTAATTAAATAATTAATTAAATTACGGGCGTTACAACTCTCCCCCACTTAGAATATTTTCGTCCTCGGAAATTTACCTCAATCAAACAATTCAGGATAGGAGTCTCGCATCTTGCTCTCCAACTCCCAAGTCATGCTTTCACCAGCAACTCCTAGCCAAACCACTTTAACCAAGGCAATATCTTTGCCCCTAAGAGTCTTTATTTCACGATCCGCGATCCGTACAGGCATCTTCTCCATCGTAAGATTATCCCGTACTTGCACATCGTGCATATGAATCACATGAGATGGATCTGAAATATACTTCCAAAGTTATGACACATGAAACACATCATGCAAATTCGAAAGATTAGGCAGTAAAGCCACTCTATAATCAACATTCCCCACTCTCTCTGAAATCTGATATAGTCCAATAAAACGGGAAGTGAGCTTCTTAGACTTCAATGCTCGTCCAACACCAGTCACAGGTGTAACTCTCAAAAACACATGATCACCAGCTTGGAATTCTAAATCTTTCCTTCGCTTGTCATGATAACTCTTTTGTCTATTTTGTGAAGCTTTCATCTTTTCTCGAATCAACTTCACCTTCTCGGTAGTCTCACGAACAAGTTCAAGTCCAAGTACTACACTTTCACTAGATTCATGCCAACATAAAGGAGTTCTACATCTTCGACCATACAACGATTTAAAAGGTGCCATCCCAATACTAGAATGGTAACTGTTATTATAAGTGAACTCTATCAACGGAAGATAATTATCCCACGAACCTCCCTGCTCAAGAACACATGCCCTTAACAAGTCTTCTAACGATTGAATCGTCCGTTCAGTCTGACCATTTGTCTGAGGATGATACGTTGAACTCAACCTCAACTTAGAACCCAACGCTTCTTGCAAACTCTTCCAAAAATCAGAAGTAAACCTTGGATCTCTATCTGACACAATGCACAAAGGAATACCATGCAGCTCCACAATCACACTAGTGTAAATCTCAGCCAACTTCGACACTGGAAAATTGATGTTAATAGGAATAAAATGAGCCGACTTTGTAAGCCTATCAACAATCACCCAAATCGAATCATGTCCTCTTATAGTGTTAGTAAACCCCGTCACAAAGTCCATTGAAATGATATCATATTTCCATTCTGGAACTTCTAACAGTTGCCTCAACCCTGCAGGCTTCTGATTTTCAACTTTCGACTTCTGACAAGTCAAACATGCATACACAAGCCGAGCCACATCACTCTTCATTCCAGGCCACCAAAATAAACCTTTCAAATCTTGATGCATCTTTGTAGCTCCTGGATGAATACTCAACTTACTTCTATGACTCTCTTCAAGTATCACTTTCTTCTTCTCAGCATCATCAGGAATACAAATCGGTTACGAAACCTCAACACACCTTGCGCATCTAGCTTAAAATCATTATTCTCAGACTGATCACTCCCAACCATCAAATCTACCAGTTTCACATCCAACTTTTGAGCTTCTCTGATACTGTCTAGAAATTCATTATTAATCTTCAACATACCCAACATAACACTTCGCAGTGTAACCTCGCAAACTAAGCTCATATCTCCGAACTGCTCAATCAATTCCAACTCTTTAACCATCATTGCTGACATATGTAAAGTATTTCGACTCAACGCATTAGCTACCACATTCACTTTTCCTGGATGATAATTCAAACCGAAATCATAATCCTTTAACAATTCCAACCATCTTCGTTGCCTCATATTCAGCTCTTTCTGATCGAATAAATACTTTAAGCTCTTATGGTTACTAAACACTTCAAATCTAGAACCATAAAGATAATGCCTCCAAATCTTCAACACAAAGACAATTGCAGCAAGCTTTAAATCATGCATAGGGTAGTTCTTCTCATGAGTCCTTAACTGCCTTGACGCATAAGCAACTACCTTACCATTCTGCATAAGCACACCTCCTAAACCCATCTTAGAAGCATCACAATACACCACAAAAGGCTCTCCTGGATTAGGCAACGTCAAAATTGGAGCCGACGTCAACCTCTTCTTCAATTCCGTAAAAATCTCTTCGCACTGAACATCCCATACAAAAGTTCTACATTTACAAGTCAACTTAGTCAACGGAAGTGCAAACTTAGAAAAACCTTCGATAAACCTCCTATAATAACCAGCTAATCCCAAAAAGCTTCTAATCTCAGTAGCTGACTTTGGAGTTTCCCATTGCAACACAACATCAACCTTCGATGGATCTACAGCAATGCCACTACCTGAAATCACATGACCAAGAAAACTAACCACCTTTAACCAGAATTCACACTTGGACAGCTTTGCATACAACTTCTTCTCTTTCAAAACTTGCAATACTACTCTTAAGTGTTCTGCATGCTCTTCTTTCGACTTAGAGTAAATCAAAATATCTTCAATGAACACCACTACAAACTGATCCAAATAAGTATGAAAGATACGATTCATATATTCCATGAATACTCCCGACACATTAGTAACACCGAAAGGCATCACCGAATACTCATAATGTCCATAACGCGTCCTGAAATCCGTCTTCTGGATATCTTCATCCTTCACTCTAATCTGATGGTAACCCGACCTCAAATCAATCTTACTAAACACACGAGCATCCACCAATTGGTCCATCAAGTCATCTACTCTTGGAAGCGGATAATTGTTCTTAATCGTCACTTTATTTAGCTGTCTATAATCAACACAAAGCCTCATACTTCCATCTTTCTTCTTCACTAACAACACTAGAGCTCCCCACGGTGATACACTTGGTCTTACAAACTTCTTCTCAAGTAAATCTTCCAGTTGCTTCTTCAACTCAGACAACTCAGATGCAAACATCTTGTATGGTGCCATAGACATGGGTGTGGTACCAGGTACAAGATCAATTGCAAATTAAACTTCCCTCTCCGGCGGTACATCACGAATTTCATCAGGGAAAACTTCAGGAAATTCACACACCATCTGCAATTCCTCAATTATAGCTTGAGTCTCTACAGATAGCAACGCCATCAACGAGAACATATGTGCTTCGTCTGGCATCATCTTCCTCGTCTGTCTAGCAGACAACATACCATCTTCCTCTTCTTCAGGAGTAGAAAACTTCACAGACTTGTTATAACAGTTAATATGAACACAATTATGCTCTAACCAGTTCATACCCAAAATCACATCCAAACCTCTTAACGGTAAACAAACTAAATCAACACCAAAGTCTCTGTCGAAGATCGACAAGGGACACTGTGATCGGTGGGAACGAGAACTGATTGTTTTTGGAATGCTGGTTCCCATTTTGTGTTTGTTTTTGCAAAGTGTCGCGGTAAGCAAGAGTCTCCACCGTCTTTTATTTTATCCAACAAGGGAAAGGACAAAAGCACAGAAAAATTCCTTTTCGAGTTTTTTCTCGGGTTCGAGAGGTAGATTATAGAAAGGGAAGATGTTAGCACCCTTTCTATCCGTGGTTATCCACGGGCTCTTAGGTACTTGCTCACTATGTTTTCAAAAGGTTTTCTTTTCTTTGTGATTGTGGGTTTTGAAAAGAGTTTTGTTTTTGAAGAGAGTGTAAGTGCAAAAAGTTTTGTTTTGTTTAAAAGGAGCAAGTACTTAAGAACCTCTACCTACTCAAAAAGGAATTAAACTGTGCAACTGTCCTTTAGACAGTGCTATCCCACTATTGAGAAGTAGGTAGCACCGTCGTTGGAGTTTTAGGGTCAATTCGATTTAAGGGACTTGTGGTCACTAAAGCAACGTTAGGACGCTTTAGTGGCAATCCTAATGTCTTAGATCATTTTTATCGAGGCAACCATTTCGAGGCAACTTATGATCTTGGGACAAAAAGGACGACCTCTAAAACATCCTATACTTAATGACCACAATTGAGGCAACCTAGTGAGGTGTACCCTAGGAGTGATATGTGCAAGTGTGTCAATTTTCAGTTTATATCATCTTTGTATTTTAGGTGTTCTACCATTTGTTTTTAAGTTAGGAGTTTAATCTTGTCATGCATAGCCTAGTTAGCATACAACTAAACAGTCAATATATGTACAGGAATTTAAAGTGCGGAAATTGTAAATCCTACGTGTTGTACCCCAAAATTTGCCCTCCCATTTCTCATTGATTTCTCATCACAAAGCCCTTGGAGATCAAGATCCAATTAGGGTTTCATCTGCTCAAGACTTCTCCTTGCACTGTTGGCCCAAATTAGGGTTTATGTTTGCACAAAGATGTTTTGACCTAAATTTCCTAAGATGACTTTCATGCTTCATAATGGACTCCCAAGTTTATCCATACCAAGTTTCAAGTCTTGATTCCAGGTTTTGCCCAGTCAATTGGACAGTTGACCTAAAAATCAGCTGTATTGGGGAAAAAGTCAACTGTGGCCAATTGACAGTCAAATCTCATGAAAATTGACCCACATCAACATTATAAACTCACATGGACCATTTGATCAAGTTTGGATCACAATTCCACAAGAAATTTGATCAGATCATCAAAAGGGCAAAATGGTCATTTTTAGGGTTTTGACTGCACAAAGGCAAATTTTGACTGTTTGACTTAGCCAATGGCAAAACAAGCTCACATATGGATTCCAGGACCCCATGGAATTGTCTTGACATGCTCAACAAGTTCAAAAGATCCCAAATACACAAGATTGACAGTTGAACTTCCCAGTCAATTGATCAATTTTGACTATATATTGAAAAGTCAAACTTTGACTTTTTGGTCAAAATCAAGAGTCAAGTTTCATTTTTCATCAAAACATGCCAAATCATGAAACTTGTTCACCAAGAAATCAAAAAATGCAAATTAGGGTTTGAAATGAGAATTTTTCATAACTTAGAATTTTTCTAAGTTATGAAAAACCCTAATTTTTTCCCAACTTTGCCCCACTTTCTCACCAAGATTCATTTGGATTCAAGTAAAAGTCAAAACATGAAAGTTGTAGCTTATTGCATAATCTACAACTTTGATACACAAAATTTTCCCAAAAGAAGCTTGCATCTCAAGTTACAATTTTTGGAACAAGGGTACTAAACCATTCTTAACTTAGTGAAATTTTGACCTTTTTAGGCAAGGTTTTTACCTAACTTCAAGATCATTTTTCACATACTTCCCCTTGGAATTTCAATTTTCATTTCAAATATGGATTGTAGTACACATTCCAAGCTTTCCAAAATATCCAAGAACTCATCAAACAACCTCATGACTTGAGAGAATCGAATTTTGCAATATGGCAAAAACTCACTTTTGAATTGGCCAATTTCCATGTTCATAACTTGTGCAAATTTCTCAAATCAGCATGCCACTTGATTACAGGCCTCTAAACCATCCAACACTCATAAATTTAATGCAAACTCTTTGTGCCAAGACCATGTTCTATGTGTTCAAGCATTGCATGATGGATTAATCCCAAAATAGATAAAGCACTTTAACCATTTTTACAAAAGTAAGCTTTATGTCAAAATGAAAATCCAAGAAGTACAGATCAAATCTCCTTGGCACAAGTTTAGGGACTAATCACACTGATCAATGCCAAGGTTTGCAGCATGTTATGGGGGCCTCTACCTGTCTAAACACCAACTTGGCTTTTGGTTGCTTAAAGTGTAAGAAATATGGCATAACTAGACACAACTTTCATCTCAGCAATAGAACCCTTAAGCAAATATTTTGTACACATTCAAGACATCCTAACTGAGCTAGCACACGACTCCAACACCTCCATTTCCCTCTAGAATACATAACCACCCTCAAACTGCCCAAACAGAGCTCCTACTGCAGTTTGAGTGCCAACTCTCATCCCTTTCATGCATTCTTGCTAAAAGCTCATCAAACACATTCCCCAGCATCACTTGAAGCTAACCCAAACATAAAACACGACCAGTAACTCCTCTAATCAGTTCCACCATTTTCACTTTCTTGTTTTGCAGTTGAAGGTCCATAGCTCGATTCAAGGTGTTTCAAAGCAAAGTAAGCATTGGAATAGTATCACTACACTTCAGGCAAGCTGTACAGATCATCATCTTGCCCTGAAAGCTCCCCCATTGCCAGATACAACTTCAACTGAACAGGTATCTTCTTGAACTTCTAACTCTTAGTGTAGGCATCATCAGCTCTAAGTTTGTGAATAAGAAGTGTTCTACTTATGCCCCTGAATCTGTACATACTTTTACTTTTCATTTATTTTGCCTGAGCTATGAGAATTTAAGGTCTGAATGTTGATAAAAACTTAGGTTAGGATTTGGGAATGATGAAATTCTCTCTCATTTCTGAGAGTTAGGATGAGTTCTTTACATATTTAGAATCGTGATTTAATGCTTAACATTTCTTATGTTGTAAGTTTGTGCAAAAGATCAAGGAATCCAGATGTTTGAATTGATGTTCAGGCGCGCGGTTTTGAACATTTTTTTGTCCAGAGGTTGAAGAAGAAGCCACATGGGCTGGGCCTGCTTTGATATTTCTTTTCACACCATGTTTTTGGTTTTACACCCCCCTGAGCCCATTTTGTTTGTTTTATTGATTTTTTGACTTTTCTTTTTCATTCTGGTTTATTTATTTTTCCTCATGATATTAAAAATATAAAAATAATTTTTTACACCATTTTTGAATTTATAGGCATTTATTTGTTTAGATTAGTTATTTGTACATAAATAATTATATAAACTCACTTTTTACTTAAAATACTAGAAAATAATGTAAGCATATTTTATTTTCATTTTTATTTTGTTTTATCTTCTTAAAATATTTTGTATAAAATATACTTTTTTTTAAATATTAAATATTATTATTTTTATATATATAACACATATTTAGAAATTAATACATATATATAGATATTTATTAGAATATTTAGTAAAAAAAATATATATACACTTTATTTTTTATTAACATTTAATAGTAAAATATCATTTTGACAAATATACTTCATTTTTATTTTTATTTCATATATAATTGATAAATATTAGTATATATATTAAATAATTAATACTTTTTATCTAAGAAAGTTAGGGTTTTGCCCTAAACATTAAAAAGCTCCAAAAATATTACTTTTTTTATTTTATTCATTTTTTGTTTATTTGACATAAAAAATATCTTTTTTCCATACATATAAAAACCCTTTTTGCATCTTGCATATTTATTTTATTTCTATTTAATTTATGCAATTAATTATCTTGTAAATATTCCAAAATTGATGTAATAGCTAGGTTTAAATTCCTTGTCTAAATATCCCCCCATTTGAACATTTGTACCCCCCCTTCCCATATTGTGTTGTAATAGTTTAGAACTTTATTTTTCGCGCTTTAATGCTTTCTAAATATACCATGTTAGAATTAGGGTTTGTATGCAAATAAAAAGAACAAAATAGTTTGACCTAATTTCAAGATAATTAAAGCATGAAAATGGACAACACATATCACACTTGCACCCCTAGGGTATTCCACTTGTTGCCTTCAATAAATGGGCCATATTGCATGTTAGGTCTCTTTGGGCAAAACAAAAACAAACAATCAAATGATCATAGTCCCTCGATGACGCTTTCGAAAAGTTGCCTAAAATGATCAAGTCCCTTTCAAAGAAAAAATTGCCCAAAGATATTTAGCACTATTGCAATTATGGTCTAAACGATGACCCGCGCCTGTCCCTTTCACCTCCTAACACAAGATTGTCCACCAAATGCAATGGTGGAACAAAATTGTTAAAAGGGTTAAAACATAACAAAAATCTTTGAGAACTTTAGGGTAGATAGCTCTTTAGTACTTGTCAACTTGCAAAACAAAACACTTGCCTATTTTTCAAACCACACTTCACAAACACTTTCAAAACAAACTTTCAAAGAAACCTTGAAACATCTTTTCAAAAAGACAAACACCTTTTGTAAAACATTCGAGTAAATAATTGTTACAAGGTTAGCCTATACAAGGCATCTTTTTCAAAACATTTTCAAAACCACACACAAAGCACCATTTCAAACAATTGAAAACCAAGGCAAGTTGATCTAAGCAAGTACCTAAGAGCCCATGGATAACCATGGATAGAAAGGGTGCTAATACCTTCCCTTTCTATAATCTACTCCCCGAACCCAAGAAAAAATCTCAAAGGTTTTTGCTGTGCTTTTTAAACCTTTCCTTAGGATAAAATAAAAAGTCGGTGGCGACTTTTGCTCAACCAAAACATTTGCGAAAACAAACGCAAAACCATAGTCAGTTCTCCCACCATATCATAGAACTGGCGACTCTGCTGGGGATGTATTTTAAAAGTGGAGTAACCTTAGGGCTTAGATCACCCTCTTGCATGACTAATTGTTTGATTTGATTGCTTTTATATTTTGGCTCTCTTGTTTGGGTTTGCAAATCCTACACCCGAATTTTGGGAAACATTTCATAGATAGCAATACGTTGTGGAAACTGTGCGGGGTATACCGACACGGTCGAAGCAATAGCTATATTAGTGCGACATATTTGTGAGTACCGGTAACCCTTGAGTTCAATCAAGGAGAGTACGGGGCCGTTGAGTGATGTCACTAAGCACTAATGACCTAGAACCTTACTTGACCATCTTGGCCTTTTATTAGGGATAGTGAGATGACCGGCTTTGGTGCAGTCCGAAGTTGGTAGATACTCGATACTACACTCATTGAGGGTTGTTTTCTTGGAATATTTTGGTCGCTAGTTAAGTGGCTAAACCGAAACAATGAACAATGAAAACAATCCAATGATATTGAGCTCCTTAGAACCCGGTTACTATTTATAGGACAGGTTTTTTAAGCCAACTACACTCAAGAGGGTACTTACCTATGAAACCCCATGCAAGCCTGAAACTAGGGTTTGGTGTGATTTGCTTGTACATATGTTTTGTGCATACATCATAAACATCATAAAACATCATATGCATTCACTAACCATTTCAAGGGTTTGGATCTTCATCTTTGTTCTTGTTTTGTAGGTCATGGAAATTCCTCGCAGAAACACCATTCAAGTCAACCTGGTGAGAATCTCTCCTCAACTCAAGGAGCTCACCTCAAGAATTCCGGAAAGCTCCTCCTTCAGTAAAAGACATGGTAGACTGCTCAGCTTAGTCAACACCAACATTGAAGAAGACATGATGAAGGTGCTATTCCAGTTCTTTGACCCCCTTCACCACTGTTTCACTTTCCCTGATTACCAGTTGGTGCCCACTTTGGAGGAGTTTTCTCAACTCCTGAGAATTCCTATCCTTAATCAACTACCCTTCAACGGTACAGAAAAGGAACCAAAGCCGGAAGATGTTGCTCGAGCATTACATCTACAACCATCCGACATCAAGGGGCATTGGGAAACCAGAAGCGGCGTCAAGGGATTCTTAGCAAAATTCTTGTTTGAGAAGGCACAAGAATGTTGGAACTCATTGGACCTACAAGCCTTTGAAGAGATTGTGGCACTCCTTATCTATGGGTTGGTCTTGTTCCCAAATCCTGACCAATTGGTAGATGTCAACGCCGTCAAAATCTTCTTGTCCAGAAATCCAATACCAACATTGCTTGGGGACATTCTTCACTCATTTTACACACGAACAATGAGAAAGAGGGGTGTTCTCATGTGCTGTACTCCTCTCCTTGCAAGGTGGTTTATTTCGCACCTTCCACAATCTGTCTTGAAGAATGACCAAGGCTCAAGGTGGTCCCAACGGTTGATGACTCTTACTCACTCTGATGTACATTGGTGTTCTCGGTCCAGAGAAAATGTCATCATTGTCGATCGTTGCGGAGAATTTCCTAATGTTCCTTTACTTGGAATCAGAGGAGGTATCACCTACAACCCTTGCCTAGCTTTGAGGCAATTTGGATATGCACGGAGGGATGGCCCTCACGACATGTTGATTCCTGACCTAGTTTTTGACTTCGACAACGATGCGCAAGGACTTCGCCAAAGATTCATCAGAGCTTGGGGAAGGCCCAACAAGGTTGATAACAAGACACTGGGACACAAGAACTCCATCCCTCTTGAGCCTTATCTCAAGTGGGTACGAGCCCGAGCCCAGAGTCTAATGATGCCTTATCCTCATGTTCTCCCTATGATTAAAGAGCCCGTCAATGAAGGAGAGGTTCCCTACACCATCCTACATCCTAACATGCCTACATCGTGGGAGGAAATGCAGAAAAGTTGGATTCAGCTCAAGGAGGAACGGAACACTTTTGAAGCTAGCTTCTACGCCAGCGAGAAGAAGGTCCTAGAGCTTACCCGCCGACTCCATGAGCAAGAGGCCCTCAACACCTACATCGCACCAAAGAGGATGCGCAATGTCTTTTTACCTTGAGAAGTTGTTTTTGTAATATTTGGCCCATGGGGCATTTATGTACTAACAAATTTATTCTTAATATGACGTGCGTTCTTTTTTTGTCTACAACAATTTTGAATGTTCCAAAATACTTGAATGCATTGCATACATAAGCATATCATTCATCATGTGCATAAGCAGGTCTCACTCCAGGTTTCCTTATCTGTCTGCTGTTTATTTCAGTAGGATGGATCTCGAGCAAACAGTCAAAGACCTACAAGCTCAAAATGCACAGTTTCAACAACTCCTGACAACCTTGGCTAAAGGCCAGGAGGATCTCAAGACCTTGCTGGGGAATAAAGACCCAGTGAAAAAGAAGAAAAAGAGACTCGGGGTGGCTACTTTAGGGAGAAGATTTGACGGAGAAGCTCGGAGAGTGCTTGAATTTCCTCCTACTTCTGATGAAGGAACCAGCAAAGGAGGCGGGGCTGCGATACCTTCCGAGTCCGATGTGGAAGAAGAGGAGGTCGAAGAGGATGAAGATTATTCTGATCAACAATACCCTCCAGCTGATGATAAATACAAAGGGCTAGAAGACAGGTTGGCCGCCATGGAGCTACAAAGAGTACCGGGTTTGGATTTTGAAGACTTGGGTTTGGTCGCCGGGATTGTGATTCCCCCAAAGTTCAAGGTGCCAGTGTTTGTGAGGTATGATGGGTTGTCCTGTCCAAAAATGCATCTCAGGTCCTACGTGAGAAAGATCCAACCCTATACGGCAGATAAAAACCTTTGGATTCATTTCTTTCAAGACAGCCTTTCTGGAGCTCAGCTGGAGTGGTTTTATCAGCTAGAGGGAACCAGCGTCCGAAATTGGGAAGACTTGGCCACCGCTTTTTACAAACAATATCAATACAATTCTGACCTTGCCCCTACTCGTACCCAACTTCAGGGTATGTCACTAGGAACAGGCGAGGGATTCAAAGAAGATGCTCAAAAATGGAGGGATTTGGCTGGCAGGGTGCAGCCTCCTTTAACCGACCGTGAACTTGTTGATATGTTTCTAGGGACCCTATCTGGGCCATTTTTCAATCATCTAATTGGTAACTCTTCCGCGGGGTTTACCGATTTGATCTTAACAGGCGAAAGAATAGAAGCTGGCATCAAGTCAGGAAAGATTCAGAAGGGTGTTGCTGGAAGTGTTGAGAAGAAGCCTTTTAAGAAGGAAACAGCTGTGGTATATTCTCAGAGAAGAGCAGGGAAGACCGAGCGCCGACCGACCGTGGGGGCCGTAATGATTCAAAACCCTTCAAGTGAGCAGCCTCGCTATAACCAGTCCATACCAAATCAACAAAGAGTGGAACGGCCACAACGGCAGTTCACCCGCATTAATATGACTCCAGCGCAAGTGCTTCCCCATCTGTTGAAATTGAATCTCGCCACTATCAAAGAGGCACCAAAGAATGTGAATACGTCATCTCCGCATTATCATCCTAATGCTAAATGCGCCTACCATTCTGACAGTGTCGGGCACAACACCAATGATTGTTGGGCACTCAAGCATAAGATCCAAGACCTGATAGAGGCGAAGGAGGTAGAGTTTGACGCTCCGGAGAAGCCTAATGTGATATCTTCTCCCATGCCAAAGCACGGTCGAAATGTCAATGCCATTGAAGAAGATTTGTATGTTGCTGATGTTAATGATCTGATAACTCCTTTGTTAACCATTAAGTTGAATCTGTTAAGGGTCGGGATCTTCCCGGGATGTAAAGAAGACTGCTATTGTTGTTACTCTCTGCCGTTTGATTGTCCGTTACTGAAGAAAGGCATCCAAGGCCTAATGGATAGTCGACAAATTTTGTTTGAAAAAGTTTCTGCTGTTCCAACCCATACTGAAGATGTCTCAATCATAACCATTCACGCCAATCTTTCCAAGGCCGTCAGAAAGCCTGTTAAGATTACACCAGCTACGAAATCTGTTCCTTTGAAGATAACAATGCCAGGGCATGTCCCCTATGTTTCTGAGAAGTCGATACCATGGAACTACGGCGGCGACGTCTACTACCATGGTATTAAACAAATCGAAATAACTGAAGAAAGTTCAGATGATGAAGAAGCCAGCATTGGTAACATTGCAGGCACGAGCAAAATCACAAGGAGCGGGAGAATATTTTCTCCAGAGATTGCCCCTCCAAGAGCAATCTTTGGACCCTCATCTGCCGATAAGGTCATCCCTGCACCAATAAAACTCTCTGCTAGAGCCCCTTTGATTGAAGGTGTTGTTGTCCCTAGTATTGTCCCTCCTACCACTGCTGACAAAGGTAAGGAAATCCAAGATGAGCTCGTCAGGACGAGGGCTCAACCCTTAGTCATCCCGGAGACCTCCAAGAAGGAAATGGATGAGATCTTGAGGATAATCAAAAGGAGTGATTACGATGTGGTAGAACAACTGGGGCAAACCCCCTCAAAGATCTCCATGCTGGCACTGCTACTTTGCTCGGAAGCGCACGCTAAAGCTCTGATAAAATTCCTGAAGGCGGCCCATGTGCCCCAGGAAACCTCTGCAGATCAATTTCAAAATTGTGTGGCTAGCCTGACTGCGGACAATGGATTAGGTTTCTCTGATGCCGACCTCACTCCTAAAGGTAGAAACCACAATGATGCTTTGCACATTTCAGTCGAGTGCCAGGGAACTACTCTCGCACATGTCTTGGTCGACACTGGTTCGTCGCTGAATGTACTGCCTAAGAAGGCCTTGGACCGACTAGATTGTGAAGGGTTTGAGTTGAAGCCGAGTGATGTTGTTGTCAGAGCTTTCGATGGTTCGAAGAGAATGGTCCATGGGGAGGTTGAAATTCCCATCAGGATAGGTACTGAGGTGTTTAAATCTACTTTCTATGTGATGGACATCCGTCCGTCATACTCTTGCTTGCTGGGTAGACCTTGGATACACCATGTTGGGGCAGTCACCTCCTCCTTACATCAGATGTTGAAGTATCATGTCAAGGGAAAGATCATTACTGTCCATGGTGAAGAAGAGTACATGATTAGCCACTTGAATTCTTTCTGGTACGTGGAGGTAGAAGGGGAGTTCATTGAAACGCCTTTTCAGCATTTCGAAGAAGTCCTTCCTGAAATAACAGTAGCAAAGTTGGCAGCTGAGACACCGAGGCAGATGGACAGGATGGCATCTCTGGAGGACGCAAGGGCCGTAATAAAGGAAGGGAAGAATTCAGCATGGGGGCAGTTACCTGACATTCCACATAAGACAGACAAATTTGGATTAGGGTTCACTACCACAGGCCAAAAAGCTATGCGCCGTTCGAAGATTGAAAGAGCGCCAGTCAAAATTTCTCCCTACGGAATCAACGCTTTGGAGGATGAAGACAAAGAGAGAAACATCGAAGAATGGATTTACCCAACTGTCAAAGGAGGATTGTGCAACTGGGAGGCAAAAGACTTTGTCCCCATCACTTTTATTCATCAGTAATTTATCTGTCAAACATTTCCTATTTGGTCTGTAATATTTATTTTCAAAAAATCCGTACACTATCTTTTCATCTCATGCCTTGCCCGGGGCATGTAGGTCCATTTGTAAGGGTTTTGATTATTTTTCATATCCATGTGCCATGTTTAATGATTCATTGGACGTTTTTCATTTGATAAACTGCTTGTGTTCATTTTCTTTCCTTTTGCATTTTTTTGTTTAAGGATGGCTATCCCTTACACACACCCACACTCACAAATGCAGGTACCCATCCACTCCGGATTCCATGGGTGACTATTCCGCTATATCCTTCAATAACTCTGAAGATCTGGTCAATCAAGCCGAGTATGAAGATGACGAAGGTTGTGAAGTACCAGGGGAACTAGCTAGACTTCTACAACAAGAGGAAAGGGCCATCTTACCTCATGAAGAGTTATTGGAGACTATCAACTTGGGAACCGAGGAAGACCGGAAGGAGGTGCAAGTGGGTGCCAATCTGGAACCAAGTGTCAAGGAACGCCTGATACAGTTGTTGAATGAGTATGTTGAAATCTTTGCTTGGTCTTATGAAGACATGCCGGGTTTAGACACAGACATCGTGGTTCACCGTCTCCCCACAAGAGAGGATTGTCCACCGATCAAGCAAAAAGTCCGCCGAATGAGGCCTGACATGTCTGAAAAGATCAAAGCAGAAGTGATGAAGCAATTCGACGCTGGCTTTCTGGCTGTTACGTCCTATCCTCAATGGGTCACTAACATTGTGCCAGTACCTAAGAAAGATGGCAAAGTCAAGATGTGTATGGACTACCGGGATTTGAATAGGGCCAGCCCCAAAGATGATTTTCCACTTCCACACATTGACATTTTGATCGACAATACAGCTCAGCATAAAGTGTTTTCCTTCATGGATGGATTCTCGGGCTACAATCAAATCAAAATGGCCCCCGAGGATATGGAGAAAACAACTTTTGTCACGCAATGGGGCACTTTCTGTTACAAGGTGATGTCGTTCGGGCTGAAGAACGCAGGGGCAACTTATCAACGCGCCATGGTAGCTTTATTTCATGATATTATACATCATGAGATTGAAGTTTACGTAGACGATATGATAGCTCGGTCACAAACAGAGGAAGAGCACCTTGAACATCTAGAAAAGCTGTTTTCCATATTGAAAGAATACAAACTCAGGCTGAATCCAAGTAAGTTCACTTTTGGAGTTAGGTCTGGTAAACTTCTAGGATTTATTGTGAGCAACAAAGGCATTGAAGTCGATCCCTCAAAAGTGAAAGCAATACAAGAGATGCCTGCTCCTCGTACTGAAAAGGAGGTTAGAGGATTCTTGGGACGCTTGAACTATATTGCCAGATTCATCTCGCATCTGACTTCTACCTGTGATCCAATTTTCAAACTCTTGAAGAAAGATCAGGTAGTTGAATGGAACGACGATTGCCAAGCTGCTTTTGATAAGATCAAGGAGTATTTGCTAGAACCTCCTATTCTGATTCCGCCCGTCGAAGGAAGACCATTGATCATGTATCTGACCGTCTTGGATAACTCAATGGGGTGTGTTTTGGGCCAGCATGACGAGTCTGGTCGAAAAGAGCATGCTATTTATTACCTTAGCAAAAAGTTTACCGACTGTGAGACTCGCTACTCACTGCTCGAGAAAACTTGCTGCGCTTTGGTATGGGCTGCTCGCCGACTAAGACAGTATATGTTGACTCATACTACCTTGTTGATTTCCAAAATGGATCCTATCAAGTATATCTTCGAAAAGCCTGCTTTATCTGGAAGAATAGCTAGATGGCAAATGATCCTAACTGAGTATGACATCCAGTACACCACCCAAAAAGCTATAAAAGGGAGTGTACTAGCTGACCATCTGGCTCATCAAGCTATCGAGGATTATCAACCCATGAGATTTGACTTCCCAGACGAGGACATCATGAATTTGGACAACATTGAAAGTAACGGACCGTATGACGGACCCGAAAAGGGATCCTGATGGACCCTGTACTTTGATGGTGCTTCAAATGCACTTGGAAATGGCATCGGCGCAGTACTCATTTCTCCGGAAGGCTGTCACACACCTTTCACGGCCCGACTTTGCTTCAGCTGCACAAACAACATGGCTGAGTACGAAGCTTGCATCTTTGGTCTCAAGGCTGCTATAGACTTGGGGATCAAATCTTTGATCGTATTTGGGGACTCAGCTTTGGTTATCAGTCAAATCAAAGGGGAGTGGGATACCAAGCATCCTAATATTATCCCGTACAAAGAACATGTCTTGACATTGTTGCCTCATTTTGAGCAAATTACCTTCGAGCATTTCCCGCGAGAAGAGAATCAGCTAGCAGATGCCCTAGCTACAATGTCTTCCATGTTTAAACTCAACTGGGATAACGAGGCTCCCCAAATCACCATCGAGCGAATGGATGAACCTGTGCATTGTCATGAGATTAATACCGAAGAAGTAGTGGAACAACCCTGGTTCCATGAAATCAAAAGATATCTCGAGACTAGAGATTATCTCGAAGGAGCTTCCGTAAATGACAAGAAGTTCTTAAGGAAATTTGCTGCTAAGTTCTTCCTGAGCAATAACATCCTTTACAAACGAAGCCATGATTGTGTATTACTCCGATGTGTAGACAAAGCTGAAGCAGAGTTGATCATGACTGATATACACAGCGGCACATTTGGCACTCACATGAGCGGGCATACAATGGCTAAGAAGATCCTAAGGGCAGGCTATTACTGGTCTACCATGGAAGCAGACTGCCATCAACATTCTCGTACTTGCCACAAATGTCAAGTCTACGCTGACAAAATTCATATCCCTCCGGTTCCTCTCAATGTTATGACTGCTCCTTGGCCATTTGCAATGTGGGGCATTGACATGATTGGAGAGATCAAGCCCACGGCTTCCAACGGACATCGCTTCATCCTGGTTGCCATTGACTACTTCACCAAATGGGTCGAAGCAGCTTCCTTCGCCTCTGTTACTAAAAATGTGGTTGCCCGCTTCATCAAGCAAAATCTCATATGTCGGTATGGTGTTCCAGACCAGATCATCACAGACAACGGTATAAATCTGAATAACACAATGATCACCGTTTTGTGCGAACAGTTCAAGATTTATCATCACAATTCATCTCCCTATCGGCCGAAGATGAACGGTGCTGTTGAAGCTGTGAACAAAAACATTAAGAAGATCATTCAGAAAATGACAGTCACTTACAAAGACTGGCATGAGATGTTACCGTTTGCTCTGCATGGATACCGTACGACGGCACATACTTCAACCGGGGCAACCCCATTTTCTTTGGTATATGGCATGGAAGCTGTCCTGCCTATGGAGGTTCAGATTCCTTCTCTAAGGATTATGAAGGACACAGGTTTGAATGAAGATGATTGGATGCAGACCCGACTTGATCAACTCAACCTGATCGACGAGAAGCGACTCGCTGCTATATGCCATGGTCAGACGTACCAAAAATGGATGATCAAGGCCTTCAATAAAAAAAGTCAGACGTCAGGTGTATCAAGTCGGAGATCTCGTAATCAAGCGGATTATCTTGCCGCAAAGTGATCCCAGGGGCAAATGGACTCCTACATATGAAGGACCATTTGTGATCAAGAGTATATTTTCTGGTGGTGCAATGATTTGCCGCACCCTGCAAACGCAAACATAGTCAAAAGATACTACGCATAAAATAACCCGACAAGTCAAAAACCCGAAAGGGCTGCTTGGGCAAAAATGGGCATCCCGGTGGACCGAAAACCCGAAAGGGCGGTTCAGGCAAAAATTAGGGATAAAAACAAAAAAAATCTGTACACCCGGCAAGTTGAAAACCCGAAAGGGTGGCTTGGGCAAAAAGGGGTTTCCCGGTGGATCGAAAACCCGAAAGGGCGATTCAGGCAAAAGTTAGGGAATTAAAGCGTATGACTATGTCTCGTCGGATCACTTCAAAGACAATCTCTTCATCAACCAGTTCTAGGTTTCTGAACAATCCAGTCATCGGCAAACGAAGCATTGAATGGACAGATATTCAGAGTTGTGAAGGCTATAGCGGAATGGAATCCCATGGAATTGTTTCATATAGCCATCTTTATTGTGTATAAATCTTTCAAATATTTACGACAAAATCCTCTTACTAGGATGATTGTCTCCTTTGTACAAATATACTCATAGAAAGTCAATACAAATACTTTTCCCAGAAATTTGTGTCATTTCCCTTTCTTTTCTCTTGCACTATTTGTTTTATTTTGAGAAACGTCCAATGTTTTGTTAAATAGGCATATGCATTTGAACATAATCATTTCCTTACAAGAAAGAGGATTACTGATAGGTCAAAGGTGCAGTTGGATATCTTGATACCCTTCAAAGGAAACCCCCAGGAGATTTGGAATCCATATCCCCAGCAAACCCTGAAGCTTATCCCCAGTAGATTTTGGAAGCTTATCCCCTGAAGAGTACGAACGTCTCTCCCGAGTTTTATTCAAAGTTATTCCTCACAAGGGCTTATAACTGGGTTATCCTCAGCTTATTTCCACGGAAGATCGCACTCGCCAAAATTCTTCCTACCTCCAGTGGAGTTCATCAGAGTTCCCCAACATAACTTATCAATACAATCCCCAGAGGAGTTTGTCTTTGTTATCCCCAGCCAGAGGATCCTCCGGAACTCAATTCCCCTCGGAACTAAGTTTCAATATCCCCGGCCGAGCTAAAGCTTCAAATTGTCAATCCCCAGCGGAGCCAGACTAATGAACCTTCTCCCTACAGAGTTTTGGGAGGGCAAATCTTGAGTTCCCCAGTGAAGTCGCCAGAAATACTTCCCACCAAGCTGAAGATTCTCAGTCTTACCTCCCTAGAATGAGTCTATTGGATTGGTACTCTCCAGTAGAAGTCATCAGGAATTCCCCAGAAGATTGGTATGCAACCCAAGCTCCTTATTCTCCAGCAACAACCAAGAATTATTCTCCCAGGCAGCAGTCAAGATTCTTTTATCTACAGCCATCCAGGATTCATTTATCCTCAGCAAGATAGCTCATCAGCTTACATGCGCATTCATCACGTTCATGTTAGAAACATTGATGTCACATACATTGCATCATGCATCATAACATTGCATGCAACTAACCCTTTACCTTTTCAGGAAAGATCAGTCGACAGACAAAGATCATCTTCCGAGATTCATCCAGAAATAGTTCAGATGTGACCCGGACACAGCGACATTCTGATACTTATTCCAGATCCATCCAGATGCAGTTTTACACGAGCTCATCCTCAGGAAGCCCTACACCGGTTCCTCTTCAAGACTTCTGAAAACAGTTCACAGGTTCTCCAAGTAACGGATGTTAACCTATCACTTGTTCAGATTCTTCTCAAGACTTCTGAAAACAGTTTACGGATTCTTCCCAACAACGGATGTTAATCTACCAACTTGTTCAGATGCAATTTTTGAAAACAGTTTACGGACGCTTCCCAACAACAGATGTTGCTCTATTGCTTATTCAACTTCAAGACTTCTGAAAACAGTTCACGGGTTCTCTAGTAACGGATGTTAACCTATCACTTGTTCAGATTCTTCTCAAGACTTCTGAAAACAGTTTACGGATTCTTCCCAACAACGGATGTTAATCTACCAACTTGTTCAGATGCAACTTTTGAAAACAGTTTACGGACGCTTCCCAACAATGGATGCTGCTCCATTGCTTATTCAACTTCAAGACTTCTGAAAACAGTTCACGGGTTCTCCAAGTAACGGATGTTAACCTATCGCTTGTTCAGATTCTTCTCTAGACTTCTGAAAACAGTTTACGGATTCTTCCCAACAATGGATGTTAGTATATCGCTTGTTCAGACTCTTCTCAACCTCTGAAAACAGTTTACGGATGCCTCCAAATACAGATGTCAGTCTATTGCTTATTCAGACCCCAGTTCAGAGATGGTCCCAAGCATGGACACCTTCCTGATACTCATTCCAGATGGCATCTTTAAGCCCATCCCCGACAAATTTCTATCATTCCTCCCGATGGCATCGTTAAGCCCATCTCCAAATGGCATCTCTAAGCCCATTCCCGCATCCCTTGCTTTGACGAGTGCAAATTTAAGGGCACTCTAGTGTCCAATCTCCTTTTACCCTCGAGTCACGAAAGGCAAACTTGCCAATCTAACTCTTCGGGTTCAAGAAGATTGAACAGGGGCAACTATTGTACCCCAAAATTTGCCCTCCCATTTCTCATTTATTTCTCATCACAAAGCCCTTGGAGATCAAGATCCAATTAGGGTTTCATCTGCTCAAGACTTCTCCTTACACTGTTGGCCCAAATTAGGGTTTGTGTTTGCACAAAGATGTTTTGACCTAAATTTCCTAAGATGACTTTCATGCTTCATAATGGACTCCCAAGTTTATCCATACCAAGTTTCAAGTCTTGATTCCAGGTTTTGCCCAGTCAATTGGACAATTGACCTAAAAATCAGCTGTATTGGGGAAAAAGTCAACTGTGGCCAATTGACAGTCAAATCTCATGAAAATTGACCCACATCAACATTATAAACTCACATGGACCATTTGATAAAGTTTGGATCACAATTCCACAAGAAATTTGATCAGATCATCAAAAGGGCAAAATTGTCATTTTTAGGGTTTTGACTGCACAAAGGCAAATTTTGACTGTTTGACTTAGCCAATGGCAAACCAAGCTCACATATGGATTCAAGGACCCCATGGAATTGTCTTGACATGCTCAACAAGTTCAAAAGATCCCAAATACACAAGATTGACAGTTGAATTTCCCAGTCAACTGATCAATTTTGACTGTATACTGAAAAGTCAAACTTTGACTTTTTGGTCAAAATCAAGAGTCAAGTTTCATTTTTCATCAAAACATGCCAAATCATGAAACTTGTTCACCAAGAAATCAAAAAATGCAAATTAGGGTTTGAAATGAGAATTTTTCATAACTTAGAATTTTTCTAAGTTATGAAAAACCCTAATTTTTTCCCAAATTTGCTTCACTTTCTCACCAAGATTCATTTGGATTCAAGTAAAAGTCAAAACATGAAAGTTGTAGCTTATTGCATAATCTAAAACTTTGATTCACAAAATTTTCCCAAAAGAAGCTTGCATCTCAAGTTACAATTTTTGGAACAAGGGTACTAAACCATTCTTAACTTAGTGAAATTTTGACCTTTTTAGGCAAGGTTTTTACCTAACTTCAAGATCATTTTTCACATACTTCCCCTTGGAATTTCAATTTTCATTTCAAAGATGGATTGTAGTACACATTCCAAGCTTTCCAAAATGTCCAAGAACTCATCAAACGACCTCATGACTTGAGAGAATCGAATTTTGCAATATGGCAAAAACTCACTTTTGAATTGGCCAATTTCCATGTTCATAACTTGTGCAAATTTCTCAAATCAGCATGCCACTTGATTACAGGCCTCTAAACCATCCAAAACTCATAAATTTAATGCAAACTCTTTGTTCCAAGACCATGTTCTACGTGTTCAAGCATTGCATGATGGATTAATCCCAAAATAGATAAAGCACTTTAACCATTTTTGCAAAAGTAAGCTTTATGTAAAAATGAAAATCCAAGAAGTACAGATCAAATCCCCTTGGCACAAGTTTAGGGACAAATCACAATGATCAATGCCAAGGTTTGCAGCATGTTATGGGGGCCTCTACCTGTCTAAACACCAACTTGGCTTTTGGTTGCTTAAAGTGTAAGAAATATGGCATAACTAGACACAACTTTCATCTCAGCAATAGAACCCTTAAGCAAATATTTTGTACACATTCAAGACATCCTAACTGAGCTAGCACACGACTCCAACACCTCCATTGCCCTCTAGAATACAGAACCACCCTCAAACTTCCCAAACAGAGCTCCTACTGCAGTTTGAGTGCCAACTCTCATCCCTTTCATGCATTCTTGCTAAAAGCTCATCAAACATATTCCCTAGCATCACTTGAAGCTAACCCAAACATAAAACACGACCTGTAACTCCTCTAATCAGTTCCACCATTTTCACTTTCTTGTTTTGCAGTTGAAGGTCCATAGCTCGATTCAAGGTGTTTCAAAGCAAAGAAAGCATTGGAATAGCATCACTACACTTCAGGCAAGCTGTACAGATCATCATCTTGCCCTGAAAGCTCTCCCATTGCCAGATACAACTTCAACTGAACGGGTATCTTCTTGAACTTCTAACTCTTAGTGTAGGCATCATCAGCTCTAAGTTTGTGAATAAGAAGTGTTCTACTCATGCCCCTGAATCTGTACATACTTTTACTTTTCATTTATTTTGCCTGAGCTATGAGAATTTAAGGTCTGAATGTTGATAAAAACTTAGGTTAGGATTTGGGAATGATGAAATTCTCTCTAATTTCTGAGAGTTAGGATGAGTTCTTTACATATTTAGAATCGTGATTCAATGCTTAACATTTCTTATGTTGTAAGTTTGTGCAAAATATCAAGGAATCCAGATGTTTGAATTGATGTTCAGGCGCGCGTTTTTGAACATTTTTCTGTCCAGAGGTTGAAGAAGAAGCCACATGGGCTGGGCCTGCTTTGATATTTCTTTTCACACCATGTTTTTGGTTTTACACCCCCTGAGCCCATTTTGTTTGTTTTATTGATTTTTTGACTTTTCTTTTTCATTCTGGTTTATTTATTTTTCCTCATGATATTAAAAATATAAAAATAATTTTTTACACCATTTTTGAATTTATAGGCATTTATTTGTTTAGATTAGTTATTTGTACATAAATAATTATATAAACTCACTTTTTACTTAAAATACTAGAAAATAATGTAAGCATATTTTATTTTCATTTTTATTTTGTTTTATCTTCTTAAAATATTTTGTATAAAATATACTTTTTTTTAAATATTAAATATTATTATTTTTATATATATAACACATATTTAGAAATTAATACATATATATAGATATTTATTAGAATATTTAGTAAAAAAATATATATATATACACTTTATTTTTTATTAACATTTAATAGTAAAATATCATTTTGACAAATATACTTCATTTTTATTTTTATTTCATATATAATTGATAAATATTAGTATATATTAAATAATTAATACTTTTTATCTAAGAAAGTTAGGGTTTTGCCCTAAACATTAAAAAGCTCCAAAAATATTACTTTTTTTATTTTATTCATTTTTTGTTTATTTGACATAAAAAATATCTTTTTTCCCTACATATAAAAACCCTTTTTGCATCTTGCATATTTATTTTATTTCTATTTAATTTATGCAATTAATTATCTTGTAAATATTCCAAAATTGATGTAATAGCTAGGTTTAAATTCCTTGTCTAAATATCCCCCCATTTGAACATTTGTACCCCCCTTCCCATATTGTGTTGTAATAGTTTAGAACTTTATTTTTCGTGCTTTAATGCTTTCTAAATATACCATGTTAGAATTAGGGTTTGTATGCAAATAAAAAGAACAAAATAGTTTGACCTAATTTCAAGATAATTAAAGCATGAAAATGGACAACACATATAACACTTGCACCCCTAGGGTATTCCACTTGTTGCCTTCAATAAATGGGCCATATTGCATGTTAGGTCTCTTTGGGCAAAACAAAAACAAACAATCAAATGATCATAGTCCCTCGATGACGCTTTCGAAAAGTTGCCTAAAATGATCAAGTCCCTTTCAAAGAAAAAATTGCCCAAAGATATTTAGCACTATTGCAATTATGGTCTAAACGATGACCCGCGCCCGTCCCTTTCACCTCCTAACACAAGATTGTCCACCAAATGCAATGGTGGAACAAAATTGTTAAAAGGGTTAAAACATAACAAAAATCTTTGAGAACTTTAGGGTAGATAGCTCTTAAGTACTTGTCAACTTGCAAAACAAAACACTTGCCTATTTTTCAAACCACACTTCACAAACACTTTCAAAACAAACTTTCAAAGAAACCTTGAAACACCTTTTCAAAAAGACAAACACCTTTTGTAAAACATTCGAGTAAAGAATTGTTACAAGGTTAGCCTAGACAAGGCATCTTTTTCAAAACATTTTCAAAACCACACACAAAGCACCATTTCAAACAATTGAAAGCCAAGGCAAGTTGATCTAAGCAAGTACCTAAGAGCCCATGGATAACCATGGATAGAAAGGGTGCTAATACCTTCCCTTTCTATAATCTACTCCCCGAACCCAAGAAAAAATCTCAAAGGTTTTTGCTGTGCTTTTTAAACCTTTCCTTAGGATAAAATAAAAAGTCGGTGGCGACTCTTGCTCAACCGAAACATTTGCGAAAACAAACACAAAACCATAGTCAGTTCTCCCACCGTATCACACTACGTTATTACAAGGCTTCGGGGAGGGGGATTATTTACATTTCCAAAAGTTGGGGAGATAAAAGCAGTAAAGAAAAGGTCTTAGTTTAAGCTATTACATCCCAGTAAGCAGTTACAATAAACGCGCGTGAATCTGAAAATAAACTCTAAAAAATTCTAAGAATAAAATCTTTTTTTTTGTTTCATTTTATTTATTGGGAAAATGCTAAATGTTCAATTAAGTCAAATTTAATTATTTAAAACAATGGACTAAAATTAAATCTAAGGCCTATCTAATATTTTTTGCATTTTTGTTTATGAAAAAGATTGAATTTAAATAAATCCTAAGTCTACTGATTTTAAAATTGGAGAAAATAAGTTAAAATAATTAACTAAAGTAAATCCTAATTCTAAGTTATTTATTTTTATGATTTTTTTTATGTTGATTAAAAAAAACTAAAAGAAATAAACAAAGTAAACAAAATACAAATGGGCCAGGCAGCAAAACAAGAAAAAAATATAATTGGAGGCCTGGGTCGAAAGGGGTGCAGGCTGTCTTTCGACCCAGTGAAGAGGCTGGATCGAAGGTGCATGAGGGGCTGCACTCTGAGGGTGTTCGACCTGGATATGTCATCCTTCGATCTGGGGGTCTTGGGTCCAATTCGAAGCTAGACTACTGAGCCTCGAAACTCTGAACAGGAATCTGAGAATGTATTTCCTGCAAAAACGAAACACATATTAAAGGTCCAGGGGGGATTTTACCCCCCTGGTTCGAATCTCCCCCTTATTCGCACCTGCTGAATCTGGGTCTGGGTTTGTTTTATCCTGGGATTCGAAGGGAAACTCAGATTGTGCCCAAGCAATGGCATAATCTCAACTCTGCGCTGTAGCTTATATGTAGCACATTAAATCAGTAGTAATAATATGAATATGCAATCAAAAATGAATTTAAAAATGAGTTTGATATTAGATTTTTATTTTACCAAACAGAAGGGCTTCGATCTGTAGTTCTAAGGGTGGAAGTGTTCGTTGGGTGGCAGCTTTGGCTTGGAAAATTCTGGGCAGCGTCTCTCCAAGTTTTCTATTTTTCTGTATATATTTTTTCCGTGTCCTTTTGCAACAATTATGATCTATTTATATAGAGGGGGTGGAGGGGACAGGAAGACAAAGGTTTAAATGACCTTGATTATGTGTTTGAAAGCCATGAATGAGAGTTTGTAATGTTGGCTAAACACATGGGATCCTGTCCCTTTTTGAATTTTGAATGACCTGCAACTGGCCTTCGAATGCTCCTCTTCGAATGGGCTGATGGTCTCCTTCGAATGCTCCCTTTTGAATGGGCTGATGGCCTCCTTCGAATGCTTTTCGAAAGCTTCTTCGAATGGATCCTTTGAATGCTTCTTCGAATGGACCTTTTTGGAATTCCAATTGAAGGACACTGTTATAATACCAATCGAAGTACTTGTCCATAATGCCAATCGAAAGGCTCCTTCAGAACACCAATCGAAGGGTCTTTCAGAACGCCAATCGAAAGCCTTGACATAATGCCAATCGAAATGCTTGTCCATGATTCCAATCGAAAGGCTTTTTCAGAACACCAATCGAAGGGTCTTTCAGAATGCAAATCGAAGCGTTTGTCCAGAATGCCAATCGAAAGAGCTTGATAGAATGTCAATCGAAAGGCTCCTTCAGAACACCAATCGAAAGGTCTTTCAGAATGCAAATCGAAATGTCCTTAAAGCACCACTAAAAAATTTTCCTTTTCCTTAGGCAAAAGTTTGTGATCAACCATGCAGGGGGAAGACTTTGGGAAACCTGAGGATGTAGATTGGCTTGCGTGCCTTTCGTGATCTGAAGGTGGAAGATGATTGAACACTAGAGTGCCCAGAAATTTGCACTCGCATGGTGAAGTATCAGTATTGTGATGTCAGGAATGGGCTTACAGATGCCATTTGGAGATCGTTGGTAGGTGGTTCTGTCTTTGTTGACGGGTTGTGCCTCAGAAAAATCTTTAGGAATCGATTTAACTGATTTTTGTCTCTATTGAATGGATCGTCATCAGAAAAATCTTTAGGAATCGATTTAACTGAACGATAGGAGGTCTTGGAATAACTTCAACTGGATCGGCATCAGAAAAATCTTTAGGAATCAATTTAACTGAACCAGAGGAGGTCTTGGAATAACTTCAACTGGATCGACATCAGAAAAATCTTTAGGAATCGATTTAACTGAACCAGAGGAGGTCTTGGAATAACTTCAACTGGATCGGCATCAGAAAAATCTTTAGGAATCGATTTAACTGAACCAGCGGAGGTCTTGGAATAACTTCAACTGGATCGGAATCAGAAAAATCTTTAGGAATCAATTTAACTGAACCAGAGGAGGTCTTGGAATAACTTCAACTGGATCGGCATCAGAAAAATCTTTAGGAATCAATTTAACTGAACCAGAGGAGGTCTTGGAATAACTTCAACTGGATCGGCATCAGAAAAATCTTTAGGAATCGATTTAACTGAACCAGCGGAGGTCTTGGAATAACTTCAACTGGATCGGCATCAGAAAAATCTTTAGGAATCGATTTAACTGAACTAGAGGAGGTCTTGGAATAACTTCAACTGGATCGGTATCAGAAAAATCTTTAGGAATCGATTTAACTGAACCAGAGGAGGTCTTGGAATAACTTCAACTGGATCGGCATCAGAAAAATCTTTAGGAACCAATTTAACTGAACCAGCGGAGGTCTTGGAATAACTTCAACTGGATCGGCATCAGAAAAATCTTTAAGAATTGATTTAACTGAACCAGCGGAGGTCTTGGAATAACTTCAACTGGATCGGCATCAGAAAAATCTTTAGGAGTCGATTTAACTGAACTAGAGGAGGTCCTGGACATAGCTGAGAACTTAACCGGATCTTTCCTGAAAGGTAAAGGTCAGTCATATGCAATGCATGATATGGATCAAGCAATGATGTTCTCAACATAAATGAGATTGTATGGTATGATGCATATATGCATGTATCATGATGTATGGAAATGTGATGTTTTAGCTGGGGAAAATAAATCCCGGATCTGCTGGAGAATAGAATTGAGTTCTTAGTTTCCACTGGGGATGAAGAACGAAGGTGTTTGCAAGGATAAACCTGTTAGGAGAAAAGAACTCTGTTAGGGGATAACCATAATGAAGAGATTACTCCGAGGGGAAATACTCTATGGGGGCAGAGATACTTTGCTGAGAATTTGACGATAAACTCCGCTGGGGATTCCGTTGATAAGCTCTGTTGGGGATTCTGATGATAAACTCCGCTGGGGATTGATTACCATTGCTGGTGATATTGAATCTGCTGAGGATAAACGTCCTGCTTGGGGAAAGAAAGAACTTCGCTGGGGATGATCTTTCAGTTGCAACTTGCTGAGTGTGATCCAGTTAGACTCTTGTGAGGACAACCTTCTGAATTTGGCTGAGGAGATGCATTTGTATTCTGCAAGGAGACAAGCTTCCAGAATCTACTGGGTAAGATGATTCAACTCTGGCGGGGAATCCTTTTTAGACTGCGCTGGGGAAATGGCTCCACTGGGGGTATCTTGCATTCTGCCGGGAAACATTCTTATACTCTGTTGGGGAGTATTAAGACTGTCGGGGATGCTCTTACGCTTGCTGGAGAACTGCCGGGGATGCTCTTACGCTTGCTGGAGAATGTCTTTATACTCCGTTAGGGAATATTAAGATCTTCTGGGGATACCCGACCTTTTCAGGGCTGATGGTAGACCAACTCTGCTTGGGGAGAGTATTGCCAACTCGTCCGTAGTTGCAAGTTTTAGCTGAGAGAGCTATCATTACTGTCTTAACCTGCGGGGAGTGAAGGTATCTTAGCCATATTCTTCAGCTGAATATATACCTTGGTACTTGGTGGACAAAGCAACTAGACCGCTCAGACAATTCTTTTTGCCCCTACTTCTGATATCACCCGTAATTTGTCTTTTGTTTCGCATGTAAATATTTATGAGCAGCAATTAATGTCAAATGCATATATCAAAAATGAACATTGGACGTTCTTTGCAAAACAAAACAGATAAAGGAAAAACAATTTGAAATTTGTTTGAAAATGAATTTGTATTGACTTTGAAGTTTGGCCTGTAAATAGGCGCTTTGTACAAGAGGTTGACATCCTAGTAAGAGAACATCGCCGAACAAATAAAATTTATACAATTTGTGAAAAGAAAACAAGACAGCTATGTGAATAGTCCCACTGGGTTCCAACTCTGCTATTGCCTTTATATCTTCAAGCATCTCATCACTTTGCTGCTTAGTTGAACGTGAATCTGATTGACTGGTGTCGCCCGAGCCTGATAGTTGATACTGAAGTCCGAATGCAAGGTGATCCAATGAGACATAGTGTTACGCTTTAATCCCTAACTTTTGCCTGGACTGCCCTTTCGGGTTTTCAGTCCACCGGGATACCCATTTTTGCCCAAGTCGCCTTTTCAGGTTTTCGACTTGCCGGGTGTACAGATTTTTTATTTTCATCCCTTATTTTTGCCCGAACCCTTTTGGTTCGCCGGGAAGCCCTTATTTTTTCCTAGGCCAGTCAACCTAGCGGGTCTTTGATTATGCGTAGTATCTTTTTACTATGTCTGCATTGACGGGGTGGGGAAGGTCGTCACCATCCATGGTGGTTAGAATCATCGCTCCTCCTGAGAAGATGTTCTTAACCACAAATGGCCCTTCGTAAGTAGGGGTCCATTTGCCCCTAGGATCACCTTGAGGTAGAATGATGCACTTGATTACCAGGTTCCCAACTTGGTACTCTTGTCGTCTGACTTTCTTGTTAAATGCCTTGATCATTCGTTTTTGGTACGTCTGACCATGACAAATAGCGGTAAGTCTCTTCTCGTCGATTAGATTCAATTGATCAAGTCAGGTCTGGATCCAGTCGTCTTTGCTCAAACCTGCATCCTTCATGATCCGAAGAGAAGGTATCTGAACTTCAATGGGCAAGACTGCCTCCATGCCATAAACCAAGGAATAGGGTGTTGCCCCTGTTGACGTCCGTGCTGAGGTACGGTACCCATGAAGAGCAAATGGTAACATCTCGTGCCAGTCTTTGTATGTCACTGTCATCTTCTGCACAATCTTCTTAATGTTCTTATTTGCTGCTTCAACAACCCCATTCATCTTCAGCCAGTGGGGAGAAGAGTTATGATGCTGTATCTTGAATTGCTCGCAGAGCTCAGTGATCATCTTGTTATTAAGATTGGTACCATTGTCCGTAATGATCCTCTCTGGTACACCGTATCGACAAATCAAGTTGTATCGAATGAACCGTGCCACGACGTTCTTGGTCACGGTAGCAAAGGAAGCTGCTTCAACCCACTTCGTAAAGTAATCAATTGCTACCAGGATGAAACGATGCCCGTTGGATGCCGTAGGTCTGATCTCGCCGATCATATCAATGCCCCACATTGCAAAAGGCCAAGGTGCCGTCAAAACATTCAGAGGAACTGGAGGAACATGCACCTTATCAGCATAGACCTGACACTTGTGACATGTCCGAGAATGCTGATAACAGTCGGCTTCCATTGTGGACCAGTAATATCCTGCCCGTAGGATTTTCTTTGCCATGGTATGTCCACTGGAATGAGTTCCGAAAGTACCTTCATGCAGCTCTGCCATGATTCTTTTTGCTTCAATTTTATCCACGCAACGCAGTAAGGTTGAATCATGGTTACGTTTGTAAAGAATGCCATTGCTGATGAAGAATTTTGCCGCGAACCTTCTCAGAAACTTCTTGTCATTAACAGATGCACCCTCGGGGTATTCTTGAGTTTCAAGGTATCTCTTCACTTCATGATACCACGGTTTTTCTGTTACCTCTTCAGTCTCAAGATCACAATAATGTGCAGGTACATCCAATTTCCAAATAATGATCCGGGGAGCCTCGTTGTCCCACTTGACTTTGAACATAGAAGACATCGTAGCTAGCGTGTCTGCCAATTGATTCTCCTCTCTTGGGAAATGTTCAAAGGTTATCTCCTCGAAATGGGGAAGCAACGTCAATACATACTCCTTTAAGGAATAAGATTTGGGTGTTTCGTATCCCATTCTCCTTTGATCTGACTGATCACGAGAGCGGAATCTCCGAAGACACTCAGAAACTTAATCCTTAGGTCAATTGCAGCTCGAAGACCCATATTGCATGCTTCATACTCCGCCATGTTGTTGGTGCAGTTGAAACACAGTCGGGCGGTAAACGGAGTATGAGAGCCTTTAGGAGATATGATCATAGCGCCAATGCCATTACCCAAAGCGTTTGAAGCTCCATCAAAGTGCATAGACCATCGGGATCCTTCCTCAGGTCCTTCATCCGGTCCAGGTGTTTCACAATCAGTTATGAACATAATATTCTCGTCTGGAAATTCAAAGTTCATAGACTGGTAATCATCCACTGCCTGATGTGCCAAATAGTCTGCTAATACACTTCCCTTGATTGCCTTTTGAGTCGTGTACTGGATGTCATATTCAGTCAGGATCATCTGCCATCTTGCTATTCTTCCGAACAAGGGAGGCTTTTCGAAGATATACTTGATTGGATCCATCTTTGAAATCAACAGAGTAGTGTGAGTCAACATATACTGTCTCAGCCGGCGAGCAGCCCATGCCAAAGCGCAGCAAGTTTTCTCGACCAGTGAGTATCGGGTCTCACAGTCGGTAAACTTTTTGCTAAGGTAATAAATAACATGCTCTTTTTGGCCAGACTCGTCATGCTGACCCAGCACACACCCCATTGAGTTGTCAAGTACTGTCAAGTGTAAAATTAGAGGTCTCTCTTCCACCGGTGGCATCAGAATGGGTGGCTCCTGGAGATACTCTTTAGTTCTTTCAAAAGCGGCCTGGCATTCATCGTTCCAACGTACCACTTGATCTTTCTTCAGCAGTTTGAAGATTGGCTCACAAGTAGCAGTTAGGTGCGAGATGAATCGGGCAATGTAGTTCAGACGTCCTAGAAAGCCTCTGACCTCTTTCTCTGTCTTGGGAGCTGGCATCTCTCGTATAGCTTTCACCTTGGCAGGGTCCACTTGAATACCTTTGTCGCTCACTATGAAACCTAGCAGTTCGACAGATCTCACCCCGAAGGTGCACTTGTTCGGGTTCTATCTCAGCTTGTATAACTTTAACTTGTCAAACAGCTTCTGTAGATGGTCAAGGTGTTCCTCCTCAGTTTGGGACCTCGCAATCATATCATCGACGTATACTTCAATCTCATGATGGATCATGTCATGAAATAAAGTAACCATGGCACGCTGATATGTTGCCCCAGCATTCTTCAACCCAAAAGGCATGACCTTGTAACAAAAGGTACCCCACTGAGTAACAAAAGTGGTCTTCTCCATGTCTTCGGGAGCCATCTTGATTTGATTAAACCGGAGAAACCATCCATAAAGGAGAATACCTTGTGTTGAGCAGTATTGTCAACCAGAACGTCAATGTGAGGCAGAGGGAAGTCATCCTTAGGGCTTGCCCTGTTCAAATCCCTGTAATCAACACATATTCTGACCTTACCGTCTTTCTTCGGCACTGGAACCACATTGGCGACCCACTGAGGGTAAGATGTTACTGCTAGAAAACTGGCGTCAAATTGTTTCATAACCTCAGCCTTGATTTTCTCGGACATCTCTGGGCGCATACGGCGAACTTTCTGTTTTATGGGAGGACATTCTTCCTTGGTAGGCAGGCGATGAACCACAATGTCGGTATCCAACCCAGGCATATCTTCGTAAGACCAGGAAAAGATTTCCACGTAGTCATGCAGCATCTGAATCAACCGTTGTTTCACACTAAGCTCCAGATTTGCACCGATCTTGACTTCCTTTTTGTCTGTCTCAGTGCCCAGATTCACCGTTTCCACTGGCTCTTCATGTGGCTGAATGGCCCTCTCTTCCTGAAGTAGCAGTCTTGCAAGCTCAATAGGCACTTTGCAATCATCTTCACCTTCGTCTTCGGCTAAGTTGATCAGATTTTCAAAGTCATAACTGGCAGTAGCAGAGTTGTTACCAGTGAGATCCAGAGTGGATTGGGACCTGTATATGTGAGTGTGTGTAAAATAGTTGTTTTGCAATATGTAATAAAGAAAGACAAGGAGCACAAAATTTGAAATGCGAAAACGTCCAATGCTTTCATTAATGATATATGAAAATGGCATACAAAAGCCCTCACAAATGAAGCCACGGTGCCCCGGGTAAGACATCGGGCCATAAAGTTTCAAAACATTGTCTGTTACAAATTCGAAACAAAAAGCTCATTACTGAGTAATAAAAGTAATAGGGATGAAATCCTTTGCTGTCCAGTTGTTTGGTCCACCGTTGGTCGTAGGATAGATCCAGCTGTCGAATTCAGACTCCTCCACGTCATCTTCGATGGCATTTACTCCCGAGTTGCTGATGAACACAGGAGGTCTTCCAATCCTTGCACTTCGAACAGCCCTTTGAGCTTCTGCAGTGAAACCCAAACCGAACTTGTTAGTCTTCTGAGTGAAATCAGGAAGTCGGCCCCAGTTTGTGTACTCACCCTTCTCAATAACAGCCCGGGCATCCTTTAAGGAAGCCATCTTCATAGGAGAATCTTCCATCACAGTCTCGACTGACGCCAGTGTTTGAGGAACCTCTTCAAAGTGTTGAAATGTGGTCTCAATGAACTCCCCATCCATCTCTACGTACCGGAACGAGTTGAGGTGGCTGACCATGTACTCCTCCTCCCCTTGAACTGTTACAATCTTTCCTCTGACCGGGTACTTCAACTTCTGGTGGAGCGTTGAGGTTACGGCTACAGCTTTGTGGATCCATGGACGACCCAGAAAACAAGAATAGGACGGTCGAATGTCCATCACGTAAAATGTAGAGTTGAAGACCTGAGAACCAATTTTGATTGGAATATCAACCTCACCGTGCACCATCCTTTTAGACCCATCAAAGGCCCGGACAACAATGTTACTCGGCTTTAGTTCCAAACCTTCGCAATCCAACCTGTCTAGAGCTTTCTTGGGAAAGACGTTCAATAAGGAACCAGTGTCAACCAACACATGTGCAAGAGTAGTGCCCCTGCATTCAATGGAGACATGCAGGGCATCATTATGGTTCTTCCCTTTAGCAGTCAAATCGGCGTCGGAGAAACCCAAGCCATTATCAGCAGTTAAGTTAGCCACACAATCGGTAAACTGATCAGCTGATGTCTCTTGTGGCACGTGGGCCGTCTTTAGGAAGGTAATCAGAGCCTTGGCATGGGCCTCTGAACACAACAACAGTGATAACATTGAAATCTTGGATGGGGTTTGCCCCAGTTGCTCAACTACATTAAAATCACTCTTCTTAATAATCTTCAGAATCTCTTCCATCTCCTGTTTGGAAGCTTCAACATTGGTTGTCTTTGGCACCTCCGTCTAGGCAGGAACATCAGCGGTGATCCCTTTGCCCCGAGCGTTAGATAACTCGGTGACAGGGGTAGGAACAGGGACTTGATCAGGAATGACAGTAGGTACACTTGCAGGCTTAATGACAACAGGTCTTCGGATGGCTGGTGGAGAATATCAGGTGAGAAAAGTCTACCGCTGTGGGTGACTTTAGCAGGCCCAATAATGTTGCTAATGTCGGTATCAGCGCCGAACTCTTGCTTAACTCCAAGAACATAAACATCTGCCCCATAGTGTCAAGGGACAGCTTTGTCAGACGTATAGGGGATGGGCCCTGGAACAGTGATGATTATATGTGCAGTCTTCTGAATAGATGTAATCCTAACAGGCGTCCTCGAGGGAGCCTTGGAAGAATTGTCGAAAATGGTAATGATTGAAACTTCTTGGGAATGAACGGGTGGAACAACAGTTTTCTCAAAAAGAATCTCTTTATTATCCATCAGGTTTTGGATACCTGACTTCAAAGATGGGCAACCAGTAGGTAAAGCCGAACACATAGGGCAACCTTCACCACAGCCCGGAAATAAACCGGCTAGTAACAGGTTCTTCTTGACAGTCATTAGAGGGGTAACAACATCATCCACAGACATTACAAACAAGTCTTCCTCTACAGCATTTACTCCATGTTTGGGCATGGGAGCGGTCACAACATTAGGCCTCTCGGGCACCTCAAACTCAATCTCCTTTGCATCGATTAGGTCTTGAACCTTGTTTTTCAGACTCCAACAATCATATGTATTATGCCACGGGCTATCAGAGTGATAAGCACAGTGGGCGTTAGGGTTATACTTCGGTGATGCAGTATTTTGATTCTTTGGAGCTTCTCTTAGAGTCACCAAATTGGTACTCAGCAACTGTGGCAATAACTGGGACAAAGTCATGCTGAGACGAGCGAATTTCCTTCAAGGTCTCTATTCCCTTTGTTGGTTGTGATTTTGAGGAGCACCAGCATGTTTTGAGATAACAACCGCATTGACAGCTTAGCGGTGTTCAGGTCTGCTATGTCTTCTTGAACTGTAGACCGCACTGGACTCTTTCTTAAACGGTCTTTTCTCGGTGCTTGATGAGGCACCCTTCTGTACCTTCCCAACCTTAATGCCAGCTTCAATTCTCTCACCAGTCAAGATAAGGTCTGTAAACCCGGCTGAAGAGCTTCCAATCAAATGGTTAAAGAATGGACAAGACAGGGTCCCCAGAAACATATCAACCAGTTCACGATCAGCCAAAGGTGGTTGCACCCTTCCGGCAAGGTCTCTCCATTTTTTAGCATACTCTTTAAATCCTTCGCCCGTACCTATTGACATACCCTGGAGTTGGGTATGCGTAGGAGCGAGGTCGGAATTATACTGATAATGCTTAAAAAATGCAGCAGCCAAATCCTCCCAGCTGCGGATACTGGCTCCATCCAACTGATAGAACCACTCAAGCTGAGTCCCTGAGAGACTGTCTTGAAAGAAATGGATCCATAAGTTCTTATCAGTAGTGTAAGGTTGGATCTTCCTCACATATGACCGGAGGTGCAGCTTTGGACAGGAAGCTCCTTCATATTTGGCAAAGGCCGGTGCCTTGAAATTATGGGGAATCACCACCCCAGATGATAAACCCAGATCTCCGAAGTCCAAACCGGGCACCTTCTGCACTTCCATAGCGTTCAAACGGTCTTCCAGCTGTTTGAACTTGTCCTCAGCAGAAGGATACTGTTCTTCATCATAGTCCGTCTCGTTGTCGGAGACCAGAGGGCTAGGGGTTCTCCTTTCTTGTGGACTATCCTTCTCCTCAGATGGGGTGGTCAGATCAACCTCATTCTGCAGCCCGTTTCCAAACCTGTGTCCAGTATTAAACAGGATGGTCCTCTTTTTCTTCTTCTTCTTCTCTTTTAGAATCAGGGTCTTCAGGTGCAGCTGACCCTTAGCTAGGCTCATGACCAACTCTTGAAATTGGGCATTTTGGGCCTGGAGGGCCTTGATAGCTTGCTCGGTGGAAGGTTCAGCAGACATGATGATTGTTGAAATAAACAGCGAAGAAGATAAGAGGCCTGTAAAAGGGTACCTGTTATGCATATGATGAATGGTATGCTATTTATGTAATGCATTCAAGGGTTCAAAAATTCAAATTTGTTACAGACAAAAAAGAACACACGTCATACTAAGAAGAAATTTGTGAGTACATAAGTGCCCCATGGGAGAAATATTACAAAATTCTTAATGTAGAAAGACACTGCGCATCCTCTTTGGAGCGATGTAAGTGTTGAGGGTCTCCTCCTCGTGAAGTCGGCGAGTAAGCTACAAAACCTTCTTTTCACTGGCATAAAAGCTGGCTTCAAAAGTATTCCGCTCTTCCTTGAGTTGGATCCAACTCTTTTGCATTTCCTCCCATGATGTTGGCATGTCAGGATGTAGGATGGCGTATGGAACCTCTCCTTCCATAACAGGCTCTTTGATCGAGGGGAGAATGTGAGGATATGGCATTATAAGATTCTGGGATCGGGTTCGTACCCACTTGAGGTAAGGCTCAAGTGGGATAAAGTTCTTGTGCCCCAGTGTCTTACTATCCACCTTATTAGGCATCCTCCAAGCTCAGATGAACCTTTGTCGAAGTCCTTGCGCATCGTTGTCGAAGTCAAAAACTAGGTCAGGAATCAACATGTCATGAGGGCCATCCCTCCGAGCATATCCAAATTGTCTCAAATCTAGACAGGGGTTGTAGGTAATGCCTCCCCTAATTCCAAGCAAAGGAACATTAGGAAATTCTCCACACCGATCAATGATGGTGACATTCTCTCTGGACCGAGAACACCAATGTACATCAGAATGTGTGAGGGTCATCAATCGTTGTGACCACCTTAAACCCTGCTCATTCTTCAAAACTGATTGTGGAAGGTGAGAAATAAACCACCTTGCTAGGAGAGGAATACAGCACATGAGAACACCTCTTTTCCTCATTGTTCGTGTGTAAAATTAGTGGAGGATATCCCCAAGCAATGTAGGTATGAGATTCCTGGATATGAAAATCTTGAAAGCATTCACATCTATAAGTTGATCAGGATTTGGGAACAAAACCAACCCATAGATAAGGAGTGCCACAATCTCTTCAAAGGCTTGTAGATCAAGAGAATTCCAGCATTCTCGTGCCTTCTCAAACAGAAACTTTGCCAAGAATCCTTTGATACCACTTTTGGTTTCCCAATGCCCCTTCATGTCGGATGGTTGTAAGCGCAATGCTTGAGCAACATCTTCAAGTTTTGGTTCCTTTTCTGTACCGTTGTAGGGTAGTTGACTAAGAATAGGAATTCTCAGGAGTTGAGAAAATTCCTCCAAAGTAGGCACCAATTGATAATCAGAGAATGTGAAACAGTGGTGTAAGGGGTCAAAGAACTGGAAGAGAACTTTCATCATGTCTTCTTCAATGTTGGTGTTGACCAAGCTAAGGAGTCTACCATGCCTTTCACTGAAGAGAGAATTCCCGGGAACCCTGGATGTAAGCTCTTTGAGTTGAAGAGGGACCCTTACAAGGTTGACTTGAATTGTTTTCCTGTGGAGAGACTCCATGTCCTGCAAAACAAGAACAAAGATGAAGATCTAAACCCTTGAAATGGTTAGCAGATGCATATGATGCTTTATGATGTATGTCAAAACACATGTACAAGCAAGTCACCCAAAAACCCTAGTTTCAGGCTTTCAGGAGGTTTCATAGGTAAGTACCCTCTTGAGTTTAGTTGGCTCAAAACCTGTCCTATAAATAGTAACCGGGTTCTAAGGAGCTAAATATCATTGGATTGTTTTCTATGTTCATCGTTTCGGTTTAGCCACTTAACTGGCGACCAAAATATTCCAAGAAAACAATCCTCAATGAGTGTAGTATCGAGTATCTACCAACTTCGGACTGCACCAAAGTCGGTCATCTCACTACCCCTAAAAAGGCCAAGATGGTCAAGTAAGGTTCTAGGTCATTAGTGCATAGTGACATCACTCAGCGGCCCCGTATTCTCTTTGATTGACTCAAAGGCTACCGGTACTCACAAATATGTCGCACTAATATAGTTATTGCTTCAACCGTGCCGGTATACCCCGCACAGTTTCCACAACGTATTGCTATCTATGAATGTTTCCCAAATCCGGGTGGAGGATTTATAGAACTCCAATACAAGCCCACAAAATTAAAAGCATACAAAGCAATACAATTGAAAACACACGTGATCTAGTCATAAGGTACACCTCACTTATAGGTCCCCAGCAGAGTCGCCAGTTCTGTGATCGGTGGGAACGAGAACTGACTGTTTTTGGAATGCTGGTTCGCGTTTTGCGTTTGTTTTTGCAAAGTGTCGCGGTAAGCAAGATTCGCCACCGTCTTTTATTTTATCCAACAAGGGAAAGGACAAAAGCACAGAAAAATTCCTTTTCGAGTTTTTTCTCGGGTTCGGGAAGTAGATTATAGAAAGGGAAGGTGTTATCACCCTTTCTATCTGTGGTTATCCACGGGCTCTTAGGTACTTGCTCACTATGTTTTCAAAAGGTTTGCTTTTCTTTGTGATTGTGGGTTTTGAAAAGAGTTTTGTTTTTGAAGAGAGTGTAAGTGCGAAAAGTTTTTTTTGTTTAAAAGGAGAAAGTACTTAAGAACCTCTACCTACTCAAAAAGGAATTAAACTGTGCAACTGTCCTTTAGACAGTGCTATCCCACTATTGAGAAGTAGGTAGCACCGTCGTTGGAGTTTTCGGATCAATTCAATTTAAGGGACTTGTGGTCACTAAAGCAACGTTAGGACGCTTTAGTGGTAATCCTAATGTCTTAGATCATTTTTATCGAGGCAACCATTTCGAGGCAACTTATGATCTTGGGACAAAAAGGACGACCTTTAAAACATCCTATACTTAATGACCACAATTGAAGCAACCAACTGAGGTGTACCCTAGGAGTGGCATGTGCAAGTGTGTCAATTTTCAGTTTATATCATCTTTGTATTTTAGGTGTTCTACCATTTGTTTTTAAGTTAGGAGTTTAATCTTGTCATGCATAGCCTAGTTAGCTTACATCTAAACAGTCAATATATGTACAGGAATTTAAAGTGCGCAAATTGTAAATCCTACGCTTTTACAAGGCTTCGGGGAGGGGGATTATTTACAAGTCCAAAAGTTGGGGAGATAAAAGCAGTAAAAAAAAAGGTCTTAGTTTAAGCTATTACATCCCAGTAAGCAGTTACAATAAACGCGCGTGAATCTGAAAATAAACTCTAAAAAATTCTAAGAATAAAATCTTGTTTGTTGTTTTATTTTATTTATTGGGAAAATGTTAAATGTTCAATTAATTCAAATTTAATTATTTAAAACAATGGACTAAAATTAAATCTAAGGCCTATCTAATATTTTTTGCATTTTTGTTTATGAAAAAGATTGAATTTAAATAAATCCTAAGTCTACTGATTTTAAAATTGGAGAAAATAAGTTAAAATAATTAACTAAGTTAAATCATAATTCTAAGTTATTTATTTTTATGATTTTTTTATGTTGATTAAAAAAAACTAAAAGAAATAAACAAAGTAAACAAAATACAAATGGGCCAGGCAGCAAAACAAGAAAAAAATATAATTGCAGGCCTGGGTCGAAAGGGGTGCAGGCTGTCTTTCGACCCAGTGAAGAGGCTGGATCGAAGGTGCATGAGGGGCTGCACTCTGAGGGTGTTAGACCTAGATATGTCGTCCTTCGATCTGGGGGTCCTGGGTCCAATTCGAAGCTAGACTGCTGAGCCTCGAAACTCTGAACAGGAATTTGAGAATGTATTTCCTGCAAAAACGAAACACATATTAAAGGTCCAATGGGAATTTTACCCCCCCTGGTTCGAATCTTCCCCTTATTCGCACCTGCTGAATCTGGCTATGGGTTTGTTTTATCCTGGGATTCGAAGGGAAACTCAGATTGTGCCCAAGCAATGGCACAATCTCAACTCTGCGTTGTAGCTTATATGTAGCACATTAAATCAGCAGTAATAATATGAATATGCAATCAAAAATGAATTTAAAAATGAGTTTGATATTAGATTTTTCTTTTACCAAACAGAAGGGCTTCGATCTGTAGTTCTGAGGGTGGAAGTGTTCGCTGGGTGGCAGCTTGGGCTTGGAAAATTCTGGGCAGCGTCTCTCCAAGTTTTCTATTTTTCTGTATATATTTTTTCCGTGTCCTTTTGCAACAATTGTGATCTCTTTATATAGAGGGGGTGGAGGGGACAGGAAGACAAAGGTTTAAATGACCTTGATTATGTGTTTGAAAGCCATGAAGGAGAGTTTGTAACATTGGCTAAACACATGGGATCCTGTCCCTTTTTGAATTTTGAATGACCTGCAGCTGGCCTTCGAATGCTCCTCTTCGAATGGGCTAATGGTCTCCTTCGAATGCTCCCTTTCAAATGGGATGATGGCCTCCTTTGAATGCTTTTCGAAAGCTTCTTCGAATGGATCCTTTGAATGCTTCTTCGAATGGACCTTTTTGGAATTCCAATCGAAGGACACTGTTATAATACTAATCGAAGTACTTGTCCATAATGCCAATCGAAAGGCTCCTTCAGAACACCAATCGAAGGGTCTTTCAGAATGCCAATCGAAAGCCTTGACATAATGCCAATCGAAATGCTTGTCCATGATGCCAATCGAAAGGCTTTTTCAGAACACCAATCGAAGGGTCTTTCAGAATGCAAATCGAAGCGTTTGTCTAGAATGCCAATCGAAAGAGCTTGATAGAATTCCAATCGAAAGGCTCCTTCAGAACACCAATCGAAAGGTCTTTCAGAATGCAAATTGAAATGTCCTTAAAGCACCACTCAAAAATTTTCCTTTTCCTTAGGAAAAAGTTTGTGATCAACCATGCAGGGGGAAGACTTTGGGAAACACGAGAGGGAAAATTTTGGGATACAACAGACACCTTAAACACACAAAAGAAGTAGTCACCGACCCCTTGGCTGGAGTATCAACGATCATTTCTCCACTCAAAGAAGACAACATAAGACCCAATCTTTCAACACAATCAGCAACAATAAAACAATGCGTAGCACCGGTATCAATAATAGCAATTAAAGGAGTACTATTAATGAAACATGTACCTCTGATAAGTCTGTCTTCAGCAGCTGTCTGATCCTCCACCAAAGCGAACACTTTACCACTTGTCTGAGCCCTCTTTGGTTTCTGACACTGACTACCAATGTGCCCTTCTTCTCTATAATTGAAACAAATCACATCCTTATGTTTACACTCAGATACGACATGTTCGTTCTTACCACAACGGAAACACATCTTCACTTTAGTAGTACACACATTACTCTTATGCCCAGGTTTTCCGCACTTAAAATAAACCACACCAGCAGGAGCATCCCCCCCACTAGTCCTCTGACTCTGAGCAACTTTTTGTTTACCTTTACCAGCTGGGGTATCATAAGGCTTACCATGATTCTGTTGGTGCTTACCCCTCTTCTCACTGAAAATCTTGTAATGCACATTACTATCCTCCTCATAAATCCTGCAACTATCGATCAAATCAGCAAAGACATGGATCTTCTGGTATCCAACTGCCTTCTTGATCTCCGGGCGTAACCCGTTCTCAAACTTGATACACTTCGAAAACTCAGCATCTGCCTTAACGTAGTGCGGATAAAACTTAGCCAACTCAGCAAACTTGGCAGCATACTTAACAACTGACATACTCCCTTGCTTTAACTCAAGGAACTCAATCTCCTTCTTACCACGAACATCTTCAGCAAAGTACTTCCTCAGAAATTCTCTATGGAACACAGCCCAAGTGACATTCTCACCTGCAGCTTCCAACCTCTGACAAGTCTCTAGCCACCAGTCATCAGCCTCGACTGCTAGCATATGAGTACCATATCGAACCTTCTTCATTGGAGTGCAGTCCATCACACAGAAGATTCTCTCAATCTCTTTCAACCACTCCAATGCTCCGTCGCGATCATACTTTCCCTTGAACGTAGGCGGATTCTCTCTCTGGAAAGTCTCCAAGCTACGAGATCCAGCATTCCCGTCAGCATTCAGATGGTTCTCCATCGCATGAGCCATTGCTTCTAAAGCAGCAGCAAGTGCAACATCATTCCTTCCAGCCATCTCAACTTCTCATTACAACATAAACAACAGTTAGAACTCGAATTAACAATACTCGATTGTTAGACAACCACGACTCGACGACAAGGTCGGACCAACCATTTGCTCTGATACCAACTTTGTAACACCCCAATTCTACCCCGGCAAATTATATGAATAAATCAGATTTATAAAATTCATATCATGCAAACGAATTGGGACGTCACAAATTATTCTATCAAAATTCATTGCATTCATCGTGGATACATAACACTTTAAAACTTAGGATGAACCATCAGCATAATACGTTAATTAAATAATTCAACAATTTAACATCTACGCAGCAGAATTCTTAGTAACATCTTTATCATCATTACAGCAACTTCAAAACAACATATACTTAATAATAATCAACTTAAAGTTCAACAACTGAATAATAAACAATCAAAAGCAACAAGCGTTCATCCCCCTCGAGTGTTACATATCAGAGCAATAACACTGACTCGAACTATTGAAGGTATACAACCTTCACTCTCGATTACCTGCACGTTACCAACGTAAGGGCAACATTCAAACAGAAGGGATGAGATATCTAACAATATAATAAAGCGCATGATAATTAATATATTAAATTAGATCACATAACATCATCATTTCTCATCTCATAATCAACAAGAATCGCAACAATAATACACATTCACAACATCAATACACACTTCTTTATGCAATCATATAATGCAACTCAATACTATTGAAATGCATGTGGTACCGTTGGAGCAGAACCCCCATCCCAAAAATTTCCAATTAATAGAGGTATCAACAAGGCATAAGCCTTCATCTCAATATTCGCCAATACAGGCCATCTCAACGAGCATAAGCTCCATCTCAAAATGCAATGTATGCGACACAATCATGAATGTAATAACAACACCATAATTGACAACATCTCAATACAACGCCATCGTTGGCCAAAGGCCTACATCTTAAAAGCATCTCAACGTCTGTTCATCAACATCATTTATCATCATAAATCATCAAACATCATTTATACATCATAATTCAACAAAACAAACTCTCATTAACATCATCTCATCAACAACTCAACTGTACAGTAATACGACAGTAACTCATCAATTTCACAATGTTGGCCATAGGCCTATACAAGATATTGCCTATGATTTTTTAATCAACTAAGTCTTACTTCTAAATCACCAAATCTGCACATACTACTATTATGTCATATTACATCGTTATTATCATTAATTCTACTGTTACAAATCAAACAGCAGCCTATAAACATTTCATCCTCATCATTTTGCATAAAAACCACCATAGTGATCAACATAGAAACTAATTCAAATCCTATGGTTATCCTTGCTATTACTCATTTTAATCAATAAGAATGAAGCTCGTCACATTAGCGATTCAACGCTTCGAACGGAGTCCAAAAACTCAAGTTACAGCCTTTTCTACACGATTCTGCCAAAAACCAAACAATATGGGTCGATGCATAACTCCTTGGATCGACGCGTACTGCACTGAAATTGAAACATGAGTCGACACATCCTCTCTTGTATCGACTCATCCTGAGTCTACCACACAGCATGTATCGACACATGCTCCTACGTATCGACTCATCCTGAGTCTGAAAGTCCTCACGTATCGATGCAAGACCTCTTTGTGTCGACTCATCCTGAGTCTAACATCATTCATGTATCGACACATACCATTTAGGGTCGACGCATACTGTTCTGTCATGGGAAATTTCTGCGATTTTCTTTGCGTTTTCACTACGGGTTCCATACTTTTAGCCCTAAAAACCTAATCTAATCATATATAATCATCACTTACAATTATCCTATAATCCTACATCAATTGAACAACATCATGACATCAATATTCATCTAAAATTCATCAATTCTTATCATACAACAATCATGTATTTTTAATTCGAGAACAAGACAGCAATCACCTCTAACCCCACATACCAATTATCGTAAACCTAATTATAGAGTCAGAACCCCACCCTTACCTTGGATTGAAGGTCGCTCTACAATTTCTGGTTGAATTCTCGTTCTTGCCGTTTTCCACTTTCTCTAGCAGCTTGCACGTTCTTTCTCAATCCTTATTCTTCTAATACCTCTTCTTTCTATTCTATTCCAACAACAATAAAATAACCCTATTATTCTATTATTCCTTATTGGGCTTAAAATCAATACACCCCCTTATTACTTTTATTCCTTCAAAACAAGCCCACACCAAATAATATTATAATTCTAATATTATTTCTCCACTTAATAAAGTAATTAAATCCAATTAATTTTTAACACCACTTCACAAATATTCCAAAAATAATTTAATTAAATAATTAATTAAATTACGGGCGTTACATTAGCACCCTTTCTATCCATGGTTTTCCATGGGCTCATAGGTACTTGCTCATCTTTCAAATTGCTTGTGTGTGTTTGTCTTGAAAATGTTTTACTTCGTGATAACCCTTGTATCAGTCCTCAAGGGTGTGACGAAGTTGTTTTGAAAATTTGTTTTGAAAGGTGTTTGTGTGAAAAGTTTTTATTGAGCAAGTACTTAAGATTCTGCCTACTCGAAAAAAGATTGTTCGTTCTCGTTTCCTTTAGAGAGCGATATCTTACTATTAAGGAGTAGGTAGCCCCGTCGTTGGATTTGTAAGGGACATTCGAAAGGGACAAGTACAACCACTAAAGCAACAGTTAGAAAACTTTAGTAGTAACCCTAGAGTCTTAAGATCTTTCCGAGGCAAAATTTCTGAGGCAACATTCGAATGGGATATTTTGATCTCTTAGACAGGAGGGCAACCACTAAAATCTCATATGCTTAATGATTGTTTACCGAAGGCAACCGAAGTGAGGTAAACCCTAGGAGTGAATATGTGCATATGAATTGTTTCAGTTATTTAATCTTTGCACATTAGGTGATCTACCATTTAAATTTCAAGATATCTTCCCATACAATCCTATTAGCATACACCTAGACAGTTAAATATTTGCAGGAATTTAAAATGCAAAAAAATAAACCTAGCTATTACAAGGCTTTGACAGTTACATAATCATCTTGACGGAAAATAAAAATGCGGAAGTTTAAGACCCTAATTAAAACTATTACAAACTCGAAACGGTTACAATAATAATAAAAAAATTAAAATGCGTGCGGCAAATTAAATGTGAGGAGAAGTTGAAAAATAACCTAAACCCTAATTGAAAGAAAAAAGATTTTTGTACATTTTTTATTGGAGAAAACAATGAAATTGCAATTTAAATAAAACCCTAATTTCTAATTGCTTTTTAATTATGAAAAGGTATTTAAGTTAACCTAATTAATCTAATTAATTAAAATAAATATTTTAATGAAAAAAAAATGATTTTGGTGTATTTGTAAAGAAAATTAATTAAACTATATACAATTCAAATCCTAAGTCTAATTATTTTTAATTATAAAAGGAGATTAAATTTCCCTAAGTCAATTAAACTAAATTAATTAAGAAATAAAATTTTTATATTAAAAAAAAAGATATTTGTAGTTTGTGGTGATTTTTGATGAAAAAAAGAAAATGACTTTTTGGTTAATTAATTAAAACAAATAAAAGAAATTAATTAAAGAAATAAAAAAGAAAATAGAAAAGAAAAGGCAAACTGGGCTTGTATGCTAGCAAATGGGGGTGTCAATTTGAATTTTTCAAGCCCAATAACCCTTCGAGCCCGGTCAGCATTTGATTCCTTGTAGCATTGACTTGAGGGCGTATCATAGTCTTTCACTGCTAGAGCGTACATCTGGTTGGGTGATAGATCCACTGGTTGACTATTGGAAGCGCACGGTAGGCCCTTTGATAAGAATTGTATGCAATCTGTGTACAGAAAATAAGAAAATAGACGTTTCTGGGACCTGGGATCGAACCAAGGTCCTTATGTTTACCAACCACCTGCCTTGCCAGCTGCGCTATTATGACTTGTTGTTAATACAATAAAAAAATATGATATAAAGAAAACAAATGGCCAAACTCCACGCGCGCAAATTTTTGAACGGGCGAATGGATGATTGCCACGCCATCGTCTCTTTCCCCAGGATTGTCGCTTTTGACATTAACCCTTTACCTACGGACAAATCCGTCACTATAGGCTATAGCGACGGTTTCTTATGCGTGGCTAAAACCTGCAAAAATCTTAAAACGAGATTCAACCAACATAAACTCCATTCAAGGGCATGAATCAACTGTACTTCATCCCCTGAACATGAAGAGACCCTTAATTTGGCCCAACTTTGCCTCTATCTAGGGTTCCCCAATTTGGAGCTCACGAACCCTAACTATGGCAAATAGTTATTCCTGCATCAAAACTCAAATCCAGGCTATCAAAAAGCTTCCTAGCATGAACCTAAATATGTATATGCAAGCAAATTTGATTAAGAATGTGTAAAACTAGAGGAATAAGTTTGAGTTCAGAGGATGCAAACCGTGATGTATAGCTGGTGATTCTGGTGGTTTGATGACTTGGGAATGATTGGAATAGCTTCTATGCACGCCCAGGAAGAGATTGCTAGCTTCAAATTGCCTTGAATCGCCCTATAGACTGAAAACCAAATCCCACTTTTTGCAAGAAATCCACGTTTTGTTTGATGCTTTTCACCACTGCAAAACCTTGTTTTTTGCTTTGTATACGTTCAATATATATCTAGGAATTAATTAGGGTTACAAACTTGGATTGAATCTTGGCAATTATGAGAGATTTGATTTGATTTTCAAGCTACATGTGATCTTGCTATTTTGAGCCAAATCATCCCTTTCTAGTACCAATTATGCTTGATTCATTTTGGCCTTGATAATTCAGCATATTTTGACTGCCAACTTGTCCAAAAACCAAATCAAATCATATATTTGCTATTATTCATCAATTATTTGATTTAATTCAATTTTTAATTAATAAAAAATAAAAATAAATTGAAAAATGAAGAAAATAATGTGTGGGTGAATATTTGAGTCGTGGACCACATTATAAGTGAGGTGCAAGCATAAAAAGTTAGGCCCATTTAGCAAGAAATTCATTTTTGAGCACATTTGACTTTTGGCAATTTTGCAAAAAAGGTCAACTTTGACAAGGCATATCTCCTCCAATTTTAACCCTAGAGAGGTGTTCTTGAACTTTTTAGAAAGCTTAGGATGTCATCTAAGCAACCCTTTTGGTCTCATATCAATTGAGTCTTCCATGTTCTTGTAATAAGTGTTGACCCAAATGGTGTTTTTGTTGACTTTTCAAAAGGACCCATAATGTAGAAATTCATATCTTTTAATGAGTGCATATTTTGAACTTGTGGGCTGAAGATGATTTGTGGGTAATTGCCTCCTCTTCAAAATGAGCTTTGGATGGAAAATTTCTGATAAAGCATGTGGAAGTTATGCTTGGTCAAAGTTTGGTTGACTTTTACTAAGAAACACTAATTTAGCAACTTTTGGGTTTTGATAAATTTGGAGCATTCCTAGGGGAATCATGATCAACCATTTATAAAATGATGAAAGTCACTTCAAAATGTTAATATTGACAAAAAATCTTGAAGTTTGACGGTATGTGGGTCACAATTGACTTTTGACCTAATACAATCGATTCTCAAGCATCTGAGCAGTTGACTGAGCAAACTTCGTATGCAAGGTATGAAACTTAACATGTAGGGTCTTTAGGACATATTAATACCATGGAGAGCATATGAGGCCTTTGTGGTTCACCCATCTTGATGAAAATGGAAACCTTAATTTTAGGTATATTGCCTTAGGATAGAGTTTGTCTGGTCCACTCTTGGGCAACCTTGAGCAAATTGAAGATCTTAATGGACATGTATTGAGTAAAATGAGAGGGAAATTTTGGGATACAACAAACGTCGGTGTTTTATTTTCTCTTTCTACCTTTAGTGAAAGTTGGTAGACCATCAGCAGTGAACGTCGGTGTTTGTTATCTTTTTGCTGCCCTCAGTGAATGTTGGTAGTTCATCATCAGTGAACGGCGATGATATGATATTTTCTCTTTCTACCTTCAGTGAAAGTTGGTAGACCATCGACAGTGTACGTTGGTGTTTGTTATATTTTTGCTACCCTCAGTGAACGTTGATAGTTCATCATCAGTGAACAACGATGATATGATATTTTCTCTTTCTACCTTCAGTGAAAGTTGGTAGACCATCGGTAGTGAACGTCGGTGTTTGTTATCTTTTTGCTACCCTCAGTGAACATTGGTAGTTCATCGTCCGTGAACGGCGATGATATGATATTTTCTCTTTCTACCTTCAGTGAAAGTTGGTAGACCATCGGCAGTGAACGTCGGTGTTCGTTATCCTTTTGCTATCCTCAATGAACATTGGTAGTTCATCGTCAGTGAACGACTATGATATGATATTTTCTCTTTCTACCTTCAGTGAAAGTTGGTAGACCATCGGCAGTGAACGTTGGTGTTTGTTATCTTTTTACTACCCTCAGTGAATGTTGGTAGTTCATCATCAGTGAACGGCGGTGATATGATATATTCTCTTTCTACCTTCAGTGAAAGTTGGTAGACCATCGGCAATGAACATTGATATTTGTTATCTTTCTCTCTGCCTTCAGTAAACGTTGGTAGCTTCGCCTTTAGTAGAAGTTGGTGTGTCCTTTGACCATCCTAACATCCTCTCCGATTCAAGTCTTTTTGTCTACCAGTGGTTTATTTTCCTGGTGGAGTTGCTCTTTTGTTTCTTTAATATTGTTGCATCCCCAGTGTTATTTTTGCGTCTCTTTGGTCCTGTTCATATGAATTCATGATCATAAGCATTTGCATGGTATCTTAGGGCCAAAAATAGGGTTTGTTTTATATTTAAGTATCTTCGATCGCGTTGACACGAAGATTTTTAACCTTCGTATCTCCGGATAGAAGAAACTTAAATAAGGGCATCAATTGTACCCCAATTTTTTCCCCTAAGATCCATTCATCATACCGTGTTGATTCACTCACAATAAGATCACACTAGGATTCTTGGTTCCTGTGATACGGTGGGAGAACTGACTGTTAATACTGATTTGCGTTTTTTGTTTGCAAATGTCGCGGTAAGCAAGAGTCGCCACCGACTTTTATTTTATCCAATCAGGAAAAGGAAAAAGAATAGAAAAAACTTTTTTCGAGATGTTTCTGAGTATGGGGGTTAGGTTATAGAAAGGGAAGGTGTTAGCACCCTTTATATCCATGGTTTTCCATGGGCTCTTAGGTACTTGCTCATTTTTAAATTGCTTGTGTGTGCTTGCTTTTAAAAGTTTTGTTTTACTTTGTTTTAACCCTTGTTTCTGTCCTCAAGAGTGTTACAAAGTTGTTTTTGAAAACTTTAGTTTGAAAAGTTTGTTTGAAAGTGTATGGTGAAAAAGATTTATCGTTTTGAGCAAGTACCTAACAGTTATCTACCTACTCGAAAAAAGGCGTTCTTTTCCTCCTATCCTTTGGAACGTGTTGTCCTACTATTAGTGAGTAGGTAACCCTAGTCGTTGGATGTTTGAGGGACTATCGAAAGGGACGTAATGGTCATTGAAGGCAACATGTAAGGATACCTTAGCATTTCGAAGGGACTGTCATCATATATTTGTAGGCAACATCGAGGGACAAGATCATTTCTTGTAGTCAACTCGATGGACATTAAGGGACTATGATCTTTATGATGATTTTTAGATTGAGGGTCTTTTGCTAAGATATCCCTACATTCGAGGGACATGACCATTATTTTCTGAAGCAACTAAGTGAGAAGTATCCTAGGGGTGCAAGTGTGCAAAAGTGTTTGTTTTCAGATATATTATCTTTGAATTAGGTTATGCTATGTTCAATTAGTTTACCGGTCTTTTCATACAATCCTATTAGTCTAAGCATTGCATAAAATATAGTAGCAGAAGGTAAAGGCGAAAGTGTAAACCTAGGCTATTACAGAGCTTTGGGGCAGTTACATAATAATGAAGAGTGCGGAAAAGAAATCCTAAAACTATTACATCCTGGAAGCAATTACATAATTAGAAAAAAATGCGAGAAAATATAAATCTACGCTATTACATTGATAATGCGACCTATACAATTTTCCTTGAAATTAAAATGTAAAAGAATAAATAAAAAGAAATTAATTAAAACCTAAAATTCTAAGTAAATGTTTTCGGTGTTTTTTTGTAGAAAATAATTTTAAGTTAATTAAAAAACCTAATTCTAACTAATTTTAATAAAAAAAATAGTTAATTAACTTAATTTGTTAATGAATGAAAAAAAGCCAAAATTTCAGTTACTAACTAAAACAAAAACCTAATCCTAATTTGTTAAAAAAATGGTTAATTAAAGGGTTATTTACAAAGAAAACCTAAAACCTAATTGTTTTCCTAATTTGCAGAAAAAAATTTAATTAATTAAATTAAAGAGTTAATAAAAAAAGAGTTAATAATTATAAAAAAAATTTAAAATCTAAATTAATTAGGGTTTGTAAAAAAGGTTAAGTTTGCCAATTAATAGGGTTTTTGATTTAAATAAAATTAGAGTTTATATGAATTAGAGTTTATTATGAAAAATCAAAGGTTTATGAAAAATGTTAAGTTTTATGAGAAAGATTTTAAACAGAAAGAATAAAAATAGGTAAAAGGATAAATAGAAAGGAAGAACCAAAACCAATAGGGGTGGTTGCTGAATCCACGCCCTTAGCCTCCTCAGGATGCCTTCCTTGCCATGAGTCCTGCATTGGTGGTTGTTCTATTTTGGCCTCAGTGTTTTGTAATAACCCTGCATGGGACCCTGTCTAAATCTGCAGTGTTGAATCTCATGAACACATTAAATAAATTACTATATCATGAAATATAAATAAAGCAAATATATGAAATTTTATAATGTTAAAACTTATATGACATGTATGAATGCTTCTATATCCTTTTGATCATGGAGATCAAAACAACCTTACCCTTACTGGAGAAGTTGTGAAATGTGAGTTTGTAACAAGGATGGCTTGTTTGTAGTGAGATGGGGGTTTGTAACAAGGATTTTAAGGTTTTTAGAATTTTTGAAGGAATTGGATATTTTCACAGGGTTGTGGCAAAGGTTTTTTTTCGTTTTTCTTTGTGTGAAAAGAATGAGATTATATAATGGAAATTAGAGCAAAGATATGGGCTTTGAATGTGCAATTGGGCCTCCAATATTCACTTGAGTCCGTCACGTTCCAGGATAAATCGTAGGGGCTTATGTGCAATTTTTGAAGTTGAAATGTGAAAACAAAATATAGCCGACATGGAGAACTAACTCCTGTCCAAAAATGGACTCAATCGGATAACGGTGAATTAGTTATGAATTTTTGAAGTTTTGTCTAAAACAAACTTATTTTGGGCTCCAGTGTCAACTCTGACACGTTCTTCAATAAAAAACTGGTATTGATCGGAGCATAACCCGGTCTCTACTTTGGAAGAAAAGTTGTAGATCTCTGAGTCAGTGACCTTGTGTAAAAAGATGGGCCCGATCCAATAAAAATTGACCGAGTTATGAATTTTCTAAGTTTCGACCCAAATGAAATAATATTCAGCATTCAGGATTTTCGGCGCGTCACACGCACTCTGAGAAAAAAATGAAGGCCTTTTGGATACCGTTCGAACTCAATACCTCATGTGAAAACTTAGCCAACTCAATTTTTGAAATTTTGGCGCCGGAACCAGCTCGATACAGTGAAAATCGACCAAGTTATGATTTTCTGAACATGACGCAAATAAACTTTTGTCACAAATTTTTTGTACAAAAATACTTGATAAATCCGCATTTTTGAAGACCTTCTGATTGAAATTGGCTTCCATCGGTGAGAGATGAATACGTAGATGAAGTCAAGACGGAATTTCGGCCACCGAAAAGGGTTCAAAACAAGCCATGATCTTCAAGTTATGAATTTTTTTGTGCGTAAAAACTGCACTTTCAGCATACTTTTTCACCACATTTCTTCGAGAAAACTCACACATTCGGAGACCTTCTTTAAAGAATTGACTCTTGAGACGAACCTGAATTTGAGAATACATTATCATAGATATCTTGGCGAAAGAACACTTGAATATGACGCACCGGGTTGGACTTATGAATCTTTGAACCACAAATCATTGCAAAACGGCGAACCGATCTTCAGTACGGATAATACTCTGAGAACATCCATTGGCGAAATAAATGTCACTTGTAACCTGACGAATCTTGATAAATATACCTTTATTGCATAACAATAAAACCAATAATATGCGTGTATGAAAAGAGGGTAAATTTTGGGGTACAACAGTTCCCCTCCCTATATGTAGCTTTGTCCTTTTGAGGAATCACCAAGCACCTTGACTTATGTTCTTTTGTGATCATGAATATTGCTTTTGTCTTGAATTCTTCTTTCAACTAAATAAAATGCAATGTTGGTTTGTCTTGCTTATTATCCATGTAGGTAAAGGCAATGGGATTTAACAAGTTACCCCATGAGTTCATGAGTTTATTTCCATGCCCTAGTCAATATAGCTTGAGAAGTTCAAACCTCACCCTTGGGTTGGTTTTGGGAGAATTGGAATGGCAAGGTTGCTTTGGTTCATCACATTTCAAGGTTATTAGATTTGACTCAAAAGTACAAGGGGTTTGATTGGAGAAGTTGTCATGCTTGGACAAGGCCTTGTTCCTATTGGTCATAAGAGCATATTTCTCTCAAAATTCAATATATGGAAGTGTTTTTGGTGGCTATGAGTCTTCATTATCATCCTCAACAACTTTTATTCACAAAGCAAGAATATTGGTACAAGAAGTTTGTTCAAACTTGTCAAAGTTCCTCAAGGCATTCTCTTGATCTATAAGCTAGGGTTTTGAACTTTAAAGGAGCATATCTTGCTCATATTTTTGTAATTTTGAGTGATTCCAAAGACATCCTTATCTTCAAAGGTTTATCAACAAATCACTTCAAAAGTTCCAAGGATTTTTCACGTGGAAGAAACTTGGTGAAGAAGAAAGATTACAGGTCATCCAAATGAATCCATAATTTTACATAAGTAACTTCAATTGATCATAATTTGGTCAATTTTCATCATCTTGAGTCCATTATTTTTCCATAATGATCTTGAAGATGTTAACTTTATGCCTTCTTTTATGTGCAAAGTGGGAAAATGGATGGAAGTTGCCTTAAATATGCAAAAGATTATAGGTCATTTCATGATTTTTGGCCAAATTCAACAAGTCATAACTTGCTCAATTTTTGGATATTCTGAGTGGTTCAAGTTTCAAAATGTCATTCAAGAGATCTACTTCATTCCATCTTTTTTGGTCAGGAGAAAATTCCAAGTGGAAGGCCATGTTTGGATGCAAAAGATTATAGGTCATTTTTGAAGAAGAATTTGAAATATTTCTAAGTATGGAAAGTCAACCCTTTTTCTTCAACTTTGACTCAATGCAACTTTCAGCTCAATCATCCATTTGATTCCATCCTTTTTCCATTGCAAATCTTGTAACCTCATCTTTCTAAAGCATCAAGAATCATGCCATAAGACCCCTTGAGTTAGAAATGCTGTGGATTTGAATTTGGTAACTTGAAACTGAATTTTCCACAAAGTCAGAATTTTGAAATCCATAATGTGACCTCTAAACATAATATTTATGTGCGTTTTATATTTAAACTTGATTAGAAAAATTTCCAGAAGTGATTAGCACCCTAAAACGCAAGATTTGGTTGAGTTTTGATGGAAATGAAGTCACACTTCACTCGTGCTCGACCTTCACTCAATTTCCCTCAAAACTTCGTTCTTTCTTCCAATTTTTATTCCCATTCACTTCCCTGTGAATAGAGGGTCATCCCTCATTCATTTCTTCAAGCTTTGAAAGCCAAAAACACTCTGCCAAAACTTCACACGAACCCATCTTTTTTGAATTCAGTTTATGAGATTTAAGCTCCCTTTTCCAAAATTCTTTGCGCATTCATCATCCTTAAGCATCATATAAACTCTCCAGCACTTAAACCAATCAAAACGAGCCATAATTCAAGCTACAAAAGTCCAGTTTCAGAGCTTCTTCCTTGAACTTCGAAAAGGTAGAATTCTCTACCATTTGGATCCAAATCAAGCACTAGTCTATTCTACTCCTTCCCATGATTCCAATGCTGCTTACAATTTTTAAATCCATTGAGAATTGAGAGAGAAATCTCAAATTGAAGGTGCTCGCTATTTTCTGGGTTTTTGATTCATATCTCTCTCCATATCTTATATAAATTTGACGCGATGGTGGTGTTAGAATCGTCTTGAAGAGACGAGTTCAATGATACTAGCCTGGGATCCTAATTTTTCCATTTGAAGGATCTCATAAAATCCCCATTGCAGGGTGTTTGGAGGTTGAAGAAGATGACATGTCTCGTCTCAGCCAATGATAGCGTGCCAAACGTTTTAATTTTATTGGTTGCCCTTTTTCTGATCATATGCGTATCTCACTAAGGTCCATATGAAGCACAGCGCGTCTGGTCTACTGGACCAGCTTACTAACGCATTTTGACTATGATATGATGGTCCACATCTTTTTGGTTTTATTTTATTTTGTGATTTTATTTTATTTTTATTAAATTTTTAAAAATTCATAACTATTTTATTTTTTTATCCAAAAATTATGAAAAAATTCACAAAAATACTTTGAATTATTTCTGATCTCATGACTATTTTTTTACATTTTTATTTTGATATTTGATATTTTTTATATTTTTTGAATTATTTGCTTTCTTTTAATTACTTAAAAAATACTTTATGATATTTTTTAATTCTGAAAAAAATTCATAAATATTATTTTGCATATTTTTGACTTTCTGAAAATTTTATGGAATTTTATATTGAGGTTTGCTATTTTTGACCTATTTTTGTTTGTTTGAGCAATTTTTAAATAGTTTAAAAATAGTTTCTAACTTTTAAATATTATCAAAAATTTTATAAAAATATTTGGATCCATCTCTGATTTTTCTATGGCCTTACTTTTTTTTTCTTGATTAAATTGAACATAGTTGATATTTTTCTCAATTTTGATTTTTAAACATTTTTTTAAATCCTTTTAATGTATATATTAAATATAATATTATTTTGTGATTATTTTTTGGCTGTCTTAAGTTGATTTTTTTGATCATGACTTTATTAACATCATTGGATCTTGGGTGTTGAGTTCAACTCCACCAAAATGGATGAATTATTTTAATAATAGCTTGATTATTGCACTAGATGCTGTTGGAGCATAATCTCTATATCATGTCTCAAAACAAATGGTGCATAAATTGCTATTGACCGGCCTCAAAATAGGTGCGACTTCTATATAAGTCCACTTATGATTGCTTAACATAGCGCTAAATTTTGTCCCGATTCGAATAAATGATCATTTGTGGCCCAAACTTATGATTGCAAGCCCAAGTATGTTAATTTGATCTCTTTGATCCAATAACCTTGAGATTCATTATGTGGAGGCTTTGGTTCTACCAATCCTCTAATGGATCTACAACATCTTTGGTCAACGCGGATCACTTAAACATCATTGATCATTAAATGGTACTTATGAGAATTCCAAATGGATGATATACTTGACAAAAAGCAAATGCAACTTGTTGTGTGGAGGCTTTGGTTCTACCAATCCTCTAATGAGTTCCAAATGCAAGTTTCAAAATGGTCATCCAACTAACCACTAATTATTGACTTGTTTTACCTTATGCTTTTATTCTTTTTTTATGCTTTATGTGTCATTTACTTTTAGCATTTACATTTCATGCCATTTCCATTTTTGCTCACTTGAGCATTTATTTTCTTGCCATTTTTACTTTGCTCACTTGAGCTCTTCTTTTCCTTTCTTAAGATACTTAATAATCAACATAAACCATAAAAAAATTTAATGGTACTTGGACTATTGAGTTACTATGCTTGGCATTATGGAGCATGGGACTTTTTCTTGGACTTAGGATTAGAAACCTTGGCCCATCTTGGAGATCTTATCTGATTATTTTGTCTGGAGTTCTTGAGGTTTACCTCAAGACAATGTGTTGCTTTTTTGTTTTTGTGTTCAAGTTTTTGTGATTACATCCTCTGTTTGTAATCTGGAATTCACCCGTATACAACCGTTACTCTGCCCAATTTTTGTGAAGACTTAATACACTTGAAGTTTGGTTCTCTTAAGAGGTCTAGTATTTTTGCTTGCTTGGTTTCAATCCAAGGAATGAGAATTCTATCTTGGCTCATAATGTCAAGTTTTGGCTTCTTGTTGGTTAGGTGGTTCTTATCCCTAGCTTTTACCCTATGCTTTAGGATAGTCTCTTCTTCTCCTTCCATCTTCTTTAATTTTAAAATATTCTTCCTCCTTTTGAAAACTCTTCTTGTTTTGAAACTTGAACTATTTTCATAATAAACTTGGACTTATGTCCATGCATTTTCAAAACATTTTCATAAATAAACCTCCAATCAACTTAATAATACCTTGACATTTTTTGTGAGAAGACTAAAAGTCAATCAATCTCATTTCAAACCATTTTGCCACTTTGGCTTTTTACCTTTGAAACTTTTCTTAAAAGATTAAACTCTTGTCAATCCTTGTAGTGATGCAAACAACTATACTTCTACAATATGTAGTGAAGAGAGATATTTTCCACTTGGGTGTTAAGTGAGGCATTGTTGATTTTGAAATCCAAGCCATATCCTCCACTTTGAGATGATGCAAATTCTCCTTTCTGATGATTGTGGGTAGTAGGTGTGTTTCCACACGGACAATGACGATGATGTTTTATCTTATAAAATTAACCAACACATTTGAGTTTTAAATTTTTAAAAGAGGAACTACGTGTACCCTGATCCCCTATTGCACGAAAGGTGGTACATAGGCACTAAAGGTTCGCAACCGCGGAAGGTGCAAAAATTATTTAAAAAATATATATTTCTTTTCGCACCACCACCATCCACTTTTTATATATACAACAATTTTCATAGCCAAAATATACAGATTTTACAAAGAGGCTTCTGCGGAGTACCGTAGATGTTTAGGGTGCTAATACCTTCCCTTTGCATAACCAACCCCCTTACCTTGAATCTTTCTCCCTCTTTTTGGGTTATTCGCTCTTTTCCCATTCCTTTGGAAACAATAAAGTGCGGTGGAGATTTTTATTTTGATTTGTATAAATTCTAGTCAATCCAATTGCTTAGTCTTTAACATTTCTACCGCTACACATATCTGGGTGAGTTCTTCTTAACTTCTATTTGATTGGTGAACACTCTGGCTTCAATGGCAAACGGTGCTCTACAATATCTGTATCTAGACCAGGCATATCTTGATAAGACCAAGCAAAAATATCCACATACTCTTTTAACAGCTCAATCAACTTGTTCTTCACATCAGGATGCAGCAATGCTCCAATCTTGACTTCTTTCGGATCTTCTTCTGAACCCAAATTGATTACTTCCAATGGCTCTTTATATGGCTGAATGGAATTTTCCTTGTGCTCAAGCAACCGTGAGACCTCTTCTGGAATCTCATCATAGTCTTCTTCTTCGGCCACATACACAGGACATTCAAAATTGGGAAAGGGTACAGGGTCATTGTATTCAACAGGTTTTTTAATTAATCTGCACATATGATTTATGATTGCGTTTAGAAATTGACACATATAACAAGTGATCATGCATATTGAATTTCAGTTATTATTTATTTTGAAAGGTTTTTTCTGATTACCATTTTCCAAGAAAAACCAGAAAATAAAGACACAATTTGGAAAACAAAGACAACTTTTATTATAGATTTTAAAAGTCACAGCAAACAGATAAGCCCATACAATATTAATACTTCCACCTTGGGCAGAGTGAAAGCTTTTCAAAAGGATTAACAAAACAAATTACTTTAAAACATGTATGCAAGAGGGAACATTAATGGTGATCCAGTTCTAAACCCTAACTCCGTGTGTCACGTAATTCGGAATTTCCTGCTCTGCTTCATCTTCCCCAATGGCATTAATCCCGGAAACAGTTGGATGAAGATAACCCCAGCTACGGAAGATATCTTGATACTTGTCTGTAGCAGACTTCGGCTTCACGCTTTTACCTTTGTCATTCTTCAAAGATAACCCTAAGCTGGCTCTGTTCTTGTTTACAGGTTGATCCATAATCTGTCCCCATACTTCACTATGACCCTTACGCACAATTTGATGCGCATCCTTAAGCGAAACCATGGAATTCTAATTTCCTCTTATATTGTCAATGGATAAATCTTGGAACTGGGTTCCAACAGCAGCTTCATCCGCCTCCACTATGCTGAAAGAGGACAAATGAGATATCAATAATGTTTGTTCTCCATTTATGATGACCATATTTCCTTCACGTACAAACTTCAGTTTCTGGTGTAAAGTTAAAGTGACAGCCCCTGCCTCATGTATCCACGACCTTCCTAGCAAACAGCTATAAGCGGGTACAATATCCATGACCTGGAAAGTAATCTGAAACAAATGTGGGCCTATATGAATAGGCAAGTCAACTTCACCGATAACAGATTTCCTTGATCCATCAAACACTTTCACAATAATGCCACTTAGGTGCATGGGTGTTCCTTGATATTTCAACTTCATATGCGTGCTCCTCGGTATAACGTTCAAAGCGAATCCATTATCAATCAGCACATTCGATAGTGAATCATTCTTGCAGTTCATAGAGATGTGGAGGGCCAGGTTATGATTTCTTCCTTCATCTGGCAATTCATCATTGCAGAAACTCGGGTTATTACATGATGTAATGTTCCCTACTATACTGCTGAATTGGTCAATAGGTGTGATACAGTGGGAGAACTGACCTGAGGTTTTGTGTTTTGTGTTTGCAAATGTTGCGGTTAGTAAGAGTCGTCACCGACTTTTCTTTTATCCAAAAAGGAAATGTGAAAAAGCACAGGAAAGACCTTTATAGATGTTTTTTAAGTTCGGGGGGTAGATTATGAAAAGGGAAGGTATTAGCACCCTTTTCATCCATGGTTTTCCATGTGCTCTTAGTTAGTTGCTAGATCACTTTCTTTTGTTTGAATGTACTTGTGGTGTGTGTTTTGAAAGTATTTTTGAAAATGGAACTTCGTAATGGTTCTCGTTTCTATAAGAAATCCTACAAAGTGTTTGTTTTGAAAATAGTTCAAAAGTGTGTTTGTGAGATGTGTTTTTGAAAGTATTTTTAAAATGGAACTTCGTAATGGTTCTCGTTTCTATAAGAACGCCTACAAAGTGTTTATTTTGAAAATAGTTCAAAGATGAGAGTGTGGGTAAAAATGTTTTTATTGTGAGCAAGCGAGTAACTAAGAGCGAATCTACCTACTCGAAAGGTCTTAAATGTGTTTTTCCTCCTCCTTTAGATGTGGTTGTCTTACCATTGATTTGGCAAGAAGCCCCGTCGTTGGATGTGAAGGGACGGGCGTTGGGACGTTTGTATAGTCATAGAAGGCAACATATGGGACGTTTTAGCAATGTCGTTTTAGGAACTAGATTGTTTACCGAAGGCAACATCGAGGGACTACGATCTTTTATCGAGGGTCTTTTGCTAAAACGCCCATGTTTGAGGGACATGACTATTTTCCGCTAGGCAACAAGTGGAATTACCCTAGAGTGTGCATATGTGCAAAGTGTGTTTGATTGCATGCATTTTTGTCTTTGATTAGGGGTTGTCTAGTTGTTGGTTTTAACTTTCCATACACACCTACTTACTAGCATTTGTATAAAGCAATAAAAATGCAGGAAATACATATCCTACACTATTACAACCATATTGAAAGGCAAGAAAATGTAAAGGTAAAAACAAAATAAAAGAAAGGAAAATGAGCTCTTCGACCCAGGCAGTAGCACCCTTCGACTTAAATCTTCATGGCCCCTTTCGAATCTGCCTTTGTCTCCTTCGAATGGGGTTGGAATCAGTGGAGTCATGCCTTTCGACTGAGGGTTGAAAGCAGTGAGGGAATGCATTTCGACTGAGGGCTGGCACCAGTGTATGGCGAAGCCTTCTGGTTCTGCCTTGTTGCCTAGTTGCCTTCTTCGACTGGAGGTTGAAAGCAGTGAGGGAATGCCTTTCGACTGAGCCTAGAAGTCAACATGGTTTTCCTACTTGTTGTCTCTTTCGACTGACCTGGAGAAAGAGGGTAGAAGCCAGAAGCTTCGTTTCCTATTTCCTGTTTCCTGTTTCTTTCATTTCAAGCATTAAATGGAAACATGGCTTGAGGCCATGCTAGTATTTGTCTTGTAAACAGTTTAATAGTTAAAGCAAGTTCAGATAAACAGAAAGCAAAACGAAAAAGGTAGCTCTGAAAGATATGTTAAAAGGGTGGAAACAAAAGGAACAATGGTATGTACATGTTTCAAACGAAAAGGAAAATTACTATGCCATGAAACGAAAAGTTCAAAGGTAAGAATAACTTACCTTGCTTCAGGCCTTGAATGGATGTGGGACCTTGAGTGGAGTCCCTGGATGGTGGATTCGAAAGAGGGGGTCAATAGTTGTGCTTGGAACGCTGGATTCGAAGGGAGGAAAGAAACAAGTCTTATGTTTCTCTCCAATCTGGATTCGAAGGATACTGAAGAGTACTTGTTCTTCAGAGTCGAAGGAGATGAATGTGATTCTGGGTTTTTTTATGATTTCTCAAGTGTTGATGAACTTTGAGATTTTTATTGTGTTTGAGAAAATTTGGGGGATTCGTTCCTCTGGTCCAAAGATCCTCTCTTAGCTTTGTAAATGTTCCTCTATTTATAGAGAAAGAATGGACATGTTGTCCAAAGCCAGCCTTGCCAAGAAATGATAAAATAATGTAACATGAAAGTACATGTGGAGGGCCTCATGGCAGTTGAGGTGCAGAAGATGTGACTTATGCCTCTGGCCTTGCTTGTGCTCAGACCAAAATCAGGCTGAAAGCTGATTTTGTGACTAAAGTACCTCTTATTAAAAAAAGGTACATAGTCTTTTACCAATTTATCCAAGAATGGTATTATCCAATGAATAAACCTTCGAACCCTTAGGAAATGTATCACAAACTTGTGTAAGCCTCTGATTATGTAAAGATTTGGAAGCAGCATAGCATTGAATAATGAGATTTGGTCTTGAGTCGAATGCAAGAATGAGATTGAAACACACTTGTTCGAAGGAAGCCTTTCCCTCAGTCGAAGCTTGTGGACGAAACAAGCTAATGCCCAGTCGAAACTTGTAGTCGAAATAAGTTGGTGCCCAGTCGAAGTTTGTATCGAAGAAAACATATTGCCAAATCAAAAGCTCATGCTCAAAGGAAGCATATTGCCCAATCGAAGCATGTGGATCGAAACAAATATAAAGGGAGTCATTTACTTTTAGCGTGAGGGAAGTTCCTTGTTTCTGAATCGAAGGGTGTTTTTTCAAGGGAAGCAAGCACTTAGTCAAATCTTGTATGAAGATACCTCTTGGCTCAAACGAAGCTTGTATGAAGCAAAGTATGCAAGAGGCCCTTGGTGCAAATGGATTTGAAGGATGCATAGAGATGGTTACTTTGTCCCATCGAAACTTGTCCAAATAAAGCAAGCATGCAGGCAGAAAACTTGCCCAGTCGAAGCAGACTTGTAGGCAGCAAACTTGTCCAGTCGAAGCAGACTTGTAGGCAGTAAACTTGTCCAGTCGAAGCAGACTTATAGGCAGTAAACTTGTCCAGTCGAAGCAGACTTGTAGGCAGCACGCTTGGTGAGTCGAAAGGGGTTTCCTTGCAGGGGGCATGTGTGGCCAGTAGGTCATGGCCTTCGATTGCAAGCGTGCATGCAGCACGCTTGTCCAATCGAAAGGTTGAATCGAAGGAGACCTATTTTCCTCCAAATTTGTCAAAATATTATTTTTATCTGTTTTCTCCAAATTTGGAAGGAAGGAACCTGTGTAGGGTTGCCTGATGATGAGTCCGTGTGAAACTACATCTTGGAAGGAAGGAACCTGTGTAGGGTTTCCTGATGATGAGTCCGTGTGAAACTGCATCTTGGAAGGAAGGAACATGTGTATGGTTGCCTGATGATGAGTCCATGTGAAACTGCATCTTGGAAGGAAGGAACCTGTGTAGGGTTGCCTGATGATGAGTTCGTGCGAAACTTCATCTAGAAAGGAGGAACCTGTGTAGGGTTGATTGATGTTGAGTCCGTGTGAAACTGCATCTTGGAAGGAAGGAACCTGTGTAGGGTTGTCTGATGATGAGTCTGTGTGAAACTGCATCTTGGAAGGAAGGAACCTATGTAGGATTGCCTGATGATGAGTTCGTGTGAAACTTCATCTGAAAAGGAGGAACCTGTGTAGGGTTGCCAGATGATGAGTCTATGTGAAACTGCATCTTGGAAGGAAGGAACCTGTGTAGGGTTGCCTGATGATGAGTCCGTGTGAAACTGCATCTTGGAAGAAAGGAACCTGTGTAGGGTTGCCTGATGATGATTCCGTGTAAAACTTCATCTGGAAAGGAGGAACCTGTGTAGGGTTGCCTGAGTTGGTCAAATAGATAGTTGTCCCGTCTAGCTTCAGGTATTAATCTAAAATCAGTCGTCCATAGATAGTTTTCCTGGCTTGTTACATCTATTAATCTGGAACTTGAAAAAGATGCTGGTAGCCATCTGTTGATTGACCTTTTCCTGAAAAAGGTAAAACGTTAGTTGTATGCAATGTCATGATGTATGAAATGCACGATGTCATGATGTTCTCAAAATAAATGAGATTGCGTTGTATGCACTTATCATGTTTGTAAATAGGAGGTGTGAAATGTTTATGAACGCATTTTCGTCTGGGAAAATAAATCCTTGACAAACGTCAGGGAGTCGTTAAATCCTGGACTACTGTTGAAGAGTATGTATGTCTTCAAGCTTTGCTTAGAATATTTCTACCGGGGATTCCTGCTTTGTTGTTTGAGGAGCACTCCGCTAGGGAATATTGAAAACTCTGTGGGGAGAATGTTTATTTCTGCTTGGGAAAAAAGTTCAGGAGTCTTGGTTGTCCGTTGCTCTACTGGGCAGTCGAAGTTGAACTGATATCTGGTCGGGTCCAGGTTTCACAGTAACTTGTTGGGGATTGTAGAGTAGTCTACTGGGGAAGAGGATTTTTGGTCCTTTGATTTGTAGTAGTCGAAAAGGAAAACTCAAGTTGAGGAATCCTGGTGTTGTTGGGGAAATAAACCCTGTCATCGGTCCGCTAGATAGGTGACAACTTCGTTAGGGGAAATCCTCGAGGATTCTTGAGGTTGTTTCAGCTAGGGAAAGGTGTTCAGATATTATACTCTTGCTGGGGAAATTATCCTATGAGAAGGACTTTGGGGAGATTTGTCATTGCCCCTAGCAGCAAATGTTTGTGGCACTGCCTGGAAATGTTTGACTGTACGTAACCCTTTGTTGGGATTGACGCTCAATGTCCCAAGTGACGGAGATGAAGACCTTCCCATGGTTACTCTATACTTCTTTGAGAGATTTCCTGGAATCCTGACTGGACTGCCCCAGGTGTGCTGGATAGAGACATGTCATGCCCCCTTGTTTATAGGAGACTTGTCGTTAGAAGTGTCATCCCACTTGAAGTGATTTTGTTCATTGGGAGAGCTTTTCGTTCATCGGATATTCGTTGTGTGAATCTCTCCGTTGTCAAACAAATAGCTATATGTAAATAACGATATTCAAATAATGCAAAGTTTATGCTTGTCTTGATATTTTGAAAATGCGTTTTTTTTTAGCAAGAAATTTTTGTAAGAAAAATTCAACTCAGGATTTTGAGTAAAGCCTTACAGGAGTCAGGATGCCTTTTGTAACAGTATGCTTTCGAACTAACCCATGCTTCAATTAGGACTTTTGAAGGGTTGTAACGTGGCTTGGTTCACGGTTTAAGAAACAAAGGATAAAGGCTCAAAGTGTATTTATACCCACCCGTTCTTCGTGATGTTCTTTAGTCTTAAGCTCAGTTAATTGTACGTTTGAACTCCAATTGAGTCTGGAATGACGTTTTGATGATGGTTCAGACAGGTTAAGTTTGTCGGAAGGCCGTCATTTTCTTCAACATTTTTTCATTTTGTTGAGGACTTGTAGTAACCTCTTTTGATTGATTTGTTATCCCTAATTTTTGCCTGATTGTTCCTGTTTTGAGATTATAGTCAGCGGGATGCCCCCGTTTTCTTAATTCTCCTTTGTAGGTTTTGACTTAGTGAGATTTTCTTTTTGAGAGATGATGACTGCCTATATGATAGGGAACCATCACCGTCTTTTGATTCTAGAGGAATGTTTCTTGACGTCATTTGCTGTATTATGAGATGAGAGTTTGCGGCTAAACGCGCGTTTGAATTAACTGAGAGACTACCCTGCCCCAGGTTTTGATTAAAGGTTTCAATTTGTATACAGAAAACTTCTACTTATTTGGCTCGAAGGGGTTGAATAGGGATTATCTTCCTTATAACTCCAGTGTTTAGGATTTGAAAGAATGCTTGTACATCGTCAGTAAGGTCTGTCCAAAAGCATACTGTATGAGGTCATGGCATTGTTTTCGTCATCCTCCCTCTAAAGTCTTGTAACTTTTAGCAAGAGTTGAATGTCATAAAGTGAGTAAAAAGCATAGTTTAAATGTAATGAAAATGAGTGGATCAAATCAAGACAAACATATGCAATGCATTAATGAAACAAAGTTTGACATTAATAGATAATTGTTTGAATAACAAAAGAAATTACAATTGAAAATTCAAAATGAAACAAGTTGCTCTCAATGATTTGGCAAGGGAGTAGTGATCACGTTTGGAGTCTCTGGAGGGTCGAATTCGATCTCCTTGGCGTCAATCAAATTCTTAATCTTGTACTTCAATACCCAACAATCGTTAGTGTCATGCCCAGGACTGTCAGAATGATAAGGACATGTCGCATTAGGACTGTAGTTAGGAGAAGAAGTTTTGGGGTTTAGATGAGGTCCTATCAATGCGATCAGATTCATCCTCAACAAGTGTTGTAGCGCTTGAGACAGAGGCATGTTGATGTTGGTAAACTGTCTTTTAGGCTCGTCTGGCCTTTGTTGATTTCCTCTTTTCTGTTGTCGGTGTGACGCAGAACCAAAGATCAGGACTGCCCCTACGTGTTGGTCACGACGACTCTTTTGACTATACACAACATTGGACTCTTTCTTCCCACTGTATTGCTTTTTCTGAGCATCAGAAGATGTAGCTTCTTGAATCTTTCCACTTTTGATGCCAGCTTCGACCCTTTCGCCGGTCAGTATTAGCTCAGTGAACCCGGCTGAAGGGCTTCCGATCATGTGTTTGAAGAAAGGCCTTGTCAAAGTTCCCATGAAGATGTCAATCATCTCCCTGTCAGTTAAAGGGGGCTGCACCCTACCAGCCAGATCTCTCCATTTTTGGGTGTATCCTTTGAAGCTCTCGTTGGAACACATGGTCATGTTCTGCAATTGCACACGAGTTGGTGCCAGATCAGCATTGTACTGATACTGCTTATAGAAAGTAGCAGCTAAATCCTCCCAGGTGTGGATGGGAGAACTCTCCAATTGATAGAACCATTCGAGTTGAGTCCCTACTAGGCTTTCTTAGAAGAAATGGATCCAAAGCTTCGGATCAGTTGTGTATGGTTGAATCTTGCGGACATAAGACTTTAAGTGCATCTTAGGGCAAGAGACTCCATCGTACAGAGCAAAAGTAGGGATTTTGAACTTTTGCGGGATGACCACTCCAGAAACCAAACACATGTCTCCTAAATCTAAGTCAGGTATCTGTTGAATCTCCATAGCACTGAGGCGATCCTCCAACTGTTTGTACTTGTCATCAGTGGGAGGATATTGTTCCTCGGAGTAGTCGGCTTCAACTTCATCAATCTCCAAATTATGGTCTTCTTCAAGACCATCCACTATGTTGGATGGAGTTTAAAGATCTAGGGCTTTAGGTCTTCTTCTCAAGTTCAAGACACCTACTGACTTCTTGGACTTTTTCTTCTTTTCTTTAAGAAGGAGAGCTTTCAGGTCCTCTTGCCCCTTAGCCATAGCCAGAAACATTTGTTGGAATTGAGCGTTTTGAGCTTGGAGATCTTTCACTGTTTGTTCCATATCCATCTTACTGAAATAAACAGCAGGAAGATAAAGAGACCTGTAAGGGAGAAACCTGTCATGATATGATGCATGATATGTGGATGCATGTTTTCAAGGATCTCGCGGGGTAAACACAAGAAAATGTTAGAAGTTGAACTTCGATCAACAACTTTGATTGGAGAACTTTGTATTGGTGGATGTCCTTCCACAAGAATCAAGCTCACCATGTCAAGTGGGTCATAGCCCTTGACTCAAGTTGTTTGTACTTGATTTTTGACGGCGTTTGTTTAGAGGAAAATAAATCCTCTTTCCCCCTGGGTAGACGTCTGGTTCAACGTGACCCTGCATCAAAGACCCTCGAGATCCTTGAAATGGTTACTGAAAATGATATGGTATGATGTTATGGTGTTATGTACAGATATGCGAGGTAAGCAAGTTTATACAAATAATCATATTCACACAAAGCAAACAAGTCCTTAGTTTTAGGCTTGCATGGGGTTTTATAGGTAAATACCCTCTTGAAGTTTAGTTGGCTCAACCTGTCCTAGTTAATAGTAACCGAGTTCTAAGGGATCTCAATATCACTGACTTTCCTTTAGGCATTGTCTCAGCTCAATCAATCTTTTCTTGCGGCTGAGATATCCCAAAAGTCCGGTCTCAATGAGTGTAGTATCGAGTATCAACCAACTTCGGACTGCACCAAAGCCGGTTATCTCACTACTTCCTAATGGCCAAGTTGGTCAAGTAAGGTTCTAAGGTCAGTTGATGCTTCACGACACCACGCGGCAACCCCGTACTCTCCTTGATTCGACTCAAGGGTTACTGGTACCAACCAAAGTGCCACATCAACATAGTTATTGCTTCAACCATATCGGTATACGCCACACAGTTCCCTCACAGTCTATTGCTACTTACCTAAAAGGTGCCCCCGAATCCGGGTGTAGGATTTAAAACAAACCCAAACAAGGAACCAAAATGTAAAGCAAACAAATCAAACAATGTAAGCAAGTAAAGGTGATCTAGCCCTAAGGTAACCCCACTTTTAGAATGTCCCCAGTAGAGCCGCCAGTTCTGTGATACGGTGGGAGAACTGACTTGAGGTTTTGCGTTTTGTGTTCGCAAATGTTGTGGTTAGCAAGAGTCGCCATCGACTTTTCTTTTATCCAAAAAGGAAAGGTGAAAAAGCACAGGAAAGACCTTTAGAGATTTTTTTGGACTTCGGGGGGTAGATTATGAAAAGGGAAGGTATTAGCACCCTTTTCATCCATGTTTTTCCATGGGCTCTTAGTTACTTGCTAGATCACTTTCTTTTGTTTGAATGTGCTTGTGGTGTGTGTTTTAAAAGTATTTTTGAAAATGGAACTTCGTAATGGTTCTCGTTTCTATAAGAATGCCTACAAAGTGTTTGTTTCGAAAATAGTTCAAAAGTCTGTTTGTGATATGTGTTTTTGAAAGTATTTTGAAAATGGAACTTCGGAATGGTTCTCGTTTCTATAAGAACGCCTAAAAAGTGTTTGTTTCGAAAATAGTTCAAAGATGAGAGTGTGGGTAAAAATGTTTTTGTTGTGAGCAAGCGAGTAACTAAGAGTGAATCTACCTACTCGAAAGGTCTTAAATGTGTTTTTCTTCCCCCTTTAGATGTGGCTGTCTTACCATTGATTTGGTAAGAAGCCCCATCGTTGGATATGAAGGGACGGGCGTTGGGACATTTGTATAGTCATAGAAGGCAACATATGGGACGTTTTAGCAATGTCGTTTTAGGGACTAGATCATTTACCGAAGGCAACATCGAGGGTCATCGAGGGACTACGATCTTTTATCGAGGGTCTTTTGCTAAAACGCCCATGTTCGAGGGACATGACTATTTTCCGATAGGCAACAAGTGGAATTACCCTAGAGTGTGCATATGTGTAAAGTGTGTTTGATTGCATGCATTTTTGTCTTTGATTAGGGGTTGTCTACTTGTTGGTTTTATCTTGTCATACATGCCTAATTACTAGCATTTGTATAAAGCAATAAAAATGCAGGAAATAAGTATCCTACACTATTACAACCATATTGAAAGGCAAGAAAATGTAAAGGTAAAAACAAAATAAAAGAAAGGAAAATGAGCTCTTCGACCCAGGCAGTAGCACCCTTCGACTCAAATCTTCATGGCCCTTTTCGAATCTGCCTTTGTCTCCTTCGACTGGGGTTGGATTCAGTGGAGTCATGCCTTTCGACTGAGGGTTGAAAGCAGTAAGGGAATGCCTTTCGACTGAGGGCTGGCACCAGTGTATGGCGAAGCCTTCTGGTTCTACCTTGTTGCCTTCTTCGACTGGAGGTTGAAAGCAGTGAGGGAATGCCTTTCGACTGAGCCTAGAAGTCAACATGGTTTTCCTCCTGGTTGTCTCTTTCGACTAACTTGGAGAAAGAGGGTAGAAGCCAGAATTTTCGTTTCCTATTTCTTGTTTCCTGTTTCTTTCATTTCAAGCATTAAATGGCAACATGGCCTGAGGCCATGCTAGTATTTGTCTTGTAAACAGTTTAATAGTTAAAGCAAGTTCAGATAAATAGAAAGCAAAACGAAAAAGGTAGCTCTGAAAGATATGTTAAAAGGGTGGAAACAAAAGGAACAATGGTATGTACATGTTTCAAACGAAAGGGAAAATTACTATGCCATGAAACGAAAAGTTCAAAGGTAAGAATAACTTACCTTGCTTCAGGCCTTGAATGGATGTGGGACCTTGAGTGGAGGCCCTGGATGCTGGATTCGAAAGAGGGGGTCAATAGCTGTGCTTGGAACGCTGGATTCGAAGGGAGGAAAGAAACAAGTCTTATATTTCTTTCCAAATTGGATTCGAAGGATACTGAAGAGTACTTGTTCTTCAGAGTCTAAGGAGATGAATGTGATTCTGGGTTTTTTTGTGATTTCTCAAGTGTTGATGAACTTTGAGAGTTTTATTGTGTTTGATAAAATTTGGGGGATTCGTTCCTCTGGTCCAAAGATCCTTTCTTAGCTTTGTAAATGTTCCTCTATTTATAGAGAAAGAATGGACATGTTGTCCAAAGCCAGCCTTGCAAAGAAATGATAAAATAATGTAACGTGAAAGTACATGTGGGGGGCCTCTTAGTAGTTGGGGTGCAGAAGATGTGACTTATGCCTCTGGCCTTGCTTGTGCTCAGACCAAAATCAGGTTGAAAGCTGATTTTATGAATAAAGTACCTCTTATTAATAAAAGGTACATAGTCTTTTACCAATTTATCCAAGAATGGTATTATCCAATGAATAAACCTTTGAACCCTTAGGAAATGTATCACAAACTGTTGTAAGCCTCTGATTATGTAATGATTTGGAAGCAGCATAACATTGAATAATGAGATTTAGTCTTGAGTCGAATGCAAGAATGAGATCGAAACACACTTGTTCAAACGAAGCCTTTCCCTCAGTCGAAGCTTGTGGTCGAAACAAGCTAATGCCCAGTCGAAGCTTGTAGTCAAAACAAGCTGATGCCCAGTCGAAGTTTGTATCGAACAAAACATATTGCCAAATCGAAAGCTCATGCTCGAAGGAAGCATATTGCCTAATCAAAGCATGTGGATCGAAACAAACATAAAGGGAGTCATTTCCTTTTAGCCTTAGGGAAGTTCCTGGTTTCTGAATCGAAGGGCGTTTTTTCAAGGGAAGCAAGCACTTAGTCAAATCTTGTATGAAGATACCTCTTGGCTCAAACGAAGCTTGTATGAAGCAAAGTATGCAAGAGGCCCTTGGTGCAAGTGGATTCGAAGGATGCATAGAGATGGTTACTTTGTCCCATCGAAACTTGTCCAAACAAAGCAAGCACGCAGGAAGAAAACTTGTCCAGTCGAAGCAGACTTGTATGAAGCAAACTTGTCTAGTTGAAGCAGACTTGTAGGCAGTAAACTTGTCCAGTCGAAGCAGACTTGTAGGCAGTAAACTTGTCCAGTCGAAGCAGACTTGTAGGCAGCACACTTGGTGAGTCGAAAGGGGTTTCCTTGCAGGGGGCATGTGTGGCCAGTAGGTCATGGCCTTCGATTGCAAGCATGCAGGAAGCACGCTTGTCCAATCAAAAAGTTGAATCAAAGGAGACCTATTTTCCTCCAAATTTGTCAAAATATTATTTTTATCTATTTTCTCCCTTTTTGACAGTTTCCTTTTAATTATGGTGTTGGAAAATCCCAATGTACTTTGTGCAAGCTTGAACATTGAGAATCCTTGTGAGAAAAGCCTTGAAAAATAAGAGTGAAAATTTTGGGGTAAAACAATAGGCATGTCACTTTCCATAAAATCTTGATCCAGTACCCTCATCAGAGATTCTCTGTGAGCAGAGGAGTTCATCAATAAAGCCAAGATAGATATTTTTAAAGGAGTCTGCAGTAGCTGATCTACAATTCTGTATTCACTCATCTTGATTACCTTCAAAATATCATCCACTTCTTTCTCTAATGTAGCTTCGCTAGATTCACCCACTGCCTTCTTTGGTTCAACATTTTCAGATATTTTCTTTCCAGCACTAACATCTCCTCGAATTACTGGTGCAAATACACGTCCGTTGCAGGTCACTCTGCTAGTTTCAACAATATTTCTAACATCAAGCATTGGCTGGATGGGAACTTCCACACCATCCTCTAAGATTGTAGCGTTATATTTGTAGGGTACAACCTTGTCTGACTTGTAGGGGACATGACCCGGAAAACTAATCACCAATGGGGTAACAACTGGCTTGCTATAATACTAAACTTCAAAATGGGCGGGTGCACCAAAACAAGGAACAATGACGCTTACCCCTTCTTCAACATAATCAGTCATTATTTAGTCATCTCTGGAAAACAAATCCTCATCTGAGGAGAAATACTCATCTGCAGAGGCATACTCATCATCCGACTCTTCTTCAGCCAAACAAACCTCAATCATATCAACTTCATGGTAATCATCCCTTTGACCTGTAACCTTGAGAGTTCCATTGTCCAACAACAACTGAACACCTTTCCTCACGATTGAACATCCTCGGGATTCCTGGCAGCAAACTCGGCAAGATCCATACTGATGTTCTACCTGACTAGCCAAGTGGCAGAAAGTAGCATGCAATTGCACAAGATCCTCATTCATATACTCCACATCAAAAATTATGAACTCTCCAGGACATCCAAAAACCATATTCACCTCCTCTTCATACTCTGCCCTAGGCCTGATTATGTGGATGAGGCCCTCATCCATCATCTCCTACAAATCAACCTTTATCTTGTCTCAAACTTGTATGTCAATACTGAAAATAGCACAAGCAGCATGGTCATGCGTATAGTAGCTAAATTCAAAGAGGTCCGCATGCATTTTCACCAAATCTTCTCTAACCAGATGAATATCAAAAATCCAGAAGTCGCCTGGACAATCGGCCGCCATATTCACATCGTTTGCTCCTCATGCTTGGGTAGAGGATTGTCTTTCACATTAGGACCCACATCCTTGAACGATAGAATACCAGACTTCACCAATTTTTGCACCTCAGTCTTCAAAGGATAACAATTCTCAACATTACACCCTGGTGCTCCCTGATGAAAAGCACATGTTTGGCCTGCCTTGTAATACCAAGGCAAAGGTGATGTTACAGCGGGAGGTGGTCGGGTCTGAACCAACTTCTTTTGAATCAATGCGGGTAGTAAATCGGTATAACTCATAGGAATAGGGTCATAACTCTACCTTCTCTGATTATACCCTTGATTCCCCTGCTAGGATGGTCTCTGATAAGCAACGATTGTTGGAGCTACACTAACAACTGGAGTAACTAAGGCGACTTGCTGATAACGTTGATAATTTCTTCTAGGAGGATTAACCCTCCTCTCTTGCATAACAACATTTGCATCCCCTTCCTTCTTCTTGCTAAACCCATAAGATGGCTTCTTCGCACCTTCAGATCCTTCACACTTTGTTAAACGGCCCTCTCTTACAACCTCTTCTAAACGGATACCCATGCCTACCATTTCAGTAAAGTCACTTGGTGCACTTGTTACCATCCTTTCATAGTAGGAAGCACCCAGAGTCTTCAAGAAAATCTTATTCATCTCATTCTCTTCCATGGGAGGAATCACTTGGGAGGCTACCTCACGCCATCTCTGTGCATATTCTTTGAATGATTCCATGTCTTTTTGAACCATGGACCTGAGTTGATCATGGTCAGGAGCCATGTCCATATTGTACTTGTATTGATTGATAAATGCTTCTCCCAAGTCATTGAAAGTATGGATATTGACGCTGTCCAAACTCATATACCACTTCAGCGCAACACAGGTCAAATTATCCTGAAAAAAAGTGAATCAGTAAACGCTGATCATCAGTATGGGTAGACATTCTCCTTACATACATTACCAGATGAGCATGAGGGAAAGTGTTTACCTTGTACTTCTCAAACTCCGGGACCTTAAACTTTGCAGGCATCTTAACATTCGGGACCAAGCATAACTCATTCACATTTTGCCCGAATAACTCTTTTCCTCTGAGGACCTTCATCTCCCTCTGCATTTTGTCAAACTGCTCTTTAAAATCATCCATTCTGTCATAGAGACCCAAGTCTTCACTTGGTGGAGGAAAAGGATGACACACATCATCATTAACAAATGGAACCATATTCACCTAAGGAGGTGCAGCAGGAGCAGCATGCACCACAGGAGGTACAGGAGTAACAGTAGTCTGAACAACTGGAGTATCTTGAGGACCAAGATTGAAACCTTCAGGCGCAAAGTTCTCTGGCATTCCCCATGGATAACCTTGAGGCATGTGATTCTGAACAAAAGCTGAGGTAGCAGACAAAGGAACAGTCGGAGCTTCAGCAGTAGCCCTTGTTGGTTGAGGTTGAACACTCAGTGGCTGATTCTGAGAAGCCACCATAGATTCTATCAAAGAAGTACGATTGGCCATGCCGGCCTTCAAAGCAGAAACTTCTTTGCGCAGCTCGCGATTCATTTGTTCTAAGTTGTCCATCTTCCTTCTGAAATTAGCCTGAGTGTTGTAGTGGTGAGTCAGCTTGCTGAACGAAGTAAAAAACTTTGTAAGACACCGGATATGCATAAAAAATGCAAGAAATATGTGCAATATGATACATGATATGCAATGCACATGATTTTATTTTGTTATTTAATATTTCAAGGGATTTAAAGTTTTATAGACACATTGCAAAAGTCAAAGTAATAACGCATTTGAAATACTGAAATTTTTTATTATAATAACTTAAAAATAGGTTACAAGTTTCAACAATCCCAAGTACAAGATGAAAATAAAGTCTAAAACCCCGAGAAGTAAAGTTGTCGGAGATCACTCTATACATTGGCGCTTCCCTGTAAGCCCGACAATCTGAGCCTTCAACATCTGATTTTGTTCCGCATACCTGGTGGCAACCTCCTTCCAATCACCTGAATCAGGAAGTGAGTAATCAGCATCTGACTGAGGCTTAGGAGAAAATAAATCCCCTTGCCTCTCCATAGTCTCTACCGCTTGACTCTCAAGGATCTCAATCAAGTCGTCTTTCTCCTTCAAGTCCGCTCTAAAGGAAATCTCTAAAGTTTGGCACTTGTTCTTCCAAGCATCCTTTTCATGTTGCATCCTGACCAAAGCAAGTTGCAGCTCTTCTAGATCATCCAATAAGGGAGGAGTGGTTTTCACAAATAAATCTGGCATACGTGTTTCCTGGAAATATGGAATTTTCAACTGAATAGCCCTCGCTTGGACCCATTAAAGATAAGGTTCTAAAGAAACAGTCCCTCTTGGTCCCAAATATTTCCTACTCTTCTTATGGATGTGACGCCAGGCCTTCGCAATCTGCTCCCTAGCTTCCTTATGGTCTCCTCCATCCTTCAGAAAAAAACTACTCAAATGAATACTATTTGGTTTATCCCTCATCGGATAACCAAGCTGTCGTCGTGCAAGAACAGGGTTATAGTTAATTCCTCCCTTTGTACCAAGAAGAGGTACATTGGGGAAACTACCACAACTGTCAACAATCTCTATATCCTGGTAAGCTCGATGATACCAATCAGTATTCGAGTGAGTAAGTGCCATGATCTTAGGAAACCAACGGGGTTCCTTCCTGACATCCCAGAAAGCATCAGATTGAGGCATATGAGAGATAAACCACCGATACAACAAAGGCGTGCAACAGATAATCATCCCCCCATGATAATAATTCCAAAGATAAATAGAGTAATAAGCATCTCCCAGCAATGTAGGAACTGGTTTCCAATCATGAAGATCCTGATAGCATTAACATCAAAAAACTTGTCCACATTAGGAAATAAGAACAACCCGTAAGCAAGTAGAGCAAATATGGCCTCAAAAGCGACTGTACTCTTCATCCTGGAAAAATAACGAGATTTCTCCAATAAGAACTGGGCCGGTAATCCTCTAATACCTCCTTTAGTAGTCATATGGGCTTCCACCTCAGACTTCCCCAGATGAATCAAAGCAGCAATCTCATGTGGTTTTGTCTCACCCTCCAAAGCAGTAAAAGGAACACGGCCAGTAACAGGTAAATCCAACAGATAAGAATACTCCTCCAGTGTAGGCATCAACTGATAGTCGGGAAAAGTAAAGCAATGATACATTGGATCATAGAACTGAACCAAGGTCGAGAGAATACACTCCTTCATCCTAAGCTTTATAAGAGGAATGATGGATCCATACTTCTTCCGAAACTCAGCAGAACACTCAATCTCGAGAATTAGACTGATCAATTCATCTACCTTGGGATCCTTGAAATTGTATTTTTCGGTCTTTCTTTTTCCAGAATCCATGGTCAAAAAGTACCTGAGATATTCACAAATGGTCAACTTTTAAGTCCCTTAAAATAATATTTCTTCAAAAGATGCTTATGAGTGCATGGATGCATGATGCAAGAATCACACACAAGATCACACATATAGGGTTCATAGGTTCAACGTCACGAGCATGATGTCGAAGGTACTACCCATAAGGTGTTGGTCTAAAAGTTATCACCTGCAAAATAAGGTTCTATAAGTTCCCAGTGTCTACATCCTTCCTTCGGATATTACCAACTTCCCGATTAACTTGGTAATTAGTAATATTCTTAAGAAAAACTCGTCTGAGTGTAGTATCATGTGACAACTATTTCCAGATTACTCCGTCATAGCTTCCACACTACACCTAAAAGGCCAAGATGAATTTTGTATTCTACGGTCCTCAGTCTCAGCAGGCTCCCAGGTCGAAAGCAGTACGTCTTCCTGATTACTCGGTAAACGACACTATAGTCAAAGGGGCCTCCACTGAGTGGGGGATCTCATGCCTCCTTTTTTGGGATTACTCCCTCAAAGTTAACATGACTATACCGCCCGTCGTATCTTAAAGTTTTCCCAAGCCCGCGTATAGGACTTATAAGTAATCACCAAGCACCCTGAAAACCAGGAAAATCCGGACAAACATATATACAACATATACCACATAAACAACGATAGCACATATACAGATATAAACAAAGATAGGCTCAACCCACTTAGGTATGGACCAGCAAAAGGTCAATATTTCTGTAGCGGTAGAAATGTTTAAGACTAAGCCATTGGATTGACTAGACTTGTACGAATCAAAATAAAAATCGCTACCGTGCTTTATTGTTTCCAAAGGAATGGGAAAAGAGCAAATAACCCAAAGAGATGGGGAAAGATTCTAGGTAAGGGGGTTGGTTATGCAAAGGGAAGGTATTAGAACCCTAAACATCTATGGTACTCCGCAGGAACCTCTTTGTAAAATCTACATTTTTTGGCTATAAAATGTTGTATGTAAAATAGATGGTGGAGATTAGGGAGGAAATATATTTTTTATGATTTTTGCACCCGCCGTGGTTGTGAACCTTTAGTTCCTACGTACCACCTTTCGTGCAATAGGGGATCAGGGTACACGTAGTTCACCTTTAAAAAAATTTAAAAACACAGGTGTGTTGGTTAATTTTATGAGATAAGACATCATCGTCATTGTCCGTGTGGAAAAACATACTTACTACCCATAATCATGAGAAAGGAGAATTTGCCTCATCTCAAAGTGGAGAATATGGCTTGGATTTTAAAATCAATAATGCCTCACTCAACACCCAAGTGGAAAATATCTCACTTCACTATATATCATAGAAGTATAGTTGTTTGCATCACTACAAGGATTGACAAGAGTCGAATCTTTTGAGAAAAGTTTAAGATGAAAGCCAAGATGGCAAAATGGTTTGAATGAGATTGATTGATTTTTAGTCTTCTCACAAAAAAATGTCAAGGTTTTATTAATGTTGATTGAAGTTTATTTGTGAAAGATGTTTTGAAAATGCATGGACCTAAGTCTAAGTTTATTATGAAAGTACTTCAATTTTTTAAAAATGAGAAGAATTTTCAAAATGAGGGAGAAGATTTTTTTTTTGAAATTTAAGAAGGATGGAAGGAGAAGAAGAGGCTATCCTAAAGCATAAGATAGAAGTTATGGATAAGAACCATCTAACCAACAAGAAGGCAATACTTTACATTATGAGCTAAGATATAATTCTCATTCTTTAGATTGAAACCAAGAAATCAAAGATACTAGACCTCTTGTGAGAACCAAACTTCAAGTGTATTAAGTCTTCATAAAAATTGGGTAGAGTAACGGTTGTATACGGGTGAATTCCATATTACAAACAAAGAATATAATCACAATAACCTGCACATAAAACAAACAAACAACCCAATGTCTTGAGGTAAACCTAAAGAACTCCATACAAAATATCAATTAAGGTCACAAGGTCTCTAACATAGGCCAGGGTTTCTAATCCTAAGTCCAAGAAGTCCAATACTCCATAATGCCAAGGATAGTAAACAAATTGTCCAAGTATCATTAAAGTTTTTTATGGTTCATGTTGATTATTAGGTATCTTAGAAGAGAAAAGAAAAGGCTCAAGTGAGCAAAATAAAAATGACATGAAATGCAATGCTTAAAGTAAATGGTATATAAAGCATAAAAAATAAAAGGGCATAAAGTAAAAACAATTTAATAATTAGCGGTTAGTTTGATGACCATATTGAAACTTGCATTTGGAACTTATTTGAGTATTGGTAGAACCAAAGCTTCCACACAACAAGTTGCATTTGCTTTTTGTCAAGTATATCATCCATTTGGAATCCTCAAAAGTACCATTTAATGACCAACGATATTTAAGTGATCCGCGTTGACCAAAGTGTTGTAGATCCATTAGAGGATTGGTAGAAACAAAGCCTCCACATAATAATCTCAAGGTTATTGGATCAAAGAGATCAAATTAACATACTTGGGCTTGCAAACATAGGTTTGGGCCACGAATGATCATTTATTCGAATCGGGACAAAATTTAGCGCTATGTTAAACAATCATAAGTGGGCTTATATAGAAGTCGCACCTATTTTGAGGGCGGTAAATAGCAATCTATGCACCATTTATTTTGAGACATGATATAGAGATCATGCTCCAATAACACTTAGTGCAATGAGAAAGTGACAAGATGAAGAGGGGTGGGAGAGAATATACACATCGCATTTGAATTAAATTTAAATCAAACTATTATTAAAATCATTCATCCATTTTTTTGTGGAGTTAGACACAACACCATGGATCCAATGATGTTAACAAAGTTCATGACCAAAAATTCAATCCAAGATAAACTAAAAAATAGTCACAAAATGATATTACATTTAATATATACATTAAAGAAGATTTTGAAAATGTTTTAAAATATAAATAAAAGAGAAAAATATCAACTATATTCAAATTAATCAAGAAATAAAAAGTAAGACCACAGAAAAATCAGAAAAGGACACAAATATTTTTATAAAATTTTTGGTAATTTTTTTAAAGTCAGAAACTATTTTTAAAATTAAAAGAAATGAGTAAAATAAACCAAAAATGATAAAAAATACCAAAGTCAGAAATAAAAAATAAATGAGGTCACCAATATTTGTCACAATGTCATTGGATCATTCCATAATTTTTTCAAAATTAAAAAATGCATTAAAGTATTTTTAAACATTTAAAAAAAATCAAATAAAGTGAAAATTTATAAAAAAATATCAAAGCACAAAATAAAATTGTGAAAAAAAATCAGAAAGAGAAAAATCAAAAATATTTTTCATAATTTTTTCAGATTTTTTGGACTAAAAATGAATTTTCTATGATTTTTTGAAATTTAAAACAATTAAATATAAAAATCAGAAAAGAAAAATAAAGTCAAAAATATGTGGACCATTGGATGAGAGTCAAAACGCGTTAGTAATCAAATCCAAGGGATCTGGCGCGCTGTGCACATCATGGTCATTAGTGAATAAAGCATTGAATCAAATGTAAATCAGAAATTCAAAAAATCCAAATGACGATGTTTCATTGGTTGAAGGATGACACATTGGTCATCTTCAACCTCCAGCCAGTCCCAAAACCAGGTTGCTCAATCTATGAAATTAGAGCACGAGACCTATGCCATTCGCTTCGTCTCTTCAAGACAAAGACAACCACACCTTCGCGATAAATTTATATAAATTATAGCTCAAGCAATTTGGATAGAAAGTTTTGAAAAGGGATTTGAAATTTCATGGTCAAAACAAGTTTCCATATAAAATTAAGTGTTGCGACTAGAACCAGGGCAATGAGAGCATCACAATGATATCAAAGTTTTGAAGAATTAATGAAGAAATCTACCTATTAAAGTTGAGTTGCAGAGCTCTGAAACTGGACTTCTATGGAGCAATATAGGGCACGATTCTTGAATGTAATTATATGGTTAGCTTTAGGGAAGACCAAGGAAGGTAAATTAATAGAAAAATTGGATTGAAAAAGGTTTGAAAACAGATTTCGAAGTTGCAGAATTTTGAGTTATGCAACAAGTTTGGCAAGGTGATTCTGGCTATCCAAGCTTGAGGAAATGAATGGCGGATGACCCTCTATTTATAGGGAATCAAATGGAATGTCTAAGCGTGTGAAATGATGAAGTTTGGAGGGAAATCATGTGAAGTTGCAAACAAGAAAAATGTGACTTCTAATTTGATCAAAACTTATCCAAAACGCGCGTTTTGTTGTTTTAATCACTTCTGGAAGTTCACTAAACATGTTTAGAGGCAAAAATGCGCAGAAACAAAGTATTTAGAAGCTAAACCAATGATTTTAAATTCTGACTTTTGAAGAAACTTCAGTTCCAAGTTACCAATTTCAAATCAATGGCATTCTTAGCTCAAGGGGTCTTAGGGCATAATTCTTGATGCTTTAGAAAGATGAGGTTACAAGCTTTGCAATGGAAAAAGAATAGAATCAAATGGATACTTGAGCTGAAAGTTGCATTGAGTCGAAGTTGGGAAAAAGAAGTTGACTTTCCATACTTAGAAATATTTCAAGTTTTTCTTCAAAAGTGACCTATAATGTTTTGCATCCAAACATGACCTTCCACTTGAAATTTGCTCTTGACCAAAAAAGATGGAATGAAATAGACCTCTTGAATGACACTTTGAAACTTGAACCATTCAAAATCTCCAAAAATTGAGAGGGTTATGAATTGTTTAAGTTGGCGAAAAATCATGAAATGACCTATAATCTTTTGTATCCTTAGGAAATCTTTCATCCATTTTCTCACTTTGCACATAAAATAAGGCATAAATTTCACATCCTCAAGATCATTATGGAAAAGGAATAGGCTGAAGGTGATAAAAATTGACCAAGTTATGATCATTTGAAGTCACACATGATAAATTGGGGGCTCATCTGGAGGACTTGTAATCTTTCTTCATCATCAAGTTTCTTCCACATGAAAACTCCTTGAAACTTTTGAAGTTATTTGTTGATAACCCTTTGAAGAGAAGGATGTTTTTGGAATCATTAAAAAATACCAAAAGATGAGCAAGATATGCTTCTTTGAAGTTCAAAACCCTAGCACCTAGATCAAGAAAATGCTTTGAGGAACTTTGACAATTTTGAACAAACTTCTTGTACCAACATAAATGCTTTGTAAATAGAAGTTGTTGAGGATGAAAATGAGAACTCATAGCCACCAAAACCACTTCCATATCTTGAGAATTGAGAGAAATATGAACTTGTGAACAATGGGAACAAAGCCTTGTCCAAGCATGAAAACTTCTTCAATCAACCCCTTGTACTTTTGAATCAAATTTGATAACCTTGAAATGTGGTGAACTAAAATAACCTTGCCATGTCATTTCTTCCAAAACAACTCCAATGGTGAGGTTTTAACTTTTCAAGCTTTATTGACTAGGGCATGGAAATAAACTCATGATCCCATGGAGCAACTTTCTAAATCTCATTACATTTACCTACATTAGTAACAAGCAAGACAAACCAACATTGCATTTTATTAGTTAAAAGGAAAAATCAAGACAAAATATTCATGATCACAAAAGAAAAGAAGTCAAGGTGCTTGGTGATTCCTTAAAAAGCAAAGCTAAAGGTAGGGAGGAGAATCAATAACCCTGATGTAATCTTGTTGTGATTGAATCAATATGGTATGATGAAGGGATCTTAGGGGCAAAAATTGGGGTACAAAAAAGAGATATGACAAAGAGGATTTTATCCAAATGCAGAAGTAAAATCCCTTATCTGCTTGCATCTTAGATAGCGGGATCTTAAATCACTTTAAAATTAGTTAAAACTCTAGAGTTATGACGGGACCGGGGATCCAAATGAACATGTTTAACATATAAATAACCGTATATACTATTATCATGTCGGTGGATCCATGAAGTCAAATCTCTTTGCACTAACATGACCATATTAGCCATGTCCTAGTATAAATCCCTTTCTATATAGAATTATAGACTCTTGGACCGACATGTACGAAGATTTCACTGCCCACTTCAGTGCTAGGAAGAAGCGGCCGACTACCATTGTCGTCCTTAGCAGAACAACACAAGGTAGGAAAGGAACCCTGCATAGATGTATTCACTGTTTCACCAATAAGGTTATAGTTATAGGAGGATCAAATAAAAGCCCTAAGTTCTAGATCTTTGAAAGGGGTCTGGGATTAGAGTGTGCATTCTGAGAAAAATTAGGGTGTGAAGATGTCCATAACCTAAAGGAATTTTTAAAAAGGGTTCAACCATAGATCAACTACGAAGAAAAACTCTTGATATTCAAGGTTACATGGGGAACAAGAACTGTGGGACCCAGACGATCATCAGAGAAAGATGTCAGACGGTCCAAGAAATAAAATATGTTTGGACCCCGTTCTAGGTTTGATGAAACATGTAGTTTAAATAAGTTGGGATAAGAAGCACATACCCGATTAGAGAGTCCGCCCTACATCTAAATACTACGTTTCCACAAGAGTCACGATTACAACATAGACGAATGCATCCAACTAAAGGATGTAATAAAGGGTTGACTAAGAAGAGGCGATTGACCGAAAATACCAAGGACGACAAGAGGTATCGAGAAGAATCTCCAAATATAAAACTATCCCCCAATAAAATTAATGAAATTATGGTCGGGGATAAAAGGAAAACATGTAAGCAGTAGGGAAGAAGGACATAAAAGGAAGCGTAAATACATTGCTCCCATCATTAGAGGTTCCCTGAGAGAAAGCTACACGTCCAAAAGTACAATGAAAATGAATATTATCAAGTTGATGGTCGTTAGGAAGAAGGAAACAAGCACTTAAACCAAGAACCAGAAAAATCCAATCCTCGGATTACAAGATAGTGAGAAGATATGAGGGATATCAGACATGGTCTTTTATTTGGTCATGACGACCATAATTGAAAACTTTGACATCTCTAGAGTACATGTTGATGGTGGCAACTCATGTGTCATCATGTACTTGTTTCTCTTTGAAAAAAATTGAATTGAAGATGGAGAAGATGTTGCGCTATGAAGGGTTCGACCTACGGGCCTTCAACGACATTGTAACTCGTCCTTGTGGATACATCATTTTGTTGATTACCCTAGGTTATTGATTCTTAATTCCTGGTCGTTCCTTGCAAGAGTGTCTACAATTGTATCTTAGGTCGGTCCTTTGCAACAACTTTAGAAGTGATAGCTTCCCTGATCCACCTCAAGTTAAAGTACCACAACAATTATAAAGAGCCGGAGACGATAAAAACCCACCTTTATCGAGTAAAAATTATCTACAAGGTTTTGCAATAAGACCAAAACAAAGGAGAACACAAAGCCATGGAGATTAATATGGCCTCCCTGATCGAATGGATGAGAGACATTGATGTCCAACCTCCGACAGGTAAGGCAGGTTGTATCGTTCAAACAAATAGAAGTAAATAATTTGAATGTAGTCAGAAAAACTAGTACGTCTCCTATGGTGAACAAGTAGTGGCATGGCTACTTGACTATAAACAGAAGTAGCAACACCTTACGATAATGTATCATGATTGTTTGATTAAAGAAAGAATAAATTTCCACTAAACTAACTTTTTCCTTTGTGATTATGAAAGGTAACGATGAGTCTAGGGTACAACAAAAAAGATCAAAACCCCATCACAAAGACTTAGTGGTGGTGTCACAAACATAATAAACGTATGACTAAAGCAATCAAAACTCCATGAAGCTAACGCACACACACAAAGAAAGCAAGCCAAAATGGAAAATAACTGACTCACTCCTCTCTTAGTAGCTAGCCACTCAAGAGGAAGTGGTAAGTCTGCCAATACGTCAACCTCAAACCATATTTTCCCCCGGGGAAGGGAATGGATATTGACCCTTGTTTGGGTACGATCTCCCAAATACGTCCAATAAACTTCTAGTAGAAACTCAGAGGAAAAACTTAATTTCCAGATAAAAAAACCAATGACCTTAATTAACACCATGAATCAAGTAAAATACAAGTAAGTAATAAACTGAAGTGTGTGAGTGTGTTTGTGCGTGTGTGTGAATAAAAATGTTAAAGTTTCATGTGCATCAGGTAAAAGCACACCGGTCAAAAAAAGGATATGGGAAAATATTATACTCTAGTGCTAGTCAGTCAAAAAGACTAATATTGTACCCCAAAATTTACCCTCTCATGTTTCCCAAGGTTTTCTCTTACATGGGTGGTTACAAACACTTGCCTAAAGAAAATTAAATTTTTTTAATGATGGTAAAGTGTCTTTCGATTGACATGTCAACAATGTCCTTCAATTGGCATGTCAACAGTGTCCTTCGGTTGGCATGTCAATAGTGTCTTTTGATTGGCATCTGAACAATATCTTTCGATTGGAATTTCAGAGAAAAGGATCCTTAGATTGGCATGCCAACAAGCTTTGATTGGGCATCTAAAACCCTTCTATCAAGCATTGGCCCATCAACTTCAATTGCGCGTTGGTTCCCCTTTGAGCAAGCCATGGTCCAAATCTCATTTAGGCAAGAACCCTTTCAAGTTCCCTTCTTTTCACCAGCAGTGGCCTCCTGTATTTTTATTTTGACTCACTAGGCAAAGGCCTCTCAATGCTTGCCTTGGATTCACTAAGTCCAAAGCACCTTTTAACTGGCCTTTGATCCACAAGGCATAGGCTCCCTCAGACTTGTCTGGGATTCACAAGGGTAAAAGCTTCTTCTATGATTGCCTTCAATGCATAAGGAAAATACTTCCTTTGTGCTTGCTTTCAATGCATAAGGCCAAGACCCCTCAACTTGCCAACACACCAGGCAAAAGGCCCATTCTAAGGACATATAAATGATCCATTCGAATGAGCATTCAAAGGCCCATTCGAAGGACACATAGTGTTGTCTGAAAAAAAGGATTGGTCAAAGATTGGATCTAGTTGGTCAAAACGAAAGAGAAATATGCAAAGATGCTTGCTAGCCCAAAATCTCACATATTTCCATACTCAAGCTTCCTGCACAAGCACATTTATGCCAAAGGAAGATTCTATTGGCCAGAAAAGAGTTTTCGTTTTGGCTAGCTGAGTAGGGGCTCAATCGAAGAGGCCCCAATGATGAGAATTTGAGTTATTCGAAGGAAGTAACTTAGAGTCAGTCGAAGGGAAGGACTAGAGCCATTCGAAGGAAGTAACTCTGAGTCAATAAAAGGGAAAGACTTTAGCCATTCGAAGGAAGCAACTCAGGACCAATTAAAGAGCAAGGCTGGAAGGTATACGAAAGAGTCAAATGTGTCCAGGTTCACTAAAGGCTTCAAAATGGCAAGAATTATCCAAATATGGCCAACCTTCAATGTGTTGGATTCTTGTCTCATGGCTTTCAAAGCCTAGTTAAATGGATGTACCTTGCCATTTTCATGCACCCTCACATCCCTATAAATAAAAATCCACACACATTTTCCAGAAAAAGGAGAAAAAAAATATTTTCTAGGACACACGAGATACACATGCCCAGAAACTACACATATATTGCCTGACACGCATACACAGCCTAAGAGAAGCATACCAAAAATTCTGAAAATTCCACAAGATCACACCACACTTGCCTCTCTCCTTTCGAATCCAAGAGCATCCAACAACTCTAGTCCACACACAAGTTCCAGTTTCAAGCAAGGTAAGCCCTTTTGACATTGCATCTCTCATTTCAGCATAATATGTAAATAGCCTTTCATTTGTTGTTTGGTTTCAGCTTAGCGTGTGAATAGCCTTTTGTGATCGGTGGATCTGGAACTGACTATTTAACGCTGGTTCGTGAAATGTCGCGGAAGCAAGAGTCGCCACCGTCTTTTATTTTCTCCAAATGGAAAGGACAAAAGCACAGAAAAATTCCTTAAAGAGATTGCTCTCGGTTCGGGAGGTAGGTTATAGAAAGGGAAGGTGTTAGCACCCTTTCTATCCATGGTTATCCATGGGCTCTTAGATACTTGCTCATTTGTGTTTTCAAAATGTTTGTTTGCTTTTTAACTGTGGGTTTTAAAAAAAGTTTCTTTGAAAATTTCAGTTCGACTCTTGTATCAGTCCTCAAGAGTGTTTGAAAAGTTGCTTTCGAAAGCTTTTTGAAAAGGTGTCGGTGTGAAAAGTATTTTTTGATTTGTTTTTGAAATTAGAGCAAGTATCTAGAGTCGTCTACCTACCCTAAGGAATTCGTCTGTGTAGATGTCCTTTAAAGTAGTGCCATCCCACCATTGAGAGATAGGTAGCACTACCGTTGGAGGTGTTCGGGTCAATTCGAGTTTAGGGACATGGTGATCACCGGAGCAATGGGAAGACACCTTAGAAGCTACCCTCATGCCAGGTTCCCGGATCATGAGGACTTACTAAGACGTCCTCTACTCGACGATCACCTTTAGAGGCAAGGCAACAGTGAGGCGTACCCTAGGGGTGGTGTGTGATTTGTGTGTCGTTTTCAGATATTTTGTCTTTTGTCATGTCATTGGTGATCTACGCTTGTTTTTATTTTTATCCATTCATTCTTGCATGCCTTGATTAACAATTAAAAATTGCGAAAAGTAAAAGATTCTAAGCTATTACAAAAGGCACGGGTCCACATCGCCAAAATTTCTTGAACCCGATTTGACAGAAAAATAAAGAAAGTAAAGAAAATAAAAGTGCAAGAAATTTAATTACACGGCTTTGGGAGAGATACATAAATATTAAAAGAAAAACGAAATAAATATGCGAATTGAATAAGAATTAAACGAGGGCGTTGGACCCTTTTTGCAAAATTAAATTAAATGATGGAATTAATTAATTAAAAAAAGGAAAGAAATTGTTTTTGGTATTTTTTGGTATTTTATGATTTTAATGAAAAAAAGAATTAAATGAAATTAAACCTAATTCTATAATTTTTATTTGTTAAGAAAGCATTAACTTTAACCTAAAATTAAACCTAATTATTTTACATGTAATTTTAATTTATAAAAGTAAATAATATTTTAATAATTAATTATTATAAAAAAAAGAAAAAAAGATAAAAATTAATTAAACCCTAATTCTATAAGTTTTGAGTTTTATTAAAAAAGTTAAGATTAAAACCTAATTTAAAACTAGTTAATTAATGGACTTTATTTACAAAAATACTAGAATAAAAAATATTTATTATTTTTTCTCTTTTCTGATTTTTTATTGTTTTGGTGTTTTTATGAAAAATAATTAAATTGACAGAATTAATTAAAAATAATAATTGAAAGTAAAAAAAAGAATGAAAACAAAAGAAAAAAACATTGCAAACCTCAGGGGGGGTGTTGTCCCCAATTGTGAGGTAAATGGCTAGCAATTTAAGCCCAATAGCTTTGGCCTGGTGGACTTTCCCAACTAGCACGTGTACGCGTTGACTAGAGTGCATCCTATTCCCCAGATCCTGGCCTTTGATTGAATACCCTGGGACGCGTGGACGTTTGATTTTGTGGGTGCATGGTAGTCCACTATGTTGAATCTGCATGTGAATATTAAATGAAAAAATATATGGAAAGGGGTGAGGACCTGGGGCTCGAACCCAGGTCCTATAGTTTGCCAATGCTTGTGCCTGCCACTGAGCCATGTTACGCGTCCGGTATGTATGATAACCAACAAAAAATATAAAATAAACAAGCATTAGTGGGGCGCTTTTCGCGCGAAATTTGAATTAGCCATTCACTTCTTGCCACTTCATTGTCTTCCTCATAGTTTTGTTTTCCTGAAAATATAAAGAACATTGGCAACGGTTTTTACACCGTTCTAAAAGGCATCATTAGAGAAAATAGCGAATAGCCCCTGGGGCTCCATAAATTGAGCGCGATGGCCTCATTCTCTCCGTCCAAGTGCACTGAATTGAATGGCCTAGGTTTCAAGCTCCAATTTTTCCATATTTCAAAACCCCCAATTCAAAGCTTCATAAACCCTAAAAAGCAATAATGGTAGATTCGCATACAGTGTATAAAAACGCAATTAAAGTAGATGGTTAGCTTCAGAATGCATCATTTAGTAAGAATCCATTAAAATTATGCAATGAAAATGTTTAAATCTCAAAACACGATTATGAAAAAAAGTGAGAAAAGCTTGACTTCTGTATACCAATTCTGGGTGTTGGGATGATTGATTTTGATTGGAACACGTTCTATGATCCTCAAGGAAGCTAATGGAACAACTATTTGGTCTTGAATCGTCCTAGAACTAGGTTTTCAGATTTGGATTTTCAAGCAAAAATTTCAAGTTGGTGTATGCTTTTTCTGCGCAGCTTAGGGTTAATGAGCATGAGGGTTTTGATCCAGCTTATGTATGGAATGATTAGGTCAAATAAAATTGGTCCAAGATCCATGAATTGATGAATGTAATCTTTGATTTTTAAGCCATGATATTTTCTAATCTTTTCATGCAAATTGATATCAAATCATATCCAATCCTTCCCTAATTGATCATGCACGAATTTGAGTGTCCAATGAGAGTATTTTCTGCACAAAAAGATTTTATTTCATTAGTTTAGCATTTTTTTCATATTTTATTTAGTTTAAATGAATTAATTGTAATAAAAAATTCAAATAAATAAATAACAATAATAAAAAACTTCCCTTTGGGCCAAATGGTCGTGTGCATGCTTGGGATGATGAATTGTGGAAGAAAAAAAAGGCCCATTAGCAATTTTAGGTCATTTGAATCAATGTTGACTTTTCAAAATATCCAAAAATTTCCCAACTTCCACAAGGCATAACTTGCTCAATTTTTAAGATTTGCTCATGTTCTTGGACATTTTGGAAAGGTCTTTGAGTCCTCTAACCAATGTCTTTTATCCCATGTCATTTTGATTTACCAATCTCAAGTTATGGCCTTTGACTTAAAGTCCCTTTTTGTTGACTTTTGAAAATGACCTATAATGTTGAAATTGATAACTTTTTGTGAGAGCATTTCTTGGGCTTGAAGTATGAAGATGAGTTGTAGGAAATGTATTTCTATTCAAAATGAGCTTTGGATGTAATTTTTCTGATAATCCATGTGAAAGTTATGCCCTGGTCAATTTACAGTTGACTTTTTCAGCTGTCCAAATAAGGAAACTTTTGCATCTTGATAATTTTTGAGCCTAGCTTTGAGAATCATGACCAAGCATTGATCAAATGATGTTTGTGGCTTCAAAATGAGATGTTGACCAAAAATTTGAACTTTTGACTGTCAAATGACCATTTTGCCCCTACAGTTGACTGTAGTGCAATTAGGGTTTTGACTGTGCAATTTTGTGCTGAAAGTCTTGAAACTTTGTATGAGGATGCTTGACCATGTTTATAGGCATGTGGGACTTGATTGGACCCTTGGAAACTTCATTTTCTTGATCAGAACCAAAACCCTAATTTTGACTGTTCAGGAGGCTCTTACACTGTGCAACCCTTGGGGAATCTTGAAGCTTTGACTTGGAAAATTCTTTGAAGAATATGGGAGGGAAAATTTTGGGGTACAACAGTTGCCCCTGTTCAATCTTCTTAGACCTGAGGATGCAGATTGGCTGACGTGCCTTTCGTAATCCGAAGGTGGAAGATGATTGAACACTAGAGTGCCCAGAAATTTGCGCTCACATAGTAGCAGTGTGATGATGGAATGGGCTTATAGATGCCATTTGGAGATTGATGGATAGGATGATGGGCTTATAGATTCCATCTGGGTGTTGATCGCGTAAGAGATTCCTTAGCGAGATCTTGTGTACCTGCAAAAAGAAAAATGAGTACCTGACATGTTGTAGGAGCTGGTCTTCAGATGCTTGGTATAGATATGTCCTGACTGGTTACAGGAGCCGAATCTGGAGCTTCAAAAGGTGATGAATGAACCAGGGATGGTTACTACCTCAACAGGAACGGTGAGAGAACCTTGGATGACTTTAACTCCAACAGCAATCGTTGAGAAAAACATGGGAATTACCATCTCCGCAGTATCGGGGAGAGAACCATAGGTGATTATAATCTCAAAAGCAAACATTGAGAAAAACCTGGAATGGAATTATCGTCTCCGCAGGATCGGGGAGAGAACCATAGGCAATTATAATCTCAATAACATTCATTGAGAAAAACCTGGAATGGAATTATCGTCTCCGCAGGATCGGGGAGAGAACCATAGGCAATTATAATCTCAATAACATTCATTGAGAAAAACCTGGAATGGAATTATCGTCTCCGCGGGATCGGGGAGAGAACCAATAGGCAATTATAATCTCAAAAGCAATCATTGAGAAAAACCTTGGGTGGAATTATCGTCTCCGCAGGATCGGGGAGAGAACCAATAGGCAATTATAATCTCAAAAGCAATCATTGAGAAAAACCTTGGGTGGAATTATCGTCTCCGCAGGATCGGGGAGAGAACCAATAGGAAATTATAATCTCAATAACATTCATTGAGAAAAACCTTGGGTGGAATTATCGTCTCCGCAGCATTGGGGAGAGAACCATAGGAAATTATAATCTCAATAACATTCATTGAGAAAAACCTGGAATGGAATTATCATCTCCGCAGCATTGGGGAGAGAACCATAGGAAATTATAATCTCAAAAACATTCATTGAGAAAAACCTGGAATGGAATTATCATCTCCGCAGCATTGGGGAGAGAACCATAGGCAATTATAATCTCAAAAACATTCATTGAGAAAAACCTGGAATGGAATTATCGTCTCCGCAGGATCGGGGAGAGAACCATAGGAAATTATAATCTCAAAAACATTCATTGAGAAAAACCTGGGATGGAATTATCGTCTCCGCAGCATTGGGGAGAGAACCATAGGAAATTATAATCTCAAAAACATTTATTGAGAAAAACCTGGAATGGAATTATCATCTCCGCAGCATTGGGGAGAGAACCATAGGAAATTATAATCTCAAAAACATTTATTGAGAAAAACCTGGGATGGAATTATCGTCTCCGCAGCATTGGGGAGAGAACCATAGGAAATTATAATCTCAAAAACATTTATTGAGAAAAACCTGGAATGGAATTATCATCTCCGCAGCATTGGGGAGAGAACCATAGGACATTATAATCTCAATAACATTCATTGAGAAAAACCTGGAATGGAATTATCGTCTCCGCGGGATTGGGGAGAGAACCATAGGACATTATAATCTCAATAACATTCATTGAGAAAAACCTGGGATAACTTCTACTGAGTCTTCATCAGGAAAATCTGTTTGGGGTCGATTTAGCTGGACTAGAGAAGGCCTTGGACTGGATAAGAAATCTTTGGAGTTGATTAACTGAACCGGTCTAGGTCTTGGAATGTCTTCAACTGGGTTTTTATCAGAAAAATCTGTTTGGGATCGATTTAACTGGACCAGAGAAGGCCTTAGAGTTTTGAAATATGATTGAGAATTTAGCTGAATCCTTCCTGAAAGGTAAAGGTCAGTCATATGCAATGCATGATATGGACCAAGCAATGATGTTCTCAACATAAATGAGATTTGTAATATATGATGCGTCTATGCATGCTATAATGATGTATGTGATGTTTAGGAATGTATGCTTTCGTCTAGGAAAGTAAATCCTTGACGGGCGCCGGGAAGTCACATCCTGGGCTGATGTTAAAGAATAGATTTCGCTTCCGCTGGGGAGGATAGTTGCAAGAATACCGGTAGGAGAAGATAACTCCGTTGGGGAATAAACTTGGCGAATGGAATAACTCTGCAGGGAGGAAAGTACTCTATCGATCTTGTTGGGGAGCAATACTCTGTGGGGAGAGAGGTACTTTGCTGGAATGTTGATAATAAATTGCTGGGGATATCCTTGTTGTGTTGGAAGTGTTAATAGACTTCGCTGGGGATAAGAAAGAACTGTGTAGACGACGACCTTTCCGTGGCTTTTGGCTAAGGATAACCCAGTTATATCCTGGTAAGGAAATAACTCTTTGAATAAAGCCGGACGACGCGTTCGTGCTCTGCGAGGATAAGCTTCCAGAACCTACTGGGGATAAGCTTACTGCTTGGGAGATGATTCAACTTTCCTGGGGAAACTAGATTGGATTCCTGGGGAAGTTTTAAACTGTACCGGGGAAGTGACTCCTTTGCATGTTGATAGAACGCCGGGGAACAATCTTAAATCAAGACTGCCGGGGATGCTTGTTAAGAATATATATGCTGTTGGGGAATGTTGAGATCTGCTGGAGGATACTCAACTTCCTTAAGTTTGATAGTAGCTTCGCTTGAGGAGAGTGCACTGACTTGCTGGCTCACTCTCTGGAGGATTAAGATATCTGGTTACGTTCTTCCGCTGAACCCATCTTGGTACCTTGGAGGATGGAACAATTAGATTGCTTAGACAACTCTTTATTGCCCCTGTTTCTGAGGTGGGAGAGGAAGACCTGTGAGGCGCTGATAGTGGTTGATGGACAAACCTTCTTCTGGCAGGCAAGTGACAAGATGTCGGGACATAGTCGTACGCTTTGATCCCTAATTTTTGCCTGGGCCGCCCTTTCGGGTTTTTAGTCCACCGAGATACCCATTTTTGCCCAAGCCGCCTTTTCAGGTTTTCGACTTGCCGGGTATACAGATTTTTTTCATTTCATCCCTTATTTTTGCTCGAACCCTTTTGGTTCGCCGAGAAGCCCTTATTTTTGCCTAGGTGTGTCAACCTAGCGGGTCTTTGATTTTGCATAGTATTTTTTTTCGACTATGTCCGTTCTCAGAAAGTAGGGAGTTGCCCCTGTTAGAAGTGTTTTGTCATGCCACCAGAAGGTATTTGATCAGGCAAGATTCGTTGTTGGAATGCCCCAAGTGACTTAGGCGGAGATTTGCCCCAGGTTTTTGGCCTTTGAGAGATTCTCCGAATCTTGATTGGATTGCCCCAGATAATGGACCATGGTCATGTCTGCCCCTTGATTGGAAGTACTTCTGTTCATTAGGCATTCGTCGTGCGAATTTCTATGCTGTTCAAACAAAAAGTCATATGCACACAAAGTTATGTTAAAAATGCAAAGCCTATGTCTGTCTTGAAGATTTTGAAAATGCATTCTTTTTTCATAAAACAAGTGAATGTTTGTAAAACGTGATGTCAACTCCGTATTTATAGTAAGCCTTAAGGAGTCAGGATACCTTTCGTCACAGTATGCTTTCGAGCTAACCCATGCTTCAGCTAGGACTTTTATGGGTTATAACGTGGCCTGGTTCACGGTTTAAGAAACAAAGGATAAAGGCTCAAATTATTTGTACCCACCCACTCTTCGTGATGTTCTCCAAACCTAAACTCAGTTGATCATACATTAGACCTTGTTTGAGTCTTTGCTTTGATATACTAGTGATGATTCAGATATTGAACGTTTATTTGAATAGGCAGTCATCTCGTTTTTTGCTGAGGGTTTGTAGGACCTCTTTCTTCTTTTTGATTTTTGTTATCCCTTTCTTTTTTTTTGCCTGAACTGTTTCCTTTTTTGGAATTACAGTCAGCGGGATGCCCCAGTTTTGTAAGTCTCCTTCATTGGTTTTGACTTTATGGGTTTTTGATTTTGGTAATGACTGCCTGTCTTTATGATTATTCGGAACCATCACTGTCTTTTGTTTATTTAAGGACCCCTTTGGTGCCATTCGTTATGCACTTGGATCAACTGAGAGACTACCCTGCCCCAGGTTATGATAAAGGGTTTTAATTTTCGAAAAGAAAACTCCTACTTCTTTGGCTCAGAGGGGTTGACGAGGGATTATCATCCTTATAACTCCAGTGTTTAGGGATTTGAAACAATGCCTGTACTTCATCAGCGGGGTCTGTTCAAAAGCATATTGTAATTGTCGTGGTATCGTTTCGTCATCCTCCCTCAAGAGGCTTAGAATTTTAGATCAAGAGCTGACATCAGAAAAAATATGAAAATAATTTGCGTATAGTGAATACGAATATATTGCTTCAAAACAGACATATGCGATGCATTAATGAAATAACAATGTTTAACATGCGTAAATGTTTGAACAGAAGAAAATTGCAACTTGAACATTCGAATGAACAAAACTTTCTCAATCCTAGCTATGTTTTGGCAAGGGAGCAGTGATCACGTGGGGGGTCTTGGGTACTTTAAACTGAATCTCTCCAGCGTCGATCATGTCTTGGATCTTATTTTTCAAGCTCCAACAATCATCTGTAGTATGCCCCGGGCTGTCAGAGTGATAAGCGCAGCGGGCGTTGGGGTTGTATTTCGGTGACGTTGTATTTTGGCTCTTCGGAGCTTCTTTTAGAGTTACCAGCTTGGTCTCCAGCAACTGTGGTAATATCTGGGATAAGGTCATGCTGAGCCGAGTGAACTGCCTTCTCTCACTCTTTTGTTGGTTGTGATGTTGAATTTGTGACACTGGAGCCATTTGAGGAGCTCTCCCCTTACCTCCTTATCTCAAAGGTGGTTGAACGATGACTGGCTTTTTACCCTTAGACTTTTGCCCCGGTTGGTTACCCTGAAGCAGTTGGTTGACGAGAAACCAGAGCTCATCTTGTCTTTGAACTAACTTTTGAATGGCAGTCACTTGTCCCAGCATCTGGACCTTCAATGCATCCACCTCGGCTTGTAGGTGTTTCAGCCTTTCATCCTCAGCACTGTTCCTGACAAAGGTCTCCATGAGAAGTGTCCTTAGCTCTTCCTGCCCCTTGGATAGATTCAGGAGGATTTCCCCGAACCGAGTTTCTTGAGCAAGAAGGTCCTGGTTATCTTGTTGGGAAGCCATTGCTGAAATAAATAGCGAGAAGGGTAAGTGACCTGCAACAAAAGTACCTGTTATGCAATGATATGTATGACATGCATGTAATGTTTTCAAGGACCTCGCGGGGTAGACAAGAAAAAATTGTTAGTATTTGGGACCCAGTAGCTTGATTGACAGAACTTCAAATTTGTTGAGAGTCTTTCTTCCAAGGGTCAAAGGCTCACCATATCCAGTGGGTCATAGCCCCTGACAACTTTGGCTAGAGGAAAATAAATCCTCTTTGCCCTTTGCTAGATGTTTGATTCATCATGACCTGCATCACAAGCCCTTGAGATCCTTGAAATGGGTTAGGATGTATGCAATGGTATGATGTCATGATATGCATGGGGGTAATGTAGGTAAACCCTGTTATGAGTCCCAACTAAGGACTGCAAACCAAAACCTGCAAGAAACTCAAGTAAACCTGTCATGAGTCCCAGTTAAGGACTAAAACAAACCCTGCGAGAAACTCAGTAAACCTTGTCATGAGTCCCAGTTAAGGACTAAAAATGAACCCTGCAAGAAACTCAGTAAACCTTGTCATGAGTCCAAGTTAAGGACTAAAACAAAACCTGCAAGAGACTTAGTACACTCTGTTATGAGTCCTAGTTAAGGACTATGAACAAAACCTGCAAGTAGTTCATGTGTCAGATAACAAGCATGCAAGTAGTCAAGTACGAAGACACACAAGTCACACAAAAGAGCCCTTAGAGTTTAGGCCAGCATGAGGTCTAGGTATTACCCTCTTGAAGTTGGTGGGCTCAACCTGTCCTATTAGAAGTAACCGGGTTCTAAGGGTCCCAATATCACGGGATTGCTTTCATTGTTCATCGTTTCGATTTAGCCACTGAACTGGCGACCGAAATATTCCAGGAAAGCAACCCTCAATTGGGTGTAGTATCGAGTATCAACCAACCTCAGACTGCACCAAAGTCAGTTATCTCACTACCCTAAAGAGGCCAAGATAGTTCAATTAAGGTTCCTAAGGTCTGTTGATGCTTCACGACACCACGCGGAGGCCCCGTACTCTCCTTGACTGAACTCAAGGGTTACCGGTACACACCAAAGTGCCACATCAACGTAGCAGACTGTTTCAACCATGTCGGTATACCCCGCACAGTTCCCTCACAGCCTTGTTGCTACTTTCTAAGAAGGTATCCCCAGATCCGGGTTAGGATCTATAGAACTCCCAAGACAGTCCCACAATTTAAAGCAAGCAAAGAAAGCAATTGAAAACACAATGATCTTAGTCCTAAGGTACACCTCACTTTATAAAGATATCCCCAGCAGAGTCGCCAGTTCTGTGATTGGTGGATCTGGAACTGACTATTTAACGCTGGTTCGCCAAATGTCGCGGAAGCAAGAGTCGCCATCGTCTTTTATTTTCTCCAAATGGAAAGGACAAAAGCACAGAAAAATTCCTTAAAGAGATTGCTCTCGGTTCGGGAGGTAGGTTATAGAAAGGGAAGGTGTTAGCACCCTTTCTATCCATGGTTATCCATGGGCTCTTAGATACTTGCTCATTTGTGTTTTCAAAATGTTTGTTTGCTTTTCAACTGTGGGTTTTAAAAAAAGTTTCTTTGAAAATTTCAGTTCGACTCTTGTATCAGTCCTCAAGAGTGTTCGAAAAGTTGCTTTCGAAAGCTTTTTGAAAAGGTGTCGGTGTGAAAAGTATTTTTTGATTTGTTTTTGAAATTAGAGCAAGTATCTAGAGTCGTCTACCTACCCTAAGGAATTCGTCTGTGTAGATGTCCTTTAAAGTAGTGCCATCCCACCATTGAGAGATAGGTAGCACTACCGTTGGAGGTGTTCGGGTCAATTCGAGTTTAGGGACATGGTGATCACCGGAGCAATGGGAAGACACCTTAGAAGCTACCCTCATGCCAGGTTCCCGGATCATGAGGACTTACTAAGACGTCCTCTACTCGACGATCACCTTTCGAGGCAAGGCAACAGTGAGGCGTACCCTAGGGGTGGTGTGTGATTTGTGTGTCGTTTTCAGATACTTTGTCTTTTGTCATGTCATTGGTGATCTACGCTTGTTTTTATTTTTATCCATTCATTCTTGCATGCCTTGATTAACAATTAAAAATTGCGAAAAGTAAAAGATTCTAAGCTATTACAAAAGGCGCGGGTCCACATCGCCAAAATTTCTTGAACCCGATTTGACAGAAAAATAAAGAAAGTAAAGAAAATAAAAGTGCGAGAAATTTAATTACACGGCTTTGGGAGAGATACATAAATATTAAAAGAAAAGCGAGATAAATATGCGAATTGAATAAGAATTAAACGAGGGCGTTGGACCCTTTTTGCAAAATTAAATTAAATGATGGAATTAATTAATTAAAAAAAGGAAAGAAATTGTTTTTGGTATTTTTTGGTATTTTATGATTTTAATGAAAGAAAGAATTAAATGAAATTAAACCTAATTCTATAATTTTTATTAGTTAAGAAAGCATTAACTTTAACCTAAAATTAAACCTAATTATTTTACATGTAATTTTAATTTATAAAAGTAAATAATATTTTAATAATTAATTATTATAAAAAAAAGAAAAAAAGATAAAAATTAATTAAACCCTAATTCTATAAGTTTTGAGTTTTATTAAAAAAGTTAAGATTAAAACCTAATTTAAAACTAGTTAATTAATGGACTTTATTTACAAAAATACTAGAATAAAAAATATTTATTATTTTTTCTCTTTTCTGATTTTTTATTGTTTTGGTGTTTTTATGAAAAATAATTAAATTGACAGAATTAATTAAAAATAATAATTGAAAGTAAAAAAAAGAATGAAAACAAAAGAAAAAAACATTGCAAACCTCAGGGGGGTGTTGTCCCCAATTGTGAGGTAAATGGCTAGAAATTTAAGCCCAATAGCTTTGGCCTGGTGGACTTTCCCAACTAGCACGTGTACGCGTTGACTAGAGTGCATCCTTTTCCCCAGATCCTGGCCTTTGATTGAATACCCTGGGACGCGTGGACGTTTGATTTTGTGGGTGCATGGTAGTCCACTATGTTGAATCTGCATGTGAATATTAAATGAAAAAATATATGGAAAGGGGTGAGGACCTGGGGCTCGAACCCAGGTCCTATAGTTTGCCAATGCTTGTGCCTGCCACTGAGCCATGTTACGCGTCCGGTATGTATGATAACCAACAAAAAATATAAAATAAACAAGCATTAGTGGGGCGCTTTTCACGCGAAATTTGAATTAGCCATTCACTTCTTGCCACTTCATCGTCTTCCTCATGGTTTTGTTTTCCTGAAAATATAAAGAACATTGGCAACGGTTTTTACACTGTTCTAAAAGGCATCATTAGAGAAAATAGCGAATAGCCCCTGGGGCTCCATAAATTGAGCGCGATGGCCTCATTCTCTCCGTCCAAGTGCACTGAATTGAATGGCCTAGGTTTCAAGCTCCAATTTTTCCATATTTCAAAACCCCCAATTCAAAGCTTCATAAACCCTAAAAAGCAATAATGGTAGATTCGCATACAGTGTATAAAAACGCAATTAAAGTAGATGGTTAGCTTCAGAATGCATCATTTAGTAAGAATCCATTAAAATTATGCAATGAAAATGTTTAAATCTCAAAACACGATTATGAAAAAAAGTGAGAAAAGCTTGACTTCTGTATACCAATTCTGGGTGTTGGGATGATTGATTTTGATTGGAACACGTTCTATGATCCTCAAGGAAGCTAATGGAACAACTATTTGGTCTTGAATCGTCCTAGAACTAGGTTTTCAGATTTGGATTTTCAAGCAAAAATTTCAAGTTGGTGTATGCTTTTTCTGCGCAGCTTAGGGTTAATGAGCATGAGGGTTTTGATCCAGCTTATGTATGGAATGATTAGGTCAAATAAAATTGGTCCAAGATCCATGAATTGATGAATGTAATCTTTGATTTTTAAGCCATGATATTTTCTAATCTTTTCATGCAAATTGATATCAAATCATATCCAATCCTTCCCTAATTGATCATGCACGAATTTGAGTGTCCAATGAGAGTATTTTCTGCACAAAAAGATTTTATTTCATTAGTTTAGCATTTTTTTCATATTTTATTTAGTTTAAATGAATTAATTGTAATAAAAAATTCAAATAAATAAATAACAATAATAAAAAACTTCCCTTTGGGCCAAATGGTCGTGTGCATGCTTGGGATGATGAATTGTGGAAGAAAAAAAAGGCCCATTAGCAATTTTAGGTCATTTGAATCAATGTTGACTTTTCAAAATATCCAAAAATTTCCCAACTTCCACAAGGCATAACTTGCTCAATTTTTAAGATTTGCTCATGTTCTTGGACATTTTGGAAAGTTCTTTGAGTCCTCTAACCAATGTCTTTGATCCCATGTCATTTTGATTTACCAATCTCAAGTTATGGCCTTTGACTTAAAGTCCCTTTTTGTTGACTTTTGAAAATGACCTATAATGTTGAAATTGATAACTTTTTGTGAGAGCATTTCTTGGGCTTTAAGTATGAAGATGAGTTGTAGGAAATGTCTTTCTCTTCAAAATGAGCTTTGGATGGAATTTTTCTGATAATCCATGTGAAAGTTATGCCCTGGTCAATTTACAGTTGACTTTTTCAACTGTCCAAATAAGGAAACTTTTGCATCTTGATGATTTTTGAGCCTAGCTTTGAGAATCATGACCAAGCATTGATCAAATGATGTTTGTGGCTTCAAAATGAGATGTTGACCAAAAATTTGAACTTTTGACTGTCAAATGACCATTTTGCCCCTACAGTTGACTGTAGTGCAATTAGGGTTTTGACTGTGCAATTTTGTGCTGAAAGTCTTGAAACTTTGTATGAGGATGCTTGACCATGTTTATAGGCATGTGGGACTTGATTGGACCCTTGGAAACTTCATTTTCTTGATTAGAACCAAAACCCTAATTTTGACTGTTCAGGAGGCTCTTACACTGTGCAACCCTTGGGGAATCTTGAAGCTTTGACTTGGCAAATTCTTTGAAGAATATGGGAGGGAAAATTTTGGGGTACAACACCTTTCACTTATTTTTTTCGTTTCAGCATAATATGTAAATAGCATTTTAGTTATATTCTTCGTTGTTGTGCTTTTCGTTTGTTTGCTTTTTTTATCCAAACATATGTTGGAACTAACCTCTACAGACTCAAATGAAAGACAAAAAGGATATGAACGAAGGATATACACTCATGCTGCTCTGCAGATCCGTATTGATTCACACCTCAATCGAAAGAAGCAGAGAAGGTTGCAATCGAAAGTTTCTCACACCTCAATCGAAAGAAGAAAGAAAGGGTGCAATTGAAGGTTGATCACGATAGCTCCCAATCTCAATCGAAAGAAGCAAGAAAGGGTGCAATTGAAGGTAGATCACGCCAGCTCCCAAGCTCAATCGAAAGAAAGAAAAAGAAGGGTGAATTAAAAGAGTCTATTGCCTGGATCAAAGGATTCACTTCGCCTCTTTATTTTGTTCTTTGTTTTTTTACATTTTTCTTGCCTTTCGATTTGGTTGTAATAGCGTAGGACCCTTACTTTCTGCATTTTTTATTGCTTTCATATTAATTGCTAGATGTATGACTAATAGGATTGTATGGAAAAGATTAAAATCAAAATGCTAGCAAACCTAACAAAAAGACTAAAATAACAGAATATAACACACATTGCACATATACACCTCTAGGGTACCCTAATTTGGTTGCCTTCGGAAATAGTCACAACTCTCGAAATGTGAGAGGTTTCAATGGTTATCCTCTGGTTCAAAAAGATCATAAGTCCCTCGATGACCCTCTCGATGTTGCCTCAGTAAAAATATGATCTTACAACCCTAGGGTAGCTACTAAAGCTTCTTGCCCAGTTGCCTTTGTGATTATAAAAACGTCCCTTTGAATATCCCTCTTACATCTAACGATAGGGCTAGCTACTCACTAATAGTAGGATAAAACTGTCTAAAGGATAGGAGGAAAAGAATAAACCTTTTCGAGTATAAGTAGATAAGTTCCTAGATGCTATGCTCAAAACAAACTTTTGCACTTACACAAAAAAAACATTTAAAAAAAACTTTCAAAAACATTTGCTTTGTCAACACTCTTGAGGACTGATACAAGAGTTAAAATAAAGCAAACTTGCCGCACTAAGGAATTTCCAAAATACTTTAAAAAAAATACACGAAAGCACAAGGTATTTTAAAAAAAAAAAGGAGCTAAGCATCTAAGATCTCATAGAAAACTACGGATGGAAAGGGTGCTAACACCTTCCCTTTCCATAATCTACCCCCCTTACTTAGAAAATTCTCGAAAAGGTCTTTTTCTATTCTTTTCACCCTTTCCTTTGTTGGATAAAAGAATAGTCGTTGGCGACTCTTGTTAGTAAAAGATCCTACACCCGGATCCGGGGAACCTTTTTTAGGTAAGTAGCAATAAATAATGGAAGTTGTACGGCGTAGACCGATATGGACGAAGTGATGGCTACGTTAGCGTGATACTCTAGCTTGTACTAATGTTCCTTGAGTCGGTCTAGGATAACATTAGGCTTCCTTATAGTGTCATTAAGCACTAATTGACCTTTAGAACCTTTAATTGACTCATCCTAAGCCATTAGAAAGTAGTGAGATGGCCGACTTTGGTTCCGACTGAAGATTGGCTGATACTCGATACTACACTCATTGAGATTGGACTTTTGGGATAATCTGACCGTAATACTTTGGTGCTTGAGCTAGAACAATGCCTAAAAGAAAGGTTAATGATATGAGACTCCTTAGAACTCGGTTACTATTAATAGAACAGGTTCAGCCAACTGAAACTTTAAGAGGGTACTCACCTTTAAAACTCATGCAATCCTTAAAACCTAAGGTCTTTGTGTGACTTATGAGTGTTTGATATACTTGTGATTTCAAAATGTAATCATAACATCAAAAACATCGTAACATGTCATGTACACTAACCATTTCAAGGGCCTGTGGATTTATCTCTCCTCTGTTTTGTAGGTTATGGATTCAGCTCGCAGAAAAACCATTTGAATCAATTTTGTAGAGATTCCTCCCAAACTCAAATAAATGGTTTTAAAAGTTCCTGAGAGTTCATCATTCAACAAGAGATATGGTCACTTGCTCAGTTTGGTCACTTCCAGTTTTGACGAGGGTTTGATGAGTGTCTTATTCCAGTTCTTCGACCCTAAACACCATTGCTTCACATTTCCAGACTATCAGTTGGTGCCTACACTGGAAGAATTCTCCAAAATACTTGGTTTGCCTATATTGAAGCAGATACCCTTTACCAGTTTAGAACAAGATCCAACTGCGGAAGATGTTGCCATAGCTTTGCACTTGAAGCCATCTGACATTGAATCCAATTGGGAAAGAAGGAGTGGAATTAAGGGCCTCCTCAAAAGTTTTATGATGAAGAAAGCCCAGATATTCCTAGAAGCTATGAGTTACCATGCCTTTGAAGATGTTTTAGCTCTTTTGATCTACGGGTTGGTTTTGTTCTCTAATTCAGACCAGTTTGTAGATGTCAGTGCCATCAACATCTTCCTTGCTCATAATCCAGTGCCTACATTGCTCGGGGATATTCTGCATTCACTCCATACCCATATCATGAAGAAGCGAGGGACTCTTATATGTTGCATACATCTACTCTATAGGTGGTTTATTTCGCACCTTCCTCGGTCAGTAATGAAGAATGAGCTAGGTTTAAGATGGAACCAAAGATTAATGTCTCTTTCTCACTCTGACATCTATTGGTGCCCTCGCTCCCAAGAAGACATCTCTTTTATTGATCGCTGCGGAGGATTTCCCAATGTGCCACTCCTTGGCATTAAAGAAGGAATCACCTATAACCCCTCTTTAGCTTTACGTCAGTTCGGTTACGCCCGGAGGGATGGTCCTCATGATATGTTCATTCAGGGTATTATGTTTGACTATTCAAATGACCTGCAAGGTTATCATTAGAGGTTCATCCGTGCTTGGGGAATGGTTAAGAAGACTGATAGCAGGACTCTAGGGCACAAGAACTCCATCCCTTTGGAGCCATACCTCAAATGGGTGTGAGCCCGTGCTCAAAATCTTATGATGTCGTATGCTGCTATCCTACCAGTTATTTCAAAGCCTATTGTTCAAGGGGTCGAGTCTCTCATCATTCTGCATCCTGATATGCCAACAAACTTCAAAGAATTGCAAAAATCTTGGATATAGCTCAAAGAAGAATGAGATGCCTTTGAGTCCCAATTCTATGCCAGTCAGAAAAAGGTGTTGGAACTGACAAAGCGGCTTCACGAAGAGCAGAATCTCAATGCCTACAATAGCACCAAAAGGAAGCATCCTTGGGAGACTTAGGAATCTTAGAAGTTTCTTATTTGTTATTCCTTTGTAAACTTTGATTTCATTTTAACTTACTAGTAAAAAGTCTTTGTTTCTGTTTTGGTTAAAAGAGTTTGAATCCTATGAGGCCTTTGAAAACATTGCATAAGCATATCATACATTTCATTGCATAAACAAGCATTTAAATATAGGTTTCTATTTCTTTTCCTTGTTTATTTCAACAAAAGAAATGGCTCTCGAACAGACAGTGAAGGACCTCCAAGCTCAGAACGCCCAGTTTCAGCAAATGTTCCTGGCTCTAACCCAGTGGCAGGAAGATCTGAAAGCTCTTATCATCAAAGAGAAGACTAAGAAGGCAAAATAACCAGCGGTGTATTGAAGTTGGGAAGAAGGATCAAAGGACCAGTTAAGCGAGCTATAGATTTCGCAACCCCATCAAATGAGGGGGACAATCAAGAAGAGAAGCCAGTGGAAGAAAATAACATTCCAGGGTCTGAGGAAAATGAACTTGACTATTCTGAGGAGCAGTATTCTCCTGCTGATGATAAATACAAACAGCTAGAGGATCGACTCAATGCTATGGAGGTCCAGAGGATACCCGGGCTGGACTTTAAGGAGCTAGGACTGATTTCAGGGGTGGTCATCCCATAAAAATTCAAAGTCCCTACATTTTCTAAGTACGATGGTATCTCCTGTCCTAAGTTGCATTTAAGGTTGTATGTCAGGAAGATTCAACCCCACACTACTGACAAGAATCTATGGGTCCATTTCTTCCAGGAAAGTTTGGAAGGGACTCGACTGTAATGGTTCTATCAACTAGAGAGAACCAATGTTCGCAATTGGGAAGATTTAGATGCTGCTTTCTATAAGTAGTATCAATCTAATGCTGACCTCGCCCCGAATCGTACACAGTTGTAAAGTATGTCTATGGGTTCTGACGAAGGTTTTAAAGATTCTTCCCAAAAATGGAGAGACCTTGTGGGAAGAGTCCAATCTCCGTTGTCTGATAGGGAGCTGATGGAAATGTTCTTGGGCACATTATCTGGGCCATTCTTTAACCATCTGATTGGAAGTTCTTCTGCTGGGTTTACTGAATTAATCTTGACTGGTGAACGGGTAGAATATGGCATCAAAAGTGGTAAAATACAGAGAGATGCATCCTCCAATACTGTAAAGAAATATTTCATTGGAAAGAAGGAGCTCAGTGTTGCTTAAAGCCAAAGAAATCACAACAAAACTGAGCGTCCTCCCACAGTAAGGGCTGTTATTATTTCCAACCCAGCCTCAAACTAACAACGAAATAATCAACGCAGGCCAGATGTGCCCAGAAGACAGTTTACTCGGATCAACATGACCTTATCCCAGGTTTTGCCACATCTACTGAAATCCAATTTGGTGAATCTAAAGGAGGCTCCGAAGAATCCAAACATTGCCTCTCCCCGCTACAACCCAAATGCTCGATGTGCCTACCATTCTGAAACTCTATGGCATGATACAAATGATTGTTAGGCTATGAAGAACAAGGTGCAATACCTTATTGATGCAAAGGAGGTTGAATTTGATCCCCCCTGAAACTCCCAACGTCATAATTGCACATATGCCCAAGCATGGCCTGGGAGTCAGTGCTATTGATGTTGTCTCCGCCATAGAGGATGCTGACAATGGCTATTACATGGACAAGTTGATCTTCCCAACTATCAGCGGTGGACTTAGCAATTGGGAGACCAAAGATTTTTTACCCATTACTTTTATTCAAGAGTAATTTTTCTTTCGTTTTAAGGATATGTAATATTTGAACAATTGAAACATTAAAGCCTCGTGTCTTACCCGAGGTACAACGGTCTATTTGTGAGGGTCATTACTTCATTTTCATATGTCATCAATAAACATTGGACGTTTCGCATACAAATTTTATGCTCTTTGTTTTTATTTTCTGCCTCTTTACTTTATCAAAAAATATACAGCTATGCTCTTAAACACACCCACATATCAAACTGCAGATCCGCATCCACTCTGGATCCCATTGATAACGGTTCTGCTATTTCCAGTTATGACTTTAAAAATCCGATCTACCAAGCTGAGGACGAAGGTGAGGAAGATTGTGAGGTACCAGGAGAACTTTCCAGTCTGTTACAACAGGAAGAAAGGGCAATACAGCCTCATGAAGAGTAGGTTGATACAATTAACTTGGGTACTGAAGAGGACAGGAAAGAAGTCAAGATAGGTGTCGATCGGGAGCATAGTGTCAAAGAGCGGTTAATATAAATGCTACATGACTATGTTGAGGTTTTGGCCTGGTCCTACAAATACATGCCGGGACTTGACACCGACATTGTGGTTCATCCCCTACCTACAAAAGAGGATTGCCCTCCAGTGAAACAGAAAGTCTGTCGTATACGGACATAGATGTCAGAAAAGATCAAGGCTGAAGTCATGAAACAATTCAATGTCGGTTTCTTAGCTATCACCTCTTATCCACAATGAGTTGCTAATGTGGTTCCGGTACCTAAGAATGATGGTAAGGTACTATGTGTGTGGATTATAGATACCTAAATAGGGAAAGCCCCAAGGATGACTTTCTGCTTCCCCATATCGATGTTCTGGTTGACAACACCGCACAACATAAGGTATTATCCTTCATGGATGGTTTCTCTGGTATAATCATATCAAAATGGCACCTAAAGACATGGAGAAAACAACCTTTGTCACACAGTGGGGCACTTTGTGTTACAAAGTTATGCCATTTGGGCTAAATACGTCGGGGCAACCTATCAGGGCGCCATGGTAGCTTTGTTTCATGATATGATCCATCACGAGATATAGGTCTACGTTGATGATATGATAGCCAAGTCTCAGACTGAAGAGGAGCACCTTGATCACCTACAGAAGCTATTTGAAAGGTTGAAGAAGTACAAACTGAGGCTGAACCCGAATAAATGCACCTTTCGAGTAAGATCTGGTAAGCTCTTAGGCTTTGTTGTCAGCAACAAAGGCATTGAAGTTGACCTTGAAAAGGTCAAAGCTATACAAGAAATGCCAACTCCTCGCACTGAGATGGAAGTTAGGGGATTCTTGGGATGCCTAAACTACATTTCCAGGTTCATTTCCCATCTGACTGCTACTTGTGAGCCAATCTTCAAGTTACTGAAGAAAGATCAAGCAGTGAAGTGGAATGAAGATGGCCATAACGCCGTTGAAAAAATCAATGAGTATCTTAAAGAGCCTCTAATCTTTATGCCGCCAGTTGAAGGAAGACCTTTGATCATGTGCTTAACGGTATTAGAGAACTCAATGGGGTGTGTGTTGGGGCAGCATGACGAGTCTGGTCGAAAAGAGCACGCAATATACTACCTTAGCAAAAAGTTTACCGACTGTGAAACAAGATACTCACTGCTTGAGAAAACTTGTTGCGCTTTGGCATGGGCTGGTCGCAGAGTAAGATAGTATATGTTGACTCACACTACCTTGTTTATATCTAAAATGGATCCTATAAAGTACATCTTTGAGAAGCCTGCTCTCTCCAGAAGAATAGCAAGATGGCAGATGATCCTGACCGAATACGGCATTCAGTATACAACCCAGAAAGCAATTAAGGTAAGTGTACTGGCTGATCATTTGGCTCATCAGGCTGTGGATGACTACCAATCCATGAATTTTGAGTTCTCGAACGAGAAAATTATGTTAGTAACTGATTGTGAAGAACCCGTACCGGATGAAGGACCTAAAAAAGGATACCGATGGACTATGGTTTTTGACGGAGCTTCCAACGCCCATTTCAATGGCATCGGTGTCGTGATTATCTCTCCTGAAGGCTTTCATACTCCTTTCACTGTCAGGTTATGTTTCAATTGACCAACAATATGGCTGAGTATGAAGCATGTATTATGGGTCTCAAAGCTGCTATCGACTTGAGGATCAAAGTATTGAGTGTATTTGGAGACTCGGACTTAGTAATCAGTCAAATCAAAGTAGAATGGGACACGAAGCATCCTAATCTCATCCCATACAAAGAGCATGTGTTGACGTTAATCCCATACTTTAAAGAAGTCAGTTTTGAGCATTTTCTGCGAGAGGAAAATCAACTAGCGGACGCGTTAGCTACTATGTCATCCATGTTCAAGGTCAGATGGGATAATGAGGCTTCTCAGATCACTATTAAAATAATGGATGAACCAACACACTGTCACGAGATTGATACTGAAGAAGTAGTGGACAAAACTTGGTTCCATGAAGTCAAAAGATATCTCGAGGCCCAAGCGTATCTCGAGGGAGCTTCAGTCAATGATAATAAGTTCCTAAGAAGGTTCTCCGAAAAGTTCTTCCTTAGTAACGAGATCCCGTACAAGCGCAACCACAACTCTACTTTGCTTTAGTGTGTAGACAAGAGTGAAGCAGAAAAGATTATGGTTGATTTGCATGAAGGTACCTTTGGAACCCATTCTAGTGGGCACACAATGGCTAAAATGATCCTACGGGAAGGATACTACTGGTCCACTATGGAAGCAAACTGTTATCAACATTCACGAACTTGTCATAAATGCCAGATCTATGCTGACAAAGTAGATGTGCCTTCGGTTCCTCTAAACGTATTGACTGCTCCCTGGCCATTTGCAATGTGGGGCATCAACATGATTGGAGAGATCAGACCTACAACTTCTAATGGACACTGCTTCATCTTGATTTTCATTGATTACTTTACGAAGTGGGTTGAGGCAGCTTCATTTCCTTCTATAATCTTATCTATCGGTATGGTATTCTAGAAAGAATCATTACAGGTAATGGTACCAATCTCAATAACACTCTGATCACCGAAATCTACATTCAGTTCAAGATCCAGCATCATGACTCTTCTCCTTACCAGCCGGAAATGAATGGCGCTGTAGAAGCTGCTAATAAAAATATCAAGAAAATCATATAGAAGATGATGGTGACATATAAAGACTGGCACGAGATGTTACCATTTTCTCTTCATGGTTACCGCACCATAATGCGCACATCAATAGGGGCAACTCCTTTCTCTTTGGTATACATTATGGAAGTTGTCCTACCCATAGAAGTCCAGATCCCTTCCTTGAGGATCATGAAGGATGCAGAGCTGAATGAAGACGAGTGGGTTCAGACTCGACTTGACCAATTAAACCTGATTGATGAAAAGAGGCTTGCAGTTATCTATCACAGTCAGATGTACCAAAAACGTATGATTAAAGCTTTTAACAAGAAGGTCAGACATCAGGTATATCAGGCTGATGACCTGGTAATCAAGCGTATCATACTTCCACAAGGCGATCTCAGGGGCAAAGGGGCTCCTACATACGAAGGACCATTTGTGATCAAGAACATATTTTCTTGTGGGGCCATGATCTTAACTACTATGGGCGGTGACGACCTTCCACACTCGGTAAATGCGGACATAGTTAAAAGATACTACGCATAAACAAAGACCCGCTAGGTCGACTGACCTAGGAAAAAATTAGGGCATCCCAACGAACCAAAAGGGTTCGGGCAAAAATTAGGGATATACATAAAAACAATTGTACACATGGCAAGTCAAAAACCTGAAAAGGCGGCTCGGGAAAAAAAGGATATCCCGGTGGACTGAAAACCCGAAAGGGCGGTCCGGACAGAAGTTAGGGATTTAAAGCATATAACTATATCCCATTGGATCACCTTACAGCCAATCTTCAGTATCAACTATCAAGCTTATGTGGTACTAATCAATCCAATCAGCTTCGGACAAGAAGCAAAAGAGATGAGACGCTCAAAGACATAAAGGCAATAGCAGAATGGGAACCCAATGGGATTATTTCACATAGCTGTTTTCTTTGTATGCTATTTTGTAAATTTTTATTCTTACGACGAAATTCTCTTACTAGGATGTTCGTCTCCTTGTACAAAAACACTTACTCAAGTTAATACAAAGCTATTTCTTTGAAAGTGCCAAACTATTTATTTTTATTTTTCTGTTTTGTTTGCGAAAACGTCCAGTGATTATTTTTGAACATATGCATTTGAATGTGATTACTTCTTACAAATATACACATAAAAAAACAGGAAGACAGTTGCTAATGACTTTAAGAGACGGGACAATATCTAAGGGCCATCCACAAAATCCCCGCAGATGTTCCCTCCAGCAGATACAGAGACAGGGACATTCTACTACAAGGTCACTGCCATATTCTCAGTATGCAGCCTAATGGTGTCAGGTGTTCTCATATCCACAGCAGAGCAAGAATCTCCAAATCACTGTTCCAACAAAAGATTCCCTAGTGAAGTCGCTAAGGTTCTCAGGATTCCCTAATAGGATTTCAACAAAATCCCCAAGCCGTTTACGGAGTATACCTTCCCCAACAAAGTTTATTTCTCCAACAACGGAAGTTAATCTTCCAGCGTTTTAACTTCAACATACTTGAAGACCTATATTCTTCCCCCCAGCAACAATCATGGATTTATTTTCCCTAATTCAACAACACTGCAATATAACAACTAATATGTTCATACATTGCATTCATACAGCATTCTAAAAACATCATAGCATATGCAACACAAATGCGTATATCACAATCCCATTTGTTTTGAGAGCATCATGCAATTCATACATCATGAAATCGCATGAAACTGACTTTACCTTTCCAGGTTGAGTTTGCAGAAAGACAAACACTGTCAACCTATACAGCGGGTCAAAGATTAATTCCTGAAGCCAGACAGGGAAACTATCTACACGACCAAGTGGTATGAACTCCTGGAACAAGACGGGTTTACCAACAAATACAGCAGGCCACAGATTAATTCCCGAAACCGGACGGGGAAACTATCTATGTGACCGACAAAACCAAGTTCCAGATTAATACTTGTATCAAGCCAGGAGAACTATCTATGGACGACCGACTATAGATTAATACCTGTAACAAGCCAGGAAAACTATCTACATGAGGAGATTGATGATTAACACCTGTAACAAGTCAGGAAAATAATCTTTCTTTCTCAGGTCAGAGATTAATACCTGAAACCAGCCAGGACAACTATCTCAACGACCGATAATTTTCAAGTTCCAGATTAATACCTACAACAAGACAGGACAACTATTTGTGGACGACCGATTGTAGATTAACACCTGTAACTAGCCATAAAAACTATCTACATGAGGAGATTGTAGATTGAAGATTTCCTGAAACCAGACAGGACAACTATCTCAAACGGCCAATAAAAGCAAATTCCAGATTAATACTTAAAACTAGACAGGACAACTATCTGTGAACATTTGATCATAGATTTACACCTGAAACCAGATAGGAAAACTATCTAAATGACCAAACAAAGCAATCTTACACGAGTTCCTTATCATCATCTAGATGCAGTCTAATATAGAGTCATCCTGAAGCAATCTTACACAGATTCCTTCTTATTATCCAGATGCAGTCTAACACAGACTCATCTTGAAACAGCCCCACACAGGCTCCTCCTCATATATCTACGGATGTAGACTAACACAGACTCGTCCTAAAACATCCCTACACAGGATCTTTCTAAATACATTTTTAGGTAACGGTCAATTCCATTATCTCCAGCAAGTTACCGTGAAGCCCAGATTTTAACCAGAAAAAAACAAACTTTCATCTCTCCGAAGATAACTCTTCAGCAGAGCCTTGGACAACTGAAGTTCCTAGACTATATTCCCCACAGAGTTTTCCTCAAGCAGGAAAACAACAAAAATCAACATTCCCCATTGGACTCCTCCTCAGACAGCAGGAACAGGAATTCCCCACAAAGGGACCTCTTATGAAGTCAGCACCTACTCCCGATGGCATCTTTAAGCCCATATCCGACAACTCTCAGTCATCTTCTCCAAATGGCATCTCTAATCCCGTTCCCACCATCATCAACCATCAGTGTCACTTCATGCGAGTTCAAATTTCTGGGCACTCTAATGTTCAATCCTCTTCCACCTTCCGATCACGAAAGGCAGACGAGCCAATCTAAATCCTCAGGTTTAAGAAGATTGAACAGGGGCAGCTGTTGTACCCCAAAATTTTCCCTCTCATGTTTCCCAAGGTTTTCTCTTACATGGGTGGTTACAAACACTTACCTAAAGAAAATGAATTTTTTTGAATGATTGTCAAGTGTCTTTTGATTGGCATGTCAACAGTGTCCTTCGATTGGCATATAAACAGTGTCTTTCGATTGGCATGTCAACAGTGTCTTTGGATTGGCATCTGAACAATGTCCTTCAATTGGCATTTCAGAGAAAAGTGTCCTTCGATTGGCATGCCAACAAGCTTCGATTGGGCATCTAAAACCCTTCGATCAAGCATTGGCCCATCAGCTTTAATTGCGCATTGGTTCCCCCTTCGAGCAAGCCTTGGTCCAAGTTTCATTTAGACAAGAACCCCCTACAAGTTCCCTTCAATTCACTAGCAGTGGCCTCCTAAATGTTTATTTTGACTCACTAGGCAAAGGCCTCTCCATGCTTGCCTTGGATTCACTAAGTCCAAGGCTCCTTTCAACCGGCCTTCAATCCACAAGGCAGAGGCTCCCTCAGACTTGTCTGGGATTCACAAGGGCAAAGAATTCTTCTATGATTGTCTTCAATGCATAAGGCAAATACTTCCTCTGTGCTTGCTTTCAATGCATAAGGCCAAGACCCCTCAAATTTCCAGCACACCAGGAAAAAGTCCCATTCGAAGGACATGTAAATGATCATTACGAAGGAGCATTCAAAGGCCCATTCGAAGGACACTTAGTGTTGTCTGAAAAAAGGGTTTGGTCAAAGGTTGGATCTAGTTGTTCAAAACGAAAGAGAAATATGGAAAGATGCTTGCTGGCCCAAAATCCCACATATTGCCATACTCAAGCTTCATGCAGAAGCACATTCATACCAAAGGAAGCTTCGATTGGTCAGAAAAGAGTTTTCGTTTAGGCTAGTTGAGTAGGGGCTCAATCGAAGAGGCTCCAATGATGAGAATTTGAGCTATTCAAAGGAAGTAACTCAGAGTCAGCCGAAGGGAAATACTTGAGTCGTTCGAAGGAAGTAACTCAGAGTCAATCAAAGGGCAAGACTTGAGCCATTCGAAGGAAGCACCTCAGGGCCAATCGAAGAGCAAGGATGGAAGGTATTCGAAAGATTCAAATGTGTCCAGGTTCACTCAAGGCTTCAAAATGGCAAGAATCATCCAAATATGGCCAACTTCAATGTGTTAGATTCTTGTCTCATGGATTTCAAATCCTAGTTAAATGGCTGTCCCTTGCCATTTTCATGCACCCTCACATCCTTATAAATACAAAGCCACACACATTCGCCAAAAGAAGGAAAAAACATTCTCCATGACACATGAGATACACACGCCCAGAAACTATACATATATTACCTTACACGCATACACAGCCTAAGAGAAGCATACCAAAAATTCTAAAAATTCCACAAGATCACACCACACTTGCCTCTCTCCTTTCGAATCAAAGAGCATCCAACAACTCCATTCCACACACAAGTTCCATTTTCAAGCAAGGTAAGTCCTCTTGACCTTGCATCTCTCATTTCAGCATAATATGTAAATAGCCTTTCATTTGTTGTTTCGTTTCAGCTTAGCATGTGAATAGCCTTTCACTTATTTTTTTTCGTTTTATCATAATATGTAAATATCCTTTTAGTTATATTCTTTGTTGCTGTGCTTTTTGTTTGTTTTCTTTTTTTGTCCAAATATATGTTGGAACTAACCTGTACAGACTCAAATGAAAGATAAAAAGGGTGTGAACGAAGGATATACACTCATGCTGCTCTGCAGATCCATATTGCTTCACACCTCAATCGAAAGAAGTAGAGAAGGTTGCAATCGAAGGTTGCTCACACCTCAATCGGAAGAAGAAATAAAGGGTGCAATCAAAGGTTGATCACGCCAGCTCCCAATCTCAATTGAAAGAAGCAAGATAGGGTGTAATCGAAGGTTGATCATGCCAGCTCCCAAGCTCAATAGAAAGAAAGCAAAAGAAGGGTGAATCGAAGGAGTCTACTGCCTGGATCGAAGGATTCACTTCCCCTCTTTATTTTGTTCTTTGTTTTTTTACAATTTTCTTGCCTTTCGATTTGGTTGTAATAGCGTAGGACCCTTACTTTCTGCATTTTTTATTGCTTTCATATTAACTGCTAGATGTATGACTAATAGGATTGTATGGAAAATATTAAAATCAAAACGCTAGCAAACCTAACAAAAAGACTAAAATAACTGAACATAACACACATTTCACATATACACCTCTAGGGTACCCCACTTCGGTTGCCTTCGAAAATAGTCACAACTCTCGAAATGTGAGAGTTTTTAGTGGCTATCCTATGGTTCAAAAAGATCATAAGTCCCTCGATGACCCTCTCGACGTTGCCTCGGTAAAAATATGATCTTAGAACCCTAGGGTAGCTACTAAAGCTTCTTGCCCAGTTGCCTTTGTGATTATAAAAACGTACCTTCGAATGTCTCTCATACATCCAACGATAGGGCTACCTACTCACTAATAGTAAGATAGAACTGTCTAAAGGATAGGAGGAAAAGAACAAACCTTTTCGGGTATAAGTAGATAAGTTCCTAGATGTTATGCTTAAAATAAAATTTTGCTCTTACCCAAAAAAAAACATTTCAAAAACACTTGCAAAAAAATTTGCTTTGTCAACAGTCTTGAGGACTGATACAAGAGTTAAAATAAAGCAAACTCTCCGCACTAAGGCATTTTCAAAAGACTTTTCAAAAAATACACGAAATCACAAGGTATTTTAAAAAAAAACAGAGCTAAGCATCTAAGAGCCCATAGAAAACTACGGATGGAAAGAGTGTTAACACCTTCCCTTTCCATAAACTACCCCCCTTACTCAGAAAATTTTCGAAAAGATCTTTTTCTGTTCTTTTCACTCTTTTCTTTGTTGGATAAAAGAAAAGTCAGTGGCGACTCTTGGTTACCGCAACTATGTGAACACAAACGCAAAACCAGTATAAATAGTCGGTTTTGCCACCGTATCACAACTACCATGTCGTCTTCGATAGCCTAATCAAGACGAACTTGATCCCATGAGATTTGATTTGTAAGCAAAAAATACTTCACCTACTTCAAGGCGCTCACAAAATCACTCTTGACAATGGGTAAACCTTGTTGTATTGAATTAGTAAGCTTCTTGGAGAGATCAAAACTTTCTTAGCGCGTCATACGGAGACCCTCCTAAGTCTTCTTTAGAATCTCCTGAAACTCTTTTAGAGACTTCTCCAGTTCTTATATCCTTTTTAGAGTAGGATCTAAGGACCAATTTCCTTTTTTTAGAATGGACTATACCTTATACAAAGGTGTTTGAGCAAAAGACAGAGCCTCATTCTTCTCATTTACTTTTTCTGGTCCAGCAACTTCACCTTCTCAACTAGATTGTCGGGGGACTCGAAAGACCCGACAATAACCTCCTTAGCTAAGAAAGAGTGGGAAGCACCTTGAATCTCCTCGAGGTGTATATTCTTGTCAAATGTAAGGTCAACAACCAGTTCTGCGAGCTTTTCTCTCTCTTGTCAAATATAGTTAGGTAAGAAGGCATATCCCTGACCAACAACCCCAAACTCCCCAACAGATGATGCTCAGTGAGTATGATAAGCCAATTCGGCCAATTCTCATTGTTGATCTTCCTTAGATAGACCCGAGAAGTGAGTATAATCTTCATTAGAAATTGAAAATCAAAACTCCATATCCATCATTGAGACAAAGCAAGCTAGAAACATATGATTTAACTCTAACTGAATGGGAACATGTCCTCCTACAAATATAAGCTAAATACACTTATGAGGAAGTCTATCAACATGGATTTACTATAACTATGGGGTGGAGGCTAACAATTTTCGCCTTCCTTCCTTGGAGATGGTAAGGCTTCATCTTCCACAACACGGTAATGGGAAACCTGAACTTCCACTCGAGTAGGAGGAGTGGTAGTATGAATAAATATTCCATTAACCAAGTCAGAACGCATTCCAATAGGTGTACTTAAGGTAGAATCTTCCCCAGCAAAAGACTTATTCAAAATGTAGACCCAAAAAGAAGCAACATGAAACTCGTTTATCATTTGTCACATAATATCTTTACTTTTCACCACACCTACACAATCAAAAAAGAATATGTCAAGGAAGATTCAAGAATATAAAGCAGGAAAAATAAGGCTCTCGTGCCAATTACCAAAGATTACCTTCATTTCCTCTTTTTATTTTGCGTCCACCAACCAGCGGGACTAATGCACCTTTTCATCCAGTTCCTTGATGCCCAATCAGATGGGACAATTCCACTAACGTATCCAAGCTCTTCATTGAAGGCCACCAGTTGGTTCTTCAAGTATAACTCCTTCTAAGACATGTCTCACTCTTTTTAAGCATATATGCCTTTGTCAAGTAGCAACTTTAGGTCCAATACTTATGAAAGACGTTTGTGTACATAGAGGAAGGACTGAGTTCGAAGTTGCAATTCTTCGCATGCACTAATTCGTTCAGAGGAGTAACAAGGTAAGAGTGATCCTTGAAATTCTTGCTATTAGAATAAATCTTGAAGTACTTGATGTGTTGCTTCAAGGAGAGCAAACCAAAATTGTTTGCATACTTAGAGAAGTTTTAAGTTTTGAAATAATGAAAGAACAACATAATGATCAACTTACCCCTTATACTCTCCCAATTCTAGAAAACTTTATCAAATACACAACTCAAAGGATGTAACAATGAATGGGAAATAAACAAATGGTTCAATATGCTGACGTAGAACTCATTGAAGAGAAAGTAATAACATATGGGAGAGATTATGAATTCTTAAAAAGGTATAGCATAAACATCATATCACATGTAGATCCTATGATCTTCATATCTAAGAAACACTCCTTAATTATCTACGGGACTCACGTTAGTCCAAAATTGGTCAAAAACATATTCACGAACAAAAGCCAAAATAGTATGCAGTATGTGTAGATCCACCCAATCACTTGAAATAGCTTTACTAGACTTCTTGGTTGAGGTTAACACGATCACCGTGATTAAAATATGTGAAAGAAAACTAATTCGTGTGAAACGTAGCAAGTAAGTAACCTCGAACAATCACTATCTTTGATGCCCTAAAAAAGAGGATTTAAGGGCAAAAGGAGAACATTAAACTTCAAGACTCACAGGAAGAAACAATCAAACTTACAAGACTATTGCCAACGAATAAAGTTGCTTTAACTTTATCCAACGTTGAAACAAGAACACTTTCAGAAAAGAAAGATAAAAGAAGAAAATATACTCTTTTCGCATGTCCTTAACCATAAAAGAGGTAAACTGACGCTTCAAAAATTCTTTATACCCACTTGAGCATTAAGGAGCATACGATCACCTTGTACCACCAGCAATTAAGATATCCTTATAAATGGTTCCAAAAGCACTAGAATACTCTAGTGAAGGAGAAACATCTTTAGTGACTAGCGTAAGGAGACATGTTAGTCATTCCTATCATTACAACACATCTTACAAGGGAGACATTTAATTTTCCCATTTAAGAGAACAAAAATGTCCCATATAGAAATTCCACACCTACGAACTTTGTGATCGGGTAAGAATACATGTCATAAACCTTGTCATGTAAAGCATAAACAATGGCTTGGAGGGGAACTATTCCAAGTCGTCTGCAAGGCTAAGAGGACAAAGGCTAAATGGTAAAGTAGTGAGACACTAAATTCATAACATGTAGATATTTAATTTCCAATGAGCCAATAATCCTTCACACAAACATCTTGTTAACTGCCAAGATCAATCTAACAGCTGATTGCATCTCACGTAGTTCCACACTCGTGCAGTAACCAACCATTTCAACTATTTAAAGAGAAAAGCACACAACTTCACATGTATTCAAATTATTTCTCATTCAAACACAATTTTTCACTCTCATACTGACTTGAGCGTTAAAGTGTTAACCTTACATCTCTGCTTCCTCTCTACCGCATCAAAAACTCTAAACTACTGCTACAAAATCTGAATTCATTATTTTCGGTCAATTTTATTTTATAATAATATATTTTCTTGAAAAAACATATAATTTATTTCTAAAAATGTTAAAAGACGAATAAATAATCTAAGCTTTGTCGAGCATGTATAGCTATAACAAACATATTTTCACTTTTAGCAACAGACTTTCATGTATAAAAAAATACTAATTATAAACAATCTGTTATCTATTATAACATATTAAATCAGAAGCGCGCGCTTTAATGCAAACAACACAACACCATTTATGCCACATCATCTATGTTCTTATGTGGCACCTGTCAAAATTTATCTTCACTTCTTAAAATGCAAAATCACAATGTTAAAAGTCACAAATTCTGATCCTGACATATGCAAAAAAATATATCAAATTAACAATTTGTTATAGACTTTGATACATATTATTTTCATAACAATTATTGAACATTATTTATATATTTCTTTCAATGATTTTTATTTATAGAAAATAATTTTTTATATATATTTTCAATATAATGTCTCTAAAATAATTTCTGATTATTTTTATTCTATTTTTTTGGATCATGTCAGAAGAATAAATTAAAGACAAATAATAATTTTTTATTTATTTTAGATATCGTTCAACTGCATATATATTTTATTTCAAGTAAAGTAATTTTATTTGTGGTTAGTTGATATCTCAATTAAAAATTCGTAATAAATCATTAAAGATATAAAGTTATTGATCATATTGTATTACAAAAATATTTCTTAATCTAAATAAAATTTAATAAAAAAATAATATAATTAATCTACAATCGCATATAGTGGACTCTAACCTAATATATGAAATATATGTTTGAATTCTCCCAAAATCTATGGAGAATTTCGAATCAATCTTAATGAATAGTATTCAATCAACCCGATCGAAATCCCTTGTTCTTCACTCTTCACTTCAGTGAATCAACCAACCTTAATTGCAATATGATTCTGCGTAACAATTAACAATGAAGAAGAAAGAAAATATAATTGGGAAGAGGATTTAGGGCTTAGCGAAAATAAAGAAAATATTTCTGCAGAGCTTCTCTCTGCACTTCAAACTGAAGTTTCATTTTGAAACTACAAGTGTGTGAGTTATACAACAATAAGAGTTACTCCCTCTATTTATAGTTTTAGGCTTGCTTGCTCCCTAAGGCAAAGCCCAAAACACAAAATCCCATAATACCTAATTCAGCTAACACTACTAAAATAGGCCAAAGTTAAAATTCTGTCGAGGCACACCCCTTCGACATTTCGACACACACACTCACACAAATTCGAAACACACTAAGCTAATCGACATGACCTTGTTTTTATCGAGCAATATGCTTCAACATAAAGAATTATATTTTCAACACACCGCCTAATTAATTGTGTCTAAGCTATCTATATTTATCATAGATATTAATTTCTTGAACACTTCGACCTACACTCCTTTCGCCATTATGTTTGCAATCTGATTCACAGTTCTGCAGTGTTCCAAGTCCAACTCCACTTTTCTTCATGCTCTCGAAGATAATGGAACCTCATTTTGATGTGCTTGCTTTGACCATGTACTATCAGATTCTTCGTCAGATTGATAGCTGGCATGTTTTCGATCTTCATGGTAATTACTCCATGATCTTTCCTTGTTATCTCTTCGACCAAGTTCACCATTTATGTTGCTTGACATGCATAAAGAGAAGAAGTTATATACTCTGCTTCACATGATGATAATGCCATTATTGGTTCTTTTATCAAACTCCAAGCAACTAGTGCACCACCTAGCATAAACATATAGCCGTCTGCGGATTTTCGACATCAACATCACTACACCAACTTGAGTTAATGTAATTCACTAAATTGTATTATTTTCCTTCATCAGCTGCAGGAAATAAAATATCATAGTCGAGAGTTCCTTTTAGATGCCTTAATATCCTATTCGCCGCTTCTAGATGTGATACCTTTGCCTTCTGCATGAATCTACTCACCATGCCTACATTGTATGCTAAGTCAGGCCTTATGTGACAAAAGTACCTTAATGATCTAATAAGTCTTTTGTATTGTGTTGGGTAGACATCATCTTCATCTGAGTATTTCAAGAATTGCAGTCTTGGTTCAACAAGTGTCAAAGTCGAGTTGCATTTTTCCATCTCAAATCTCTTGAGTATTTAACTTGCATATCTTCTATGATGCATTATCAAACCTCAACTGCTCTTGTAGAATTCGATGCAAAGGAAATATGAAAAATTTCCCAGATCATACATTTCATATTGCATGCTAAGATCACCTTTTAAGTCTTAGATCTATTTCTTGTAGCTACCTGCTATAAATAGGTCATCGACATAGAGACATAGTATAAGATATTCACTATTGCTTCTTCTTACATATACTCCATGCTCAGTTGTGCACTTCACAAATTCCTTCCCGCTTAGAAAAATATCAATCTTCTTATTTCAAGCTCTTGGAGCTTGTTTGAGTCCATACATGGCTTTATGCAGTCTGTACAACTTTCTCTCTTTGCCTTTTTTCACAAACCTAATTGGTTGTGTGTAGCGGTAAAAATGTTGAAATTAAGCCATTGGATTGACTTAACTCATAAAATCAGTGAAAGTCGTCACCACACTTTTATTTTATGCAAATGAATGGGAAAAGAACGAATAAACCTAAAGTATAATAGAGATCTAGGTAAGGGGTTGGTTATGCAAAGGGAGTGTATTAGCACCCTAAACATCCATGGTACTCCGCATGAATCTCTTTGAAAATATGTGTATTTTGACTATAGAAGAAACATTTACAAAAATGAGATTGTGGACATGAGAAAATAAGTGTTTCTTTATTAATTTTTTCATCCACCGCAGTTGTGAACCTTTTGTGCCTATGTACCATCTTTCGTGTAATAGGGGATCAGGGCACTCATAGTTCTTCTAAAAAATTGAAAAGTTTGTGTGTTGGTTAATTTTAAGAGAAAGGTTTTAAATAGAAAATCCAAAGCGACAAAAATTTGAATGAGGTTAATGACTTTTAGTCTTTCAAAAAGATGTCAAAGTATGATTAAATTGATTAAAATTTGATTAAGAAAAAGGTTTTTGAAAATGCATGGACCTAAGTCCAAGTTTATTATGAAAGTGGTTCGAGGTAGAAAACAAGAATCCTTTGAAAAAGAGAGAAGATTTTGAAAATTAAATAAGAATGGAAGGAGATGAAGAGACTATCCTATGTACACAAAGTAAAAGCTAAGGTAAGGAAAGTATTATACTCCAAAATTTCCCTATCAATTCAATAGTCACATTAGTACTACGTTCCTAAGTTAAGAGTCATTGGTATTTAAAATTGTTTTGAATATCATTTCATGGTGGTGGTGGGGGGGGGGGGGGGGGGTATTAAATTTATAAGAAGGGGTGTGTTATTTCAAAATGGACCATCAAAATTTGATGGCCCATTAAGGATTGATTTGTTTTCTCTACAAAGTGGGGTGAATGATTTGGGTCATTTTTCAAAATGTTAGGTCTTCGCGTCCCATTGAAATAGTAAGGGGTTTGTTATGTGATTAGAAAGGAGGTATGTTTACACGGAAGAGGTATATTTTGAATCCGTACAGCCCATTAAGGACTTTTTTTAGGCCCATTTGCTTCTTTTTTTACCGGATTAAACTTCCTATTATGATTGTTTTTGTTATTATTATATACAGTTTATAACAGATATATCTCTATTGTTTTAGTGTTTATATTTAGTATCTTTATCATTTTATATCTTTTATTTATTATTTTGAAAACCGTTGACAAAAAGTCAAAATTAAGAAAGTTAGGGTTGAAACCCTGTCGTGTTCCCTGCGGCACCTTGTTCCTCATCCACTACCGAAGCCCAAAACCTAAAAAAAAGTTACTATATAGATTCAAAAAGGAGAAACGCATGTTTGTAAAAGCAGATCAAATCCATAATTAATATCTAAAATCATACAAAATCATATAGTTTTAACACATAATCAAATCAATTAATTTATAAACGAAACCAAATCGATTACAAATCAAATTAAATCTCCTAATTCATCAATCTACCCTAAATCAACAAAAAATAACGACAATTACAACATGATTTCCCAATTCATCTAATTCTAAAACACTATATAAACCTACGAATTTTAAGGAGAAAAAGGAGAGATAAAAAAGAACAGAGAGAAGAGGAGACAGAGTTGGAAGACTGACTCAAAGCTGTGGAAATCCAGAAAGTGCCTGGATTAGATTTTGGAGAATTAGATTTGAGTCCAGGGGTAGTCATCCCCCGTAAGTTCAAGTTCCCCATCTTTGCTAAATATGATGGGATCTCTTGTCCCAAACTCCATTTGAGGTCGTATGTTCGAAAGATCCAACCTCATACTGCTGACCGAAAATTATAGGTCCATTTCTTTCAAGAAAGTTTGGTCGGAACTCAACTTGAATGGTTCTAAGAGCTCGAAGGAACCAATAGTCACACATGGGAAGACTTGGCTGCTACTTTCTACAAGAAATATCAATTTAATGCTGACCTGGCACCGACTCATATGTAGTTGCAAAACATGTCCATGCGCTCGAACGAGGGTTTCAAAGAGTATGCCCAGAAATGGAGGGATCTAACTGGAAGGGTGCAACCTCCTTTGACTGACCAACAATTGGTGGATATGTTCACGGGAACTTTAACAGGCCCATTCTTTAATCTTTTGATTGGAAGCTCGTCGTCTGGTTTTACGAAGGTGATACTAACAGGAGAAAGGGTCGAAAGTGGTATTAAGAGTGGGAAGATTATGATGGATACATCTTCTAATGCTGCGAAGGAGTCATTCGGTGGTAAAGAAGAAGCCAATGTTGTCTATGGCCAGAAAGGTCATAGTAAGAATGACCACCATCAGTCTATGGGGGCGGTATTGATCTCTAATCCAGCGCCTGTTTAACAATCACAATAGGGCAACCGTCGAAGGCCAGACGCTCCATCAAGGCAGTTTACCAAGATCTGTATGCCTTTATCTCAGGCATTACAACATTTGTTAAAGGCTGAACTCATTTCACTACGGGATCCTCCTCAGAATCCCAACACATCCTCTCCAAAGTAGAATCCAAATGTGAGGTGTGCCTATCATTTGAACAATTCCAGGCACGACACCAGCAACTGTTAGGCCCTGAAAATCAAGATTCAGAATATGATCGATAATAAGGAAATTGAGTTTGATCCTCTGGAGACTCCGAACGTGATAACTGCACCTATTCCTAAGCATGATAAAGGCATAAGTGCTTTTGAGATGTTTTGTATGTTGCCTCCGTAAGTGATGTTGTTACTCCTCTCTCAACAGTCAAGGAGAATTTACTACAAGTCGATTTATTTTCGGATTATGTTAAAGAATGTTATTGTTGTGTAGTTCAACCCAATGGTTACGGGTTACTAAAGGAAGGCGTTCAGCGCCTGATGGATGGACATGTAGTTTTGATTGAGAAAGTTTTGAATGCTGGGAATTTGTGCTGAGATTTGTTTGTCATATCTAGTATTCCTTTCAGGATCACTTCCAAGGGTCCTATAAGGATTATTGTCAATCCAAAAGCTACTCCTTTAATCATTACAACACCTGGGCCCATCCCATATTCCTCGGAGAAGACTATTCCATGGAATTATGGGTCTGGCGTCTATTACCACGACATTAAACAAAAGTTGTTTGACAAAGATGATGAAGAGGTTTATCCCAATTTTGAAAATATTGCGGGGACCAGCAAAACTTCTAGAAGCAGAAGGATTTTCTCCCCGGAAATCTCTCCACCTGTTCAAGTCACAGTTACCAAGACAACTACCGAGGCTCGGGGTAAAGAGCCAATGATAGAGCTTGCCCAGATAGAGGCGCCAAAATAAGCTGCAGTCAAGGATACCTCTAGACAAGAGTTGGAAGAGGTTTTAAAAATCATCCGCAAGAGCGACTATAAAATTGTTGAACAGCAGGGGCAGACCCCGTCCAAAATATCCATGCTATCTTTACTACTGTGTTCTGAAGCCCATGCGCAGGCTTTAGTAAAATTCTTGAAGACTTCTCATGTGCCGTAAGAAATTTCGGATGATCAATTTGGAAGTTACGTATCGAGTTTAACAACTGATAATGGATTAGGCTTCTTCGATGTTGACCTGACTCTAGAGGGGAGAAATCATAATAGGGCCCTGTATGTCTCCATTGAATGCAGGGGCACTATGTTGGCTCATGTGTTAATTCATATTGGCGCTTCTCTGAATGTTCTACCAAAGGGCGCTCTTGACAGACTGGATTTCAAAAGGGTTATGCTGAAACCCAATGACATTGTAGTTCGGTCCTTTAACGGGTCCAAAAGAACGGTACATGGAGAAGTGGATCTTCCTATCAAAGTGGGTCCACAGATATTTGAATCCACCTTCTATGTAATGGACATCCGGCCAGCTTATTCTTTTCTATTAGGACGCCCCTGGATCCATGCGGTAGGAAATGTTACCTCCACCTTACACCAGAAATTAAAGTATCTTGTGAAAGGGAAGATTGTTACTGTCTGCGGAGAAGAGGAGTACATGGCCAACCATTTGAATTCATTTCGGTATGTAGAAATGGACGGTGAATTCGTCGAGACTCCCTACCAAGATTTTGAAGTAACTTCCCCTGCTTCTATTAAAGATGTTTCTGCCATGCCAAAGACTACCAGGGTTCCTTATAAGATGGATTCCTTGAAAGATGCCAAAGCTATTATAGAATAAGGTGGTTGTACTATTTAGGGTCATCTTCCTAACATCCCTTACAAATCTGACAAGTTTGGTTTGGGCTTTACTGCAGAAGGTCAAAGGTTTGTACGTCGCGCTCGTGTTGGAAGACCTCCATTTCGTGTCGGCGACAATGAAGTCAATGTAATAGAAGATGTTGACGGTGATTGTGATATCAGTAATTGGATCTTTCCTACCATTAGTGATGGACTCGACAATTGGAAAGCAGAAGATATTTTCCCTATCTCCATTAGTCAGGAGTAATAGCTATTTCTATTTTTATTAGCTTTAAGAAGTTTGGTTATGTAATTTCTTTTAAAATAATGACTTTAAACCGTGTGTCTTGCCCGGGGCATAATGGTTCATTTGTTAAGGGTTGTCATTTCATAAGTCATATTTTCATAAAAACATTGGACATTTTGCATTCAAATTTTACGCTCTGTGTCTTTTACTTTATTGCATTTTCGAATAGCTACATGTTCTTATACACACCTACGCACTACATTGCAGATCTACATCCACTCTGGATCTCGTTGATAGTGATTATGCTATTACAACTTATGACTTTGAAAATCCGATCTACCAAGCCGAGGACGAAGGTGAGGAAGATTGTGAAATACCTGGAGAACTGGACAGACTCTTAATACAAGAAGAAAAACTATCCAACCACATGAAGAGCCAGTCGAAGTTGTAAATTTGGGTACCGAGGCAGACCAGAAAGAGGTCAATATATGCGCCAACTTAGAAGACAGTGTCAAGAACAGTTTGATTCAGATGTCGCATGACTATGTTGAAATCTTTGCTTGGTCATACGAAGACATGACAGGGCTCGATACTGATATTGTGGTTCACCTTCTATAAATGAAAGAGGGTTGTTCTACGATTAAGCAGAAGGTTCGTCGCATGCGTCTTGAAATGTCGGAAAAGATCAAAGTCGAGGTTATGAAACAATTCAATGCAGGGTTCCTAGCAGTGACGTCATATCCTTAATGGGTTGCTAATGTTGTTCCGGTACCAAAGAAAGATGGAAAGGTACGTATGTGTGTAGATTATAGAGACCTGAGTAGGGCAAGCACCAAGGATGACTTTCCGCTTCCCCATATTGATGTTCTGGTTGACAACACCGCATAACATAAAGTATTCTCCTTCATGGATTGTTTATCCAGATACAATCAGATCAAAGTGGCACCTGAGGACATGGAGAAGACGACCTTTGTCACACAGTGTGGCACTTTCTGTTACAAGGTCATGCCTTTTGGGTTGAAGAACATCGGGGCAACTTATGAGCGTGCCATGGTAGCCTTATTTCACGACATGATTCATCACGAGATAGAAGTCTACATCGACAACATGATAGTAAAGTCACAGACTGAAGAAGAACATCTTGATCATCTGCATAATTTATTTGAAAGGTTGGAGAAGTACAAACTAAGGCTAAATCTGAACAAATGCACCTTTGGGGTGATGTATGGAAAACTCCTAGGTTACTTCGTCAGCGGTAAAGGTATTAAAGTTGATCCCACAAAATTTAAAGCTATTCAAGAAATGTCAGCTCCCTGCAATGAGAAGGAATTCAGAGGTTTATTAGGATGAATGAATTACATTTCCCGATTCATTTCCCATTTGACTTCTACTTGTGAACCAATCTTCAAGCTGTTAAAGAAAGATCAAGCAGTAAAATGGAACGACGACTGTCAAATAGCCTCTAACTTCACCAGTTGAAGGAAGTCTTCTAATCATGTACTTAAAAGTGTTAGAGAATTCAATGGGGTGTGTACTAGGGCAGAATGACAAGTCTGGTCAAAAAGAGCATGCAATATACTTCCTTAGAAAAAAGTTTACCAACTGTGAAACAAGATATTCACTGCTCGAGAAAACTTGATACGCTTTGGCATGGGCTGCTCGCCGACTAAGACAATATATGTTGAACCATACTACTTTATTAATCTCTATAATGGGTCCCATCAAGTACATATTCGAGAAGCCAGCTCTCTCCGGAAGAATAGCCCGATGGTAAATGGTCTTAACAAAATACAACATTCAGTACACCACTCAAAAAGAAATCAAAGTAAGTGTACTGGAAGATCATTTGGCACATCAAGCTGTAGATGACTATCAGACTATGAATTTCGAATTCCCGGATGAGAACATTTTGCTAGTTACAGATTGTGAAAAGCCTGAACCGTATGAAGGACCTGAGGTAGGATCCAGATGGACTATGGTTTTCGATAGAGCTTCTGTGATCGGTGGAAATAGAACTGACTGTTTTTTAAGCTGGTTTCGCGAAATGTCGCGGTAAGCAAGAGTCGCCACCGTCTTTTATGTTCTCCAACATAGAAAGGACAAAAGCACAGCAAAATTCCTTCTTTGAGAATGTTTCTCGGTTCGGGAGGTAGATTTATAGAAAGGGAAGGTGTTAGCACCCTTTCTATCCGTGGTTATCCACGGGCTCTTAGGTACTTGCTCTTATGTTTTCAAAAGATGTTTGCCTTTCAAGTATGTGTGGATTTTGAAAAAGTTTCGTTTGAAAAATTTCTAAGTAACTCTTGTATCAGTCCTCAAGAGTGTTTGAAAAGTTTGTTTTGAAAGTGTGAGGTGTGAAAAGTATTTTGTTTGTTTGAAAAGAGCAAGTACCCATGAGTCATCTACCTACCCTAAGGAATAAGCTGTGTAAGTGTCCTTTAGGTAGTGCCATCCCACCATTGAGAGGTAAGTAGCACCACCGTTGGAGGTGTTCGGGTCAATTCGATTGTAGGGACAGTGTGGTCACCGAAGTAACAGTTAGGACAGCTTAGAAGTAACCCTAATGTCCTAGATCCTTTTTAATCCGAGGCAACCATTTCGAGGCAACTGTTTCGAGGCAACTGTTTCGAGGCAACTGGATCTTTGGATTAAGGGTGACCTCTAAGACGTCCTATACTTGATGACCACGTTTCGAAGGCAACGAATGAGGCGTACCCTAGAAGTGGTGTGTGTATTTGTGTGTTGTTTTCATGTTATGTTTGTCTTTGTAATTAGTGAGCTACGAGTTATTTTCATTTACATACATTCTTTCATGCAAGTTTAGCAGTTAAGGGATGCGGAATGTAAATTGCAGAAATGTAAATCCTACGCTATTACAAGGTGTGGGTCTATACATCGCCAAAAATTACAAAGACCCGTTTTTGGTAAATAAGTACGGAAAGTAAATATAACAGTAAACCTAATTAATTATTACATGTCTTGGAAGCAATTACATAATAATAAACTAAGCGCGAATAAAAATTAAATCGGAAATATTCTAAGGGTGTTGACCCTTTTAAGAAAAGAAATTGATTTTTTGGTCTTTTTTGTAATTAAAATGAAATTAAAGCTAATTAATGACTAATTAATTAATTTAATTAAAAGAAAATATTTTTTTGTTCTTATGTTTTTATGAAATAAAAGAAATGAAATAAAATTAAAAGTTAACTTTACCTAATTCTAGATCTATTTTAATTATTTAAGAAAAGGAATTAAAATTGCCTAATTAAACTATTTTAGTTAATGTTTATTTACAAAATAAAATAATAATGATGATAATGTTAATTCTATTTTTTTGATTTTTTATGAAAAATGTGTTAATTGGTTAATTTGTTAATAATAATAAAATAAAAAAGGTTAGAAATTAAATTGGAAAATAAAAAATGAAAAGAAAAGAATAAACCAAATGGAGGGGGTATTGGGCCAGGAATGGGGGTGTGTTGTTGAAACTGTGGCCCATTGAACCTTCAGCTCATTGACTTTTCATGGTGGCCTATGCATGCGCTGACTCCAGAGTATGGTGTCCCTCACTTTTTGTCCTTTGGATCTGTGTTGATGACACTTGGCTGCTTGGATCTGTGAGGCTCATGGTGTCCAGCGCTTGGAATGCTGCACAGGAAAGCTTTTGGAAAAATAATATGAAATTATAAGGGGACCTGGGAATCGAACCCAGGTCCCAAAGATTGCAAAGTGCACAGCCAACCAACCGAACCAAGCGCACTAGTTGTAAACATAATAGAAACAAAATAATATATGGAATAAGTGCCCTATAGGCTGAAACACGCGCGTGAATTTGAACTGACCACTCACATGCTGCCACGGTCTTCGTCTTCAACCTTTTCTGCAAATATGAAAACACATAGCGGGGGTTTTAAACCCCCACAAAATACAGGCATTTCAAGAATAGCGAATAGACGCTCGTGAAGCATAAATTAGGCACGAGGTGTCCATCAAAACCGTCTAGTCCAGCTGATTTCAACCATGCTTGTTTGGGGTTCCAATTTTACAGTATATAAAAACCCCTAATTCGAAGCTCTGAAAAAACCTAGAAATTGTCAATGGTGATTTGCATTTTACAGCACCATAATCAAATTAAAATGCACAGAAAGCTTTGTAATGGTATCAGCAATGCATAATAACGTTCAAAATGAATTAAAGAGGCATAGAAATGGAGTTCAGTTTCTCAAAATTTGGACAAACCGGGGGGGGGGGGGGGGAGGGGTGATGAGCGATTCTTTGGGGTTCTGCGCTTGATTCTGATTGCCAAAGGTTGCTGGTGATGCAAGGAGTGTATTGGAATCAAAATGGAAGCTTGAATCGTACTGTAACTAGGTTTTCAGTTTGTGATTTTTTCTTCAAAATTTGGAAATGGCTTATGCTGTATGGGGCTCTCTAGGTCGTGAATTGCATCTGGAATGCTTGCCTATATGTTATGTAATGTGTATCAATCCAAATAAAGAGCCTTGAAGCCTTGTCATTATGTTTTGGATTATGCCATGAACACCATTAAAACAACTTTCCATCCTTGTGAAAATTTGAATTTTTATGCCCATAATAGGCCTTGTACGAATTTGGAAGGTATTTCAAGGTGTATCAAAGCTAATCAACACAAAATATATCCCTCCATTAATTTCTTTGATTTTTATTTGAATTTTAAAGATTTAAAATGAATTAAATCAAATAAAATTAAATAAAAATGGAAAAATTAATTTTAAATCTTGAAATAAATTGTGGGACACGTGGGAGGCATGGCCAAGCTGAATCAAGTGGAAAAAGTGGGCTCTCTTTGTCAAAAATGAAATTTCAAGGATAGTTGACTTTGGCCATTTCACAAAAATTTCCCAACTTCTCCAATGCATATCTTGCTCAATTTTGAAGCTATGAACATGTTCTTGGACATTTTGGAAAGGTCTTGAAGTCCTCTAACCAATGTCTTTGGTCCCATGTCATTTTGATTTACCAATATCAAGTTATGGTCTTTGACTTAAAGTGCCTTTTTGTTGACTTTTGAAAATGACCTATAATGTTGAAATTGATAACTTTTTGTGAGAGCATTTCTTGGACTTGGAATGTGAATATGAGTTGTAGGAAATTTCTTCTCCTTCAAGATGAGCATTGGATGGGATTTTTCTGATGAACCATGAAAGAGTTATGCCTTGGTCAAGTTACAGTTGACTTTTCAGCTGTCCAAAAATAGAAACTTTTGCATCTTGATGATTTTTGAGCCATTCTTGTGAAATCATGGTCAAGATTTGACCAAATGATGATTGTGGCTTCAAAATAAGAAGTTGACCAAAAATTTTGACTTTTGACTGCCAAATGACCATTTTGCCCCTACAGTTGATTGTGAAGCAATTAGGGTTTTTGACAGTGCAACTTGACCTTGTGAGCCTTGAAACTTGACATGTGGATGCTTGAAAATGTTTATAGGCATATGGGACTTGATTGGACCCTTGAAAACCTCAATTTCTTTGCAAGAACCACAACCCTAATTTTTACTGTGTTAGGAGGCAATTGGACTGTGCAACCCTTGAGAGATTTTGAATCATCTAGAGATTGATCTTGGCAAATTTTGAAGAATATGGGAGGGCAAATTTTGGGGTACAACAGCTTCTAACGCACTTGGAAACGGAATAGATGCTGTAATTATCTCTCCCTAGGGTTGTCATATGCCCTTCACTGCCAGACTTTGCTTTGACTGCACCAATAATATGGTTGAATATGAAGCATGCATCATGGGTATTAAAGCTGTTATTGATCTGAGAATCAAATTCCTGAGTGTATATGGGGATTCATCCTTGGTAATCAGTCAGGTCAAGGGAGAATGGGATACGAAGCATCTGAATCTTATCCCTTACCGAGAACATGTGCTAACCTTTATTCCGTAATTCAAAGAGATTACTTTTGAGCATATCCCAAGAGAAGAGAATCAGTTGGAGGACGCATTAGCTACCATGTCATCCATGTTCAAGGTCAGATAGGACAATGAGGCTCCCAGAATTACCATTGAAAGAGTCGACGAACCGACACATTGCTACGAAATTGATACTGATGGAGTAGAAGAAAAACCTTGGTTTCATGAAGTGAAAAGGTACCTTGAAGCTCAAGAATACCCTGAAGAGGCACCGATCAATGACAATAAATTCCTATGGAGGTTCTCGTCTAAGTTATTTTCAAGCAATGGAATTTTGTACAAGCATAATCATGATTCAGCTCTGTTCGTTGTGTATATAAGAAAGAAGCAGAGAAAATTATGGAAGATATGCACGAAGGCATCTTTTGTACTCACTCCAATGGGCATACTATGGCTAAGAAGATTTTTAGAGCAGGTTACTATTGGTCGACTATGAAAACCGATTGTCACCACCACTCGAGAACTTGTCATAAATGCCAAATCTATGCTGATAAAGTTCATGTTCCTCCATTACCTTTGAACATCATGACTTCTCCTTGGAAATTAGCAATGTGGGGCATTGATATGATTGGAGAAATCAAGCCTACTTCTTATAACAGACATTACTTCATTCTCGTTTCCGTTGACTATTTCACAAAATGGGTTGAAGTAGCCTCGTTCGCCTCTGTTACCAAGAATGTGGTCGCCCGGTTCATAAAACATAATCTTATCTGCTCTGCATGCAGTATAAGATCAAACACCACAACTCTTCTCCGTATTGACCAAAGATGAATGGCGTAATGGAAGCCGCCAACAAGACTATTAAGAAGATCATACAGAAGATGGTTGTAACTTACAAAGACTGGAACGAGATGTTACCATTTGCTCTTCATGGCTATCTCCCTTCAGTGCGAACATCAACTGGGGAAACTCCATTCTCTCTGGTTTATGGTATGGAAGTTATCCTACCTGTCAAAGTTCAGATTCCTTCTCTGAGGATTATGAAGGAAGCAGACTTAGACGAAGACGAGTGGATTTAGACCAGGATAGACCAGTTGAATCTGATTGATGAAAAGAGGCTTACGGCTGTCTGTCACGGTCAGATGTATCAAAAACGTATGACCAAGGCATTCAACAAGAAAATCAAGCATTGAGTATATCAGGCTGGCGACTTGGTAATAAAGCGCATCATTCTACTGCAAGGTGATCCCAGGGGAAAATGGACTCCCACCTACAAAGGGCCATTTGTTGTCAACAAAGTATTTTCAGGCGGTGCTATGATACTAACCACCATGGATGGTGAAGATTTCCCGCACCCTATGAACGTGGACATAATTAAAAAATACTACTCATGAAAATGACCCTCTAGGTTGACTGGCCTAGGAAAAAATAAGGGAATTCCGGCGAACCAAAAGGGTTAGGGAAAAAATTAGGGATATATATAAAAGATTGTACGCCAGGCAAGTCGAAAACCTGAAAAGGCGGCATGGGCAAGAAAGGGTATCCCGGTGGACTGAAAACCCGAAAGGGAGGTCTAGGAAAAAGTTAAGGATTAAAAGCATAAGACTATGTCCCATTTGATCACTTACTGCAAGCTTTATTACCAAAGTTAAAAGTTCAAATGGTACAAATAAGTTCAATCAACTTCTTCCGACATCAAGGGATGAGATGTTCGAAGACATAGGGACAATAGCGGAGTTGGAACCCAACGTGATCACTTCCACATAGCTATATGTTTTATTTTAACTTTTTGCTCTTTTCATTTCATGAAAATTTCCTCTTACTATGATTTATATCTCTTTGTACAAAATCGCCTGTTTATAGGCAAACTATCAATACAAATACACCCTAAAATTCAAACTTTTTGTTTTTTTAATTTGTCTATTTTGTTTGCAAAAACTTCCAATGACTAAAATTGAATGAACATATGCATATGAACATGATTAACTATTAACAAATATATGCATGAGAACAGGAACAAGCATTTACTCAAGACTCTAGAAGTTGGGATGACGTTCAAGCTGTCCACAAATCCCCACAGAGCCACTTCCATGGGATTACCCCCACAGAGTAGTCTTCATAAAACAATCTTCAACAAATATATATCCCCTACAAAATAGGATACACCAATCATAATCACCATTCGGACCCCCCAGCAGATAAAAGAATATGATCTTTTTTCTGGCAATATCACCCACCTATGGAGTTCAAATCAGTACAGTTCGTGGAAGTTCTCTTCCCCAATTGAGTTTATTCGTCCAAAACTCTAAAAACCTCTACAAATTTATTCTCTCCAACAAAGCTAATTTCCTCAGCAAGGGTGTTTCCTCAGCAAAGTATTTCTCTGTTAATAGGGTTGATTCCCCCAAAAGGGTTTATTTCCCCAATAGATTACAGTCTCCCTAACTTAAGTCTATTTCTCAAATGGCTATGAATCATCGGCAAAATCCCTCTCCCTAATGAAGTCGCCAATATCCCCGGAGAGTTACTACGAAACCTGAACCCAGACCAGATATCGGTTAACTTTATCCTCCCCGGACGAGTCGAAAGGTTATCCATCTCTTTTATCCCCAGTTGGGGTATATAAGAATTAAAATCCCCAGTAGAGTGATGGACGACTAATGTTCCTAAACTCTTCTCCCCAAACAGAAGTCAACATTCCCTAGCGGAGTTTCCTCAAACAGCAAGCAGGAATCCCTGGCGGAAGAATTCTAGACAAGGTTGAAGATTGCACATGTTCTTCATCCCGTACACCAGCTAGGGATTCATTTTCCCCAGTAAGATGTCATACGGAACTATTGATGCACATCCAACAACATTTCACATGCATACATCACTTACCAATATCATAGAATATGCATACGAAACACATATAACACAATCTCATTTATTTTGAGAACATCATTACATTATGCATTTCATACATCATGACATTGCATACAACTAAATCTTTACCTTTTCAGGAAAGGTCAATCAACAGACAAACATTATCAACTACTTATATGACCTGACAGTCTTCTCAAAGGCTACATCTGACAAAGGGCTATTTAAGTAAATTCCTCAGAGGGTCATTCTCAAATAGACTTCTTCTGGCTCAGATTAAATCGAGTGTAGATTTATTCTGATACTTCTTCCAGTTGAAGACGGTCGTAGATAGCTTCTGGCTCAGATTAAATTGACCATAGATTTATTCTGATACTTCTTCCAGTTGTAGATAGGCATAAGTGTCTTATGGCTCAGATTAAATCAAGCATAGATTTATTATGATACTTCTTCCAGTAGACAAATTCTGGCTCAAATTAAATCAAGTGTATATATATTCTGATACTTCTCCCAGTTAAAGACGGATGCAAACATCTTCTGGCTCAGATTAAATTAAGCATAGATTTATACTGATACTTCTTCCATTAGACATTTTCTGGCTCAAATTAAATCGACCATAGATTTATTCTGATACTTCTCCCAGTTAAAGACAGACGCAGACATCTTATGGCTCAAATTAAATCAAGTGTAGATTTATTCTGATACTTCTCCCAGTTATAGACGGGCAGAAACATCTTCTAGCTCAGATTAAATCAAGTGTAGATTTATTCTGACACTTCTTCCAGTAGACATTTTTTTGGATAAGATTAAATCGAGCGTAGATTTATTCTAATACTTTTCCCAGTTAAAGACAGGCGTAAACATCCTATGGCTCATATCAAATCAAGCGTATATTTATTATGATACTTCTTCCAGTTAAAGTCGAGCATAGACTTAGTCTAAATTCTATCAACATTTACTTTGGATGGTATCTATAAGCCCATCTCCGATGACTCACTGTCGCCTCTCCAAATGGCATCTATAAGCCCATCTCCGATGACTCACTGTTGCCTCTCCAAATGGAATCTTTAAGTTCATTCCCAGTATAATCAACCAACGGAGTTACTTCGTGCACCGGCGGGTGCAAATTTCTGGGCACTTAAGTGTTCAATCATCTTCTACCTTCAAGTCACGAATGGCGGACATGCCATTCTAACTCTTCAGGTTTAAGAAGATTGAACAGGGGCAGTTGTTGTACCCCAAAATTTTCCCTCCATTTTTCTTCAAAACATGCTCACAAAGGTCTCAAATACTCAAAATTATTCAAGAGTTGACTGGTCAAACCTCCTCCTAAGCAAGGGTCTACAACTAGGGTTTTGTGCTTCTCAAGGAAGATTAAGTTGCAAGGGTCTTAAAGGACTTTCATGGTTCATCATGGGTCCTCAATAGTTCTTATTTCAAGCTTCAATTCTTGCATCACATGATTGCTCAGTCAATGGCTCAGAAGGTTGAAAGTCAATTGTATTAGGTAAAAAGTCAACTATGGTCAACATACAGTCAAACTTCAGGATTTTTTTATCAACATCATAATTTTGAAGTTATGTTCATCATTTAATCAAGGGTTGATCACGATTCCTCAAGGAAAGTCCTCAAATCATCAAAGGTCAAAAATTGCCAAATTAGGATTTTGATTGAAGATGACTGATCATTGACTTTTGGCCTAGTGCATGACCTAATGGCTTAAAGCATGATATCAAGGGCTCAAATACAACATATTGACCTAATTACATGGCTCAAGATATTTCCAAAGATACAAGTGATTGATAGTTGAAGAATTGAATTAATTGATAAAAAGTCAACAATCACACAAAAGTCAAACTTTGACTTTTTGGTCAGCATTGGAATTCAGAAATCAAGAATCATCAAAACATTAAAAATTATCAAGTTTGATCATCAAGAATTAAAAAAAATTCAACAAAAGTCAAAAGTTGGAAAATTTTCCAACACTTAGAAAAATTTCTAAGTGTTTTATTCTTAATGAAGTCACTACTTTATAGCCATTTTTCACTAAGATCCAATTGATTCAGCAAAAACTCAAAACATGAAAGTTGTAGATCTTGATTCAAGCTTTCCAAAATGTCAAAGAACACAAATATATCATTTTTTAGCTAGGATATTCGAAGAGAAGAAGTTGTCCATTCAAACTTGAATCATAAGTCATTTTTTGATGAATTTATGGCCAAAACTCCAATCTAAGCTACATGATCTCACTTTTCATGCCATTAAACTTCTAAGTCTAACCTTGATCAGAGATTTTCATGAATTCAAAGTGTATTACACAAGGATTTAAAGCTTTGTCCAAGTCTTGATGCCATTTTTGGATTAATTTGCATAAAGTCACTTTGCATCTTTGATAAAGCAACCTTTATGTCAATAACTCATCACTTAAACTTGTAACTTGCTCCTAATCAGATCTCACAAAATCTCAATATCAGAATCAAACTCTAGAGGTCAGCAAAATCATGGCAAATCCCTTGAATCACTCCCTTTCTTCATCATGAAGCAACTTGCTTATTTGTGCATTTTCAAACCAAATGACCAAACCATACTCCCATATGAACTGAGCTTGATTTCTTCAAGTTAGAGGGACCATTTGCAACCTCTATAAATACCTCTCCATGCCCTAGAACTCAACACACGAAAATTTTCTCAAAACCACCATTGAAGCAAGTTCAAACCATAAACAACAATCCACTTGTGCATTCTCTGAATTTTCACTTCAGACACCTTTTATACATCAAATAGAAGTTGTCCAAACACTCTTGACACAATTGTAACACCACCACCATCATCATCCAAACTCACTTTCACCATTTGCAACTTGATTTGGTTGGAAAGTTTCAGAGGGTTCTAAGGCAAGCTGAGCATATCATTAGCTTCATGGGAGTTCAAGGAAGCTTTTTGCACCATTACATTGTCTCTGGGAGTGGTGGAACGAGTTCTGAATTTTGCTTCAAGAGGTAAGTTTTCTTGAATTTCAAAACTCCATATACATGCACCCTTTGTGTTCAAATAAAATATCAATAATGTAGATATCAATGTCTTGAAGCTTAGCCCTAGCTTAATTGTTATTAAATGCGCTTGTAAGTCGAGATTCATGATTCTGAACTTTTTTAGGGTTTTTCTGGTTATTGCTTATTTTTTAGTTTTGATTCAAATCAATGATACCATTGGATTCTTGATGAAATTTCGATGAACTTCCATGTTTACATTTTTGTAAATGGACGACAAATGAGGGAACTGAGTTTTCAACCATGGATGTTGATGATGATGATGATTTAGTGAAGAAGATGAAGATGGTGGCTCCATCTTTTCAAATTTAAAAAACAAGTTTATTATATATTTGTTAGTTGTTGTGTTAATACCAGATGAAATGACCGCCCTAGCGGCAAGCGTGTGTGTGAGTAAGGCTTTGGTGTGCCAGGGCAGGGTTCGATCCCTGCCTCTGAAATTTTATTTTTTCAGCATTTTCTTTGTAGATCAGGTACAAGCAATCCCAACGCGCGCATGGTGTACCTAAACTCCACACCATCAAATCTCAACTATCTTGATCCAACGTTCCCAAATCAGCACACCTATGGCGCACTTTAAGGAATTATCCATACCAAATCCAGCACAGTACTGGGCTTTGGCCAGTTTTGGGCTTGATAAATTGTTTTTCTTACCCCCAATCTGCTTCTATCCCAGGCCCATCTAATTTTCTTAATTTTGTTTTAATTAAATTTTTATTTTTTAATCATGTTATTTATTTAAAAAATCATAAAATCATAAACAAATTAGATTTAGGTTTTAATAAATTAATTTAATTTTTATTTAATAGAAATTAATTAATTTGATCACACTTTGTTTTATTTTAAATAAATAACTAATTAATTAATTAGAATTAGGTTTTATTACTGATTTTACATTTCAAATATTTTTATAAATACAAATAACAAAAATATTTTCTTGAATGCTTAGAATTTTTTAGGGTTTTTAATATCCTTTCCCTTTCCAATCACTGCGCGTTTAATTATTTTTCGCCTTATTATCATTATGTAACTGTCAATGATATGTAATAGATAAATTAGGACTTCTTTACATTTTTCCCCATTTTAAGGTTTTTAATTCCCCCATCCCCAAAGCATTGTAATAGCGTAGATTATTTCCCGCATTTTTACTTTCTGCAATTATGTATGAATGCATGTATATATTTAACTGTATAGTAACTAGGCGTGCATGGCAAGACATAAAAAACAAATGTTAGAAAACCTAATCTCAAGACAAATACTTGAAATCAAAACACTTCGCACACACACACCTCTAGGGTGACCCTCATTTGTTGCCTCGGATTTAAACAGTCATATCCCTCGAACCTGGGACACTTTAGCAAAGATCCTTTGGTTAAAAGATCGTAGTCTCTATATGACCCTTTGATGCTGCCTCGATAAAACGATCTTAGGTCATTAGGATAATTTCCAAAGTGTTCTATGAGTTTCCTTTGTGACTATACGATGACCCACGCCTGTCCCTCAAAACATCCAAAGATAGGGCTTCCTACAAACTAATGGTATGATAGCACTATCTAAAAGAAACGAGAAAAAGAACAAATACTTTTTGAGTAGGTTGATAGATCGTAGTCGCTTTCTCACAAACAAAACAATTTCTCACACATACACTCTCTTTTCTAAAATATTTTCAAAGACAAAAACTTTGTATGCATTCTCAACTATACGAGAATCATTACAAAGTTTGCCAAACTTAGGCATCTTTTCAAAATATTCTTTCAAACACACATACACAAATAATTTTCAAAAGTGAGCTTGCAACTAAGAGCCCGTAGATAACTACGGATGAAAAGGGTGCTAACACCTTACCTTTACATAACCTACCCCCCTAACTCAAAAATTCTCAAAAGGTCTTTCCAGTTCTTTTCACCCTTTCCTTTATTGAATAAAAGAAAAGTCGATGGCGACTCTTGCTATCCGTAACATTTGCGATAAAACGCAAAACCTAACAGTCAGTTCTTCCACTGTATTAAAGAGGCCCTTGTGCTTTTCTCTCTAGTGTTATCCATGATACCCTTAAGGAAACCACCTTATGGGGAGGGTAGAATATACAGAGGCAAAAACTAGGAGCCTACCAACTAAGTATACCTTTCATAAAATCATGTTACTATACCAGACTGTTGTACCCTAAAATTTGCCCTCTCATTTCTCAAGGCATGTCTCACAAAGATTCTCAAAATTCAAGCTTGCGCAAGTGCAATTGGATTTTTTAGCATCAAATTAAAGAGGAAGCTGTTAAAAAAGGGGAAAGTGGATAAAATAATTTTTTTGACGAAATTGGAGAAAAACAAGCCTTTTTTGATTCAGCTCCTTCGATTGGCCTTTTGGCCTCTTTCGATGCAAGCTTGGCTTGTATCCTTCGACTGGGAACTGGCCCCTGACACGCTGGCTTTAATTTACAAGACAGGAGTTTCCTGCATGCCACCTTCGGTTGCATCTTTGACCTCACATGGTTCATAATAAAATGGCTGCCCATATTCCTGCTTCGATTGAATGTTTGATGCTTGCATGCCTGTGTTGACTGTAGTAATCGTCTAAGGTTCCTTCATCATCCATTGAGGTAGTAGTCATCTCAGATTCCTTCATTATCTTCTGAGGTAGTAATCGTCCAAGGTTCCTTCATCATCTGTTGAGGTAGTAATCATCTCATATTCTTTCATCATCCGTTGAGGTAGTAATCATCTTAGATTCCTTCATCATCCGCTAAGGTAGTAATCATCCAAGATTCCTTCATTATCTGCTGAGGTAGTAATCATCCAAGGTTCCTTCATCATCCGTTGAGGTAGTAATCATCTCAGATTCCTTCATTATCTGCTGAGGTAGTAATCATCCAAGGTTCCTTCATCATCCATTGAGGTAGTAATCATCGCAGATTCCTTCATTATCTACTGAGGTAGTAATCATCCAAGGTTACTTCATCATCCGCTGAGGTAGTAATCGTCCAAGATTCTTTCATTATCTGCTGAGGTAGTAATCGTCTCAGATTCCTTCATTATCTGCTGAGGTAGTAATCGTCCCAGATTCCTTCATTATCTACTGAGGGATTAATCATCCAAGGTTTCTTCATTACCTCTTGGAGTAGTAATCGTCCAGGATTCCTTCATCATCTATCACCATCAAGCTTAATTCCTGAAACCAGATAGGATAAATATCTGTGAACAAATTAATTTTAGATCAATTCCCGAAATAAGACAGGGTGACCATCTACATGACAAACACTTCCTTGAAACCTCTGCTGGTTCAGTTTAAATCCATCAATGGTTTATCCTGATTCCTTTTCGGTAGACACTTTCTCTGGTTTGGATAAATCGCTCCAAAGATTTATCCTAATTCTTTTCAGTTAAAGATATTCAAGACCTCTGCTGGTTCAGTTTAAACCGATCAATGGTTTATCATGATTCCTTTCTGGTAGACACTTTCTCTGGTTCAGATAAATCTCTCAAAGATTTATCTTGATTCTTTCCAGTTAAAGAATATTCAAGATCTCTACTGGTTCAGTTTAAATTTATCAATGGTTTATCCTGATTCCTTTCCGGCAGACATTTTCTCTGGTTCAGATAAATCGCTCCAAGATTTATTCTGATTCTTTCCAGTTAAAGAATATTCAAGACCATTGTTGGTTCAGTTTAAATCGATCAATCGTTTATCCTGATTGCTTTCTGGTATACACTTTTTCTGGTTCATATAAATTGCTCCAAAGATTTATCCTGATTCTTTCCAATTAAAGATATTCAAGACCTCTGCTGGTTCAGTTTAAACCGGTCAATGGTTTATCCTGATTCCTTTCCGGTAGACATTTTCTCTGGTTCAGATAAATCACTCCAAGACTTATTATGATTCTTTCCAGTTAAAGAATATTCAAGACCTCATCTGGTTCAGTTAAAATTAATCAATAGTTTATCCTGATTCCTCTCCGGTAGACATCTTCTCTGGTTTAGATAAATCGCTCTCAAGATTTATTCTGATTCTTTTCCAGTTGAAGCCAATTTTAGACTTAGTCTAATTTCTGTCAACAATCACCTTTGGATGGAATCTATAAGCCCAACTCTGACAACTCTCCATCATCTCTCCAAATGGGATCTTTAAGCATATTCCCTACACAATCAACCACCACATCATCAAGTACAAATTTATGGGCACTCTAGTGTTCAATCATATTTCACCTTCAAGTCACAAATGGAAGACTCGCCAATCTAACTCTTCAGGGTTAAGAAGATTGAACAGGGGCAGCTGTTGTATCCCAAAATTTACCCTCTCATTTGTCAAGGCATTTCTCACAAGGATTCTCAAAATTCAAGCTTGCACAAGTGCAATTGGATTTTTCAGCATTAAATTAAAGAGGAAGCTGTTAAAAAAGGGGAAAGTGGATAAAACAATATTTTTGACAAAATTGGAGAAAAACAAGCCTTTTTCGATTTAGCTCCTTCGAGTGGCTATTTGGCCTCTTTCGATGCAAGCTTGGCTTACATCCTTCTACTGGGCGCTGGCCTCTGACACACTGGCTTTGATTTACATGGCAGGAGTTTCCTGCTTGCCACCTTCGATTGCATCTTTGGCCTCACATGGTTCACAATACAATGGCTACCCATATGTCTGCTTCGATTAAATTTTTGATGATTTCCTGCCTGTGTTGTCTGGATATACATTTCCCTCCATGCTTGCTTTGATTCACAAAGTGATGGATGGCTATATACAGCTTTCGATTGGGCCTTAGATTCCTTCTTAAAAAGCAAGGGGCTCCCACCATGCTAGCATGCACAAGGAAAAAGGCCTCTTGTAGCCTCCTTCGATTACAAGTCAAAAAGCCTCCTTTTGGCATCCTTCGATTGCACAATTTACTTCCTGCATGCCTCTTTCGTTTGAGCATCTTTGCCAGCCTATCATGCCTCTTTCGTTTGGGCATGTGGCCTCATTTTTTGCAATCTTCGTGTGTGCCCTTTTTACCTCCTGAATTCTTTCTTCGTTTGGGTGTGTGACTTTCTTCAATACAAGCTAGGGTTTACATTCTTCGTTTGGCGTGTGACTTTCTTCAATACAAGCTTGGGTTTACATTCTTTTTTTGGGTTGTGGTTTCCTTCAAATGTAAGTTAGTTTGGCCATGTGACCTGTGGCAGGCAAGCCTTCGACTGGACAAAACCACCCTCACACAAGGCTTCGATTGGAATTTTCATTCCCTTCGAGTCAGCATCTTTCGAACCCAACTCTGGACCCTTCGAAGCAAGTTTGTTTAAAGAACTTTGAGCAAATATCAAAGCCTTACCCTACTTGTAAGGCTATGTTGCTTCCAAATCTTTACATGATCAGAGGCTTACACAAAGGTTTGAAGCTTTGTATACTGGATAATACCATTCTTGGTTAAAATAGAAAATGATTATGTACCCTTTTTTCATAAAGGGTACTTTTATCACAAAATCAGCTCCCAACCTGATTTGTGTCTGAATGAAAAACAGTGCCAGAAGCACAAGTCCAATATCCTGCCAGCAGGCCCCCACTTGTACTTAAAACTTGGGATCAACGAAAAGGGACTATACTGGTTTCACTTTCAACCAAACCATGGTTTTTTATCCTACAAACTTGGTTACTTCAAACACTTTCAGCTTTTTCTCTATAAAAAGAGAAACATTTGCAAGCTAAAGGAGGACTTTTTGGGGGTGGAACGAATCTTCAATCATCAAACTCTCAAAAACTCTCAAGAAAAAAACTCAAACATTTAAACACATATTCAAACCCAGAATCCGGAAGAAACATAACACTAGTTTTTTCGAATCCAGAAGAAACACTACACCTTTTTCCTTGGCCTCTCAAATCTAAAGAAACACAACCCTTGTTTTCTTTTTCTCTTTCGAATATGAAACCTTACTTTACATCTCCTGACCTTCGAATCATGCACTAAAGGCATAACCCCTGTTTCCTCCCTTCGAATCCAGAAACACTCAAGGAAGTCACTCATGGTCCAGCACACGTCCCAGCCTCAAGCAAGGTAAGTCACTTTAAACCTTGAACCTTTCATTTCTAATGTAACATGTGAATAATCTTTCCTTTCATTTCCAGCATGTGCATCACACTTACTTCCTTTTTGTTTAAAACATGTACATAACATTTTTCTTCTTTTCGTTTCCACCCTTTTAACTTGTTTTCATTGCTAACCTTCTTGTACACGCTTTAAGAACAAACCTAGCCACAAGACAACGCTAGCATGGCCTCACGCCATGTTGCTATTAAAATCCCAAACAAAGGAAAACAGGAGGAAGGAAGTATGAAACGAAGCCTTAGGCTTTCCCCCTGGCTGCCTCACAGTCTTAAACGAAAGTTCAGAAGGACATGGAGGATACGTATTCATCTTTGCTTTGTAGACCCTTACTTCTTTGTAGTCCAAACGAAGAAGAGAAGGTGGCCCATGCTAACTGCCAAGCTCAGTCGAAGATGGCAACAAGGGACTTGAAGTGAAGAGTGCACTTCATGCTGAACGAAAGGCACGACCACGCTGACTTCCAGGCCCCAATCGAAGGAAGCAGAAAAGCAGACTGCATCTCATGCTGATTCCAGACCCAATCGAAAGGCACGTCTTCACCACTTCCAGGCCAACTCTAAGGGAGCCAGAGAAGCAGAATCGAAGGATGCTTCTTCCCAAATCGAAAAGCCCATCTTACCTCCTTTATTTTACTTTGTCTTTATATTTTCTTTCTATTCAATATGGTTGTAATAGTGTAGGATTTATTTTTGCATTTTATTGCTTTTGTAAAAATGTTAGTGTTGTACCCCAAAATTTTCCCTCTCTTTTATCAAGATTTTTCTCACAAGACTTCTTGGACTCAAGACAGGATTATAGTTTGGCCAGCTCAAGACATCTCATCTTGCATTGATACCCCAAAATTAGGGTTTGAGTTTGCACAAGGATTTTTGGACCATCAATGCTTCATGTGACTTTCATACACCATCTTGGACCCCTAAGATTGCTCATGTTAAGTTTCAAGCCTTGAATCACATTTTTGATCAGTCAATTGGACAGTTGACCTAAAAATTAGCTGTATTGGGGGAAAAGTCAACCATGGCCAATTTACAGTCAAACTTCATAATTTTTGACTCACAACAACATTTTAGACTCATATGTACCATTTGATCAAGTTTGGGTCACAACTCCTCAAGAAATTTGATGAAATCAACAAAAGGGCAAAATGGTCAAAATTAGGGTTTTGACTGAGAAAGGGCAATTTCTGATTTTTAACCAAGACAATGACCAATTGGGTTCAAACATGATTTCAAGGGTTCAATGTATCATCTTGACCTAATTACATGGTTCAAAAGATCTCAAGTTCATAGGATTGACAGATGAATTTTCCAGTCAACTGATCAAAAGTCAACTGTACACTGAAAATCAAACTTTGACTTTTTGGTCAAATTCAAGTGCCAAGGGTCATAATTCATCAAGATATGTCAAAATATGAAACTTGTTCACCAAGAAAACCAATTTTGAAAATTAGGGTTTTGAATTTGAAAATTTTCATAACTTAGAATTTTTCTAAGTATGGAAATTTTCTTATTTTTTTCCAACTTTCCACCACTTTTTCACCATGATGAAATTTGATTAAAAGAAAAGTCCCAACATGAAAGTTGTATTCCTCCATGAAATCTATAACTTTGCTTCACAAACTTTTCCCAAAAGATGCTTGGATCTCAAGCTATGAATTTGTGAATACGGGTCCATGAACTAAATAACTTAGTGAAAAGTTGCCCTAATTTAGACAATTTTTTGACCCAACTTCATGGACATTTTTCACCTAGTTCCAAGAGGTATCTCAAAATGAATTTCAAAGGTGGATTATAGAGCACATAACAAGCTTTCCAAAATGTCAAGGAACTCTCCAAGATTATTTGTGGTTAGGGGGAATCGAAGAAAAGAAATTCGCATTTTATCACTTTTGTTCATGCCATTTTTACAAATTGTCAAGTTGCAAATCTGATCTTGGATGCTTGTACCTTGCATTACAGGTCCTAAACTCATTCTACACTGCATAATTAAATGCTAATTCAGAAGACAAAGGCTTTATTTTCACTTTTGGAACATTGCACAAGAGATAATTTCATTAATGGCATAAAGGGCACATTGCCATTTTCATAAAGGCAAGCTTTTGCAACTTTATCATTCTTGAGCCTTGGACATGATTCTTTGAGGCAAGAAATCTCCACATATATCAAGCAATGTATACCAACTCTCTGCAGCTAGCAAGCCATCCAGTACAAGCATGTTTAGTGTGGTCACTTCACTTTTCTTCAAAAGCAAGAAAATTTGCAAAAGTCCAAAGGCTTGCACATCTGATGAAGAGTGGACTTTGTATCCATTCTATAGATATCCACAAACTTGTCACAACTCAGGACATGAATTGATTGCATCCAAAACTCTCCCAAACACAAAAATATCATTTTTCTGCCCAAACATTACAGTTCTGCAAAATCATTGCCAACTTCATTTTGGCTCGTGCGTTTTCCCTTTTAACACTTGAAACATCTTATCCACATAATATTAAAGCTATCCAAGCCCTTGTCCTGGTACTGTAAGCTCTGTTTCAGCCATTGCCATTTTCAAATTTGGAGGTTGCAGCTTGACATCTACAGAGACTTTTGGCCATACACAAAGCAAGCTAGGCATTGGAATAGCTTGAAGGAACTTCAATGAAGCTCACACGATCCTCAAGCCTCACTCAAAGTCCCCACATTGTCATATCCAAATACAGCTAAAGGAGGTATTTTTCAAATCTCTATCTCTCTATTTAGGCATCCTCAAGCCACGATTTGTGAAGAAAAAATGTAGCCCTTATCTTGGTGAAGATGTACATATGCATACTTTCCATTTATATTAACTGAGCTAAGAGAATTTGAAGCTTGAAGTTGCTGAAATATTTAGGTCACGATTTAGGGCTGATTAAATTCTCTCTGATCTTTGAGAGTTAGGTTACAAATTTTATATCATTGGAATCGTGAGATTACAAGCTACATGTTTTATGTTATGGGTATTTGTTTTTATGCAATCAATAGCAAGATACATGTTTGAGCATATACGCGCGCGCAGGGAGGAAGCTGGAGGACAAGGATGACTTGTCTGGGCCTTGGTGCGCCTGGCCCTTTCTGTTTTGATTTTTGCACCCCCCTGACCACTATTTGCACCCCCTAATTCTTGTTTTATATTTTTCACATTTTTCTTTACATTTTCATGTTTATTGCTTTTAATAATTTTTTTCTGAATCATAAAAAATCATGAAAAATAATTTCTTTATTTTTTGCATTTTATTTTATTTTTTCTATTATTTTTTGCATAAAAATAGTTTATTATAATAAATAGAACTTTATTTTCTTAAATAAATTGTAAATACATTTAAAAATATTATACATTTTTATTATATTATTTACACATAAAATATGTATTTTCATACATATTTAATTTTTAATATTTGCACATAATATTATTTATTATTTTCCTTGTACAAAAATGGATAAAATGTAAATAATAGGAAGCATATTTTTCTTTTAATCAAAAGTTAGGGTTTCCCCCTTTCAAAAATAATAATATTATTTTTCCTTTTTTCTAGGGTTTACATTAACTATTTTCTCATACCTTAAACAAATCCAAAATATTTTTTTCCATAAATACATTACATTGCATATTTAAATATTTGTATATTTATTTATTTCGCACAATATTCAATTGGGTTGTAATAGTATTTTTAGGGTTTATTTTGTGCATTATCCCCATTCAAAAACTTGTATCCCCCCTCCCATAATAATTTTTGTAATAGTTTAGTTTACATTTACGCAATTTATCGCATTTATACCATGTTTAGTAAACTAGGGTTTGCATGACAAGACCAAAATCAAACAAATAGAAAAGACATAATCCAAGACAAATCAAAATGCATGAAAAATGACACACATTGCACACAAGCACCCTTAGGGTTTCACTCACTTGGTTGCCTAAAATAAAATGGCCATGTTACGTATGCAAAGTATCTTGGCAAAACAAAACAAAATAAGATCATAGTCCCTCGATGACACTATCAAAAGGTTGCCTAAACAAAGATGATCTTGGTCCCTAAAAATGTTAAGATACTTGGCAATAATGCTATCATGGTCATACGATGACCCACGCCCGTCCCGTTTACATCCAAAGATAAGGTTGTTTACCAAGTCAATGGTAAATCAACAATGTCAAAAGAATAAAAATTCACAAGAAAGACATTTGAGTAGGTAGATAGCTTCTAGTTACTTGATCATTTCAAAATAATCCTTGCTATTTTCAAAAACAGACACACACACATTTCAAAACAACTTTCAAAACATTGAAACATTTTTCAAAAGACAAACATCTTTGTATACATTCTTACGAACGATAATCATTACAAAGATTGCCTGAAAAATAGCCTCTTTTCAAAATACTTTCAAAACCACACAAAGAGCCATTTCAAACAATTTCAAAGCAAAGCAAGTGATCTAAACAAGTAACTAAGAGCCCATGGAAAACCATGGATGAAAAGGGTGCTAGCACCTTCCCTTTTCATAATCTACCCCCCGAACTCAAGAAAACATCTCAAAGGTCTTTCCTATTCTTTTTTACCTTTCCTTTTTGGATAAAAGAAAAGTCGGTGGCGACTCTTGCTAACCACAACATTTGCAAACACAGACGCAAACCTCAAGTAAGTTCTCCCACCGCATCACAGAACTGGAGACTCTGCTGGGGAAAATTCTAAAAGTGGGGTTACCTTAAGGTTTAGATCACCTTTATTTGCTTAAAATTGTTTGACTTGTTTGCTTTACACTTTGGTTCTATTGTTTGGGTTTAAGTCCTCCACCCGGATTTGGGAAACATTATAGGTAAATAGCAATACGTTGTGGAAACTGTGCGGGGTATACCGACATGGTCTAAGCAATAGCTATATTAGTGTGACATATTTGTGGGTACCAGTAGCCTTTGAGTCAATCAAAGAGAATACGGGGCCGCTGAGTGATGTCATGAAGCACTAATGAACTTCTAGAATCTTTACTTGACCAACTTGGCCTTTTAGGATGTAGTGAGATGACTGGCTTTGGTGCAGTCCGAAGTTGGTAGATACTCGATACTACACTCATAGAGGGTTGGTTCCTTGGAATATTTCAGTCGCCAGTAAAGAGGATGAATTGAAACAATGAACAAGGAAATAATCCAGTGATATTGAGCTCCTTAGAACCCGGTTACTATTTCTAGGACAGGTTGAGCCAACTAAACTTCAAGAGGGTACTTACCTATAAAACCCCATGCAAGCCTAAACTAGGAAATTGTGTAATTTGCTTGTACATATATGCTGGTGCCTAACATCATGGACATCATGAACATCATATGCATCCACTAACCATTTTAAGGATTTTGGAGATTCATCTTTGTTCTTGTTTTGTAGGTTATGGATTCACTTCGCAGGAAAACTGTCCAAATCAACCTTGTAAGAATTCCTCCACAACTCAAGGATCTAGCTTCAAGGATCCATGAGAACTCTCCATTCACCGAGAGACATGGTCGTCTGCTCAACTTGGTCACTTCTAACACAAGAGGATATGATGAATGTTCTCTTCCAGTTCTTTGACCCTTTGCACCACTGTTTCACATTTCCTGACTACCAGCTTCTGCCCACTTTGGAGGAATTTTATCAACTTCTAAGGATTCCTATTCTTAATCAACTACCCTTCAACAGTACGGAAAGAGATCCAAAGCAAGAAGAGATTTCTCAAGCCCTTCACTTGCACTCATCTGATGTCACAACTCATTGGGAAACTAGAAGTGGTGTCAAAGGTTTCTTGTCAAAATTTCTGTTTGAGAAGGCCCAAAGCTGTTGGAATTCCATAGACTTGTAATATTTTAAGGATATTGTAGCTCTTCTCATCTATGGGATGGTCTTGTTCCCTAACCCTGACCAACTCATAGATGTGAGCGATGTCAAAATCTTCATGTCTCGCAACCTGGTACCTACATTGCTTGGGGATATCCTCCACTCTTTTCACACTCGTACAATGAGGAAAAGAGGTGTTCTTATGTGTTGTACTCCTCTCCTGGCAAGATGGTTTATTTCTCATCTTCCCCAATCAGTCTTGAAGAATGAGCAAGGTTTGAGGTGGTCAAAAAGGTTAATGGCACTTAACCATTCAGATATTCTTTGGTGTTCTCGATCCAAAGAGAATGTCATCATTGTTGATCGTTATGGGGAATTCCCTAATGTCCCTACACTTGGCATTAGGGGAGGCATCACCTACAACCCCTGCTTGGCTCTAAGACAGTTTGGTTATGCCCGAAGGAATGGCCCACATGACATGCTGATTCAAGGATTAGTTTTCGACTACGACAACGACGACCAAGGACTTCGTCAAAGATTCATCAGAGCTTGGAGGATGCCCAACAAGGTGGATAGAAAGACTCTGGGACACAAGAATTCCATCCCTCTTGAGCCTTACCTCAAGTGGGTACGAACCCGCGCCCAAAGTCTTATGATGCCTTATCCCCCCATTCTCCCAGTGATTATAGAGCCTGTTAAGGAAGGAGAGGTTCCATACACCATCCTACATCCTGACATGTCAACATCACTCGAGGATCTACAAAGGAGTTAAATACAACTCAAGGGAGAGCGCGATACTTTCAAAGCTCAATTCTACTCAAGCGAGAAGAAGGTTTTGGAACTCGCTCGGCTACTTCATGAAGAGCAGACTCTCAACACCTACATTGCACCAAAGAGGATGCGTAACGTATTTTTACCTTAGAGTTTTGTATTATTTTGGCCTAGGGGCATTTATGTACTAACAATTCTATCTTATTAATATGACGTGTGTTTCTTTTTTTTGTTTAAAACAAATTTGAGTTTTTGAATCCTTGAAAGCATTGCATGAATACATATCATTCATCATAAGCATAAATAGGTCTTCACACCAGGTTTCCTCATCTCTCTGCTGTTTATTTCAGTAAGATGGATATCGAACAAACGGTCAAAGATCTGCAAGCTCAGAATTCACAATTTCAACAGTTGCTCATGACCTTAGCCAAGGGGCAAGAGGAACTGAAGACACTGCTAGAGAAAGAAAAAGAGAAAAAGAAGAAGAAGCCAGTTGGTGTGGTTATCATGGGCAGAAGAGTTCAGGGACAAGCCAAAAGGACCTTAGAATTTCCAACAACATCTGATGAAGGGGGAAGAAAAGGAAAAGAAACGGCAATACCATCAGATTTTGAAGAAGAAGAAGAAGAAGAAGAGGAAGAGGAACACTACTCTGAACAACAATACCCTCTGGCTGATGACAAGTACAAACACCTTGAAGAGTGACTAAGCGCTATGGAAATCCAGAGAGTATCGGGGCTAGATTTTGAGGAGTTGGGGTTGGTGTCAGGAATTGTAATCCCTCCAAAGTTTAAAGTGCCACTGTTTGCCAAGTATGATGGGGTGTCTTGCCCTAAAATGCACCTCAGATCCTATGTCAGGAAGATTCAACCACATTCTTCCGACAAAGACCTGTGGGTCCACTTTTTTAAACACAGTTTATCAGGAATGCAGCTTGATTGGTTCTACTAATTGGAGAGAGCAGATGTCCATAATTGGGAAGACTTGGCAGCATCCTTCTATAAACAGTATCAATACAACACCGACTTGGCGCCAACCCGTACTCAGATACAGAGTATGGCCATGGCTTCCAATGAGGGCTTTAAAGATTACGCGCAAAAGTGGAGAGACCTAGCCGGAAGGGTGCAACCTCCTCTATCTGAGAGGGAGTTAGTGGACATGTTCTTGGGAACTCTATCAGGTCCTTTCTTCAATCATCTGATTGGGAGTTCCTCTGCAGGGTTTACCGAATTTATTCTAATTGGCGAAAGAGTGGAGGCTGGTATAAGAAATGGGAAGATTCAGAAGGACGCGTCTGCCTCAACAGCTATGAAAAAGCCCTTCACGGGAATAAAGGAAGTATCTGCTGTGTATTCTCAAAGGAACCGGGGAAGAACCGAGCGCCGACCAACGGTGGGGGCCGTAATGATTCCAAAGCCTGCATCAGACCAGCCGAGAACTAGTCAGCAAAGGGTAGAAAGGCCAGTTCGGCCGTTTACCAAGATTAACATGACTCCAGCCCAAGTTCTACCACATCTCCTGAAGTTGAATCTGGCCACTTTGAAAGAGGCCCCAAAAAATCCTAATACTACTTCTCCATATTACCATCCCAACGCCAGATGCGCGTACCATTCTGAAAGTCCAGGGCACGACACCAACAACTGTTGGGCTCTGAAGAATAAGATTCAAGATCTGATAGACACAAAGGAAGTTGAATTTGAAGTTCCTGAGAAACCAAATGATATTTCCGCCCCAATGCTGAGGCATGGTCACAATGCCAACGCTATTGAAGAAGATCTGTTTGTTGCTACCGTGGATGAACTGTTAACTCCGCTCCTAACCATCAAGTTGAATTTGCTGAAAGCTGGTATCTTCCCAGGTTGTGACCAAGACTTCCATGCTTTCTTGTCCTCATCATTTGACTGCCCTCTGTTGAAGAAAAGAATCCAACAACTGATTGATAACCAAGAAATTTTGTTTGAGAAAGCTCCTATTTCACCCGTTCCAGTGAAATAAATTTCAATAATAACCATCTACGCCAATCCTTCCAGGGCCCCTAAAAGACCCGTTAGGATTACACATGCTCCGAAGACCGCTCCGCTTAAGATAACAATGCTCGGGCCTGCCCCATACAAATCAGATAAATCAGTACCATGGAATTATGGTGGAGAAATCTACTACCATGGTATTAAACAAATTGACCTGACTAACGAAGAAGAAATCTCCAAAGAGGACAATCCCTACATCAGTAACATTGCCGGAAAAAGCAAGATCACCCGCAGTGGAAGGATATTCTCTCCAAAGATTGCTCCTCAAACAACAGTCTTTGGACCCGTGGTTGTTCCGAAGATTACATCTGTACCAATGATTGTACCTGCAAGTGTACCTACCGACAAAGACAATACAATTCCTATCCCTACTTCCGCTGCTGAGAATAAAGGAAATAACGTTCAAGAGGAGCTTGTCCTGACGAAGGCTCAATCACTAGCTATTCCTGAAACATCCAAGAAGGAGATGGAAGAAATCCTGAGAATCATTAAGAAGAGTGATTATGATGTGGTTGAACAATTGGGGCAGACCCCTTCCAAGATATCTATGCTAGCCCTGCTGTTGTGCTCTAAAGCACATGCCAAAGCTTTGGTCAAATTTCTGAAGACAACTCATGTACCGCAAGAGATGTCTACTGACCAGTTCGAGGACTGTGTGACCAGTTTGACAACTGATAATGGCCTGGGCTTCTCTGATGCTGACTTGACACCCCGAGGGAGAAAACACAACGATGCACTACATGTCTCAGTGGAGTGCAGAGGAACAACCCTAGCTCATGTCTTGGTTGATACTGGGTCATTTCTAAATGTTTTGCCGAAGAAATCCCTTGATAGATTGGACTGCGAGGGGCTGAATTTAAAACCCAGCAATATAGTGGTGAGAGATTTTGATGGATCGAAGAGGATGATCCATGGGGAGGTGGACATCCCAATCAAGGTAGCAACTCAGGTCTTCAACTTAACATTCTATGTGATGGACATCCGTCCTTCTTATTCCTATCTGTTGGGAAGCCCCTGGATTCACAATGTCGGATCTGTCACCTCCACTTTGCATCAGATGCTCAAATATCCCGTCCAAGGAAAGATCATAATTGTCCATGGGGAGGAGGAGTATATGATTAGTCATCTGAATTCCTTCAGTTATGTGGATTTAGATGGCGAGTTCATAGAGACCCCTTTCCAACATTTTGAAGAAGTCTCTGAAGAAATAGCGGCAACCAAGGTGGTACCCTCAATTCCTAAGATCACTAGACCTCCACCTCAGATGTCATCTCTAAAAGATGCAAGGGCAGTAGTGGAAGAAGGGGTTGCACCATATGGGGGCAGCTTCCAGACATTCCTTACAAATCAGACAAGTTTGGCTTGGGGTTTACTTTGACTGGTCAGAAGGCTGTGCGCCATGGCCGTGCTGGGGGCCACCTGTAAAGATTACCAACCAAAGCGTCAGTGTGCTAGAAGACAATGAAGAGGAGGGCAGCTTAGAAGATTGGATATTTCCTACTGTCAACGGAGGACTTTGCAACTGGGAAGCCAAAGACTTCGTTTCGATAACTTTCATACTGCAGTAATTTATCTTTTACATTTCTGTTGGACTGTAATAATTCACAAACAATTCGCACTTTAAAAACCATGTGTCTTACCCAAGGCACATTGGTCCATTTGTAAGGGTTTTTATTTCATTTTCATATGTCATTCAATGAATCATGGACGCTTTTTCACATATAAACCGTTTATGCTCATTGTCTTTCTTTTACATTTTATTTTTTTAAGATGGCTATACCCTTACACACACCCACACTCACAAATGCAGGTACCCTTCCATTCCGGATCCCATGGGTAACAATACTGCTATAGCCTTCAGTGACTCTGAAGATCTGATTTACCAAGCCGAATACGAAGGTGAGGAAGATTATGAGGTGCCAGGGGAATTGGCCAGATTATTACAGCAAGAGGAAAGAGCAATTTAGCCTTATGAGGAGCAGTTGGATACAATCAACTTGGGTACATAGGAAGATAAAAAGGAATCGAGATAGGTGCCAATCTAGAGCCGAATGTCAAGGAGCGCCTAATTCAGCTATTGAATGATTATGTTGAGATCTTCGCCTGGTCATACGAAGACATGTTGGCACTCGATACAGACATTGTGGTACACTGTCTCCCCACAAGAGAAGACTGTCCACCAGTGAAACAGAAGGTCCGCCGCATGAGACTTAACATGTCAGAGAAGATCAAAGCAGAAGTTATGAAGCAGATCAATGCAGGATTTCTGGCTGTTACTTCTTATCCTCAATGGGTGGCCAACATTGTGCCCATGCCTAAGAAGGACGACAAAGTAAGAATGTGCGTGCATTATAGAGATTTAAACAGGGTCAACCCTAAAGATGATTTTCCACTTCCACACATCGACATCCTTGTCGACAATACAGCCCAACACAAAGTATTTTCTTTCATGAACGGATTCTCAGGCTATAACCAGATCAAAATGGCACCTGAGGACATGGAGAAAACTACATTTGTCACACAGTGGGGTATGTTCTGCTACAAAGTGATGCCATTCGGACTGAAGAATGTCGGGGCAACCTATCAGCGCGCCATGGTAGCTTTGTTTCATGATATGATACATCATGAGATAGAGGTTTACGTAGATGACATGATAGCCCGATCACAAACTGAAGAAGAACACCTTGATCACTTGCAAAAGCTGTTTGTCAGATTGAAGGAGTACAAGCTAAGACTGAACCCAAACAAGTGTACATTCGGAGTTCGATCCAGTAAACTCTTAGGTTTCATTGTCAGCAACAAAGGCATCGAGGTTGATCCTGCCAAAGTCAAAGCTATACAAGAAATTCCTGCTCCTCGCATTGAGAAGGAAGTCAGAGGTTTTTTGGGACGCCTAAACTACATTTCCAGGTTCATTTCTCACCTAACGTCTACTTGTGAACCAATCTTCAAGCTGTTGAAGAAAGATCAAGTAGTCAGATGGAACGATGAATGTCAGATTGCTTTCGATAAAATCAAGGAGTATTTGCTAGAACCTCTTGTCTTGATGCCACCCGTCGAGGGAAGACCGCTAATCATGTATCTGATCGTCTTGGAGAATTCAATGGGGTGCGTACTGGGGCAGCATGACAAGTCTGGCAGAAAAGAGCATGCCATTTATTACCTTAGCAAAAAGTTTACCGACTGTGAAACCAGATATTCACTGCTCGAGAAAACTTGCTGCGTTTTGGTATGGGATGCTCACCGGCTAAGGCAGTATATGTTGACTCATACCACTTTGCTGATATCTAAAATGGATCCGATAAAGTACATCTTTGAGAAGCCTGCTCTGTCTGGGAGGATAGCTAGATGGCAGATGATCCTAACAGAATACGACATACAGTATACGACCCAAAAAGCTATAAAGGGTAGTGTGCTAGCTGACCATCTGGCCCATCAAGTTGTAGAAGATTATCAATCCATGAAGTTTGACTTCCCTGACGAAGACATCATGACAGTGGACAATAGAGAAGAGATCAGACCATATGATGGACCTGAACAAGGATCCCGATGGACCCTGTACTTTGATGGGGCATCTAATGCACTTGGTAAAAGTATCGGCGTTGTGCTCATATCTTCGGAAGGATGCCATAATCCTCTCACTGCCAGACTCTGCTTTAACTGTATGAACAACATGGCAGAATATGAAGCATGCATCTTTGGACTCAAGGCCGCCATAGACTTGGGAATCAAATCCTTAGACGTGTTTGGGGACTCAGCTTTGGTCATCAGTCAGATCAAAGGAGAGTGGGACACTAAGCATCCAAACCTCATCCCTTACAAAGAACATGTTTTGACATTGTTACCACATTTCGAGCAGATTACCTTCAAGCATTTCCCGCGAGAAGAAAATCAGCTAGCAGATGCTCTAGCTACAATGTCATCTATGTTTAAACTTGATTGGGATAATGAGGCTCCCCAAATATCCATTGAACGGATGAACGAACCAGCACATTGTCACGAGATCAATACCATATAAGTAGTGGACCAGTCGTGGTTTCATGAAGTCAAAAGGTATCTCGAGGCTTAAGAATATCCCGAAGGAGCTTCAATCAATGACAAAAAGTTCTTAAGGAGATTCTCAGCTAAGTTCTTCCTAAGAAATGGCATCTTGTACAAGCGTAATCATGATTCTATTCTGCTCCGTTGTGTGGACAAGATTGAAGCTGAAAAGATCATGGCTGAATTGCATGAAGGTACCTTTGGCACTCACTCTAGTGGGCATACAATGGCGAAGAAGATTCTATGGGCTGGCTATTACTGGTCTACCATGGAAGTTGACTGCTATCAACACTCCCAGACTTGTCATAAGTGTCAAATCCATGCAGACAAGGTGCACGTGCCTCCTGTTCCTCTAAATGTCTTAATAGCTCCTTGACCCTTTGCTATGTGGGGAATCGGCATGATTGGAGAAATCAAGCCTACAGCCTCCAATGGACACCACTTCATTTTGGTGGCCATTGAGTATTTCACCAAGTGGGTCGAAGTAGCTTCCTTCGCATCTATTACTAAGAATGTTATTGCCCGCTTCATCAAGCAGAATCTTATTTGCCGGTACGGTATCCCCGAAAGGATCATCACTAATAACGGTATAAACCTTAACAATACTATGATCACCGCCTTGTGCGAGCAGTTCAAGATTCAACATCACAATTCATCTCCGTATCGGCCCAAGATGAATGGTGCAGTTAAATCTGCTAACAAAAATATCAAAAAGATCATACAAAAGATGACAGTCACCTACAAGGACTGGCATGAGATGCTACCGTTTGCTCTCCACGGGTACCGTACCACGGCTCGCACATCAACTGGGGCAACACCCTATTCTTTGGTTTATGGCATGGAGGCTATTTTGCCTATCGAGGTTCAGATTCCCTCCTTGAGAATTATGAAGGATGCAGGTTTGAGTGAAGACGATTGGATCCAGACCCGGCTTGATCAACTGAACTTAATCGACGAGAAGAGACTTACTGCTATTTGCCACGGTCAGACATATAAAAAACGAATGATCAAGGCTTTCAACAAGAAAGTCAGACGCCAAGCATATCAAGCTGGAGATCTAGTGATCAAGCGCATCATTTTGCCACAAAGTGATCCCCGGGGAAAATAGACTCCTGCCTATGAAGGACCATTTGTAATCAAGAACATCTTTTCTGGTGGGGCAATGTTTTTAACCACCGTGGACGGCGACGAACTGCCACACCCTGCGAATGCAGGCATAGTCAAAAGATACTACGCATAAGAGACCCGCTAGGTTGACACACCTAGGCAAAACAAGGGCATCCCAGGGAATCAAAAGGTTCGGGCAAAAATTAAGGATAAAATATTTAAAAAAATCTGTACACCCGACAAGTTGAAAACCCGAAAAGGGCGACTTGGGCAAAAAAGGGTTTCCCGGTGGACTGAAAACCCAAAAGGGCGGTCCAGGCAAAAGTTAGGGAATTTAAGCGTATGACCATGTCTCGTCAGGATCATTTTAAAGACAATATCTTCACTGACAAACTCTGAGCTTCTGATTAATTCAATCATCTTCGGACGAAGCAACGGACAGACAGGATATTCGGAGACACGAAGGCTATAGCGGAATGGGAACCCCATGGGATTATCACATATAGCCATCTTTCTTTGTATAAATTTTTCTTACTTTTATGACACCATCCTCTTACTGGGATGTCTGTCTCCTTTGTACAAAACACTTATTCAATGTAAATACAAAGATATCTCTATTAAAGTACAGAAAACTATTTCCCTTTTTTCCTTACACTTGTGTTTTTATTTGCAAAAATATCCAATGATTCATTGATGAACATATGCATTTGAACATAATTACTGTTTACAAATAAACAACGTGGAAAAGGTCAATTACTAACAGACTGAAAGGATAGGAAAACGTCTTTAGGCTATTCCATGAGTAATCCCTACAGTACATCATCTAGATCCCCAGTGGAGCCAAAATCTTGGATTACAGATCCCCATCAGAGTTAAAACTTCAAACTCTCAATCCCCAGCGAAGCCAAAACCTCTAAACTATCAATCCCCAGCGAAAACCATCCAAATTCCCCAGCAAGTTATCTTGAAATTTGAAAATCAACCAGATATTAGTTAACTTTTGTCTCTCCCTAACCTAGGATAACTCTCCAGTAGAGTAGCAGACAATCCAAACTCCTGAACCTATTCACCAGCAGTAAGCCTTCTTCCCCACAATGTTTTTATTGCTTCCCAAAGGAATGAAGACTCTCATTCTTAATTCCCCGCAGAAGTCATCAGAGTCTTCCTTATTCTCTAGCAGAACAAGGGTTCTCATTATGTAATCCCCAGTAGAAGTCATTAAAATTCTATGGACTCCCCAAGCAGATTACTCAAGCAGTATATGGCATTGCTCGCAACAGACTGTTTTGGTCAATACTCAAATTTCAAGACATGAAGGATCCCTATATCCCCAACAGTCGCCAAGGATTCTTATCCTCAGCAGTCAAGGATTTATTTTCCCCGGCAGCAGTCAAGGATTTATTTTCCTCAGCAATACAGCAAATATGCTTACATGCGCATACATTACATCCATATATCATAAACATTTGATAAAGCACATATATTGCATCATACATTTCATGCAACATAACTTTGTGTTACAGCTAACGTTTTACCCTTTTCAGGATAAGATTAACAACTACAATTTAACAATATGCAATCATGATACAGTCTAGATACGCTCCAGACAAGGATGCCATTCTGATACTCATTCAGATATAGTAGTTCAACAGTTCAGATACACGCTCCAGACACGGAAGACATTCTGCTACTCATTCAGATTTCAAGTTCAGATACGCTCCAGACACGGATGCCATTCTGGCCCTTATTCAGATCTTAGATAAAGTTCAGATACGCTCCAGATACAGATGTCATCCTGATGCTTATGCAGATTTCAACCATCAGATACAGTTCAGATACACTCCAGACACAAAAGTCATTCTGTTACTCATTCAGATTCAGATCTCAGATACGATTTAGACACGCTCCAGACGCGAATGCTATTCTATTACTCATTCAGACCTCAACTTCAAGATACAGTCCAGATACGCTCCAGATACGGATGCCATTCTGATACTTATTCAAATTCAGATTTCACACTCTTGATACAGTATGGATACACTCCAGACGCGAATGCTATTCTGTTTCTCATTCAGATGCAGTCTCCAGATACAGCTCAGATACGTTCCATACACGGACACCATTCTGATACTCTTTCTTCTGACCTACAACTTACAGTTCAACAAATATTCTTGGGTGGCATCTACAAGCCCATCTCCAACAAGATTCTATCACCTCTCCAAATGGCATCTTTAAGCTCATTCCCTCATCTACATTTTGTCGAGTGCAAATTTATGGGCACTCTAGTGTCTAATCCTCTTTTACCTTCGAGTCACGAACGACAAAGCTCGCCAATCTAACTCTTCAGGTTCAAGAATATTGAACAGGGACAACTGTTGTACCCTAAAATTTTCCCTCTCATTTATCAAGATTTTTCTCACAAGACTTCTTGGACTCAAGACAGGATTAGGGTTTGGTCAGCTCAAGACATCTCATCTTGCACTGATACCCCAAAATTAGGGTTTGAGTTTGCACAAGGATTTTTGTACCATCAATGCTTCATGTGAATTTTATACACCATCTTGGAACCCTAAGATTGCTCATGTTAAGTTTCAAGCCTTGAATCACATTTTTGATCAGTCAATTAGACAATTGACCTAAAAATCAGTTGTATTGGGGAAAAAGTCAACCATGGCCAATTTACAGTAAAAATTCATAATTTTTTATCCACAACAACATTTTAGACTCATATGTACCATTTGATCAAGTTTGGATCACAACTCCTCAAGAAATTTGATCAAATCATCAAAAAGGCAAAATGGTCAAAATTAGGGTTTTGACTGAGAATGGGCAATTTCTGATTTTTAACCAAGCCAATGACCAATTGGGTTTAAACATGATTTCAAGGGTTCAATGGCATCATCTTTACCTAATTACATGGTTCAAAAGATCTCAAGTTCATAGGATTGACAGATGAATTTTCCAGTCAACTGATCAAAAGTCAATTGTACACTAAAAAGTCAAACTTTAACTTTTTGGTCAAATTCAAGTGCCAAGGGTCATAATTCATCAAGATATGTCAAAATATGAAACTTTTTCACCAAGAAAACCAATTTTGAAAATTAGGGTTTTGAATTTGAAAAATTTCATAACTTAGAATTTTTCTAAGTATGGAAATTTTCTTATTTTTTCCCAACTTTCCACCACTTTTTCACCATGATGCAATTTGATTCAAAGAAAAATACAAACATGAAAGTTGTAGTCCTCCATGAAATCTACAACTTTTCTTCACAAACTTTTCCCAAAAGATTCTAGGATCTCAAGCTATGAATTTGTGAATACGGGTCCATCAATTAAATAACTTAGTGAAAAGTTGCCCTAATTTAGGCAATTTTTGACCCAATTTCATGGACATTTTTCACCTAGTTCCAAGAGGTATCTGAAAATTCATTTCAAAGGTGGATTATAGATCACATAACAAGCTTTCCAAAATGTCCAAGAACTCTCCAAGATCATTTTTGGTTATGGAGAATCGCAGAAAAGAAATTGGCATTTTATCACTTTTGTTCATGCCATTTTTACAAATTGTCAAGTTGTAAATCTGATCTTGGATGCTTGTACCTTGCATTACAGGTCCTAAACTCATTCTACACTGCATAATTAAATGCTAATTCAGAAGACAAAGGCTTTACTTTCACTTTTGGAACATTGCACAAGAGATAATTCCATTAATGGCATAAAGGGCACATTGCCATTTTCATAAAGACAAGCTTTTGCAACTTTATCATTCTTGAGCCTTGGACCTGATTCTTTGAGGCAAGCAATATCCACAGATATCAAGCAATGTATACCAACTCTCTGCAGCTAGCAAGCCAGCCAGTACAAGCATGTTTAGTGTGGTCACTTCACTTTTCTTCAAAAGTAAGAAAAGTTGCAAAAGTCCAAAGGCTTGCACATCTAATGAAGAGTGGACTTTGTATCCATTCTATAGATATCCATAAACTTGTCACAACTCAGGACACGAATTGATTGCATCCAAAACTCTCCCAAAGACAAAAATATCATTTTTCTGCCCAAACATTGCAGTTCTGCAAAATCATTGCCAACTTCATTTTGGCCCGTGCGTTTTCCCTTTTAACACTTGAAAAATCTTATCCACATAATATCAAAGCTATCCAAGCCCTTGTCCTGGTACTGTAAGCTTTGTTTCAGCCATTTCCATTTTCAAATTTGGAGGTTGCAGCTTGACTTCTATAGAGACTTCTAGCCATCCACAAAGCAAGCTAGGCATTGGAATAGCTTGAAGGAACTTCAAGGAAGCTCACACGATCCTCAGGCCTCACTCAAAGTCCCCATATTGTCATATCCAAATCCAGCTGAAGGAGATCTTTTTCAAATATCTATCTCTCTATTTAGGCATCCTCAAGCCACGATTTGTGAAGAAAAATGTAGCCCTTATCTTGGTGAAGTTGTACATTTGCATACTTTGCATTTATATTAACTGAGCTAAGAGAATTTGAAGCTTGGAGTTGCTAAAATATTTAGGTCACGATTTAGGGCTGATTAAATTCTCTCTGATCTTTGAGAGTTAGGTTACAAATTTTATATCATTAGAATCGTGAGATTACAAGCTACATGTTTTATGTTATGGGTTTTTGTTTTTATGCAAGCAATAGCAAGATACAGGTTTGAGCATATACGCGCGCGCAGGGAGGAAGTTGGAAGACATGGATGACTTGTCAGGGCCTTGGCGCGCCTGGGTCTTTCTGTTTTGATTTTTGCACCCCCTGACCACTATTCCCCCCCCCCCCCTGATTCTTGTTTTATATTTTTTTTGCATTTTTCTTTACATTTTCATGTTTATTTCTTTTAATAATTTTTTTCTGAATCATAAAAAATCATGAAAAATAATTTCTTTATTTTTTGCATTTTATTTTATTTTTTCTATTATTTTTTGCATAAAAATAGTTTATTAGAATAAATAGAACTTTATTTTCTTAAATAAATTGTAAATACATTTAAAAATATTATACATTTTTATTATATTATTTACACATAAAATATTTATTTTCATACATATTTAATTTTTAATATTTGCACATAATATTATTTGTTATTTTCCTTGTACAAAAATGGATAAAATGTGAATAATAGGAAACATATTTTTCTTTTAATAAAAAATTAGGGTTTCCCCCTTTCAAAAATAATAATATTATTTTTTCTTTTTTCTAGGGTTTACATTAACTATTTTATCATACCTTAAACAAATACAAAATATTTTTTTCCATAAATACATTACATTGCATATTTAAATATTTGTATATTTATTTATGTCGCACAATATTCAATTGGGTTGTAATAGTATTTTTAGGGTTTATTTTGTGCAATATCCCCATTCAAAAACTTGTATCCCCACTCCCATAATAATTGTTGTAATAGTTTAGTTTACATTTACACAATTTATCGCATTTATACCATGTTTAGTAAACTAGGGTTTGCATGACAAGACCAAAAACAAACAAATAGAAAAGACCTAATCCAAGACAAACCAAAATGCATGAAAAATGACACACATTGCACACAAGCACCCTTAGAGTTTCACCCATTTGTTTACCTAAAATAAAATGGCCATGTTACGCATGTGAAGTATCTTGGCAATACAAAACAAAATAAGATCATAGTCCCTTGATGACGCTATCAAAAGGTTGCCTAAACAAAGATGATCTTGGTCCCTAAAAATGTTAAGATACTTAGAAATATTGCTATCATGGTCATACGATGACCCACGCCCGTCCCGTTTACATCCAAAGATAGGGTTGTTTACCAAGTCAATGGTAAATCAACAATGTCAAAAGAATAAAAATGCACGAGAAAGACATTTGAGTAGGTAGATAGCTTCTAGTTACTTGATCATTTCAAAATAATCCTTGTTATTTTCAAAAACAAACACACACACACATTTCAAAACAACTTTCAAAACATTGAAACATTTTTCAAAAGACAAACATCTTTGTATACATTCTTACGAACGAGAATCATTACAAAGATTTCCTGAACAATGGCCTCTTTTCAAAATACTTTCAAAACCACACAAAGCACCATTTCAAACAATTTCAAAGCAAAGCAAGTGATCTAAACAAGTAACTAAGATCCCATGGAAAACCATGGATGAAAAGGGTGCTAGCACCTTCCCTTTTCATAATCTACCCCTCGAACTCAAGAAAACATCTCAAAGGTCTTTCCTGTGCTTTTTTACCTTTCCTTTTTGGATAAAAGAAAAGTCGGTGGCGACTCTTGCTAACCGCAACATTTGAAAACATAAACGCAAACCTCAAGTCAGTTCTCCCACCGCATCACAGATAGTAATTAGGATGTATGGCAAGATAAAAACCAACAAGTAGACAACCTTAAAATTCAAAGACAAAATGCATGCAATTAAACACACTATCCATACATGCACCCTTAGGGTAATCTCACTTGTTGCCTCGGAAAAATAGTCATGTCCCTCGAATATAGGCATTTTAGCAAAGACCCTCAATAAAAGATCATAGTCCATCGATGACCCTTAATATTGCCTTCGGTAAACGATCTAGTCCCTAAATGACATTGCTAAAACGTCCCACAGGTTGCCTTTTATGACTATACAAACGTCCCACGCCCGTCCCTTCACATCCAATGATGGGGCTTCTTACCAAATCAATGGTAAGATAACAACACCTAAAGGAGGAGGAAAAGAACATTAAGACCTTTTGAGTAGGTAGGATGCTCCTAGTTGCTTGCTTGCTCACAACAAAAACATTTTATACACCCACACTTTAATTTTGAAACATTTTCAAAAGACATAACACTTTGTACGCATTCTTATAGAAACGAGAGTCATTACAAAGACACTTTTCAAAATCGCTTTCAAAAACACATTCCACAAACACCTCTTTGAAATAATTTCAAAACAACACTTTGTACGCGTTCTTATAGAAACGAGAACCATTACAAAGATGTTTTCAAAATGATTTCAACTCCCACACCACAAGCATATTTTCAAACAAAAGCATGTGATCTAGCAAGCAACTAAGATCTCGTAGAAAACTACAGATGAAAAGGGTGCTAATACCTTCCCTTTTCATAACCTACCCCCGGAACTCAAGAAATAATCTTGAAAGGTCTTTCCTGTTATTTTCAACCTTCCTTATTTTATAAAAGAAAAGTCAGTGGCGACTCTTGCTATCCACAACAATTGCGAACAAACGCAAAACACCCAAGTCAGTTTTCCCACCGTGTTACAGAACTGGAGACTCTGTTGGGGAATCTACTTAAAAGTGGGGTTACCTTAGGGGTAGGCACCTTTACTTGCTTTCCTTGTTTGATTTGCTTGCTTTACATTATGGTTCCTTGTTTGGGCTTGTTTTGATCCTCTACCCAGATCTGGGGCACCTTTTAGGTAAGTAGAAATAGATTGTGGAAATTGTACAGTGTAGACCAATACGATTGAAGCAACGGCTATGTTTGTGTGACATATTTGTTGGTACCGGTATCCCTTGTGTTGAATCGAGGAGAATACGGGACCGCTGAGCAGCGTCATGAAGCACTAACTGACCTTAGAACCTTAATTAAACAACTTGGCCATTCGGAAGTAGTGAGATAGTCGGCTTTGGTTTCGACCGAAGATTGGTTGATACTCGATGCTATGCTCATTGAGATCGGACTATTGGGATATCTCGGCCGCAAGAAAAGATTGATTAAGCTGAGACAATGCCTAAAAGAAAAGTCAGTGATATGGAGATCCCTTAGAACCCGATTACTATTACTAAGACAAATTGAGCCAACTAAACTTTAAGAGGGTACTTACCAACAAACCTCATGTAAGCCTAAACCTAAGTACTTGTCTGCTTTGTGTGTATATGACTATTTGTACATAACAACTTGCTTGCTTTGCATACTTGTACATAGCATCATGACATCATACCATTGCATTTTCAATAACCATTTCAAGGATCTCAAGGGCCTATGATGTAGGGTCATGTTGAACCAGATGCCTATCAAGGGGCAAGATGATTCATTCTCTAATAAAATGTCGTCAAAAACCAAAGCACGGTAACTTGAATCATGGGATATGACCCACTTGAAATGATGAGCTTGATTCTCATGGAAGGAAATCCACCGATACGAAGTTCTCCAATCAAAGTTGTGTAAGTACGAAGTGCGCCTAAGAGGGGGGGGGGGGGAATTAGGTACTTTAAATTTTTTATGGTTTTAGTGATGATGGATGTTATTTTTCCGGTTTATGGTGAGTTTATGAAAGAGTAAAGTGCAGAAAAATAAAGAGACATAAGCGATATATCCTAGTTCCCCTCACAGTTCGAGAGTGCTCCAGTCCCCTTTCAACATGAAAGAGATTTCCTTATTGTGGAAAACTTAAACAAGAACTACCCAAAACCAAGAACAATCCTCTCAAAGTGACTTTACTTGTATTCAACAATCCTGGAAAAACAAGATTTATAAAACCACTTGAACTTATTTCCAACAATCCTGAAAAATAAGCAAGTATATAACAATATTTGATTTGAATGAGTTTGAGTAGAAATGATCACTTTGAGTGATTTAATAAATGAATTGATCTTCTCCTCCAATGATAATAGTATACAATGACTCAAGATATATAATTCTCAAAGTTTTCTGGTTAACAATATGTGAAAGTGTGAAAAAAACTTGTGTATGAAAATGTATAACAGCTTGAGTTTGATTTTTGAAAATTCAGAAAATATGATTAGAAGAGGTGATTAAAATGATTTCGAAAATAAGTATTTATATAATCATAGCACCCTTTTGAAATAGCATAAAATTCTGTGAATGAATCATGAACAATTGAGAAGATTGAGTGAAAGGTTTTCATGAATTGGTGTTATGAACATGCATGAGTAAAGCTGATGTTTTTTAAAATCGTTCAGCATGCAATCGATTGCACCCTTTCTGTAAATCGATTCCACGGGGTTTCAACATCTAGAAATTCAAATATTTTGAGTGTGCAATCGATTTCACAAGTGTGTAAATCGATTGCACTTAAATTCGGTAGCAAAAACTGATTGAAAGCAACCAATTGCCCAAACATGCAAATCGATTTCATTTAGAAACAGTAGCAAATGTTTTGAAAAATTGAAGCATGCAATCGATTGCACCAATATGCAAATCGATTGCACTCAAGTGAAAATTGAATTTTTTCTTAGAAAAACTTGAGTAAAGATATGGACAATATAAAATATTTCTTTTGACCATTGAGCATCTATGTCTTAAGTTCAAAATAAGTATTATCATTATACCTTGAAATTTTGCTAAGTGCTTGAACCAAAGACTTTATCCACAGATGCTTTTAGCTTGACCAATAATATTTTCCTTCTTGTCAACATGGTTTGTCTTCATCAAAACAAAAGTGCATTTGAGAAGCTTGATTTTACATTCTCCCCCTTTTTGATGATGACAAACGATCTTGCTTGATGTGTTGTAATTTCCGGAAAGAAGCTTCTCCCCCTAAGATGCATAACTCCCCCTTTGTATGAGAAGGTTGGAATCCTTTGAATTTGTTCATCTTGGTTGAAGAGTACCTTAGAATTTTAAGACAGGAAATATACAAGCATAAAGTGCCACATCCTTCTCCCCCTTTGACATTACCAAAAAGAAGGGAAAGATGCAAAAAAATGGACAATAATAAAGCAATATTGAAAAAACTTAATCAATCATGCATCACAAATAGTCATAGACATAGTCATAGTAACATAACGATTACAAAACAGAAGCAAAAGAAAACTGAAACGCACAGTGTGCAATCAATTTGCACTGAAACAGAAAGGTAAAAAATAAAAAACATTCAGTGAGCAATCGATTTACACTATTGTGCAATAGATTTGCATCAACCAAAAATTACCAAAAACATTTTTTTCTTAAACTTAAACACCACTTAACATATATATTCACATATAGCAAGATTAAAACAAGTATATAAAAACATAACAAGGACAGAAAAGACCTTATATGTCGTGTTCATCAAGAATGCCAAGCTCTCGTCGAATCTTGAAAAACAGTTCTCTTACCAAAGGTTTAGTGAAGATATCAGCAAGTTTATTATGAGTATCTACAAATGTGACCTCGACATCTCCTTGAAGTACATGATCACGAAGGAAATGATGTCGTATATCTATGTGTTTGGTTCTTGAATGCATGACCGGATTCTTTGTAATGTTTATTACACTTGTGTTGTCGCACCATAGAGGAATGCATCCTAGATCGAATCCGTAGTCACGAAGTTGTTTCTTGAGCCACAATATTTGAGAGAAACTACTACCCACTACACTATATTCTGCTTCGGCCGTGCTAAGAGCAACATATGCTTGTTTCTTGCAGGCCCATGATACTAATGCATTTCCAAGGATGTGACAAGTACCACTTGTGCTTTTTCTATCAGTTTTATAACCTGTATAATCCGCGTCAGAATAACCAACTAAATTACAAAAACTACCTTTAGGATACCATAATCCAACATTTGTTGTTCCTTTGAGATACTTCATGATCCGTTTCACCACCGTGAGATGAGATTCCTTTGGATTTGCTTGAAAGCGAGCACATAGACAAACACTAAACATTATATCAGGACGGCTTGCCGTCATATATAATAAGGAGCCAATCATACCTAGATATTTTGTAATGTCAATGGAAACACCTGATTCATCTTGATCAACATATGTACCGGAACCCATTGGTGTAGACATTGCCTTACAGTTATCCATGTCAAATCTTTTCAAAAGTTCCTTGCAATACTTGGATTGGTTGATGAAGATGCCATCCTTTAATTGCTTGATTTGAAGTCCAAGAAAATAATTGATTTCATCCATCATGGACATCTCAAATTATCCTTGCATAATTGCTGAGAATTCTTCACACATTTATTTGTTTGAAGATCCGAAAATGATATCGTCAACATAGACTTGAACTAGCAAAGTGTCACCTTCGATTTTCTTGATAAACAATGTCTTGCCAACTTTACCCTTTTCAAAACATTTTTCGCAAAGGAAGTTACTTAGTCGATCATATCATTCCCTTGGTGCTTGTTTCAAACCATAAAGATCTTTTCTCAATTTAAATACATGAGAAGGATTCTTGAAATCTTTGAACCCCGGGGGTTGCTTAACGTAGACTTCTTCATTGATATATCCATTCAAGAATGCCCTTTTGACATCCATTAGGAAAAGCTAAAAATTTAATGAACAAGCATAGTCAAGTAAAAGAGGAATAGCTTCTAACCTTGCAATTGGAGCGAAAGTTTCTTCAAAATATATTCCTTCTTCTTGATTGTAGCCTTGTGCTACCAACCTTGATTTGTTCTGAACAATTATTCCATTTTCATCAAGTTTATTTTTAAACACCGATCTTGTTCCAATAATGTGTTTGTTGCTTGGCCTAGGGATAAGTTCCCAAACTTGATTCCTTTCCAATTGATTTAACTCTTCTTGCATATAAATAATCCATTGGTCATCGCCTAAGTCTTCATCAACTTTGGAAGGTTCAATTTGAGAGATAAACGCCATGTTTAGATAAGCATCTTTGAGATTTAGTCTTGTTGTCACACCTTGACTTATATAACCAATTACTTTATCGATAGGATGATCTCTATGAGTTCTCCACTTTTTTGGTAGATCATTACAATTTGATTCTTGTTGGAATTATTCTTCTTGTTAAATTGGTTGATCTTTGGAAGTATTTTCTTGAGGACCTTCTAGTATTTCATCATCATCATCATTACAAATAATAGTATCCTCCTTGGAGGGGTTAGATTCATCAAAAGATACATGCATTAATTCTTCAATTGTTAAAGTTATTTTGTTATAAATTCTATATGCCTTACTAGAAAGAGAGTAGCCAAGAAAAATACCTTCATCGGATTTTTCATCAAAATTACCAAGGTTATCTTTGTCGTTGTTTAAGACAAAGCATTTGCAACCGAAAATGTAAAAGAAAGAAATGTTTGGTTTCCTCCCTTTGAAAAGTTCATATGGAGTTTTCTTCAAGATCGGTCTTATGTTAACTCTATTGCTAACAAAACATGTCGTGCTCACTGCATCCGCCCAAAAATATTTTGGAAGGTTTGAATTGCTAAGCATCATTCTTGCAAGCTCTACAAGAGACCTATTATTTCTTTCCACCACTCCATTTTGTTGAGGAGTACTTGGTGCCGAGAAGTTATGAGATATTCCATGTTCTCCACAAAATTCTTCAAATAGAGCATTTTGAAATTCTCCGCCATGATCGCTTCTTATGGAGGCAATTGTTAGAGACTTCTCATTTTGAATTTGTTTGGCATACTTCTTGAACGCCTTGAATGCATCACTTTTATGCACTAAAAAGAATGTCCAAGTATATCTATAGAAATCGTCAACAATAACCAAAGCATATACATTACCTCTGAAACTTCTTGTTCTTGATGGACTAAACAAGTCCATATGCAACAATTGTAGTGGCCTAGTAGTAGACACCACAATCTTAGATTTGAAAGTTGATTTTGTTTGTTTCCCTTTTTGACAAGCATCACAAATTCTATCTTTGACAAAAAAATTCTTAGGCAACCCAATGACAAGATCATGCTTGATTAGTTTACTCAAGTGTTCCATGTGAATATGAGCAATTCTTTTGTGCCACATCCATGAATCATCGTTGTTAGCCATGAGACATTTTACCTTCAAAGATGGATCATCAAGGGAAATCATGAATATATTATTGATTCTTTTACCATTAAATATAACCTCTTGTGTGACTTCGTCTTCTATCAAACATTCATCCTTGGTGAACTTGATCTTGAAGCCTTTGTCACAAAGTTGGCTAACACTAAGAAGATTGTGCTTTAGTCCTTAAACATAAAGAACATCTTCAATGGATGTGATAGGTGGAGCACCAACTTTGCCTTTGCCAATAATTCTTACCTTATTATTGTCTCCATAAGTGACAAAACCCTTGGCCTTTAGAACTAGATTTGAAAATTGGTTTATGTCTCTCATCATATGCTTTGAACAACCACTATCAAGATACCAAAGATTGCATGTAGTCTTCAAGCATACCTGCAAAACAAATTAGGTTTTGTTAGGTACCCAAGTTTCTTTGGGTCCTTCATAATTAGTGTCTTTCTTTATCCACACATAATGCCCACTTGCCACACTAAATTTTCTAACATAGCAAGCATTAGGTGTAAGGCCTTTAATACCACAATAAAAATAAGTAGGTTCAAAGTTACTTCTATATCTATAAGGATAAGATTTCTTCTTAGGAAATGTTTTCTTTTTAGGATAATGATGAACCATTTTAGGTTTTTTCACTTTCTCTTTGGATGATTGATCACTAGCCTTAACAAAGATAGTTTTATTAGAACTTGGTTTTGAAAACTTTGAATATCCAAGTCCACTTTTATCATTGGATATCTTTGTTGGCTAAGAACACCTTCCAATCTAATTTGACCTTTTTCATATCTTTCAATAAGACTTTTTAATTGGACAATTTGGAAAGAGAGTGATTCATAATTTTTGCATACAAAATTTTGTTGTTGTTCATCACTTAATTTTTGTTTTTCTTCTAAAGATGAAATTTGTTTCTTTTGAGATGAAATAGTTTTATACATAATTTTGCATTCATTTAATAGTTCATCTATAGCACCTTGTGCATCACTATCAAAAAGAGAAAATTCATTACTAACCTCATCATCTTCATTATCAGAATGGTGTGAGGCCATCAGTGCTAGATTTGCACTTTCATCACTATCGGAGTCGGATGAAGAGATTATTTCATTATCCTTCCATGCAACATAGGCCTTTTTGTTCTTGAATCCCTTTTTGGTTTTGTAGCCACCTTTCTTGGAGAGTTTCGGACAATTAGGCTTGATATGACCTTGCTTACCGTATTCATAACATTTGACTTCTTGTGTTGATGTGGAAGCTTCCTTTTTCTTGAATTGTTTCTTTCCTTTTGAATGAGAAAAGGATTTGTCATTTCTACCAAAGAACTTACCAAGCCTTTTAACAAGAAGCATGGAATTTTCATCTTCTTTCGGATTATCTTCCTTTTTAACTTCCTTGGAATCTATCTTTTAAGAAATATTCTTAAATTTCTTCTCTTGATTTTTATGCTTTTCAAGTCTTTCGAGTTACGTCTCATTTTCTTGAAGTTTTCCAAACAATGTTGCGGAAGTCATTGAGGAGAGACTTTTCTTTTCAGAAATTGCCATTACTTTTGGTTGTCATTCCCTAGTTAAGTACCTAAGTACTTTCATATTTAGTTCATCATTTGTCAAAGTCTTACCAAGAGCACTTAGATGATTTGTCAAATGCACGAATCTCTTTTGCAAGTCAATGATGGTTTCTCCGGGCTGCATTCGAAATAAATCGTATTATTGACTCAAAGTATTTAGTCTTGATCTTTTAACTTCAAAAGTTCCTTCATGAGTTTGTACCAAGGTATCACATATTTCTTTCGTTGTTTTGCATGTCGAGACACGAAAGAATTCATCCATGCTAAGTGCACCTTGAAGAAGATTTATTGCCTTTTTATCATAGAAAACCTTCTTCTTATCATCTTCGTCCCATGCAGCTTTAGGCTTTGATGATCCAGCACCATTGATTACCGTTATAGGGATAAATGGACCATTCTCGACGGCATCCCATATTTCTTCTCCTTGTGCTTCTAGATGTGCCTTCATGCGTATTTTCCAGAAGTCAAAATATTCACCACAAAATAGAGGAGGCTTGTTGTTACTACCACCATCTATGAAAAGGGGATTTTGATTTGCGGAAGCCATTCCAGATCTTTTAGGAACAGGTTACCTATAACCTGCTCTGATGCCAATTGTAAGTACGAAGTGCGCCTAAGAGGGGGGGGGGGGGGAATTAGGTACTTTAAAATTTTTTCTGGTTTTAGTGATGATGGATATTATTTTTCTGGTTTATGGTGAGTTTATGAAAGAGTAAAGTGCATAAAAATAAAGATACACAAGCGATATATCCTGGTTCCCCTCACAGTCTGAGAGTACTTCAGTCCCTGTTCAACATGAAAGAGATTTCCTTATTGTGGCAAACTTAAACAAGAACTACCCAAAACCAAGAACAGTCCTCTTGGACCAAGAACAATCCTCTTGTATTTTCACTATGTCAACAATGAGAACAATCCTCTCAAAGTTACTTTACTTGTATCCAACAATCCTGGAAAAATAAGATTTATAAAACCACTTTAACTTATTTCCAACAATCCTGAAAAATAAGCAAGTATATAGCAATATTTGATTTGAGTGATTTTGAGTAGCAATGATCACTTTGAGTGATTTAATCAATGAATTGATCTTCTCTTCCAATTATAATAGTATATATTGACTCAAGATATATAGTGCTCAAAGTTTTCTGGTTAATAATATGTGAAAGTGTGCTGAAAAACTTGTGTATGAAAATATATAACAGCTTGAGTTTGATTTTTGAAAATTCAAAAAATATGATTGGAAGAGGTGATTAAAATGATTTTGAAAATGAGTTTTTATATTTTCATAGCACCCTTTTGAAACAGCATAAAATTTTGTAAATGAATCATGAACAATTGCAAGATTGAGCGAAAGGTTTTCATGAATTGGTGTTATGAACAGGCATGAGTAAAGCTGTTGTTTTTCAAAATCTTTCAACATGCAATCGATTGCACCCATTATATAAATTGATTGTACGGGGTTTCAACAGCTAGAAATTCAAATATTTTGAGTGTGCAATCGATTGCACAAGTGTTTAAATCGATTGCACTTAAAGTCAGTAGCAAAAATTAATTGAGAGCAATTGATTGCACAAACATGAAAATCGATTACACTTAGAAACAATAGCAAATATTTTGAAAAATTGAAGCATGCAATCGATTGCACCAATATGCAAATTGATTGCACTCAAGTGAAAATTGAATTTTTGCTTAGAAAAACTTGAATAAATATTTGGAAAATACAAAATATTTCTTTTGGCCATTGAGTCTATATGTCTTAAGTTCAAAGTAAGTATTATCATTATACCTTGAAATTTTGCTAAGTGCTTGAACCAAAGACTTTATCCACAGATGCTTTTAGCTTGATCAATAATCTTTGCCTTCTTGTCAACATGATTTGTCTTCATCAAAACAAAATTGCATTTGAGAAGCTTGATTTTACAAGTTGTTGATCAAAATTCAACTTCTAACATCTCCTTGTGTTTACCCCGCGAGATCCTTAAAAACATGCATCCACATACCATGCAACATATCATGACAGGTTTCTCCCATACAGGTCTCCTTATCTTCCTACTGTTTATTTCAGTAAGATGAATATGGAATAAACCATGAAGGATCTTCAAGCACAAAATGCTCAATTCCAACAAATGTTCTTGACTTTGGCTAAAGGGCAAGAGGACCTGAAGACTCTTCTTCTCAAAGACAAGAAGAAAAAGAAAAAGTAGTCAAGGGGTGTCATGAATTTGGGAAGAAGACTTAGAGGACCAGTCAAAAGATCTCTAGATCTCTCAATTCCATAAAATGAGGGTAATAATCATGAAGAAGATAACAACCTGGGGACTGATGAAGATGAAGCTAACTACTCTGAGGAACAATATCCTCCTGCAGACGAAAAATATAAACAGCTGGAGGATCGCCTCAATGCTATGGAGATTCAACAGATACCTGGCTTGGACTTTGAAGAGTTAGGTTTGGTTTCCAGAGGGTTCATCCCATAAAAGTTTAAAATCCCTACCTTTGCCAAGTATGATGGGGTCTCTTGTCCTAAGATGCATCTGAGATCTTATGTCCGCAAGATTCAACCTCACACTGCTGACCGGAAGCTATGGGTCCATTTCTTCCAAAAAAGCTTGGTTGGCACTCAACTGGAGTGGTTCTATCAGTTAGAAGGAACCAACATTCATACCTGGGAGGACTTGGTTGTTTCTTTCTACAAGCAGTACCAATATAACGCGGATCTCGCACCAACTCGTGTGCAATAGCTGAGTATCACCATGCATCCCAACGGGGGTTTCAAGGAATACACTAAAAAGTGGAGAGACCTGGCTGGTAGTGTGCAGCCCCCATTAACTGACAGGGAGCTGATTGACATCTTCATGGGAACTTTGACAGGACCTTTCTTCAATCACCTAATCAGAAGCTCCTCGGCCGAATTCACTGAGCAAATCCTGACGGGCGAAAGAGTAGAGCCTGGCATTAAGAGTGGTAAAATCCAAAGGGGTGCATCTTCAAGTGCAGGGAAACAACCTTTCAGTGGAAAGAAAGAGTCCAATGTTGTGTGCGGCCAAAAAGGTCATAACAAGAGCAACCACGATCAACACGTAGGGGAAATCCTGATCTCTAATCCTACACCTGTTCAATAAATACATGGCAATAGGTGTAGGATAAAATACCAAGAAAGGAAGTACGCTAACATCAACATGCCATTGTCTCAAGCCTTACAACATTTGCTGAAAGAGAAGCTGATCACACTCATAGATCCTCCCTAAAACCCTGATACCTCCTCTCCTAAGTATAATCCAAATGTAAGATGTGCCTACCATTCTGATAGTCCTGGACACGACACCGACAATTGTTGGACTTTGAAGAACAAGATTCAAGATTTAATTGACGCCAAGGAGACTGAGTTCGACCCTCCAGAGACTCCTAACTTTATCACTGTTCCTGTGCAAATCATTAAGAGTGTCCTTTTCATTTTTAATTTTCAATTGTAATCTCTTTTGTTGTTTAAACACTTATCTATTAATGTCAAAATTTGTTTCATTAATGCATTTCATATGTTTTTCTTGAATTAATCCATTCGTTTCCATTATATTTAAACTATTCTTTTTACTCCCTTTATGATATTCAACTCTTGTTTTAAATGTTTCCAGCCTTTAGAGGGAGGATGACAAAAACAATGCTATAATCTCATACAATATGCTTTCGAGACAAACCTTGCTGATGATGTAGAAACGTTTCTTTCAGATCCTAAACACTGGAGTTATAAGGAAGATAATCCCTAGTCAACCCCTTCGAGCCAAAGAAGTAAGAGTTTCTTTTTTTACACAAATTGAAACCTTTAATCAAATCCTGGGGCAGGGTAGCTTTTTAGTTAATTCAAATGCACGTCCAGTCACAAACTTTCGCTTCGTAAAAAACGAATAACATCAAAAATATTCCTCTGGAATCAAAAGACGGCGATGGTTCCCTATCACATAGGCAGTCATTATTTCTCAAAAAAGAAAGCCCACTAAGTCAAAACCTACGGAGGAGACTTGAGAAATATTGGGGCATCCCGCTGATTGTAATCTCAAAAACCACAACAGTCACACAAAAATCAGGGATAGTAAATAAAAAAAAGAGGTCACTACAAATCCTCAACAACATGAAAAATGTTGCAAAAATGTCTTCCTTCCAACAAATAAACTTCCAAATTTCGGAACCATCACCAAAACGTCATTCAGACTCAAGTGGAATTCAAACGCACAATTAGCTGAGTTTAGGACTGAAGAACATCACGAAGAAAGGGCGGGTACAAATACACTTTGAGCCTTATCCTTTTTTCTTAAACCGTGAACCAGACCACGACACAACCTTTCAAACTCCAAATTGAAGCATGGGTTAGTCCAAAAGCATACTGTTACAAAAGGTATCCTGACTCCTGTAAGGGGTTACTCCAAATTCTGAGTTGAGTTCATATTCTTAAAAAATTCTTTTATCCGCTAAAACATATTCTCAAAACTTCAAGACAAGAATAAACTTTGCATTATTTGAATGTCGTTGTTTACATATGGCTAATTGTTTGACAGCGGAGAAATTCACACAACTAATATCCAACGAACGAAAGCTCTCTCAGTGGACACAATCACCTTTGGATGACACTTCCAATGAAAAATCTCCTATAAGCAAGGGGGCATGACATATCATTGTACAACTCGTCTAGGGGCAGTCAAGTCGATATACCAAGAAACCTTTCAAGAAATGCTGAATATACCAGGGGCAGATCTGCATGTGAGTCGCTTGGGGCATTGAACATTGAAATTCCTGTAAAGGGTTACGTACGCTCAAGAAAACATTTCCTAAAAGTTCCATAAACACTTGCTACTAGGAGAAGTGACAAATCTCCCACAAAGTCCTTTTCATAAGGTGATCCCCAGCCGGAGTTTCAATCTCTGAAAACTTCTTCCCAACTGAGTTGATCTCAAGAATCCTCGAGGAGGTTTTGCCAAAAGAAAACACCTCTCTAGCGAATTTGCGACAGGGTTTATTTCCCCAACAAAAAACAAGATTCCCCAGCTTGAATTTTCCTCTCAGACTATCACAAATCAAAGGACCCCAACTCTTCTTCCCTAGTAGACTAATATACAATCCCCAGTGAGTTGCTACAAAACCTGGGAGGCAACCTGTAACAGTTAATTTATTTGTCCCCAATAAGTTGTTAACTCCCTTTCTCTTCCATCAAAAGATAGCTCCCCAATAGAGCAACAGACAACTAAAACTCCTGAACTCTTTTCCCTATGGAGTTTCTCCTCAAACAACCAAACGGGAATCCCCAGCAGAAACATTCTAAAACCAAGGTCTGGAAAGGTGTGCACACTCTTCATCCCCAATAGTCGTCCGGGATTCAGCTTCCCAAAACTCCCCGACACTTTTCAAGGATTTATTTTCCAAGACAAAATTACATTCCAACAACATTTCATCCATACAACATAATCTCATTTATTTTGAGAAACATCATTACGCCATACATTTCATCCATCATGACATTGCATACAACTAACTCTTTACCTTTTCAGGAAAAGTTCAACAGATAAGTGTCATTAATCTGTAAACTTCTCCAAGGTAAAGTCAAGCTTGTATTTCTTCATTGCCTTTTTAAGTAGTAATCATCCAAGATTCCTTCATTACCTTTTGAAGTAGTAATCATCCAAGATTCCTTCATTATATGATGAGGTATTAATAGTCCAAGGTTCCTTCATCATCCGTTGAGGTAGTAATCATCTTAGATACCTTCATCATCTGTTGAGGTAGTGATCATCTCAGATTCCTTCATCATCCGCTGAGGTGGTAATCGTCTCAGATTCCTTCATTATCTGCTGAGGTAGTAATCGTCCAAGGTTCCTTCGTCATCCATTGAGGTAGTAATCATCTCAGATTCCTTCATCATCCGTTGAGGTAGTAATCATCTCAGATTCCTTCATCATCCTCTAAGGTGGTAATCGTCCAAGATTCCTTCATTATCTCCTGAGGTAGTAATCATCCAAGGTTCCTTCATCATCCGTTGAGGTAGTAATCATCCTAGGTTCCTTCATCATCCACTGGAGTAGTAATTTTCCAAGATTCATTGATTATTTGTTGAGGTAGTAATCGTCCAAGGTTCCTTCATCATCCATTGAGGTAGTAATTATCTAAGATTCCTTCATTATCTGCTGAGGTAGTAATCATCCAAGGTTCCTTCATCATCTGTTGAGGTAGTAATCATCTCAGATTCCTTCATTATCTACTGAGGTAGTAATCGTCTAAGTTTCCTTCATCATTCGTTGAGGTAGTAATCATCTTAGATTCCTTTATCATCCACTGAGGTAGTAATCATCCCATATTCCTTCATATCCGCCAAGGTAGTAATCGTCCAAGATTCCTTCATTATCTGCTGGGATAGTAATCGTCCAAGGTTTCTTCATCATCCGCTGAGGTGGTAATCATCCCAGATTCCTTCATTATCTGCTGAGGTAGTAATCATCTAATGGTCCTTCATCATCCGTTGAGGTATTACTCATTTCAGATTCCTTCATTATCTGATGAGGTAGTTATCATCCAAGGTTCCTTCATCATCTGTTGAGGTAGTAATCATCCAAGATTCCTTTATTATCTGTTGAGGTAGTAATCATCTCAGATTCCTTCATTATCTGCTGAGGTAGTAATCGTCCCAGATTCCTTCAGTATCTACTGATGTAGTAATCAATCCAAGGTTCCTTCATTACTTGTTGGAGTAGTAATCGTCCAGGATTCCTTCATCATCTATCACCATCAAGCTTAATACCTGATACCAAACAGGATAAATATCTGTGAAAAATTAATTGTAGATCCATTCCTGAAACAAGACAGCGTGACCATCTACATGACAAACACTTCCTTCAAACCTCTGCTGGTTCAGTTTAAATCCATCAATGGTTTATCCTGATTCCTTTTGGTTAGACACTTTCTCTGGTTCAGATAAATCACTTCAAAGATTTATCCTGATTCTTTCCAGTTGAAGATATTCAAGACCTCTGTTTGTTCAGTTTAAACCGATCAATGGTTTATCCTGATTCCTTTCTGGTAGATATTTTCTCTGGTTTAGATAAATCTCTCCAAGATTTATCCTGATTCTTTCCAGTTAAAGAATATTCAAGACCTCTACTGGTTCAGTTTAAATTGATCAATGGTTTATCCTGATTCCATTCCAGTAGACATTTTATCTGGTTCAGATAAATTGCTCCAAGATTTATTCTGATTCTTTCCAGTTAAAGAATATTTAAGACCTTTGTTGGTTCAGTTTAAATCGATCAATGGTTTATCCTGGTTGCTTTCTGATAGACACTTTTTCTGGTTCAGATAAATTGCTCCAAAGATTTATCCTGATTCTTTCCAGTTAAAGATATTCAAGACCTCTGCTGGTTCAGTTTAAACCGTTAAATGGTTTATCCGTATTCCTTTCCGGTAGACGTTTTCTCTGGTTCAGACAAATTGCTCCAAGATTTATTCTGATTCTTTCCAGTTAAAGAATATTCAAGACCTCTGCTGGTTTAGTTTAAATTGATCAATGGTTTATCCTGATTCCTCTCGGGTAGAAATCTTCTCCGGTTCAGATAAATCGATCTCAAGATTTATTCTGATTCTTTTTCAGTTGAAGTCAAGTTTAGACTTAGTCTAATTTCTGTCAACAATCACCTTTGGATGGCATCTATAAGCCCATCTCCGATAACTCTCCATCATCTCTCCAAATGGCATCTTTAAGCCTATTCCATGCGCAATCAACCACCACATCATCAAGTGCAAATTTCTGGGAACTCTAGTATTCAATCATCTATCACCTTCAAGTCACAAATGGAAGACTCGCCAATCTAACTCTTCAGGTTTAAGAAGATTGAACAAGGGCAGTTGTTGTACCCCAAAATTTTCCCTCTCATTTCTCAAGGCATTTCTCACAAGGATTCTCAAAATTCAAGCTTGTAAAGGTGCAATTGGATTTTTCAGCATCAAATTAAAGAGGAAGCTGTTAAAAAAGGGGAAAGTGGATAAAATAATATTTTTGACAAAATTGAAGAAAAACAAGCCTTTTTCAATTCAGCTCCTTCGATTGGCCTTTTGGCCTCTTTCAATGCAAGCTTGACTTGCATTCTTCGACTGGGCACTGGCCTCTGACACGCTGGCTTTGGTTTACAAGGCAGGAGTTTCCTGCATGCCACCTCCGATTGCATCTTTGGCCTTACATGGTTCACAATACAATGGTTGCCCATATGCCTACTTTGATTGAATGTTTGATGCTTGCACGCCTTTGTTGATTGGACAAATATTTCCCACCATGCTTGCTTTGATTCGCAAAGTGATGGCTGGCTATATACAGCTTTCGATTGGGCCTTAGGTTCCTTCTTGCAAAGCAAGGGGCTCCCACCATGCTAGCATGCACAAGGCGAAAGGCCTTTTGTAGCCTCCTTCGATTCCAAGGCAAAAAGCCTCCTTTTGGCATCCTTCGATTGCATAATTTTCTTCCTGCATGTCTCTTTCATTTGAGCATCTTTGCAAGCCTAACATGCCTCTTTCGTTTTGGAATGTGGCCTCATTTGTTGCATGCTTCGTTTGTGCCCTTTTTACCTCCTGCATGCTTTCTTTGTTTGGGCGTGTGACTTTCTTCAATACAAGCTTGGATTTACAATCTTCGTTTGGGCGTGTGACTTTCTTCAATACAAGCTTGGGTTTACAATTTTCATCTGGCCTTGTGGTTTCCTTCAAATGAAAGTTCGTTTGGCCATGTGACCTCTGGAAGGCAAGCCTTCGACTAGACAAAACCACCCTCACACAAGGCTTCAATTGAAATTTTGATTCCCTTCGAGTAAGCATATTTCGAACCCAACTCTGGACCCTTCGAAGCAAGTTTGTTTAAAGAACTTTTAGAAAATCTCATAGCCTTACCCTACTTGTCAGGCTATGTTGCTTCCAAGTCTTTACATGATCAGAGGCTTACACAAAGGTTTAAAGCTTTGTCTACTGGATAATACCATTCTTGGTTAAAATGGCGAAAGGTTATGTACCCTTTTTTCATAAAGGGTACTTTATCACAAAATCAGCTCCCAACCTGATTTGTGTCTGAATGAAAAATAGTGCCAGAAGCATAAGTCCAATCTCCTACCAGCAGGCCCTCACTTGTACTTAAAACTTGGGATCAACGAAAAGGTACCATACTAGTTTCACTTTCAACCAAACCATGGTTTATTATCCTACAAACCTGGTTACTTCAAACACTTTCAGCTTTTTCTCTATAAATAGAGAAACATTTGCAAGCTAAAGGAGGACTTTTTGGGGGTGGAACGAATCTTCAATCATCAAACTCTCAAAAACTCTCAAGAAAAAAACTCAGACACTCTAAAACACTTAAACACATATTCAAACCCAGAACCCGGAAGACACACAACACTTGTTTTTTCTTGACCCTTCGAATCCAGAAGAAACACTACACCTTTTTCCTTGGCCTCTCGAATCTAAAGAAACACAACCCTTGTTTTCTTTTTCTCTTTTGAATCTGAAACCATACTTCACATCTCCCGACCTTCGAATCCAGCACTAAAGGCATAACCCATGTTTCCTCCCTTCGAATATAGAAACACTCAGAGCAGCCACTCAAGGTCCAGCACACGTCCCAGCCTCAAGAAAGGTAAGTGACTCTTAACCTTGAACCTTTCGTTTCTAATGTAACATGTGAATAATCTTTCCTTTCGTTTCAAACATGTGCATCACACTTACTTCCTTTTCGTTTCAAACACGTACATAACATTTTTCTTCTTTTCGTTTCCACCCTTTTAACTTGTTTTCATTTCTAACCTTCTTGGTTTTGCTTCTTGTTTTATTAAACACGCTTTAAGAACTAACCTAGCCACTAGACAATGCTAGCATGGCCTCGGGCCATGTTGCTATTAAAATCCAAAACAAAGGAAAACATGAGGAAGGAAGTATGAAACGAAGACTTAGGCTTTCCCCCTGGATGCCTCACAGTCCTAAACAAAATTCCAGAAGGACATGAAGGATACATATTCGTCTTTGCTTTGCAGGTCCTTACTGCTTTGTAGTCCAAACAAAGAAGAGAAGGTGGCCCATGCTGACTGCCAAGCTCAGTCAAAGAAGGCAGCAAGGGACTTGAAGTGAAGAGTTCACTTCATGCTAAACGAAAGGCACACCCACACTAACTTCCAGGCCCCAGTCGAAGGAAGTAGAAAAGCAGACTGCATCTCATGCTGATTCTAGACCCAATCGAAAGGCACACCTTCACCACTTCCAGGCCAAACCGAAGGAAGCCAGAGAAGCAGAATCAAAGGATGCTTCTGCCCAAATCGAAAAGCCCGTCTTGCCTCCTTTATTTTATTTTGTCTTTATATTTTCTTGTTATTCAATATGGTTTTAAAAGTGTAGGATTTATTTTTTCATTTTATTGCTTTTGTACAAATATTAGTAATTAGGATGTATGGCAACATAAAAACCAACAAATAGACAACCTAAAAAATCAAAGACAAAATGCATGCAATCAAACACACTATTCACACATGCACCCTTAGGGTAATCTCACTTGTTGCCTCGGAAAAATAGCCATGTCCCTCGAATATGGGCGTTTTAGCAAAGACCCTCGATAAAAGATCGTAGTCCCTCGATGACCCTCAATGTTTCCTTCAGTAAACGATCTAGTCCCTAAACGAAATTGCTAAAATGTCCAATAGGTTGTCTTCTATGACTATACAAACGTCCCACGCCCGTCCCTTCACATTCAATGATGGGGCTTCTTACCAAATCAATGGTAAGATACCACCATCTAAAGGAGGAGGAAAATAACATTAAGACCTTTTGAGTAGGTACGATGCTCCTAGTTGCTCGCTTGCTCACAACAAAAACATTATATACACCCACAGTTTCATTTTGAAAAATTTTCAAAAGACAAAACACTTTGTATGCGTTCTTATAGAAACGAGAACCATTACAAAGACACTTTTCAAAATCGCTTTCAAAAACACATTCCACAAACACCTCTTTGAACTATTTTCAAAACTACACTTTGTACGCGTTCTTATAGAAACGAGAACCATTACAAAGACGTTTTCAAAATACTTTCAACTCCCACACCACAAGCACATTTTCAAACAAAAGCAAGTGATCTAGCAAGCAACTAAGAGCCCGTAGAAAACTACGGATGAAAAGGGTGCTAATAACTTCCCTTTTCATAACCTACCCCCCGAACTCATGAAATAATCTCGAAAGATATTTCCTGTTCTTTTCAACCTTTCCTTATTGGTTAAAAGAAAAGTCGATGGTGACTCTTGCTATCCGCAACAATTGTAAACAAACACAAAACACCCAAGTCAGTTCTCCCACCGTGTTACACACACAATCATGCATTCATACATCTTATATTTCATATATTCATTACCCTCCATTTCTTTTTGTTTTTCTAATTCATAGAGTCAAAAAAAATAATCAAAGGTTTTTGGTGAAGTGTCCTAAAAATGAATGTGAGAGGGAAATAACTTATTTGTATCAATGCCGTCAAGCCAGGTATGACGAAGATCAAGACCATCAAAGGGAAAATGTCTGAAAGAGCCTTGAAGATGTTCATACGCCGTTATGGGGATACCCTTGAGTTGACAAAAGTGGATGTACAATTGGACGCTATTTTTGCCCTAGTTCAGTTCTACGACCCTCCACTGAGGTTCTTTACCTTCCAAGACTTTAAGCTAGAACCGACTCTGGAAGAATTTGATAGACTTTTGAATTTTTCTAAGGGGAAATCTTATGTAGAATCGGACAGACTATCTATATTAAAGACTTAGCAAGGGGTTTAGGGATCCTTTATCATGAATTGTCACTTAATTACAAAATAGAAAGTGATGTATAAGGGATTAAGAGATGTTATTTGGAAACCAAAACTCTTTAATTTGCCGATACAAAAGAATGGGAGTCTTGTGTTGATTGTTTAGGGGTGCTTGTATTTGGTGTAATCTTATTCCCTCAGAATTTGGACTATATTGACCCTGCAGCTATTAGTGTATTTTGCGGCGCGAAAGCTTTGAATGCAGACCCAACTCCCACTTTACTTGTTATTGTTTATTATGCACTTCACACTCGGTATGAAAAAGGGAGGGGTACTATAAATTGTTGCATCCCACTCTTATATTCTTGGTTTATGACTCATCTCTATAAGGAAGATTACATGGTTCTGAATCTGATAAGATACGAGTGGCCTCAAAAATTGAGATCTCTTACTACTAATTTTGTGTTGTGGTATGCGAGAAAGCTAGAAATTTGAGATATCATCTATAACTGCGAAGACTTTCCGAATGTTTCATTGATTGGATCACGTGGTTGCATCAACTACAACCCTAACTTGGCTCTACAACAACTAGGGTACCCTTTAGAGGATAAACCTTCTGATGAACAACTTCAACAATTAATTATTCATGACATGGGAAAAAACGACCGAGAGTTGTTCAACAAGATCATCCGAGCTTGGAATAGGGTTAATAAAAGAAATACCGAAAGGAAGAATGTCGTGGCAAAAGAGCCTTACACTCAATGGGTTTTGGATAGGGTGCAAGTTATTAAGTTACCATTTGATATTGATCCGAGTACAATCCAGATGTCCCAGATGCTCTGCCTATGTCCTTAGAAGAAATAGACAATTTGAAGAAGGCTTTGAAACAAGGTCAAAGGGATAAAGAAGAATTGGAGCTTAACCTCTATAACTTAACTAAGGAGAAAAGAAAAATGCAATGTATACTATAATCAATAGATCAACAAATTCTGAAATATCGTGAGGCATTTGAAAAGAAGAGTCTTAAGCGGAAGCGTTCGACTGAAGGGTTGTTGAGTGCTACTTTCAACTTGGATTCCCACAACCAATAGTTGGAGGATACTGCTAGCGAGATCATGAAACTAAGTAGGTGGTACGAAAAGGCAATGTAAGACAAAAAGGTAATGGAAGAAGATTTGAGGGCACAAATCCAAAGTTTAGCGCAAGCTTCTTTAGATTAAGAAGAACAAATGAAGTATTTTACCACGAGACTCCAAGATAGCCAAGAATCGGAGATAGGGGAATGCCCCAAAAGGATGATGGCAGCAATATTTCTTGCCCAAAAGACTTATGAATACGAGTAAGTGTGTCTTGAGTTAGAAGGCCTCAGAAAGTATTTCCTAATACAACGAAAACTTTATACAGAGATGAGGGCTGAAAAGTTATATTGGGAAAAGGAATATGTAAAGATTGCCAAAGCAGGAAAAGATAATCATAAGATGATTCCCGACCTCTACCAAGAATATCGGTTCTACAAAGACAAGCTTGCAAGACATGCCTTCTTAACCAACAATCTTATCAGCGACATCCCTAGGAGTTTGAGAGATGCACAGAATATGGTGGTCCCTCTTCTGAAAAACGTCGAAGACTTACTCAAACTTTGTAGGACAATGGTCAATGGCTTCAGAGCATAAATATGCAGGTGCACTTAGAAGACTTTTGTTTCCCCTTGATTATTTCTTTCAGCAAGTTTTAATGTTTTAAGTTTAAATATTTTTCAATATCTGAATTGTATTCTTTTTAAAGACAATTACTATTTCAATAAAGGCATTTATTTCTGTATCTCGTTTGTGTATTTATTTTTTAGATACTCTCCAATAAAAAAAACAGAACCTGGAGAAAAAAAATATAAATACCAATAAAAATATATATGGAAAATCCAAGTGAATAAGACATTCAAAAACAAAAACTCTTAGCATATTCATACCCATCCATGCATTCGCGAACATCACATCATCTCACATGGCATAACAAAGCTAATTAGTTTTCAAAATAATTCTCTAGTTAAACCATTGGTAGAAGAGCTAAAAAGGCATCGCCTCTCCAACCACCATACCAGACAAGATCCCATCAACAGAAAGTGATGGAATAAATCAAAGAGAACCAAGCGGCATTCAAAGAGGATTTGGAGCAAGTAAAAATCAACATCGACTCAATAAAAGGAGACATGATTCAAGTCCTTCTAGCCTTAAAGAATATCATTGAAAGGCTGAAATAGATTCCTAGGGTAGTGTAATAGGGTGGGAGAATTGACTTGTTTTGTGTTTTATCGTAAATGTTGCGGATAGCTAGAATCATCACCGACTTTTCTTTTATCCAATTTTTAGGAAAGGTGAAAAGAACAAGAAAGACCTTTGATATATTTTTAGTTTGGGGGGTAGGTTATGAAAAGGGAAGGTGTTAGCACCCTTTTCACTTTGAAAATTTGCTTTTTTGTGTGTTTAAAAATACTTTGAAATGCCAAAGTAAGGCGAACTTTGTAATGATTCTTGTATCAGTTCTCAAGAATGCGTTCAAAGTGTTTCGTTGAAAATATTTGTTTGTGAAAAATGTTTGTGAGAAATGTTCTGTTTTGAAGAGTTTGTGAGCAAGTGATTAATAGTATTCTACCCACTCAAGGTTATTCTTGTTATTTTCCTCCTCCTTGAGATAATGTTATTCGTACCATTAATTAGTAGGAAGCCCCATCATTGGATGTGATAGGACAGGCGTAAGGTCATCGTACGATCATCAAAGGCAACTAGTAAAGACACTTTAGCAATTTTGTAAGGGGCTAGATCATTTATCGAAAGGCAACATTGAAAGGGTCATTGATGGATTATGATCTTTTATTCGAGGGAAATTGCTAAAGCATCCCTACTTTTCGAGGGATATGACAGTTTTGTTCTGAGGCAACAAGAGAGGTTACCCTAGAGGTGTGAGTGTGCAAGTGTGTTGTAGTCAGTTATTTATCTTCAAAGTTAGGGTTTTCTAATGTTCAATTTTTATCTTTCCATAAAACCCTAATTGCTAATAGTAATATGTATAGAAAAATAAAGTGCGGAAAGTTAAGTTCCTACACTATTACATGGCCTTGAGGCAGTTACATAATAGAGGAAATGCGGAAAATAAATCTTACGATTATTACATACTAGGAAGCATTTACATGATAATAAAAATGCGGAAAATAAGTTTTAGGCTATTACATTTGTGAAACCTATAGAGTTGATCTAAGAAAATAAGATGGAAATAGAAAAAAGAAATGTTTTTGGTGATATTTTATGAAAAGAATGATTTATGATAATTAATTAAAACCTATTAAATCTAACTAATTTTAGTTAAAAAAATTAATTAATTAAATAAATTATTAAAAGGTTAATTAAAAACAAAAACCTAATTAATTTTAATTAATAAATAAACCTAAAACTAATTATGTTTGTATTTTAATTAAATAAAAATATAAGTAAAAGTAAAATAATATATATAGAGAGAAAAAGAGATTGGGTCTAGATTAAGCAAAAGAGGGGGTGCTAAATAGCAAAGAGATACAGGCCCAAAACGCAAGCCCAAACGCTAGTCCACGAGATCTGGTGCATTACATCAGCGAAGGTGTATCATGGGGAGTCACAACTGAAGCGTTAGATCCAGATCTGAGGGCTAGAAAATGAGGGTACACGGTTGATGCTATGAGGACGAGTGCTGGAAAAAACTACAGAAAATATAAAACATAAAAAATGACAAAAGGCATGGATCGAATCCACGTCCTTGTACACAAATGCCTTATCGCGCGCTTCCTTGCTACTGGGGTGGCTGTTTCATCTGGTATATCTATGAAAACAAGTAATTATATAATAAAACAAAATTACTGGTCCAGAGAAGCGTCAGAGCCCTAGCTCCGGTCGTCTTCTCTGGTAAGTACGTTTCTAGTACCTACAAAATTGCAAATGTTAGAGGTCCCAAAGGACCTTACCCCCCCCTAATTCAGACCCTGCGCACTCAATGGTGCCACTGGTTTTGGCTAGATCATCTTGTACACAGAGATATGAAGAAGACAATCTAAAATGGTGTAAACATGGAAAACCCTTATTAGCTTGTCATGGGTGCCATGTGATGGGTCCAACCTGCGTTGTTAAACCTCAGAAACAAGTTAGTATCATTACTATGCATTAAAACGCAAAGAAAACAAAAATATAATTTCACGCAAGAATGAGATGGTTGGCTCACGTGGAAAGAGGTTGTAGTTAGGGTTTACAATTTGCCCTAGTTTTTGAGAAATTTTGAAGTTTTTGGAAAGGTTTCTTGTGAAATGTTTTCATGTGATCTCTTGTCTAAAATAATGAGAATATATAGTGATGAATTACGTTAAAAAGGGATTGGGCTTGGACCTTTGTAAGAAAGGCTTGACTTTATCTTCTTTAATTTTGATTTTAAATAAATAAATAAATAATAAATAGAATAAAAACCCATGTGATGTATGAAGTGATTTAGAGGTTCATTATGTATTACCAAACACGTTTGGACCTTGAATAATAAGCCCACTAGCCCAAAAATTCAAGTTTGATCACTTTTGGTTTCATGTATTTTCTCAAAATTTCCTAAGTTGCACCAATCATAACTCTCTCAATTTTTATCATTTGAAGGTTATTTTTGACTTTTTGGGAAGCTCAAGGTGTCCTCTACAATCTTTATATTGGTCATTTTTTAATTTGAAGACTTTATCTTGATGTAAATTGCTTTGATAAAAAGTGTCATTTTGCTGACTTTTGAAATGACCTATAATGTTGTAGAGAATTGAATTTCCTTCTAAATGAGCTTTTAGGTGAGGAAAATATGATGAAGCATGTGAAAGTTCTGCTTGGTCAAAGTTCAGCTGATTTCTCCTTAGAAAACCCTAATTTGGTAACTTTTGACTTTTGATGAATATTGAGTTTTCTTGATGAATCATGATAAACCCTTGATCAAATAATGAATATGACCTCAAAATATTTATGTTGACCAACAATATTGAAGTTTGACTGTAGGTTGACCATAATTGACTTTTTGTCTAATGGAATTGATTTTCAATCATCTGAGCAATTGACTGAGCAAACTTGTGATGCAAGGCTTGAACCTTGGCATGAGTATTCTTAGAGATATATGAGAAACCATGAAATCCACTTGAGGCATCAGAAGTCCAATCTTCCCTGATAAAAGCAAAACCCTAGTTGTAGGCCAATTGCTTAGGAGGAGAATTTGTTTGATCAACTCTTGAGTAACCTTGATCAATTGAAAACCCTAGCAGCATGAAGAGACATCTTGAAGAAAATGGGATGGAAAATTTTGGGGTACAACAGCTTCCCCTGTTTAATCTTCTTAAACCTGAAGAGTTAGATTGACATGTTCGTCATTCATGATTTGTTGGTGGAAGAGGATTGAACACTAAGTTCCCGGAAATTTTCACTCGTCGGTGCAAGAAGTAACGCGTTGATTGATAATATTGCTTGAATGGGCCTAAAGATGCCATTCGGGAAGATGATAGAATGTTGCTGAGGATGGGCTTATAGATTCCACCCAAAGTGTCTATTGATAATATTGTTAGAATGAGTCCACACTTGACTTGATCCGATGGAATGACAATTTCCGAAGAAGAATGCTTTTCAGAACGAAGGCCCTGTAGGAGATGCTTTTCAGAATTCAGTCTCTAAAGGGAGATGCTTTTCAAAATTCAGTCTCTGAGGGAAATCATCTGGTCATGCAGATAGTCGCCCCGTCCTATTTCGGGAATTGATCTGCAATATGTTCTCCATTGGTAAACTTGTCTTGTTTCAGGAATTCATGCTGCTTGGTCGTATAGATAGTTGCCTCATCTTATTTTGAGAATTAATCTCTGACCCACTTTTTGTTGGTAAATCCATCTTGTTTCGGGAATTCATACCTCCTAGTCGTATGGATAGTTACCCCGTCTTGTTTCAGGAATTAATCTCTGACCCTCTTTTTTGTTGCTAAACCCAACTTGTTTTAGGAATTTATACTGCCTGGTCGCATAGATAGTTGCCCTGTCTTGTTTCAAATATTAATATTTGACCCACTTTCTGTTGGTAAACTCGTTCTGTTTCGGGAATTCATACTGCCTGGTCGTATAGATAGTTTCCCCGTCTTGTTTCGGGAATTAATCTTTGACTTGTTTGAAATTTACTAGTGGTTTTTATCTGTTTGTAGACTTTACCTGAAAAGATGAAAGCTAGTTTTATGCAATGTCATGATGCATGTATTGCATAATGATGCTCTCAAAATAAATAAGAATGTTGTATGCGTTTTGTATGCATATGCTATGATCTTTTTGTGAATGATGTATGGATGTAAGATGTTGTTGACGGAAACGGTAGCCTTTCCTAACATCTTTAGCTGGGGAAAATAAATCACTGGCTGTTGTTGGGAGTGAAGAATATGAATCTTCAATCTTGTATGGAATGTCTTCATTGGATATTTTTGGTTTCTGTTTGAGGATATTCCGCTGGGGAAGTTTGACTTCCGCTTGGGGATAGAAGAATTCAGAAACATTGGTCGTTCATCGTTCTCTTGGAGGATTTAGTTCTTATACACCCTGATAGGGGATAAAAGAGATGGATAACCTTCTGAGGTGCTATCTGACCAAGTTTTAGATATGGACGTCAACTCTTCTGGGGAGGACAAAGTTAAATGACATATGGCCTGGGAAGAGAATCATGTGGGGGAACTGGAAGAATTAGAGAAATAACCTTGGTTTGGGAAACAAACCCTGTTGGGGAAATAAACCCGGGTGGGGAAATAAACCTTGCTGGAGAAGAGAATTCTGCAGGAGATTTTACGGTGTTGGAGAAATAAACTCCACTGGAGAATTAAATTCTTGTAAGTTGTGCTAAGAAAATAATCTAATGGAGATTGGAATTTCAAGGCTCTGTTCAGGAAGTTTCCAATGTATGCTGGGGAAATGATCAAACTTCCTTATACGATAGGGGAGCTACTGGAGAGATGATCATGGGAGTTGCTGGAAGATGCATCAATTCCTGTCTGAAGGCATTTTAGACTTGCTAGGGAATATATCTTTGTCGAGGATAAGCTTGTAAAGGTAGCTCTGTGGGGATTTTTATGTGGGGATTTATGGACTACTTGAACGTTATCTCAACTCTATGAATATTTAGTAAATGCTAACCTTGTTTTTATGCACATATTTGTTAACAGTAATTATATTCACATTCAAATGGTCATTCAATTTAGTCATTGGACATTTTTGCAAATAAAACACGGAAAGTAAATTTGAATTTTGAATTATATTTGTATTGATAGCTTGCCTATAAACAGGAAGTTTTGTACAAGGAGACAAATATCCTATTAAGAGGAAATCATCGTAAAAATGAAGAAAGTACAAATAAAAACAAATAAAAACAGTTATGTGGAAACAATCCCACCGAGTTTCAACTCTGCTATTGCACCTATGTCGTCAAGTATCTCATCCCTCCCTGTTAGAAGAAGTAGACTGAATTGATCTGTACCATTTGAACTTGACGCTAGTAATGAAGCTGGTTGTAAGTAGATGGGTGATTCAGCGGGACATAGTTGTACGCTTTAATCCCTAACTTTTTCATGTACCTCTCTTTTGGGTTTTCAGTCCACTGGGATGCTCTTTTTTTCCCAAGCCACATTTTCAGGTTTTCGACTTGTCGGATGTATATATATATATATATATATATATATATATATATATATATATATATATATATATATATATATATATATATATATATATATATATATATATATATATATATATATATATATATATATATATATATATATATATATATATATATATATATATATATATATATATATATATATATCCCTAATTTTTCCCGAACGCTTTTAGTTCCAGGATTCCCTTATTTTTTACTAGGCCAGTCGACCTAGTGGGTCTCTTTCATGCGTAGTAATTTTTTCCTATATTTGCATTCACAAGGTGCGGGAAATCTTCATCGTCCATGGTGGTAAGTATCATAGAACCGCCAGAAAATATTTTCTTGATCACAAATAGCCCTTCGTATGTGGGGATCCATTTTCCCCTGGGATTACCTTGTGGTAGAATGATGCGTTTTATTACCAAGTCACCAGCCTGATATACCCGATGTTTAACTTTCTTGTTGAAGGCTTTGATCATACGCTTCTGGTACATCTGACTGTGACAAAGAGCGCAAGCCTTTTATCGTCAATCAAACTTATTTGGTCCATTGATCGTGACATTATGAGTCTATCGGGTGTAGTGACTGCAAGTGCACAGTCTATCGTGTAATTTTAAAAGATATCAAATGCACAAGGAATGATGGTCAGAACTACTGTTATCTAAAGGTTACTATGTAAAGCTAAGGCTAATTATAAATTTGGGTGTTTGGGTTTAATCGAGAATTAACTAGAATTTAATAATTAATGACAGGATATCGGTATGTATTTCGTTAACTTAAGGGATTCAGTACGTCATTGGCATTTGTTTTTAGTATTAAAACACAGTTTCGGTGAAACTATTCGTTTAAAAACTCTCGTCTCAAACTTCCGTTCTATTGAATTAGATCATATCAATTAAGTTAGAAATGAGCACTTCCGCTGTTTCATTTAAAACTCAAAAGTATTTTTTAAAAACAAATAAGTTCCAATTAACTTTAAAGCGCTTCTGCTGTTTTTAAAATGAATGTTTTAATAACCACTATCCGGGTAAAACCTCAAACTTCCGCTCTATTGATTTTAACCTTAGACTGTTTCTTATTCTCGTACAAAAACAATTAAATATTCAATTGGAAATTAAAACCAGAAAAGTATTTTTGTAAAAAAATATTAATGCCAATTAATTACCGAATCCTTTTGGTCAAGTTTTCCATACCCGTATAGGGAATCTAGCCAGACATAATATTATTGCAGAATATCATAAATCTAAAGTATAAATTCAACATCTCATGCATACTAAGAAATAAATAAATTATGCTATTTAGAATAAGAACTTGAAAAGTGAATAAGAAAACAAATAATTCCAATATAGCGTTTGTCCTCCACAAGCCAGCAGGATTGACTTGATGTAAAAATAGCTTGAATATAATTAAAGTAAATCCTAAACAAATTCTGGAAGCCTTGAACCAAACTAATGTTGCAGTATTTCTCCGATATGGAAAAATACTGCTTTGACGGTGAGGTTTTTATTGCCTAAGTGGTTCTATGACTGGAAAATACTAAAACCAAATGCAATAAAATAATTGTTGAACAGAGAAAGTGGAATTGAAAATAATAATAATGCGTAATTGTTCAAAGTTCCAGAGAGAGATCAAAACGAGAGGGAGTAGAGAGAGCTTCAATTGTTGGTAACTGCCTCTATATATAGACTCTATTTTGTTGAGGAAAAATAGGTAACATCCCATGATTTACGTTACTGAAGCATGGATAAAATCCAGGAATATGCGCTGAGTACGCTACATTAGTGAAGGCTTCGTAACTGCTTAGATCGTGGCGAGCGTGGTGTGGTGTGTGACGTAGGGCACATAATCCATGTTTGTCCCGGTCGTAACGTGAGTGTGGCGGTCGTAACGCCTTCATGGCGGGCGGCACGCTTCTCTGCTACAGAAATGTATTTTTGTTGTTTTTAAAGTCATTTCTTCTTCATTTTCCATTCTTTTTCTTCCTTTTCTTATTTATGCCTTGCAAATGCTAAGTACCGGAAATATGTTTCAAAAATTACAAAAAGGGATAAAAAGTGACATAATAATCGAAGAGTTGGAATTTTAATCTATATAATTCGGGCGGAAAATGATATATCTTTTCGTGTTATCAAACTCCCCTAAGCTTGAACCTTTGCTTGTCCTCTAGCAATAAAATCAGTATAAAAACTAATAAGACACAAGTTAAATTCAATTTCATGACACAATTTGAATCATAAGAGGCTTCCTAAGTTTTTGCAGAAACGTAAGTTCAATATAACACAAAAGATATGGTAATAACACTAAACATCCCCTATTGTGAAGACCAATTCCAGTCATGTCATTATAGCTCAACCTAATTCTTTTCGCTAAATTTTACCCGTTTTCATTCTAGCGCAATCACATTAAGCCCTTTATCTTCACACGCACATAGTAGAGTAGTCGGTTAGTGACTATGATCCTTTTAAGCATGAGGTTCTGGAACATGAATACGGTAACCTACTTTGATTCACCCAATTGCAAGTCGCGGGGGATCGGACCGTAGTCCTCCCTACCAATTTCAGTACCAGACACCTCTGAACTAACTGACAACAGGTTTTTATGTTATATCACGTAGGTACTACATCCGTTGGATTAAGCGACCATGTGAGGGTTGCCTAACTTAATTGGTGCATTCCTTATTTTCTTACAGTAAATCATATATCTTTCAAATACACTAGATCATTCACTTATATTCATCGACTGCCTACGTAGTTTGTGTTTAAGACGGTGTTGATTGCTAGATAAACTACTCGGGGTTATTTTAAAGCTAAAGTTTAAGGTTTTGGTATAAAGGGTGCTGAAATCGATCTAGCGTAATCTGGGGTTCTAGAGTGTTACGACAGTATCCATCGTACTTCTGTTTCACTCAAAGCTTCCGGTATATATTTTGAAAAGTGAGTAACCTATATATTCTTCGAATGCGTCTGATTATGCAGGTAACTAACAAATTTTTTTATTATGGCTCAAGAAAGTGGGAAATTAGATAACAACTAAAAAATTTCATAAATGAAGTCGAAAATACAACGATGCTTTTGATTACAAATGAAAATGAAATAAAAACCTACTTAGAAAGAAACAAAGAGTTTCCAAACTAACTAACTCCCATAAGCTTGAAACACTCAATGTCCCAATGCTTAAAAAAGCAAAAAAGAAATGGGAAGAGAAAAAACATCAATCTATTCTTGTTCGCTATCGCATCCTCTTCCTCGTCCTCGTGCTCGTCCACGTGTACCCGGAGGATGGGAAAAGCTACACGATATATATAATCCTGAAAACCATCCATCTGTACAGTCAAGGCCGCCAAATCCACAGTTAATCTCCCAGCCCGACACTCGTTTCTTTCATCGTATTCTTGCTGCTGAGTTTGCATGGCTAGCATAAGTTGCATCATCGCATTTTTACTATTTCGCATAGCCTGAATTCTCTCATCTTGTTCTATTATGGCAGCCATAATGTCATCACTCGAGGCCGGTACTCTTTCTCTTCTTCTCCTAGGCCTATTGGATGTGCTTGCCACGTTTTCAGGAGGAGCTTGTTGTCCAGTGTCTCCTTGTTCCATATCCTGCTCCATTTCATCTGCTTGGACATTCCCCTGGTCGTTTCGTGCATTATCTTCAGGTGCAGGAGCATCAAGGTCATAAAGCCGCTTAGACAAATCTGTAACATTAGTAAGCGCAAAGTTTGGCAAAATGATACTTGGAACTCCCTTATTGTGCACCATGAGGTTGTATCTACCATCTCTTTTGACTTTAATCAAGTGGCCAGCCCGACAATTATCAATGTCAATGAACGTGGGCGGTAGTGATATCAAGTTTTCAAGCTTGTCTTCGAGGTGAAGGCCAAGTGCTATAGAGGTTACTATCCCTCCAATGCAGAAAGGCGTAGATCCTCTAGAGTACAAGGACTGGATATGTGATAGGAGGAAGGTTCTTGCTTTGATCTTTTGGTTCAGTTTGAAGGTACAATGGAGGAGGAACAACTCTTTTGAATTAACTTTGTTGTTGTTCATTCTTCCAAAAATGGTATTGGAGATGACACGATGGAAGTACCTTATTGTGGGATTATGGATGGATGATGCATCAAGTCCTTCCCAATTGTTTGGTTCCTTATTGGTAAGAACTTTCCAAAGCTTGAAACCTGTATATGCCCAATCAAGGTCTTCTGGAATGCAATGGTGTACCATCCCTTCAATAGGAAAGTGGAAGAAGGCACTTAGAGTGGATTGACTTACGGAATATTCAGTGTTTAACATTCTAAAAGTGGCGAAGCCAGATATGTGTTTGTTCTCGTCACACGGCAGTTTGTATGAGAACAAGCTCAGAAATTCCAAGTTTAGCGACTCATATATTGGGTGGTTCTGCATGCAGATGGACGTCAAATCAGAGTGATGGAGTAACCACTGGATGCTATCGAGCAAGCCTAATTTTCGGAGGCACTCAGTATCCACATACCGCGTCGGTATGATGGAGTGTTGATAGAACTTGAGGTACTAAGCCCTTTGGTGCTCTCCAGCTTCTCTGTTCCGAAATATAATGCCGGAAAGATTAGGTTCAGGTCTGGAATTTCTTTGTGCCATTGTTGAAGCAAGGAAGAAGAAGGGTGAAGGTTTATGTGAGAAATTGGGGATTTTGGAATGAAAAAGGGTTTGGAGATGATTTATGTAGGGGGATATAGTGGAGGTGATACGTGGGTTTTGATTGACTTTTATGGCAATGATAATGGGGAGAGATTTAGGCAAAGGTTCAATGTATTGTGAGCAGCGGTTGAAGAAAATTGAAGGGTGAAAGGGTTTTGTGAGGGTTTCTATAATAATACAGGAACGCTTCTGTATTATAAGTATGTGCCGAGCTTCACACATATGTGCCGAGTTACATTGGGTTATGTGAAGCGTGACGGACGTCACGCTTGTGTGGCAAACAACACACATCTAGAACTGGATATTTTGCATATCCTATATTACAGTATACCTTTTCAATAATTCTATATAAATATATATGGATAGATAATATGGAATCATTTAAACATATATATATATATATATATATATATATATATATATATATATATATATATATATATATATATATATATATATATATATATATATATATATATATATATATATATATATATACACATAGATATGATACTAATGCAGAATAAACGAAATAAATAAAACTCATAATAAAATTGAAGTGAAGAAATGAATAAAAATTGTACTGAATGATAAAATTGTATTGAATGATAAAATACTGAAAAAATAAAGTGTCGAATAAATAATGAAAATCTAATAAAACTTCTCTCCACACTTAAACAAAACATTTACCTCAATGTTTAAAGTTGAAAGAAAATAAAATAAAGCATTATGTCTGGTGAATCAGCCACGGCGGTCAAGCGATGCAGAGAAAAGATGCTAATAAATGTAATCCAGTTGTTTGACTATCGTATCCATAAAGGAATAGAAGTCAATCCGCAGAATAACGACCTCGTCCTTTAACATATCAATCTCTAATTGGATGGCAGTTAAAGCGGGAGCACGATGAAATACAGGAGGCAGAGAAACAACTGGAGAGTCGGGGAAATTTGAGCCAATCTGTTCGGGAGATGGGAAGTTATGGTAATAGGGAAGGGTCTCAGGGTCAATATCCTCATTGGACAGGAAAGCATCTAGGTGGTCATAAATCAACGGAGTCTCAAGAGTGGATGGTGGTGACATGTGTGGTGTGTCCCAATCATATAACCAATTACTTCGGTCATGTACGCTTGTCCTAGGGTCAGGTAAGGTAAAAAGTGGCATTAAATGATTATTAATAAGTAGGTCGAAGTTACATGGGCCTAGGTTCCCGATGATACCCCTATTGAAACAGAAATTAATATCCATAGGGTGAAATCTACCCTGAGGGACAAGGTCTAGCAGTTTTTGTCTTAATCTGATAGCATTAGCTATTATGGTCACTAAGCCACCTATGAGAATGGATTCATGTACCGCTCTCGCAAGACAGTGAAAATTTGCTAGCATAAATGTAGCTCCATTGATGGGGCGGTTTTACGAGGCGCAGAACATGATAAAAAGGTCGGCTCTAGAAACAGTGGTAATGTTTTCTGCTTTACCAAAAAAGGTGTGGGCTAGGATTTTGTGAAAGTATCTTAAAGTTGGGTTGTGGATGCTTTCAGGATGCATGTCTTCAGGCTCGGGGTTACTAATGACTGTAATGTCCCCCCAGAAATAATATATCTCTCCTACATTAAAAAGCTCTTCTTAGACTACGGTAAATGCATCCAGGCTATATGGGAATCCTAGTAACTCTGCTAGCTCTCTGTGGATGAAGGTGTACTCCATACCAAAAATTCTAAATCTAATCAATCCTCTATTGAATCCTATATTGTGGTCAGGCTTGTAGAATAGGGAGCTTAAGAAATCTAAAGTTAGTCTACGGTAAGAGCTAAATTTTCTCCTCATAGCAGATGTATCCCATCCTATTTGGTACAATAAAAACAGAACACTATCCTGAATCCCTAAGGTGATCATGGCTGGTCCGTCGGGGTAGGTACTTAATCCTATCTCCCTATCAGTAAGAGACTCAAACCTCCTCCACTAGTTCCTACCTCTAAACACAATGCCCATCGTATCAACCAGATTCATCCGGTTAGTATAACTAGCTAATCGAAAAGTTAGCCTGAAGTAGGTTGATAGTTAGCATTAAGTTAGTAGCGGGCCAAATTAAAGAAACAATATTGCATATTTTAATAGCAATAATAATAAAAGCAAGAAAAGAAAACAAAAGCAAACAAAAAAATAAGCAAAGCAAAAAAGAAAAGACTCAAAGTTGGGTTGTCTCCCAAGAAGCGCTTTGTTTAAAGTCGTAAGCTCGACATTACATGGTGATTAGTTTGATGAATGGGGTGGTAGCGCGTCTAGCCTAATTGATGTGTAATATTCCTTATTATCTATGCTATGATAATGGTTTAAGCGCTGTTCATTCACAATGAACGGTTTGCAACTCATTCCTTTGATTTCTATTGCACCATTTTGAAAAACCTTAGTGACTTCGAATGGACCAGACCATCTAGAGCGAAGTTTTCCAAGGAATAATTTATGTCTAGAATTAAACAGGAGAACTATATCGCCTTTATTTAATTCTTTTCTAGATATTCATTTATCGTGCCATTTTTTTGTTCTCTCTTTATATATCTGGGCGTTTTCATAAGCGTCTAGTCTAAGCTCTTCTAGTTCGTGGATATCTAAGATTTATTTCTCACCCGCAGCGGTGTAATTTAAATTAAGGGTCTTAATGGCCCAATAAGCTTTATGTTATATTTCTACCGGCAGATGACATGATTTCCCATAAACTAGTTTAAATGGTATGGTTGCAATCGGAGTTTTATATGCTGTCCTATATGCCTATAGAGCGTCATGTAACCTAGATGACCAGTCTTTCTTAAAGGTTGCTACAGTTTTTTCTAAGATTTGCTTAATTTCTCTGTTGGAGACCTCTACTTGCCCACTTGTTTGTGGATGATAAGGTGTTGCAACATGATGTCGGACTCCTTACTTTGCTAATAATTTTTCTAGGATTTTGGAAATGAAATGGGAGCCACCGTCACTGATGACGAGTCTTGGTACACCGAATCTTTGAAAGATTATGTTCTTGAAAAGCATGACTACTACTCGCGCGTCATTTGTTGGAGATGCTACAGCCTCGATCCATTTCGAGACATAGTCGACAACAACTAGTATGTAGTAATTTCCAAAGGAAGACGGGAAGGATGCCATGAAATCGATTCCCCATACATCAAAAAATTCAACTTCTAGAATGCCCTTTTGAGGCATCTCATCGCATCTAGATATGTTTCCAGTGCGCTGGCATTGGTCTCAATTTTTAACCGTGATATGGACGTCTTTCCAGAGAGTAGGCCAATAGAGGCCAGCTTGTAATATCTTAGCGCAGGTCTTTGAAGTACTTGCATGCCCTCCATAAGGGGCGGCATGACAATGGAAAATTATGTTTTCGATTTCATTTTTGGGAACACATCAATGGAAAATACCATCGGCGCCTCTTATGAACAGTAAAGGCTTGTCCCAATAATAATGTTTAAGGTCATGAAAGAATTTCTTCTTTTGTTGATAAGACATATCGGATGGAAGCACTCTAGCAGCCAAGTAGTTGACTAAATCGGCGTACCATGGTAGTATGGTTGTGGTGCATATTGCTTCCATAATTTCGTTTGTGTTCTTGTCTTCATAAGTCACAGGGTACTTAGTTATGATACTATCTAATTCTAATTGGGCTACAACGCGTTCATATGGAAAATTATCATTGATGGGAATATGATCTGGTTTGATGCCTTCTATTCTGGATAGGTGGTCAGCTACTACATTCTCGGTGCCTCTCTTGTCTTTTATGTATAAATCAAATTCTTGTAGAAGTAAGATCCACCTTATTAATCTTGGTTTGGCGTCTTTCTTACTCAAGAGTTACCAGATTGTAGTGTGGTCGATATAGATAATTATTTGTGCTCCTACTAAGTAGGAACATAATTTATCTAAAGCAAACACAACAACTAACCGTTTTTTTAGTGGTGGCGTAATTTGTCTGCGCAAGATCTAGGGTTCTACTTGCTTAGTAGATCGCATGAAGCTTTTTATCCTTTCTTTATCCTAAAACTGCGCCTACGGCATAGTCAATGGCATCGCACATTATCTCGAATGGTTCATTCCAATCAGGAGGTTGCATAATAGGTGCTAAAATTAACGCCTTTTTTTAGAGCTGTAAACGCGTCCAACCATTTGTCGGTGAAAATGAACTCAACATCCTGCATCAGCAGTTCGGTCAGAGGTTTGGTTATTTTAGAGAAGTCTTTAATGAAACGTCAATTGAAAGCAGCGTGTCCTAGAAAACTTCTTATCTCTCTAACAGTTTTGGGTGGTTGAAGATTTTCTATAACTTCGATCTTTGCTTTATCTACTTCAATTCCCGTATCGGATACTATATGTCCTAAGACAATTCCTTATCGGACCATGAAGTGGCATTTTTCAAAGTTTAATACGAGATTGAAACTCACGCATCTTTCTAGTACCATTTCAAGGTTCGATAAACATCCTTCAAAACTTTCTCCCCAGACAGAGAAGTCATCCATAAAAACTTCCATCATTTCGTCTAGAAAATTAGAGAATATGAACATCATACATCTCTGGAATGTTGCAGGGGCATTTCATAATCCGAATGGCATTCGTCTATAGGCGAAGGTACCATAAGGACAAGTGAAATTCGTTTTTTCTTGGTCGTCGGGATGGATAGGAATTTGGAAGAATCTGGAATATCCGTCTAAATAGAAGAAGTGAGAGTGTTTAGATAGTTGTTCAAGCATTTGATCAATGAAGGGTAAAGGAAAGTGATGTTTATGAGTGGCTTTGTTTAACTTTCTATAGTTGATGCACATTCTCCACCCGATGTGAGTTTGTTGCGCTACATATTCTCCTTTAGTGTTGCTGACAACCGTAACACCACCTTTCTTAGGTATGACATGTACTGGGCTAACCCATTTACTGTCGAATATTGGGTATATGATTCCTGCTTCTAGTAGCTTTTCTACTTCCTTTTTGACTACATCGCTCTGAATGGGATTTATTCTCCTTTGATGTTCCCTAGAGGTTTTATAGTCTTCTTCCAACATAATATGGTGCATGCAGATAGAAGGGCTTATTCCTTTTAGATCTTATATGTTATAACCTAAAGAAGTTGGGTATTTTCTTAAGACATCTAATAATTTTTAGTTTCTATTTGTCCTAGGTATGCATTGACTATAACTAGTCGTTCAAGTTGTGTCTAGGAATTCATGCCTTAGGTCTTTTGGTAGCGTTTTGAGTTCTATGGTAGGCTTCTTTTAACAGGGTATAGGGTCAGGAGTTAAGGCTAGGCATTCGCTTAGATTTTCATCTTGATATTCAGGATGCCAATTATCATCTTTGAGAATCGGGGGTATCGAAATCTTTAATACCTCCGAATAGGTGGTTTGTGGTTTCTCCAATTCTTTCACGCATTTATCGATTTCATCTGGGAAACAACATGAACCATTGATGGCTGGTGCCATAACGAATTTTGATAAGATGAATTCAACCTTTTCTTCTCCGACTTTGAAAGTCAGTTTTCCATTTTTTAACAACTATTATGGCTCCTGCAGTGACTAGGAATGATCTCCCTAATATGATAGGAATATTAGAGTCTTCTTTAATGTCCATGATTATAAAATTAGTGGGGATATAGAATTGTCCTATGCGTACAGGAAAACTTTCTAACATACCTAAAGGAAATTTCACTGATCGATCTACTAATTGTACAAACATTCTTGTTGGTCTTAGTTCTCCCATGTTGAGTTTCTTGCAAATTGATAATGGCAACAAACTAATACTAGCTCCTAAATCGCATAGTGCTTTGTCTATGACATATTTTCCAATTACGCAGGGTATGGAAAAACTACCTGGGTCTTTAAGTTTAGGAGGAATGTTGTTTTGTATTATAGCACTGCACTCAGCAGTGAGCAATATAGTTTCATTATCCTCAAGATTTTTCTTATTGGAAAGGCTCTCTTTAAGAAATTTAGCGTAGGAGAGCATTTGTGTGATAGCTTCTGTAAAAGGTATGGTAATGTTAAGTTGTTTCAGAAGTTCAACGAATTTCTTGAATTACCCTATGTTTTTATACTTAGCAAGTCTTTGAGGATATGGAATAAGTGGTTTATACGGTGGTTGAGGCATATAAGGTTCTTCTTTTTCTGCGGTCTCTTCGTCACCTTCTTTTTCTACTTCCCTTAGTTGAGCTTCTTTCTCAATTCCTTTTCCATGTTTTTGGTACATGGCTGGGTTTTTGACTTTAGGTCCAGTTGGTCTGCTTAGTTCTATCCCACTCTGTAGTATTATGGCATTAGTGTGTCCCTTAGGATTTGGTTAGGGTTGTCCAGGAAAAGTTCCAGCTGGAGCAGCTGGAGCCGCATGCTGTTCAGCCACTTGGGAAATCTGTGTTTCTAACATTTTGTTGTGCGTGCCAAGAGGATCAATCTTATTTGTCAATTGCTTAATCTGCTCACTGGTGTGAATATTTTGATTCATTAAATCTTTGTAAGTTTGAGCTTTGTTGGTTACAAAGTTCTCTATCATGATTTCGATGTTGAACTTCCTAGGGATATTTGGAATATTTGGGACATTTTGGGTGGATTTTTAAAATCCTTGAGGTGTAGTAGGAGTTTGCCCTGGTGCGTATAAAGAGTTATTGATTTTGTATGAAAAGTTTGGATGGTTCTTCCAAGCATGGTTATAGTTATTCCTATAGGGGTTTCCTTGAGCATAGTTTACTTGATCAACTGGTACTCTTGTCAAAAGTGGACATTCGGGTGTGTTATGCACGTGAAGCCCGTATAGATCACGGGTTGGAGTTACTGCAGCCACGGTGGCTATGGGAGTTATGGTCAAGCTTTCTATATTTTGGGTAAGGGCTTCTACCTTAGCATTAACTTGGTCTAAACTACTAATTTCATGCATACCACCTTTCGTTTGAGATTTCTCCATCATGGTTTTATCGCTTCCCCACTAATAATGATTTTGAGCCATACTTTCGATAAGTTGATAGGTATCATGATATGGTTTATCCATCAGTGCACCGCCAACAACTGTATCAATTGTTAGTCTCGTGTTGTACAATTAACCATTGTAAAAGGTGTGGATGATCAGCCGTTCTTTTAGACTGTGATGTGGACAGAGTCGTAACATGTCTTTGTATCTTTCCCATGCTTCGAAAAGAGATTCGCTTTCCTTTTGTTTAAAACTGTTGATATTGGCTCTTAGCATAGCTGTCTTACTTGGCGGAAAATATCGTGGTAGGAAAACTTTCTTCAATTCGTTCCATGTTGTAACGGAGTTGGATGGTAGAGACTGGAGCCATGCTCTAGCTCTATCTCTTAATGAGAAAGGAAAAAGACGGAGTCTTATTGCTTCAGGGCTGACTCCATTTGCTTTCACTATGCCTGCATACTGCACAAACACGGATAGATGAAGATTTGGATCGTCTGTAGGACATCCTGAGAATTGGTTTTGTTGAACAGCTTGCAAAAGCGAAGGCTTTAACTCAAAATTATTCCTTACGATAGTGGGAGCAGCAATACTGATGTGGGGTTCCTCTTGCAATGGGGCAGCATAATCCTTCAGAGGACAATTTTGGGGTCCTTCAGCCATTTTGGGGTCAGGAAGAGAATAGTTAGGAAGATTCGTTTCGGGAAGATTATACTAGGCTTGGTACTCTCTGATTCGGCATCTTATACTAACAAAATGCTCGACTTCGTCGATTGGTTGTTCTAATTCCTCGTCTTTAGAGAGAGTACTTGGCATACAATCGACGGTTAAAATTAAAATAAAATTGGTTGCCTTAGTATATACTGCATAACAAGGGATTTACAGTGTTCGACTAGTTCAGTCCCCGACAACGGTGCCAAAAACTTGATCGTGACCTTATGAGTCTATCGGGTGTAGTGACTGCAAATGCACAGTCTATCGCGTAGTTTTAAAAGATATCGAATCCATAAGGACTGATGGTCAGAACTACTGTTATCTAAAGCTTACTATGTAAAGCTAAGGCTAATTATAAATTTGGGTGTTTGGGTTTAATTAGGAATTAACTAGAATTTAATAATTAATGACGGGATACCGGTATGTATTTCGTTAACTTAAGGGATTCAATACGTCATTGGCATTTATTTTTAGTATTAAAAATAGTTTTGGTGAAACTATTCGTTTAAAAACCCTCGTCTCAAACTTCTTATTCTGTTGAATTAGATCATATCAGTTAAGCTCGAAATGAGCGCTTCCGCTGTTTCATTTAAAACTCAAAAGTATTTTTTGAAAACAAATAAGTTCCAATTAACTTTAAAGCACTTCCGCTATTTTTAAAATTAATGTTTCAATAACCACTATCCGGTTAAAACCTCAAACTTCCGCTCTATTGATTTTAACCTTAGACTGTTTCTTACTTCTGTAAAAAAACAATTAAATATTCAATTGGAAATTAAAACCAGAAAAGTATTTTTGTAAAAAAATAATAATGCCAATTAATTACCGAATTCTTTTGGTCAAGTTTTACATACCGGTATAGGGAATCTAGCCAGACATAATATTATTGTAGAGTATCATAAAATTAAATTGTAAATTCAACATCTCATGCATAGTAAGAAATAAATAAATTATGCTACTTAGAATAAGAACCTGAAAAGTGAATAAGAAAATGATTAATTCCAATACAGCGTGTGTCCTCCACAAGCCGACAGGATTGGCTTGATGTATAAATAGCTCGAATACAATTAAAGTAAATCCTAAACAAATTCTGGAAGCCTTGAACCAAACTAATGTTGCAGTATTTCTCTGATATAGAAAAATATTGCTTTGACGGTGGGGTTTTTATTGCCTAAGTAGTTCTACGATTGGAAAATGAATGCTGGAATTCTAAGACCGGAAAATACTAAAACGGAATGCAATAAAATAATTGTTGAACAGAGAAAATGGAATTGAAAATAATAATACTGCGTAATTGTTCAAAGTTCCAGAGAGATATCAAAACGAGAGGGAGAAGAGAAAGCTTCAATTATTGGTAACTGCCTCCAAATGTAGAGTCTATTTTGTTAAGGAAAAATAGGTAACGTCCTATGATTTACGTTACTGAAGCGTGGAGAAAATCCAAGAATATGCATTGAGTATGCTCCATTGGCGAAGGCTTCGTAACTGCTTGGATCATGGCGAGCATGGTTTGGTGTGTGAAGTGGGGCACATAATCCATGTTTGTCCTGGTCGTAACGTGAGTGTGCTGAGAGGAACAGAAACTTAACTTGTGTCGGTCGTAACGCCTTTGTGGCGGGCGGCACGCTTCTCTTCTATAGAAATGTATTTTTGTTGTTTCTAAAGCCATTTCTTCTTAATTTTCCATTCTTTTTCTTCCTTTTCTTATTTATCCTTTGAAATGCTAAGGACCTGAAATATGTTTCAAAAACTACAAAAAGGGATAAAATTTGACATAATAATCGAAGAATTGGAATTTTAATCTATATAATTCGGGCGGAAATGCTATATCTTTTCGTGTTATCATCCATCCTAGTGTGAATCCACTCGTCTTCGTCTAAATCTGCGTCTTTCATAATCGTTAGAGAAGGAATCCAGACTTCGATAGGTAAGACAGCCTCCACTCCGTAGACTAGAGAGAAAGGGGTTGCCCCAGTTGATGTACGTACGGAGGTGCGTCATCTTCTACAAGATCTTCTTGATATTTTTGTTGGTGGCTTCCACTGCGCCATTCATCTTCGGTCGATACGCAGAAGAATTGTGATGCTTAATCCTAAACTGCGTGTAGAGTTCTGTGATCATAATATTATTGAGATTGGTTCCTTTATCAGTGATGATCCTTTCGGGGATGCCATACCAACAGATGAGATTATGCTTAATAAACCGAGCCACAACATTCTTGGTAACGGAGGCAAATGGTGTTTCTTCAACCTACTTCGTGAAGTAATCAATAGCGACCAGGATGAAACGATGCCCATTAGAAGCCGTAGGCTTAATCTCTCCAATCATATCAATGCCCCACATTACAAACAGCCAAGGAGCAGTCAAGACATTCAGAGGAATCAGAGGCACGTATACTTTGTCAGCATAAATCTGGAATTTATGACAGGTTTTGGAATGATGATGGCAATCAGTTTACATAGTCGACTAATAATAACCTTCTCTCAGAATCTTCTTAGCCATCTTATGCCCACTAGAGTGTGTACCGAAGACTCCTTCGTGCATATCTTCCATAATTTTCTCAGCTTCCTTTTTGTCCACATAATGAAGCAGAGTTGAATCGTGATTGCGTTTGTACAAAATTTCGTTGCTCAGAAAGAACTTGGCAGAGAACCTCCATAGGAATTTCTTATCGTTAATAGATGCCCCTTCAAGATATTCTTGAGCCTCAAGGTATCTTTTCACTTCATGGTACCAAGGTCTTTCCTCTGCTCTATCAGTATCAACTCCATAGCAATATGCAGGTTCATCTAGTCTCTCGGTAGTAATTTGAGGAGCTTCATTGTCTCATCTGACTTTGAACATATATGACATGGTAGCTAAGGTGTCTTCCAATTGATTCTCTTCTCGTGGAATATGTTTGAAAGTGATTTCCTCAAAGTATGGAATCAATGTCAACATATGCTCTCGATAAGGAATGAGATTTTGATGCTTCGTATCCCATTCTCCCTTGATATGACTGATCACTAGAGTTGAGTCGCCATATACATTCAAGAACTTGATTCTCATATCAATAGCAGCCTTGATACTCATGATGCACACTTCATATTCAGCCATGTTGTTGGTACGGTCAAAGCATAATCTGGCAGTGAAGGGAGTATGGAAACCTTTGGGAGAAATAGTCACAACACCTATTTCATTACCAAGTGTGTTGGAAGCTTCATCAAAAACTAAACTCCATCGGATCCCGGCTCAAGTCCTTCATACGCTCTTGGTTTTTCACAATCTGTAACTATCATGATATTCTCCTTCAGGAACTCGAAATTCATAAACTGGTAGTCGTCTATAGCTTGGTGAGCCAAATGATCTATCAGTACACTCCTTTTCATTGCCTTCTGAGTAGTGTACTGAATGTCATATTCTGTCAAGACCATCTGCCATCGGGCTATTCTTCAAGATATAGAGGGTTTCTCAAATATGTACTTTATATGATCCATCTTAGAGATCAACAGGTTTGTATAAGTCAACATATACTGTCTTAGTCGGCGAGCGGCCCATGCCAAAGCGTAACAAGTTTTCTCGAGTAGTGAGTATCTCGTTTCACAGTTGGTAAACTTTTTGCTAAGGTAGTATATTGCATGCTCTTTTCAACCAGACTCGTCATGTTTCCCTAGTACACACCCCATTGAGTTCTCTAACACTGTTAGGTACATGATCAAAGGTCTTCCTACATCTGGTGGCATCAGAATTGGAGGTTCCTTGAGGTACTCCTTGATTTTGTTGAAAGTTATCTGACAATCATCGTTCCACTTTACTACTCGATCTTTCTTCAGCAACTTGAAGATCGACTCATAAGTAGCGGTCAAATGAGAAATAAATCTGGCAATATAGTTTAATCATCCCAGGAAACCTCTGACTTCCTTCTCAGCACGGGGAGCTAGAATTTCTTGAATGGATTTGACTTTGGCGGGATCAACCTCAATACCTTTAATATTGACGATGAAACCTAGGATTTTACCTGATCTTACCCCAAAGGTACACTTGCTCGGATTCATTCTCAGCTTGTACTTCTTTAATCTCTCAAACAGCTTATGTAGGTGGTCAAGATGTTCTTCTTCAGTCTGAGACATGGCTATCATGTCATCAACGTAAACCTCTATCTCATGATGGATCATGTCATGGAACAAAGCTACCATAGCATGTTGATATGTTGCACCGGAGTTCTTTAAAGAAAAGGCATAACTTTGTAACAGATAGTGCCCCACTATCTGACAAAGGTAATCTTTTCCATGTCTTCAGGTGCCATCTTGATTTGATTATACCCAGAGAAACCATCCATGAAGGAAAACACCTTATACTGAGCGGTGTTGTTAACCAGAACATCAATATGTTGAAGCGGAAAGTCATCTTTGGGGATTTCCCTATTCAGATCCATGTAGTCTATGCACATACGCACTTTGCTATCCTTCTTAGGTACTGGAACCATATTTGCAACCCATCGAGGATAGGATATAACATCTAATAAATATGCATTGAATTTCTTTATAACATCAGCCTTGATCTTCTCTGACATCTCGGGACGCATACGACAGTCCTTTTGCTTTATTGGAGAACAACCTTCTTTCATAAGTAGACGGTGAACCACAATATCAGTATCAAGCCATGGCGTTTCTTCGTATGACCAAGCAAATATCTCAACATAGTCATGTAACATATGGATTAATCTGTTTTTGACACTGCCCTCTAGATTGGCACCTATCTTGACTTGTTTCTTGTCTTCTTTAGTGCCCAAGTTCACAACCTCGACTCTGTCTTCGCGTGGTTGCATGGCTCTTTCTTCTTGCATTAACATCCTAGAAAGCTCTCTAGGTACTTTACAATCTTCCTCACTTTCTTCCTTGGCTTTGTAGATCGGATTTTCGAAGTCATAATTGGCAATAGCATAATTGTTATCAATGGGATCCATAGTGGATATGGATCTGCAATTTGTTGTGTGGGTGCGTGTAAGAACACATAACTATTTTGAAAGTAATAAAGTAAAAGAAAGGCATAGAGTGCAAAATTTGAATGCAAACGTCCAGTGTTTTATTGAATGAAAATATGCGAATGAAATGACAATCCTAACAAATGGACCGTTGTGCCCCGGGTAAGGCACAAGGCTTAAAGTTATTGTTTTACATAGCCAAAACTTGAAAGCAAAAATAAACAGAAAACAACATTTACTCCTGACTAAAGGAGATCGGTATAACGTCTTTAGTCTTCCAATTGCTGAGTCCATTACTGGTGATGGGAAAAATCCAATTGTCTAGGTCGTAGTTACTTTCATCATCTTCCACTGCATTGACTCCATTGTTGTTGACGCAGAATGATGGTCTTCCAGCACGAGCAGGATGAATAGCCCTCTAAGCCTCTGCAGTGAAACCCAAACCAAATTTATCAGACTTGTAAGGAATGTCAGGAAGCTTACCCCAAGTAGTACAACCACCTTCTTCTACCACAGCTCTTGCATCCTTCATAGAAGCCATTTTGGGCGGAGTCCTGATAACCTTAAGAATAGCAGAAACATCTTTAATAACGGTAGTTGTCCCAAGAATAACTTCAAAAGTCTGGCAGGGATTCTCGATGAACTCGCCATCCATCTCAACATTTTTGAACGAGTTTAAGTGACTTACCATGTACTCTTCTTCACCACAAACCGTGACAACCTTTCCTTTCACGGGATATTTCAGCTTTTGATGTAGAGTGGAAGTGATAGCGCCTGTCCCATTAATCTATGGGCGTCCAAATAAAAAATAATAGGTCAGGAGAATGTCCATCACATAGAAGGTATAGTCGAAGACCTGCGAACCTGGGAGATCCACCTCTCTGTGCACCATCCTCTTGGAACCATCAAAGCCTCTGACCACAATGTCATTGGGTTTCAGCATAACCCTTTCATAATCAAGCCTGTAAAGCACCCTTCGGTAAAATATTTAATGAGGAACCCATATCAATCAACATATGAGCTAAGTTAGTGCCCCTACATTCAGTAGAGACATACATGGCCTTATTATGGTTCCTTCCTTCGGGAGTCAAGTCAGCATCAGAAAAGCCTAGCCCATTATTAGTGGTCAGGCTAGTAACATAATTTTCAAATTGATCAGCAGAGATTTCTTATGGGACATGCGCATATTTTAAGAACTTCACCAAAGCCTGAGCATGAGCTTCTTACTACAATAATAGGGATAACATGGATATCTTGGAGGAAGGCTTCCCCAACTGTTCAACAATCTTGTAGTCATTTTTTCTGATGATTTTCAGTACCTCCTCCATTCCTTGTAGGAAAGTATCTTCAGCGGTAACTTCTTTAGGTGCCTCCATCTGAGCAGGCACATTTATTTTTTTTATGCCTCGGGTCTTAGTAATTGACTCGTTAGCGGTAACACGAACTGGTGTGGTGACTGTCTTCAGAGAGATTTCGGGAGAGAAAACCCTTCCACTTCTAGTAACTTTACTGGTCTCAGCAATATTGTCAATGTTGGAATCAGTAACTTCAATACCTTCACTTTCAACAGTCAATGGTTCTTGCTTGGCACCATGGTAGTAGATGTCAACCCCATAATTCCAAGGGTCAACCTTGTCAGAGGACTATAGGATTGGTCTGGGTGCAGAGATTATTAGAGGAGCAACACTAGGTTCAACCTTAATCTTCACAGTGCCTTTGGCAGTGATCCTTATGGGAGTACCGAAAATTACATATACCTCTTCAAGCTCTAAGTCTTGAAACAAATTCTCAATAAAAGGAGTCTTCTCAACTAGAATTATATGGTTATCCATCAGACGCTGAATACCTTCTTTCAGCAATTTGAAGCCATTGGTTTGGGTTGCATAATAGTAGTATCTTTCAATGCAACCCAGAAATAAACCGTCTTGCAACAGACTCTTCTTAATAATTAAGAGTGGAGTAGTCAAGTCACTTATAGTTGAAACATACAAAACATCATCAATAGCACTAATGCCTTTGTCGTGCTTAGGCATAGGAGCGATAATCACATTGGGGGTCTCGGGAGGATCAAATTCAATCTCTTTATTATCAATCATATCTTGAATTTTATTTTTCAAAGCCTGGCAGCTATTTGTGTCGTGTCCGGGACTATTGGAATGATAGGCGCATCTTACATTAGTATTTTACTTGGGGGAGGAAGTGTTAGGATCTGAGGCGGATCTCTTAATGTTATCAACTCTGCCTTCAATAGGTGTTATAATGCTTGAGACAATGGCATGTTGATCTTAGTAAATTGTCTCCTTGGTGCGTCTGACCTACGCTGATTTCCTTGTTGATATTGTTGTACTGACGCATGATTAGAAATTAGCATAACTCCCACAGACTGGTTGCAGTCATTTCTAGCACGACCCTTCTGGCCATACACAACATTAGTTTCTTTTTTACCGTTGAACTTCTTCTTCACATTACTTGAAGACGCAGCCACCTTAATTTTTCTACTCCTGATTCCACCTTCAACTTGTTCCCTTGTTAATATCAGCTTGGTGAATCCGGCTGAAGGGCTTCCGATCAGATGATTGAAGAAAGGACCTGTCAAATTTCCCATAAACATATCAACCAGCTCCCTATCAAATAAAGGAGTTTGAACTCTTCCAGCTAGATCCCTCCATTTTTGGGTATACTCTTTGAAGCCTTCATTCGAGCCCATAGTCATACTTTGTAATTGAACACGGGATGATGCAAGATCAACATTATATTGGTATTAGTTGTAAAAAGCAACAACCAAGTCTTCCCAAGTACGAATATTAGTCCCTTAAAGTTGATAGAACAATTCCAACTGTGTCCTAGATAGGCTCTCTTGAAAGTAATGTACCCATAACTTCCCATCAACGGTATGGGGTTGAATCTTCTGGACATAAGACCTCAAATGAAGCTTAGGACAAGAAACACCGTCATACTTCACCAAAGTAGGGACCTTGAATTTGTAAGGAATAACAACTCCTGAGACTAAGCCTAACTCTTCAAAATCCAACCCGGGCACTCTCTGGATCTCCATAGCATTGAGACGATCTTCAAATTATTTGTATTTGTCATCAGCAGGTGGATGTTGCTCATCTGAATAGTCTGCTTCTTCTTCATTAGAACCCTGGTTATTATTCTCCTCGACTTTGACACTCTTATCATCTTCCTCTTGGTTATCATCTTCATTTGATGGGACCTCAGAATCTAGAGTCCTCTTGACCATACCTTTGAATCTTCTACCCATATTAAGGATGACGGCCGGTTTCTTAGTATTTTTATTCGTCTCTTTGGTGATGAGGGTCTTCAGCTCTTCTTTCCCCTTGGCTAAGTTAGGGAACATTTGTTAAAATTGAGCATTCTGAGCATAAAGATTTTTGACAGTTTGTTCGAGAGCCATCTTTTACTGAAATAAACAGCAAGAAGATGAGAAAATATGTCTTAGGAAAACTTCTTGTGTGATGATATGTATGGTATGTGGATGCATATGCAATGTTTTCAAGGATCCCACAGGATAAACAAAAAAGAGATGAAATAGTAGAAGTTGAGTCTGCAACTTTGTATGAAAAGCTTCGGGTCTTCATCTTTGAATGTTCCTCTATAATAATCAAACTCACCATGTCAAGTGGGTCCTATCTTTTGACTCACGAGGACGTACTTTGATCTTGATGGCATCTGGCTAGAGGAAAATAAATCATCTTGCCCCTTGCTAGAAGTCTGGTTCATGATAAACCTGCACCATAGGTCCCTAAAATCCTTGAAAAGGGTTAGTGAAAATGCCATGGTATGATGTTATGATGTCATGTTTAAACAAGATAGAAAACACAAACAAATCACACAAAGGCCTTAGGTTTAAAGGCTTGCATGAGGTCTGTAGGTAAGTACCCTTTTCTATTGAAGCTCAGTTGGCTCAACCTATCCTAAAATAGAAACCGGGTTCTAGGAATCTCATATCACGGATCTTCCTCTAAGGTTTTATTTTAGTACAACAACTGATTTGCCACCAAAACATCCCGTGAGTCGAATCTCAATGAGTGTAGCATCGAGTATCAACCAACCTTGGACTAAACCAAAGTCGACTATCTCACTACCTTTTAATGGTCAAGATGGGTCAATTATGGTTCTAAAAGTCAGTTAGTGCTTATAACACCATGCGACAGCCTAATGTTTTCCTCGACTGACTTAACAAACATCGGTACAAACCAAAGTGTCACACTAACATAGCCATCACTTCAACCATATCGGTCTATGCCGTACAGTTTCCATTATCTATTGCTACTTACCTAGGGTAACCTAGATCTGGGTGTAGGATCTTTGCAAGAAATTAAACCCAAGCATCCCTCAATTTCAAAGCAAACAAAGCAGACAAGTAACAGCAAATAAAGTGATCTAGACTCTAAGGTAACCCCTCTTTTTTAAGATTCCCCAATAGAGTCGCCAGTTCTGTAATACGGTTGGAGAACTGACTTGTTTTGCGTTTTATCGCAAATGTTGCGGATAGCTAGAGTCTCCACTGACTTTTCTTTTATCCAATATTTTGGAAAGGTGAAAAGAACATGAAAGACCTTTGATAGATTTTAAGTTCGGGGGTAGGTTATGAAAAGGGAAGGTGTTAGCAGCCTTTTCATCTATAGTTATGTACGGGCTCTTAATCGCTTAGCTCACTTTGAAAATTTGATTTTTTGTATGCTTACAAACATTTTGAAATTCCAAAGTAAGGCGAACTTTGTAATGATTCTTGTATCAGTCCCCAGGAATGCGTACAAAGTGTTTCTTTGAAAATATTTTGTGAAAAATGTTTGTGAGAAATGTTTTGCTTTGAAGAGTTTGTGAGCTAGCGATTAATAGTATTCTACCCACTCAAGTTGGTTCTTGTTATTTTCCTCCTCCTTTAGATAGTGTTATCCGTCCCATTAGTTAGTAAGAAGCCCTAACGTTGGATGTGATGGGACAGGCGTAGGGTCATCGTACGGTCATCGAACGCAACTAGTAAAGACGCTTTAGCAATTTTGTAGAGGGCTAGATCATTTATCGAAAGGCAACGTTGAAAGTTCCATCTAGGGACTATGATATTTTATTCGAGGGACATGACCGTTTTGTTCGGAAGGCAACAAGAGAGGTTACCCTAGAGGTGCGAGTGTGCAAGTGTGTTGTATTCAGTTATTTATCTTCGAAGTTAGGGTTTTCTAGCGTTAATTTTTATCTTTCCATACAACTCTAATTACTAACAGTAATATGTACAGAAAAATAAAGTGCGGAAAGTAAAGTTCCTACGCTATTACATGACCTTGGGGCAGTTACATAATAGAGGAAATGCGGAAAAAAAATCCTACGACTATTATATACTAGGAAGCAGTTACATGATAATAAAAATGCGGAAAATAAGATCTAGGTAATTACATTTGCGAAACCTATACAATTGATCTAAGAAAATAAGATGGAAATAAAAAAAGAAATGTTTTTGGTGATTTTTTATGAAAAAAATAATTTATGATAATTAATTAAAACCTATTAAATCTAATTAATTTTAATTAAAAAATTAATTAATTAATTAAATTATTAAAAGGAAATTAAAAACTAAAACCTAATTAATTTTAATTAAAAAATAAACCTAAAACTAATTATATTTGTATTTTAATTAAATAAAAAATATAAGTAAAAGTAAAAATAAAATAAAGAAAAAGAGATTGGGCCTAGATTAAGCAAAAAAAAGGGTGTTGAATAGCAAAGACATCCAGGCCAAAAACGCAAGCTCAAGCGCTGGTCCACGAGATCTGGTGTGTTACTTCAGCAAAGGTGTATCGTGGGGAGTCACAACTGAAGCGTTAGGTCCATATCTGAGGGCTAGAAACCGAGGATGCACAGTTAATGCTATGAGGACGTGCACTGGAAAAAACTGTAGAAAATAGAAAAAACAAAAAATGACAAAAGGTAGGGATCAAACCCACGCTCTTGTACACATATGCCTTATCACGCGCTTCTTTGCCCCTAAGGTGACTGTTTCATCTGGTATATCTATGAAAACAAATAATTATATAATAAAACGAAATTACTGGGCCGGAGAAGCATCAGAGCCCTAACTTTGGTCGTCTTCTCCGGTGAGTATGTTTCTAGTCCCTGCAAAATAGCAAACGTTAGAGGTCCCAAAGGACCTTACCCCCCTAATTCAGACCCTGCGAACTCAATGGTGCCACTGGTTTTGGCTAGATCATCTTGTACACATAGATACGAAGAAGACAACCTAAAATGGTGTAAACATGGCAAACCCTTATCCGCTTGTCATGGGGTCCATGTGATGGGTCCAACCTGCATTGTTAAACCTCAAAAACAAGTTAGTATCATTAGTATGCATTAAAATGTAAAGAAAACAAAAATATAATTTCATGCAAGATTGGAAAAATAGTGATGCATGGTTGTGCGTTTGAAGCCCTTTAGATCTTCAAGGTTGATTCGTTCTTACCCTACAAGGTCCCTGGCGTGGAATGAGATGGTTGGTTCGCGTGGAAAGAGGTTGTGGCTAGGGTTTATAATTTGCCCTAGTTTTTGAGAATTTTTAAAGTTTTTAAAAGGTTTCTTGTGCAAGGTTTTCGTGTGGTCTCTTGTCTGAATTAATGAGAATATATAGTGATGAATTAGGTCAAAAATGGATTGGGCTTGGACCTTTATAAGAAAGGCTTGACTTTATCTACTTTAATTTTGACTTTAAATAAATAAAAATAAAAAAATAAAAAGAATAAAAATCCATGTGGTGTATGAAGTGATTCAGGGGTTCATTATGAGTTACAAAACACGTTTGGACCTGGAAACATAAGCTCACTAGCCCAAAAATTCAAGTTTGATCACTTTTGGTTTCATGCATTTTCTTAAAATTTCCCAACTTGTACCAATCATAACTCTCTCAATTTTTATCATTTGAAGGTCATATTTGACTTTTTGGAAAGCTCAATGTGTCCTATACAATCTCTATGTTGGTAATTTTTGCATTTGAAGACTTTATCTTGATGTAAATTGCTTTGACAAAAAGTGTCTTTTTGTTGACTTTTGAAATGACCTATAATGTTTTGGCCCATATCTCTCAAATGAAGCATTTTTTGGACTTGAGCTTAGAGATTCAAAGTTGTAGAGAAAGGAATTTCCTTTAAAATGAGCTTTTGGGTGAAGAAAATATGATGAAGCGTGTGAAAGTTGTGCTTGGTCAAAGTTCAGTTAATTTCTCCTTAAGAAAACCCTAATTTGGCAACTTTTGACTTTTGATGAATCTGGAGTTTTCTTAATGAATCATGATCATCCCTTGATCAAATGATGAATATGACCTCAAAATATTGATGCTGACCAAAAATATTGAATTTTGACTGTATGTTGACCATAATTAACGTTTTTTCCAATGCAGTTGATTTTCAGTCATCTGAGCAATTGACTGAGCAAACTTGTGATGCAAGACTTGAAACTTGACATGAGCATTCTTAGAGACATGTGAGAAACCATGAAATCCACTTGAGGCATCATAATTCCAATCTTCTCTGAGAAAAGAAAAACCCTAATTGTAGGCCAATTGCTTAGGAGGAGAATTTGTATGATCAACTCTTGAGCAACCTTGAGCAGTTGAAAACCCTAGAAGCATGAAGAGATGTCTTGAAGAAAATGGGAGGGAAAATTTTGGGGTACAACAGGTAGCCTTTGAGGAAGTATCCCACACTATTGGTGCATCGAGCGGTCACCAACCCAGAAGAGAACCAGAATATGGACCTCAAAAGTCCACTATGGCTCAACAAGAAGTCAGGCAAGTAGATACTGAAGGGTTTGTCCTGCCTCCACCAAAGGTAGGGGCATCTCACACATTTCAAATTTCAGTCAACAATGCGGATAATTGCATAGACCTGTAGTGTGGAGACCATGACCTAGAATATGTAAATCAAGCACCTCAAATAACAAACCATACTCATGTCACTGAAAATCCATTGGCACTCAACCAGTACAAAACTCTTGAAGAAAGGATAAAAGTTGTGGAAGTTTATAATGTTTCAATGTTGACGCTCTTAAAATGGGTCTAGTTCTTGATGTGGTGATCCCTCCAAAGTTTAAAGTACCTAACTTTGGAAAATATAAGGGACTCACATGTCCAAGTAACCATCTACGCATGTATTGCAGTAAGATGCATGCATATGCTCAAGACCAAAAGCTGATGATCCATTGCTTCTAAGACAGTTTGAGTGGGACATCCTTAGATTGGTACATGTATTTGGAACAGGTTCATATTCATACATGGGTAGATTTTTCCAATGCTTTCTTGAGACAGTACAAGTATAACTTCGACATGATGCCCAACCTCATGCAAGTCCAAAACTTGTCTCAGAAGAAGGAGGAATCTTTCAAGGAGTATGCTCAAAGATGGAGAGAAATAGCAGTCCGAGTACAACCACCGCTCTTGGAGAAAGAACTAGTCGATATGTTCATGGGCATTTTACAAGGATTGTACTACAGTAAGATGGTAGGAAGTGTCTCTTCTAGATTTTCTAATTTGGAGAGAAGATACAAGGGGTATCATTTAGTACCCCTTATAATTCAAGGGAACATGTTCCTAACTTCGAAAAAGAAGGAAGGAAAAATTAATGTTGTCGCATCACACCCAAGGGCATAACAACCATTGTTAATTCCACGAGAACAACAACAAAACATGTTTGAAATACCTCCAAGAATATTTGATACTCTTCCCATGCCACACAGTCAATTATTGTAACACTTAGTCAAGGCATCTTTGGTAGAGCTAAAACCTCTAGCTCCTCCAATTGGGGCACTCCCACCAAGGTACGATGCCAATGCCATATGAGAGTATCATGCCAATTCTCCAAGTCATACCATAGAAAAATGTTATACCTTTAAACACAAGGCACATGATTTGTTGGACTCTCAAGATATCACTTTCAATAAACCAAACATTAAAACAAATTCCATGCATCCGCATGGTGGACCAACGTTGAATGCAATTGAAGTTGTTATGGACTTTGTGGTAATCAAACGAGTAAAGGCCCTGATAAACCTTTTGAAAGAATATATGTTGGAGTGTGGGTTCCTCTTGGAACATAATGAATCTTTTGAGAAGACATTACAAAAATTGGTGGATCAGGGGATAGTCCAATTCACGTGAAACCCTAAAGAAGAATACGTAGCTGCGATCGATGGAAGTACGAAGAAGCCATTGATAATTCATTACCAAGGGCCAACCCTTAATAATAAGACTCTTGTGATTCCATGGGAAGATCCAACATAAGCACCAGTGATGATACCAAGACAGGCTTTGAGGATTCCAGTGGTACCAAAAACTGCAATGGTGATTAGGGGGACATCTACTACCCCTTATGAAAGTAACAAAGCAGTACCTTAGAGTTATGATTCTACGGTCTACGTCAATGGCTTAAAGCAAGAATGTGAGGCATCATTAAGTCAAGGACCTACAATCACAAATATAGTGGAACATGGGGCATGACTTGCAGTGGTTGAATCTATAGTCCCGAACCACAAAAAAAAGAATGATGTGGTGGTTAAGGATAAATGAAAAGCTCTGGTGGATACAAATCAAGAGCAAGAATCTCCAAGCAAGAATTTTACCAACCAAGAGACAGAGGAATTCCTAAAAATAATCAAGAGTAGTGATTATAGGGTGGTGGATCAACTACACCAAACCCCGGCCAAGATTCCAATACTCTTGTTCCTTAACTCAGAAGCGCATTGAGATTCTCTAATGAAGATTTTAAGTTATGCTCATGTTGTGGAAGAGATTATAGTGAATCAGTTTGACAATGTTGTAGAAAATCTGACATCTGGATCATATCTAGGTTTTAATGACACTAAGTTGCCTCCACAAGGCAGAGCTCACAAAAAAGTGTTGCACATCTCTATTCAGATAGGTATTACAAGCTTGTCCAGGGTACTCACTGATAATAGTTCCGCCCTTAATGTGTTACGAAAATCCAGCTTGATGAAGTTAACATTGGATGGTGTTGTAATAAGGCATAGCTCCACGATAAGCTTTTGATGATTCTCAAAGTACAGTGTTTGGAGAAGTGGATCTTCCTGTCAAGATCGGTCTGCATATGTTTTATATCACTTTTCAGGTAATGGATATAGGACCAGCATATACATGTTTACTCGGATGACCATGGATCCATGCAGCAGGGGCAGTCACTTCAACTTTACATCAGAAACTGAAGTTCTTCGTTGAAGGAAGATTGGTTATAATTTACGGTGAAGAAGACATCTTTGTAAGTCACATAGGGTCTTACAGATATATCAGTGCTAATGAAGCCTGTATAGAAACACCATTTCAAGTCTTAGAGGTTGCTTCAATGGTGACCATACTAGTGAAAAAATCAAGAAACCAACTGCGACTTCATGGAGAGACTTGCAAACAGTTGTGAAAGATGGTACCTCAAAAGGTTGGGGTAAACTTATGGAGATACTTGAAAATAAGAATCATTTTGGTTTGGGGTACGAATCATCAAAGGATACCCTGAAAGGAAAGGCCAGGTTTCCTCCTATCCAGGAAACCTTTTTAACAAAGGAACAGAGCATGACCGACAAGTAGCAATGATATATAACAAAAGCAACACCAATAGATCATCTGACTTCATCCGTGAGTGTGCTCCAAGCGAAGAACTCAAGAATTGGACAGTTGTGGAGATTCCAGAGGTTTTTTTCTTTCCAAAGTAATTTTTCTTGTTTTTTAAAGAACCTATGTCAAGTTCGAGGCATAGGGGTAGCTTGTAAGGGTCCCCTGATTTGTTTCAAATAGTGTTCACAATTAATAAGATTTATATTTTGCATTAAATTAAGATCCTTATCTTTCTCTTGCATTTATTTCCTATGTTTTAAAAATGGAAATACTTTTCTTCATATGCATTTTCAAATTCACATACTAAATTGTACCAAAACATGATAAATGTGCAGATCCATGCCTAAAGTCACTGATAATGTTACTGCTGCTATCCGATATAATTTTGATGCACCCATCAATCAAGCGGAAGAGGAAGATAATGAAGATCTTGAACTATCTGAAGAATTAGCGAGGAAGATAGAGCAAAAAGCTGGCAATATACAGCCATACCAAGAATGAATTGAGACCATTAACCTTGGCATAGCGGAGGATCCCAAAGAGATAAAGCTAGGGGAAACATTGGAGGAATGCGTCAAAGAAAGACTGGTCAAGTTATTACATGAATATGTGGATATATTTGCCTGGTCTTACAAAGACACGCCAGGATTGGATACGGATATTGTGGTGCATAGACTACCTCTCAAACAAAGTTGTTATCCAGTTAGACAAAAGCTCATAAGAAATCGTCCAGACATGTCTAGCAAGATTCGAGAAGAAGTCCTTATACAATTTGATGCAGGGTTCGTAGCGGTGGTAGATTATCCAACTTGGATAACTAACATTGTACCAGTACCCAAGAAGGACGGCAAAGTACGCATGTGTGCGGATTATCAGGATCTAAACAAAGTGAGTCCCAAAGACGGTTTCCCGTTACCTCACATAGATGTTTTGGTGGATAAAATAGCTCAAGCTTCAGTATTCTCGTTCATGGATGGTTTCTCAAGCAATAATCAAATCAAAATGGCACTGGAGGGTATGGAGAATACTACTTTCATGACACCTTGGGGAACTTTCTATTATAAGGTGATGCCTTTCGGTCTAAAAACGTAGGGGTAACTTATCAACGAGTTATGGTCACACTATTCCATGATATGATTTATAAAGAAGTGGAAGTATACGTAGATGACATGATTTCCAAATCTCATACAAAGGAGGATCACATCATACACTTACAGAAATTATTCGAGCATTTGTGAAAGTTTAAACTAAGGTTTAATCTGAACAAATGTACATTTGGAGTCAGGTCAGGAAAGTTTTTGGGTTTCATTGAAAGTCAGCATGGTATTAAGGTAGATCCCGACAAGGTGAAAGCCATACAAGAAATTCCAGCTCCAAGGACAGAAAAAAAAGGTTGGTGGTTTCTTAGGACGATTGAATTACATTTCAAGGTTCATATTGCACCTAATGACTACGTGCGAGCCTATATTCAAATTACTTCGAAAAGATCAGACAGTGGTGTTGAATGATGACTGTTAAATAGCCTTCGAGACGATAAATCAATATTTACAAAAGCCACTAATCTTAATGCCACCAGTTCCTAGGAGACCATTCATCATGTATCTAACAGTGCTTGAAGGGTCAACGAGATATGTATTGGGACAACATGTTGAAATAGGTATAAAAGAGCATGCAATCTACTATCTTAGCAAGAAATTCAGTGACTGCGAAACCAGGTACTCACTCCTCGAGAATACTTTTTATGCATTGGCTTGGGCTACTAAAAGATTGAGGCAGTTTATGTTAACTCACACCATGTGGTTAATAGCAAGAATGGACCCTTTAAAGTATGTGTTCAAAAAACCAGATCTTACAAGAAGGATTGCCCGATGGCAGATGTTACTATCAGAATACGACATACAATATGTTACTCGAAAGGCCATCAAAGGTAGTATGATGGTTGACCATCTAGCTCATCAGTCGTTGCCATAATATCAACCAATGAAGTTCAAATTTCTTAACGAAGATTTCATGGTTATAGGTGACTACGAAATACCAAGGCCTGGGAAAGGACCTGAACCAGGGGCATGTTGGACATTCATGTTTTACGGGGCTTCAAATGCACTAGGGCATGGTATTAGGGAAGTTTTGACTTCTCTGGAGAATTTTCACAAGCCTTATACTGCAAGGTTATATTTTGACTACGCCAACAACATCACTGAATACGAAGCTTGTATCTTGGTTCTGGAAGATGATATCGATCTAAGAATTAAACATCTTGAAGTGTTTGGAGACTCAGTGTTAGTCATATACCAAGACAACAGTGAATGGGACACTAAACATCCTAGATTGATTCCATATTGGGATCATGTTTTAAAGCTAGCAGCAAAGTTTATAGAGATTACTTTCAGCCATATTCCGCAAGAAGAAAATCAGATGGCAGACACCTTGGCAACTTTATCAGCCATGTTCAAGGTAACCTGGCCAAATCACGAACCACACATTACGATCAGATATTTTGAAGAACATGCACATTTCCTTGGTATTGAAGAAGGACCAGATAAAAATCCTTGGTTCTACGACATCAAAAAGTACCTTGAGAAACAGGAGTATCCAAAAAATTCCTTTGTGATTGACAAACAAAATCTGCGGAAGCTAGCTTCAAAATTATTTCTAAATGGTGAAGTATTATACAAAAGAAACTAGGATATGGTGTTACTAATGTGTGTGGAGAAACAGGAAGTAGATACACTTATGAGAGAAATCCATGAAGGTACTTTTGGAACACATACAAATGGACCTGTCATGGCTAGAAAGATCCTGTGAGCAGGTTATTATTGGTTGACGATTGAAGTGATTGCTACCATTATACGAAGACATGTCACAAATTCCAAATCTACGCCGACAAAATGCATGTGCCACCAACTCCTCTAAATGTATTGAGTTCTCCTTGGCCATTTTTCGATGTGGGGAATTGATATGATAGGAATGATCGAACCAAAAGCCTCCAACGGACACCAGTTCATACTAGTTGTCATTGATTACTTCACCAAGTGGGTGGAAACTGCGTCCTACACAAATGTGACAAGACAAGTGGTTACTCAGTTTATCAAACAAAATCTTATATGCAGATATGTGGTTCCTAGCAGGATCATTACAAACAATGAGTCCAATTTGAAAAACAAAATGATGAAGAAATTATGCGAGGACTTCAAGATCGAGCATCATAATTCCTCATCATATCGACCCAAGATGAATGGGGAAGTTAAATTTGCCAATAAGAACATCAAGAAAATCATTCAGAAAATGGTAAAGACATACAAAGGTTGGCATGAGATGCTCCCTTTCACTGTACATGGCTATCGTACTTCTGTACGTACATCAACAGGTGCAACTCCTTTCTCTCTGGTATATGGCATGGAGGAAGTACTCCCAGTTGAAGTAGAGATTTCGTAACTTCGAGTTATAATAGAAATAAAGCATGAAAAGGAAGAGTAGGTTCAGACGCGACTTGATTAGCTTAACCTCATTGAACAAAAATGCTTGACAGCTTTATGCCACATCCAGTTGTACCAAAAGCGGATAAAGAAAGCATTCGACAAAAAGGTTCGTCCACGAGTGTTCAAAGAAGGAGATTTGGTACTCAAGAATATTCTACTACCTCGCCTTAATTCACGTGGTAAATGGACACCCAACTACGAAGGTTCACACGTGGTAAAAACATAATTCTCGGGTGGTGGCCTTATCCTCACAACAATAGATGGGGAAGAACTATTATATCTGGCAAATTTCTACGCGGTTAAAAAATACTATGTATAAAAATCTTGCTAAGTTCGAACCCTAAATGGGATACTTAGGAAAAAAGGAGTGTCCCGGTGGATCGAAAACCCTAATGGGTAATCCAATCAAAAATTAGGGACATACACACAAAAAAATTATCCCGATGGATTAAAAACACGAAAGGGCGGCCCAGACAAAAGTTAGGGATCTTATTCAAAAATAAAGAACAAAAAATTGTGATCTAAGAACCACGAAATGACCACGAAAGAGGGGAATTGATCCAAATCATTTGACTCAGAAGCAAAGGGGATTTAAGCAATCAAAAGGACATTGGAGAAACAACAATAGTAATTATCATTTTCATTGCCATTTTCATTTTTTGTTAAAATTTCTATAACTACCTCTTTTTAGGAATTTCATCTTGTACTCGCGCCTATTCATAGGCATATTCATCAATAAAACATTTACTTTTTCAATCTTCCAATTGTGTTTTTTTTCCTTTTCGGACTTGTTTGCAAAATATTATGATTATTTTTTATGAATACTGCGTTAAAATAATTTTGGGGATTTGACAAATAAAAGCCTTTCATATAACATCAAAAATAATTTTGGTTAGAAAGACATCAAAATAAAATCCACGCCTACGTCCACGCCAATTTCCATGTCTATGTCTACGTCCATAACTATGTCCACGCCTGCGTCTACGATACAGATATCAAAAAATCATGCTGACCCTTTTTCATCATATTAAAATTGACTCGAAAACAGCACGATGATGCAACATACAATGTTGGGGGAGTCGGTGACACAAAAACAATGGTTTAAAAGGAGAGAACATTAAAAAATTCATAACAAGCATTTGGTGCATATATAATCATTTGGAGGTGTATACAAACATAACATTTGGGGCATATATAATATACTTGGTGCATATACATTTTGGGTTCCATACCAACTTAGGGAATTATGCATGGCATTTTTCAAACACATATTTGGTTAAAACTACGAACTTGCTTAGGGCCCGTCATTTGATTATCTGGTCCACAAAACAAACAAACACCTTGGTTAAGAACAGACACAACCGATGAATTCTGATCTTATCTTGGATCTAGTTATCTAAGATTCGATTACCAGAACACTCTTCAAGTATCTATCCTCTAGGTTGTGGTAGATATGCGAATTTTCAGGATTACCTTATTTGTCCTCTAGGTTGTGATAAGTACGTAATACTACCTCTGTGTCGTTTATCCTCTAGGTCGTGATAAACGCACAAACTTTTCAATCATTTATCCCCTAGGTTGTGGTAGGTGTGCGAATTATCTGATTTTATGTTATTCATTCTCTAGGTCATAATAGATACATAAGTCTATCTCTGTGTTGTTTATCCCCTAGGTCATGGTAAACACACAAACTTTTCAATTGTCTATCCTCTAGGTTGTGGTAGATATGCAAATTTTCAGGGTTATATTATTCATCCTCTAGGTTGTGATGAATACATAAGCCTATACTCGTGTCATTTATCCTCTAGGTCGTGATAAATGCACATGTTCATCCTCGTATTGTTTCCTCTATAGGCCGTAGTAAATATACAAAATCAGCAATATAATTTATTGTGTCAGTCTCCATGCGGAAATGTGTTATTAAACTTTGTTTTATTCATCTCCTAGGTAATGACGGATAGACAAAATCTATGTCTTAAGCTTACTATGTTAGTCTTGAAGCATTAGTAAGTCGATTTTCAAACTTTTATTGATTACCTACTAGGTTATGGTAAATACAGGGAAAGTCTATGTTCACTCTTTGGTATTGACGAGTTATCCGCGTTGTCATATCTAAGCCAAATCAAAGCTTTTATGTTCAAACTCTGGCAAGATGATACATCATCATCTTTGCCTATTTTTTGCAAACTTTTGGGGAATGTTGTACAGCGTATCCTTATCTAGCCAATTTTCGGTCAAATTTTGGGGTCTTCCATTATTTAATAAACCTCTGATTCAAATGTGCGAGACCTACGTATTATTGCACCCTCAATTAAAGAGTAATTAAATAGGGGCGGCTGTTATACCCCAAATTTTCCCTATCAATTCAATAGTCGCATTAGTACTGCATTTCTAAGTTAAGAGTCATTGGTATTTAAAATTGTTTTGAATATCATTTCATTGGGGGGTCTTAAAGTCATAAGAAGGGGTGTGTTATTTCAAAATGGACCATCAAAATCTGATGGCCCATTAAAGATTGATTAGTTTTCTTTACAAAGTGGGGTAAATGTTTTGGGTCATTTTTCAAACTGTTAGGTCTTTGCGGCCTATTGAAATGGTAAGGGGTTTGTTATGTGATTAGGAAGGACGTGTGTTTGCATAGAAAAGGTGTATTTCGAATCCGTACAGCGCATTAAGGACTTTTTTTAGGCTCGTTAGCTTCTTTTTTGATCGGATTAAACTTAATATTATGATTGTTTTTGTTATTATTATATACAGTTTATAATAGATATATTTCTACTGTTTTTCTGTTTATATTTAGTATCTTTATTATTTTTTATTTTTTATTTTTTATTTTGAAAATCGTTGATCAAAAGTCAAAGTTAAGAAAATTAGGGTTGAAACCATATCGTGTTCCCTGCGGCACCCTGTTCCTCATCAAATACCCAAGCCCAAAACCTAAAAAAAATAGTTACTATATAGATTCAAAAAGGAGAAATGCATGTTTGTAAAAGCAGATAGAATCCAGAATCAAATTATATCTAAAATCATACAAAATCAACTAATTTAAACACAGAATCAAATCAATTAAATTAAAAACTAAATCAAATCAATTACAAATCAAGTTAAATCTCCCAATTTATCAATCTACCCAATATCAACTAAAAATAATGACAATTAGAAAAAAAATTCCTAATTCATCTAATTCTAAAACATTATATCAACCTAAGAATTCTAAGGAGAAAGTGGAGAGATAAAAAAGAATAGAGAGAAAAGGAGACAGAGAGTTCTACGCCTGTGGAGATATCCTTCTTGCTCGAGATTTAGGGTTCCAATTTCTGAAACCCTAAGATCTATCCTCCAAACCATCGCCTCCACCATGTACCTGCAAACAGAAAGGAAAGATATTAGAAGAGGAGACAAAGGAGAAATCAGGGGAGGAAAATTATACGACCATTTTCACTGCAGGAGAGGTAATCTAAAACACTTATCTTAGGGTTGTTAATTATTATTATAATTGTTGAATGCTTGGATGATTGGTGTTTAATTAATGCATTTGTGGAAAATTTGGGTTTCTAGGGTTAGGGTTCTAACCTAGGGTTAGGGTTTATCCAGTTTGGGGTTAGGGTTCATCGGGTTTGGGGTTTCCAGTTTTGGTTGATTAGGATCCTTCACAAACCCTTAGGGTTCTCGAGGTTAGGTCGTACACTGTTAGGGTTCTTCTTAGGGTTCTAAAGTTTAGTGGTTTGTCACGGTGGTTGGATAAGAAGGTTTTAAATTTCTGGTTGAATGTCAATCGGAAAAATGGATAGAGGTGGTGGTTGGTGGTGGCTCAAGGTGGACAGCGCGGCCAACGCGATTTCTGGTCGCCTGAGTTCTAGAGAGAGGTCAGAGACTCTCTCTCTCTAGGTTTTGTTTTAGTGAGAAAGGGATTATAGAGAGAGAGGCGAAGAAGGGAAAAACCGAGGAAAATAGGATAAAATTGAATATATATATATATATATATATATATATATATATATATATATATATATATATATATATATATATATATAACTCTCCTTGTACTTCATGCGTATGCTTACCATGTTCACTCAGTCATACCATTGATCACGTCCATCCAATCTTCCAATTTTTTATCAATGCTTATGAATCGACCTCAGGTAGCCTTAAGATCAAAATCAAACATCCCTGAATTATCCCCACGCGCTAATTACTCTGAGCCAACCCCACGCTGGTCAAATAGACCTTGTTCAATGTTTGGGCCAGGCCCTTTTATGCTTCACCCCCCTGTTTTTTTATTTCAATAGTAGAAATCTTACCCCCCCCCCCCCCCCCTTGCGCTATTGGGCTCAGTTCAATATCTGAACTTGGGCCCTTGTTAAACCAACCCCCCATATTTGCTACGCAGTACAAACTTACACCTCCTCCTGCGTTTGGACCTGAATCCAATATCTGGACTCAGGGCCCTACTTTCTACACCCCCTATTTCAGTTAACCCAAACAAAATACACTCCTTGCGTTTTAATTAATTTTTATATTATTTTTATTTTTATATTATAATTAATATTTTTATATTTAATATATTTATGAATTTTGGAATTATTTTATTATTATTATAAAATTCTAATATTTATTTTTCCTAATCCATCCAAATATTTTAATTGCATTAAAATTATTTCTCTTCATGCATTAAATTTTTTTATATATTAACATATTTAAAAAATACTTAACCAACATCAAAATATTTTTTACTAACTTAATTTAAAATTCAAGATTTTTTCAAAAAGGATTGTGAAAATATTTTTAATCAAGTGTGAACTTCGTCTAACAACTCCGCTATTCACACACTCAAACTTGGTTTTTCAAGGAGAATTCAAATACCTTCGTAATCCATAAAAAACACCAACCAACTACGAACTACGAATTAGGACTCTGACTCCTCATAAGAGGATACGTAGGCATACGTCTAAAATCGTGGCGAGTTCCCATAATAAAAATTAAAACCTTATTCCCTAAAAATTGTAATTCTAAACCCTAGTATCCTTTTGAACAAGGTCGATGTGGGGTTTCTAACACCTTCCCTTCGTCTAAAATGAGTCCAACAACTTAGAATCTTTGACCGAATTAGGGTTATCCTTTATATTCCCTTCCTAGGATAAAAATTAAGGGTGGCGACTCTCAATTTAAAATCAGTTATAACAGAAAGGTCTAACCAACGAGAAGACAACACTTGACATTATGAAGTTAATGTAGATTTCCCATCCTTTAAATCAAAAGCCACAAGTACCAAATAGACCAAGAGCATGCCAATCATCCATGTGAAAATAAACCACAAGTTAAGTAGTATCAAAGAAACCCCAAGGTTTTAAAACCTAAAGCAAGGTATTCAATATTGAGCCATGTGCCATATATATCACTTAAGGACAACAAAATAACACATGCACACAGAAGATTTCACAATAGAAGCAAAACAACAATGAAATAACATAAGGTCCAAAGGTCTCAAGGTCTCAAAGTGTCGAGGCAAGGCTTCTAATCTTAAGTCCAAGAGATCCACAACTCCAAAATACCCAGGATAGTAACCAATAGTCCAAGAAGAGAGGCTTAAATCTTTTAACATTCAAGTTGGATTATTAAGTGTCTTAAAAAGAAAAAGAGCTCAAGTGAGAAAAGATAAAATGACATAAAAATAAATGATCAAGTGAGTAAAAAATAAATAGCATGAAATGTAAATACTAATGACAAAGTGCATAAAAAGTAAAGGCATAAAATAAAATGTATAAAATAAAGGCTTAAAGTAAAGTTAACTGTTAATGGTTAGTAAGTTAATTTTTAATAGTCACAAGGTTTGATCAATGATGATTGAATGATGATGTTAGACCAAGGATAACGAAAACTTATTAGAGGATTGATAAAATTAAAGCCTCCTAAAAACAAGTTTCATAGGTATTGGACTAAAGACTCTCAAGCAAACATACTTGGTCTTACACACATAAAGTTTAGGTCACAAATGATCATTTTCCGAGTTTGGACAAATTTAGCGCCATGTTAAGTAATTATAAGTGGACTTATATAGAAGTCACACCTATTTAGAGGTCGGTCAATAGAAATATATGTATCATACATGTTAGAGACATGGTAGAAATCAAGCTTCTATAACATGTAGCATAAGTAAAAACAAGAATAAAGAAAAAGGGATGAAGAAGAGATGAATTCCATAATAAATGATCAATGATGATTGAAGATTGAACTTAGGTCAAAGTTAATAGAGCCTTGTTAGAGGATTGATAAAATTAAAGTCTCCTAACAACAAGCTTCAAATGTTTTGAACCACGGTTCAATAATCAATTATACTTGAACAATTTCAAACCTAAAGCTTGGGCCGCAAATGATCACTTAAAATGAAACAAGAAAGGGATGAGATGAAGAGGAAGGGGATGAAGTACATATAGACAAGGTTAAATCTCACATTTGAACCAAATAATTAACCAAGCTATCATTAAAATCATTCGTCCATTTTAGTGGAGTTTAACTCAACACTCAAGATCCAATGATGTTAATAAAGTTATGATTCAAATTCACATGATCCAAGATTAGCTAGAATATATATAAAAATAAAATTACAATTAAAACAAAAATGTAATAAAAAAATAATTTTAAATTGAAAATAAAAAGGAAAATACCACACCACAAACAAAACTTAAAATAAATGGAATCCGAAGGCATGGAAAAATCAAAAGTACCTCAAATTATATTTAAAAAAATGTTCATATTTTTTAAAAGTCATAAACTATTTTTAAAAATTGAAAAATTAAGTGAAATAAACCAAAAATAATACAAAAATAGAAAAATTAAAAATTAAATAAAATTAGGTCACCATGACTTGTAAAAATATCATTGGATTCTTCCATAATTTTCTCAGAATTTTAAAAGATCTGAAAATATTTTTTAACAATTAAAATAATTCAAATAGTGAGAAAAATCATAAAAAATGTCAAATCATAAAATAAAATTATGAAAAAATCAGAATCATAAAGAGAATATTCAAAAATAATTTTTGTGAGTTTTTCATAATTTTTGAATATGAACTGAATTTTTTAATGATTTTTTAAAGTTTAAAAACAATTAAAAAAATCAGAAAATAAAATAAAACCAAAATATTGTGGACCATATGATAATTATCAAAATACGTTAGTAATCAAATCCAAAGGATCAGACGCATTGTGCATGTTATGGTCTTTAATGAATAAAGCACTGAATCACCTTTAAAAATCAGAAGAAATATAAAATATCAAAAAATAAGGGACGTTGGATTTGAACCATTTTTAACACGTTGGTAATCTGGATGAACCATATATGATGATACATGGTAGGCATGGCAACAAAACCCATACCCACGGGTATCCACCCGAACCCGCCCCGAAGTTGACGGGGAAAACCTATTTTTACTGGGCTTGGGTTTTCCTCAATTACAAAATTTGGGGATGGGTCGAGTAATAGGTACACTAGTATCCACCCCGAACCCACCCCGTTTATTTTATTTGTACCTTATTATTTATTTTTTACAATTTAGAATATTAAATATGTGGTCAATATTTTGATAATTTGATTTGTATTTATTATTTAAAATATTTGAAATGTATGTATGTAATTTTTTGAGATTGTTTTATTATATTATTTATAATGTAATTTAATTTTGGAAAAAATAAATATTTTTATTAAAAAAAAAATATTTTACTAAATGGATAGTGGTGGGCCGGGGATACCCGAACCCAACTCGAACCCGTTTGGGACGAGTTTGAGTTTTGATTCTCCATCCCCATTTGGGTTTGGGGTGGGGAACGGGGATTGTTTGGGAATTCGAGTTTGGGTTTGGGTGAGGTAAAAACCGTCCCCGAACTGCCCTGTTGCCATGCCTAATACACAGTGAGCCAGAGTCAATGTGCGCGTATGGAAGTAACAAAAATCCATCCAATCAGATTAAAACAAATGGCTTAAGGTCATTGGTTGAAGAATGACACGTATGTCGTCTTTAACCTCTAGCCATATACAAATGGGGCAAGGACAAGATTCTTCAAATGGAAATGTTAGAAGCTCATAATGGTATCATTGGATTCGTCTCATCCAGACGATCTTAACCGTATCCTCGCGAAAAATTTATTTAAAGCATTGCTCACTCGATTTGGAAAAAACCAGAAGGTTTTGAAAACTTTAAAATAAAAAACAGAAGTAAGAAATACATTGATTCACCAAAATTGAGCTAATAGAAAGCATCAATGTGAAGATGTGAAAAACACAAGAGGGGGGGGGGGGTTGAATTGAAAACTTGGATCTAAAAAGCTTAATGACACAGTATTTTATCCTGGTTCGTTTAATCTCAAACTACTCCAGTCCACCCGTCAAGGTGATTTCGCCTCTCTCCAACGAGGTCTTAATCCACTAATCTCAACAAGATTACAAAAGCTACTTTAACAACTGTTAAAGTCTTCTTGAGTACAACCACAATCTGGTTAATCTCAAGGATATCTTTTTCAATATGATTATACAATATGTGTTGTTGTTTTTCTAACAAAAACGGTTTATCACAACTGTGATAAATTACACAGGTTTATAGCTTTGAATAAAGAATGAAATTGCTTGAAGCTTGAATATGCGTGAGTGGTGAGCTAGCAAAATCGTTGTATGTACGTGCGTGCTTCATTTTGAAAACTGACTTGTTTATATAGGCAGTGTAAAGACATTGATCATAAAGCATGTTTAATGTCATTAACACACTTTCCTTTTGGAGAAGATCCTGCATGAAGGAAAGCGTTGGAATTGATGTTGTCTTGAATGTTCAGTAATGCTTCAGAATCTTTTCTCCTTACTGCTGATGACGCTTCAGAATATTGATGACTTGGTTTGATATGTTCTTGTTCAGAATCAGATTTTACTTTGATTAAGCGCAGGTTCTAGTCATCAATCTTCGGTGTATGTTCTGATTGCTTCAGCGTGTAGCACTTATGGCTTATCTTCTAATGCTGATTTGATCAGAACCTCTGCATACATAAAACATATTTTTTAAGGTGCATATTTGTTCTTTGTATTTGTTATCATCAAAACTCTAACCAAGGGTTGTAGAATCAAACTATGTCCTAACAATCTCCCCCTTTTTGATGATGACAAAAACCAGATTTTTCAATTAAAAAATAAAGAATAAAAAGTTTAGAATTAAGAAGAAAAACTCCCCCTGGGTTGATTACTTCCCTTAAGTTCCTTGAGTCTTTGAGCATCAAGTTTAACTGTGTCTTTCATCAGAGTTTGTACCTGTTCAAGCTTTTCAAAAGATAGAGGTTAAGTAGTCCAGAATATTTGAGACATCTATCTCAATAAACCGTTATTGAAAATATCTTACTTTCTCCCCCTTTTTGTCAGCTATCAAAAAGGCAATATAATCAGAGCTAAAAAGTTGATTTATATTTTAAAAAAAAGAAGCAATGAAAAATAGTCCAGAACAGAAGCAATGTAAAACAAACATTACATGTAAACATATTTAAAACAGAAAAGAATCTAAGAGGGAGGAGGAAGGTGTGTGAATAAAGCTTCCAGCAAGCCCTTGATCTGGGAGTTAGATTCTTCTGGTTTGCCCAAGATGCTCTTGATTTCTTTGTTTGTGTCCTCCTGCTTATCCAACCTTTCCTGGATAACAGCATTTGCTCTCTTCAATTCTTCCAGAGTTTGCATGACATAGGAAGGAGCTGGAGATTCTTCAGTATCTGGACGCTTCTCAGAGTATTCTGCAGCTTGATCACATTGAACCATTTCCTCTGCTGAGATCATCTCTTATGGAGCAGCAGTTAGGGAGAGACCTTCTGATTCTGGTTGAACTTCATCTGAGGGACGATGTTCTGACCAGGGAGCATTATCCAGAGGGAGAATCTCCTCCTTGAGCAGATGGCTCAGAACTTGGTCTTCAAAAACCTTTAGCATATCACTGAAATTCCGTTGAACTTGTTCATAGCTTTGTTCTTTTAGCTTTAGTGATTCAGAACTTAGCCAGTTTTTGAAACTTGTCCATAGATAATCAGAGGCAGCAGGATTAATTGTCTCTAGACTAGCATGCTTCAAGGAGGTTATCCATTCCTGTATTCCTGTTTCAAACATCAACAAACTTGTACCAACATCTGGTGTGGTTTCAGTTGGTTTTGGTTTGGGAATGGAAGTTTTGTGAGATATAGCAACTAGTCTTTCCAATGCAATTGGATCAATGACAAGTCTTACGTTGTCAGCTGGATTGATCTTGGGTGAAGGAGTGGGAGAGCCAGGTATGATGATTGGACTGGTAGGGGAATTTGGTGGTGTGGATTCCAGAGAAGAAGGAATTTGTGGAATGTCCAGGATGGTGAGAGGCATGTGAATGGAAAGTGGTTCAGTGATTCCTGGGATTGGTATAGTATCCGAATCTGAGGTAGGTTCTTCAGATTGGTTGGATGAAACATTGTGAGGTTCTGGTTCATGGGTCTCAGATGGTTGATTCTCAGAAGTTTGAGCTTCTGGTTATGGTTGTTCAGGTTGAGGTGATGGTGGATGAGGAATATCTTGTTGTGGAGAGAGAGGTAGTGGAATATCTTGTTATGGAACATCTGTTGTAGTTTCGGAGTTTGGACAATCAGGGATTTGAGGATTTGGATTTTATGGTGTGGGAGTTGAAATGTCTTGGTCAAAAGAGTCAATATCAGACAGAACTTTCGCAAGTTCTGGTTGAGTTTGATCATGATTTGGATTGATAGGAAGGGAGTAAGTTTCTCTTAGGCTTAGAGTTTCTGATGGATCAAACCCTATGTCAAAGTCATTAAAAGTTTGTGGAGTTGATGTTCTGATTGGGTAGTTAAGGTTTCAGATGTTGATATAGTTATTGATTCTAAAACAGTAACAGAGGAAGGATTACCTTTCTTTCTTGCAGCTTTTGGAGTCTTCTGAGATGGTCCTTCTGTTGCTGCTTTCCTTTTCTTGGTCTTCTTCAGAATAACTTCTAGAGCAGCTTGATGCATGTCCTAGATGTTTATTCCTGGTGCAGTGCCATCTGCCTTGCACGCATCCATATATCTGACAATTATCTCAGGCTTGGAGTCATCTTTTTCAGATTTTTTGCGTTCAGAGGCTTCCCAGTCGTTGCTTCTAGTGAGCTGATTTCCTGTGCTTCAGTCAAATGCTTTATCATCCTATTCTCTGTCAGAATATCTAATATGAGTCTTCCCAGGGGTATCCAGTCCCTTTTGGTATGCTCATCTTCTCTTGTTTCCTTTACACTGGTCCTCAGATGATTAAATAGCAAGTGAGGGAGGTTTACCTTAGTCTTCTTGGAGATAAAGTAGATTAGAAACTGCTGATCAATGTTTATGTAGTCGGGAGAGCTAGTTGGCTTCCTGTGGTTGATGCATCCCAGAATTATTTTAGCCCAAATTTTGTGATGATCCTTCAGATCCCTAATCTTGCTGGAGGGTAGGCCCAGAGTAAATATTTCCCTTGCAATAGAAGCTACATCAGAACATCTTTCAGCCATGTCAATACATCTGACACCTCCACCATTGTAGCCAATAAGCCTTGAAATTAGGTCTTCTGTAATGACAATCTTCTTCCCCATGACATATGAGGTAACTTGATGGTTTGAGGAGGAAACATGTATCCAGAATTCTTTGACAAGAATTGGAAACGTTGGCCCAAGAAGACGGTCAAAATATATGTTCCAACCTTGAGCATTGACGTCTTCATGCAGATTGAAGTCGTTTTCTTGAAGGCTTTCAAATTCAACAATCAGTTCTAAAAGAACTTCCAGATTGTCAATGGGAGTGAGTAGCATTCTGTATGGTTCTTCGTACTGTTCCAGAGAAGCAGTTTCCTGAGTACTGATGTTTTGGACGCTTGAAGAAGCCATGTTCACACAAGAAATTTTGAGAAAGATGAGAGGGTTTTTTTGAAGGTGCGAACTGAAAACAATAGAAGGTATTGAGAGAGTAAAAGTGAAAGAGTGTAAAGAATGAAACTTGAGTTTAAATAGATTTTCTTGAAACCATAAACAATATGAGAGAGAAATAATTAATCATGATTATAAGCATTAATGATAGCTGATTTTAGGGGATTCATAGAGATATTGGAACGGTTACCCATGACGTGTGTCTCAATGCACCCAATCAGCGCTTTTGACCTTCCATAAAAGTGAACGTATGTTCAGCCTCAGAAGGTAGCTGATGAATGGATGACAACTGTTTGCTTACGTGAACAGCACACTTCTATCCTTGAAATGAAATGTTCAGATCTTCATGGATAGACTCTGATGCAATCTGTACTTCTAAAACTCTGAAGGCAGGTTGATCAGTAGTTCACAGAAAATAACTAAGTTCTGAAGGTTAAGATATGTAAATAAAACAATTTATTCTAGGCAAAGCTTCATACTGAGATGTTTCAGAATGAAGTTAAACCTATCTTCAGAAAGAGGTTTTGTAAAGACATCAGCCCATTGATGGTCTGTGTCAATGAATTTCAAGTTAAAAATCCCTTTCTGAATATAGTCCCTAATAAAGTGATGTTTTATTTCTATATGCTTAGCCCTAGAATGTAAAATAGGATTTTTACTGAGATAAATAGCAGAAGTATTGTCACAGAGGATAGGAATGTTACTTTCAAATATATTGAAGTCTTCAAGTTGACTTTTCATCCAGAGCATTTGCGTACTACATCCAGCAGCTGCTATGTATTCAGCTTCTACTGTTGATAGTGCTATTGTGGATTGTCTTTTGCTGGACCATGAGATCAGATTTTCTCCCAGAAACTGGCAGCTTCCAGAAGTGCTTTTACGTTCTACTCTGTCTCCAGCAAAGTTAGCATCACAGTATCCTACTAAGCTGTAATAATTTGATTTTCTATAAAACAAACCCAGATTAGCAGTACCTTTCAGATACTTGAAAATTCACTTAACTGTTGTTAAGTGAGATTCTCTAGGATCTGATTGGAATCTAGCACAAATGCAAACACTGAATAGAATGTTAGGCCTTGAAGCCGTCAGATAGAGAAGAGAACCAATCATACCTCTGTAGACCTTTTGTTTTACCTTTTTACTTACCTCTTCCTTTTCCAAAATGCACGTGGGATGCATTGGAAAATTTGAGGGCTTACATTCTAAGAGATCAAATTTCTTCAGAAGTTCTCTCACATATTTGCTCTGATGAATGTAAGTTCCTTCTGGAGTTTGATTTATCTTAATGCCCAGAAAGAATTTGAGTTCCCCCATTAGGCTCATCTCAAATTCTGCCTACATACATTTAGCAAACTCTCTTCCCATAGAGGGTTTAGCAGATCCAAATATGATGTCATCAACATAAATCTGACAAACTAACATGTCATTCTTAATTGTCTTACAGAACAAGGTTGTTTCCACTTTCCCTCTGGTGAATTCCTTTTCTAGCAGGAAGTTACTTAGTCTTTCATACTAAGCTCTGGGAGCTTGTTTCAGACCATAGAGTGACTTCTTTAGTTTGAAAACATATTCTGGATTTTTGGAGCTCTCAAAACCAGGAGGTTGGTGCACATATACCTCTTTATCTCTATAGCCATTTAAAAATGCACTTTTGACATCCATCTGATACAGAGTGATGCCTTTATTAACAACAAATGATATTAAGAGTCTGATAGATTCTAACCTGGCAACTGGAGCAAAGGTTTCTGTATAGTCTATCCCCTCTTGTTGACTATAACCTTGTGCCACCAGTCGTGCTTTGTTTCTGATGACTTGTCCTTGCTCGTTCAGTTTGTTTCTGAACACCCATTTTGTACCAATGACGTTGAATCCTTTTGGTTTGGGAACCAGATCCCATACGTCATTTCTGGTGAATTGATTTAGTTCCTCTTGCATTTCCAGAATCCAGTCATTGTCCAGAAGTGCTTCATTAATTTTTGTTGGTTCAATCAGAGAAACCAGTCCCATGAGGGATTCTTCAGAGTTTCTGAATGTTGATCTTGTTCTGATTGGATCTTCCTTCTTTCCCAGTATTGTATCTTCTGGATGATCAATGTTGCTTCTGGATAGTCTTTTCTAGAGTTGATCAATAGAAGGTGCTGGATTGCTTGCAGTGACTCTTTCTGTTGTTGAAGGAGTGTCTCTGTTGAGAACCTCTTATAAGTTAACTTCAGTACCTGTTAGTTCAACTTCCATACCTGCAAGGAGTTCATTCTGCTTTGACTTTTGAGAGTCAAGCTTATCATCAAACCTAACACTGATTGACTCTTCAACAATCTGTGTTTCTGTATTGTATACTTTGTACCCTCTCGAGCGTTCAGGGTATCCTAACATAATACACTTTTGTGCTTTAGAGTCAAACTTGTTCAAATAATTTTTTGTATTCAGAATAAAACATGTGTATCCAAATGGGTGAAAATAAGAAATGTTGGGCTTTCTGTTCTTCCATAATTCATATGGAGTCTTTTCCATAATAGGTCTTATGGAGATTCTATTCTGAATGTAACACGTTGTGTTCATTGCCTCTGCCCAGAAGATCTTAGCAACGTTAGTCTCGTTGATCATGGTTCTGTCCATTTCTTGCAATGTTCTGTTCTTTCGTTCTACAACTCCATTTTGCTGGGGAGTTCTAGGACAAGAGAAATCATGCAGAATGCCTTTTTCATTAAGGAATAATTCGAAATCTTTATTTTCAAATTCTCCACCATGATCACTTCTGACTTTGACAATTTTAAGATCCTTTTCATTCTGAACTTGGTTGCAGAAGGTAACAAACACAGAGTTTGACTCGTCCTTGTGTCTTAAGAACTTTACCCATGTCCATCTGCTATAGTCATCTACGATTACTAACCCATACTTCTTGCCACTGACTGAAGCAGTTTTTACTGGTCTAAATAAGTCAATATGCAGAAGTTCTAATGGCTTAGAGGTGGAAACAACATTTTTGGATTTGAAAGCAGGTTTTGCAAATTTGCCTTTCTGACATGCTTCACACCGAGCATATGAATTGAACTTCAAGTTAGGAAGTCCTCTAACCATATTGAGATTATTAATCTAGATATTCTTCTCATGCTAACATGTCCCAATATTTTGTGCCAGATCCATTGCTCGTTGTTAACAGACAGTAGACATTTTACATTCTGACTCTTTAGTTCAGAAAGTTTTATTTTATAAATGTTGTTTTTCCTCTTTCCATTAAATAGGATAGTCCCATCTTTCTGACTAACAGCTTTACCTGAATTTTGATTGAAGATTATATCATAACCATTATCACTTAATTCACTTATGGATAACAGGTTATGCATTAATCCATCAACTAATAAAACATTACTTATAGAGGGAAGATTTCCATTACCTACTGTTCCAGAGCCAATGATGTTTCCTCTCTGATTGCCTCCAAAGTTCACGTGGCCTCCAGACTTAAGTTCCAGGCTTTGGAACATATGCCTTCTTCCCGTCATGTGTCGTGAGCAGCCAGAGTCCAGGTACCATGATTGGTGTCTTAGCCTTGCTGCTAAAGATATTTGCCACATGTATGATTTTATCCTTAGGTACCCACATTTTCTTGGGTCCTGATTTGTTAGTTTTACCAAAATTCTGATTGAATTTTGGTTTGACAGAATAATCACTACTTGTGTATTTTATGTCATGTGTGTGGCCATATATAAAATGTGAATTAAGTGGTGTGCATTTTATAACTAAGTCCATGGCATTTTTTGGTGTAGGTACCTTACCTTGATATCCTATCCCTTTTCTGCCATTTCTGCTAACTCCATAGATCATTGAAGCCATTTTGCTTCTGTCTATGTTTTTAGCTAGAAACTTCTGAAAGCTGTGATCATACTCTTTGATGATCTCATCAGCATTGCTGGGAGTTTCAGAGATTGTTTCCTTCTAAGAGTTTTGCAAATGATTTTTTAATTTTAAAATTTTCTCTTAACTCAGAATTCTCTGATCTGAGACTCTCAGTATTTTCAGAGTCAGAGGCAAGATTCCTTTTCAGGTTTCTGAATTTGACTCTAATCTGCTGATACCTTTCCAGAATTTCATTTAGGCTTTCAGCAAGTTCAGCCTTAGTAAAGTTTATGGTAAAGTCAGGGAATACCTCTTCAGTGTCTGATTCTGAATCTGAACCAGAAGCTTCACTGTCTTCTGATACATTTTCCATGAGAGCTATGTTTGCTCTTTCATCTTCTGATTCTGAGTCAGCTTCAGATGTGTCAGAATCATCCCATGTAGCCATGAGGCTTTTCTTCTTTTCCTTGAGAAACTTCTTTTTGGGCTTTTCCTTCTGAAGCTTTGGGCAGTCACTTTTGTAGTGTCCTTGCTCATTACATTCATAGCAGATGATGTCCTTGTTTTTTGGCTTTCTGTATGCTGAAGAACCTTTAGATCTTTGGTGTCCAGAAGAGGACTTAGACTTTCTGTATCTGGAGGAGGATTCATTCTAATTCTCTGATCTTCTGGGATTTCTGAACTTCCTTTGTCTCTGCTTCCACAGTTGGTTCACCCTTCTGGAGAGGAGAGACAGTTCAGCTTCTTCTGATGAGGATCCATCAGAAGTTTCTTCCATATCCTGCAAAACTTTGGAGTTAGATTTTCTGTTAAATTTTAAAGCTAATGGCTTACCTTGCTTTTGAGGTTCGTCTTCTTCTAGCTCTATCTCGTGACTTCGGAGGGAGCTAACAAGTTCCTCTAGAGATATTTTGTTGAGATCTTTGGCTAGCTTAAGTGTCGTGACCATTGGCCTCCATTGTTTGGGCAAGCTTCTGATGATCTTCTTAACGTGATCAGTAGTAGAATAGCCTTTGTCAAGAACTTTTAGTCCAGCAACAAGAATTTGAAATCTTGAAAACATAGTTTCTATTGATTCACTGTCTTCCATCTTGAATGCCTCATACTTATGAATGAGCGCAAGGGCCTTGGTTTCTTTGACTTGAATGTTGCCTTCATGCGTCATTCTCAGAGAGTCAAAATATTCTTGGCAGTTTCTCTGTTTGATATTTTCTCATGCTCTGAGTATGAGATGGCGCTGAGGAGAATTGTTCTAGCCTTGTGGTGGTTTCTGAATTCACGCTTTTGCTGATCAGACATCATTTTCCTGTCTATCTTCTGACCATGTCCATCCACAGGATGCGTGTATCCATCAGTCACCATATCCCACAGATCAGCATCACGGGCCAGAAAGAAACTCTCAATTTTGTCTTTCCATTAGTCAAAGTTTTCTCCATCAAAGACTAGAGGTTTACGACTGAATCTGTCCCTGTCTTCATTGTTGTCATTGCTGATGTTTTGGCTTGGTCCCACCATAGTGTTTTTCTGAAGCTTGGATCTTGTACTGACACAGTTAAGTGTTTAAGCTCAGAACCAGGCGCTCTGATGCCAATTAAAGATGTGAAAAACACAAGAAGGGGAGGGGTTGAATTTAAAACTTGGATCTAAAAAGCTTAATGACACAGTATTTTTATCTTGGTCCGTTTGTTCTCAAACTACTCCAGTCCACCCGTCAAGGTGATTTCTCCTCTATCCAATGAGGTCTTAATCCACTAATCTCAACAAGATTACAAAAGCTACTTTAACAGCTGTTAAAACCACAATCCGGTTAATCTCAAGGATCTATTTTTCAATATGATTATACAATATGTGTTGTTGTTTTTCTAACAAAAATGGTTTATCACAACTGTGATAAATTACATAGGTTTATAGCTTTGAATAAAGAATGAAATTGCTTGAAGCTTGAATATGCGTGAGTGGTGAGCTAGCAAAATCGTTGTATGTACGTGCGTGCTTTATTTTGAAAGCTGACTTGTTTATATAGGCAGTGTAAAGACGTTGATCATAAAGCATGTTTATTGTCATTAACACACTTTCCTTTTGGAGAAGATCCTGTCTGAAGGAAGCCGCTGGAATTGATGTTGTTTTGAATGTTCAGTAACGCTTCAGAATCTTTTCTCCTTACTGCTGATGACGCTTCAGAATATTGATGACTTGGTTTGATATGTTCTTGTTCAGAATCAGAGTTTACTTTGATTAAGCGCAGGTTCTGGTCATCAATCTTCAGCGTATGTTCTGATTGCTTCAGCGTGTAGCACTTATGGCTTATCTTCTGATGCTGATTTGATCAGAACTTCTGCATACATAAAACATATTTTTTAAGGTGCATATTTGTTCTTTGTATTTGTTATCATCAAAACTCTAACCAAGGGTTATAGAATCAAATTATGTTCTAACATAATGAACATCATAGACCATCCCAATAATTTGATTTAGAAAATTTGGTGCCTTAACCTACCTGAATTAAGTAGCATAAGCTTGATCTGAAAGAGAACTTCGTCTGAGAAGAATAGGGCACGATTTGGCTTGCTTTTTGTTTGACAAGCTTCACTCAAGTTCCCTAAACTTAATTGAAAAGCAAGGAAATAGTGAATTCAAATTTTCAGAAAAGTGAGTTATGGAAGAAGTTGGGCAGAGGTTTTCTGGCTCTCTAAACTTGTAGAATTATGTGGGGTGGTCCTCTATTTATATGAGGAGCGGTGGAGATTTTTTGTGTGTGAATTGTTTGCTAAATCATGTTTATCCACATTAATCCGATTAGAAATAATTTCATGACTTGCACATGCTTCAAACGCAACTTAGTTATGCATTTGACCAACTAAAATATTCCATACAATTTCCTTAATCATGATTAAAATAAAATCCCAAGGTAAATGGTCATGTAACTCAAGTTTAAGCAAAGTAATAATCTGACTTCCCAATGAAATTTGATTTCAAGTACCTTACTTTAAAATGATATGTCTTTTAGCACAAAGAGCATTTTGCAATGATTGTTTTTGGGATGGATAGACTTTATCACAAGCTTCATAATTTGCCAATAAAGTTTCCATTTGGAGACCTTAGCAAAATGTTACGCTTCTTTGAAATCTGAAAAACCACACTGAAATTTATACTTAGAAAAATTTCTAAGTATAGAATCTCAAAGTGACCTATAATGTTTTTCAAAGTTACATGGCCTTCCACTAAAAGTTATCTCTTGATCCTTGAAGATGAAATGAAGTAGACCTCTTGAATGGAATTGTGAAATTGAGATCATTCAAAAATCATAAAAATTGAGAGAGTTATGGTCTTTGGAAGCTGGTGAGATTTTCTTGAGAAATCCACAAATGACCTATAATATTTTCACCAATTACATAACTTTATCCACTCTTTTAACCTTGGCCCTTGAATCAAAGTTGTAGTAGACATCCTCAAGTTTATTGTCAAAAAAGAATGAGCTCAAGGACACAAAAATTTACCAAGTTATGATCTTTTGAAGTCAAATCAAAGAATTCAATGGCTTTTTTCAAAGGACTTGTAATCTTCTTCATACTTAAATGGTCTCCTTTCAAAATTAGCCTTAGGCCCTTGAATAGGGGTTGTTAAGGAATCTTTAAACAAAATTAATGTTTTGGAATCACTTCAAAATCTCAAAAATTGAGCAAGGTTTGGCCTTAGGGAATTGACAAATCCTTACTCAGAAAATGCAAAAGTGACTTGTAACATTCTTCAACTTTTGATGATCTTCTTTGCTCAATTGGACTTTATCATGTGAAGAGAAGTTGTTGTAAATGATGAGAAGAGTCCATGTAAAAAATAACCGTATCAAAATATTAAAAATTGAGAGAATTATGAACTTGTAACCATAGAATCAAGAACTTGGCAAATTAAGTCAACCATCTTAGGTCAATTTTGAATCTTTTGAACTTTTCTTGCAAATTAAGGCATGATGAATCACATTAGACCTTGAAATCATATTATATTGAAGCGATCTTGATAAAAAAGGATCAATGCTTGATGAAACTTGTTATAGAAGGCATGGAAATAAACACGTGAACCTATGAAGTTTCTTGATGAATTCAACCACTAACTTTGAGACAATCTTGATAAAATAAAATCGAGAGAGTCCTCAAACCATAGAACTTTGATTCCATAACCATATCCTTGAAGTTCAAGCCTTTAAAATCCATTAAATAGAGAATTCAATAAGGAGCATTCTTCAAAACCCTAGCTTAGGAGGTGAGAGAGATGTAATTGGCTCAATACCTACAATGTACAAAGCATAGAGAGGAAACATATATTTTTTGGATTTTGGTTAATGGTTAATAAACATAAAATATACATACAAGATACACATATTCCAGGTGCTTGGTTTTCCCTCAAGGACAAACTTAAAGATATGAGAGAGTAGAAATGAGAATCAACCCTAATGTGTGATCTTGATGCATTGTCATGATATAAAGTGGTGAGGGGTCTTAGGGGAAAAAATTGTGGTATAAAATTGTGCAACATAAACTTCTTCGTCTAAGGGGCCATTTAGGAATTCACATTTCACATACATCTGATAAATGAGCCAATTCTTCATGTTTGCTAGACCAACAATCAAACTGATTGTTTCGATCATGGAAACAGGTGCAAAAACTTCATCAACGTCGATTCCTTCTTTCTGAAGAAATCCTTTCGCCACAAGTCTTGCCTTGTGTCGAGTTAATTTTCCTTTGGGATTCAACTTCACCTTTTATACCTACTTGACATTAATTTCCTTCTTTCCTTGAGGCAATTTGACAAGTGACCAAGTGTTGTTGACTTAGATGGACTTCAATTCCTCAATCATTACTTTCACCCACTTCGAATCCTTCAATGTCTCAGTTGCATTGATTGGTTCGACATTTGCATAGAAATCATAGCGTACCAGCTCACTTATATTATCGACTACATCATCTAATGTAATCACATATTCATGCAACCTTGTCGGTATGCGTCTTATTCTTTGAGGTCTGCTTGGGCCTACTTTACCTCTAACTTCTTCTTGTCGAACTTATTCTATTTCGACTTCAATGGTTGGTTTTTCACACAAGATTCTTACTAAATCTTTCTTTGCATTTTCAGTCCAATCCCATTCCTTAAGCTCGTCAATGATCACTTCCATGTTGATCACTACTTGTAACACCCCAATTCTATCCCAAGCAAATTATGCAAAATAAATCAGAGTTATAAAATTTCATTCATACAAACGAATCGGGATGTCACAAATTCTTCTAACAAATTCATTGCATTCATCATGGATATATAACACTTATAATAAAACATCGGATGAACCATCAACATAGCATCCTTAATGAAATAATTCAACAACTACGCATCGGAATTCTTCAATAACATCTTTAATTAAAATAGCAACTTCGAAACATCTCTTATTTAGTAAATAAACAATTTAAAGTTCAACAACTAAAAATCAGCAATCAAAAATCAGCAAGCGTTCATCCCCCCCCCCCCCCCCCCCCCGAGTGTTACATATCAGAGCAATGACACCGACTCGATATATTGAAGGTATACGACCTTCGCTCTCGATTACCTGCACGTTACCAACATAGGGGCAACATTCAAACAGAAGGGGTGAGATATCTAACAATATAATAAAGCGCATGATAATTAATATATTAAATTAGATCAACAACATCACCACTTCTCATCTCATAATCAACGACAATCTCAACAATAATACATTCATCAATCATCAAAATACACCTCTTTAGGAAATCATATAATGCGACTCAATACTATGCAAATGCATGTGGTACCATTGGAGCAGAACTCCCATCTCAAAAATCTGCCAATTAATAGAGACATCAACAAGGCATAGCCTTCATCTCAAAATTTGCCAATCCAGGCCATCTCAACAAGCATAAGCTCCATCTCAAAAATGCAATGTATGTGACTCTTCATGAATGTAATATCAACATATCAATCATCTCAAAATAACATCTCATAAACATCTCAAAACAACAACATCTCATAAACATCTCAGAACAACAACATCTCAATCATCTCAAAATAACATCTCATAAACATCTCAAAACATCTCAATTACAGCATCTCATAAACATCTCAAAATAATTTATTAAACATCATTTATTTATCAAACGTCATTGGTTCATCATAATTATCAAACACAACTTTAATGACCACATCTCACTATTAACTCAGCTATATATTAATACTACAGTAATCCATACTATTATTCTGCTACTGTACATCATTATTGTTACTAATCCTACTGTCATAATCCTAACAGCAACCTTTAAACATCTCACATTCATCAATTTGTCCAAAAATAGCACAACGGTCATCTATGGAAATTAATCCTAAATCCTAAATTAGTTACTGGTATTACTCCTCTTAATCATCATTTTAATCATCTAGAATAATATTCATCGTGTTAGCTAATCAACGCTTCGAACGGCATCTCAAACGGCATCTTAAAACTCAAGTTACAGCAATTTAAAAGCCAATTCTGTCGAAAATCAGACCTTATGTATCAACACAAAACACTATGGATCGACTCATCCTACTTCAAATTCAGCATGTATCGACACATGCTTCTCACTGGTCGACTCATCCTGAGTCGAACACCCTTCATGTATCGATGCATCCTCTCTTCGTGTCGACTCATCCTGAGTCTTGTAACTAGCATGCATCGACATAAGCCCTCCTTGTATCGACTCATTCTGAGTCGAACAAGTAACATGTATCGATGCAAGCCCTGCATGCATCGACTCATCCTGAGTCGAACACCCTTCATGTATCGACATATCCCGCTTGGGGTCGACACATCCTTCGACAGTCTGCATAATTTTCTGCGTTTTCTACTGTAATTCACTACGGGAATCATATTCTTAACCTTACAAACCTTATTATAAACATGATAAATCATCACCTATCATTAACCTCTAATATTCCATTGATCAAACAACATAATAATATTCTTATTCATCAAAAATTCATCAAATCTTCATCATACATCATTATACATATCCAATTCAAGAGAAAACAACAGTTACCTCTAATCCCATATATCAAACATCATGAACCCAATTATAAAGCCAGAACCCCACCCTTACCTTGGATCGAAGGTCGCTCTACAATTTCCGGGTTGAATCTTTGTTTTTTCCGTTTTCCACTTTTTCCAGCAGCTTTACGTTCTCTTCCCAAATCCTTATTTTTCCTTCTATTTCTCTTTCTTCTATTCCTTCTCACAAATAATAATATAACCCTATTATTATATTATTATTATTGGACTCCAACTCACACTCCCTTATTACACCTACTATCTCAAATTAAGCTCACCTTAATAATATTACACTTCTAATATTATTTCACCACATAATAATATAATACCTCTAATATATTATTATTTCCCCACTTAATAAAATAAATCCAATTTAATAATAAAATATCTTCACAAATATTCCAAAAATAATTTAATTAAATAATTTAATTAAATAATTAATTAAATTACGAGCGTTATAACTCTCCTCCCACTTAGAATATTTTCGTCCTCGGAAATTTACCTCAATCAAACAATTTAGGATAGGAGTCTCCCATCTTGCTCTCCAATTCCCAAGTCATGCTTTCTCCTGCAGCTCCTAGCCAAACCACTTTAACCAAGGAAATCTCTTTGCCCCTTAGAGTTTTCATTTCACGATCCGCGATCCGTACAGGCATCGTCTCCACCGTAAGATTATCCCGTACTTGCACATCGTCCATATGAATCAAATGAGATGGATCTGAAATATACTTCCGAAGTTGTGACACATGAAACACATCATGCAAATTCTAAAGATTAGGCAGTAAAGCCACTCTATAAGCAACATTCCCCACTCTCTCTGAAATCTGATACGGTCCAATAAAATAAGAAGTGAGCTTCTTAGACTTCAATGCTCGCCGAACACCAGTCATAGGTGTAACTCTCAAAAACACATGATCATCAGCTTGGAATTCTAAATCTTTCTTTCGCTTGTCATGATAACTCTTATGTCTACTTTGTGAAGCTTTCATATTTTCTCGAATCAACTTCACCTTCTCAGTAGTCTCACGAACAAGTTCAGGTCCAAGCACTACACTTTCACCAGATTCATGCCAACATAATGGAGTTCTACATCTTCTACCATACAACGCTTCAAAAGGTGCCATCTCAATACTAGAATGATAACTGTTATTATAAGCAAACTCTATCAACGGAAGATAAGTATCCCACGAACCTCCCTGCTCAAGAACACATGCCCTCGACAAGTCTTCCAATGATTGAATCGTTCGTTCAGTCTGACCATCTGTCTGAGGATGATACGTTGAACTCAACCTCAAATTAGAACCCAACGCTTCTTGCAAACTCTTCCAAAAATCAGAAGTAAATCTTGGATCTCTATCTGACACAATGCACAAAGGAACACAATGCAGTTTCACAATCACACTGATATAAATCTGAGCCAACTTCGACACTGGAAAACTGATGTTAATAGGAATAAAATGAGCTGACTTCGTAAGCCTATCAACAATCACCGAAATTGAATCATGTCCTCTTGAAGTACTAGGCAATCCCGTCCCAAAGTCCATTGAAATGCTATCCTATTTCCATTCTAGTGCTTCCAACGGTTGCATCAATCTTGCAGGCTTCTGATGTTCAACTTTCGACTTCTGACAAGTCAAACATGCATACACAAATCGAGCCACATCACTCTTCATCCCAGGCCACCAAAACAAACCTTTCAAATCTTGATACATCTTTGTAGCTCCTGGATGAATACTCAACTTACTTCTATGACTCTCTTCAAGTATCACTTTCTTCATCTCAGCATCATCAGGAATACAAATCCGGTTAAGAAATCTCAACACACCTCGCTCGTCTAGCTTAAAATCACTATTCTCAGTTTGATCAATCCCAACCATCAAATCTACCAGTTTCATATCCAACTTCGGAGCTTCTCTGATACCGTCTAGAAATTCATTATTAATCTTCAGCATACCCAACATAACACTCTGTAGAGAAACCTCTCAAACTAAGCTCATATCTCTGAACTGCTCAATCAATTCCAACTCTATAATCATCATTGCTGACATATGTAAAGTCTTTCGACTCAACACATCAGCCACCACATTCGCCTTTCCTGGATGATAATTCAAACCAAAATCATAATCCTTCAACAATTCCAACCATCTTCGTTGCCTCATATTCAGCTCTTTCTGATCAAACAAATACTTTAAGCTCTTATAGTCACTAAACACTACAAATCTAGAACCATAAAGATAATGCCTCCAAATCTTCAATACAAAAACAACTGCAGCAAGCTCTAAATCATGCGTAGGGTATTTCTTCTCATGAGTCCTTAACTGCCTTGACGCATAAGCAACTACCTCACCATTCTGCATAAGCACACCTCCTAGACCCATCTTAGAAGCATCACAATAAACCACAAAAGGCTCTCCTGGATTAGGCAACTTCAAAATCGGAGTCGACGTCAACCTCTTCTTCAATTCCATAAAACTTTCTTCGCATTGAACATCCCAAACAAAAGCTCTACCTTTACAAGTCAACTTAGTCAACGGAAATGACAACCTAGAAAACCCTTCAATAAACCTTCTATAATAACCAGCTAATCCCAAAAAGCTTCTAATCTCAGTAGCTGACTTTGGAGTTTCCCGTTGCAACACAGTATCAACCTTCGATGGATCTACAGAAATGCCACTACCTGAAATCACATGACCAAGAAAACTAACCTCTTTCAGCCAGAATTCACACTTGGACAGCTTTGCATACAACTTCTTCTCTTTCAAAACTTACAATACTACTCTTAAATGTTCAGCATGCTCTTCTTCTGACTTAGAGTAAATCAAAATATCATCAATGAACACCACTACAAACCGATCCAAATAAGTATGAAAGATACGATTCATATATTCCATGAATACTCCTGGCGCATTAGTAACACCGAAAGGCATCACCGAATACTCGTAATGTCCATAACGCGTTCTGAAAGCCATCTTCTGAATATCTTCATCCTACACTTTAATCTGATGGTAACCCGACCTCAGATCCATCTTACTAAACACACGAGCATCCACCAATTAGTCCATCAAGTCATCTATTCTTGGAAGCGGATACTTGTTCTTAATCGTCACCTTGTTCAACTGTCTATAATCAACATAAAGCCTCATACTTCCATCTTTCTTCTTCACTAACAACACTGGAGCTCCCCACGGTGATACACTTGGTATTACAAACCTTTTCTCAAGTAACTCTTCCAATTGCTTCTAAAGCAGCAACAAGAGCAGCATCATTCCTTCCAGCCATCTCAACTTCTTACTTCAACATAAACAATGATTAGAACATCAAAATAACAATACTCGATTGTTAGACAACTACGACTCGACGACAAGGTCGGACCAACCTTTTGCTCTGATACAAACTTTGTAACACCCCAATTCTACCCCAAGCAAATTATGCAAAATAAATCAGAGTTATAAAATTCCATTCATACAAACGAATCGGGACGTCACAAATTCTTCTAACAAATTCATTGCATTCATCATGGATATATAACACTTATAATAAAACATCGGATGAACCATCAACATAACATCCTTAATAAAATAATTCAACAACTACGCAGCGGAATTCTTTAATAACATCTTTAAATAAAATAGCAACTTCGAAACATCTCATATTTAGTAAATAAACAATTTAAAGTTCAACAACTAAAAATCAGAAATCAAAAATCAGCAAGCGTTCATCCCCCCCGAGTGTTACATATCAGAGCAATGACACCGACTCGATCTATTGAAGGTATACGGCCTTCGCTCTCGATTACCTGCACGTTACCAATATAGGGGCAACATTCAAACAGAAGGAGTGAGATATCTAACATTATAATAAAGCGCATGATAATTAATATATTAAATTAGATCAACAACATCACCACTTCTCATCTCATAATCAACGACAATCTCAACAATAATACATTCATCAATCATCAAAATACACCTCTTTATGAAATCATATAATGCGACTTAATACTATGCAAATGCATGTGGTACCATTGGAGCAGAACTCCCATCTCAAAAATCTTCCAATTAATAGAGGCTTCAACAAGGCATAGCCTTCATCTCAAAATTTGCCAATCCAGGCCATCTCAACGAGCATAAGCTCCATCTCAAAAATGCAATGTATGCGACTCTTCATCAATGTAATATCAACATCTCAATCATCTCAAAATAACATCTCATAAACATCTCAAAACAACAACATCTCATAAACATCTCAAAACAACAACATCTCAATCATCTCAAAATAACATCTCAAAACATCTCAATTACAGCATCTCATAAACATCTCAAAATAATTTATTAAACATCATTTATTTATCAAACGTCATTGGTTCATCATAATTATCAAACACAACTTTAATGACCACATCACACTATTAACTCAGTTGTATATTAATACTACAGTAATCCATACTATTATTCTACTACTGTACATTATTATTGTCACTAATCCTACTATCATAATCCTAACAACAACCTCTAAACATCTCACATTCATCAATCTGTCCAAAAACAGCACAACAGTCATCTACGGAAATTAATCCTAAATCCTAAATTAGTTACTGGGATTACTCCTCTTAATCATCATTTTATTCATCTAGAATAATATTCATCGCGTTAGCTAATCAACGCTTCGAACGGCATCTCAAACGGCATCTTAAAACTCAAGTTACAGCAATTTAATAGCTGATTCTGTCGAAAATCAGACCTTATGTATCGACACACAACACTATAGATCGACTCATCCTGCTTCAAATTCAGCATGTATCGACACATGCTTCTCACCGGTCGACTCATCCTGAGTCGAACACCCTTCATGTATCGACGTATCCTCTCTTCGTGTCGACTCATCCTGAGTCTTGTAACTAGCATGTACCGATGCAAGCCCTGCATGCATCGACTCATCCTGAGTCGAACACCCTTCATGTATCGACACATCCAGCTTGGGGTCGACACATCCTTCAACCGTCTGCATACTTTTCTACGTTTTCTACTATAATTCACTACATGAATCATATTCTTAACCTTACAAACCTTATTATAAACATGATAAATCTTCACCTATCATTAACCTCTAATATTCCATTGATCAAACGACATAATAACATTCTTATTCATCAAAAATTCATCAAATCTTCATCATACATCATTATACATATCTAATTCAAGAACAAACAACAGTTACCTCTAATCCCATATATCAAACATCATGAACCCAATTATAAAGCCAGAACCCCACCCTTACCTTGGATCGAAGGTCGCTCTACAATTTCCGGGTTGAATCTTTGTTCTTGCCATTTTCCACTTTTTCCAGCAGGTTTACGTTCTCTTCCCAAATCCTTATTTTTCCTTCTACTGCTCTTTCTTCTATTCCTTCTCACAAATAATAATATAACCCTATTATTATATTATTCTTATTGGGCTCCAACTTACACCCCCTTATTACACCTACTATCTCAAATTAAGCCCACCTTAATAATATTACACTTCTAATATTATTTCACCATATAATAATATAATACCTCTAATATATTATTATTTCTCCACTTAATAAAATAAATCCAATTTAATAATAACATGTCTTCACAAATATTCCAAAAATAATTTAATTAAATAATTAATTAAATTACGGGCGTTACACTACTTGCTTGTTCATTGGATCAAACAATTTGTATCCTCCAATCAAATGATATCCTATTAGGATCATCTGGCTCAGATTATCATCAAGTTTTCTTCACAATTGATCAGTCACGTGTCTATATGTTATATATCCAAATACATTTTGATGACTCAAGCTATGCTTGACACCATACCACAATTCTTTTGGCGTGATTCTTTCTAGCTTCTTCATCAGACATTTGTTCAAAATGTATGTTGCAGTCGACACAGCTTCACCCTAACACTCTTTAGGTAAATGCTTTCCTTTCAACATACTTCTCACCATACTCATGATGGTTTGATTCTTCCTTTTTGTAGTTCCATTATAGTGTGGAGTGTATGGTGGAACCATCTCATGCACAATCCCTTCTTTCTAACATAACATGTCAAAGTCTTTCAACACATATTCTCCACCATCATCAGTTCTCCAAATCTTGAGATTTCGAACACTTTATCTTTCGACCATAGACTTAAACTTGGAAACTACCTCGATCACTTCACTTTTCTTCTTGATCAGGTAAGTCCACCGTTTTCTATTGAAATCATCTATGAATGTGACAAAGTATTTATTACCTCCAATCGAATCCACCTAGATTGGTCCACATACATAAGAGTATATGATTTCAAGAATAGCTTTCGACTTGCTTCCTACATCCTTATTGAAGTTATTCTTGTGATGCTTTACCTGCACACATTTCTCACATACCTTCTTTGGAATGTCGATTTCTGAAAACCCTGAAACCATATTTTACTTTTCAAATCTCGGATGTCTTTGAAGTTAAGATAACCTAGTCGATAGTGTCGTATCCATTCATTCCTGCTAGCTGCACTCGCAAGGCACTTGTGCTCCATCACATTTAGTTAAATATTAAAGGATCTATTCTGAGATAAAGAAGCCTTCATGAACATCCTTCCACTTGAGCCGACATCTCTCATCATCTTGTCTTTAATCGACAACATATAGTTCTTTTCGACCAATTTCCCTATACTTAACAAATTTCCATGCCTGGTATGTATAACACGTTTGAAATTACTGATCTTTTTTCATCCTTCCTCATGATCAGAACATCACCAATACCTTAAACTTATAGAGTATTGTAATTTGCAAATTTCATCATGTTCTTCATCGAGGGCTTTATGTTGACAAACCAATATTTTCTTCTAGACATGTGTGATGATCATTCTGAGTCCAAGTACCATTGGTCTACGAATCTCTCTGCATCTCTTGTTGTGACCATCAACATCATCTCTTATTCTTCATGCTTTGTAAACTTTGCATCACTTTCTTGATTCTTTTGTTTTTCTAGACAATCACTAGAATAGTGACCATACTTCTGACAATTGAAACACTGAATGTGACTTTTGTCAGGTTTTCGACCACCACCTATTTCTCTACCTGCAGCACCACCACTTTGGTTGTTTTACTACGAGGGTTTTCTTTAATTCGACGCATTTCCTTCTTGCTGGTTTCCTTGACCAATTGAATTTTTGTAGCCTCCTCTACCTTTATTGTCGAACCACTTTCCTTTTCATTTCTTTTCTCTTACTGATTCCGCTTGCATAGCAACGTCACTCTTCCACTTGCCTACATCTCTCTTAATCATTCTTTGTTCATCATATTCAAGTGTCCCTTGAAGTTCTTCCTTTGTCAATGTCGATAAATCTTTCAACTCTTCTATGACTATAACCATGTGGTCAAACTTTGGATCCAAAGACCTTAAGATCTTTGCAAGAACTGATCTTGATGTCAATGCTTCTCCACATACCTTGATTTGATTCACCAATTTTGTAACCCTAATGAAGAAATCAATTACGCTTTCACTTTCTTCGATCTAAAGCAATTCATATGTTCTTTTGTAAGTTTGTAACTTCACCACTATTACCTTTTATGCGCCTCCAAACGATTTCTCCGGAATTTCCCAAGCTTCTTTCGTTGATTCAAAATCACTCAGCTTCTCAAAGTTGTTTGGATTAACACATTGATTAATTATAAAGAGAGCCTTATAATCTTTCTTCTTAAATTCTTTGTATTCAACATTTTCTTCTTCTGTCGTGTCCTCTTCAAGCGGTGACACTTCTTCCTTCACAAGATCCTAAAGATCTTGATAACAGAAAACCACATTCATTTGCTTGCATCAATTCTCATAATTTTGACTCTTCATAATCGAAAGTGTTCTGGACTGGGCCTGCCCTTGGCCCAACTCCCAGTGACGCCCAATCCAAGCGTGCCAACCTGCACCGCTGACCGATATTATCCTCGAACATGGCGGACAACTACTAACCTTTTTCCTGCGAGGAGACAACCTCACCACGCGGGGACAACGCCTGAACAGACTGAGGATGACCACACCCCGACCATAAAGGCCTTGTCGACTAAGACTGTTTCCTTTTTGCGCTCGCGGGGACCATCCCTGATGAGCAGGCGCTCCTCTCGAGCATCTTCCTCGTAGGGATGACTACCAACGTCTCCGGATATTGCAGAGTCTTCATAGTCCTGGAAAGATCGCGTCCATATCCTTCTGACCTTGTGGAGGATGTCATCCAGGTAGGGGGCCACGTGCGGGTCCCCACTACTCACGTAGAACCTGGCAGTCTCTATGTTGGGCCTGTTTGATAAGCCCAGTGAAGAGACCTTAGCCCAGCACTGGGGGCTATAAATACCCTCTCGGAATATTCAACATTTTTTATCTGAACTCATACTTTCTTGCTCATTCCCAAACTCATTTTGGCATCGGAGTGTCTTGTAGGTACCCCCCCCCCCCCAACTCACTCAGTTTCTGCCTGAGCTAGCTGTGACAGTCCATTCTGATTCGGTAAGATCAGTGGTGCCTTCTGTGGGAAACTTGCTTCCCCGTCTTCCATTTACTCCAGACCAAAGCTAAACAATCCCCGACTGTCATGGCTGACCAGACTGCAGAAAACATGAACGTCTTTATCATCAACGTCAACAACAACATCACCGGCAATAATGCTGGCCTCGACAATGTCGGTACGGCCGGCCACAACACAATCTCGTTGGACACTCGCTTCGACCAAGACGAATCTTCCAACAGCGAATAGGAGCTTCTCCGACCAATTCCAGATGGGGACTTCGAGCGTGTGCCTCTCAGCGAAAACCAGGACAAAGGCGTGAAGATCGGTACCGGACTCCCCGACCTGGAGAAGAAGCAGATCAAGGCCTGCCTGAGGGAGAATGTTGATCTGTTCGCGTGGAGCGCTGCAGAGATGCCCAGTCTCGACCCTGAGGTCGCCTATCATCAACTCGCCATTGATCCATCCGCTAGGGTAGTAGTACAATTTAGGCGTAGGCATCTCCCGAGAAAACGGAGGCTGCTGAAAAAGCTGTAAAATACCTCCTAGAGGCAAACTTTATTTTTGAAGCCCGGTATTTAACCTGGTTGTCAAATGTTGTACTTGTTAAGAAAAATAATGGAAAATGGTGTATGTGTGTTTAGTATACCGATCTTAACCGGGCATGCTCCAAAGATGCATTTCCTTTGCCTAATATTGACATGCTGGTCGACAACTCGGCCGGCTATAAAATTGTATCTATTATGAATGCCTATTCGGGCTACAACCAAATCCCAATGGTAATGAGCGACAAACACGGCACTACTTTCATGACCATCTCGGGCAACTATTACTACAACGTAATGTCCTTCGGTATGAAAAACGCAGGAGCAACGTATCTGTGGATGATGAACAAAGTCTTCCGCAACGAGATCGGATGTATGCTCGAGGTATACATGGACGACATGATTGTCAAATCCCGAGTAGACACCGATCATGCAGCTCATCTCAGGAAAGTCTTTGCCCAAGCAAGGCAATGTAGAATAAGGTTCAACCCCGAGAAATGCACGTTCAGGTTAAGGTGGGAAAGTTCCTCGACTTTTACCTAACGGAGCGAGGAATCGAAGCCAACCCCGATAAGTGTCGAGCATTCTCTGACCTCCCTACACCCACTTCGAAAAAATAAATACAAGTCCTGAATGGTACGCTCACCTCACTCTCCCATTTCATTGCAAAATCCGCTCAACACGCCCTGCCCTTTTTCAAATTCCTACACAAGGAGGCAACTTTCGAGTGGACCGAGGAATGCGAACATGCCCTTCTCCATCTCAAACAGAGCCTCTTCCAGCCGCCCGTGCTATAACGACCAGTCGATGGGGAGACATTATTCTTATATCTGGCCATCTCCGTCGAAGCCATCAGCGCGGCCCTCATTCGCGAGACTCATGACGATCAAAAACCTGTTTATTTCATGAGAAAAGCGCTTCAGGGACCCGAGATCAGATACCAACAGATCGAGAAGGTAGCTCTGGCTCTCGTCAATGCGGTGAGAAGGCTCAGACACTACTTCCTCGCATACACGATCGTCATACGAACATACCATACCATGAGACAGCTCTTAGGTCGACCAGATATGGCAGGCCGAATGCTGAAATGGTCCTTGGAGCTTTCATAATTCGACGTTCAGTATGAAAGCAGAAAGGCCCTAAAGGCCTAAGCTCTGGTCGACTTCGTCGTAGAGATGACCGCTCATGACCCCTTTGCAGGGAAGGAGCACAAATGGACCATCTTTGTCGATGGAGCCTCTAGCTCGACCGGGAGTGGAGCAGGAATCCTCCTCGAAAATGAGGAAGGCATAGTTGTCAAACATTCGCTCACCCTTTTCTTTCCAACCTTAAACAATCAGGCAAAATACGAGGCTTTACTCGCAGGTCTAAGACTGGCCGAGGATTTAGGTGCTCGCGAGATATAAATTTCACTGTTTCCCAACTTGTCGCGTCTCAAGTTCAAGGGGGATATCAGGCTAAGAACAACAGCCTCATCGAATATTTGAACTTGGTCAGAGAACATATGAAAAAGTTCAAACGAGCAGAAATTACACATGTACCATGCGAAAAAAACACACGGGCCGACATACTTTCAAAGCTTGCTAGTACGAAGAAGAAAGGCTGAAAAAAATCTGTCATACAAGAATCCCTATCTCGCGCCGAGCATTGAAAAATCCACGCCTTTACTCGAAGTAAATGCCATTGGGGACAACTCATGCTGGATGACCCCGATATTCAATTTCCTAAAGAAAGGAGAACTTCCCCTAGACCAAAGGGAGGCAACCGCGACCAAACGACGAGCATGCTCTTTTGTGGTGCTCGAACACAAACTGTATCATCGTTGATTTTCCATTCCACTCTTAAAGTGTGTCGAAGAATCCACGATCCCTGAGATACTTCTGGAAATCCATGAAGGAATCAACGCCCAGCACATGGGCGAAAAGTCCCTAGCGAGAAAGACGTTGCAGGCAGGATACTACTGGCCGACCATGCAACGATATGTCAAAGATCATGTCAAGAGGTGCAACAAGTTCCAGAGACATGCTGACATGCACCTCGCTCCCCCCGCACGATCTAAACACGCTATCATCCCCGTAGCCATTTTCCTGGTGGGGAATGGACATCCTCGTACCATTCGTACAAGGAACATTCTAAAATAAATTCATCATCATGGTCGTAGACTATTTCACCAAATGGATAGAGGCCGAAGCCCTAGCAAAAATCACCTCGCACAACATCCTCCATTTTTACAAACGAAATGTGCTGCTTGGTTCAGGATACCACAAGTGCTCGTCACAGACAATGACACACAATTCACCGACCAAGGTTTCGAAAGCTTCATTGCCAAACTCGGCACTAAGCAGCATTTTACCTCAGTCGAGCACCCCCAGACCAACGGGCAAGCCGAAGCCGCGAACAAGGTCATCTTGCGAGGACTCAAGCGCAGGTTAGGTGGAGCCAAAAGGGGATGGGTCGAAGAACTATGCAGTGTTCTATGGGCTTACCGCACGACGCCCCCATTTGACGACTGGCGAGACGCCATTCTGACTGACCTACGGCACCGAGGCCTTCATCCTGGTAGAAATCATGGAGCCATCGAGGCGAACTTAAATGCCCCTCAACGAGGAGATGAACGACGAGGCCCTCAGAGATGAGCTCGACCTTGTCGAAGAAATCGTTCAGGAGAAGCCCTTCGGGAGGCCACACTGAAACAGTAGGTAGCCCTACGCCACGACAACAAAGTCATAAAACGCGAGTTTCAGGTCGGCAACCTAGTCTTGTAAAGAAACCAGAAGGATTACTGTGAAGGAAAGTTGGTCGCAAACTGGGGGGACCTTACCGCGTCCATGGAGCTACGGGCAGCAGAGCATATTACCTCGAGCAATTTAGTGGAGAACAACTACCTCAACCCTGGAAAGTTGCGACACTAAAACAATATTATAGCTAAGTCCCTCACCTGCTAAGGACTTTTACCGTCGAATATTCATCTTCAGTCGACGAAGGGAAAAGCTCGACCACGTAGGTGCGTCGAGGTACGGAGGCGACCTACCAACCAACAAAAAGCAGGATGTCATTCATTTTGAGGAGCAACATCCTTTCCTGACAGGAACACCTCGGTCGAGAAATGTTGTCGAAGTACCCCAACATGGCAGAACACCCAGCTCGTGATGGGCAGTTCACGCCATGAGCGTAGGATCCCGATCACGATCATACGCCCTTCTCGTGGATTCCCACTCCGCGCCCTCGACATATTTCGATGTGTGTAGAACTGATATTAGGGTCGAGCATATATCTCCACACGAAAAACACGAACTTCGTGGAAAATTCATAAATGACCACAACAATGGTCGGCACATATATCCAAAGGTTATACCAAGTATTCATCAAATAACCAATCAAAAACAACGACAAACAGTAATAATAATAAGCATCAAATAAAGAGAAATAATTGCCAAAGGCGGCCACTTGGGTCGAGGATGTCTGAATATTACAAATATTACGAGCACGAAGGCCCAAATACAAACTGAAAAACAAAAACATCAATCACTCCCCGAAGTGCTAACTTCGACATCAGGAGAGTCAGGAAGAGGGACCACCCGACCATCAATAACCTGGGACAGAACCCCAGTTCCTTTAGTATTCAACCTCGGGTTCAGCATGGACAGTTGACTCACAGCATACTCAAAGTCGTCGACCAAGGCATCAACACAGTCCAACTCCAAGAGTTGAATCCAAGCGATAAAATCAGCACGCGTGTGTAAGTCAGCCACCCCTTCAGGCTCACCCTCCGCTGGTAGCATAGCGGCCCTCAGATCTTCAGCCTCCCTTAGTAGCTGTTAGTTGTCAATCACCAACCGCTCCTTATCATGTTGGAGGCATTCTTTGTCTTCAAGGGCTCTGTCGGCTCTCTCCTTCTCCCCCACCAGCACGTTGGACTGCTCCCAAAACATCTCCTCACTTTGTTCAAGAGTAATTTTCAGTTTGCGGGTTTTTGTCACAAGAGTCGCCTTCTCCGACTCCAACTCCTTGACCCGATCCGAGGAGTTTGACCCTTCACCCGCAAGGAAAATGACCATCTCAGCCATCTTCACCACCCCGATCATGATGGCACCGAGGTGCTTCCTTCGACCTTCCTTGTCGAGCCGTCTGATGATATCGGCCTTGTTGTCAGACACAGTCAAGTGAAACCCCTCAAAGAAGTCTTTTTCCACAAAATAGGGTGGCAGACTGAAGGCCCGGGCACCCGCCCCTCCATCAGTCACATCAGCTTGTCCGCTTTCTGGTCGACTCTGGCACTCGATTTCACGAGAACTCGAGGACCCACTGGATCCTTCCCTGGCCGACTCGGGGGCTGGACCCATACACGTAGCTTGCTGCGACTTCACCAGCCTTTTATTGCTCTTCTTATCTTGGGTCAACTTCAGTAATCTCTCTCGTCATTCCGCCATGTGAACTGCAAAGAAAATGTGCCCGGGTTAGCTATGTCTAAGAAACAAAAAAAGACTATAAATATAGTAAAGTAAGCAAGAAACCTAAGAAATCTACGGCCTTCCCGTAAGACTGACACTTGACGAGCGCCTTGGTTTTGATCGGACGTGCCTCGAACATTGGCTCTCTGTCTTCATAAAGGACGTCGTGTCCTTCCCTCGTAACCCATCGAGCGGGGAATAAACTGTCAACAAATTTATTTAGGATGCCATATGCCTCTTCGTCCTCGACGCTCATACCGTCGGCGGGAGTGTGGTAATATCTGGGTCCATGATCGTAATAGGCCGAGCACCAGTGGATGGGAAACTTTGAGATTCTCCCCATCTCAGGATTACCCTCAGCGTCTAAAAACGGCTCCCTATCCTCGTCCACCACAGTAGCCGGGTCGAACAGTGAATCCACGGCTGTTTGGGAAGATGGTTGCAAAATGTACCATTTGTCCTTGAAATCCCGAACAGAATCAATGTACATCCTAAACAACCTTTTTGACTGCTTAAGGGACACCTAGCTATGTTTCCCTCCTCGAAACTGTCATTGCAAGTGAAAAACCCTGAAGAACAGGGGAATCGTCGCCCCGATCCTCATGAAACGACACGTAAGTTCGAATGCCCGGATAAAGGCAATCGCGTTGGGATGAAGCTGCAAGGGAGCCAAGTTCAAATGATTGAACACTCCTATCTGGAAGTCATTGAAAGGAAGCCGGAGCCCGAGGTCGTTGAACATGATCTCATACATGGGGAAGGCATCCTAAGTAAACTCTGAGCAAATACGAGTGTCCTGTGTTGGCCTCATGATTTTGAAGTTTCTTTAAAATCCCTCCTGGCCGCCGCCATACTCGACGACGTATAGGCTTTCCTACCGGTGTAACTATAGATTGAGGTTATCCCTCGGGGTTCTGCACCAACCCAATCCAGGGTAGGATCATCGACGGTGTCGACCAGATTAATGCTCTCCTTGGTTGTGCTGGTTCCCTCGGTGTCAATGTGCTATGAGGACTCAGAAGTGTCGGCCATTTACCTGCAAAGTACAGGAAACCGATGAATTCAACAGCCAATCCGCTTTCCCGCGAGACAGATGGGGAGGTTAAGCAAAACTTAGACCAAGTCGATGATCATTCGCACGAAAGAGGGGGAATACGTGGACCTCGATCAAACACCGATCCTAACGACGAACGCCTATGTCTATCATAAATATACCGGGCACAAGAAGAATATGGCGAGCAAAGAATGAATTCCATGACCAAGTTCATAATTTTGTTAGCCAGATACAAGAAGGTCTCGGGGAAAACTAGCCTAGATACTGACGAAAGAATGAATTTCACGACCAAGTTCATAAATTTGTTAGCTAAACGCATGAACGTCACGGGGATAATCATAAATCGTATGCCTAAATGCATGAACGCCATGAGCATGATCATAAATCGTATGCCTAAACGTATGAACGCCACGGGCATGCTCATGAATCAGACGCCTAAAACGCTTGAATTCCCCGGGCATAACCCCCAGACACGAAATCCTACTACTAAACACCATCAAAATCTATCTGCAATACAAGATATCAAGGAAAAATAATGCTTACTTGGAGAAAAGATAAAGAACAACGGTTGTTAAGGTAGGTACGCGGCGGACTGTACGGAGGTCTCAAAGATTTTGGGAAAACGCACGGTGTTGAAGGCAGGGGAAATGTAGAAGCGCGAAAATGTGAAAGTAAGATATGAGCCCTGAAGCCTTATTTATGGAGCTGACATGGAATATGAAACATTGCGTCGGGCAGTCACAAGCCGCCTTTCTCCTCGACACCTACATGTGCAGACAATGATGGTCCCTACTCCCTAGGCCATCATTACTGTTTCCAAGAGCCACGCCACGTGTCTGGAAAGCGTATCATCCTCTCCCCGCGAGTCCTCCTTGAACAAGCTTCGACCGTTGCACAGAGCAAAATCATAAACCGACGATGTTCTCTATCCACGGTAGAAAAACTCCATGTCGGGAAGCGAACCTCGCGAAGGGGAAAACTTGAATCAAGTCATAACTCCTTCACCAGGAGCAACGACTTGGGGGACTCCTATTCTGGACTGGGCCTGCCCTTGGCCCAACTCCTAGTGAGGCCCAATCCAAGCGTGCCAACCTGCACCGCTGACCGATATTATCCTCGAACATGGCGGGAAACTACTAATCATTTCTCGCAAGGAGACAACCTCACCATGCTGGGATAACATCCGAACAGACTGAGGACGACCACACCTCGACCATAAAGGCCTTGTCAACCAAGACTGTTTCCCTTTTGCGCTCGTGGGGACCATCCCTGACGAGCAGGCACTCCTCCCGAGCATCTTCCTCATAGGGCTGACTACCAACGTCTCTGGATATTGCGGAGTCTTCATGGTCCCGGAAAGATCACGTCCATATTCTCCTGAACTTGCGGAGGATGTCATCCAGGTAGGGGGCCACGTGCGGGTCCCCACTACTCACATAGAACCTGGTAGTCTCTATGTTGGGCCTGTTTAATCATCCTAGTGAAGAGACCTTGGCCCAACGCTGGGTGCTATAAATACCCTATCTTCCGAGAGGGTCGGGTATTCAACATTTTTTCTCTGAACTCATACTTGCTTGCTCATTCCCAAACTTATTCTGGCATCGGAGTGTCTTGCAGGTACCCCCCCCCCCCCCCCCAACTCACTCAATTTCTTCCCGAGCTAGCTGTGACGGTCCATTTTGATTCGATAAGATTAGAAATAATCACCGGAAAATGTCTATTTGTATGATTCACTGCCATCGTTATTACTCGCCTCAAGTCGCTCAATCGGAGCTCTAGATACCAGATATTAGAATTGCCCTAAAATTTATGGAGAATTTTGAATCAATTTTGATGAACAATACTCAATCAATCTGATCGAAATCCCTTGCTTTTACTCTTCACTTGAGTGAATCAATCAACCTTTATTGTAAGATGATTCTGCGTAGCAATTAACAATGGAGACGGAAAAAATAATTGGGAAGAGGAATTAGGGCTTAGAGAAAATAAAGAGAAGAAAAGGTTTATGCAAAACTTCTTTCTGCACTTCAAACTGAAGTTTTATTTTGCAATTGCAAGTGTGAGTTATACAACAATATAGGTTACTTCATCTATTTATAATTATAGATTTATTTGCTCTCTAAATCAAAATTTAAAACACAAAAACATAAAATATCTAATTCACTAACACTATTAAAATAGCTCTAACTCGAAATCTTATCTGTTGTACCCCAAAATTTGCCCTCTCATTTTTCAAGGCATTTCTTACAAGGATTTTCAATGTTCAAGCTTGCACAAGTGCATTAGGATTTTCCAGTACCAAGTTAAAAAGAAAACTGTCAAAGAGGAAGAACACAAATGAAATTGTTTTTTTTTACAAAATTAAAGAAACGGTAAGCCTGCTTAGATTGGGAATATGCTTCCTGTAAGCCTGCTTCAATTGGGAACATGATGCCTACAAGCCTTCTTCGATTGGGCATATGTTTCCTGTAAGCCTGCTTCGATTGGACACATGTTGCATGCAAGCCTGCTTCGATTTGGACAAGTTTGTTGCCTGTAAGCCTGCTTTGATTGGGCACATGATTCCTGCAAGCCTGCTTCGATTGGGCATATGCTGCCTCCATGTTTGTTTCGTTTGGACAAGCTTCAATGAGACAAAGTAACCATCTCTATGCATCCTTTGAATCCACTTGCACCAAGGTCCTCTTGCATAATTTGCTTCATACAAACTTCATATTATCCAAGAGGTATCTTCATACAAGATTTGACTAAGTTCTTGCTTCCCTTGAAAGAGCACCCTTCGATTCAGAAGCCAGGAAATTCCCTCATGCTAAACAGATACAAGGCAATGACTCCCTTTATGTTTTTTTCGATCCACATGCTTCGATTGGGAAATACGCTTCCTTCGAACACGAGCTTTCGATTAGGAAATGTGTTTTCTTCGATCCAAGCTTCGACTGGGCATTAGCTTCCTTCGAGTAAGATTGTTTCGACCGTAAGCTTCGACTGAGGCAAAGGCTTCCTTAGAACAAGTGTGCTTCGATCTCATTCTTGCATTCGATTCAAGACCAAATTTCACTTGTCAGGCTACTTTGCTTCCATATCTTTATATAATCAGAGGCTTGTACAAAGATTTTAAACTTTGTCTTTTGGATAATACTATTCTTGGTTAAAATAGCAAAAGGCTACATACCCTTTTCTTTTCATAGAGAGTACTTTTATCACAAAAGTAGCTTTCAACCTGATTATGGTTTGAGCACAAGCAATGCCAAAAAGCATAAGTCATATCTTATGTACCCCAATTGCCAATAGCTCCCCCCCCCCACTTGTACTTTCACGTTTCATATTTTATTGTTTCTTTGCAAAGCTGGCTACTACGACATGTCCACTTTTTCTCTATAAATAGAGGAATTTTTTGCAAAGGCTAAGAGGATTTTTTGACTAGAGGAACGAAACTTCCAAAATCTTCTAAAACACAAAACTCTCAAGTTCATCAACACTTAAGAAATCAAAAAGAACCCAGAACAATACTCACCTCCTTCGATTCTGAAGAACTTCCCACTCTTCAGTATCCTTCGAATCTAGCTTGGAAAGAAACATAACACTTGTTTCTTTCTTTCTTCGAATCAGCATCTAAAGCCTAGCTTTTGCTCCTTCCCTTCGAATCCAAGGACATTCCAGACAACCACCTAAAGGCCTAACACACGTTCCAGCCTCTAGCAAGGTAAGTCACTCTTACCCTTGAACCTTTCGTTTCATGGCATAGTGTGATACGGTGGCAGAACCGATTGTTTAATACTGGTTTGCATTTTGTATTTGCAAATATGGGGTAAGCAAGAGTCGCCACCGACTTTTATTTCATCCAATCATGGAAAAGGAAAAAGAACAGAAAAACCATTTTTCGAGATATTCTGAGTATGGGGGGTAGATTATAGAAAGGGAAGGTGTTAGCACCCTTTCTATCCATGGTTTTCCATGGGCTCTTAGATACTTGCCCATCTTTTTAAAATTGCTTGTGTGTGTGCTTCCTTTGAAAATATTTTACTTCGTGATAACCCTTGTATCAGTCCTCAAGGATGTGACGAAGTTGTTTTGAAAACTATTTTGAAAAATGTTTGGGTGAAAAGATTTGTTTTGAGCAAGTACCTACTAGCATCTACCTACTCGAAAAAAGATCGTTTTTGTTCAATTTCCTTTAGACAGCGCTATCCCACTATTAAGGAGTAAGTAGCACCGTCTTTGGAGTTTGTAAGGGACGTTCAAAAGGGACGAATACAATCACTAAAGTAATAGTCATAAAACAATAGTAGTAACTCTAGAGTCTTGAGATCTTATCGAGGAAACATTTCCAAGGCAACATTTCTGAGGCAACGTTTCCGAGGCAACATTTGAATGGGACAATTTGATCTCTTTAGACTGGAGGGCAACCACTAAAATATCCTATGCTTAATGATTGTGTACTGAAGGCAACCGAAGCGAGGTAAACCCTAGGAGTGAACATGTGCGAGTGATTTCTTTCAGTTATTTTAATCTTTGCAAATTAGGGTTTTCTAACTGTTTTGATTTTTTTCATGCATTCTTGCCATACAATCCTATTAGCCATACATCTAGACAGTTAATAATTTGCTGAAAGTAAAAGCGGAAATAAACCTAGCTATTACATGGCTTCAACAGTTACATAATTGCCTTGACAGGAAATAAAAGCACAGAATTTAAAACTCTAATTAAAACTATTACAACCTTGAAACAGTTACAAAATAATGGCAAAAACAATAACAAGCGCGCGACAAATTAAATGCGAGAGAAATTAGGGTTTTGACCCTTGACTAAATCTAATTGCAATCGATTAAAGAAACAATCATTTTTGGTCTTCTTTTTTTGTTATTTTAAGAAAATAAGGAATAATAAAAAAGGGAACCTAATTACTAATTAACTTAAATTAGAAAAAATAATTAAATCACCTATTTTTTGTGTTTTTTTTTAAGAAAAGAAAATAATTAAATCAAGAATTTAAACCTATTTTTCTAATTGATTTTAATTAGAAAAACAAGTTAAAGTTTCCCTAAATTAAGTTAAGCTAATTAATTAAAAATTAAATTTGATAATAAAAACTAATTCTAAATTTGTGAATTCTTGATTTTGGGATTTTTATAAAAAAAATGATTTTAAAAAATAAATAAATAAATTGCAAAGAAAAATGAAAAATGAAAAATGATTTAGAAATAGGCCTGTGTTGAATAGCAATGTTGGGGGTGTTGAACTGAAAATCTTTGGCCCGTTAAGCTCCAGGCTTGGTCAGCGCTGGATCTGGTGTACCGTTGACTTGCGTGGTGTACCATGGGCCTTTAAGGGAGGAGCGTGAGATCTGGCCAGCTGGGCATCCAGTGGATGAGTGTTGGTGGTGCATGGTAGGCATGGGGTGATGTATTGCATGGAATTAGCCTGAAATTATTAAGAAAATATCAAAATGCACAAGCCTGGGATCGAACCCAAGACGTGTGCATCAAAGTCATGCTTCCTAACCATCTGCGCTGGACTTGTTAGTTGTACATATAATAAAAGCAATAAGTCAAAAGCAAAATCAATTGTCATGCTCAGAAAACGCTTAATTTTCAAACGCTCCAATGGGGCTTTCACGCCATCGTATTCTCTCTTGAACTGTTGTTTTAGATGGGAGACTTTTACCTACGGACGTTCGTTCGTAGCTATAACCCGGTCCATCTCAAAAATCTTGTATACGCAATATAAATTCAATTGGTGACCATGAATCAACTGGGTTTGAAGCCCTGATCATCATGGTACCCAATATAAGAGCCAATTGTTCCTGTATTAAAAACCCTTAAGACAAACTCGTAAACCATAACAACGGCGTTACGCGATCCCTGTGCAGAAACTCAAATCAAAGCATTCAAAAATGTTGCAAGCATGACAATAAACATGGATATGTGATTAAAATTGATTTATGATGCATAAATCGATGGATTCAAACTTTGAAAAAAATGCAAACCGTGATATCTCTAGGGGCGATTTCAGGATGCTTTGAGGCTATCAAACAATGTTATTAGCTTTCTGAGATATCCAGGAATGGATTAGAAGCCTTGGAATGGTTTGAGCTGGCCTGTGGAAGAAGATAGGTCTCATACTTTTCTTTGAAATTTTGCAGTTTTGTTCTGCCTCTTTTCACGACTCTAACCCCTGTTCTTGCCTTGGATGTGTTTAATATATATCATAGAGTGAATTAGGGTTGTAAAAACAGATCACATCTTTGAAAGTTTTGAATATTTGATTTGATTTTCATGGCATATGTAAACTTGTTATATTGAGCCAAATTATGCCTTTCTTGTACCAATCAGCCTTGATTCGAATTGATCATGATATCCTTGCATTATTTGATTGAAATCCTGTCCAAAAATCAGATCACAACATATCTTTTCCATTATTCATCAATTATTTGATTTAATTGAAATTTTAATTAACAAAAAATCAAAATAAATTGAAAAGTGAAGAAAATAACATGAGGTTGGATATTTGGGTCGTGGATCATATTATAAGTGAGGTGCAAGCATAAAAAGTTAGGCCCATTTGGCAAAAAATGCAATTTTGAGCCCATTTGACTTTTGGCAATTTTGCAAAAAAGGTCAACTTTGACAAGGCATATCTCCTCCAATTTTGATCCTAGAGAGGTGTTATGTGACTTTTTAGAAATCTTAGGATGTCCCCTAAGAAACCCTTTTGGTCTCATCTCAATTGAGTCTTCCATGTTCATGTATGAAGCTTTGACCCAAAAGGTGTTTTTGTTGACTTTTCAAAAGGACCTATAATGTCAAAATTCATATCTTTTTGTGAGTGAATATTTTGAACTTGTGGGATGAATATGAATTATAGGGAATTGTATCCTCTACAAAATGAGCTTTGGATGGAAATTTTCTGATAAAGCATGTGAAAGTTATTCTTGGTCAAAGTTGGGTTGACTTTTCCTACAAAACCCTAACTTAGCAACTTTTTTGGTTTTGATGAATTTGGAGCATTCCTTGAGGAATCATGATCAACCCTTGATCAAATGATGGAAGTCACTTCAAAATGTTAATGTTGGCCAAAAATCTTGAGGTTTGACTGTATGTGCGCCACAATTGACTTTTGACCTAGTATAGTTGATTTTCAGGCATCTGAGAAGTTGGCTGGGCAAACTTCTTGTGAAAGGCATGAAACTCGACATGTAGGGTCTTGGGAACATAATAAGACCTTGGAAAGCATATGAGACCTTTGTGCTCCAACCATCTTGATGAAAATAGAAACCCTAATTTGGGGTATATTGCCTTAGGAGAGAGTTTGTCTGGTCAACTCTTGAACTTCCTTGAGCAACTTGGGGACCTCAATTGACATTTGTTGAGTAAAATGAGAGGGAATATTTTGGGGTACAAAACATAGTATGTGAGTAACTTTCCCTTTCATTTGAAACATGTACATAAAACTTTGTTCTCTTTGTTTCCACCCTCTTAATATATTTTCATAACTAACCTCGTTTCGTTTGCTTTTGTTCCTACTGATATTACTACTACAGTTCCTGTGGTTACCCCTGATGACACCCCTATTATCGAGTCCACCGAGACTCGGGGAAAAGATATTTTGGTTGAGCCTGTCCGGACGAAGGCGCAGTCAGTATCTATCCCAGAGGCTTCCAAGAAGGAGATGGAATAAATTTTGAAAATTATAAAGAGAAGTGACTACAATGTAGCCGAACAGCTAGGGCAGACCCCTTCAAAGATTTATATGCTAGCTTTACTGTTGTTCTCCGAAGCTCATGCGAAGGCCTTGGTGAAATTTCTTAAAACTGCCCATGTGCCACAGGAAACCTCTGTTGACCAATTGGAAGATTGTGTGGCCAGTTTGACAGCTGATAACAGTTTGGGTTTTTCTGATGCTGATCTAACACATAGAGAGACGAAACACAATAAGGTGTTGCATGTATCTATCGAATGCAGGGGCACTACTTTGGCCCATGTCCTGGTAGATACTGGTTCATCATTGAATGTGCTGCCTAAGAAGGCTCTGGATAGACTAGATTGTGAAGGTTTGACCTTAAAACCCAGCAACATAGTGGTAAAGGCCTTTGACGGTTTGAAGAGAATGGTGCACGGGGAGGTGGACATTCCCGTCAAAGTTGGTACTCATACCTTTGATTCAACTTTCTATTTGATGGATATTTGCTCTTCCTATTTCTGTTTATTGGTCCTACCTTGGATTCATGACACTGGTGCCGTCACCTCTACATTACATCAGATGTTGAAGTACCCAATCAAGGGAAAAATCATCACTGTCCATGGAGAAGAGGAATATATGGTCAATCACCTGAAATCTTCTAGGTATATGGAAAAGGATGGTGAATTCATCAAAACTTTGTGTCAGCATTTCGAGGAAGTCCCACAAACAGTTGCGGCAACCAATAATGTTTCCAAAGTTCCGAAGATTACCAGACCTCCGCTGAAGATGGCTTCTCTGAAAGATGCCAAGGCAGTAGTCGAAGAAGGTGGGTGTACCATTTGGGGCCAACTCCCAGATATTCCCTACAAATTTGATAAATTTGGTTTGGGTTTTACTTCAGGAGCCCAGAAAGCTATTCGTCGTGCTCGTGCCGGGGGACCACCTTTGCGGATCAGCAACCATGGAGTCAACACAATGGAAGATGGTGATGACAGCTGTGACCTGGAAGAATGGATTTTTCCAACTATCAGTGGAGGAATCAACAACAGGGAAGCCAGAGAATTTGTACCTATTACTTTTACCCAATAGTAATTGTCTTTAAATTTTTATCGGACTTGTAATAATTAAACAATTTAGACTTTAAAACCTTGTGTCTTACCCGAGGCACAATGGTCCATTTGTAAGGGTTGTTACTTCATTTTCATATGTCATCAATGAATCATGGCCGTTTTTGCATGCAAATTTTACGCTCTTTGTTCTTATTTTTTTCTATATCTTTATTTTTTCAAAGATAGATATGCTCTTACACACACTCACATATCAAAATGCAGATCCACATCCACTCAGGATCCCATGGGTAACGATTCTGCTATGGCCTATTGTGACTTTGAAAATCCGATCTTCCAAGCCGAGGAAGAAGGTGAGGAAGATTATGAGGTGCCAGGGGAACTAGCCAGGTTACTACAACAGGAAGAAAGGACCACACAGCCCCACGAAGAGCCGGTTGACACGGTTAACTTAGGTACCGAAGAAGACAAGAAAGAAGTCAAGTTAGGTGCCAATCTGGAACCTAGTGTCAAGAAGCGCTTAACCCAATTTCTATATGACTATGTTGAGGTCTTTTCCTGGTCATACGAAGACATGCCAGGACTAGACGCTGATATCGTGGTCCATTGTCTGCCGACAAAAGAAGACTGCCCTCCGGTAAAACAGAAAGTTCGTCGCATGCGGCCAGAAATGTCAGAGAAGATCAAGACTGAATTCATGAAGCAGTTCAATGCCGGATACTTAGCTGTCACCTCCTATCTAAAATGGGTCACCAATGTTGTTCCGGTGCCTAAAAAGGACGGTAAAGTACGCATGTGTGTGGATTACAGAGATTTGAATAGGGCAAGCCCTAAAGATGATTTCCCGCTTCCCCATATTGATATTCTGGTTGACAACACCGCACAACATAAAGTATTCTCCTTCATGGATGGTTTCTCCTGGTACAATTAAATCAAAATGGCACCTGAGGACATGGAGAAAATGACCTTTGTCACACAGTGGGGCACGTTCTGTTACAAAGTTATGCCATTCGGGTTGAAGAACGTCGGGGTAACTTATCAGAGTGCCATGGTAGCTCTATTTCACGATATGATCCATCACGAGATAGAGGTCTAAGTGGATGACATGATAGCCAGATCTCAAACTGAAGAGGAACACCTTGACCATTTGCAGAAACTGTTTGAAAGACTAAAGAAATATAAACTAAGGTTGAACCCGAGTAAATGTACATTTGGAGTGAGGTCAGGTAAACTCCTAGACTTCATTGTCAGTGGTAAAGGTATCGAAGTGGACCCTGCAAAGGTAAAAGCAATACAAGAAATGCATGCTCCTCGCACCGAGAAGGAAGTCAGAGGATTCTTAGGACGGATAAACTACATCGCCAGATTCATTTCTCACCTAACCGCTACTTGTGAACAAATCTTCAAATTACTGAAGAAAGATCAAGTGTTGGATTGGAACGACGACTGCCAGGATGCCTTTGACAGGATCAAAGAGTACCTTCAAGAGCCTCCCGTTTTGATGCCTCCAATCGAGGGAAGACCTTTGATCATGTATCTAATTGTCCTAGAAAATTCAATGGGGTGTGTGCTGGGGCAGCATGATGAGTCTGGCCAAAAAGAGCATGCAATATACTACCTGAGAAAAAAATTTACTGACTGTGAAACCAGATATTCACTGCTCGAGAAAACATGTTGCGCTCTGGCATGGGCTGCTCGCCAGCTAAGACAGTACATGTTGACCCATACTACCTTATTGATATCCAAGATGGATCCAATTAAATACATATTCAAGAAGCCTGCCCTCTCTGGAAGAATGTCAAGATGGCAGATGATCTTGACTGAATACGACATTCAATACACTACCCAAAAAGTAATAAAGGGCAGTGTGCTAGCTGATCACCTTGCTCATCAGGTTGTGGATGATTACCAGTCCATGAAATTCTAGTTCCCAAATAAAGACATCATGTTGGTAAACAATTGTGAAGAACTCAGACCATATGACGGACAAGGATCCCGATGGACCTTGGTTTTTTATGGAGCTTCCAATGCACTCGGTGTGATACGGTGGGAGAACTGACTTGGTTTTGCGTTTGTTTTTGCAAATGTTTCGGTTGAGCAAGAGTCGCCACCGACTTTTTATTTTATCCTAAGGAAAGGTTAAAAAGCACAGCAAAAACCTTTGAGATGTTTTCTTGGGTTCGGGGAGTAGATTATAGAAAGGGAAGGTATTATCACCCTTTCTATCCATGGTTATCCATGGGCTCTTAGTTACTTTCTTAGATCAACTTGCCTTGATTTTTCAATTGTTTGAAATGGTGCTTTGTGTGTGTGGATTTGAAAATGTTTTGAAAAGAAGCCAATGTGGTGGCAACCTTTGTTATGATCCATGTTGGGATGTATACAAAGGTGTATGTCTTTTGAAAAGGTTTTCATTGTTTTTGAAAGTTGTTTTTGAAAATGTAGTGATGTGTGGTTTGAAAAATAGGCAAGTGTTTTGTTTTGCAAGTTGGCAAGTAATTAAGAGTTATCAACCCTAAATTTCTCAAAGATTATTGCTATGTTTTAACCCTTTTAACAAGTTTGTTCCACCATTGCATTTGGTGGACAATCTTATGTTAGGATATGAAAGGGACGGGCGCGGGTCATCGTTTAGACCATAATTGCAATGGTGCCAAGTATCTTTGGGCAATGTTTTCTTTAAGGGACTTGATCATTTTTAGGCAACTTTCGAAAGCGTCATCGAGGGACTATGATCATTTGATTATTTGTTTTGCCCAAAGAGACCTAACATGCAATATGGCCCATTTATTGAAGGCAACAAGTGGAATACCCTAGGGGTGCAAGTGTGATTAGTGTTGTCCATTTTCATGCTTGTTTATCTTGAAATTAGGTCAAACTATTTTTGTTGTTTTTGATTCGCATACAAACCCTAATTCTAACATGGTATATTTAGAAAGCATTAAAGTGCGAAAAATAAAATTACTAAACTATTACAACACAATATATGGGAAGGGGGGTACAAATGTTCAAATGGGGGTATTTTGACAAGGAATTTAAATCTAGACTATTACATCAATATTGAATTATTTACAAGATATTTAATTGCACAAATTAAATAAGATAAATAAAATAAATATGCAAGATGCAAAAAATGTTTTTATATGTATGAAAAAGAAGTGTTTTTATGTATGAAGGAAACAAAAATAAAAAAATATTAATTTTTGGAGTTTTTATGTATTTTAGGGCAAAACCCTAATTTCATTAAGTAAATGTATTAATTATTAATATATACAATATTTAATCAATTATGTACAAAAATAAAATAAAAATGAAGTATATTTGTCAAAAAGGTATTTTTAATATTAAATATTAATAAAAAATAAAAGTGTGTATATTTTGTATTTTAACCTAAATATACTAATATATATATAAATATTTGTATTATTTACTAAATATATATTATATATACAAAATAATAACATTTAATATTTATAAAAAAAAGTATATTTTATATAAAATATTTTCAGAAGATAAAACAAAATAAAAATGAAAAATAAAATGTATTTGCATTATTTTAGTATTTTTCAAATAAAAGTATGTTTATATATTTATTTATGTACAAATAACCATCTAAACAAATAAATGCCTAATAAATTAAAAAATGGTTTAAAAAATTATTTTTATATTTTTAATATCATGAGGAAAAATAAATAAGTCAGAATAAAAAAAGAAAAGTCAAAAAATCATGAAAATAAACATAATGGGCCTAGGGGGTGTCAAAGTAACAAAAGGGTGTAAAAAGAAATAGGAAACAAAGCCCAGCCCACGTGGAGCTTCTTCAACCTCCAGCCATTCTTGTTCAAAAACGCGCGCTTCTCAGGCTTGTTCAAACATCCTGATTCCTTGAGTTTTAGCAAAAACTTACAACACCAAAAATGTTAAGCATCCTCTCACGAGTTCACACATATAAAGAACATGATTTAACTCTCAGAAATGAGAGAGAATTTCTTCTCCCCCAATTCTTAACCTAATTTTTGTTCCATGTTCAGACTTAAAATTCTATAAGCATACATAATATAAATGAAATCTAATTACATGGGCATGTTCAGGGCTATGAATGTGACATGTTTTCTTCACAAACCTAAAGCTAACAATGCCTATATTGAGAGATAGAACTTCATGAATATACCTGTTCAGTTAGAATCGTGCCTTGCAATGGAGGAGCTTTCAGGGCAAGATGATGATTTGTACAGCTTGCCTGAAGTGTAGTGATGCTATTCCAATGCTTGGTGTGTTTTGAATCGTGCCAAATCAAGCTGCAGAAGTCCACCTGCAAGATAGAAAAATGGAAATGGCAAATGGTGCTATAGCTGTTACAGTCTCAGTTCAAGGTTTGGAATAGTTTATATGGATATTATGGAATGTGTTTGAAGTGTTTTTGGCCAAGATGCACGATGGAAATGAGTTGTGGGATTCAAGTTGCAGGGATGCCTTGTTTTGGGCAGTTCAATGGTGATTCTGTGAATGGGGAGGCAATGGAGATGTTAGGGTCGTGTTCTAGCTCAGAATGGATGTTTAGAATGTGCTTGATAACTTTGCTTAAGGCTTGGTTTACAGGAATGATAGTTGGTTTGTGTTATGCTATGTTTCTTCACACTTAAGTAAAAGATGGCCACTTGGTGTTCTAGACTGATGCAAGCCCCCAAGCTATGCTGCTAACCTTCCCCTTGATCAGTGTGTTTTGTTCATAAACTTGTGCCTCATAGATTTTCTTTGTACCTTCTTGATTTACCAATTGACATAAAGTGCAACTTTTCAAGAATGGCTAATTTGCTTTTTCTATAAATGGCTTAGTTCAACATGTAATGCTTAAACTCATAAAACAAGGCCTTGGCACAATGAGTTAGCATTAAATTAAGGAGTTTAATTGAGATGAAAGACCTGTAATCAAGGAAAGCATGCTGGATTCAAAATGGCACAAATGTATGAACATGTAACTTGGCCAAATCAAAAGTGAGTTTTTCCCATATTGCCAAATTCGATTCTCCCTAACCATGAAGTTGTTTGATGAGTTCTTGGACATTTTGGAAAGCTTGGAATGTGTATTACAATCCATATTTGAAATGCAAATTGAAATTCCAAGTGGAAGTATGTGAAAAATGGTCTTGAAGTTAGGTAAAAACCTTGTCTAAAATAGGTCAAATTTTCTCTAAGTTAAGAATGGTTTGGTACCCTTGTTCCAAAAATTGTAACTTGAGCTACAAGCTTCTTTTGGGAAAACTTTGTGAATCAAAGTTGTAGATTTTGCAATAGGCTACAACTTTCATGTTTTGACTTTTGCTTGAATCCAAATGAATCTTGGTGAGAAAGTGGGGCAAAGTTAGGAAAAAATTAGGGTTTTTCATAACTTAGAAAAATTCTAAGTTATGAAAAATCTTCATTTCAAACTCTAATTTGCAATTCTTGATTTCTTGATGAACAAGTTTCATGACTTGGCATGTTTTGATGAAAAATGAATATTGACACTTGATTTTGACCAAAAAGTCAAAGTTTGACTTTTTAGTATACAGTCAAAATTGATCAATTGACTGGGAAATTCAACTGTCAATCTTGTGCATTTGGGATCTTTTGAACTTGTTGAGCATGTCAAGACAATTCCATGGGGTCCTTGAGTCCATATGTGAGTTTGGTATGCCATTGGCTAGGTCAAACAGTCAAAAATTGCCTTTGTGCAGTCAAAACCCTAAAAATGACCATTTTGCCCTTTTGATGATCTGATCAAATTTCTTATGGAATTGTGATCCAAACTTGATCAAATGGTACATGTGAGTTCATAATGTTGATGTGGGTCAATTTTCATGAGATTTGACTGTCAATTGGCCACAGTTGACTTTTTCCCCAATACAGTTGATTTCTAGGTCAACTGTCCAATTGACTGGGCAAAATTTGGAATCAAGACTTGAAACTTGGTATGGATAAACTTGGGAGTCCAACATGAAGCATGAAAATCATCTTAGGCATTTTAGGTCAAAATATCTTTGTTCAAACACAAACCCTAATTTGGGTCAACAGTGCAAGGAGAAGTCTTGAGCAGAGGAAACCCTAATTGGATCTTGAGCTCCAAGGGTTTTGTGATGAGAAAATGTTGAGGAAATGGGAGGGCAAATTTTGGGGTACAACAGTTGCCCCTGTTCAATCTTCTTGAACCTGAAGAGTTAGATTGGCAAGTTTGCCTTTCGTGACTCGAGGGTAAAAGGAGATTGGACACTAGAGTGCCCGGAAATTTGCACTCGCATGTTGGAGTATCAGCAATGTGATGTCGGGAATGGGCTTATAGATGCCATTTGGAGAGATGGTGGATGGGGAGATGGGCTTATAGATGCCATCTGGAGATGTGACAGAACCATGTCGGGAATGGGCTTATAGATGCCATTTGGAAGTGTTGATCGCATAAGAGATTCCTTAGCGAGAACTTGTGTATTTGAGAAAGACAGATGTTTTCCTGGCTTGTTACAGGTGTTTGATCTTCAATCTCCTCATGCAGATATGCCCTGGCTAGATACAGGTGTCGAATCTACAATCGGTTGCTCACAGATGTGCCCTGGCTGGATACAGGAATCGAATCCGGAAATAGTCGTCAACAGATATGCCCTGGCTGGATACAGGAATCGAATCTTCGAACTCTTCAGACGTGCCCTGGCTAGATACAGGAATCGAGTCTGGAAATATGGTCAACAGATATGCCCTGGCTGGATGCAGGAATCGAATTTGGAATTGTGATAGTTGCTAGATATGCCCTGGCTGGATACAGGAATCGAATCTTCAAACTCTTCAGACGTGCCCTGGCTAGATACAGGAATCGAGTCTGGAAACTGATCACTCACAGATGTTCCCTGGCTAGATACAGGTATCGAATCTGGAATTGTGACAGTTGAAGGTAGTTGTCTTTGGGATTGTCTTTTTCCCTGAAAAGGAAAAACATCAGTTGTATGCAATATCATAATGTATGAAATGCATGATGTCATGATGTTCAACATGAGATAGTGTTGTACGCACTTTATCATGTATGTAAGCAAGATGTATGAAATGTGAAATGTTTATGAATGTATTTTCGTTTTAGGAAAATAAATCCTTGACGACCGACCGGGGAATTAAATCCTGGGCTGACATTGAAGAGTAGAGCTCTTTGCTTCCGCTGGGGATGATGGTTGCAAGAATACACTGGTAGGAGAAGATGACTCCGTTGGGGAATAAACTTGTTGGAGAGATTACTCTGCGGGGAATTGCTCTGTGGAAGAGATACTTTGCTGAAGTTTTGATGAGAGGCCCGCTGAGGATTTCAATGGTGGATTCCGCTGGGGATAATGATGATAAACTCTGCTGGGGATACCAAAGATAAACTCCGTTGGGGATTGTGTTGATAATTTATGTTGGGGAACTTTGATGAACTCCGCTGGGGATAGGAAGAACTTGGCCGAGGGCGATCTTCTGTGGCAATTAGCTGAGGATAACCCAGTTATAAACCCTTATGAGGAATAACTTTGAACAAAGCTCGGGAGAGACGTCCGTACTCTGCAGGGGATAAGCTTCCAGAATCTACTGGGGATAAGCTTCAAAACCTGCTGGGGATAAGAATTCCACTTTCCTGGGGAAACTTTTGGAATTGCACCGGGGTATTGATATTCCGCCGGGGAACCATCTTAGGTCAAGACTGCCGGGGATGCTTGCTAATGAATGCCTATATTCCACTGGGGAATGTTGCTATCTTGTCTTACTCTGTGGGGAGTTGAGAGAACTTGATCACATCCTTCAGTTAGATCTACCTTGGTACCTTGGCGGACAAAGCAACCAGACTGCATCAGACAACTTCACATTGCCCCTGTTTCTGATGTCACCTGTAATTAGTCTTTTGTTTCATATGCAAATATTTATGAATCAGCAATTTAATGCCAAATGCATATATCAAAAATGAACATTGGACGTTCTTCGCAAGACAAAACAGAAAAAGGAAAAACAATGGGCAATTTGTTTGGAAAAGTGAACTTGTATTGATTTTGAAATTTGCCTGTGAATAGGCGTTTTTGTACAAGAGGCTGACATCCTAGTAAGAGAATGCTGCCGAATAACATAGAGTTTATACAATTTTGAAAAGGAAACAAAACAGCTATGTGCACAATATTCCCACTGGGTTCCAACTCTGCTATCGCCTTTATGTCTTCAAGCGTCTCATCACTTTGCTGCTTAGTTGAAGATGAAGCTGATTGGTCGATGCCGAAGTCTGAGCCAGATAGTGGATGCCGAATTGTGGATGCAAGGTGATCCAATGAGACATAGTGTTACGCTTTATCCCTAACTTTTTCCTGGACCGCCCTTTCGGGTTTTCAGTCCACCGGGATATCCATTTTTTCCCAAGCTGCCTTTTCAGGTTTTCGACTTGTCGGGTGTACAGATTTTTTCATTTCATCCCTTATTTTTGCCCGAACCCTTTTGGTTCGCCGGGAAGCCCTTATTTTTGCCTAGGTATGTCAACCTAGCGGGTCTTTTATTCATGCGTAGTATCTTTTTACTATGTCTGCATTGGCAGGGTGAGGAAGGTCGTCACCATCCATGGTGGTCAGAATCATGGCTCCTCCTGAGAACACATGTTTAACCACAAATGGCCCTTCGTACATAGGGGTCCATTTTCCCCGGGGATCACTTTGAGGAAGGATGATGCGCTTGATTACCAGGTCCCCAACTTGATACTCTTGTGGTCTGACTTTCTTGTTAAATGCCCTGATCATCCGTTTTTGGTACGTCTGACCATGACAGATAGCGGTGAGTCTTTTTTCGTCAATCAGGTTTAATTGATCAAGTCGAGTCTGGATCCAGTCATCTTCACTCAAGTCTGCATCCTTCATTATCCGGAGAGAGGGTATCTGGACTTCAATTGGCAAGACTGCCTCCATGCCATAGACCAAGGAAAAAGGTGTTGCCCCGGTTGACGTCCTTGTTGAGGTACGGTACCCATGAAGAGCAAACGGTAACATCTCGTGCCAATCTTTATAGGTCACTGTCATCTTCTGCATAATCTTTTTGATATTCTTATTAGCTGCCTCTACAGCCTCATTCATCTTCGGCTGGTAAGGAGAAGAGTTATGGTGCTGTATCTTGAATTGCTCGCAGAGCTCAGTGATCATCTTGTTATTGAGATTGGTACCATTGTCCGTAATGATTCTTTCTAGGACGCCGTACCGACAGATCAGGTTATGCCGGATGAAACATGCCACGGCGCTCTTGGTTACCGTGGCGTAGGAAGCTGCCTCAACCCACTTCGTGAAGTAATCAATTGCTACCAAGATGAAGCGATGCCCGTTGGATGTCGTCGGTTGGATCTCACCGATCATATCGATGCCCCACATTGCAAAAGGCCAAGGTGCCGTCAGGAAGTTCAGAGGAACCGGAGGGATGTGCACCTTATCAGCATAGATCTGGCATTTATGACAAGTTCGAGAATGTTGGTAACAATCGGCTTCCATTGTGGACCAGAAATATCCTGCCCTAAGGATTTTCTTTGCCATGGTGTGTCCACTGGAATGTGTTCCGAATGTACCTTCATGCAGTTCTATCATGATCTTCTCTGCTTCAGCCTTATCCATACAACGCAGTAGAGTTGAATCATGATTCCGTTTGTAGAGAATGTCGTTGCTGAGGAAGAATTTTGCCGCAAACCTTCTCATGAACTTCTTGTCATTGACAGATGCACCTTCAGGGTATTCCTGAGCTTCCAAGTATCTCTTCACCTCATGATACCAGGGTTTTTCAGTCACCTTTTCGGCCTCAAGATCGCAGCAGTATGAAGGTTCGTCCAATTTCCAGATAATGATCCGCGGAGCCTCATTGTCCCATTTGACTTTGAACAATGAAGACATCGTAGCTAGTGCGTCCGCTAGCTGATTCTCCTCTCTTGGGAAGTGTTCGAAAGTTATTTCTTCAAAGTGGGGAAGCAAAGTCAACACATACTCCTTGTAAGGAATAAGATTTGGGTGTTTCGTATCCCACTCGCCTTTGATCTGATTGATCACGAGAGCGGAATCTCCGAAGATACTCAGAAACTTGATCCTTAAGTCGATTGCGGCTTGAAGACCCATGATACATGCTGTGATCGGTGGATCTGGAACTGACTGTTTAACGCTGGTTCGCGAAATGTCGCGGAAGCAAGAGTCGCCACCGTCTTTTATTTTCTCCAAATGGAAAGGACAAAAGCACAGAAAAATTCCTTATAGAGATTGCTCTCGGTTCGGAAGGTAGATTATAGAAAGGGAAGGTGCTAGCACCCTTTCTATCCATGGTTATCCATGGGCTCTTAGATACTTGCTCATTTGTGTTTTCAAAAATGGTTTGTTTGCTTTTCAACTATGGGTTTTAAAAAGTTTCTTTGAAAATTTTCAGTTCGACTCTTGTATCGGTCCTCAAGAGTGTTTGAAAAATTGCTTTCGAAAGCTTTTTGAAAAGGTGTCGGTGTGAAAAGTATTTTTGAATTTTGTTTTGAAATTAAGAGCAAGTATCTAGAGTCGTCTACCTACCCTAAGGAATTCGTCTGTGTAAATGTCCTTTAAAGTAGTGCCATCCCACCATTGAGAGGTAGGTAGCACCACTATTGGAGTTGTTCGGGTCAATTCGAAGGTTCGGGACATGATGATCACCAGAGCAATGGGAAGACACCTTAGAAGCTACCCTCATGCCAGGTTCCCGGATCATGAGGACTTACTAAGACATCCTCTACTCGACGATCACCTTTCGAGGTAAGGCAACAGTGAGGCGTACCCTAGGGGTGGTGTGTGCGATTTGTGTGTCATGTTCATTTGCATTTGTCTTGTCATGTTATTGGTGATCTAACGTTTGTTTTTATTTTTGTCCATACATTCTTTCATGCCTTGATTTAACAATTAAAAATATTGCGGGAAAGTAAAAATTCTAAGCTATTACAAAAGGCGCGGGTCCACATCGCCAAAATTTCTCGAACCCGATTTGACAGAAAAATAAAGAAAGTAAAGAAGATAAAGAATTAAAAGTACGAGAAATTAATTACATGGCTTTGGGAGAGATACATAAATATTTAAACGAAATAAAATAAATATGCGAATTAAGAATTAAACGAGGGCGTTGGACCCTTTTTGCAAAATTAAATTAAATGGTGACATTAATTAATTAAAAAGAAAGGAAATTGTTTTTTGGTATTTTATGATTTTTAGGATTTTAATGAAAAAAAGAATTAATTAAGATAAATGCTAACCCTAATTCTAGTTATTTTAATTTATTAAAAAAGAAGATTAAAGTTTTACCCTAAAATTAACCCTAATTAATTTATATGCAATTTTAATCACAAAAATAAATATTCAATTATTTAATTATTATGGAAGAAAAATAAAAAAGGATAAAAAAATTAATATGAACCCTAGTTCTATGTTTTTTAGATTTTTATTAAAAGAATTAAAATTAAAACCTAATTTAAAACTAAATTTAATTATATGCAAATTAATTACAAGAAATATTAAAATAATACATATTTATTATTTTTCTTTTTTTTTTTGATTTTTTGGTGTTTTATGTTTTTTATGAAAATAATAAATTAATTAAGAAAATAACAATTTAAAAGAAAATAGAAATAATAATAATAAAAATAAAGAAAGTAAAAAGCTTAGCAAACCTAGGGGGGTTGCAGTCCCCAACATGGAGGTTTTTTTTTTCAGTAATCTGGCCCAATGCTTCAGGCCTGTTTGACTTTCGTGCCAGCATGCATACGTGTTGACTGGAATGCATCGTGTTCTCCAAATCTATGCCTTTGGATTGATGAAGTTGGACGCGTGGACGTTGGATTTGGTGGGTGCATGGTAATCCACTATACTGAATCTGCATGGGAACGTTAACTGAAAAATAATATGGACATAGTGAGGACCTGGGGCTCGAACCCAGGTCTTGAACGTTAACACACACATGCCTTGCCAATCGTACCAAGCGCCTTTTCTGTATAATAAAGAACAAACAAATATTATAAGAATAAAAACATGAGTTAGGGCTTTTTAGCGCGAAATTTTAAACTAGCCAATCCACTGATGCCACGAGGTCATCTTCTTCCTCGTTCCTGAAACATAACACATTGGCCACGGTTTTCATGGTGTTCCCTTAGGCATGTTTCTGGAAAATAGCGAATAGGCATTGGATGCTCATAAATTGAGCGCGAGGGTGGATTCATAATCGTCTAAGCACGCTGATTTGAGTCATGGTACTATGGTGGTCTGATTTTACCGCGTTTGGAAACCCCCAATTTCAAGCTTGCAAAACCCTAATCTGCATCCATGGTGAATTCGCATATAGTGCATAAAAATCCAATCAAAATACATGGTTAGCTTTAGAACACATTGCTTAGCATGAATCTGCAAATAAAATGCCATGAATATGCGTAAATTGTAAAGCACGATTATGCAAAAAAGTGAGAAAATTTAGACTTCTGTACAGTGATTCAAAGGGTTATGATTGATGTTTTTGATCCAGGAAGATTGTTGGATGTCCTTGGAAGGCAATGGGATGAGTTTTGTGGCTTGAAACGACCTGCAAATAAGTTTTCAGAATTGAGATTTTTGAGAAAAAAGTGTGAGTTTTATCTTCAAGTTCTTGCGCAGCTTAGTGGTTTTTTCATTAGGTTTGTGTTCAGGCTTAAGTATAGAGTGAATTAGGTCAAGAAAAACAATCCAAATCCTTTGCATTCATGGTTTTTGAGATTTGATTTTTCAAGATCTTTTTCCAATCTTTTTTCATGCTATTTTTGTACAAATCATATCCAATCAATTCCAATTCTTCCATATCTGATCATGCACGAATTATTGAATATATTTCATGCACAAAAGATTTTATTTCATTGGTTTTATATTTTTCATGTATTTTATTTGATTAAATGAATTATTAATAATAAAAAATTCAAATAAATAAATAAAAATGGAGAAAAACTTCCCTTTGGGCCAAATGGTCGTGTGCATGCTTTGGATGATGAATTGTGGAAGAAAAATAGGCCCATTAGCAATTTTAGGTCATTTGAATCAATGTTGACTTTTCAAAATATCCAAAAATTTCCCAACTTCCACAAGGCATAACTTGTTCAATTTTTAAGCTTTGCTCATGTTCTTGGACATTTTGGAAAGGTCTTTGAGTCCTCTAACCAATGCCTTTGGTCCCATGTCATTTGGATTTACCAATCTCAAGTTATGGCCTTTGACTTAAAGTCCCTTTTTGTTGACTTTTGAAAATGACCTATAATGTTGAAATTGATAACTTTTTGTGAGAGCATTTCTTGGACTTTAAGTATGAAGAGGAGTTGTAGGAAATGTCTTTCTCTTCAAAATGAGCTTTGGATGGAATTTTTCTGATAATCCATGTGAAAGTTATGCCCTGGTCAATTTACAGTTGACTTTTTCAACTGTCCAAATAAGGAAACTTTTGCATCTTGATGATTTTTGAGCCAAGCTTTGATAATCATGATCAAGCATTGATCAAATGATGTTTGTGGCTTCAAAATGATATGTTGATCAAAATTTTGAACTTTTGACTGCCAAATGACCATTTTGCCCCTACAGTTGACTGTAGTGCAATTAGGGTTTTGACTGTGCAATTTTGTGCTGAAAGTCTTGAAACTTGGTATGAGGGTGCTTATCCATGTTTATAGGCATGTGAGACTTGATTGGAACCTTGGAAACTTCATTTTCTTGATCAGGACCAAAACCCTAGTTTGGTTGTCTTAGGAGGCTCTTACACTGTGCAACCCTTGGGGAATTTTGAAGCTTGACTTTGCAATTCTTGAAGAATATGGGAGGGCAAATTTTGGGGTACAACAGTTGCCCCTGTTCAATCTTCTTAGACCTGAGGATGCAGATTGGCTGACGTGCCTTTCGTAATCCGAGGGTGAAAGATGATTGAACACCAGAGTGCCCAGAAATTTGCGCTCACATAGTAGCAGTGTGATGGGAATGGGCTTACAGATGCCATTTAGAGATTGATGGATAGGATGATGGGCTTATAGAGTCCATCTGGATGTTGATCGCGTAAGAGATTCCTTAGCGAGAACCTGCATACCTGCAAAAGCAAAAAATGAGTACCTGACATGTTGCAGGAGCTGGTTTTCAGATGCTTGGTATAGATGTGTCCTGGATGGTTACAGGAGCTGGATCTGGAGCTTCAAAAGATGATGAATAAACCAGGGGTTGTTATTACCTCAACAGGAGCGGTGAGAGAACCTTGGGTGACTTTAACCTCAACATCAAACGTTGAGAAAATCTTGGATAACTTCACTTCAACAGCAATCATTGAGCGAATCTTGGGATTACCACCTCCGCAGTATCGGGGAGAGAACCATAGACAATTATAATCTCAAAAGCGGACGTCTGAGAAAACCTGGAGTGGAATTATCGCCTCCACACCATTGGGGAGAGAACCATAAGAAATTATAATCTCAAAAGCGGACGTTTGAATAAAACCTGAGATGGAATTATCATCTCCACACCGTTGGGGAGAGAACCATAGGAAATTATAATCTCAAAAGCGGACGTTTGAGAAAAACCTGGGATGGAATTATCATCTCCGCACCGCTGGGGAGAGAACCATAGGAAATTATAATCTCAAAAACGGACGTTTGAGAAAAACCTGGGATGGAATTATCATCTCCGCACCGCTGGGGAGAGAACCATAGGAAATTATAATCTCAAAAGCGGACGTTTGAGAAAAACCTGGGATGGAATTATCATCTCCGCACCGCTGGGGAGAGAACCATAGGAAATTATAATCTCAAAAGCGGACGTTTGAGAAAAACCTGGGATGGAATTATCATCTCCGCATTGTTGGGGAGAGAACCATAGGAAATTATAATCTCAAAAGCGGACGTTTGAGGAAAACCTGGGATGGAATTATCATCTCCGCACCGCTGGGGAGAGAACCATAGGAAATTATAATCTCAAAAGCGGACGTTTGAGAAAAACCTTTGATAACTTCTACTGAGTCTTCATCATAAAAATCTGTTGGGAGTCGATTTAGCTGGACTAGAGAAGACCTTGGACTGGATAAGAAATCTTTGGAGTCGATTAACTGAACCGGTCTAGGTCTTGAAATATGATTGAGAATTTAACTGAATCTTTCCTGAAAGGTAAAGGTCAGTCATATGCAATGCATGATATGGATCAAGCGATGATGTTCTCAACATAAATGAGATTTGTAAGATATGATGCTTTTATGCATGCTATAATGATGTATGTGATGTTTATGTATGTTTTCGTCTAGGAAAGTAAATCCTTGACGGGTGCCGGGAAGTCACTCCTGGACTGATGTGGGAGAATAGATTTTGCTTCCGCTGGGGATGATAGCTGCAAGAATACCGATAGGAGAAGATAACTCCGTTGGGGAATAAACTTGGCGAATGGAATAACTCTGCGGGGAGAAAAGTACTCTAGCAACCTTGCTGGGAAGCAATACTCTATGGGGAGAGAGATACTCTGCTGAATTGTTGATAATAATTTGCTGGGGATACCCTTGTTGTGCTGGAAGTGTTTAATAGACTTCGCTGGGGGGTAAGAGGACTGTGTCAACGACGATCTTTCCGTGGCTTTTGGCTGAGGATAACCCAGTTATATCCTGTTAAGGAAATAACTCTTTGAATAAAGCCGGACGACGCGTTCGTGATCTGCGAGGATAAGCTTCCAGAATCTACTGGGGATAAGCTTACTGCTTGGGGAGATGGTTTCCAACTTTCCTGGGGAACTAGATTGGACTCTCTTGGGGAAGTTTTGAGCTACGAGGAAGTGATTCCTTTGAATACTAGTATGCCACCGGGGAACAATCTTTAGACCAAGATTGTCGGGGGTGCTTGTTAAGAATATCCGTATATTGTGCTGGGGAATGTTGAGATCTGCTGGAGGATACCCAACTTCCTTAAGATTTGATAATATAGCTTGGAGAGAGTGTACTGACTGCTTACTCTCTGGGGAATTGAGATATGCCGGTTATGTTCTTTAGCTGAACCTACCTTGGTACCTTGGAGGATAGAACAATTAGATTGCTAGACAACTCTTTATTGCCCCTGTTTCTAATGTTGCCTGTAATAAATCCTTTGTTTCGTATGCAAATATTCATGAGTTAGCAAATTATTGTCAATGCATATATCACAAATTGAACCTTGGACGTTCTTCGCAAAACAAAACAGAAAAGGAAAAAACAATTTGGCACTTTTAACTGAGAAGTATATTTGTATTGATTTTTGCATGGCCTGTAAATAGGCGTTTATGTACAAGAGGCTGACGTCCTAGTAAGAGAACGCCGCCGATCAGAAGAGTTTATACAAATTTTGTACAAAAGAAAATAAAACAGCTGTGTGAAATGAATGATCCCACTGGGTTTCAACTCTGCTATTGCCTTTATAACTTCGAGTGTCTCATCACTTGATGACCTAAACGAAGAATGAAGCTGACTGATCGATGCCATCTGACCTTGATGTAGATACCGGATTCTGGATGCAAAGTGATCCAATGAGACATAGTATTACGCTTTTATCCCTAATTTTTGCCTGGACCGCCCTTTCGGGTTTTAAGTCTACCGGGATACCCATTTTTTCCCAAGCCGCCTTTTCAGGTTTTCAACTTGCCGGGTGTACAGATTTTTTTCATTTCATCCCTTCATTTTGCCCGAACCCTTTTGGTTCGACGGGAAGCCCTAATTTTTGCCTAGGCATGTCAGCCTAGCGGGTCTTTTTTCATGCGTAGTATCTTTTTACTATGTCTGCATTGGCGGGGTGTGGAAGGTCGTCACCATCCATGTTGGTCAATATCATTGCTCCTCCTGAGAACACATGCTTGACTACAAATGGCCCTTCGTACGTAGGAGTCCATTTGCCCCTTGGATCACTCTGAGGAAGGATGATTCGCTTGATTACCAGATCCCCAACTTGATATTCCTGTGGTCTGACCTTTTTGTTAAATGCCCTGATCATCCGTTTCTGATACGTCTGACCATGACAGATAGCAGCAAGTCTCTTTTCATCAATAAGGTTAAGCTGATCAAGTCGTGTCTGAATCCAATCATCTTCGTTCAGATTTGCATCCTTCATTATCCGGAGAGAGGGTATTTGCACTTCGATCGGTAAGACTGCCTCCATACCTTAAACCAAAGAGAAAGGAGTTGCCCCGGTTGACGTCCTTGCTGAGGTACGGTACCCATGTAGTGCGAACGGTAACATCTCGTGCCAATCTTTATAAGTCACTGTCATCTTCTGCACGATTTTCTTGATGTTCTTATTTGCTGCTTCTACAGCCCCATTCATCTTCGGTCTGTAAGGAGAAGAATTGTGGTGCTGTATCTTGAACTGCTCGCAGAGCTCAGTGATCATCTTATTATTCAGATTGGTACCGTTGTCTGTAATAATTCTCTCTGGGACGCCGTACCGACAGATCAGATTATGCCGAATGAACCGTGCCACAACAGTCTTGGTTATCGTAGCATAGGATGCTGCTTCGACCCACTTCGTAAAATAATCAATCGCCACTAGGATGAAGCGATGCCCATTAGATGCCGTAGGTTTAATCTCGCCGATCATGTCTATACCCCACATTGCAAACGGCCAAGGCGCAGTCAGAACATTCAGGGGAACTGGAGGAACATGCACCTTGTCTGCATAAATCTGGCACTTATGGCATGTCCTAGAATGTTGGTAGCAGTCAGCTTCCATTGTGGACCAGTAATACCCTGCCCGAAGGATCCTTTTAGCCATGGTGTGTCCACTTGAATGTGTACCAAAGGTCCCTTCATGTAGCTCCTCCATGATCCTTTCTGCTTCCGTCTTATCCATACAACGCAGTAAGGTTGAATCATGGTTTCGCTTGTACAAGATGCCGTTGCTAAGGAAAAACTTTGCCGCGAACCTTCTCAGAAACTTCTTATCGTTGACAGCTGCACCTTCAGGGTATTCCTGAGTTTCCAAGTATCTTTTCACCTCATGGTACCAAGGCTTCTCAGTCACCAATTCAGTCTCGAGATCGCAACAGTATGCCGGTTCGTCCAGTTTCCAGATGATGATCCGGGGAGCCTCATTATCCCATTTAACTTTGAACATAGAAGCCATTGTAGCTAACGCGTCCGCCAGCTGATTCTCTTCTCTCGGAAAGTGCTCAAAAGTTATCTCTGTGAAATGGGGGATCAAGGTCAACACACATTCTCTGTAAGGAATCAGGTTTGGATGTTTCGTATCCCACTCTCCTTTGATCTAATTGATCACGAGAGCGGAATCTCCGAAGACACTTAGAAACTTGATCCTTAAGTCGATCGCAGCTTGAAGACCCATGATGCACGCCTCATACTCCGCCATGTTGTTGGTACAGTTGAAACATAGTCGGGCAGTGAGTGGAGTATGAGTGCCTTGTGGAGATATGATTATGGCGCCGATACCGTTTCCCAAAGCATTGGAGGCTCCGTCAAAGTGCATAGACCATCGGGATCCTTCCTCAGGTCCTTCATCTGGTCCAGGTACTTCACAGTCAGTTACTATCATGATGCTTTCATCCGGAAACTCAAAGTTCATTGATTGATAGTCATCTACGGCCTGATGTGCCAAGTGGTCTGCCAATACACTTCCCTTGATGGCTTTCTGGGTCGTGTACTGAATGTCGTATTCTGTCAAGATCATTTTCCATCTTGCAATTCTCCCAGACAGAGCAGGCTTTTCGAATATGTATTTTATAGGATCCATCTTTGAGATCAACAAGGTAGTGTGAGTCAGCATATACTGTCTCAGCCGGCGAGCAGCCCATACCAAAGCGCAGCAAGTTTTCTCAAGCAGTGAGTATCGGGTCTCACAGTCGGTAAACTTTTTGCTAAGGTAATAAATGGCATGCTCTTTTCGGCCAGACTCGTCATGCTGCCCCAGCACACACCCCATTGAGTTGTCAAGCACTGTCAGGTATAATATCAGAGGTCTCCCTTCAACCGGCGGCATAAGGATGGGCGGTTCTTGGAGATACTCCTTGATTCTATCAAAAGCAGCCTGACATTCATCATTCCAACGTACTACCTGATCTTTCTTCAGCAGCTTGAAGATTGGCTCACAGGTAGCAGTCAGGTGCGAGATGAACCGAGCAATGTAATTCAGGCGTCCTAAAAAGCCTCTGACTTCCTTCTCTGTCCTAGGAACTGGCATCTCTTGAATAGCTTTGACCTTGGCAGGGTCCACTTGAATGCCCTTGTCACTTACGACGAAGCCTAGAAACTTTCCAGATCTTACCCCGAAGGTGCATTTGTTCGGGTTCAATCTCAGCTTGTACAGCTTCAACCGGTCAAACAGCTTCTGCAGATGATCTAGGTGCTCTTCCTCAGTCTGGGACCTTGCGATCATGTCGTTAACATACACCTCTATCTCATGATGGATCATATCATGAAATAAAGCAACCATGGCACGTTGGTAGGTTGCCCCAGCGTTCTTTAATCCAAAAGGCATGACCTTGTAGCAGAAGGTGCCCCACTGAGTAACAAATGTAGTCTTTTCCATATCTTCAGGTGCCATCTTGATCTGATTGTAACCTGAAAAGCCATCCATGAAAGAGAATACCTTGTGCTAAGCTGTATTATCAACAAGGACATCAATGTGAGGTAAGGGGAAGTCATATTTGGGGCTGGCCCTGTTCAGATCCCTGTAATCAACACACATTCTGACCTTACCGTCTTTCTTTGGTACCGGCACCACATTAGCAACCCACTGAGGGTAAGAAGTCACTGCAAGAAAACCGGCGTCAAACTGTTTCATAACCTCGGCCTTGATCTTCTCAGACATCTCTGGACGCATCCGACGGACCTTTTGCTTAACTGGAGGGCAGTCTTCCTTAGTTGGCAAGTGATGGACCACAATATCGGTATCCAACCCGGGCATGTCTTCGCAGGACCAGGCAAAGATCTCCATATAATCATGCAGCATCTGAGTCAACCGTTGCTTCACGCTGAGCTCTAGGTTGGCACCAATCTTTACCTCTTTCCTGTCTGCCTCAGTACCCAAGTTTATTGTTTCCACTGGCTCTTCATGGGGTTGAATTGCCCTCTCTTCCTGAAGCAACAGTCTTGCAAGCTCACCAGGCACTTCGCAATCATCTTCACCTTCGTCTTCGGCTAAGTTGATCGGATTTTCGAAGTCATAACTGGCAGTAGCAGAGTCGTTACCAGTAAGATCCAGAGTGGATTGAAACCTGTATGAGTGAGTGTGTGTGTGTAAATACAGCTGTTTTGAAATATATGTAAAAGAAAGAAAGACAGAAAAGGAGCATAAGATTTGCAATGCGAGAAAACGTCCAAGATTTTCATTCATGATATATGAAATGACAATTTATATGCCCTCACAAATGAAACCACGGTGCCTCGGGTAAGACACCGGGCCATAGAGTTTATTTATTGTTTATTACAAATAGCAAAACAAAGAAATTTATTACTGCGTCACAAAGGTAACAGGAGTATGGTCTTTGGCAATCCAATTGTTTAATCCGCCTTCGGTCGTCGGGTAGATCCAGCTATTGAATTTTGCTTCATCCACTTCGTTGTCTTCCCCAACAGCATTCACTCCTGGATTTGTAATGAACACAGGAGGTCTTCCGATCTTCGCTTTCCGCATAGCTTTCTGACCCTCTGCGGTAAAACCCAGCCCGAATTTGTCAGTCTTCTGTGTAAAGTCTGGAAGCCTGCCCCAGTTAGCACATTCGCCTTTCTGAACCACAGCCCGGGCATCCTTCAGGGAAGCCATCTTCAAAGGAACAATTTCTTCTGCTGCTGCTGCAATTGGAAGCACCTCCTCGAAATGCTGAAAGGGGGTTTCAATAAACTCCCCATCCATCTCAATGTATCTGAAGGAATTCAGGTGGCTTACCATATATTCCTCCTCTCCTTGCACAGTGACGATCTTCCCTCTGACGGGGTACTTCAGCTTCTGGTGCAAGGTAGAGGTCACTGCCCCAGCCTTATGTATCCAAGGTCGACCCAGTAGACAAGAGTACGATGGACGGATATCCATCACATAAAATGTAGAGTCAAACACCTGAGAGCCCACACGAATCAGAATGTCGACCTCTCCATGAACCATCCTTTTTGAACCGTCAAAGGCCCTGACGATGATATTGCTGGGTTTCAATTCCAGGCCTTCACAATCTAAACGGTCCAAAGCCTTCTTGGGTAGCACATTCAAGGACGAACCAGTGTCCACCAACACATGTGCCAAGGTAGTGCCCCTGCATTCGATAGAGACATGCAGAGCATCATTGTGGTCTCTTCCCTTCGCAGTCAGGTCAGCATCTGAGAAACCCAAGCCATTATCCGTTGTCAGATTTGCTACACAGTCAGTGAATTGGACAGCAGATGTCTCCTGTGGCACATGGGCCGTCTTGAGGAACGAGATCAAGGCCTTAGCATGGGCCTCGGAGCACAGCAATAAAGAGAGCATGGAGATTTTGGAGGGCGTGTGCCCCAGCTGTTCCACAACATTGAAGTCACTTTTCTTTATAATTTTCAAGATTTCCTCCATCTCTTGTTGGGAGGCTTTAGCAGTTACAGGTATAGGCGCCTCCATCTGGGCAGGCTCAACTTCAATTCCTTTGCCCCGAGCATTGGATGACTCGGCAGCAGGAGAAACAACTTGATCAGCAATAGGAACAGATACACTTGTAGGAGTTATAAGGAGTGGTCTTCGAGCAGCAGGCGGTGCAATATCAGGCGAGAAGAGCCTGCCACTGCGGGTAACCTTGGCTGGGCCAGTGATGTCACAGATGCTGGCGCCAGCGTTGAACTCTTGTTTAATCCCATTTACATACACATCTGCCCCATAATGCCAGGGGATAGCTTTATCAGATACATAGGGCAGGGGCCCCGGAACAGTGATAACAATAGGTGCGACGGTCATGATTTGGACGGGCTTCTTCGGGAGAGCCTTGATTGGATTATTGAATATGGTAACCACAGAAACTTCTTCTACCGGAACCAACTGAACAGCAGACTTCTTAAACAGAATCTCCTTGCTATCCATTAGGCTTTGGATGCCTAACTTCAGCAAAGGACAACCAGATAGGGACACAACACAGAACAGGCAACCCTCACTGTAACCCGGAAATAAACCGGCCAGCAGCAGGTTCTTCTTGACAGTCTTCAGAGGAGTGGCTAGATCATCCACAGAAACAGCATAAACATCTTCGTCAACAGCATTTACCCCATGCTGAGGCATAGGAGCAGTAACCACATTCGGCCTCTCAGGCGCTTCAAACTGTATCTCCTTTGCATCGATAAGGTCTTGCACCTTACTCCTTAATGCCCAACAGTCATCAGTAGAATGCCCCGGGCTATCTGAATGGTAAGCACAACAGGCATTCGGGTTGTACTTAGGAGATGCAGTATTTGGAAACTTCGGCGCCTCTCGGACAGTCACTAAGTTGGTGGATAGCAATTGTGGCAAGATCTGCGATAAGGTCATGTTCAAACGGGTAAACTCTCTCCGGGGTCTTTCAGCCCTTTGAGGATTGGTCGGCCGAGGAGCGGCAGCAGGCTTGGCAATCGTTACCGCACTGACAGATTGGCGGCGCTCAAATCTTTCCGATCTCCGGGAGCCATATACAGCACTAGCCTCCTTTTTGAAGGGTTTCTTCTCAGAACTAGACGATGCACCCTTCGGAATTTTTCCAGACTTCAACCCAGCCTCAATTCTCTCTCCAGTCAGAATCAAATCAGTGAACCCTGCAGACGAATTCCCGATAAGATGGTTGAAAAATGGCCCAGATAGGGTCCCCAAGAACATGTCTACCAACTCCCGATCAGTCAACGGTGGCTGCACCCTGCCAGCCAGGTCTCTCCACTTCTGAGCGTACTCCTTAAAACCTTCACTTGAACCTAACGACATACCCTGGAGTTGGGTACGTGTAGGGGCAAGGTCGGCATTATATTGATACTGCTTGTAGAAAGCAGTAGCCAACTCCTCCCAGTTACGAACCTTGGTCCCATCCAGCTGATAGAACCATTCGAGATGAGTCCCTGAAAGACTCTCCTGGAAGAAGTGGATCCACAAATTCTTATCCGCTGAGTACGGTTGAATTTTCCGAACATAGGACCTGAGATGTAGCTTGGGACAAGATGCCCCGTCATATTTAGTGAAAGATGGTGCTTTGAACTTCCGAGGAATGATCACACCAGTAGACAGACCCAGATCTCCAAAATCCAGCCCAGGTACCTGTTGTATTTCCATAGCATTCAGCCTATCTTCCAGCTGTTTGTAACGATCTTCTGCAGGAGGGTACTGCTCTTCATCAAAATCAGTCTCGTTGTCGGAGACTACCGGACTAGGACCCTTTTCTGCTTGAGGAGTACTCTTGCCAACAGAAGAACCAGCCTCTTCATGCTGCAGAGTATTGCCAAACCTTCGGCCCGAGTTGAACAGAACAGTTCTTCTCTTCTTCTTCTTCTCCTTCTTCAGGAGCAGAGCCTTCAGCTCTTCTTGGCCTTGAGCCAAACCCTTGATTAATTCTTGAAATTGCGCATTCTGTGCCTGAAGAGCTTTGATGGATATCTCTGTTGATGACGAGTCGGGATTCATGATGCTGAAATAAACAGCGAAGAACTGTAAGCAACCTGAAAAGAGGAAAAACCTGCTATGCACATGATGAATGATATGTGTTTATGCAATGCATTCAAGGGTTCGAAAGTTCAAATTTGTTGTAGACAAAAAAGAACACACGTTATCATTAAGGAAAATTGTTCAGTACATCAAAGCCTCATGGGCAAAATAATACAAAAGTAAATCAATCCCAAAATACACTGCGCATCCTCTTTGGAGCTATGTAAGTGTTGAGATTCCTCTCCTCATGCAACAGGCGGGTGAGCTCCAAGACCTTCTTTTCACTGGCATGTAGACTGGTCTCAAGAGAATTCCGTTCTTCCTTAAGCTGGATCTAGCTCTTCTGCATCTCTTCCCAGGATATGGGCATATCAGGGTGCTGAATAATGTAGGACACTTCTCCTTCCAAGACTGGTTCTTTGATCACATGGAGCATATGAGGATAAGGCATTACCAACTTCTGGGAGCGAGCTCGTACCCACTTGAGATAGGGTTCCAAAGGGATGGAGTTCCTGTGCCCCAGTACCTTGTTGTCTATTCTACTTGGCATCCTCCAGGCTCTGATAAATCTCTGGCGAAGTCCTTGAGTATCGTTGTCAAAGTCAAAAACTATGTCAGGAATTAACATGTCATGAGGACCATCCCTCCGAGCATAACTAAACTGTCTCCAAGCCAGGCATGGGCTATAAGTAATACCTCCTCTGATTCCAAGCAGAGGAACATTAGGGTACTCCCCGCAACGATCAATGATAGTGACATCCTCTCTGGACCTAGGGCACCAATGTATATCTGCATGTGTGAGAGTCATCAACCGTTGTGACCATCTCAAACCCCGCTCATTCTTCAGGACTGATTGTGGAAGGTGCGAAATAAACCACCTTCCCAGGAGAGGAGTGCAACACATAAGGACACCTCTTTTTCTCATGGTTCGAGTGTAACATGAGTGAAGGATGTCCCCCAGCAACGTAGGTATAGGATTCCTGGACATAAAGATCTGGACAGCACTGATATCTATAAGCTGATCTGGATTAGGGAACAACACCAAACCATAGACAAGGAGGGCCACCACTTCTTCAAAAGCTTGTAGGTCAAGGGAGTTCCAACATTCATGGGCTTTTTCAAACAGAAACCTGGCTAAGAACCCTTTGATACCACTTCTAACTTCCCAATGTCCCTTGAGGTCAGATGACTGTAGGTGCAAGGCTTTAGCAATCTCTTCAAGCTTAGGTTCCTTTTCTGTACCGTTGTAGGGTAGCTGATCAAGGATAGGAATCTTCAGGAGCCGGGAGAACTCCTCCAATGTAGGTACCAGCTGATAATCCAAGAAGGTGAAACAGTGATGCAGAGGGTCAAAGAATTGGAACAGGACATTTATCATGTCTTCCTCAATGTTGGTGTTGACCAAGCTGATGAGGCTTCCATGTCTTTCACTGAATGAAGAGTTCTCGGGAATCCTGGATATAAGCTCCTTAAGCTGAGGAGGGATCCTTACAAGATTGATTTGAATTGTCTTTCTACGAACAGTTTCCATGTCCTACAAAACAAGAACAAAGATGAAAATTCGAACCCCTGAAATGGTTAGTCAATGCATATGATGCTGGATGATGTCATGATGCTATGATTAAACACACCACAGATATTTACAAAGACAAACATGTAAGGCACACAAGGCACACAAGACAAGCCCTTAGGGTTTAAGGCCAGCATGGGGTCTGGGTAGTACCCTCTTGAAGTTGGTGGGTTCAACCTGTCCTATCAACGTAACCGGGTTCTAAGGGTCCCAATATCACGGGATTGCTTTCATTGTTCATCGTTTCGATTTAGCCACTGAACTAGCGACCGAAATATTCCAGGAAAGCAACCCTCAATTGGGTGTAGTATCGAGTATCAACCAACCTCGGACTGCACCAAAGTCAGTTATCTCACTACCCTAAAGAGGCCAAGATAGTTCAATTAAGGTTCCTAAGGTCTGTTGATGCTTCACGACACCACGCGGAGGCCCCGTACTCTCCTTGACTGAACTCAAGGGTTACCGGTACACACCAAAGTGCCACATCAACATAGCAGACTGTTTCAACCATGTCGGTATACCCCGCACAGTTCCCTCACAGCCTTGTTGCTACTTTCTAAGAAGGTATCCCCAGATCCGGGTTAGGATCTATAGAACTCCTAAGCAACCCACAATTTAAAGCAAACAAGGACAGCAATTGAAAACACAGTTATGAACTAACCCTACAGAGTTGCCAGTTCTGTAATCGGTGGATCTGGAACTGACTGTTTAACGCTGGTTTGCGAAATGTCGCGGAAGCAAGAGTCGCCACCGTCTTTTATTTTCTCCAAATGGAAAGGACAAAAGCACAGAAAAATTCCTTATAGAGATTGCTCTCGGTTCGGAAGGTAGATTATAGAAAGGGAAGGTGCTAGCACCCTTTCTATCCATGGTTATCCATGGGCTCTTAGATACTTGCTCATTTGTGTTTTCAAAAATGGTTTGTTTGCTTTTCAACTGTGGGTTTTAAAAAGTTTCTTTGAAAATTTTCAGTTCGACTCTTGTATCGGTCCTCAAGAGTGTTTGAAAAATTGCTTTCGAAAGCTTTTTGAAAAGGTGTCGGTGTGTGTGATCGGTGGATCTGGAACTGACTGTTTAACGCTGGTTCGCGAAATGTCGCGGAAGCAAGAGTCGCCACCGTCTTTTATTTTCTCCAAATGGAAAGGACAAAAGCACAGAAAAATTCCTTAAAGAGATTGCTCTCGGTTCGGGAGGTAGGTTATAGAAAGGGAAGGTGTTAGCACCCTTTCTATCCATGGTTATCCATGGGCTCTTAGATACTTGCTCATATGTTTTCAAATTGCTTGTTTGCTTTTCAATGTGGGTTTAAAAAGTTTCTTTGAAAAATTTCAGATCGACTCATACGTCAGAGTGTTTGAAAAGTTTGCTTTGAAAGCTTTTGAAAATGTGTTGGTGTGAAAAGATGTTTTGATTTGTTTTTGAAATTAGAGCAAGTATCCTTGAGAACCTACCTACCCTAAGGAATTCGTCTGTGTAAATATCCTTTAAAGTAGTGTCATCCCGCCATTGAGAGGTAGGTAGTACCACCGTTGGAGGTGTTCGGGTCAATTCGATGTTCGGGACGTGGTGATCACCAGAGTAATGGGAAGACACCTTAGAAGCTACCCTCATGCCAGGTTCCCGGATCATGAGGACTTACTAAGACATCCTCTACTCGACGATCACCTTTCGAAAGGCAACAGTGAGGCGTACCCTAGGGGTGGTGTGCGCGAATCGTGTGTCACGTTCATTGATATTTGTCTTGTCATGTTTGTCGTGTTCTACGCTCGATTTTAATTAAGACATTCATTCTTGCATGCTTATTTGACAGTTAAAAGTTTGCGGGAAATAAAGCTAAACTATTACAAATGGCGCGGGTCCACATCGCCAAAATTAAACCGGACCCGATTTAGCGGAAAATAAATAAAGCGAAGAGAATAAAGTGCGAACAATATAAATTACAACGCTTTGGGGTAGTTACAAAATTATGATGAGCGACAAAAATAAATCGTGCGAAATTAATAATTATAAACGACGGGCGTTGGACCCTTTTGCAAAAAAGATTAAAATTAATGAGAATTAAAATTAAAGTTTAAAAAGAAAAAAGGTTTTTTTTTTTTAGTATTTTGTATTTTTATGATTTAATATGAAAGGGAATTAATTTGAAATTAAAATAAGACATTAAACCTAATTCTAGTGTTTTTTAGTTTATTATGAAAAAGATTGAATTTTTAACCTAACTTAATATCTAAGTTAATTTACATGCACTTAATTAGGAGAGTAAATAAAATAAATATTATTGTAAAAAGAAAAAAAAAAGTTAAAAAGAAAGGAAATAAAAAGAATTCATTCCTAATTCTACATATTTTAGATTTTGTTATTAAAAGAATTAATGTTGTAAATTAATTAAATTAAATATTTACATGCTAAACAAAATAACTAAAATAATATAATTATTAACCTTTTATCTTTTCCTGAATTTTTCATGATGTTTTTGTGTTTTGATTAAAAAATGATTAGTTAAATAACAGTAATTAAAATATAAATGACAATTAAAACAAGAATAGAAAATAAACAAAAAAAGTATTGAAGGCAAACCAGGGGGGATAACCCCAAATAAGGAGGTATAGGCCTGGAGATTCTGGCCCATCAAGCATTGAGTTCGTTGACTTTTATGGATCAGGTGTGAAGCATTTGACCAGCATAGCATACTCTTTGATTCTTGGCCTTTGATTGGAATCCCCTGGACACGTGCACGCTTGGATTTGATGGACACACGGTGTACTGGGACGTTAACGCTGCATATGATTAATTGTGGAAAAATAATATTGAGAATGTGAAAGACCTGGGGTTCGAACCCAGGTCAAGGGAATTGCTAACGCTTGCATCAACCACCTGAGCCAATGAACATATCTGATATATAATTAATCAATAAATATAATAAGAGTAAACAAAAGCTAATGCGTCAAAACGCGCGAAATTTCAAAAGGGCCATTCACGCCTTGCCAACTCAGCTTCTTCTTCTTCATTCGTTCTTCTCTGAAAAATAAAAGAAAGTTAACGGGGGTTTTAAACCCCCCCAAAATAGGCAATTCTGAATAATAGCGATTAGGCCACACGCTTGTATAAATTAGGCGCGACCAGTGGAATCGAATCGTCCAGAGGCCCTGATTATGATCCTGGCATTATCGTGTTCCAATTTTACAGAATGAAAGAATCCCCAATTTCAGAAATCTATAACCCTAGCTTTTGCCAATGGCGAAATCTCGTATGGCATAGAAAAACTCAATTAAATGCATCAGTCAGCTGCAAAACCTTATGACAAACATGAATCAATGGACAAAATGCTATAAAAATATGTAAATCATGATGCACGAGTTTGGAATTTTCTTGGTTCAGTTGGGGTCCGTTCTACCAATTCTTTACCTTTGAGTTGAGGTTAGGGATTGGAACACGTCCAGGAGATCACAAGGAAGCAATTGGAATTGGTTTGGGGCCTTGAATCGCCTCCTAGAACGGATTTCAGTTTTGGAATTCTTGGAAAATTTTCAAGTTTGTGTATTGTGTATGAGCGCAGCTTGCAGTCTCTAGGGTTTTGGTTTGTGGTACTGAGTATGTATAGAACATGTTAGGTCAACAAAGTTGGATAGAATCTCATGAATTCAATGGTTTAAGATTTGATTTGCTTAATATCTTTTTCCAATCTTTTTTCATGGTTTTTGATGTCAATTAGTTCCAATCATACCAAATCTTTCCTCATTTGCCTTCACACGAAATATTGAGCCTATAATGTGTATAAAAAGATTTTTCATGTTAAGGTTTATATTTTTCATGAATTAAAATCATTTAAATGAATATAAATTAATATTAATTCAAATAAATAATTAAAAAATATGAGAATACTTCCCTTTGGGCCTAGTGGTCGTGCATAGGCTTGGCATGAAGAAATTTGGAAGAAACTTGGGCCCATTTGCATTTTTAGGCCTTTTGCATCAATGTTGACTTTCAAAAATTTCCAAAAATTTCCCAACTTCCACAAGGCATAACTTGGTCAATTTTTAAGCTTTTCACATGTTCTTGGACATTTTGGAAAGGTCTTTGAGTCCTCTAACCAATGCCTTTGGTCCCATGTCATTTTGATTTACCAATCTCAAGTTATGGCCTTTGACTTAAAGTCACTTTTTGTTGACTTTTGAAAATGACCTATAATGTTGAAATTGATAACTTTTTGTGAGAGCATTTCTTGGACTTGGAACATGAAGATGAATGGTAGGAAATGTCTTTCTCTTCAAAATGAGCTTTGGATGGAATTTTTCTGATAATCCATGTGAAAGTTATGCCCTGGTCAATTTCAGTTGACTTTTCCAGCTGTCCAAATATAGCAACTTTTGCATCTTTGATGATTTCTGAGCCAAATTTTGAGAATCATGATCAAGCATTGATCAAATGATGTTTGTGGCTTTAAAATGATATATTGACCAAAAATTTGAACTTTTGACTGCCAAATGACCATTTTGCCCCTACAGTTGACTGTAGTGCAATCTAGGGTTTTGACTGTGCAATTTTGAGCTGAATGCTTTGAAACTTGACATGAGGATATTTGACCCTCTTTGTGAGCATATGAGACTTGATTGGGCCTTTGAAAAGTTCATTTGCTTGACCAGAACTCAAACCCTAGTATTGACTGTATAGAAGACAGTTGAGCTGCACAATCCTTGGGGCATTTTGTGACCTTGACTTTGACAATTCTTGATGGATATGGGAGGGCAAATTTTGGGGTACAACAGTTGCCCCTGTTCAATCTTCTTAGACCTGAGGGTGCAGATTGGCTGACGTGCCTTTCGTAATCCGAGGGTAGAAGATGATTGAACACTAGAGTGCCCAGAAATTTGCACTCACATAATGACAGTGATGATGAGGGAATGGGCTTATAGATGCCATTTAGAGATTGCTTAGATAGGATGATGGGCTTATAGATGCCATCTGGACGTTGATTGCATAGGAGATTCCTTAGCAAGAACCTGCATACCTGCAAAACAGAAAAATGAGTACCTGACACGTCGCAGGAGCTGATTTTAGATGCTTGGTATAGATGTGTCCTGACTGGTTGCAGGAGCTGAGTCTGGAGCTTCAAACGCTGATGAATGAACCAGGGATGGTTACTGCCTTAACCTGAATGATAAGTGAACCTGAATGATCTCAACAACGCTCGCTGAGAAAATCTTGGTGAGAATTACCATCTTTGTAGTGTCGGGAAGAGAACCAAAGGACATTATAATCTCAAGGGGAGTTACCTCACTCACGTTGGAGAGGGAACTATAGGAAATTATAATCTGGAAGGAAATGTCACCTCACGCTCATGCCGGAGAGGGAAACATTTGAAGAAGGAATTACCACCTCACACGCCGTTGGAGAGGGGACCATAAGAGAATATCACCTCACGCTCATGCTGGAGAGGGAAACATCTGAAAAAGGAATTACCACCTCACACGCCGTTGGAGAGGGGACCATAAGAGAATGTCACCTCACGCTCATGCCGGAGAGGGAAACATCTGAAAAAAGGAATTACCACCTCACGCTCACCGTCGGAGAGGGGACCACAAAAGAATATTACCTCACGCTCATCGTCGGAGAGGAAAACATCTTGAAAAAGGAATTACCACCTCACGCTCACCGTCGGAGAGGGGACCACAAAAGAATATCACCTCACGCTCATCGTCGGAGAGGAGAACATCTTGAAAAAGGAATTACCACCTCACGCTCACCGTCGGAGAGGGGACCACAAAAGAATATCACCTCACGCTCATCGTCGGAGAGGAGAACATCTTGAAAAAGGAATTACCACCTCACGCTCACCGTCGGAGAGGGGACCATAAGAGAATATCACCTCACGCTCATCGTCGGAGAGGAAAACATCTTGAAAAAGGAATTACCACCTCACGCTCACCGTCGGAGAGGGGACCATAAGAGAATATCACCTCACGCTCATGCCGGAGAGGGAAACATCTGAAGAAGGAATTACCACCTCACACGCCGTTGGAGAGGGGACCATAAGAGAACTTCTACTGAGTCTTTATCAGAAAAATCTGTTTGGAGTCGATTTAACTGGACTAGAGAAGTCCTTGAAATATGTCTGAGAATTCCAACTGCATCTTTCCTGAAAGGTAAAGGTCAGTTATATGCAATGCATGATATGGATCAAGCAAATGATGTTCTCAATATGGATGCGATTTATATGATATGATGCGTATACGCATGCTATAATGATGTATGTGATGATTTATGTATGTTTTTGTCTAGGAAAATAAATCCTTGACGGGTGCCGGGAAGTCATATCCTGGGCTGGTGTTTGAGGAAGAGATTTTGCTTCCGCTGTGGATGATTCGTTGCAAGAATACCGGTAGGAGGAGATAACTCCGTTGAGGAATAAACTTGGCGAATGAAATAATTCTGCGGGAGAAAAGATACTCTATCGATCATGCTGGGGAGTGCTACTCTGTGGGGATAGCGATGCTTTGCTGAGTTGATGAAGATAACTCCGCTGGGGATATCCTTGTTGTCGGAAGTGTTGATAGACTTCGCTGGGGGTAGGAAGATAGACTTTGCCGAGGACGCTCTTTCCGTGGCTTTTGGCTGAGGATAACCCAGTTATATCCTGTTACGGAAATAACTCTTTAAATCAAGCCGGGACGACGCGTTCGTGCTCTGCGAGGGATAAGCTTCCAGAATCTACTGGGGATAAGCTTACTGCTTGGGGATATGATTTCCAACTTTGTTGGTGAAGCTGGATTGGATTCTCCCGGGGAGATTTTGAACTGTAATGCTGTAGGTTGGAAGAGGGAACCTATGTAGGGTTGCCTGCTGATGAGCTCGTGTAAGACCGCCTCTGAAATGGAGAAGGAACCTGGGTAGGGTTACTTTGATGATAAGTTTGTGTAAAACTGCATCTTGAAGAGAGAGAACCGGTGTAGGGTTGCTTGGTGAGGTAAGTTCATATAAAATTTCTTGATGAACCGGGGTGAGGTTATCTTGAGCTAAATCCATGTAAGACTTCTGGAGGAACCGGGGTTAGGTTATCTTGGGGTAAATCCATGTGAGATTTCTTGACGAACCGGGGTAAGGTTACTGGAGACGAGTCCCTGTGAGACTTCTGGGGGAACCGGGGTTAGGTTACCTTGAGATAGATCCGTGTGAGATTTCTTGACGAACCGGGGTAAGGTTGCTGGAGACGAGTCCATGTGAGACTTCTGGGGGAACCGGGGTTAGGTTACCTTGAGATAGATCCGTGTGAGATTTCTTGACGAACCGGGGTAAGGTTGCTTCGGGATAAGTTTGTGTAGAACTTCTGGATGAACCGGGGTAAGGTTGCTTGGGATAAACCCATGTAAGGTTTCTAGAGGAACCGGGGTAAGGTTACTTGACGAGTTTGTGTAAAAACTTCGGGATGAACCGGGGTTGGGTCATCTTGGGATAGGTCCATGTGAGACTCTTGGAGGAACCGGGGTAAGGTTACTTGACGAGTTTGTGTGAAAACTTCGGGATGAACCGGGGTTAGGTCATCTTGGGATAGGTCCATGTGAGACTCTTGGTTAGGTTATTTAGATAGGTCCATGTAAGACTTCTGGAGGAACCGGGGTTAGGTTACTTGGATAAGTTTGTGTAAAAACTTTAATGAACCGGGGTAAGGTTACTTGTGGGATAAGTTCGTGTAAAACTTCTTCTGAAAATTGAGAAGGAACCGGTGTAGGGTTGCATGATTTTGATTAAGTGGATGATTGTCCTGTTTGGTTTCGGATGTTAACCCACGATCTGGAATTTATAAAGGTAGATGGTAATCATCCTTATGTTGATCTTTCCTTTGTACTTTGGTTGACAGAGCAATTGGATCGCCTGGATAACTCATTATTGCCCCTGCTTCGGAGATGAGGGAAGAGGATACCTGTGTGGGTGATTGACAAATCTTCGAGTAGACAAGTGATGAAATACCGGAACATAGTCGTACGCTTTGATCCCTAACTTTTGCCTGGACCGCCCTTTCGGGTTTTCAGTCCACCGGGATACCCATTTTTGCCCAAGCCGCCTTTTCAGGTTTTCGACTTGCCGGGTGTACAGATTTTTCATTTTGCCCCTTCATTTTGCTCGAACCCTTTTGGTTTGCCGGGAAGCCCTTATTTTTGTCTAGGTATGTCAACCTAGCGGGTCTTTGATTTTGCGTAGTATTTTTTCGACTATGTCCACGCTCTCAGAATGTAGGGAGTTGCCCCTGTGGGAAGTATTTTGCCATGCCCCAGATAATGAGCAATGTGCCCCTTGATTGGAGGTTCTTCTGTTCACAAGGTGTTCATCGTGCGAATTTCCCTGCTTGTTCAAACAAGTAGTCATATGCAAACAAGGTTATTTTAAGAATGCAAAAGTCTATGTCTGTCTTGAATTTTGAAAATGCATTTTTTGTAATACAGTGCGATATCAACTCAATATCTTACAGCAAACCTTCAGGAGTCAGGATACCTTCGTAACAGTATGCTTTCGAACTAACCCATGCTTCAGCTAGGACTTTTAAGGGTTATATCGTGGCCGGGTTCACGGTTTAAGAAACAAAGGATAAGGCTCAAATTATTTGTACCCACCCGCTCTTCGTGATGTTCTCCGACCCTAAACTCAGTTGATCGTGCGTTAGACCTTATTTGAGTCTTTGTTCTGATGTTCCAATGATGGTTCAGATGTTGATTATTTCTTTTGGATAGGCAGTCATTTTTGCTTTGGTTGTGAGACCTCTTGCTTGACTTTTGTTATCCCTTTCTTTTTTTTTTTTGCCTGAACTGTTTCCTTTTTGGAATTACAGTCAGCGGGATGCCCCAGTTTCGTAAGTCCTTTTTTCAGGTTTTGACTTAATGGGCTTTTCATTTATGATTTTTTTTGATAATGACTGCCTGTCCCTTTGATTGTTCGGAATCATCATTGTCTTTCCTTGTTCGTAAAGATCTTTTCGGTGCCATTCGTCATGCACTTGGATCAACTGAGAGACTACCCTGCCCCAGGTTATGATTAAGGGTTTTGATTTTCGAAAATAAAAACTCCTACTTCTTTGGCTCTGATGGGTTGACGAGGGATTATCATCCTTATAACTCCAGTGTTTAGGGGTTGAAACAATGCCTGTACTTCATAAGCGGGGTCTGTTCAAAAGCATACTGTAATGATCGCGGTATCGTTTTCGTCATCCTCCCTCAAGAGGTTTAGAATTTTCAATTAAGAGTTGACCATTGCAAAAATATGAAAGCGGTTTTAAGCATAGTAAACATAATTAATCAAGACAGACATGTGTAATGCATTCATGAAATAAAGAGTTTAACATAATAATTGTTTATCTGAACAAGAAAGGAAAAATACAACTTGAATTCAAATGAACAAAAAATTTCTCAATCCTAGCCATGTTTCGGCAATGGAGCATTGATCACGTTGGGAGTCTCAGCAGGCTCGAACTCGATCTCTTTGGCATCGATCATGTTCTGAATTTTGTACTTTAGTGCCCAACAGTCTTCAGTATCGTGCCCCGGGCTATCAGAATGATAAGCGCACCTGGCTTCTGGATTGTAGCTGGGAGAGGAGGTCTTAGGATTGGCAGGAGGGTTGATCACCGCAATCAGGTTCATCTTCAACATATGTTGCAGTGCTTGCGACCATGGCATGTTAATGTTGGTGAACTGCCTTTTAGGCCCGTCCGGCCTTTGCTGGTTTCCCCTCTGTGGTTGGCGGCGTGGTGCAGAACCAGAGATCATGACTGCCCCTGCGTGTTGATCACGGCGACACTTTTGACCGTATGCAGCATTAGATTCCTTCTTTCCCGTGTAAGGCTTTTTATGAATATCAGAAGGTGTGGCCTCTTGAATTTTCCCGCTCTTGATACCAGCTTCAATTCTTTCGCCGGTCAGGATGAGGTCGGTAAATCCAGCAGATGAGTTACCAATGAGGTGGTTGAAGAATGGACCAGACAGGGTCCCCAAGAACATGTCCACAAGTTCACGGTCAGTCAGAGGTGGTTGTACCCTTCCAGCAAGATCCCTCCATTTCTGCGCATATTCTTTGAAACCTTCACTTGATCCTAACGACATACCCTGGAGTTGGGTACGCGTAGGAGCAAGGTCGGCATTATACTGATACTGCTTGTAGAAAGCAGTAGCCAACTCCTCCCAGTTACGAACCTTGGTCCCATCTAGTTGATAGAACCATTCGAGATGAGTCCCTGAAAGACTCTCCTGGAAGAAGTGGATCCATAGATTCTTATCCGCAGAGTACGGCTGAATCTTCCGAACATAGGACCTTAAGTGCAGCTTGGGACAAGACGCCCCGTCATACTTTGAGAAAGTTGGTGCTTTGAATTTATGTGGGATAATCACACCAGTCGACAAACCCAGATCTCCGAAATCCAGCCCAGGTACCTGTTGAACCTCCATAGCTTTCATTCTGTCCTCCAGTTGCTTATACCTGTCATTAGCAGGAGGGTACTGCTCTTCATCAAAATCTGTCTCGTTGTCGGAGACCACTGGACTGGGAACTTCTCTCTCATGATGACTGCTTTTCCCCACAGATGGGGTTGTCCTCTCAGCTTCAACTTGTGGTGTATTCCCAAATCTGCGTCTAGGGCTGAACAGAACAGTCCTCTTCTTTTTCTTATCCTTCTTCAAAAGCAAAGCCTTCAGATCTTGTTGCCCCTGGGTCAAATTCAGGATCAGCTCTTGGAACTGGGCGTTCTGAGCCTGGAGATCCTTGATGGACTGTTCAGCTGATGATCCAGGATTCATGACGATCGGCTGAAATAAACAGCGGAGAAGGGTAAGCAACCTGTCAAAGGGATACCTTCAATGCAATGAGATGTATGACATGCATGCAATGATTTCAAGGATCTCGCGGGATAAACAGAGAAACTTGTTAGAGTTGAAAACCGGTAACTTGATTGAAGAAACTTCCTGTTGTAGAAAATCCTTCCTCAAGGGTCAAAGGCTCACCATATCCAGTGGGTCATAGCCCCTGACAACCTTGGCTAGAGGAAAATAAATCCTCTCTGCCCCTGGCTAGATGTTTGATTCATCATGACCTGCATCACAAGCCCTTGAGATCCTGAAATGGGTTAGGATGTATGCAGGATGCATGCGATGGCATGATGTTATGGTATGCATGGGGTAATGTGAGTGAATCCTGTTATGAGTCCTAATTAAGGACTGAAGCAAAACCTGCAAGAAGCAAATGTTAGGTCACAAGCATGCAGGTAGTCAAGTACTAAGGCACACAAGTCACACAAGAGAGAGCCCTTAGGTTTAGGCTAGCATGGGGTCTAGGTAGTACCCTCTTGAAGTTGGTGGGTTCAACCTGTCCTAATCAAAGTAACCGGGTTCTAGGGTTCCCAATATCACGGGATTGCTTTCATTGTTCATCGTTTCGATTTAGCCACTGAACTGGCGACCGAAATATTCCAGGAAAGCAACCCTCAATTGAGCGTAGTATCGAGTATCAACCAACCTCGGACTGCACCAAAGTCAGTTATCTCACTACCCTAAAGAGGCCAAGATAGTTCAATTAAGGTTCCTAAGGTCTGTTGATGCTTCACGACACCACGCGGAGGCCCCGTACTCTCCTTGACTGAACTCAAGGGTTACCGGTACACACCAAAGTGCCACATCAACGTAGCAGACTGTTTCAACCATGTCGGTATACCCCGCACAGTTCCCTCACAGCCTTGTTGCTACTTTCTAAGAAAGGTATCCCCCAGATCCGGGTTTAGGATCTATAGAACTCCCAAGCAACCCACAATAATAGAGCACACAAGGAAAACAATTGAAAACATAGTTATAAGCTAGCCCTAAGGTACACCTCACTTTAAGTTGTCCCCAGCAGAGTCGCCAGTTCTGTGATCGGTGGATCTGGAACTGACTGTTTAACGCTGGTTCGCGAAATGTCGCGGAAGCAAGAGTCGCCACCGTCTTTTATTTTCTCCAAATGGAAAGGACAAAAGCACAGAAAAATTCCTTAAAGAGATTGCTCTCGGTTCGGGAGGTAGGTTATAGAAAGGGAAGGTGTTAGCACCCTTTCTATCCATGGTTATCCATGGGCTCTTAGATACTTGCTCATATGTTTTCAAATTGCTTGTTTGCTTTTCAATGTGGGTTTAAAAAGTTTCTTTGAAAAATTTCAGATCGACTCATACGTCAGAGTGTTTGAAAAGTTTGCTTTGAAAGCTTTTGAAAATGTGTTGGTGTGAAAAGATGTTTTGATTTGTTTTTGAAATTAGAGCAAGTATCCTTGAGAACCTACCTACCCTAAGGAATTCGTCTGTGTAAATATCCTTTAAAGTAGTGTCATCCCGCCATTGAGAGGTAGGTAGTACCACCGTTGGAGGTGTTCGGGTCAATTCGATGTTCGGGACGTGGTGATCACCAGAGTAATGGGAAGACACCTTAGAAGCTACCCTCATGCCAGGTTCCCGGATCATGAGGACTTACTAAGACATCCTCTACTCGACGATCACCTTTCGAAAGGCAACAGTGAGGCGTACCCTAGGGGTGGTGTGCGCGAATCGTGTGTCACGTTCATTGATATTTGTCTTGTCATGTTTGTCGTGTTCTACGCTCGATTTTAATTAAGACATTCATTCTTGCATGCTTATTTGACAGTTAAAAGTTTGCGGGAAATAAAGCTAAACTATTACAAATGGCGCGGGTCCACATCGCCAAAATTAAACCGGACCCGATTTAGCGGAAAATAAATAAAGCGAAGAGAATAAAGTGCGAACAATATAAATTACAACGCTTTGGGGTAGTTACAAAATTATGATGAGCGACAAAAATAAATCGTGCGAAATTAATAATTATAAACGACGGGCGTTGGACCCTTTTGCAAAAAAGATTAAAATTAATGAGAATTAAAATTAAAGTTTAAAAAGAAAAAAGGTTTTTTTTTTTTAGTATTTTGTATTTTTATGATTTAATATGAAAGGGAATTAATTTGAAATTAAAATAAGACATTAAACCTAATTCTAGTGTTTTTTAGTTTATTATGAAAAAGATTGAATTTTTAACCTAACTTAATATCTAAGTTAATTTACATGCACTTAATTAGGAGAGTAAATAAAATAAATATTATTGTAAAAAGAAAAAAAAAAGTTAAAAAGAAAGGAAATAAAAAGAATTCATTCCTAATTCTACATATTTTAGATTTTGTTATTAAAAGAATTAATGTTGTAAATTAATTAAATTAAATATTTACATGCTAAACAAAATAACTAAAATAATATAATTATTAACCTTTTATCTTTTCCTGAATTTTTCATGATGTTTTTGTGTTTTGATTAAAAAATGATTAGTTAAATAACAGTAATTAAAATATAAATGACAATTAAAACAAGAATAGAAAATAAACAAAAAAAGTATTGAAGGCAAACCAGGGGGGGATAACCCCAAATAAGGAGGTATAGGCCTGGAGATTCTGGCCCATCAAGCATTGAGTTCGTTGACTTTTATGGATCAGGTGTGAAGCATTTGACCAGCATAGCATACTCTTTGATTCTTGGCCTTTGATTGGAATCCCCTGGACACGTGCACGCTTGGATTTGATGGACACACGGTGTACTGGGACGTTAACGCTGCATATGATTAATTGTGGAAAAATAATATTGAGAATGTGAAAGACCTGGGGTTCGAACCCAGGTCAAGGGAATTGCTAACGCTTGCATCAACCACCTGAGCCAATGAACATATCTGATATATAATTAATCAATAAATATAATAAGAGTAAACAAAAGCTAATGCGTCAAAACGCGCGAAATTTCAAAAGGGCCATTCACGCCTTGCCAACTCAGCTTCTTCTTCTTCATTCGTTCTTCTCTGAAAAATAAAAGAAAGTTAACGGGGGTTTTAAACCCCCCCAAAATAGGCAATTCTGAATAATAGCGATTAGGCCACACGCTTGTATAAATTAGGCGCGACCAGTGGAATCGAATCGTCCAGAGGCCCTGATTATGATCCTGGCATTATCGTGTTCCAATTTTACAGAATGAAAGAATCCCCAATTTCAGAAATCTATAACCCTAGCTTTTGCCAATGGCGAAATCTCGTATGGCATAGAAAAACTCAATTAAATGCATCAGTCAGCTGCAAAACCTTATGACAAACATGAATCAATGGACAAAATGCTATAAAAATATGTAAATCATGATGCACGAGTTTGGAATTTTCTTGGTTCAGTTGGGGTCCGTTCTACCAATTCTTTACCTTTGAGTTGAGGTTAGGGATTGGAACACGTCCAGGAGATCACAAGGAAGCAATTGGAATTGGTTTGGGGCCTTGAATCGCCTCCTAGAACGGATTTCAGTTTTGGAATTCTTGGAAAATTTTCAAGTTTGTGTATTGTGTATGAGCGCAGCTTGCAGTCTCTAGGGTTTTGGTTTGTGGTACTGAGTATGTATAGAACATGTTAGGTCAACAAAGTTGGATAGAATCTCATGAATTCAATGGTTTAAGATTTGATTTGCTTAATATCTTTTTCCAATCTTTTTTCATGGTTTTTGATGTCAATTAGTTCCAATCATACCAAATCTTTCCTCATTTGCCTTCACACGAAATATTGAGCCTATAATGTGTATAAAAAGATTTTTCATGTTAAGGTTTATATTTTTCATGAATTAAAATCATTTAAATGAATATAAATTAATATTAATTCAAATAAATAATTAAAAAATATGAGAATACTTCCCTTTGGGCCTAGTGGTCGTGCATAGGCTTGGCATGAAGAAATTTGGAAGAAACTTGGGCCCATTTGCATTTTTAGGCCTTTTGCATCAATGTTGACTTTCAAAAATTTCCAAAAATTTCCCAACTTCCACAAGGCATAACTTGGTCAATTTTTAAGCTTTTCACATGTTCTTGGACATTTTGGAAAGGTCTTTGAGTCCTCTAACCAATGCCTTTGGTCCCATGTCATTTTGATTTACCAATCTCAAGTTATGGCCTTTGACTTAAAGTCACTTTTTGTTGACTTTTGAAAATGACCTATAATGTTGAAATTGATAACTTTTTGTGAGAGCATTTCTTGGACTTGGAACATGAAGATGAATGGTAGGAAATGTCTTTCTCTTCAAAATGAGCTTTGGATGGAATTTTTCTGATAATCCATGTGAAAGTTATGCCCTGGTCAATTTCAGTTGACTTTTCCAGCTGTCCAAATATAGCAACTTTTGCATCTTTGATGATTTCTGAGCCAAATTTTGAGAATCATGATCAAGCATTGATCAAATGATGTTTGTGGCTTTAAAATGATATATTGACCAAAAATTTGAACTTTTGACTGCCAAATGACCATTTTGCCCCTACAGTTGACTGTAGTGCAATCTAGGGTTTTGACTGTGCAATTTTGAGCTGAATGCTTTGAAACTTGACATGAGGATATTTGACCCTCTTTGTGAGCATATGAGACTTGATTGGGCCTTTGAAAAGTTCATTTGCTTGACCAGAACTCAAACCCTAGTATTGACTGTATAGAAGACAGTTGAGCTGCACAATCCTTGGGGCATTTTGTGACCTTGACTTTGACAATTCTTGATGGATATGGGAGGGCAAATTTTGGGGTACAACAGTGTGAAAAGTACTTTTGAATTTTGTTTTGAAATTAAGAGCAAGTATCTAGAGTCGTCTACCTACCCTAAGGAATTCGTCTGTGTAAATGTCCTTTAAAGTAGTGCCATCCCACCATTGAGAGGTAGGTAGCACCACTATTGGAGTTGTTCGGGTCAATTCGAAGGTTCGGGACATGGTGATCACCAGAGCAATGGGAAGACACCTTAGAAGCTACCCTCATGCCAGGTTCCCGGATCATGAGGACTTACTAAGACATCCTCTACTCGACGATCACCTTTCGAGGTAAGGCAACAGTGAGGCGTACCCTAGGGGTGGTGTGTGCGATTTGTGTGTCATGTTCATTTGCATTTGTCTTGTCATGTTATTGGTGATCTAACGTTTGTTTTTATTTTTGTCCATACATTCTTTCATGCCTTGATTTAACAATTAAAAATATTGCGGGAAAGTAAAAATTCTAAGCTATTACAAAAGGCGCGGGTCCACATCGCCAAAATTTCTCGAACCCGATTTGACAGAAAAATAAAGAAAGTAAAGAAGATAAAGAATTAAAAGTACGAGAAATTAATTACATGGCTTTGGGAGAGATACATAAATATTTAAACGAAATAAAATAAATATGCGAATTAAGAATTAAACGAGGGCGTTGGACCCTTTTTGCAAAATTAAATTAAATGGTGACATTAATTAATTAAAAAGAAAGGAAATTGTTTTTTGGTATTTTATGATTTTTAGGATTTTAATGAAAAAAAGAATTAATTAAGATAAATGCTAACCCTAATTCTAGTTATTTTAATTTATTAAAAAAGAAGATTAAAGTTTTACCCTAAAATTAACCCTAATTAATTTATATGCAATTTTAATCACAAAAATAAATATTCAATTATTTAATTATTATGGAAGAAAAATAAAAAAGGATAAAAAAATTAATATGAACCCTAGTTCTATGTTTTTTAGATTTTTATTAAAAGAATTAAAATTAAAACCTAATTTAAAACTAAATTTAATTATATGCAAATTAATTACAAGAAATATTAAAATAATACATATTTATTATTTTTCTTTTTTTTTTTGATTTTTTGGTGTTTTATGTTTTTTATGAAAATAATAAATTAATTAAGAAAATAACAATTTAAAAGAAAATAGAAATAATAATAATAAAAATAAAGAAAGTAAAAAGCTTAGCAAACCTAGGGGGGTTGCAGTCCCCAACATGGAGGTTTTTTTTTTCAGTAATCTGGCCCAATGCTTCAGGCCTGTTTGACTTTCGTGCCAGCATGCATACGTGTTGACTAGAATGCATCGTGTTCTCCAAATCTATGCCTTTGGATTGATGAAGCTGGACGCGTGGACGTTGGATTTGGTGGGTGCATGGTAATCCACTATACTGAATCTGCATGGGAACGTTAACTGAAAAATAATATGGACATAGTGAGGACCTAGGGCTCGAACCCAGGTCTTGAACGTTAACACACACATGCCTTGCCAATCGTACCAAGCGCATTTTCTGTATAATAAAGAACAAACAAATATTATAAGAATAAAAACATGAGTTAGGGCTTTTTAGCGCGAAATTTTAAACTAGCCAATCCACTGATGCCACGAGGTCATCTTCTTCCTCGTTCCTGAAACATAACACATAGGCCACGGTTTTCATGGTGTTCCCTTAGGCATGTTTCTGGAAAATAGCGAATAGGCATTGGATGCTCATAAATTGAGCGCGAGGGTGGATTCATAATCGTCTAAGCACGCTGATTTGAGTCATGGTACTATGGTGGTCTGATTTTACCGCGTTTGGAAACCCCCAATTTCAAGCTTGCAAAACCCTAATCTGCATCGATGGTGAATTCGCATATAGTGCATAAAAATCCAATCAAAATACATGGTTAGCTTTAGAACACATTGCTTAGCATGAATCTGCAAATAAAATGCCATGAATATGCGTAAATTGTAAAGCACGATTATGCAAAAAAGTGAGAAAATTTAGACTTCTGTACAGTGATTCAAAGGGTTATGATTGATGTTTTTGATCCAGGAAGATTGTTGGATGTCCTTGGAAGGAAATGGGATGAGTTTTGTGGCTTGAAACGACCTGCAAATAAGTTTTCAGAATTGAGATTTTTGAGAAAAAAGTGTGAGTTTTATCTTCAAGTTCTTGCGCAGCTTAGTGGTTTTTTCATTAGGTTTGTGTTCAGGCTTAAGTATAGAGTGAATTAGGTCAAGAAAAACAATCCAAATCCTTTGCATTCATGGTTTTTGAGATTTGATTTTTCAAGATCTTTTTCCAATCTTTTTTCATGCTATTTTTGTACAAATCATATCCAATCAATTCCAATTCTTCCATATCTGATCATGCACGAATTATTGAATATATTTCATGCACAAAAGATTTTATTTCATTGGTTTTATATTTTTCATGTATTTTATTTGATTAAATGAATTATTAATAATAAAAAATTCAAATAAATAAATAAAAATGGAGAAAAACTTCCCTTTGGGCCAAATGGTCGTGTGCATGCTTTGGATGATGAATTGTGGAAGAAAAATAGGCCCATTAGCAATTTTAGGTCATTTGAATCAATGTTGACTTTTCAAAATATCCAAAAATTTCCCATCTTCCACAAGGCATAACTTGTTCAATTTTTAAGCTTTGCTCATGTTCTTGGACATTTTGGAAAGGTCTTTGAGTCCTCTAACCAATGCCTTTGGTCCCATGTCATTTAGAGTTACCAATCTCAAGTTATGGCCTTTGACTTAAAGTCCCTTTTTGTTGACTTTTGAAAATGACCTATAATGTTGAAATTGATAACTTTTTTTGAGAGTATTTCTTGGACTTTAAGTATGAATAGGAGTTGTAGGAAATGTCTTTATCTTCAAAATGAGCTTTGGATGGAATTTTTCTGATAATCCATGTGAAAGTTATGCCCTGGTCAATTTACAGTTGACTTTTTCAACTGTCCAAATAAGGAAACTTTTGCATCTTGATGATTTTTGAGCCAAGCTTTGAGAATCATGATCAAGCATTGATCAAATGATGTTTGTGGCTTCAAAATGATATGTTGATCAAAATTTTGAACTTTTGACTGCCAAATGACCATTTTGCCCCTACAGTTGACTGTAGTGCAATTAGGGTTTTGACTGTGCAATTTTGTGCTGAAAGTCTTGAAACTTGGTATGAGGGTGATTTACCATGTTTATAGGCATGTGAGACTTGATTGGAACCTTGGAAACTTCATTTTCTTGATCAAGACCAAAACCCTAGTTTGGCTGTCTTAGGAGGCTCTTACATTGTGCAACCCTTGGGGAATTTTGAAGCTTGACTTTGCAATTCTTGAAGAATATGGGAGGGCAAATTTTGGGGTACAACACATGCCTCATATTCTGCCATGTTGTTGGTGCAGTTGAAACACAATCGGGCGGTGAGTGGAGTATGAGTTCCTTTGGGAGATATGATTACAGCGCCGACGCCGTTACCCAAAGCATTGGAGGCTCCATCAAAATGCATAGACCATCGGGATCCTTCCTCAGGTCCTTCATCCGGTCCACGCACTTCACAATCAGTTACCACCATGATATCTTCGTCTGGAAATTCAAAGTTCAATGACTGGTAATCGTCCACAGGTTGGTGTGCCAAATGATCTTCCAGTACACTTCCTTTGATTGCTTTCTGAGTTGTATACTGGATATCATATTCTGTCAAGATCATTTGCCATCTCGCTATTCTTCCAGACAGAGCAGACTTTTCGAATATGTACTTGATGGGATCCATATTTGAAATCAACAAAGTGGTGTGAGTCAGCATATACTGTCTCAGCCGGCGAGCAGCCCATACCAGAGCGCAGCAAGTTTTCTCGAGCAGTGAGTAACGAGACTCACAGTCGGTAAACTTTTTGCTCAGGTAATAAATAGCGTGCTCTTTTCGGCCAGACTCGTCATGCTGCCCCAGCACACACCCCATTGAATTGTCAAGTACTGTCAAGTATAGTATCAGAGGTCTCCCTTCTACTGGTGGCATAAGAATGGGTGGTTCTTAGAGATATTCCTTTATCTTTTCAAAAGCAGCCTGACATTCATCGTTCCAACGTACTACTTGATCTTTCTTCAGTAATTTGAAGATTGGCTCACAAGTAGCGGTTAGATGTGAGATGAATCGGGCAATATAATTCAGTCGTCCCAGAAAGCCTCTGACTTCTTTCTCTGTCTTGGGAGTTGGCATCTCTTGTATGGCTTTCACCTTGGCAGGGTCCACCTGAATACCTTTATCACTTACAATGAAACCTAGCAATTTTTCGGACCTCACCCCAAAGGTGCATTTGTTGGGATTCAACCTCAGCTTGTATAACTTCAATCGGTCAAACAGCTTCCGCAGATGATCAAGGTGCTCCTCCTCAGTTTGGGACCTTGCAATCATGTCATCAACATATACCTCAATCTCATGATGGATCATATCATGAAATAAAGCAACCATGGCACGTTGGTAGGTTGCCCCAGCATTTTTCAACCCGAACGGCATGACCTTGTAGCAGAAGGTGCCCCACTGAGTCACAAAGGTAGTCTTTTCCATATCTTCCGGAGCCATCTTGATCTGATTGTATCCTGAAAAAACCATCCATGAAGGAGAACATCTTGTGTTGAGCAGTATTGTCAACAAGAACGTCGATGTGAGGCAGAGGGAAATCATCCTTAGGGCTGGCCCTGTTCAAATCCATGTAGTCGACACACATTCTGACCTTACCGTCCTTCTTTGGCACTGGCACCACGTTGGCAACCCACTGAGGGTAAGAGGTTACTGCTAGAAACCCGGCGTCGAATTGCTTCATAACCTCGGCTTTGATCTTTTCGGACATCTCTGGACGCATGCGGCAGACCTTTTGCTTTACCGGAGGGCAGTCTTCCTTGGTAGGCAGGTGATGAACCACAATGTCGGCATCCAAACCAGGCATGTCTTTGTATGACCAAGCAAAGATTTCCATGTAGTCATGCAGCATCTGGATCAAACGTTGCTTCACGCTGAGCTCTAGATTGGCACCGATCTTGACCTCTTTTCTATCTGTCTCAGTACCCATGTTTACTATTTCCACCGGCACTTCATGTGGTTGAATGGCCCTCTCTTCTTGAAGTAGCAGTCTTGCGAGTTCACCAGGCACTTCGCAATCATCTTCACCTTCGTCTTCGGCCAAGTTGATCGGATTCTCGAAGTCATAATTGGTGGTAGCAGAGCTGTTACCAGTGAGATCCAGAGTGGATTGAAACCTGTATAAGTGAGTGTGTGTAAATATAGCTGTTTTGCAATATATAACACAGAAAGAAAAAGAGCGCAAGATTTGAAATGCAACAAACGTTCAATGTTTTGATTAATGATATATGGAAATGTCATACAAAAAAGCCCTCACAAATGGAGCTACGATGCCCCGGGTAGGACACCGAGCCAATAAAAGTTTCAACATATTGTTTGTTACAAATTGAAAATCAAAAGAGTTAATTACTGCGTGACAAATGTAATTGGTGTAAAATCATTTGCCGTCCAGTTGCTTGGTCCGTTGCTGGTGGTTGGATAGATCCAACTGTCAAACTCTGCTTCCTCTACGTCCTCCTCGATAGCATTCACCCTTGGGTTGGTGATAAACACCGGAGCATTTCTGATCCTTTCCTTGCGCACAGCCCTCTGAGCCTCTGCAGTAAAGCCCAGCCCAAACTTGTCATTCTTTTGAGTGAAGTCAGGAAGCTGACCCCAGTTTGCACAATTGCCTTTCTCGATTACAGCCCGGGCATCCTTCAAGGACGCCATCTTCAACGGAAAGTCTTCTTCAACCACTGTTTCAGCTGATGCCAACGTTGGAGGTACTTCCTCAAAATGCTGAAAGGGGGTTTCAATAAACTCCCCGTCCATCTCGATATACCGGAATGAATTCAAGTGATTAACCATGTATTCCTCCTCACCCTGCACAGTAACAATCTTCCCTTTGACAGGGTATTTGAGCTTTTGGTGTAGAGTGGATGTTACTGCCCCAGCTTTGTGAATCCAGGGTCGACCCAATAAACAGGAATAAGATGGAAGAATATCCATTACATAGAACATTGAGTCGAAGACTTGGGAACCCACACGGATAAGAATGTCTACCTCACCGTGCACCATCCTCTTAGAACCGTCGAAGGCTCTAACAATGATGTTACTCGGTTTCAATTCCAGGCCCTCACACTCCAAGCGATCCAATGCCTTCTTGGGCAAAACATTCAGGGAAGAATCGGTATCCACCAACACGTGTGCGAGAGTAGTTCCCCTGCACTCTATAGAGACGTGCAGGGCATCATTGTGATTTTTCCCTTTGGCGGTAAGGTCGGCATCTGAGAACCCCAAACCATTGTCAGCTGTCAAATTAGCCACACAGTCAGTGAATTGATCTGCAGAGGTCTCTTGCGGCACATGGGCCGTTTTCAGAAATGAAATCAGGGCTTTTGCATGGGCCTCTGAGCATAGCAGCAATGATAGCATAGAGATTTTGGAGGGGGTATGCCCCAGCTGTTCAACAACATTGAAGTCACTCTTTTTAATAATCTTAAGGATTTCCTCCATCTCTTGTTGGGAGGCTTCAACAGCAGTCTTTTTTGGTTCCTCCGTCCTGGCAGGCAAATCGGTAGCAACTTCTTTGCCCCGAGCATCAGAGGACTCGGCGGCAGTAGTAGACACAGGAACTTGATTTGGAACATGCACACTTGCGGGTGTAATGATAAGAGGCTTTCGGATAACTGGCGGTGCAATATCAGGCGAGAAGAGCCTGCCACTGCGAGTAATCTTGGCGGGACCAGTGATGTTACTGATACTGGTACCGGTGTTGAACTCCTGCTTTACTCCAAGCACATACACGTCGGCCCCATAATGCCATGGGACAGCTTTATCAGACTCATAGGGGAGAGGCCCCGGAACAGTAATAGTAATGGGTGCAACAGACATAATTTGGACTGGCTTCCTCGGGGGAGCTTTGGTAGGATTGTAAATTGTGACAACAGATACTTCTTCAGTGGAAACAAATGGAACAGCATTTTTCTTGAACAGAATTTCTTTGTTATCCATCAGGCTTTGGATGCCTGATTTCAGCAGCGAACAACCGGTAGGGATAACAGCGCACAGGAGGCAACCCTCGCTACAACCCGGAAATAAACTGGCTAGTAGTAAGTTCCTCTTAACAGTCAACAGAGGGGTAGCAACATCATTCACCGAAACAGCATACAAATCTTCCTCAATGGCATTTACTCTATGCTGGGGCATAGGAGCAGTTACAACATTTGGCCTCTCAGGCGCCTCAAACTGAATTTCCTTCGCGTCGATAAGATCTTGAACTTTATTTCTCAGGGCCCAGCAATCATCAGTAGTATGCTTGGGGATATCAGAATGATAAGCACAACGGGCATTTGGGTTATACTTAGGAGATGCAGTATTCACGACCTTCGGAGCCTCTTTGATGGTCACCAAGTTGGTTGATAACAGCTGTGGTAAGATTTGTGACAAGGTCATACTCAGCCTAGTATACTACCTCTTAGGCCTTTCACCTCTTTGTTGATTGTACTGCTGAGGAGCAGCAACAGGTTTTGAAATGACCAAGGCATAGACGGCTTGGCGACTTTCTGGCTTGACTTGTCTTCTAGGACCATAGACGGCACTTGCTTCTTTCTTGAAAGGCCTCTTCTCAGTACTTGCGGAGGCAGCTTTCTGTATATTTCCTGACCTGATGCCAGCTTCAATTCTTTCACCCGTCAGAATCAAATCCGTAAACCCAGCGGAGGAGTTACCAACCAAATGATTGAAAAATGGACCAGACAAGGTCCCTAGAAACATATCAACCAGCTCACGATCAGTCAATGGAGGTTGCACCCTGCCAGCCAAATCTCTCCATTTTTGTGCATATTCTTTGAACCCTTCGCCCGTTCCTAGAGACATACCCTGAAGTTGGGTACGCGTAGGAGCGAGATCAGAATTGTATTGATATTGTCTGTAGAATGCGGTTGCCAAATCTTCCCAGTGTCGGATACTAGTTCCATCTAGTTGATAGAACCACTCAAGCTGTGACCCCGAAAGGCTATCTTGGAAGAAATGGATCCAAAGGTTCTTATCTGCCGTGTAAGGTTGGATCTTCCTTACGTACGACCTTAGATGCAGCTTTGGACAGGAAGCCCCGTCATATTTGGCAAAGGCAGGCGCTTTAAACTTGTGTGGGATTACTACCCCAGAAGATAAGCCCAAATCTCCGAAATCCAGCCCCGGAACATTCTGAATCTCCATGGCGCTCAAGCGGTCCTCTAATTGCTTGTATCTGTCAGCAGCGGGAGGGTATTGTTCGTCATTGTAATCCGTCTCATTGTCAGAGACTGCAGGACTAGGAGCTCCTCCCCCTTGGGGACTATCTTTCTCTGCAGAGGAAGTAGTTGGATCAGCCTCATTATGGAGTGTGTTCCCAAACCTGCGTCCAGCATTGAACAACGTAATCCTCTTCTTCTTCTTCTTCTTTAGGAGCAGAGCCTTCAACTCTTGCTGACCTTGGGCCAGGCTTAGGACCATCTCTTGAAACTGGGCACTTTGGGCCTGAAGGGCCTTGATTGCTTGCTCACTGGATGGATCTGGATTCATGATGACTGTTCAAATAAACAGCGAAGAAGATTAAGCAACCTGTGAAAAAAGGGTACCTGCTATGCATATGGTGCAATGAGATGCGTATGTTTTATGTTTTCAAAGACAAACAAGATTCAACTTTGTAGACAAAAGTGAAACACACTTCATTAGATTCAAATTTTAAATTGTTCAACAACTTGCCCTTAGGCATTACAGGAATGAAAAATACTGAAAAGGAAATAAAAGCTGTAAAAGGAAATATCCAAAGCCCATCAGTGCTCCCATGGCCTCCTCTTCTCAGTGTGGATGTAGTTATTCAGGACCCGCTCCTCCTCCAATTGCTTAGTCAGCCTCTGGATCTTTCGTTCCTGTTCGTTGAACTTTTCCCGATAAAAATCCCGTTCTTCCTTTAGCTGCGCCCAAGATCTCTTCATTGTGTCAAAATCGGTGGGTATCTGAGGAGGGAGGACAGTTGGAGGAACCCCATCTTCATCAGGAGATTCAAGAATGATAGGTCTGACAGCTTCGTACGGCATACCTAACTTCTGAGCACGGATGCGGACCCATCTGCAATAGGGTTCCATTGGTAGAGAAGTCTTTGGTCCCAATTCATGTGGGTCAGCTTTGTGAATTCTGTCCCAAGCCTTAATGAATCCATGGCGTAGTTTGTCACTGTCTACCTGGAATTCAAAATGGAAGTGAGGAACCAACATTTCATGAGGCCCTACTCTTCTGGCTCTTCCGAACTGGCGGAGAGCTAAACATGGATTATAAGAGATTCCTCCTTGGATACCAATCAACGGAACATTAGGGTATTCTCTGCAACGATCAATAACAGCTACCTCATCCAAACCTCTGAGAGTCCAAGTGATGTCATTATCAGTGAGAGACATTAACCTATGAGCCCAACCCTTTCCTTCTTCATTCTTCAGCACGAACTTAGGAAGGTGCGAAATAAACCACCTCACTAGCAAAGGAGCACAACACCACGGAGTTCCCCGTTTTCGGGCAGTACGAGCATAGAGTTGTTGCAGGATATCACCCAAAAGAGTGGGTACAGGATTCCGAGACATGAAGATCTTTATGGCATGGATACTGATAAAGGTGTCAGGATTGGGAAACAATACCAGACCATAGATTAAAAGAGCCAGAATGTCTTCGTACGCCTTGAAGTCCAAGTCATTCCAGAAATCATTAGCTTTGCCAACCAGAAATTTGACCAAAAAGCCCTTAACTCCACTTCTAGTTTCCCAGTTAGCCAATACCTCTTCTTTGGTCAAGGGGAGAACTGCAGCAACCTCTTCAGGCCTAGGAGTCTTTTCCAAACCAGTGAATGGAGTTTGCTCCAAAACAGGGATACTAAGCAAATCAGAGAATTCTTCCAGGGTAGGGACCAGCTGGAAGTCTTGAAAGGTAAAGCAATGATACAGGGGGTCATAAAACTGGGTCAGAACACTTATCAGTTGTTGGTCCCACTTTGCAGTGATCAAGCCAAGGAGAGAACCATGCCTCTTGATGAAGGAAGTAGTGTTTGGAATCCTACCAACCAAATCTTTGAGCAAAGTTGGTGGTTGAACAAAGTTGAGCCGGATAGTATTCCTACGCACGGGCATCATGATGTCCTACAAAACAGAGCAAAGATGAAACTTTTTGTCTTTGAAATGGGTTAGTCCTTATACAGGATTCATGCAATGGTATGATGGCATGATGCTATGATGAAGCACACCACAAGTATTCACACAGGCAAGCATGATAAGGCACACAAATCACACAAGACAACCCTTAGGTTTCAGGCCAGCATGAAGTTTAGGTATTACCCTCTTTTGGTTTCGTTGGTTAAAACCTGTCCTATCAAAAGTAACCGGGTTCTAGAGGATCTCAAATCATTGACTACCCTCAATCGGTCATAACTCCAGCATCGCAATCTTTTCTTGCGGCCAGAACCATCGCGAGAGTTTAGCCTCAATGAGTGTAGCATACTGCTACTGTTCTACGGCCAAGTTTGGTCAATTTAAGGTTCTAAGGTTTGTTGGTGTTTAGTGACTCCTTATAATACCCATATTCTCCTTGTTGCAACACAAGGGATATAGGTACAGACCAAGGTGCCACACCAACGTAGCCACTGCTTCACCCATGTCGGTCTACGCCGGACAGGTCCCTCACAGATTATGCTACCTAAAAAGGGTATTCCCCAGATCCGGGTTAGGATCTATGAAACTCCGATGCAAAGCCCACAAATATAAAAGCAAACAAGGCAAACAATTGAAAATAAAGGTGATCTAAGCCCTAAGGTTACTCCATTTTTAATTAACTCCCCATCAGAGTCGCCAGTTCTGTGATACGGTGGGAGAACTGACTTGGTTTTGCGTTTGTTTTTGCAAATGTTTTGGTTGAGCAAGAGTTGCCACCGACTTTTTATTTTATCCTAAGGAAAGGTTAAAAAGCACAGCAAAAACCTTTGAGATGTTTTCTTGGGTTCGGGGAGTAGATTATAGAAAGGGAAGGTATTAGCACCCTTTCTATCCATGGTTATCTATGGGCTCTTAGTTACTTGCTTAGATCAACTTGCCTTGATTTTTCAATTGTTTGAAATGGTGCTTTGTGTGTGTGGATTTGAAAATGTTTTGAAAAGAAGCCAATGTGGTGGCAACCTTTGTAATGATCCATGTTGGGATGTATACAAAGGTGTATGTCTTTTGAAAAGGTTTTCATTGTTTTTGAAAGTTGTTTTTGAAAGTGTAGTGATGTGTGGTTTGAAAAATAGGCAAGTGTTTTGTTTTGCAAGTTGGCAAGTAATTAAGAGTTATCTACCCTAAATTTCTCAAAGATTATTGCTATGTTTTAACCCTTTTAACAAGTTTGTTCCACCATTGCATTTGGTGGACAATCTTATGTTAGGATATGAAAGGGACGGGCGCGGGTCATCGTTTAGACCATAATTGCAATGGTGCCAAGTATCTTTGGGCAATGTTTTCTTTAAGGGACTTGATCATTTTTAGGCAACTTTCGAAAGCGTCATCGAGGGACTATGATCATTTGATTATTTGTTTTGCCCAAAGAGACCTAACATGCAATATGGCCCATTTATTGAAGGCAACAAGTGGAATACCCTAGGGGTGCAAGTGTGATTAGTGTTGTCCATTTTCATGCTTGTTTATCTTGAAATTAGGTCAAACTATTTTTGTTATTTTTGATTCGCATACAAACCCTAATTCTAACATGGTATATTTAGAAAGCATTAAAGTGCGAAAAATAAAATTACTAAACTATTACAACACAATATATGGGAAGGGGGTACAAATGTTCAAATGGGGGTATTTTGACAAGGAATTTAAATCTAGACTATTACATCAATATTGAATTATTTACAAGATATTTAATTGCACAAATTAAATAAGATAAATAAAATAAATATGCAAGATGCAAAAAATGTTTTTATATGTATGAAAAAGAAGTGTTTTTATGTATGAAGGAAACAAAAATAAAAAAATATTAATTTTTGGAGTTTTTATGTATTTTAGGGCAAAACCCTAATTTCATTAAGTAAATGTATTAATTATTAATATATACAATATTTAATCAATTATGTACAAAAATAAAATAAAAATGAAGTATATTTGTCAAAAAGGTATTTTTAATATTAAATATTAATAAAAAATAAAAGTGTGTATATTTTGTATTTTAACCTAAATATACTAATATATATATAAATATTTGTATTATTTACTAAATATATATTATATATACAAAATAATAACATTTAATATTTATAAAAAAAAATTATATTTTATATAAAATATTTTCAGAAGATAAAACAAAATAAAAATGAAAAATAAAATGTATTTGCATTATTTTAGTATTTTTCAAATAAAAGTATGTTTATATATTTATTTATGTACAAATAACCATCTAAACAAATAAATGCCTAATAAATTAAAAAATGGTTTAAAAAATTATTTTTATATTTTTAATATCATGAGGAAAAATAAATAAGTCAGAATAAAAAAAGAAAAGTCAAAAAATCATGAAAATAAACATAATGGGCCTAGGGGGTGTCAAAGTAACAAAAGGGTGTAAAAAGAAATAGGAAACAAAGCCCAGCCCACGTGGAGCTTCTTCAACCTCCAGCCATTCTTGTTCAAAAACGCGCGCTTCTCAGGCTTGTTCAAACATCCTGATTCCTTGAGTTTTAGCAAAAACTTACAACACCAAAAATGTTAAGCATCCTCTCACGAGTTCACACATATAAAGAACATGATTTAACTCTCAGAAATGAGAGAGAATTTCTTCTCCCCCAATTCTTAACCTAATTTTTGTTCCATGTTCAGACTTAAAATTCTCTAAGCATACATAATATAAATGAAATCTAATTACATGGGCATGTTCAGGGCTATGAATGTGACATGTTTTCTTCACAAACCTAAAGCTAACAATGCCTATATTGAGAGATAGAACTTCATGAATATACTTGTTCAGTTAGAATCGTGCCTTGCAATGGAGGAGCTTTCAAGGCAAGATGATGATTTGTACAGCTTGCCTGAAGTGTAGTGATGTTATTCCAATGCTTGGTGTGTTTTGAATCGTGCCAAATCAAGCTGCAGAAGTCCACCTGCAAGATAGAAAAATGGAAATGGCAAATGGTGCTATAGCTGTTACAGTCTTAGTTCAAGGTTTGGAATAGTTTATATGGATATTATGGAATGTGTTTGAAGTGTTTTTGGCCAAGATGCACGATGGAAATGAGTTGTGGGATTCAAGTTGCAGGGATGCCTTGTTTTGGGAAGTTCAATGGTGATTCTGTGAATGGGGAGGCAATGGAGATGTTAGGGTCGTGTTCTAGCTCAGAATGGATGTTTAGAATGTGCTTGATAACTTTGCTTAAGTCTTGGTTTACAGGAATGATAGTTGGTTTGTGTTATGCTATGTTTCTTCACACTTAAGCAAAAGATGGCCACTTGGTGTTTTAGACTGATGCAAGCCCCCAAGCTATGCTGCTAACCTTCCCCTTGATCAGTGTGTTTTGTTCATAAACTTGTGCCTCAGAGATTTTCTTTGTACCTTCTTGATTTACCAATTGACATAAAGTGCAACTTTTCAAGAATGGCTAATTTGCTTTTTCTATAAATGGCTTAGTTCAACATGTAATGCTTAAACTCATAAAACAAGGCCTTGGCACAATGAGTTAGCATTAAATTAAGGAGTGTAATTGAGATGAAAGACCTGTAATCAAGGAAAGCATGCTGGATTCAAAATGGCACAAATGTATGAACATGTAACTTGGCCAAATCAAAAGTGAGTTTTTCACATATTGCCAAATTCGATTCTCCCTAACCATGAGGTTGTTTGATGAGTTCTTGGACATTTTGGAAAGCTTGGAATGTGTACTACAATCCATATTTGAAATGCAAATTGAAATTCCAAGTGGAAGTATGTGAAAATGGTCTTGAAGTTAGGTAAAAACCTTGTCTAAAATAGGTCAAATTTTCTCTAAGTTAAGAATGGTTTGGTACCCTTGTTCCAAAAATTGTAACTTGAGCTACAAGCTTCTTTTGGGAAAATTTCGTGAATCAAAGTTGTAGATTTTGCAATAGGCTACAACTTTCATGTTTTGACTTTTGCTTGAATCCAAATGAATCTTGGTGAGAAAGTGGGGCAAAGTTAGGAAAAAATTAGGGTTTTTCATAACTTAGAAAAATTCTAAGTTATGAAAAATCTTCATTTCAAACCCTAATTTACAATTCTTGATTTCTTGATGAACAAGTTTCATGACTTGGCATGTTTTTATGAAAAATGAATCTTGACACTTGATTTTGACCAAAAAGTCAAAGTTTGACTTTTCAGTATACAGTCAAAATTGATCAATTGACTGGGAAATTCAACTGTCAATCTTGTGCATTTGGGATCTTTTGAACTTGTTGAGCATGTCAAGACAATTCCATGGGGTCCTTGAGTCCATATGTGAGCTTGGTTTGCCATTGTCTAGGTCAAACAGTCAAAAATTGCCTTTGTGCAGTCAAAACCCTAAAAATGACCATTTTGCCCTTTTGATGATCTGATCAAATTTCTTGTGGAATTGTGATCCAAACTTGATCAAATGGTCCATGTGAGTTCATAATGTTGATGTGGGTCAATTTTCATGAGATTTGACTGTCAATTGGCCACAGTTGACTTTTTCCCCAATACAGCTGATTTCTAGGTCAACTGTCCAATTGACTGGGCAAAATTTGGAATCAAGACTTGAAACTTGGTATGGATAAACTTGGGAGTCCAACATGAAGCATGAAAATCATCTTAGGCATTTTAGGTCAAAATATCTTTGTTCAAACACAAACCCTAATTTGGGTCAACAGTGCAAGGAGAAGTCTTGAGCAGAGGAAACCCTAATTGGATCTTGAGCTCCAAGGGTTTTGTGATGAGAAAATGTTGAGGAAATGGGAGGGCAAATTTTGGGGTACAACACTCGGCAACGGCATAGGCGCTGTGATCACATCTCCTGAAGGATGTCATACTCCCTTCACTGCAAGACTTTGTGTCAACTGTACCAATAATATGGCGTAATATGAAGCGTGTATTATGGGTCTCAAAGCCGCCATAGATTTGGGAATCAAGTCCTTAAAGGTATTTGGAGATTCAGCCATAGTCGTCAGTCAGATCAAAGAAGAATGGGACACGAAGCACCCTAATCTCATCCCTTACAAAGAACATGTGTTGACATTAATCCCACATTTTGAGGAGATTACCTTTGAGCATTTTCCACGAGAGGAAAATCAACTAGCGGACGCGCTAGCCACTATGTCGTCTATGTTTAAAGTCAGGTGGGATAACAAGGCTCCCCAAATCACCATTGAGCGGATGGATGAACCATCTTACTGTCACGAGATCGATACTGAAGAAGTAGTGGACAAGCCTTGGTTCCATGAAGTTAAGAGGTATCTCGAAGCCCAAGAGTATCCGGAGGGAGTTCGGTCAATGATAAGAAGTTCTTGAGAAGATTTTCTGCTAAATTCATCCTCAATAATGGAATCCTCTATAAACGCAACCACAACTCTACTTTGCTTCGTTGTGTAGACTAGAGTGAGGCAGAATAGATCATGGCTGATTTACACGAAGGTACCTTTGGCACTCATTCTAGTGGGAACACGATGGCTAAAAAGATCCTACGGGCAGGATACTACTGGTCCACCATGGAAGTGGATTATTATCAACATTCACGAACTTGTCACAAGTGCCAGATCTATGCTGACAAAGTACATGTACCTCTGGTTCCCCTAAATGTCCTGACTGCTCCTTGGCCCTTCGCAAATTTGGGGCATTGATATGATTGGAGAGATAAAACCCACAGCTTCTAATGGACACCGCTTCATCTTGGTTGCCATTGATTACTTCATGAAGTGGGTCGAAGAAGCTTCATTCGCTTATGTTACCAAGAACATTGTGGCCCGATTCATCAAACAGAATCTCATATGTCGGTACAGTATCCTAGAGAGAATCATCACAGATAATGGTACCAATCTCAACAATACTATGATTACCGCACTATGCGTGCAATTCAAGATCTAGCACTATAACTCCTCTCCTTACCGGCTGAAGATGAATGGCGCTGTAGAAGCCGTAAATAAAAAATCAATAAGATCATACAAAAAATGACAGTGACCTATAAGGATTAGCATGATATGTTACCGTTTGCTCTCCATGGTTGTCGTACCACGACGCGCACGTCAACATGGGTAACTCCTTTCTCTTTGGTATACGGTATGGAAGTTGTCCTACCAATTGAAGTCCAAATACCTTCTCTGAGAATCATAAAAGATGCAGGGTTGAATGAAGATGAATGGATTCAAACTCGACTCGACTAGTTGAACTTGATTGATGAGAAAAGGCTTACAGCTGTTTGTCATGGTCAGATGTACCAAAAACACATGATCAAAGCTTTTAACAAGAAGGTCAAATGTCAGGTATATCGGGTTGGTGACTTGGTAATCAAGCGTATCATATTGCCACAAGGTGATCCCTGGGGAAAATGGACTCCTACATACGAAGGACCATTTGTGATCAAACACATATTCTCTGGTGGAGAAATGATCTTAACAATTATGGATGGCGAGACGACCTTTCGCACCCTGTAAACGCGGACATAGTCAAAAGATACTACGCATGAATAAAGACCCGCTAGGTCGACTGGCCTAGGCAAAAATTAGGACATCCCGGTGAACCAAAAGGGTTCGGGTAAAAATTAGGGATAAAATACAAAAAAAAATTATACACCCGGCAAGCTGAAAACCTGAAAGGGCGGCTTGGGGAAAAAAGGGTATCTCGGTGGACTGAATACCCGAAAGGGCGGTCCAAGAAAAATTTAGGGATTAAAAGCGTATGACTATGTCCCGTTGGATCACCTTACAGATAACCTTTAGTATCCGCAGACAAACTCAAGCGATTCTAATCAATCCAATCGGCCTCGGACAAAGCAGCAAGTGGATGAGACGCTCAGAGACGCGAAGGCTATAGAAGAATAGGAACCCCATGGGATTATTTCACATGGCTATTGTTGTACCCAAAAAATTTCCCTCTCACTTATCAAGAATTTTCTCACAAGATCTCCCTTGACTCAAGACTGCATTAGGGTTTGATCAGCTCAAGACACCTCCTTAAGCACTGATGACCAAAATTAGGGTTTGAGTTTGAACAAGTATTTTTTAGCTTCCAATTCCCCATACAACTTTAATAGATCATTTTTGACCCCCAAGATTACTCATGCCAAGTTTCAAGCCTTGGATCACACTTTTGCTCAATCAATTGAGCAGTTGACCTAAAAATCAACTATATTGGGGGAAAAGTCAACCATGGCCAATTCACAGTAAAACTTCATAATTTTGTATCCCCATCAACATTTTAAACTCATATGTATCATTTGATCAAGTTTGGACCACAACTCTTCAAGAAATTTGATCAAATCTCCAAAAAGGGCAAAATGGTCAAAAATAGGATTTTGACTAGGAAAGGGCAATTTCTGATTTTTGACCTAGCAAATGGTTAATTGGTTTAAGACATGATCTCAAGAGTCCAATTGCATCATTTTTGACTTAATGACATGGTTCAAAACATTGCAAAACCATTGGATTGACAAATGAATTTTTCAGTCAACTGATCAAAAGTCAATTGTATACTGAAAAGTCAAACTTTGACTTTTTGGTCAAATTCAAGTGCCATAGATCAAAATTCATCAAAACATGTCAAAATTTGAAACTTATTCATCAAGAAATCAAAAATTCAAGATTTCATTTTGAAAATTCAAAATTTCTAAACTTAGAAATTTTTCTAAGTGTTGAAAATTTCTTTTTTTTTCATAACTTTGAGCAAACTTTTCACCATGATGCAAAATGATTCAAGAGAAACTTCCAACATGAAAGTTTTATAACTCCATGAAATATATAACTTTTCTTTACACAACTCCTTCCAAAAATGTTTTTATATCAAGTTATAATTTTAAGAACATTGGGCCATGAAACAAAACACTTAGTGAAATTTTGCCCTAATTTGGTCAGGATTTTGACCCAATATCATGGCACTTTTTCATATAGTTCCAATGGGAATCTTCAAAATCAATTCAAAGATGGATTGTAGAGAATATTTCAAGCTTTCCAAAATGTCCAATAACTCCTTGAGATCATTCTTGAGTAGGGAGAATCGAAGAGATGAAGTTAGGGTTTTATCACTTTAATTACAAGTCATTTTATTGATGAATAAAATTCAAATTCAAATCATGATGCATAAACACTACTTTACAGGCCTCAAACTTGTTAGGCACTCCATAATTAATGGTTTACACAGCTGTTAGAGGCCTCACTTCAAGGGTTCAATGCATGGACATGCTTTTTATCCATTTTTGGAAGAAAGGTCACATTGCCATTTTGATAGTGACTTTTTGTACAAAACTTGTTATTGAACCTTACACTTGTTCTCTTCTGATCAAACAGGTCTTATAGCTCATGATAAATGTTTCAAACACTTACAATCACCCATCCCATGCTTGTACCTCTTCTTGAAACTTGTTTCCCTCTTTTCTTCAAAATCAAGTAACCTAGCCAAAAGCTAAGAACTTGTAATTTTGACTTGCCAATGCACTCAAACACTTTTTTTTATACATACACAAACCATTTGACACAAACACACGAATGCTCAATCCTTGAAAGAACCAAAAAACTTAAAATTACACTACACACTTCCATTTTCACACAAACTGGCCAAAAACTTGAAACTCATAATCTACTCTTGCGTTTCTTGGCCTTTTGGTTTCTAAAGTTTCTAAACATCATATAGAAGTGATCCCACACCCTGTTATAGAACTGTAACACCATTAACACCATCCTCTATTTTCAAAAACTCTACTTTGCATATTGACTTCTCCAGACCATTTCAGCCATCCATTGTTCAAGCTAATCATTGCATTAGCTCCCTAGGACCTCAAGGAAGCTAACTTGGTCATCACCATCACTTGAAACAAGCTCAAACTCAAAACACGATTTCCAATTTTGAGGTAAGTTTTCTCAACTTTGAACTCTTCATATAGGCATCATCAATAGTTTATTTGTGAACAAAACATGTAGATATCATTGCCCTGAAGCTAACCATGTCCATAGTTTCCATTAATTTTGCTTGAGCTTAGAGAATTTTGAAACTGAAATTTCTGAGATTTTTAGGGTTCAGATTAAGGCCATTAAAATTCATGCTTATCTTTGATCTAAAGTTTTAATGCTTTACATTTCTGAAACCGTGAGAAAATTTGCTACAAGTTTCATGTTTACAGTTTTCATTTTTGATGAGAAATGAGCAAGTTACAGTTGGTCTGGCTGGAGGTTGAAGATGAAGTCATCAGGGCGCGTTTTGCCTTTCATATTTATTGATTTTCCTATGTTAACTGATGTATAGCCACCTCAGTGGTAGAAGCGCGTGCCTGTAACCTTTGGGACCTGGGTTCGAGCCCCAGTGGTACCCTTTTAATTTTTTCACATTTTTGCTTTTATGATTTTTGTCTTTTTGGCAGGCGCTGGGCCTCTTTGGGCCTGGCTTGTTTTTATTTATTTTTGCTAGCTAACTCCCTGCAGGCTGTTTGCACCCCTGGCCCAAGTTTTTTTATTTTTCTTTTTTATTTTTATTCATTTCATTTTTATTCTCTTAAATATTTTTCCTAATATTAAGAAATCATAAAAAAATAGATTTTCATTTTAACTTAGTTGATTTTATTTTTCTCACAAAAAAATATTTTATTTAACTACACATTATTTATTTTTATGGACTAGTCTTGTAAATTAAATTAAAACTAGGTTAGTATTTAATTTCTCTTTACACCTATTAAAATATATTATTTTAATATAAAAAAGGGCAAAAATATTTTATAATACTATAAATATTTTTAAGACAAAAATACCAAAAAATACTTTTTCTAAACTTATTTTCTTTAATCAATTAATGAATTAGGGTTTTATTAATGTTCTTTTCTTAGTGAAATAAGTTTACTTTTAAGTATAATTAATTTCTCTAAATTAATTATATTAAGATAAAATCCCTTTTTCCTAAAAAATCAAACATATATCCATTTACTTTACATTTTGCATTTTTGTACATTTATTCATTTGGTACATTGTATCCATTTAAATTCCTTGTACATTGATACCAATTCAATATGGTTGTAATAGGCTAATTAGGTTTTATATTCTTGCAATCCCCATTCAATTTGTACACCCTCCTCCCACAAATGTTGTAATAGTGTAGTAACTTTAAATTCCGCAATTTATCGCTTTTATATAAAACATGCTAGTAATTAGGGTTTGTATGGAAAGACTAAAATCAATACTTAGAAAATCCTAATTCAAGACAAAAACAAGCATGAAAACAATACATTTTCACACAAGCACCCCTAGGGTTATTCCACTTGGTTGCCTTATACAAAATGGCCATATTACGCATCTAAGGTGTCTTAGCAAAAACAAGAAAATACAAGATCATAGTCCCTCGATGACGATATCTAAGTTGCCTTTCAAATGATCTTAGTCCCTAAAAAGAATGATAAGATACCTTACAACATTGTTAATCATGGTTATACGATGACCCACGCCCGTCCCGTTTACATCCAAAGATAAGGTTACTTACCAAATTAATGGTAAGATAACAATGTCAAAGGAAAAGGAAACGAACATGAAAGACTTTTTGAGTACGTAGAATGCTCCTAATTACTTGCTCAATTTCAAAACAAAACATCCTTGCTATTTTCAAACACCTACACTTTCAAAACATCTTACAAATTGAAAACATTTTCAAAAGATCAAACATCTTTGTATACATTCTTACAAACAAGAATCATTACAAAGATTGCCTAAACAATGGCCTCTTTACAAAATACTTTCAAAAACCACACTAAGCACAATTTTCAAAAAAAAAGTAAGTGATCTAGAAAATAACTAAGAGCCCATGGGAAACCATGGATGAAAAGGGTGTTAATACCTTCCCTTTTCATAATCTACTCCCCGAACTCAAGAAATAATCTCAAAGGTCTTTCCTGTGATTTTTCACCTTTCCTTTTGGATAAAAGAAAAGTTGGTGGTGACTCTTGCTATCCGCAACATTTGCGATCAAATGCAAAACCATTAAGTCAGTTCTCCCACTGTATCACAGAAATGGAGACTCTACTGGGGATAATTCTAAAAGTGGGGTTACCTTAGGGTTAGATCATATTTACTTGCTTCCACTGTTTGACTTGTTTGTTTTACATTATGGTTCTTTGTTTGGGTTTGAATCCTCTACCTAGATTTAGGATACCTTATAGGTAAGTAGCAATACATTATGGAAACTGTGCGGGGTATGCCGACATGGTATAAGCAATAGCTACGTTAGTGAGACATATTTGTGGGTACCGGTAGCCCTTGAGTTAATCAAGGAGAATACGGGGCCGCTGAGTGATGTCATGAAGCACTAATGAACTTTTAGAACCTTTACTTGACCAACTTGGCCTTTAGGATGTAGTGAGATGACCGGCTTTGGTGCAGTCCGAAGTTGGTAGATACTCGATACTACACTCATTGAGGTTTGGTTTCTTGGGATATTTCGGTCACCATTAAAGAGGTTTGTGCTGAAACAATGACCAAGGAAACAAACCAGTGATATTGAGCTCCTTAGAACCCAGTTACTATTACTAGGACAGATTTGAGCTAACTAAACTTCAAGAGGGTACTTACCTATGAGACTCCATGCAAGCCTAAGCCTAAGGACTTGTTTGCTTTGTTTGTATATACATACTTGTACATAACATCATGAACAGCATAACATCATACACATTCACTAACCATTTCAAGGATTTTGGGATTCATCTTTGTTCTTATTTTGTAGGACATGGATTCTATTCGTAGGAAAACTATTAAAGTCAACCTTGTAAGGATCCCTCCACAACTTAAGGAACTAGCTTCAAGGATCTCTTAAAACTCTCTATTCACCGAGAGACATGGTCTCCTGATTAACTTGGTCACCTCCAACGCAAATGAGGACATGATGAAGGTGCTCTTTCAGTTCTTTGACCCCTTACATCATTGCTTCACATTTCCCGACTATCAACGTGTGCCTACTTTGGAAGAATTCTCTCGGCTCTTGAGAATTCCCATTCTTAATCAACTACCTTTCAACGGTACAGAAAGAGACCCAAATCCAGAAGAGATTTCTCAAGCTCTACACTTGCACTCATCTGATGTCACTACTCATTGGGAAACAAGGAGTGGTGTCAAAGGTTTCCTAGCAAAGTTCTTGTTCGAGAAAGCTCAAAACTGTTGGAACTCCTTGGATTTGCAAGCCTTTGAGGAAATTGTGGCTCTCCTCATCTATGGGATGGTTTTGTTTCCAAATCCTGACCAACTCATAGATGTGAATGCCGTCAAAATCTTCATGTCCCGTAACCCGATGCCTACTTTGCTAAGAGACATCCTACATTCTTTTCACACTCACATTATGAGGAAAAGAGGGGTCCTTATGTTTTGCACTCCTCTCTTGGCAAGATGGTTTATTTCGCATCTTCCCCAATTTGTATTAAAGAACGAGCAAGGTTCAAGGTGGTCATAAAGGTTGATGACGCTCAAACATTCAGACATTCATTGGTGCTCCTGATCCTTAGAGAATGTTACTATTGTTGACCGTTATGGAGAGTTCCCTAATGTCCCATTACTTGGAATTAAGGGAGGTATCACCTACAACCCCTGTTTAGCTTTAAGATAGTTTAGTTACGCCCGAAGGGATGGCCCGCACGAGATGTTGATTCAATGTTTGGTATTTGACTACGACAACGACGATCAAGGTCTTTGCCAGAGATTTATCCGAGCTTGGAGGATGTTGAACAAGGTAGATAGCAAGACTTTGGGGCATAAAAATTCCATCCCTCTTGATCCTTACCTCAAATGGGTACGAACTCGTGCTCAGAGTCTTGTGATGCCTTATCCCTCCATTCTCCCGGTAATCATTGAGCCTGTCATGGAAGGAGATGTTCCATATACTATCTTACATCCTGACATGCCCACCTCTCTTGAAGACCTGCAAAGAGATTGGATACAACTCAAGGGGGAGCGAGATACTTTCGAATCCCAATTCTACGCAAGCGAGAAGAAGGTTTTGGAACTCACTAGGCTACTTCATGAGGAGCAGACTCTGAATACCTACATTGCACCAAAGAGGATGCGTACTACCTTTTTATCTTAGAGTTCTTGTATTATTTTGCCCAAGAAGGCATTGATGCACTCGAGCTTTAATCTATTAATATAACGTGTGTTTCCTTTTTGTCTAAAATAAATTTGAATCTTAAAATCCTTGAAATCATTGCATATGCATTTACTATTCATCATAACATAAGCAGGTTTGTTGCAACAAGTCTCCTCATCTCTCTATTGTTTATTTCAGTAAGATGGATATCGAGCAAATGGTGAAGGACCTCCAAGCTCAGAATGCACAGTTTCAACAGTTGTTCTTAACTCTGGCCAAAGGACAAGAAGAGTTGAAGACCTTGCTGGTTGAGGAGAAGAAAAAGAAGACGAAAAAATAACCGGAATTCTGAACATGGGAAGAAGATTCCAAGGGCAAACAAGAAGGGCCTTAGACTTTGCAACGACATCTGGTGAGAAAGACAATCAAGATGCGAAAGGCAAGGAAACAGTTGTTCAGTCTGATTCAGAAGAGGAAGAGGAAGAAGAAGCCTATTCTGAAGAACAATACCCTCCAATTGACGACAAGTATAAGCATCTAGAAGAATGGTTGAGTGCAATGGAAATCCAAAAGGTGCCTGGCATGGACTTTAAGGAGTTGGGACTGGTATCGGGAATTGTCATTCCTCCCAAATTCAAAGCACCTGTGTTCGCCAAATATGAAGGAGTCTCATGCCCCAAAATGCATCTCCGGTCCTATGTAAGGAAGATCCAGCCTCATACCGCTGACAAGGACTTATGGGTACACTTCTTCCAAGACAGTCTTTCTGGAACTCAACTTGATTGGTTTTATCAGTTAGAAAGAGCCAATGTCCATAACTGGGAAGATCTTGTTGTAGCCTTTTACAAATAATACCAATACAATGCTGATCTTGCGCCTACCCGTACTCAACTCCAGAGTATGGCCATGGTTTCAAGTGAAGGCTTCAAGGACTATGCGCAAAAATGGAGGGACTTGTCCGGAATAGTTCAACCTCCCCTATCTAAAAGAGAGTTGGTAGACATGTTTTTGGGCACCTTGTCTAGTCCTTTCTTCAATCACTTAATTGGGAGTTCATCAGCAGGTTTTACTGAATTGATATTGACCGGAGAAAGGGTAGAAGTCGGGATAAAGAATGGAATGATTAAAAAATATGCATCCTCTACTGCTGTAAGGAAACCATTCATCGGAAAGAAAGAAGTGGTTGTTTTATATCCTCATAGAAATAAAGATAGGGCCGAACGTCGTCCAATGGTGGGGGCTGTTATGATTCCTAAACCTGCGCCTGATCAGGAAAGAAACAACCAACCAAGAATGGAAAGACCAGTCCGACGATTCACCAGAATTAATATGACACTATCTCAAGTATTACCGCATTTGTTAAGATCTAACCTAGTGACCTTGAAAGAAGATCCAAATAACCCTAACACAACCTCTCCTCACTATCATCCTAATGCCCGCTGTGCATACAACTCTGAGAGTCCCGGCCATGACACTAACAATTGTTGGGCTCTGAAGAACAAAGTACAAGACCTCCTTGAAGCCAAAGAGATTGAATTCAATACGCCAGAAAAGCCCAATGTCATTTCTGCCCCTATGCCCAAGCACGGCCATAATGCCAACGCCATTGAAGAAGATATGTTTGTTACTTCAGTTGATGAACTTATGACCCCACTCCTAATTATCAAAAAGAACTTATTGAATGCCAGTGTTTTCCCAGGCTGTGATGAAAGTTGTCATTTCTGTTTGTCCTTACCAACTAGTTGTCCTTTGTTAAAAATAGGCGTTCAGTGCCTAATAAATAACAACGAAATTCTATTTGAAAAGACTTCTATTCCAACTGTTTCTTATAATGATGTTTCCATCGTTACCATTTCTTCCAATTCTTCCAGGGTCTCCACCAAAAGACCTGTTAGAATTACATCAGTTCCAAAAGTAGCTCCTTTGATAATTACAATGCCTGGACCAATCCCGTATTCGTCAGACAAAACCGTACCATGGAATTATGGAAGGGATGTCTACTACCACGGTATCAAGCAAGATTGGCCAGCTGCCGATGATTCAAGTTCTGAGAAAGTTGACTCTGATATCAGTAATATTGCAGGTACTAGAAAGATCACCCGAAGCGGAAGAATATTCTCTCCAGAAATTGCTCCCCCAAAAGAAATTTATGGACCAGTAATCATTCCTATTGTTGCTCCTCTAAAAGTTGTTCCCAGCCCTACAGTCATCTCTGTTAATACTCCAACTGACAAAGCTGATACAACCCCTGTTATCACTCCTACTGACATTCCTACTGTCGAGTCAACTGAAACTCGAGGTAAAAGTATTCTGATTGAGCCTGTCCAGACGAAGGCACAATCATTTGCTATCCTTGAGACCTCCCGAAAAGAGATGAAGGAAATTCTAAAGATTATAAAAAGAAGCGACTACAACGTAGTCGAGCAACTTGGGAAAACTCCATCAAAAATTTCCATTCTAGCTTTATTGTTATGTTCCAAGGCGTATGCAAAGGCCTTGGTAAAATTCCTGAAAACTTCCCATGTACCCCAAGAAACATATGCCGATCAGTTCCAAGACTGCGTAGCCAACTTGACTGCATATAATGGTCTAGGTTTTTTGGATGTTGATTTAACGCCAAGAGGGGGGAAGCATAATGATGCATTACATGTCTCAGTGGAATGCAGGGGCACACCTTGGCTCATGTCTTGGTGGACATTGGCTCGTCTCTGAATGTATTTCCTAAGAAGGCTCTTGATAGGCTTGACTGTGAGGGATTGACATCGAAACCAAGCAACATAGTAGTGAGAGCCTTTGACGGCTCAAAAAGGATGGTGCATGGGGAAGTGGATATCCCCATAAAGGTTGGAACCCATACATTTGATTCAACTTTTTATGTAATGGATATTTTACCTTAATATTCTTGCTTGTTAGGGCAACCATGGATTCACAATGTCGGCGTTGTTACTTCTACATTGCACCAAATGCTGAAATATCCAATTCAAGGGAAAATCATCAATGTTCATGGAGAAGAAGAGTATATGATCAGCCATCTTAATTCCTTCAGATATGTGGAATTAGATGGTGAATTTATTGAAACTCCATTCCAGCACTTCGAAGAAGTCCCACAGGATGTGGCAGTGACCAAGGTTGTGTCTCAAGTTCCCAAGATCGCAAGGCCTCCACTCAGGATGTCATCTTTGAAGGATGCCAAGGCAGTGATAGAAGAAGGTGGGTGAATTATTTAGGGACAAATCCCATATATACCATACAAATCTGATAAGTTCGGTCTGGGTTTCACTTCAGGTTCCCAGAAGGTTGTACGCCATTCTTGTACCGGAGGACCACCCTTGAAGATCAGCAACCGCGGAGTCAATGCGGTAGAGGATGATGAAGACAACTATAACCTGGAGGATTGGATTTTCCCAACTGTCAGCGGAGGGCTCAGCAACTGGGAGGCTAGAGATTTTTTCCCGATCACTTTTATCCCACAGTAATTTGTCTCTACATTTTGTTGGATCTGTAATATTAAAACAATTCAGACTCTTAAAACCTTGTGTCTTACCCGAGGCACAATGGTCCATTTGTAAGGGTTATTATCTCATTTCCATATGACATCAATGAATCATGGACGTTTTTGCATACAAACTTTGTGCTTATTGTTTTTCTTTTTACATTCTCATTTATTTTAAAGGTAGCTATACTCTTACACACACTCAGACTCACAATGCAGGTCTACATCCATTCGGGATCCCATGAGTAACGGTTCTGCTATGGCCTTCTGTGATTCTGAAAATCTAACCTACCAAGCCGAAGACGAAGGTGAGGAAGATTGTGAAGTACCTGGAGAACTTGCAAGATTACCAAAACAAGAAGAGAGGACCATTCAGCCCCACGAGGAACCAGTGGACACAATCAACCTAGGTACCGAAGAAGACAAAAGAGAAGTCAAGGTGGGTGCCAATCGGGAACCCAGTATCAAAGAGCGTCTGATTCATATCTTACACGAGTATGTTGAGATCTTTGCCTGGTCGTATGAAGACATGCCAGGACTTGATGCAGATATTGTGGTGCATCGTCTACCTACAAAAGAGGATTGCCCACCAGTAAAGTAAAAGGTCCATCGTATGCGACCTGACATGTCAGAGAAGATTAAAGCTGAAGTCATGAAACAATTCAACGCTGGATTCTTAGCCGTCATCTCTTATCCGCAGTGGGTTGCTAATGTTGTTCCCGTGTGGAAAAAGGACGGCAAGATACGAATGTGCATGGACTACAGATATTTGAATAGGGCGAGCCCTAAGGATGATTTCCCACTTCCCCACATTGATATTCTAGTTGACAATACGGCACAACATAAAGTGTTTTCCTTCATGGACAGTTTCTCAGGCTACAACCAAATCAAAATGGCACCTGAGGACATGGAGAAAACAACCTTTGTCACGCAGTGAGATACATTCTGCTACAAGGTTATGCCATTCGAACTGAAAAATGCTGGGGCAACCTATCAGCGCGCCATGGTCGCTCTATTTCACGACATGATACATCACGAAATAGAGGTCTATGTGGACGACATGATAGCTAGATCTCAAACAGAAGAAGAACATATTGATCATCTACAGAAACTGTTTGAGAGGCTAAAGAAATACAAGCTGGGGTTGAATCCCAATAAGTGCACATTTAGAGTGAGGTCTGGTAAACTCCTAGGCTTTGTCGTCAGCAATAAAGGTATTGAAGTAGATCCTGCCAAGGTGAAAGTGATATAAGAGATGTCTGCTCCTCGTACTGAGAAGGAAGTCAGAGGATTCTTGGAACGTTTAAACTACATTTCCAGATTCATTTCTCACCTGACAGCTACTTGTGAACCAATCTTCAAGTTACTGAAGAAAGATCAAGTAGTCAAATGGAAGGATGAGTGCCAAACTGCTTTTGACAAAATCAAAGAGTATTTACAAGACCCTCCTGTTTTGATGCCACCAGTCAAGGGAAAACCATTGATCATGTATCTGACTGTTTTGGAAAATTCAATGGGGTGTGTGCTGGGGCAGCATGACGAGTCTGGCCAAAAAGAGCATGCTATTTATTACCTAAGCAAAAATTTTACCGACTGTGAAACAAGATATTCATTGCTCGAGAAAACTTGCTACGCTCTGGCATGGGCTGCTCGCCGGTTAAGACAGTATATGATGACCCATACTACCTTGTTGATATCTAAAATGGATCCAATAAAATACATCTTCGAGAAACCTGCACTCTCTGGGAGAATAGCGAGATGGCAGATGATCCTGACAGAATATGACATACAGTATACTACCCAAAAAGCAATAAAGGGCAGTGTACTAGCTGATCACCTTGCTCACCAGGCTGTGGAAGACTACCAGGCCATGAAGTTCGAATTCCTAGATGAGGACATCATGATGGTAAACAACTATGAAGAATTCAGGCCATATGACAAACCTGAGCAAGGATCCCGATGAACCCTAGTTTTTGATGGGGCATCTAACGCACTCGGCAACGGTATCGATGTTGTACTCATATCTCCTGAAGGGTGTCATACTCCTTTTACTGCAAGACTCTGCTTCAATTGTACAAACAACATGGCAGAATACGAAGCATGCATCTTTGGTCTCAAAGCTTCCATAAAATTGGGGATCAAATCTTTGAATGTATTCAGAGATTCAGCTTTGGTCATCAGCCAGATCAAAGGGGAATGGGACACCAAACACCCTAACCTTATCCCTTACAAAGAACATGTTTTGACATTGCTCCCACATTTTGAGAAGATTACCTTCGAGCACTTCCCGCGAGGAGAAAATCAGCTAGCATACGCACTAGCCACGATGTCATCTATGTTTAAACTTAAATGGGATAACGAGGCTCCCTAGATTACCATTGAACGAAGGGATGAACTAGCACACTGTCACGAGATTAATATTGAAGAAGTAGTGGACCAACCTTGGTTTCACGAAGTCAAGAGGTATCTCGAAACCCAAGATAATCCAGAAGGAGCTTCAGTAAACGATAAGAAGTTCTTAAGGAGATTATCTGCTAAATTCTTCCTTAGTAATGGCATTCTTTACAAATGCAACCATGACTCTGTGTTACTTCGGTGCGTAGACAAGGTTGAAGCTGAAAGGATCATGGCTGAATTACATGAAGGTACTTTTGGCACCCATTCCAGTGGGCATATGATGGCAAAGAAAATCCTACGGGCAGGCTATTACTGGTCTACCATGGAAGCAGATTGCTATCAACACTCTTGAACCTGCCACAAGTGTCAGATTTATGCTGACAAGGTGCATGTACCTCCGGTTCCTCTGAATGTCTTGACGACTCCTTGGCCCTTTTCTATGTGGGGCATCGATATGATTGGGGAAATCAAGCCAACAACCTCCAATGGACATTGCTTCATCTTAGTGGCCATTGACTATTTTACAAAGTGGGTTGAGGCAGCCTCTTTCGCTTCCGTTACCAAGAATGTTGTAGCCTGGTTCATTAAGCAGAATCTCATATGTCGATATGGTATCCCAGAGAGGATCATCATAGACAATGGTACGAACTTGAACAATACTATGATCACCGCCCTGTGCGAGCAATTCAAGATCCAGTATCACAATTCTTCCCCTTATCGACCGAAGATGAATGGTGATGTCGAAGCCGCAAATAAGAACATTAAAAAGATCATACAGAAGATGACAGTCACATACAAAGACTGGCATGAGATGCTACCATTTTCTCTCCACGGGTATCGTACCACAACTCGCACGTCAACCGGGGCAACACCCTACTCTCTGGTATACGGCATGGAGGTTGTCTTGCCTATTGAAGTCCAGATCCCCTCTCTAAGAATTATGAAGGATGCAGGGCTGAATGAAGAAGATTGGATCCAAACTCGACTTGATCAACTAAAATTGATTGATGAGAAAAGGCTTACTGCAGTCTGTCATGGTCAAATGTATCAAAAACGAATGATCAAGGCTTTCAACAAAAAGGTCAGACACCAAGTATATCAAGTCGGGTATTTGGTGATCAAGCGTATCATACTTCCGCAAGGTGATCCCAGGGGCAAGTGGACTCCTACATATGAAGGACCATTTGTAATCAAAAACATATTCTCTAGTGGAGCAATGATCTTGACCACCATAGATGGCGACGACCTGCCGCACGCTGCAAACGCAGATATAGTCAAAAGATACTACGCATAAGAGACCTGCTAGGTTGACATACCTAGGCAAAACAAGGGCATCTCGGCAAACCAAAAAGGTTCGTGCAAAAATTAGGGATAAAACAAAAAAAAATCTGTACACCCGGCAAGCTGAAAACCTGAAAGAGCGGCTTGGGAAAAAAAGGGTTTCCCGGTGGATTGAAAACCCGAAAGGGCGGTCTAGGAAAAATTTAGGGAATTAAAGCGTATGACTATGTCCTGTTGAGATCACCTTATGGACAACCTGACAAACTCAGAGGTTCTGATCCATTCGATCACCTTACGAACAACCTGACAAACTCAGAGGTTCTGATTAATTCAATCACCTTATGGACAACCTAACAAACTCAGAGGTTCTGATTAATTAAATCAGCTTCAGACAAGGCAACAAATAGACAAGACGCTCAGATACACGAAGGCTATAGCAGAATGGGAACCCCATGGGATTATTTCACATAGCTATCTTTTCTTAGTATCAAACTTTCATTTTTTTACGACGGCATTTTCTTACTAGAATGTTTGTCTCATTGTACAAAAATACTTACTCAAAGTCAATACAAAGATATTCCTTTGGAAGTGCAAAACTATCTATTTTTCTTTACTCTCGTGTTTTGTTTACAAAAACGTCCAATGATTTGTTGTTGAACATATGCATTTGAACATAATTATTGTTTAAAAATAAATAAAATAATAAGACAATCACTGATGGCTTTAAGAGGTAGGAAAATCTTTCTAAGTTATCTCCGTAAAAATTCCCCAGTGTGCAGTTTAATCCCCAGCAGAACAAAGCTTCCAATTATCAATCCCCGGTAGGAGTTGTTCAATTTCTTTGGATTCCTCAACAGGAATTTACAAACAGTACACAGCATTTCCCTTACAATAGATTTTATTTCTCTAAGTGGAAATTCTTCAAACTTTACAACGTGAAGACTTACACTCCATATCCTCAGCATTGGTCAGGGATTTATTTTCCCCAATCCAACAGCAGTGCAGCAGATTAGCTCATAATACATATACATCACATCCATATATCATAAACATTGATAACACGAATACATTACACTGTGCATTTCATAAAACATGACATTGCATATTAGCTAACATTTTACCCTTTTCAGGATAAGGCTAACAGCTACCATTAACAATGTTCAAAGGTTTATCAGATATAGTTCAGATACGATCTAGACACGGATTTCATTCTGATACTCATTCAGATACAGTTCAGATGCGCTCCATACACGAATTCCATTCTGATACTCATTCAGATTCCTTCTCAGATACAATTCAGATACAATCCAGACACGGATTCCGTTCTGATACTCATTCAGATTCCTTCTCAGATACAGTACAGATACGCTCCAGACACGGGTGCCATTCTGATACTCATTCAGATTCAACTTTTAGATACAATTCAGATATGATCCAGACACGGATGCCATTCTGATACTCATTCAGATACAATTCAGATATGCTCCAGACATGGACGCCATCCTGATACTCATTCAGATTCAAGGCTTTCAGATACAGTTCAGATACACTCCAGACAAGGATGCCATTTTTATACTCATTCAGACTCAACTTTTGATACAACACAGATATGCTCCAGGCACGGACGCCATTCTGATACTCATTCAGTTTCAGCTTACAAATATTGTTCAGCAATCATTTCTGGATGGAATCTACAATCCCATCTCCAACAACTTACCATCATCCCCTCCAAATTGCATCTTTAATCCCATTCCCTACACCATCAACCTCACATCATCGAGTGTAAATTTTGGGGCACTCTAGTGTCCATTCATCTTCCACCTTCGAGTCACGAATGGAAAAACTCGCCAATATAACTCTTCATGTTTAAGAAGATTGAATAGGGGCAGCTGTTGTACCCCAAAATTTTCCCTCTCACTTATCAAGAATTTGCTCACAAGATCTCCCTGGACTCAAGACTGCATTAGGGTTTGATCAGCTCAAGATACCTCCTTAAACACTGATGACCAAAATTAGGGTTTGAGTTTGCACAAGTATTTTTGAGCTTCCAATGCCCCATACAACTTTCATAGATCATTTTGGACCCCCAAGATTACTCATGTCAAGTTTCAAGCCTTGGATCACACTTTTGCTCAGTCAATTAAGTAGTTGACCTAAAAATCAGTTGTATTGGGGAAAAAGTCAACCATGGCCAATTCACAGTCAAACTTCATAATTTTTTATACCCATCAACATTTTAAACTCATATGTATCATTTGATCAAGTTTGGACCATAACTCCTCAAGATATTTGATCAAATCTCCAAAAAGGGCAAAATGATCAAAATTAGGGTTTTGACTGGGAAAGGGCAATTTCTGATTTTTGACCTAGCAAATGGTAAATTTATTTAAGACATGATATCAAGAGTCCAAATGCATAATTTTTTACCTAATGACATGGTTCAAAACATTGCAAAACCATTGGATTGACAAATGAATTTTTCAGTCAACTGATCAAAAGTCAACTGTATACTAAAAAGTCAAACTTTGACTTTTTGGTCAAATTCAAGTGCCATAGATCACAATTCATCAAAACATGTCAAAATTTGAAACTTATTCATCAAGAAATCAAAAAGTCAAGATTTCATTTTGAAAAGTCAAAATTTCTAAACTTAGAAATTTTTCTAAGTGTTGAAAATTTCTTATTTTTTCATAACTTTGAGCAAAATTTTCACCATGATACAAGATGATTCAAGAGAAACTTCCAACATGAAAGTTGTAGATCTCTATGAAATCTACAACCTTTCTTTACACAACTCCTTCTAAAAATGCTTGGATCTGAAGTTATAATTTTAAGAACATAGGGCCATGAAACTAAACACTTATTGAAATTTTGCCCTAATTTGGTCAGAATTTTGACCCAACTTCATGGAACTTTTTCATATAGTTCCAAGGAGAATATTCAAAAGAAATTCAAAGATGGGTTTTATAGCACATACAAGATTTCCAAAATGTCCAAGAACTCCTTGAGATCATTCTTGAGTAGGGAGAATCGAAGAGATGAAGTTAGGGTTTTATCACTTTAATTACAAGTCATTTTAGTGATAAACAAAATTCAAATTCAAATCATGCTGCATAAACACTACTTTACAGGCCTCAAACTTGTTAGGAACTCCATAATTAATGGTTTACACAACTGCTAGAGGCCTCACTTCAAGCATTCAATGTATGGACATGCTTTTTATCCATTTTTGGAAGAAAGGTCACATTGCCATTTTGATAAAGTGACTTTTTGTACAAAACTTGTTCTTGAGCCTTGCACTTGTTCTCTTATGATCAAACAGGTCCTATAGCTCATGATAAATGTTTCAAACACTTACAATCATCCATCCCATGCTTGTACCTCTTCTTGAAACTTGTCTCCCTCTTTTCTTCAAAATCAAGTAAACTAGCTAAAAGTTAAGAACTTGTACTTCTGACTTGCCAATGCACTCAAACACTTTTTTTATACATACACAAACCATTTGACACAAACACACGAATGCTCAAGCCTTGAAAGAACAAAAAAACTCAGAATCACACTACACACTTCCATTTTCACACAAACTTACCAAAAACTTGAAACTCATAATCTACTTGTGCGTTTCTTGGCCTTTTGGTTTCTAAAGTTTCTAAACATCATATAGAAGTGATCTCACACCCTGTTACAGAACTGTAACACCATTAACATCATCCTCCATTTTAAAAAACTAAATTCTGCACATTGACTTCTCCAGACCATTTCAGCCATATATTGTTCAAGCTAATCATTGCATTAGCTCCCTGGGACCTCAAGGAAGCTAACATAATCATCACCATCACTTGAAACAAGTTCAAACTCAAAACACGATTTCCAGTTTTGAGGTAAGTTTTCTCAACTTTGAACTCTTTATATAGGCATCGTCAATAGTTTATTTGTGAACAAAACATGTAGATATCATTGCCCTGAAGCTAACCAAGTCCATAGTTTCCATAAATTTTGCTTGAGCTTAGAGAATTTTGAAACTGAAATTTCTGAGATTTTTAGGGTTCATATTAGGGCCATTTAAATTCATGTTTATCTTTGATTTATAGTTTTAATGCTTTACATTTCTGAAACCATGAGAAAATTTGCTACAAGTTTCATGTTTACAGTTTTCATTTTTGATGAGAAATGAGCAAGTTATAGTTATTCTGGCTGGAGGTTGAAGATGAAGTCATCAGGGCGCGTTTTGCTTTACATATTTATTGATTTTCCTATGTTAACGGATGTATAGCCACCTCAGTGGTAGAAGCGCGCGCCTGTAACCTTTGGGACCTGGGTTCGAGCCCCCAGTGGTACCCTTTTAATTTTTTCACATTTTTGCTTTTCTGATTTTTGTCTTTTTGGCATGCGCTGGGCCTCTTTGGGCCTGGCTTGTTTTTTTGTTTATTTTTGCTAGCTAACCCCCTGCAGACTGTTTGCACCCCTGGCCTAATTTTATTTTTTTTATTTTTATTCATTTCATTTTTATTCTCTTAAATATTTTTCCTAATATTAAAAAATCACAAAAAAAAAATAGATTTTCATTTTAAGTTAGTTTATTTTATTTTTCTCACAAAAAAATATTTTATTTAACTACACATTATTTATTTTTATGGACTAGTCTTGTAAATTAAATTAAAACTAGGTTAGTATTTAATTTCTCTTTACACCTATTAAAATATATTATTTTAATATAAAAAAAGGCCAAAAATATTTTATAATACTATAAATATTTTCAAGACAAAAATACCAAAAAATACTTTTTCTAAACTTATTTTCTTTAATCAATTAATGAATTAGGATTTTATTAATTTTCTTTTCTTAGTGAAATATGTTTACTTTTAAGTTTAATTAATTTCTCTAAATTAATTATATTAAGATAAAATCCCTTTTTCCTAAAAAATCAAACATATATCCATTTACTTCACATTTTTCATTTTTGTACATTTATTCATTTTGTACATTGTATCCATTTAAATTCCTTGTACATTGATACCAATTCAATATGGTTGTAATAGGCTAATTAGGTTTTATATTCTTGCAATCCCCATTCAATTTGTACACCCCCCTCCCACAAATGTTGTAATAGCGTAGTAACTTTAAGTTCCGCAATTTATCGCTTTTATATATAACATGCTAGTAATTAGGGTTTGTATGGAAAGACTAAAACCAATACTTAGAAAACCCTAATTCAAGACAAAAACAAGCATGAAAACAATACATTTGCACACAAGCACCCATAGGGTTATTCCACTTGGTTGCCTTATACAAAATGGCAATATTACGCATGTAAGGTGTCTTAGCAAAAACAAGCAAATACAAGATCATAGTCCCTCGATGACGCTATCTAAGTTGCCTTTCAAATGATCTTAGTCCCTAAAAATAATGCTAAGATACCTTATAACATTGCTAATCATGGTTATACGATGACCCACGCCCGTCCCGTTTACATCCAAAGATAGGGTTACTTACCAAATCAATGGTAAGATAACAATGTCAAAGGAAAAGGAAACGAACATGAAAGACTTTTTGAGTAGGTAGAATGCTCCTAATTACTTGCTCAATTTCAAAACAAAACATCCTTGCTATTTTCAAACACCTACACTTTTAAAATATCTTACAAATTGAAAACATTCTCAAAAGATCAAACATCTTTATATACATTCTTACAAACAAGAATAATTACAAAGATTTCCTAAACAATGGCCTCTTTACAAAATACTTTCAAAAACCATACTAAGCACAATTTTCAAACAAAAAGCAAGTGATCTAGCAAGTAACTAAGAGCCCATGGAAAACCATGGATGAAAAGGGTGCTAATACCTTCCCTTTTCATAATCTACCCCCTGAACTCAAGAAATAATCTCAAAGGTCTTTCCTATGCTTTTTCACCTTTCCTTTTGGATAAAAGAAAAGTCGGTGGCGACTCTTGCTAACCGCAACATTTGCGATCAAACGCAAAACCTTTAAGTTAGTTCTCCCACCGTATCACGGCTATCTTTTCTTTGTATCAGTTTTCATTTTCTACGACGACATTCTCTTACTAGGATGTTTGTCTCTTTGTACAAAAATACTTATTCAAGGTAATACAAAGATATTCCTTTAAAAGTGCAAAACTATCTGTTTTCTTTTATTTCCCTGTTTTGTTTGCAAAAACGTCCAATGATTATTTTTGAACATATGCATTTGAACGTGATTACTGTTTAAAAATGAGCTCGAAAAATGGGAGCAGAAAATAGAAATACAATTACTAATGGCTTTAAGAAATAGAATAATATCTATAAGCCATTCCATAAAATCCCCGGAGGTACTTTCTCCAGCAAGATAGGAAGCAAGGACATCCTACTACAGGATCACTAAGGTATCTCTAGTATGCAGCCTAATGGTATTAGGTGCTCTCACTTTCCTGACGGAGCAAAACTTCTAGTTACCATTCCAAATATTCCCCAGTGAAAGTCGCCCAGTTTCTCAAGATTCCCCATCTCGATTTCACGAAGTCCACAAGCAATGCACGGAGTGTCCCTTCCCCAACAGAGTTTATTTCTCTAATTATGGAAACTCATCCTTTAACACTTCAATTTCAACAAAATATGAAGGCTTGCACTCCATATTCCCAACAGCAGTCAGGGATTTATTTTCCCCAATCTAAACAGCACTACAGCAGAACAATTTACATGCGCATACATTACATTCATACGTCACAAACATCAATGACACCAATGCATATATTGCAATCTCATTGCACTATGCATTTCATGCAGCATGGCATTACATACAACTAACTCTTTTCCTTTTTCAAGAAAGATCAATCAACAGAAAATTATTATCAAATTTTCAACGAGACAACACAAATATCTATGAACAAATCAATCGTAGATCAATTCTCGAAACACGACTAAATTGACTATCTACATGACAATTACTCCTCTTCAGGTCCCTGCTGGTTCGGTTTTAAACTTCTCAACGGTTTATTCTGATTCTTTCCCACATACATTTTCTCTGGTTCAGATAAGTCGCTCCAACATTTATTCTGATTCTTTTCCAGACCCCTGCTAGTTCGGTTTTAAACCTCTCAAAGGTTTATTTTGATTCTTTCCCGTAGACATCTTCTCTGGTTCAGATAAGTCTCTCCAAGATTTATTATGATTCTTTTCCAGACCCCTGTTGGTTCGGTTTTAAACCTCTCAACAGTTTATTCTGATTCTTTCCTGCAGACATCTTCTCTGGTTCAGATAAGTCGCTCCAAGATTTATTTCGATTCTTTTCTAGACCCATGTTGGTTCGGTTTTAAACCTCTTAACGGATTATTCTGATTCTTTCCAAATAGACATTTTCTCTAGTTCAGATAAGCCTCTCTAAGATTTATTCTGATTCTAGTCCAGACCCCTGCTGGTTCAGTTTAAATCTCTCAATGGTTTATCTTGATTCTTTCCTAGTAGACACTTTCTCTGGTTCAGAGAAATCACTCAAAGATCTATTTTGATCCTCTCCAGTCAAAGAATACCCAAGACCTCTTTTGGTTTAGTTTAAACCTCTCAACGGTTTATCCTGGTACTTTCCAAATAGACATTTTCTCTAGTTCGGATAAATCGCTCCAAGATTTATTCTGATTCTATCCATTCAAATAATATACAAGACTTCTGCTAATTTCAGCTTAAATCGACCAAAGGTTTACTCTGATTCTTTTCCCAGTTGAAGTCAAGTTCAGACTTAGTTTAATTTCTGTCAACAATCACCTTTGGATGGCATCTATAAGCCCATCTTCAACAACTCTCCATCATTTCTCCAAATGGCATCTTTAAGCCCATTCCCTACACAATCAACCAACACGCCATCAAGTGTAAATTTCTGGGCACTCTAGTGTTCAATCATCTTCCACTTTCAAACTACGAACGACAAACATGTCGATCTCACTTTTCAAGTTTAAGAAGATTGAACAGGAGCAGTTGTTGTACCCCAAAATTTGCCTTCTCATTTATTAAAGGATCCTCCTAAACTCTCAGGCTTGCTTCTATCAAGTTTCAAGTCTTGGACTACAATTTCCCAAGAAAGACATTCACAAGGACAAAATGGGTGAAATTAGGGTTTTTACTGGAAATGATCGAACTCTGATTTTTGACCTAATACCTAGGTTATTGGTTGGAAGTATGATCACAAGGATCCGAGCGCGTCATTTTTGACCTAATTTCACATTTCGATTCATCTCCTGAGATCAGTGAATTGATAGACAAAATTCAGTCAAGTGGTGGGAAAAGTCTATTGTACACTAAAAAAGTCAAACTTTGACTTTTTGACCAAAGTTGAGTCCCAAAAATCATATTTCATCAAGACATTCAAAATATGAAATTTGATCATCAAAAATCAAGAAAGTCAAAAAAATCCAACTTTTGCAAGATTTGGAAAATTTTCTAGGTTAAGTTCATTGCTTCATGACATCTTGTCACTACAATTAAAAATAAATCAAGTTATCACAAAGTGGCATTTCTACAAGTTTACAAATCCTAAACTTTGTATTACTTAGACTTTTCCCTTTGATTCAAAACCTTGCCACAATGCTTTGTCTTTGATACAATGTGCATAAATTGCTCCATAAACCAAACTTGTTTCATGTTGCAAATTATGTTATCCAAATTATGGCTGAACAAAAATGATATACTAATTCTAGGAATTTCCACAACACTCCAAAAACCTGTTCATTTTTTGTCCTACAAAACCTTGTGCTATGCTGCACCACAAACCTGTCACGAAACCTGTATATGCTGCCCTATACAGTCCAAAAAACCAGTCTAAAACTGCTCCATGCATTCTGCTCCAACCTGCATCATAATAGCCACAAAATTGCACCAAAATGGCAAAAGAAAATTATGTGGAAAAAGCATCAAAGCAGTATGCAAAAATAGTTCAAAACAACTTATTTTGTTTCCCTCATAAACCTCAGTGAAGGGGCAACAAAAGGGACGGATTCATAAGACATGAAGAGGATTTTTTCGGAGAGAGAAAAGGGGAGAGAAAAGAAAAACAGAATTTTTATAAAACCAGCTCATTCATAAAACCCAGCTCATCCATAAAAGCTTTGTTCATCTTCAACTTTGTTTGGACTGATCAAAACAGAAAAGATCCACAACCCACTATTATACAACCTTGCTAACCCTCCCATAAAATCCTCAAAAACACTTCATATCACATCGGTACTACTCAAGCTCAAGAACAGTTTTTGTAGTGCTCTTATTCTCAACTTCTAAACAAAAGACAGTATTACATAAACTTGACTGTTGGGAGTTGATTCAACAACCTTAAACACAAAGGAAAGTCTAGCAGCTTCTTGGAGTTTCATTAAAGTCCACACAGCATCTTGAAGGGTTGCAGACTCAAAACCGAAAGTGCAGTTGCAAGGTAAGTCATATCAACCTTGCATTTTCCATACATCATTGTTGGTTTATTTCTGAAGATAAGATGAAGTAATCATTACTCTTGAAGTTAATCATTTCCTTCTTGTTCATTTTTATCATTTATATGTTGAAAACTGACTGACACATGCAAAAGAATGGTGATAGAGGCAAAAAACTGCAACATGGGTCGATACATACCCACATGGGTCGACTCATTCTAAGTGAAAAAATAGGGTATGAGTCGACACATGACCTTATGCATCGACTCATACTGTTATCCAGGTCCCAAAACATAAAGATAGAATATGCATGAGTCGATACAAAACGTGTATGTGTCGACACAAGCAGGAAATGAGTTGATACATCCCATTATGCGTTGAATCCTACTAAGTTGATTTGGTTTGGTAGGGGCAAGGAAAGTTATGTGTCGATGCATAACAGCATGTGTCGACACGTAATAGTTTAAAATGTTTTTTTTCTCTCTTTTTACACCGTTTCTGTATTATATACATATATACTCCATTATTGTCCACCTATTCGATATGGTTGTAATAATTAGACACTTATTTCATCCCCATTTGCAAACTGTATCCCCATCCCCCTAATGGTATAATAGCGTAGGATTTTAATTTCCGCAAGTTTACCGCTTTTCATATAATCGCTAGTAAGATAGAGTGTGTATGGCAAGATTTAAAATGAATCGCTAGATAACCCTAATCCAAGAACAACTTAACTTGAATCAAACACACTTTCACACGCGCACCTCTAGGGTATCCTCACCTGTTACCTCGGAAAAAAAGTCTTGTCCCTCGAATATGGGACGCTTTAGCAAAGACCCTTCGATAAAAAAGATCGTAGTCCCTCGATGTCCCTCGATGTTACCTTCGGTAAAACGATTTAGTCCATTACGAAAATTGCTAAAGTGTCTCACAAGTTGCTTTTTGTGACTTTACGGTTGATCCGCACTCGTCCCTTCACATCCAACGATGGGGCTTCTTACCAAAATGATGGTAAGATAGCAACATCTAAAGGAGGAGGAAAAGAATATTTAAGACCTTTTGAGTAGGTAGATTCGCTCCTAGTTGCTCGCTTGCTCACAACAAAACATTTTACACCAACACTTTCATATTGAAACATTTTCAAAAGACAAACACTTTGTACGTGTTATTATAGAAATGAGAGCCATTACAAAGAAGACACCTTTTTAAAATCACCTTCAAAAAACACATTCCACAAACACATCTTTGAACTATTTTTGAAACAACACTTTGTACGCGTTCTTATAGAAACGAGAACATTACAAAGACATTTTCAAAATACTTTCAAAACCCACACCACAAGCACAGTCAAACAAAAGCAAATGATCTAGAAAGCAACTAAGAGCCCATAGATAACTACGGATGTAAAGGGTGCTAATACATTCCCTTTTCATAATCTACCCCCCGAACTCAAGAAAACATCTCTAAAGGTCTTTCCTGTTCTTTTCAGCCTTTCCTTTTGGATAAAAGAAAAGTCGATGGCAACTCTTACTATCCACACAATTGTGATCAAACACAAAACAACCAAGTCAGTTCTCCCACCGCTTACACACATCTTCTGTACCCCAACTGCCAACAGCCCCCCCCCCCCCCCCCCCACTTGTACTTTCACGTTTCTTATTTTATTGTTTCTTTGCAAAGCTGGCTACTACAACATGTCCACTTTTTCTCTATAAATAGAGAAATTTTTTGCAAAGGCTGAGAGGATTTTTTGACTAGAGGAACGAAACCTCCAAAATATTCTCAAACACAAAACTCTCAAGTTCATCAACACTTGAGAAATATAATAAATAAAAACAAGAACCATACTCACCTCCTTCGATTCTAAAGAACTCCCCACTCTTCCGTATCCTTCGAATCCAGCTTGGAAAGAAACATAACACTTGTTTCTTTCTTTCTTCGAATCAGCATCTAAGGCCTAGCTTTTTCTCCTTTCCTTCGAATCCAGGGACATTCCAGACAACCACCTAAAGGCCTAACACACGTTCCAGCCTCCAGCAAGGTAAGTCACTCTTACCCTTGAACCTTTTGTTTCATGGCATAGTATGTGAGTAACTTTCCCTTTCGTTTGAAACATGTACATAATACTTTGTTCTCTTCGTTTCCACCCTCTTAATATATTTTTAGAACTAACCCTGTTTCGTTTGCTTTTTGTTTACCTGAACGTGCTTTAACTATTAAATTGTTTGCAAGACAAATACTAGCATGGCCTTAGGCCATGTTGCCATTTAATGCCTTAAACGAAAGACACTGGGGGAAGAAAGACATGAAACAAAGCCTTGGGCTTCAATGCTAACTTCCAGGCCCAGCCAGAACGCAGACTCATGATGACTTCCAAGCCTCAGAAATCCAGAATCGAAGGCCATGACTTGTTGATACCAGCCCCAATCGAAGAAGGCAACAAACAAAAAGGCAAAACCAGAAGGCGCGCCCTGCTGACTTCCAAGCCCAATCGAATGCCATGACCTAACTGGTGCCAAGGCCCAATCGAAGGCCAGGACTTGCTGAATGCCAACTCCCAATCGAAATAGCTCATTTTGCTTCTTTTTATTTTATTTTTGCCTTTATATTTCTATGCACTTCAATATGGTTGTAATAGTGTAGGATTTATTTTTTTTTCACTTTTTATTACTTTTGTACAAATGCTAGTAATTAGGTGTGTATGGTAAGATAAAACCAACAAGTAGACCACTCTAATCAAATATTAAATACATGCAATCAAACACACTTTGCACACATGCACCCTTAGGATAATCTCACTTGTTGCCTCGGAAAAAGAGTCATGTCTCTCGAACATGGGTGTTTTAGCAAATACCCTCGATAAAAAATCATAGTCTCTCGATGACCCTCGATGTTGTCTTCGATAAACGATCTAGTCCCTAAACGAATTGCTAAAACGTTCCATAGGTTGCCTTCTATGACTATACAAACGTCCCACACTTGTCCCTTCACATCCAACGATGGGGCTTCTTACCAAAACAATAGTAAGATGGAAACATCTAAAGGAGGAGGAAAAGAACATCTAAGACCTTTTAAGTAGGTAGATTGCTCCTAGTTGCTCGCTTGCTCACAACAAAAATATTTTTAAACACCAACATTTTCAAAAACACTTTCAAAACATTTTGCCTAAACGATGACGCCTTTTCAAAATACTTTTAAAAACCATAAAAAACACATTTTTCAAACAAAGCAAGTGATATAGCAAACAACTAAGAGCCCGTAGATAACTACGGATAGAAAGAGTATTAATACCTTCTCTTTTCATAATATACCCCCCGAACTCATAAATAATCTCGAAAGATCTTTCATGTTCTTTTCAGCCTTTCCTTATTAGATAAAATAAAAATCGGTGACGACTCTTGCTAACCATAATATTTACGATAAAACACACACTAGTGCAGAAATGACTTTTCACATCGGGTGAAACTGACTTTTTACATCGGTTCTGGGTCCGATGTAAAGTCATGCGATATAGTAAATCAGGTACTTTTTACATCGGTTTTGGGACCGATGTAAAAAGTCCCTTTTTTACATCGGTTATAATATAAGAACCGATGTAAGAAATAGTTATTATGCACATTTTTAAAAAAATTGATCCAGTTTTTTACATCGGTTGGAAGTAATACCCGATGTAAAAAGTCCCTTTTTTACATCGGTTATAATATAAGAACCAATGTAAGAAACAGTTATTATGCACATTTTTTTAAAAAATTGATCCAGTTTTTTACATCGGTTGGAAGTAATACCCGATGTAAAAAGTCCCCAGTGACGCAACTTTTTACATCGGTTATTATTCCCAACCGATGTAAAAAGTCCCTTTTTGAAATTTTTTACATCAGTTTTTAGTAATAACCGATGTAAAATGTATGAAATTTTTTTGGAATAGATTATTTATTTTCTGGATGTTTCCCTGTACAAATATATTTTGTACCCATTTTTTCATATTTTTCCAATATCACACAGACTATATTTATGTCGCTATATAGATTTCATAGCTTTCCAACATCACATATATCACATCTAGGTCGATGTTTTCATATTTTTCACAACAAACTTACAAATTGAACAATTGTATTGCAAACTTGTATTGTATTACAACAAACAAACTTACAATTACAAATTCTTCACAAAATATACAACAATATTCAACTATTTATAAGTCTTTTTCAAAACTTACAATTACATATTATTCACAAAATATACAAAAATATTCAACTATTTCTAAGTTTCCAAACTTAAATTACCAATATAAAATCTTCGGTAGACAACACCAAAATCACATTGCCTGACAATAAATAATAACAATTAACATCAGCAAAAAAAATCAAGAAACTCAATAAATGTGTAAAAACCATATGTATTGTGCAAAAACCACAACTTATACAATTCTATAAAACTCACCAAGATAAACTTAATTTTCATGTAACTCAAAGAAACATTTTGCTCAACGAAGTCGCAAATCATACAAATCATCTGGTGTTAATTTTGTTGGGTCATCAAATACCTATAATTGTATTATAACAATATAGAGTTATTTTTAAAACATTCATATTAAGTCGAAAAACAAAAAGTAAATAACAAAGTAAAGTTATTTTTAGTACCTGCATCCAATTCTCGGTTATATTAGCAGAGACAATATCCAACATATTTTTCATCACATAGTATCCACAATCATTAGAGTTATGTTGTTGCCTTGTCTACAATTGAATGACATAATTAGTGAATATTTATCATAAATTTAACTATAGAATTACAATTTACATCACACTTACATTGGGATGAAGCCATGTAGCCTTTTTTCTATTTCCATTTGCCATTTGATGAATCCCAAAAGAACTAATACAGAAAGATAAACATCACATAGCTAAATTTACTCGCCAATGAAAAATGACATAACTATTAGTTGTCAATGAAAGTCACATGAAAGATAAACTTACTTTGTAATAATTTTCTTTGTGTGATGGTCAATTTCCCGATGAAGTGAACAAAATACGACAACTAAATTGTCTCTTGGACACATGACTATTAATTGCCAATGTCTCATGTACGTGTGTGTGGAAACAGAAAAGTCACATAAAATATATATGTTATCAAAATTAAATAATATAAAACACAATTATATAAAAATTCTTACCCATGAATTAATGGTAGTAAGTGGCACACTCTGTTTTCATCACGTAACTTTTCTAGTACGTAATTTTTAACATCTTCTTGAGATTTCGCTACATTATCATTATAAATACACCTAGCAGGGTCCATAAATCCATATAATTCTGAAATGGAATTCTCAAGACAAACACGATGAATATACCTGAATAATTTTAAAATAAACATTAGAATCAAAGTGATGAGAGATATAACATATTAATATAAATTGACTTTAATAAAACAATAAAATGTACTTACGTGCACCAAATTTGCAGAATAGACACGTCAAGTCAATGACCTAAACCCACCAATAACTCTCTGATACATTTAGCTGAAATATAAAAATTAGAGACACTCGCACAATGACTTAATTGTATTACCAAATGGTTATCATCTATTTTCAAAACCATGAGTAACAATCTCTGAACATCATCAACTTCCACGTCTTTGGTGCTCTCTTTTGTGCTTCCCTTTGCAGCTGAACAACTTCCTTTTCCGCTTCCATCGATAATTTCCAATTTTTCTATGCATTTATTATCACTTGTGCTTTGTGATAAACCCATAGACTTAAGTGTCTCCATTATTGATTGTTGAAACATCTTACGCTCTTCAACTAACTTTTCTTCAAGTTCAGCTCTAAGTTTTGTTTCCAATATTACAAGTTGTTCATTTACGTCGATATGTTGACGTGATCTTCCAAAGTAAGTGCTTTGTTTATGGTGTTTTCCAACACCACGAACACGACCTCCATGCTCAGATGTTCCAATGGCTAATGATAAGATATCGTTACGTCCATCCGGAACAATTGCACCTTTTTCAGCTTCTTGAACTAGAGAATCCTACAAAATGCAAAAACATCAATTAATCAATCACAAATATAATGATACTTGAATAATTTTTCGTTGTTTACTTACAATTTTTTCAGCAACCTCTTGTGTAGATTTTGATGTGTATTCTCCTCCTTTCTTTTGTCGTGCTCTCTTCCATAACTCATGGCGTGATGGTGGAGATGGACTATCATTATCATTTAATGTGGAATTATCTCTCGATGATGACTTTTCTTTCATAATTTTCTCCTCAAGTAAGCGGTACCCTCCATGAGACAATACGTGTGGGTATACATTCTTGGCCACATTATCCTTACCCTTTTGACTTTTTTCCTATTATAAACTCAAACAAGTAATTAATCACTAAATATAATAAAAATGTTATGCACACAAAAACATATAACTCCTACTAACCTTAAATTCAGGGGTATCTCGAATCTTGAGAAACTCTTTCCATGCGTCTTTCGTAATAAAGTTATACTTGACATATGGAGGAGGATCATTTTCTATGGGATGATGAATATATCTATCTATGAGTTGTGTCTTAAAACCTATCCATCGCTCTCCCGCATATTTAATCCATTCTTTCTTAAACCTATCCTTCTTTGGATCTTTACATTCTGGAATAGTAAAATGAGCCTACAAATATAGTATATGTCATATGTTGTTAATTAGTATATGATTATAAAATATAATAAAGTATTGTATTTAAAATACCTGAATATCAGTCCAAATAGCATCTTTTACGCCTTCATCTACTTCTTTCCAATCATTTTTCACAATACTACAATACTGTCGAGCAAGAGATGCTATATAACTCTTGAAATGTGTAGCATTTTTACCAACACCAATACATTCATAGGTTCTTGCATTAAACTCGACCTTTATCTTTTCACCTGTTTGATGAACTTTGTCAATTTGTGTCATTAAAGTGGGACCTCTAACTCTTCTTTTATTGGGGTTTGAATCACCCATGTATCTGTTTACACAAAACAAAAATAATTAGAAATAATATTAAGCACAAAATAAAAACAATTAGAAATAAAATTAAGCACAAAATAAAAACAATTAGAAATAAAATTAAGCACAAAATAAAAACAATTAGAAAATAAAGTAACGTGGAATTAACTTATACAAAAAATCTTACTAGTCCTCCCATATCCCTTCTTCATGGTCTATGCGAATAGCATGCACATCATCTCCTTCATTTTCTTCAATGAATGTAGTCACATTTGTTGAGAAAGGATGAGTTTCAGAAATATCAAGATTCTCATCATGATTTTCATCACTATCATGGATCTTTCCTTGTAAAACCACTTACCACTTTTTATTAGAAGGATCTGTGACATAAAACACTTGTTTTGCTTGAGATGTCATGATGAATGGTTCGTTCGCATAAGCTAACTTGCTAAGATCAACCAGTGTAACTCCAAATTCATCGATTCTGACACCACTGTTGATATCAATCCATTTGCATTTAAATACAGGAACTTTAAACACAACATAATTAACTTCCCAAATCTCTTCAATCACCCCAAAGTACGGTGTAGATGCCATAACCGGGTTTTTATCTTTAGCATTAGAGAAGTGCATGGACTCGGCCACAATCATTACCCCACTATTTTGCGTGGTACTACGGTCATCCTTTGACTTTGTATAAAAAGAGGTTTTATTAATATCATGTCCACACCAAGTTATTATGTTACATTTAGGCCCGTAAGACAACCACTTAATTGTATTAGAAACATTATATTCATTAGCAATTCTTTCTTTAAACCACTCAGAGAAACTCTTATTATGCTCTTTTAACAACCCTCTTTCATTCATCTTGGGGTACTTTTTCTTTATGATGCTTTTGTGAGCAGATAAGTAAGGTTGAACTTCATCTATGTTATTCAATATATACAAATGCGCTTGAACAAACACATCAATACTTAAGCTCTTGACTTTTAAACCTTGTATACCCACACCCTCATATCTTCCATCATGACGAGACTTGGGAACCCCTACAACATCCACTCCTGACAAATAGTTAGAACAAAACTCAATTGCTTCTTCTGCGATGTACCTCTCAATAATCGATGCTTCCGGACGGTGTGGGTTTTTTGTATACCCTTTTAGAATCTTCATGTATCGCTCTATTGGATACATCCACCGTAAAAAAACTGGACCACATAATCTAATCTCCCTTACTAGATGAACAATCAAGTGAACCATAATGTCAAAAACTGAAGGAGGAAAATACATCTCTAATTGGCACAAGATAACTGCAGCCTCATTTTCCAAATCGTCTAACTTTAGTGGATCAATGATTTTACAACAAATTGCATTGAAAAATAAGCACAACCTAGTTATAGTCTTCCTTACGTTGTTAGGCAATATCCCACGAATAGCCAATGGTAGTAGTTGTTGCATTAAGACATGACAGTCGTGAGATTTTAAGCCAACTAATTTAAAATCTTTAATTGATACAAGCCTCTTGACATTTGATGAGTAACCATGCGGCACTTTGATACTTTGTAAACACTCACAAAAACTTGTTTTCTCTTTTTTAGACAAAGTGTAGCAGACAGGAGGCAAATATGTCTTGTTACCTATATATTGTGGAGTTAACTCTTCTCGTATACCCATCAAACCCAAATCCAGACGAGCATTAATACCATCTTTTGTCTTGCCTTGAATGTTGAGAAGTGTTCCGATTACACTATCGCATACATTTTTCTCCACGTGCATCACATCAATACAATGTCTTACATCAAGACTAGACCAATATGGAAGATCGAAGAAAATCGATCTCTTTTTCCATACATTTTTCATAGTAGATCCTTTTTGGTACTTTCCAAAGACAACATCAAGTCCCTGTTGTCGCTGATAAACTTCCTCTCCAGACAAGGGCTTTGGAGCAACACCATGCTCTTGTTCCCCATTGAAAGCTTTCCGCAATCTACGATATGGATGATAACATTTTAGAAATTTTCGATGCCCGAGATAAACGGTCTTCTTTCTTTTTTCAAGCTGATGGTAACAAGTGTCTTTTTCACATATAGGACACGTATTATGCCCTTTAACTTTATACCCATACAAATTACCATATGCTGGAAAATCGTTGATGGTGCAAAACAACATGGCACGCATATTGAACTGTTCGCCAGAATACGCATCAAAAACATCCACCCCTTCCTCCCACAGCACTCTTAAATCATCAATCAGTGGACTTAGATAAACGTCTATGTCATTTCCTGGTTGTTTTGGGTCCGATATCATCATCGATAACATAATATATTTACGCTTCATGCACAGCCTATGAGATAGGTTGTAAATCATCAAGAGAACAGGCCAAGAACTATGGTTAGTACTTAGATTACCAAACGGATTCATTCCATCAGTAGCAAGTCCAAGTCTAAGGTTTCTTGACTCTTTGCCAAAATTTGGAAACAAAGAATATATTTTATTCCATTGCAAAGAATCGGCTACATGACGAATTTGTCCATCATATTTTCTTTCTTTTACATGCCATCTAAGATTCTTTGCGTCATCTGCATTGGTGAATAATCTCTTGAACCTTGAAATTATTGGTAGGTACCATACCACTTTCGTAGGAGGACCCTTTTTGACCACCGCATCATCAATTGATTCACCATCTTTCTTTTTGTAGCGTGAAGCCTTGCACTTTGGACAATGATTATACTTTTCATACTCTTTTTTGTATAATATGCAATCATTAGGGAATGCATGTATCTTTTCATACTCCAAACCCATCGGACACAATATTTTCTTCGCCTCGTAATAACGACTTGGCATTACATTACCTTCTGGAAGCATTTCGGTCAACAATTCAAGCAACTCGGTAAAACTTTTGTCAGTCCACCTATTCTTTGCCTTCAGATTAAATAATTTTAACACGGATGACAGACGTGTAAATTTTTTGCATCCCGTGTACAATGGTTTATCTTTGTCATTGCATATAGTATCATACGCATGTGCCCTCTTAAACGAATCTTGTCCAATATCACGCATCATGTCTTCTAGACGATCATCCATTTCTACACTAACATCATCTCTTTGAGACACGTTTGACTTTGCTACTACTTCACCGTGCCATATCCATTTTGTATAACTTTGACAAATCCCTACACAAATTAGATGATCCATGATTTCTTTCTTACTACGTTTTGGTTCTTTATTTGCACAACGAACACATGGACAGAGAAAAAGTGTAGGAAGACTTTTGTCAGCATTACTTTCAGCAAACTGTAGAAATTCCATCACTCCATGTTCGTACTCGTCACTTAATCGATTAGCTCTCATCCAACTACGATCCATAACTATGTTCACACGGAGGAAGGTCTGACAAACGGTGTGCCCGCGGCTGCGCTACTTCACGAAGATTCCGAGATTGCAAGTTGCGCTGCTTCGCGGAGAAAGAAAAATAGAATCAAATTTCAATGGCAAGGTGATAACTCTATTAAGATTTCAAGATTCAGTTGCTAATTTGCTATGGTTGGTTGTTGGTTGGTGTTATTGACACTATATTAATTTCATTTTTAAGAGACATAAAAAACAACGTGACAATAATGGTGGCTAGCTAGTAGCCACAAATTCTTCAAGTTGTTCCTTATCTATCTCTATCTATACAGTATTATATCTACATTATCAACAATATATATATATATATATATATATATATATATATATATATATATATATATATATATATATATATATATATATATATATATATATATATATATATATATATATATATATATATATATATATATATATATATATAAAACCAATTGCGGAAACTTTTTCTGAGATATCTATTCTAACACCTGATGTCAATGAATCATGTATTATATATATTGTTATAGATTATAAATTATTTTTATAAATAATTTTGAAGAATTTCAAAAAATATTATAAATTGTTCTGATAAAATCAATTTAAATATCACGTGAAAAAACTTATCTCGTTAAAAATATTATAAGTTAAAATGAATTCAAAAAAAAAATTTGTACATAATGTATTGTAGCATTATCTCCTCTAGCATGTTAATCATCCCTAAGAACAAGATTTCTCTATTCTCTAGATATGTTTTTCAATATTTTCTATTATGGTTTCACAATGCATAACACCTTATCTTCTCTTAAAGATATTGTTGCTTTTTTAACTCAACAAATAAAGTTTCTCAAAGAAAATTGTTCAAGTTAAAGCGCTTGAAATGAATTTCTACCTAGTGTTAACATAAGGTATTGACTTAAATCAAGAGAACAAACATTGAATCAATAACATTATGGATCAAATAAGTGAAGAATGTGACTTACAGTTGAAACGGCGAGCGAGGAAGGGCGTGAATCGGCCGGTGAAAAGTCATGAACGGCGTGAACAGAGTGAGCGACGTGAAACGGCGGCAAGGAGATGTGAAACGGCGACAAGGAGACGTAATCAAATTTCAACAAACCGCATCATCTGTGTTCATCAAACAAATATGCAAATTCACAACAAACATCATCATCAATGGCGGTCGAAAACGATGAAACACGAACGGAAACGAACGGTCGAAGACGCTGACCAACGAACAGAACCACCGCGGTCGAAGACGATGACCAGAAACGGCGGTCAAAGAACCTAATAACCGTGAACGGAAACGTCGATGATGGTGGCTGGGAAACGGCGGTCGTAAGGTTTGTGAAACGGCGATCGTAAGGGTTGTAACGGAAATGGCGTATGCGTACAGTGGAAAGGAGTGAAACGGCGGCAAGGAGAGTTAGTACAGTGGAAATATTGAAATATTGTGAATTTGGGAAATAAGGGTTTGGAACATTTTACATCGGTGGAAATGAATACCCGATGTAAGGGTTTGCATAGTGGAGAAGCTATTACATCGGTGGATCCTAATAACCGATGTAAGGATTTTGAACCTATTACATCGGTGAATACTAATACCCGATGCAAGCTTCTTTTTCTGACTTTTTTACATCGGTTTAAACTTCCCCCGATGTAATTGTTTTAATTTATTCTTTAATTTTATTTTTTATATTAATATCTGCTGTGAAGATATTACATCGGTTTTTAGTTAACCGATGTAATATGTTGCTTGTTTTTTATTAATATTTCTACTACCTTGTTTCTTATTTACAAAAATGTCACCGTATTTTTTTCTGAAAACTTTTTACATCGGTGGATGCGTTTTCCCGATGTAATAGATAGCGAAATATATTTTTTTTCTTATTTTTTATATCATTGCAAATAAATACCTGATGTAAAAAGTTTGTTAATTGTATTTTTTACATCATATATTTCGATATCCGATATAAAAACTTTTTCTCAAATATCTTTTTTTAGTAGTGACAAAATACCTAAGTCAATTCTCTCACCGTATCACACTATCGAAAGACACTCTTTTTAACATTTCAACACACACAAATTCAATACATACTAAGCTAATTGACATAACAGTCGAACAACTTGTTTCAATAAAAAATATTACATTCTCAACAATATAGAGGACAAAAATACATAAATACTAGTAGTCCATTTATTTTAAGAGAGACTTATCAAGAGCCACGCGTCTTCTGGTTGAAACGTGTCAATGAGAAAAAATTGGATACTATTTTTTTTATTATACATATATGTGAAAGATATTTTTTGCATGCCATGTGCTTGCTTAATTTCTAAAGCGAATATAAGGTTGGTCCTATTTGTTTTACGAGTATAGGGTGCATCGCATGTGGGATTGGTAAGATGAAGAAGTTGTTTTGGGACAGAGAGAAGATGTCCTTTATCAAAAAGACATGATGGTCCCTCCAAGTTGGAGCATTATTATGCATATGATATGACTAGATATAGACTAGCCTGTAACCTTTTTCAACGTTTAAAAAATTAAAAAATGAAGATTGATCCATGTGACAGAAGTAGGTGGTCCAAATGTACATTTGTCACTTATCTGGAGCTTGATATGTATATCTGAGACTGAGTTAGTGGACACATAAGGGATGCATATAGCCAATAATGAACAGCGCCTAAACTCATTAGTTGGTAGGTGTACCTTTGGAAGAATGAAATGTTTGTCGCCTCAAGTGATGAATGATGGGGCATTGCACATATGCGTGTAAATACACTTTTTAAGACTTGCTGTGGTGTGTGCATTTTATTGGATAGGCAATTGTGAAAATTGTATTGGGCCTAAAGATTTTGTAGGTGTATTTACCCGTCAAGAGGCACCCTGTAAAAATTCATGTTTCTTGGTATATTTTTGGATGCATATTTCTTATGAGACTTCTTAATAAAAATTCTATTAGTTGAAAAAGGAGAGAGAGAGAGAGAGGATGATTTTATAATAAATTTACTAATTTATTCAAATTTGATATCAATACAGTATGGTTGGAATACATTTATATAATACATTATGGTTAGAATACATTTATATAGGGCTGAGAATGAAAAGCTTGTAAATTAAGTAACTGTAATATGGCGAGGCTAAACCGAGGAACAACTACACCTTAATTCTTATTAGCTAAGGTAATTGAAACGTGTGTATTAAAAAAATTGATAAGACACCTCTTTACTTTTTCTTTCAGGAAAGTTATTTTGACATCTTAAAGGTGTCCCACACCGTATGAAATATACGGTTATGATATTTAATAATAATTTTTTATCTCTTTTCAAATTATATTAGGTTTAATTAAAAGCAATTAAGATGTATTTTAATACGGTGTTTTACTGGGTGTTTAAGTTTGGATGTTCATATAGTATTGCTCTTTTCTTTTGGTTCAATGATGGCACTTTCTTTATCAATAAGAATGTCGATAAGTGTTTTTCTATATACTTTTAGATTTGATTTAAATATTTAATATTGTCTCCCTTAAATTAAGTTTGTATGGTTTCAAGTATCTTCTTCAATTTGTAAAATAATTCAGTCTTTAATAGTTTTGTAAAGATATATGTAATTTTTTCTTCAGGGGACCATACTCGATCACCATTTCTTTTTCCGCTATCAACTCTCTTATCTTGTGAAACTGAATATTGATATGCTTGGAACGTCCATGAAAAATTGGATTTTTACTCAGTGCAATAACTGACTTGTTGTCGCAATATATTTTTGTAGGATTATTCTGCTTCTGATGTATCACTTCTAAAATTATTCTCATCCATATTGTTTGAGTAGCACAACTGATTGCTACAATATATTATGCTTCAACGGTAGAAAGTGCGACAATTTGTTGTTTCTTCGAAGACCGTGAAATTGCACATGTGCCTAAATGAAATGTGTACCTTGTCGTACTTTTTCTTGTTTATATATCTCCAGCTCAATCACTATTTGTGTATCTAAAAGTCCCTCTTCATTATTACTAGCATAAAAAATTTCACTAGTCAGTGTACCTTTGATATAACGAAGAATCATCTTTGCTCCTTGCAAATGGCTAACACATGGTTCTTCCATGAATCTGCTAAGCAAACCAACTCCATATATTATATATGGTTTTGTCGTAGTCAGATATCTCAGGCTTCCGATCAAACTTTTATATTGGGTTAAGTCTACTCTTTTGCCATCATTTTCTCTTGTCAACTTTAACTTTTCTTCAACAGACGTGTAAGTTAGCTTTGAGTGCTCCATCTTGAACTTCTTTAAAATATCACATGCATACTTCTTTTGAGAAATAAAAATTCCATCACTTTGTTGAACGACCTCAATGTCAAGGAAGTAGGACATTAGTCCCTAATATGTCATTTCAAAACAGCTTATCATAGCCTCCATAAATTATGTAGCCATCCTTGAATTATTGTCGGTAAAAATCAGATCATCAAAATACAGGCAAACAATATGAACATCTCCAGGCTCGACAAATTTAATATATAATGTGTGCTCAAACGGACATCTATGAAAATTATTATGCACAAAATAAGAATCAATCTTCTTATACCAAGTTCTTGGCGCCTGCTTCAACCCATATAATGCTTTCTTCAATCTATACATTTTATCTTCCTTTCCTTTGACTACATATTCCACAAGCTGCTCAACATACATTTCTTCTCCCAGATTACCATTAAGAAATGCAGACTTAACAATCATTTGATGTATTTTCCAACTATTTTGAGCTAAGATTGAAATAAGCATTCTAATTGTATACGACCTGGATATAAGAGCAAATACCTCAAAGTAATCAATACATGGTTTTTGCTTGTATCTTTTTGCCACCAACCTTGCTTTAAAGTGAACAACCTCACTGTTGGGTTTGTACTTTATCTTCTACACCCACTTTACTCCTATAGGTTTCTTGTATGCTTATATCCCGTGTTTAATTCTTCTTAATTGCATTGATTTCTTCATTCATGGCTTTAGCGGCTTCAAAATTTAGCACCTCACTTGCAAATAAAACAAATTTGATAATATCCTCATCAGATGGGTCATTATCATTACCCAAAACACAATCTTACATTATGAGTGGTAATTTATGCGGCCTTTGTTGTCAGCTGGATATTTCTGACTCATCTGGTGTTGGATCATGTTCATTCTCCTCTTCGTAATCATTTGAAGTCACTTTTGGATCTTTTTGTGACTTTAAGGATCAATCCCACATTCCTCCTTCATCAAAAGTCACATCTCGATTGATAATCACCTTCTGTGTCTCTGGATTGTAGAGCTTATAAGCCTTTGAGTTTAAACTGTAACCAACAAAGATACATCTTTCTTTGTTTTCATCTAACTTCTTTCTCAATTGATCTGGTACATGTGCATATGCAATACATCCAAAAACTCCAAGGTTCTGAATTTAAGGTCTTCTTCCAATCTAAGCTCCTTCAAGAGTCTTTTCTTGGACACTCTTTGTAGGACACCTATTTAAAATATAAACTACAGTAGCAACAACTTCTGCTCAAAATTTCTTAGGCATATGTTTGGCCTTCAACATGCATCTCACCATATCCATGATTGCTCTATTCTTTCTTTCAGTAAATCCATTATGTTGAGGTGCTTATCTTGTTGTTAGTTTATGCTCAATCCCATGTTGTTCAAAGAAACTTGTATCAGCGAGGTATTCTTGGCCTCTGTCTATTCTCAATGGGTTGATTCTACAACCACTTTGTTTTTCTATAAATGCCTTGATTGTCTTAAACGTATCATAAACTTATCATTTTTGTTTCAAGAAATACACTCAAGTCTTTCTACTGAAATCATCTATAAAAGTAATAAAGTACTTACAACCACAGGGTGTTGGTATTTCCACTGAACATAAGTCTGAATAAATTATCTCCATTAGATTCTTTACTCGCCAAGACATTGCAGTTGGAAAGAATCTCTATGCTTTTTTTCAATCTGACAAGTTTCACATACTCCATTTAGAATATTCACAACAGGCAATCCAGAAACATATTCTTTTCTCGACAGGTAATTCAAGCCAGAAAAATGAAAGTGACCAAATCTCATGTGCCACAACCAATCATCATTTGGAATGATAGAACTCAAGAAAGGAAATTTTTAAAGTTGAATTTTCAAAGGAAATAAGAGGTTCAGTGTCATTCTTACCTTTGTGATAAATTTGTCATTTATGTCGATCAACATGCAAAAACCATTGTGAAAATCTGCATGTTGTAACCTTTCTCTGACAGTTGTCTCATACTCAATAGTTGTGATGAAGATTAGGAGCATAGAAAATATCACCAATAAAGTTTTGTGATCCATCTTTCAACCTAATAGAAATTCGACCTTTCCCAAAAATTAGAATATTTGAATTGTTTCCAAACTTCAAGGTAGATTTTACCATTTCGTTTAGAGAAGAAAATAATTCCTTTTTGCCACACATATGATTACTACATCCAGTATCTAGATATCAAATATCCTCTTCTTTAGAAAATGTATTATTGGCCAAAAATAAATTTTGTGGATTTTCAAAGTACTCACTGGTATTTTGATACAAACTTTCTGCCACATTTTCCTGATGTTTGTATCTGCAATCAGTTGCTTGGTATTCAAACTTTCCACAATGATAATAAATATAGTTTGTCCTTTCTTTATTGTAGTTACCTCTTCCTCGACCATGATTGTTAAATCCGAAATTATTTCCTTGACCATGATTGTTGAATCCAAAATTATCTCAACCTCTTCCTTGATTGGATGGATTGAAATTATTGTCTTTCCATGGGATGAAGTTGCCACGTCCTCCTCCTCCATAATTTCCTCGACCTCTGCCTCTATAATTTTATCTTCCCTGTTATAATTATTTTGACCTCTTTCATCTCCGGTATGACTTGATTCATAAGTGTGGTTTAAATTTACTTGACTCTTGAGAGCTTCTTCTTTTACTAATTTCTCGGTCTTTCTAATATTCTGTTGACATGACTTTCAATGCTTCCCTATAAATCTTCTAAAGAAAAAGTATTTGTGTCGTGAGACTCAATTATTGTAGTCACCACATGATCAAACTTCATCGGCATCGTACGTAGAATATTTTTATTCACTTTGCTATCCGGAATATCTTCTCCATATACTCTCATCTTGTTGACGAGATTTATAACACGAGAAAATTATTCTATTGATTCTGAATTAGACATTTTGTACGTTTCATATTCACTACACAACGATTGTAATTTGAACTTCTGAACCTTCTCTACTCATTTATATGATAACTTCAATATGTCCCACGCTTCTTTAGTAGTCTTGACATTTGCTATTTTTTCAAATATTGAGTAATCAATTCCTCGATGAATTTGTGAAAGTGTCAACTGATCCCTTCTACAGTTAACTTCATCACCTCCTTATTATAAACTATCCACAAAGCTCCAAACATTGCGAGTCTTTAGATGTGTTGTCATCAATATTTCCGAATAACTAAAATCTAACTCTGCGATTAATTTTGGACAGGACCAGACAAAATCGTAATTATTTGACATATCTCTCTCAAAAAGTACTCAATAATTTTTTACACAATAAAATTTTTTTTGTTCCTCACACACTCAAAAATATTTTCGACATTCACACTAATACAATTTAAATTGCTCTAAAATTTGATATCAAATGAGAGTTATTAATAAAAATTCTCACACAAACATATTAGTTGAAAAATGGGAGAGATGATGATTTTATAATAAACTCACTCATTTATTCCAACTTGATATCAATACATTATGGTTTGGAATACATTTATATAGGGCTGAGAATGAAAAACTTATAAACTAAGTAACTGAAATATGGTGGTGCTAAACGGTGGTACCGCTACATCTTAATTCTTACTAGCTAAGATAATTGAAACTTATGTATTAAGAAAAAATTGATAAGGCACCTCTTCACTTTTTCTTTTGGTCCAATGATAATATTTTATTAATCAATAAAAATGTCAACAAGTGTTTTTTTATATCCTTATAGACTTGATTTAAATATTCAACATCTTTGAAAATAATCACATTTTTATTTTGCTAAAAAATAGTTTGAAAATACATTTTTGTAAAATTTATAAATATACATTTCTGTAATAAGCAGTAAAGTTTAAAATTTTTAAGAAATAAATTAATATAATATATATACTAATGTGATAGGTCATTTATGATAAATATATTATCATAATAAATTTATTATCAATTAAATCATACACTGATGAGATAAGATTAAATTATCATATATTAAAATCAATCTAAAATTTATAATACTATTGAAATGATAAATTACAAATTATGGTATTATTTAGAATATATAATATAAATAATTAAATATTATTGGCTATATTTGACTTTTTTATTCATTATTTTCCTCATGTACCACAGTGTCGTCTGTGCCTCAGATAGAATGAAATCAACAACACGATATGCCTTAACATGATCATCCTCTAATATCTCTGGGTGAGATGGATGAATCTCTGTGAGCATCTAGTGTCATGTAAATATGTGACACTCTAAAATATGATTTCATATAGTCGAATGCACAACTCCATTGCTGAGGAGTTGACACACTTCATGCTTTCTCTAGTACCTGATGATTATAAAAATCATCATATATCCCGTAAACATCTTTATGGACTATAGCGGGATGATCAGATATGGGGGGTCTCTTAGAAGAGCCTGTAAAAACTGAACTAGTGCATGACTCATTCAGGAAGATTTGGATACATCAGGCGTGACTCACAAGCCAGTCATCTAAAGTAGAAGGTTGTGTCATCCAACGGATGGGTCAGATGATGATTTTTATACGGCTGGAAATGTATATCATTTGTTGTAGGGTTGTCAAGAAACACTTTGAAAGGCTCAGTCATCTGATTTCCTATTGTGGGACAAATGCAGAAGCATATGGTTGATCCTTAGAGTAGTCATCAACATATAACCAGCCGAATATGCATGGAAAGTGTTGGAGAATTCATGTTTAAAAATGGTACTGATGAAATATTATAAATGGTGTAGCACAAGTGTTATTAAATGTTAGTAACAGTAAATATGCAAATATATTACCGTAAACAGTGTGCAACTTGATGTTATATGTCTGATCTTCCAAAGACAATCTTCATCTAACTTCGAGTACAAGTAAACTAAATAACCGGCCCCTAATTGTACTCATGAATATGCTCGAAGTCAATGAAGTATCTAAGGTAAATCACATCAATGTAATAAGAAATTTTGTTCACAAATATGGACGTGTCAACTAAATACATGAGGTATGACGTTAATACACATGCTCTATGATGCAAAACATGTTCATTATCACCATTTGCCTCCATGGCCACAACCAGTTGGTATATATAATACTTCTCAAAATGAAAAGCTAGCATGACACCCTCTTGTGTCACCTATCTCCTATTGGGCATCACTTGGGTAATCTCCCAAATAGGTTACCATCATATCCAATGCATCAGGTCTGGTCATTATGGAGTGGTCTAATAATATTTCCTTGATTAGAATATATATAAGGTATGACATATCATCCAAAGTGATGGGCATCTTGCTATGCGGAAGATGAAAAGATGGCGTCTCTAAGTGTCATCTTTCAACGAAAGCTGACAACGTATCATGGTTAATAATAATATAACCATTCATGTATAAATCTTGCAGCCTACATAGCTGCATGACATCATGAAACCATGTTTCTCATGTTACTGCAACATCACAATTTTCCTATCATGGTTAATGCATTTTGAAGTATCACAGTACTGCAAAAAATGCATCATCGTTATTATGTTTAAATATAATAACACATATGCTTCAAGTAATAAATACATATAAATTTGACCTCTCTGTACCACACATGCCTAGCAATATGGCTTGCATACAGAGGAAGTAGTGAAGTTTCATACGGGTCTCTTCCAAATTCCTCAAGAACGACATCAGGAACGACAACATCGACACCAAGTGCATCAATATGGACTGGTGAGGCTTCCGGGGAAGCAACATGTGACACTTGCCTCCGAGAAGACAAAGTTGAAAACACCTGAACTCCATAAGTGGACGCTTCTGCCTCAAATGAACTGGCATCTATCGGTGGTCGCAAGGGTCTAGTTATCTCCTTACGAATAAATGCATGCTGGGAGACTATATCGTGCCTCAATTATTCTTGGTTATCAGCCACTTTTCATATAATTAAATAAGACATATTAGAAAAAATCAAACCAATATAAAATATATTCAAAATCAAACAATGCAGACATAATATGCAAGTGCACTTCTGTATTTCTCGAAAATCAAATTCAGACAAAATACAAAAGTGCACTTCCATATTTTCTTGAAACTCTGAAAACGCAAAAAATAGCAGAAAATACAGGGGACACAAAAATGGCAGAAAACACATGCTTCAATAAATTACCTAACTATGAGTGTAACTACCTATATTGTAATGTACCTTAAATAACCTAATGTACCTTGTAGTGATATATACGTAAAGACCAGTGACAACGTGTTATGAGGCCAAGCCTCATAAGGAAATCAACACATAATATGATGCTCGGGTATAACCCTACTCTGTTGGTTACTCACCCTGATGAAAAACATGAGAGATATGTATGCATAACCTATAACCGTGTATTCATGAGGTGTTGAATACAATTCCCTAAGAAATAGGTAGTCAACAACTTTCCCAGTCAAAGTGGAGCGATTTCTACGTCCTAAGAGGCCTCAAAATCCAGACCCAATGACTTCTATAAATACCTCAACACTAGGGTTAAGTGAGAAAAATCATAATACACTTGAAATACCTCAAAGATACATAGCTTCTCACCTCAAATGAACTTTCTCTTTTCACATCGAGAATCACCTCAAAACAGGGTTCCTCACAACCGTGAGCTTGCCCTAAACCTCCAAAATTCTTTAAAGCCTTTGTTCACCCCTACCCACATAGGGGTGCCACTTATATGTACGTTTTGACAAGTACATACCTATTTATTTATGCATGAAGAGACGAAAAAATAGGGAAATAAAAAAACTTACCACATGTGTAGCGAAAGTACTTGGATTTAATGAATGTTGAGAAGTGATTGATAAAACATTTGGATTGGATGGAGTAGAAAACTTTGAGCAATGACTACAGAATTTGTGGATTTTGGGGTATTAGACAAGTGACTTGAGAAGTGATTCGGTATGTGTTTTGGTCTAGCCTAATGCCTAGGCATGGCCCAATCCACTTCTACATCCAAGATGGCCCAACAACTTTGGCCCAATCAATTGTGGCAGATAAAGGACACCTTTCCCCTCTGCCCCTCAATCGGAGACATGTGGTTGATTGTCCTCTAAGGACCAACGTGACCACTGTTGCCCTCGGTAGCACCTCTGCCCACAGCTGCTTCTGCCCCTCAACCAGGGACACATGGTCGGTTGTCCCCCCAGGACCAACAAGACCATATATGCCCGCTCAAACATGCTAGTCCTCATCTTACCATCCACACGAGGATAGCCACCCAGGATGGCCAGAATCAACTTTGCCTGTGAGTACCTCTCTGCTCGTCATAACAACCAGCTTTCTACCTGGTCTGCTCGACACACGTAGAGCAGACACCCAGGAAACGCTCATAAATGTGTTTACCCGTTATCTCATCCTTGCTCAATGCAATGGTTACTTACGGACACGACTGCCCATTTTGACCGAGTTTTGGCAGTTACCTATTTTTAAGGACCTGTATATCTAGGCCCAAAAATAGGGACCAATAGCCAAGCGCCGAGGGTATTATATAAACCCACATGCATGTGAGGGTCAGGTATCCAATATTCATCACTAAAACCCTAATCCCTCTCGTGTATCTCTTTGTGCTCCTACTAACTTTAGCATATGAGTGCCTTGCAGGTACACCCCCTCCTCCTTCATTCCATTGAAGTCGAAGTCTCTGTCCCACTTCAGGTTTTGATCAACCGGTAAGATCAGTGGCATTGTCTACGGGAAACCTATAATCCCCATATTTCTTTCCTCGGAAACCAAAGATCAAAGCAGATAATCAAGATTTCAGTCATGGCCAACTTTGACGACAATAACAATGCTTACAAACTCATCATCTCCATTGTCTGCAAGGAAGATGATTGTTGCGGAATGCCCTTTCTTGAAGAGGTCATCCCATTGAGGGACGGTTACAGTGCCTCCCTATCCTTTGATGAGGCTGAAGACGTCGATGTCGAAGCTCACAAGATCATGAAAGCTCAAGAAGGAGCACCGGAGAACACGCAGGCAATCTCTGCTCTTCCCAACACTGACCCTGCTATGGCTGCCCTGCTCGCAGCTCTCAACCAGACCAACTCCCTAATCTGCCAACAAAGCGAGATGATTGGGGTGTTGGAAATTGCTTGCCGGTTAAAATCTCCCCCTCTGATGCACCAACGACAAAGATCACACAACTTGTCTCCCCGACGACATGATCATCATCGGGGGCAAGAAAGAGCTCATATGTTGGCCATAAAGAAACATGATCACACTTTTCCTCGGAGAGACCAACTCTCCCCGGTATCCAAGAAACCAGAGGGAAGATCGAGAAACCCATCTCCTCGACGAGACAATTTTCCCCGACGAAGGAAGCACAACTTTTCTCCACCACTATCACCGAGCTGGAGTGACGAGGAAGGCCCATGTGGTCTATTGTCTTGGGCTATCATGGATGCTCCCATCCCCGTCGGACTAGAAAAACCCCCAAACTTGGGAACATATGATCGGACAACTGACCCCGACGAGCACGTCGAAAACATTGACGCCCTGCTCGACTATCGAGGCATTATGGATGTTATTAAGTGTAAGTTGTTCCGAACAACTATGAGAAAAGGAGCAATGTCGGTACAAAAACCTCCCCAATGAATCCATCAGCTCATGGAAGCAGTTGAGGTATGTTCTTAAGGCACTTCACTGCCTCTCGCCTTCATCCGAAAACAGAGGTCTCGCTAGAAGCGATCATACAAGGAAAAGAAGAATATCTTCGAGCATAAAATGATAGGTTCAATAGAGAAGCTGTTCAGGTCTTCATGACTGACAATATGAAAAAGTACTTGCTCGAGTGAGGGCAGCGCACCCGTAACGATTTTTCCAAAGCAGTTGTCATAGAAACCCGGCCACACTAAATTCCCTCCTCCTTAAAGCCCAGATGTACATCTAGTACGAGGAGAAAGTGATTGCAAATAATGCTCAACATCGTAGCAGAAATGACCTCACTGGCCTCCCAGACGAGAGGAGCGCATAAACGAACCATGTTCCCCACGAACACAACTTCTAAGAAGGCACGTGTTCCTCGCGAATACAACTTCCGAGCAGACACATATTCCCCGCGAACACAACTTCCGAGCAGACACATTTTCCCCGCGAACACAACTGCTCAGCAGACACATGTTCCTTGCGAACACAACTGTCGAGCAGGCATATGTTCCCCGCAAACACAACTGTCGAGCAATCACATGTCTCCCGCGAACACAACTGCTCAACAGGCACATGTTCCTCGCGAACACAACTGTCGAGCAAGCATACATTCCTCGCAAACACTCCAGTCTAAAAGGCATATGTTCCCTGCCAGCACAACTTCTTAGAAGGCATATGTTCCCCGCGAACACAACTCCCGAGTAGGCACGTGTTCCCCGCGAACACAGCTTCCAAGCAGGCACATATTTGTCGCAAACACAACTGATGAGCAGTCACATGCTCCCCGCGAGCACAACTACTCAGAAGGCACGTGTTCCCCGCGAACACAATTGTCGAGCAGGCACATGTTCCCTGCAAACACAACCGCTCACCAGGCACATGTTCCCCGCAAACACTCCAGCCTAGCAGACATATGTTCTCCTCCAGCACAACTACTCATAAGGCACATGTTCCCAGCGAACACAATTGTCGAGAAATTACATGTTCCTTGCGAATGCAGCTGCCGAGCAGGCACATGTTCATCGTGAATACAACTGTCGAGCAGTCACATGTTCCCCGCGAGCACAACTGCTCAAAAGGCACATGTTCCCCACGAACACAACTGCCGAGCAGGCATATTCCCCCTGCAAACACAACCTCTCAGCAAGCACATTTTCCCTGCGAACACAATTGCCGAGTAGGCACATATTCCCTACAGACATAGCTGCCAAGCAGGCACATGTTCCCCGCAAACACAACTGCTTAGCAGGCACATATTCCCTGCAAACACAACTGTCAAGCAGTCATACGTTCCTCACAAACACTCTATCCTAACAGGCATATGTTCCCCGTGAACACAACTTTCTATCAGGCACGTGTTCCCCGCGAACACAGCTTCCAAGCAGGCACACGTTCCTCGTGAACACAACCGCTCAGCAGGCACATGTTCGCCGCGAACACTCTAGCCTAGCAGGCATATGTTTCCCGCTAGTACAACTGCTCAGAAGGTACATGTTTCTTGCAAACACAACTGTCGAGCAAGCACATGTTCCCTGCAAATACAATTGTCGAGCAAGCACATGTTCGTCACGAACACAATTGCTGAGCAGTCACATGTTCCCCGCGAGCACAACTGCTCAGAAGCTGAGCAGGAACTTGTTCCCCGCGAACACAACACCGAGCAGACATCTTGTCGAAGCTTGCTAGCACAAAGAAGAGAGGCGGATCAAGTCCGTCATCCAAGATATATTATCATGTCCGAGCAAAAACAGAAATGGGGCATACTATCTTGAAAACCTACACAGGGAACAACTTGCTCGATCTTGGAACATCAAAAAACTAAGGCAATATTACAGTTAAGACACTGATATAGTTGGCGTGTCTTATCGAAACAAAGAACATAATTTTCCCGACCACACGTGCATGCTCAAATACAAGCATGGCACTCTAAATTAAACAAAGAGGCAAGTCTCTGCTCTTTTAACGAGCAGATTCTTAGCCCGACGTGGAAAACTCAAGTGAGATCCACCGTCGTCGTACCACGATGGTAGAACACCTAGCTCGCGATGGGAAGTTCATGCTTTCGATCTTGGGCCCTAAAAACGAGACCTGAGTTCTGGCCCATGTCACGTGATCACCCTAGCCGTTCGACCAGTCACCACAATGGAGGACTCAAATACTAACGAGCAAACCTTCGAAACTCTTAATCAAAATAAAACGTCTCAGGCAGACAAGCATACAAATATGCATAAACCTAATAAATAACAATATACCACATACGAGCATGTCCTCGTAAAGATCATGAAACGTCCCAGTTGCGAACAACAAGTGCCAACAATGTGTTTTCCTTCTCGACATGCAGGTTGGCTCTAAGTCATCACTCATATGCCTAGAAACAACAACTTGGGGGGCTCCTGTTCTGGTTTGGCTAAATGCCTAGGCATGGCCCAATCCACTTCTACATCCAAGATGGCCCAACAGATTTGGCCCAATCAATTGGAGAAGATAAATGACACCTTTCCCATTTTCCCTTCAATTGGGGAACGTGATCGGTAGTCCTCCCAAGACTAAGGTGACTACCGCTACCCTCGGCAACACCTCTGCCTGCAGTTGCTTCTGACCCTCAATCAGGGACACGTGGTCGGTTGTCCCCCCAGAACCAACAAGACAATATATGCCTTCTCAAAAAACCTAGTCCTCATCCTGCCAGCCACACGAGGATAACCACCCAGGAATGACCAGAATCATCTTTGCCCATGAGCACCTCTCTGTTCATCATAACGACCAGCTTCCTCCTCGATCTGCTAGACACACGTAGAGCAGACACCCAAGAAACGCTAATAAATGCTTTTGCCTGTCATCTCATCCTTGCTTGACGCAACGACTAGTTACGGGCACGACTGCCCATTTTGACCAAGTCTTGGTAGTTACCTATTTTTAAGGACCCGCATATCTAGGCCCAAAAATAGGGACCAATGGCCAAGCGTCGGGAGAGTTATATAAACTCTTACACATGTGAGGGCCAGGTATCCAATATTCATCACTAAAACCATAATCCCTCTCTTGTATCTCTTTGTGCTCCTACTGACTTTAACATCAGAGTGCCTTGCAGGTACACCCCTTCCTCCTTCATTCCAGCATTGAAGTCGAAGTCTCTGGCCCACTTCAGGTTCTGATCAACCAGTAAGATCAATATGTTTTGCTGAAAATGAAGAAGGGGGGAGGTTTGACGTGTATATGACTCAAAATCCGTTCAGAGGTGTATTTTCTTATTTTTTACGAAGATGCATCTCCGTACTAATTTTATGAAAAATAAATGTGTGACTCACTTACGAATAAATGAGATGTGGATAGAATGCGTCCAAAAATACATTTCCATATTTTTGGAGAATTTTTAGGTTTTTACAAGAGTGTGTGAACGCCATTAAAAATACAATAAAATACCCATTTAGAATTAGGTATGACGGGTTGACCCACCTTAATTAACTTGTTCTACTTAAATCTACATATTAAATTGTTGGAATTATAAAACGTTGATCCAAGTGTTGCCATCTTAGTTCACAGATAATTTGTGGACTTAACGAAATAAAAAAAAAAATTGTTAAAAAAGTAATTCAAATGTTTAATATTTTTAGAGTTAATACGTGTTTTTCTTTTTCTCTGGCATTTGAACCGTTTTTGAAAAATTCACGTAAAAATAATACAGATTTTTAATTTATCGTTCAAAGATTCTTTCATTTTGACTCCTAAAAAATTTATAAGCAAAAATGTTGAATTGACATTGTCATTTGACTTTTTTTTCTTTCTTCATTTCAATCTTTTTTGTTAAAATAAAGATTTGAAAACATTAAAAAAAATTTTAAATAGCTCGTTCCATACTTTAAACCAATATTTTAAAAATCGAATCGAATCGATTGATTCAAACAATTTAATCAGGAAATAGAACCTAATCTGGTCTAGTCTTTTAAAATCGCTAATGGATTAAAATCGAAATAATATTTAAAAAAATCAGATTAAACCATTCAAAATCGTTGAAATCAAAGAACCGAAGTCGAATTTGTAAAATCATCCAATTCAAAAAAATCTTCAAATTGGCTAAGTTTTTATAATTTTTAAAAAATATTGAATATATCAATATCAAAACTTAAAACATTCTCTATTCACAAAAAATAATTTCTTGTTTTTTCTACAACCATACAAACCTTTAAGTTCTATCATTATGTTATAGTTTTTATTTAAATAACGCCCATTATCTTGTTGTTTCTTTTAAACATAGTGGTGCTCTCCAACTCAATATTGATTGTCGTTTAATTCAATATTATTTGTCTTTGTTTAGTTATGACTTGTTTGTCACCGTTTAATTCGAAATTGCTTAATGTTATTCAATTAAATATACTTTATTTTTTATTTTTGGTAATTCTATCTTATTTACTTTAAGTATTATTAATTATTTGAATTTTATTTTAAATATTATATTATACTATTTTAATTTTAGTTTGATTTAGTTTAACTTTTTTTTTTAATTATTTAATTTATTCATATTATTTTTAAATGGATGTTGATTAAGTGTACAACTATGTGAATTTTTTTCAAATAATCAAAGTTTTAAATTTTAATACCAAATTAACTAATATTTTTTCATATTTTCAATATACTATATTTCAAAAAAAAGCGGATTAAGTGGCGGCTCCTATATTTTTTAATTTCGTCCAATTACCTGTAGATTTAATAACAACGAATTCAGATACCATCTATTGTTTGAACAGGTACCTATTAGATACAAAACCAAATCACCTTACCAACTAGACCAATAAAATCTTGTGAAAAATAACTCTATGCAACATATTTCTTACATAATCATTTGCCAATATTAATAAATAAATATGTATTAAAAATACAAAATATAAATAATTATTATTTTAAATAAATATATTTATTAAAATATTATTCATGGTATTATTTTTCACATGAGTTCAATGACATTACTTGATAAAGTGTTTTGGCTTTGAATCCAATGAATTGTGTTCGAGCTATACATTAATTGTTTTTAATTGGTAAAATACTCATTTTGATCTCTTTAAGTATATGTCATGGTTAAGTTAGGTCCCTTAACTTTTTTTCATGCCAAATTGATCTCTTATGTTTTAAAACGTAACAAAGAAGTCTCTTTCGTCAGTTGGGATCAAACGTCTGTTAACTTGACCTATGTGGCTGGTGAACTGACATGTTATCTTCATCTTCTTTATATATGTTCTTCACCATCATCTTTACTCCAGATGCATTTTCTTCACCTGTGCAAAATCTTCTCTGCTCCAGATGCGTTTTCATCTCCGTCTTCATATTGTTCGAGTCGTTTCGCTCTATTCTCCATGAATACAAAGCATTCTTCTTCACAAACGAACCTGAAAAAAATCTGAAAGTGTTGGATCATTGTATACAGTAGCTCGTGAATTGCACCACTTTACCGTTATGGAGATAACGATATTCTTCGTAGGGCAACCACTGAGAAGAATTATGGAAAGAAATTTTGGAGTTATCACAATTACATGGGTAAGCCTTAATTTTTGTTTGGGTATGTTAAAAAATGGTAAATAGAGTTTGATCAATTTTTGAAATTTGTAGGGATCCTTGCAAAGAGGATGTGGTTTCTTCGATTGGTTTCATGGGGAATTGGCAAAAGACATAAACCAATTATTGATTAATAGATTGGAAAGCATAGAAAATGATTTAGATGAAACCAAGAATCAGTATGAAAAATTGAGGGTTAGAAATGAAGAATTAGGGGATGCTGTGTTAGAACTTCAAATTCAACTGAACAAGATGTTGAAGTGGAAAAAACATTGAAGATTATGTGTTTTGTAATGTTATGTGTATTTGTCATTAAGTTGTATTAGGAGCATGTAGCAACATTGTGTGTAATTTTAACACAGTTTATGTGTAATTCTAACACGGTTTATCAGTTTATGAAGATTATGTACAACCTTATGTGTAATTTTAACACAGTTTATCAGCTTAATGTGACTTATTTTGTTTGGCATATCATTAATTGTAGCAACATAATTTTGGACATTACTAGTAAATGAACACATCAAATTACTTGAACTGAAAATATGAAGTTGACATGTTACATAGATATGTTCCAAAATACATAGACATGTTCTAAAAGGTTGACAGGATGACATGTTACATAGACATGTTCCAAAAGGTTGACAGAATGAAATATTACATAGACATGTTCCAAAAGGTTGACAGAATGACATGTTACATAGACATGCTCCAAAATACATAAAGCCTAAAATTATAACTAGATGATCCTCTTTGATGTGCTTCTCTTGGTTGGAGTAGATCACCTGGTGGTAGGACCAGTTACATTCTTGGCTGCTGAGAGTCTTGTTGTTGGTCCTGGGGGTACAAAGTGCCTTCTCACATCAAGTTTTTGTAGCTTGCCTGTTCCTCTTGCTTTCTCCTTTGTACCTTGCCTGGTACTGCCTTTCCTTGTGAAGACTGGGTTGCATTCATGTATCCATGTGTAGTTGATACATGTGTTGGTGCAACCTGACTTGTAGTGGTTTGAGATGCGGAAACTTGTCTTGTCCTAATCTGACTTGTATTGGTTCCAACCTAACTTACATTGCCTTGACTTGTACTGCCTTGTGTTGCAGTGCCTTGTGTTTCAGTTGGTGTGACCTTGCAGGTCTTCTTGTTATGTCCAGTTTTATTGCATCGAGAGCACTTTACAATAAAGCCAGTTCTTCTCAATTTTATGCCAGTGCCATCAATCTCCCCTTGCTCAATGTTTCTCCTTTTCTTTGGTCTACCAGGCATCTTCCTAAACTTAGGTGGCTGCACATCTGGATATGGAGTTTTGGCCCACAGATTGGATCCATTCACGGGATAAAGCACAAACCTATGCACTGCCTTGTACCTAGATACCCTATAATAATCTGGAACGTAATCATCACCTTTAAAATTCCTACTCTTCATGGCTGACATGGCATGGACACATGGAAGTCCTGTGAGTTCCCACCTTCTCCAGAATCACAAGTAATCCTTCAAGTTTACAGTGAATATTTCAGATGGGTTTTCCACATGCCTTACTTCAAACATATGCTCATCTGACATTCTTCAATTAACATTAACAATAACAATTAACATTATGCAATTAAAATTAACAATAAAAGTTAACATTCTACGGTTAACATTAACATTAATAATAATAATTAACAATCTGCAATTAACATTAACATTAACAATTAATAATTAGCATTAACAATAACAATTAACATTTTACAATTAACATTCTGCAATTAACATTAACATTAACAATAACAAAACCATACCTGACAATCCATAAGTTTGTGAAGGCACTTGTTATATCCATCTTCTTTCTAATATTGGGAAAAATATCATTACCAGATAAATCTTGGAACCTCATTATGTTTTTTGCCCATCTCTCCATCATGTAAGTTCTGATCTCCTCAAGCATTATTACTAGTGGTTTAGCTCTAGCTTTAACAATAACACTGTTAAAGGCCTCTGGTATATTGTTGAGCACAACATCACACTTGTTGGTTGTCCTAAAATATGATCTAGACCAATATCTTGGTGGACTCTTCATCATATGGAGATATGCCTCTCCATTGATCATTCTCATTGCCCTCGTCTCTCTTTCCCAAGCTTGTGAGTATGTAGATTTAGCAGCCTTACAGATAAGATCCTTATACGTTTTTCCAGGATACCTCTTCTTGAAATTGTTATACAGATGCCTAACACAAAATTTATGTTCAACATTTGGAAACAACTCTTCCATTGCAGGTAAAAGTTCCTGTAAAAAACATTCATAACTAACAGTAAATTATCAAGAAAATAATCAGATAAGTGTAAGAGTCAATGATGTATTTAGTGTACCCTCTGTTGGTCTGAAATGAAAGTGTATAAGAGACATTCATGTCCACCTCCCAGATCATCAATCAATAGCTTCAAAAACCATGTCCATCCATCTCTATTTTCACCTTCAACAACTGTAAATGCTATAGAAAGCATCTGATCATTAGGATCCTTTCCTATAGCTGCCAGAATTTCACCTCCACAAAGCCCCTTCAAAAAGTAACCATCCAATCCTATCACATGCCTACATAATTTGAAACTTTCCTTGCACCCTTCATAGCATATGTAAAGCCTTTAAAAAGGAACCATCAACCTTATTCCTTGCAGCCACTCTTGCTCTTATTTATTTAGTATTGTTTACCCCTACATTCCACTTCCTCGATGCATTTTCTTTAATGTCCTGAACCTTCAATCTAGGGTTGTTTTTCAATGCATTCTGAATCCTCTTGCTCAATCACTTTGTGCTTAACATCTTCACATTATACTCCCTACTGCAGTTATGATTGTCAATTACTTTCCTTATTTTCCAGGTTTCCTCATTTAATAACTCGGCAAAATAAATCTCCCACTCACAACCTTCCTTACATCTCACTGTCACCCTTTTCTTATCATTTTTTATAGTCTTGAGGGATCTTCCATTTTGAAAAGCATATGAGGCCATTACTTCCTTAATGTCATCATTTGAAATAAAATGCATTCCTACTTCCCATTTTTAATTGGACATGTCCTTTCTCTCTTTGAAAATTGAGCATTTATTACTTTTAACCCCACTATTGTCATCATTGTCACAACCACTTTGAAGATCATCACTGTCATTGTCACTCTCCTTATATTCCTCTGTATCTTTGCTGCACTTTCCTTTTCCTTTTCCTTTTGATATTTCATTACTGTCATACACAATCAGGTCTGCAATTTCATTTTCATCAATATCCTCATAACCATCAGATTCATCATCAAAGGCTACTTCTAGGTCACTATCATACTGGTAACTCTCATCCTCACTATCATCAGAATTGGATTCATCATACACCTGACCATCAGTATTTGGATCCACCTTAAAATTGTTTGACTCCACTCCAACACTTGTTGCTTCCACCCCCAACATTATCATCATTCAATCAAACATTTCTTTCTTCTGAAACAACAACAGACTCCTTTAAATTTTCTTCAATGTCATCATGTAGCTTGCTAAGCAACTCCTCCATCTCATCTATAATGTTCTCAGGCTTCTCAACAGGACCATCACAATACTCAGGTTGAGACAAACTGTGTTGAATGTAAACATGAGCATTATGGTGCACCCTGTATAGGTCTGCAATTTCTAGAGCACCTTTGTCATCAACTAGTCTGTTTATCCCAAATTGTGGATCTTTGTAATACATTTTCTCTACATTGTCCGTATAACCTAAGTATTTCAATACACCAACTAACTCTAAGTAACTTCACCTATCAACATCTACTGACAAATCAGATACCAAGCCTCCTTCATAGACATTATGTTCTGGATTAACGAATTCACCACTGTGGTGAATTACGAGTTTCAGAAATTTGTCCATTAAACCTAAATCCCATAACAAACATTCAGTTACGAAGACACATAGAACAAACAATAATAAGATACCTAAATCCCTAAAACCTAGAACAAATAATGAATGGAATACCTAAATTCCTAAATACCTAAATACCAGAACAAAGAAGAATAAAATACCTAAATCCCAGAACAAGCATTCAGTTACAAAGACAAATAGAACAAACAAGAATAAGATACCCAAATCCCTAAATCCCAGAACAAACAATGAATGGAATACCTAAATCCCTAAATACCAAAACAAACAATATTAGAATACCTAAATCCAAAAATCCCAGAACACACGTTCATAATCCCTAAATTGCAGCATACGAAGCCCTAATCCAGTTACCAACGAGTATGAGAATAGTTACCTACGCAATCACCTTCTCAAGCACCTTTGCAAGCACCTTTGTAAGCCCCTTCAAAATCGCCTCTGTAGATTCTCGTTCTTCACCTTTCTTTTGGTTTTGGTTTTGGACTTGGATAAAATGAACATGCATATCCTTTCGTTTGGTTTTGGAAATTTCCTTTCCTTATTCTTTGCCGTCTTGCCTCCAACAAGCCACTTTAGCAAGACAAATGCGACTTGGAGCTTGTTTTTTGAATTTGACTAAGATTTCACTAACGAAAGGACTAATGTGATTACCTTTTGAAACTTAAGGGACCAATTTGGTACGAAAAAAAGTTAAAGGACCAAACTGAACCATGACCTATAGTTAAGGGACCAAAATTTGTATTTTGCCTTTTTGATTTTATGTTTTAAAATATTGAAAAGGTTGACATAAGTATATATAGAATAAATGTTATAAACAAAATAAAATGTAAAATTTTTCTATTTCAATTATTTTTTAACTATTAATGTTTTAGAAAATATAAAAAAAAATAAAAAATAGTCATTTGAACTAGAACCTTCATGCGCATAACGTGTCGCCCCCACTCTCTCTGAGTTGAGCTATTGTGCATTTGCAAAATCTTATTTTGTTGAACATTATTGTAATCCATGAATTACTATTTAATTAATTATTATTTAATTTGAATTATTATTTAATTTTAATTACTATTTGATAAATTCTATTTTATAAATAATAATATTTAATTACTATTAAACATACAACTCTTTTGTTGCTCTGGAGATTTCCGATAGGAATTAGGTTTTCAGCGGCGTACGAGTTCTCACTGTTGAATCTTCTCTTGTGTTGGTTTAAACTCCTAACCTTATGGTTAGGGACCATGGAGGGGAAGGGGCACAGTGAGGGAGCATGTTTTTTTCTGGATCATTGGAGAAGATGGCGCGTGGGCGAGGAAGACCAAAGAGAAAGGCTTCAACGCCTGTCGCTCAGTCTGTGGGTAAGGAAGAAGGAAGGTAAAGGGAGTTATAGTAAGACCTATGAGGGGATTGGTGTCAAATAATTGGAAGTATTGGTAGAATATTAGGACTAAGAAATGGTTAAAGAAGAACCAGGGGAAGCAGATGTTGTGGAGCCAATTCTAAATAAGGATTAGAAATTGTGAGTGGATGTGATTAGTGGTAACCGCGTCCCTGAAAATGGCCTTGTTTTTAGGGTTTTCGGTGCTCGTGATGGTGGAAGGTAAACCAGTTGTTGTTATTGCTAATGAAGATGTGGAGAAGGAACTCGTGTATTTGAAGAACTCAATAATCATGTATGTATTAGGGAAGGACCTTAGCATGAATGCGGTCAAACAATTCATGATGCGATATTGGAACTTTGTTCAGTTACCATATTTATTCTATCATGATGAGGGTTACTTCTTGATGAGGTTCAAGAATTAACAAGAGGAGGAAATGGTCTTGATGAGAGGGCCTTATACTATCCATAATATTCCCGTGATTTTGAAGAACTAGCACTTGGATTTCAATTTCCAGCGAGATATGATAAGAACAATCGCAATATGGGTGACTCTCCCGAATCTGCCACTTTTCTTATGGGGAGCAATGAGTCTGGGAAAGATAGGAAGTGTTATAGGAAAAATGATCCTCGGTGATGAATGTACTACTAAGAGACTAAGGATGTCTTATGCTAGGATATTAGTGGAAATTGATATAACAAAACCTCAAGCGGATAACATAATCATTCAAGATGAAGATGGAGAAAACTTTAAGCAAAAAGTAGAATTTGAGTGGAAACCCAAATTTTGCGAAATTTATCAAAGGGGGGACAAATATGTGATAAAGGGGAGCTGAAGGAAAAGAAGCAATGGCAACAGGTTAATGCAAAACCCAATGAGAAACATATTACTGCCAAAGAACCTAAGCCTAGTAAGGTGAGCATACCAAATAATCCTATTGAACCATCTAATAAGACTTTGACTCAAGTGATGCATATCAGGAAGTTGAGAGGTAAAGCAGTCTTACAGGAAGATGAAATAAAGATCCCTTTAATGTTTTTGATGCTCTAAGGATTGGGAAGGATCCAGGAGCAGGAACAAAAGGCGTGCCATGATTTTATCCTAGAACGTGTGAGGGTTAAATAATTAAATTAAGTGTAGGGAGATAACAATCTGTCTTAATACCCTACAGCCTGATATTGGTATTCTTATTGAAACTAGAGTTATGAAATCAAAGGTTGATAGTATCAGTAATAAATTAGGTTAGGGCTGGTCATACATAGATAATTATGTCCATCATGATAATTGAAGATTGTGGATTCTTTGGATAGCAGGAAAGTTAATCTTAAATATGAAGTCAATATTGATCAGTTGATTCATTTGGGCATTCATGACAACAGAGGTGAGCTCAAGATGTTGTGCACTACTATTTATGCACATAACACCTTGGACAAGAGGAGTAAATTCTAGAATGATATAGAGGATTTAGCCAAAATATTCCAAGGCCCTTAGTTCCTAAGGGGAAACTTTAACAATGTTTTGCACATTCATGATATGACTAGTGGCAATAGTGTGTGTTGTACCCCAAAATTTGCCCTCGCATTTTTTCTACAAGCAATCTCAACTTCAGACATTTCCTGACTTTTCAAATTGGCACGAGAATTGGACAAACGGATTTTTCTTGACAGTCAAGCAAAATTAGGGTTTTTTACTGATTTTCAGAGCTCTGATTTGTCTCATACAGTTGGCTTAGGGTTTGGATGATTTTTGGTTCAATTTTGATCAGGCGAGCGTTATCTAGCATTTAATCAGGAATTAAGGTTTTATGGACATATTCTCAGAAGAATTTAAATTCTACCGCACTTTGCAGTTTATTCCAAGATTCGGGTTTAAATTCGCATTATCTTGGTTTAATCAGTAAATGAGGCAGTTGGTTTGAATTCACCAGTCAGAAGGGATGTGTGCAATATGGAATTACAGTGCTTGGCAAAAGAATCAGTGAAAAAAAAAAGGGAAAGATTGCATCTGATTAAGTTTTTGTGTTCGACTGTGCGTTGCTTTGAATGTTGGAAACGTCGAATTCATTTATTTTTGATCAACAATTGTTTAGTTGATTATCTATGGTTCTAAGAATTAAATATTTGAAATTTAAATTTCATTTTATTTAATTTAAGGAATTATAAATAACAAGTAAATAAAGAAAAGGAATTGAAAAGAATTAAATATGAATTTTTATTTCACATTTAATAGTTGTTACAATTGTTATTATTTGGATACGAGTATTTATTACAAAGTATTTAAAATAATAATAGTGTACAAAAATTAAATTGAAAATATAAAAATTCTATCCTATTTCTAATTCTTCATTCTTCACTTCATTCCGGTGCTCCATTTTTCATCTGCAAAAGAAAGAAAGAGGAAGTCAGAAAGCAGTTAAATTGGAAAAGACAGTTAAAATTTGCTCATCATTAGGGGCCACTGACTGGGATCAGTTGACCCTCTCTGCAAATCACGGGATTTCTCCCGGTTCACAAAGAGGGAAGATTTTTATCATAAATGGGAAATGTCCAAATGCATAATTTTTTTCAAATGTCAAATGCATAAAGTCCAAATCTCAAACCTCAAATTCAAACTAAACTGAAAAATCCAATCCCACTTTCTATCAAAAGCAAAAAGGGAATTTACTGTCAAAATACAACATCCACTCAAAAGCTGTCAAAGAAAGATATCAAAGAAAAAAAAAGCAAAAAGTGCATTTTTACTGTCAAAGTACCAAAGCTGTCAAAGAAAGAAAAGATGCAGAATAATGTGTTATGCAAGCATTCATTTTTTTTCATCATTTCCCATCAGAATAGGCCCCTTCAGAAAGTACAGAAATAAATCATATTAAATTCTCAAAACTGTACTATGGAGAGAAAGAGAAGAGAGATAAAGGCAGGTTTCTTAGGCTTAGGCAGGGAAGGCAGAAAAGATATACAAAAAAGAGAATACAATTCAGCATTATTCAAAACTGGGCAGAAGTACACAGCATAGACAGTTACCAAAAATGGAAAAGTGCCAAGAAGCTTTGTAAAACTACCCAGCAAGCTTGGATCAAAGAGAAGACCAAGGTTTGAATAAAGATTGGGCGCCAAAGACCAAGAGAAAGAGGACAAAAGAACACAAGAAAACATACTGTCAAACCTGATTGAGCCAAGCACGAATATCACAAAAAAATATATTATCTGCAAGCACAGAACCATCAACCCTACCTCAACCTTAAAACATTCAAAACTTGATAAACAAAGCACCAAAACCTGTTAATGCCTAAGCCTGCCTGTCATAAAACATACAAATTCAAACCTAAGCAAAAACACCATAACATGCTGTCATAACCACAAAACCTGTCCAGTTCACATAAAAACCTGCTAATGCCTTAACCTGCCTGCATCATCCAAACATATACACAGAACTACCAACAACCTGCCTACCATCCAAACTGAAGCAAATAAACACACAACATAACACATCTCAAAACCATAACCAGAATCACCAAAACCATAACCTGAAACACCTCAAAACCTATCCTAAAAACCTGAAACCAAGTTCAAAAAGTATAGAAAACCTGCAAGCTGATACAAACTCAAAAAAGCCTGAAGTTCAAATCAGTGGTCAAAGCAAAGAACCTGTATTATCCCTGCCTGAACCATCAAACACGTCTAAAACCTCAAGAACCTGTAAAACCTCACAATGCCTATCAATAAACCATCAAACACACAGTTCAACAGAAAATATACCAAACCTCAACCATCCCTAAAACTATCCAACCTCTAAGCCTAAGAAATTAACATCATAGGCGATTAACAAGCATACAACAATAAGAGAAGAAGAGAGAAAGCGTCAAGGGCATACTCAGAAGCGTGTTCAGGGCATCATAGGCCACAACATAGGAAAATTGTTCAAGAAAGCATTCCACAATTCAAAGGCAACCTAGGCCCTCAGACCTCTGAGATCATCACAGGGCAATACAAGCAAGCATACAGCGTTCAAGAGAAGAAAGAAGAGGCGAACTCAGTAAACATACATCACGAGCAAATACATTCCAAGGCCACCAACAATTCAAAGGGACGAAAGTAGAAGAGATAAAGATACCAGGAAAGCATCAGAAGCAAAGCAAGCATCACGTTCACGCAGTCCCGGCCTCCTAAGCGTCTCCACCCCTCTTCTCTCCACCTTCTCCAAGGTCAGGTAATGAACTTTCTACCTCTTCTCCTTCACCTCATAATAGCGAAAGATCAGTCAAGATTCAAATCAAAACAAAACACGCAAGTTCGTAAAAGAGAAAGGAAACGTCAACGCTGAAAACTAACCTTAAGTCAAGAGGACGCGAAGCTTACACCTTGGAGGGAAGAAAGGTCTGGAGGGCGACGCTGGTGGCCGGAGTGAGTTGCTCAGAAAGCTTGCAAGGAGGAAGAGAACGTTGAACGAATACGCGCCGCCGCTGCCTCGCTAACCCTAAAACTTTCATTACCAAACTGAACTAACAATCACTAACCCTAAAATTCGTTCAAGTTAAACATGGGCCTGACCCGTCTCTAAGTCTCTCTAAAGCCCATTAAAGATGTTTCCTTTCTGTTTCTTTTAACATACATTAAACACTAACCCTTTTTTATTTTATAAACAATATTTACCTTTTTTTTTTTTTCGTTGTAAAATACTAACTTAATTAAAATACATTTTTGCCTCATATATTAAAAAAAAATTGAAAATACTTTCTTCTTTTATTTATTTACTCTCTTAATCAATACAATCCATTTAGTAAAAAAATACATCTTTTCTTTAAGTGTAATTAAATGTTTTTCTATATACATAATTTAATTTCTAAATACTTGATTAAAATACATATTTGTACATAACAATTTAAATACATTTTTTTTCTCTAATATTAAAATTCACAAATATTTGATTAAAATACTTTCTTTTTTTATACATAATACATCTAATTAAAAACTTGAACATTTAATCAAAATACTTTTTGCAAATAGAGAAACATTCTTAATTAAAACTTGAATATTTTTTTGTACATAATTAAACATATAAATCAAAGATTTATTAAAATACACTTCTCTAGGTCAAACCCTAATACGCTTCAATTCCACAATTCGCACTTGTACATAATTACACAATTCATACTCATATACATCTCACATTTACACTTACACAATACATTGCCCTATACACGTTTTTATCTTATATTTGTATATTCGATATTTACATTTTGATCGCACATTCGATTTGGTTGTAACTTATTGGATACTATAAGTCTCATCCCCTTTGTACATTTATACCCCCATTCCCGGACACTATTTTGTAATAGCGTAGATTTTACATTCCGCAATTTACAGTTTTCCAATTATACCATGGTTAGACCTAGGGTTTGCATGTACATAAAATCAAACGCTAGATAACCTAATACAAGACAAATACATGTAATCAATACACAATCACACTTGCACCCCCTAGGGTAATCCCACATGTTGCCTTCCAAAATGGGCCATGCTTGCACGTCGAGTATCTTTGGCAAAACAAAATCAAATGATCATAAGTCCCTCGATGACGCTTTCGAAAGTTGCCTAAACGGAATGATCATAGTCCCTTCAAAGCAAATTGCCAAAGACACTTGGCATCATTGCATTCATGGTCCATACGATGACCCGCGCCCGTCCCGAATAAACTTCCTAAACGCAAGATTGTCCACCAATTTCAATGGTGGAACAAAATTGTTAAAAGGGGTTAAAACATGACAAAAACCTTTGAGTACAATAGGGTAGACAAAACTCTTAGTTACTTGAGATCAATTTGCAAAAACACTTGCCTTCTTTTCAAAAAAACCACAATCCACAACACTTTCAAACAAACTCTCAAAAACATTTGAAAACATCTTTTCGAAAAGATTCACACTTTTGTAAAACACTCAAACACGAGTCAAATACATTAGTTGCCTAAGACAAGGCATCTTTTCCCAAAACATTTTCAAAAAGCACCCACACACACACCATTTTCAAAGCAATCGAAAAACAAGGCAAGTGATCTAAAAACCAATTAACTAAGAGCCCATGGATAACCATGGATGAAAAGGGTGCTAATACCTTCCCTTTTCATAATCTACCCCCCGAACCCACGAAATATCTCAAAAGGTTTTTGCTGTGCTTTTTTAACCTTTCCTTTAGGATAAAGTAAAAAGTCGGTGGCGACTCTTGCTCAACCGCACAAGTGCGAATACGAACGCAAAACACTAGTCAGTTCTCCCACCGTATCACAGTGTGCAGTAAAAAGAGTATAATGACTTGGCATGTATGATAGATAGAGTAAGGTTATTTTAGAAATATAGTGAGGGGGACTAATTCACTTGGTTTAATAATCAAAGTAATGACCATATCTACTCCAGAATAGATAGAATTATTGGGAATGTTAGTTGGGATCAGCAGAATATGGATAGTATTTTACAAATTATACCTTCAGGGGTCTCAGATCATGCCTTACTAAGGTGGCGGGATTATGCTCAGGTGAAGAAGATCAATAGGAGCTTTAAGTTTCCTAATGTTTTGGCTAAGTAAGAGGGGTTTCTTGTTGTTGTTAAGGCTGATTGGAATATAGAGCTGGCTGGGAGACCAATGTTCGGAGTTTGGAGGAAATTACAGAGGTTACAGGATGTAATCAGGGACAAATGTAAGACTTTTCAAGGGATTAAAAGGAAATTGGTTATGCCTAGAGATAGGTTTAGCAAAGCCCAAGAGGATTTGGTAGTTGACAAAATGAATATTAGTAGAATCATGACTATGAAAACTTGTGCCCAGGAAGTCATTAAGCTGACTGGTATTGAGGAAGATCTTCTTAGGAAAAAGGCTAAGATTGATTGGATTAGGTTATGGGATAGTACTAGTGCCTATTTCTATTCTAACCTAAATAGAAAGTACAAGCAAGCTCACATTAGTAAATTGATTGATATATAGAAGGCAAGATTATTATGGATGACAATCAAATTGAGAAGGAAGTTTTTACTTTCTACCAAGATTTGGTTGGGACTGTTACTACCAGGCTTAACGAAATAGATATTGGGGTAATGAGGGATGGGAATCATGTTAGCCTAGACAACTATCAATACCTTATAGCCCATGTCTCAGAAAATGAAATTCATCAAGCCTTGAATAAGATGAATGACTTGACTGCTCCTGGTGTAGATGGATATGGTGCCTGTTTTTACAAGACTTCATGGACCATCATTAAATCAGATATAGTCGCTGCAGTCTAAGATTTTTTTATGAATTGTAGATTATACAAAGATGTTAATAGTACTACTGTGACCATAATTTCTAAGTTTGAAGGAGCTTGCAAGGTAAAATACTTCAGACCTACTTCTTGTGTTACTATTTTGATGAAGATTGTATCTAAATTTTTTTGCTAATAGAATGAGGAAAGTGATAGAGGAAGTGGTTTACATGAGCCAAGCAGCTTTTGTGCCTGAGCACCATCTGCATGACCATGTCTTGCTTTCTTTTGAATTAATTAGAGGGTATAGTAGTAAAAATGGTCCTCCTAGATATTTGCTTCAGATGGATATGAAGAAAGCGCATGATAGTGTTGATTGGAATGCTTTGGAAGATATGATGTCTGAGCTGGGATTCCCAAACAGGTTCATTAATTGGATTATAATTCTGGTCAGAATTGTTTCCTACAAGTATAAGATTAATAGTAGATTAACTGACTATGTCCCAACCAAAAGGGGTCTCGGGCAAGGAGATCCCTTGTCTCCTATGCTTTTTGTGCTGGTGATGGAGTATCTCCACAGAATTTTAAATAAGATGGGATATAATCCGAAGTTTAAATTTCATTCCAAATGTGATAAGCAAAAGATCATTGATTTGAGTTTTGCAGATGACTTGCTGATTTTCACAAGAGGAGATAGTGATTCAGTTTAGGTTGATATTAAAGCAACGAAGGATTTTTGTAGTTCTACTGGTTTAGAGGTTAATCCTAGAAAATTCAAGATTTATTGTTGTTGTACCCCAAAATATGCCCTCCCATTTTACTCAAAACATACTCATTGAATTCCTCAACTTGCCCAAAGATGCCCAAGGATTGATCAGACAAATGCTCTCCTAAGACAATGAACCTCAAACTAGGGTTTCCATTTGCATCAAGATGGGTGAATTCCCAAGGTCTCAAATATTCTCCATGGTCTTAAAATGTTCTCAAGATAATCCATGTCAAGTTTCATGCCTTGCACAAGAAGTTTGCTTAGTCAACTACTCAAATCCCTGAAAATCAACTGTGTTAGGTCAAAAGTCAGTTGTGCGGGGTATACCGACATGGTTGAAGCAGTCTGCTACGTTGATGTGGCACTTTGGTGTGTACCGGTAACCCTTGAGTTCAGTCAAGGAGAGTACGGGGCCGCCGCGTGGTGTCGTGAAGCATCAACTGACTTTAGACACCTTAATTTGAACCATCTTGGCTTTTTTAGGGTAGTGAGATAACTGACTTTGGTGCAGTCCGAGGTTGGTTGATACTCGATACTACACTCAATTGAGGGTTGCTTTCCTGGGATATTTCGATCGCCAGTTCAGTGGCTAAATCGAAACGATGAACAATGAAAGCAATCCAGTGATATTGGGACCCTTAGAACCCGGTTACTTCTGGTAGGACAGGTTTCAACCAACAAACTGAAAGAGGGTAGTACCTGAACCTCATGCAAGCCTAAACTCTAAGGGTTTGTCTTGTGTGACTTGTGTGCCTTACCATGTTTGCCTTTGTGAATATTTGTGGTGTATTTAATCATAACATCATACAACATCATGTGCATTGACTAACCATTTCAAGGGTTTCGAATCTTCATCTTTGTTCTTGTTTTATAGGACATGGAAACTGCTCGCAGAAAGACAATTCAGATTAGCCTTGTAAAGATCCCTCCTCAGCTTAAGGAACTTATGTCCAGGATTCCCGAGGGTTCTTCATTCAGTGAGAGACATGGAAGACTCATCAGCTTGGTTAACACCAACATTGAGGAAGATATGATAAAAGTCTTGTTCCAGTTCTTTGACCCTCTGCACCACTGCTTCACCTTCCCGGATTATCAATTGGTGCCTACATTGGAAGAGTTCTCCCGACTTCTGAAGATCCCTATCCTTGATCAACTACCCTACAATGGTACGGAAGAGGAACCCAGGCTTGAAGAGATTGCTAAAGCCTTACACCTACAACCGTCTGACCTCAAGGGACATTGGGAAGTTAGAAGTGGTATCAAGGGGTTTTTAGCCAGGTTTCTGTTCGAGAAGGCCCAAGAATGTTGGAACTCCCTTGACCTACAAGCTTTTGAAGAAGTTATGGCCCTCCTTGTCTATGGTTTGGTGTTATTCCCTAACCCAGATCAGCTTATTGATATCAATGCTATCCAGATCTTCATAACCAGGAATCCTATACCTACGTTGCTGGGGGACATCCTTCACTCATGTTACACTCGAACCATGAGAAGAAGGGGTGTCCTCATGTGTTGCACTCCTCTCCTGGGAAGGTGGTTTATTTCGCACCTTCCACAATCAGTTTTGAAGAACGAACGGGGTTTGAGATGGTCACAACGGTTAATGACTCTCACGCATGCAGATATACATTGGTGCCCTAGGTCCAGGGAAGACGTCACTATCATTGATCGTTGCGGGGAGTACCCTAATGTTCCTTTATTTGGAATCAAAGGAGGTATTACTTACAACCCATGCCTGGTTTGGAGACAGTTTGGTTATGCTCGGAGGGATGGCCCTCATGACATGTTAATTCCTAACATAGTTTTTGAGTTCGACAACGATACTCAGGGACTTCGTCAGAGATTTATCAGAGCTTGGAGGATGCCAAGTAGGATAGACAGCAAGACACTGGGGCACAGGAACTCCATCCCGTTGGAACCTTATCTCAAATGGGTACGAGCCCGCTCCCAGAAGTTAGTGATGCCTTATCCTCATATGCTCCCTGTGATCAAAGAACCAGTCTTGGAAGGAGAAGTGTCCTACACCATTCAACATCCTGACATGCCCACGTCCTGGGAAGAGATGCAGAAGAGCTGGATCCAGCTTAAGGAAGAACGAAATTCTCTTGAGACCAGTCTACATGCTAGTGAAAAGAAAGTCCTGGAACTCACCCGCCTACTGCACGAGGAGAGGAATCTCAATACCTACATCGCACCAAAGAGGATGCGCAATGTTTTTTTGCCTTAAGGAGTCATTTTGTAATATTTGGCCCATGGGGCATTTATGTACTAACGAATTTCTCCTTATTAATATGATGTGCGTTCTTTTTGTCTACAACAAATTTTGAATATTCTAAATCCTTGAATGCATTGCATACATACGCATTCCATTGCACCATATGCATAGCAGGTACCCTATTCCACAGGTTGCTTACTCTCCTTCGCTGTTTATTTTGAACAGTCATCATGAATCCAGACTCCTCCAGTGAGCAAGCAATCAAGGCTCTTCAGGCCCAAAATGCACAATTTCAAGAGATGGTCCTAAGCCTAGCCCAAGGTCAGCAAGAGTTGAAGACTTTACTCCTGAAGAAGAAGAAGAAAAAGAGGACTGCGTTGTTCAACACCGGACGCAGATTTGGGAACACACTCCATAATGAAGCTGATCCAACTACTTCTTCTGCTGAGAAAAACAGTCCCCAAGGGGGAGGAGCTCCTAGTCCCGCAGTCTCCGACAACGAGACGGACTACAACGACGAACAATACCCACCTGCTGCTGACAGATACAAACAATTGGAGGACCGCTTGAGCGCCATGGAAATTCAGAATGTGCCGGGGCTGGATTTCGGAGATTTGGGGTTATCTTCTGGGGTAGTAATTCCACACAAGTTTAAGGCGCCTGCCTTCGCCAAGTATGATGGAGTCTCCTGCCCAAAGCTGCATCTGAGGTCGTACGTAAGGAAAATCCAACCTTACACGGCAGATAAGAACCTCTGGATTCACTTCTTCCAAGATAGCCTCTCGGGGTCACAGCTTGAATGGTTTTACCAATTGGATGGAACTGGCATCCGACACTGGGAAGATTTGGCAAGCGCATTCTACAGACAATACCAATACAATTCTGATCTCGCTCCTACGCGTACCCAACTTCAGGGTATGTCTCTAGGAACGGGTGAAGGGTTCAAAGAGTACGCTCAAAAATGGAGAGATTTGGCTGGCAGGGTGCAGCCTCCATTGACTGATCGGGAGCTGGTTGATATGTTTCTAGGGACGTTGTCTGGTCCGTTTTTCAATCATTTGGTTGGTAACTCCTCCGCTGGGTTTACAGATTTAATATTGACGGGAGAAAGGATTGAAGCTGGCATCAGGTCAGGCAAGATACAAAAGGCTGCCTCCACAAGCGCTGAGAAGAGGCCGTTTAAGAAAGAAGCAAGTGCCGTCTATGGTCCTAGAAGACAGATCAAGCCCGAAAGCCGCCAAGCCGTCAATGCTTTGGTCATCTCGAAACCTGTTGCTGCTCCTCAGCAGTACAATCAACAAAGAAGCGAAAGGCCCAAGAGGCAGTATTCTCGACTGAGTATGACCTTATCTCAAATTTTACCCCAACTTTTATCCGCCAACCTGGTGACCCTCAAAGAAGCTCCTAAGGTCGTCAACACTACGTCTCCTAAGTATAACCCAAATTCCCGGTGCGCTTATCATTCTGATAGTCCCGGGCACACTACTGATGATTGTTGGGCCTTGAGAAACAAAGTGCAAGATCTGATCGATGCAAAGGAAATTCAGTTTGAAGCGCCGGAGAGACCAAATGTTGTAACTGCTCCTATGCCCCAGCATAGAGTAAATGCCATTGAGGAAGAGTTGTATGCTGTTTTGGTTAATGAAATTGTTACCCCTCTTTTGACTGTCAAGAAGAACCTACTGCTGGCCGGTTTATTTCCGGGTTGCAGTGAAGGTTGCCTGTTCTGTGCTGTTTCCCTATCTGGTTGTCCCTTGCTGAAGTTAGGCATTCAAAACCTAATGGATAGCAAGGAGATTCTGTTTAAGAAGTCTGCTGTTCGGTCGGTTCCGGTAAAAGAAGTTTTCGTGGTTACCATCTTCAAAAATCCAACCAAGGCTCTCCCGAAGAAGCCTGTTCAAATCATGACTGTTGCACCTGTGGTTATTACTGTTCCGGGGCCTCTCCCCTACGTATCTAATAAAGCTATCCCCTGGCATTATGGGGCAGACGTATACGTGAATGGAATCAAACAAGAATTCGACGCTGGTGCCAGTATCTGCGATATCACTGGTCCAGCCAAGGTCACCCGCAGTGGCAGGCTCTTCTCGCCTGACATTGCACCGCCCGCTACTCGAAAACCCCTCCTTATAACACCTACAAGTTTACCTGTTCCTACTGCTGGTCAAGTTGTTTCCCCTGCTGCCGAGTCATCAAATGCTCGGGGCAAAGGGATTGAAGAAGAGCCTGCCCGGATGGAGGCACCAATACCTATAAATGCTGAGGCCTCCCAACAAGAAATGGAGGAGATCCTGAAAATAATAAAGAAAAGTGACTTCAATGTTGTCGAGCAGCTGGGACATACGCCCTCCAAGATCTCCATGCTCTCCTTGTTGCTGTGCTCCGAGGCCCATGCTAAATCCTTGATTTCATTTCTCAAAATGGCCCATGTGCCGCAGGAGACAACTGCAGTCCAGTTCACTGACTGTGTAGCAAATCTGACAGCAGACAATGGCCTGGGTTTTTCAGATGCTGACCTGACTGCGAAGGGAAGAGACCATAATGATGCCCTGCATGTCTCTATCGAATGCAGGGGCACTACTCTGGCGCATGTATTGGTGGATACTGGTTCCTCCTTGAATGTCCTACCAAAAAAGGCTCTAGACCGTTTGGATTATGAAGGCCTAGAACTGAAGCCCAGCAATATCATAGTCAGGGCCTTTGACGGTTCCAAAAGGATGGTTCATGGAGAGGTTAACATCCCTATTCGTGTGGGCTCTCAAGTGTTTGACTCTACTTTTTATGTGATGGATATACGACCATCGTACTCTTGTCTATTGGGTCGACCTTGGATCCATAAAGCTGGGGCAGTGACCTCTACTTTGCACCAGAAGCTGAAGTATCCTGTCAGAGGGAAGATCGTCACTGTGCAAGGAGAAGAGGAGTATATGGTGAGCCATTTGAATTCCTTCAGATACATTGAAATGGACGGGGAGTTTATTGAAACCCCCTTTCAGCATTTCGAGGAGGTACATCCAATTTCAGCAGCAGCAGAAACAACAGTCGAGAAGAATGTTTCCTTGAAGATGGCTTCCCTGAGGGATGCCCGGGCTGTGGTTCAGAAAGGCGATTGTGCAAACTGGGGTAAGCTCCCTGACTTCACTCAGAAGAACGACAAGTTTGGGCTGGGCTTCACTGCAGAGGCTCAGAGGGATGTGCGCAAAGAGAAGATCAGAAAGGCTCCGGTGTTTATCTCCAGTTCAAGGGTGAATGCTATTGAGGAGGATGTAGAGGAAGCAGAGTTTGACAGTTGGATCTACCCGACTAACAGCAACGGACCAAGCAACTGGACGACAAAGGATTTTATACCTATCACATTTGTCACGCAGTAATTGATTTCTTTTGATTTCCAAATTTGTAACAAACAATATGTTAAAACTTTGTTGGCTCGGTGTCCTACCCGGGACATCGTAGCTCCATTTGTGAGGGTTTTTTGTATGACATTTTCATATATCATCAATCAAAACATTGGACGTTTGTTGCATTTCAAATGTTGCGCTCTTTTTCTTTCTGTGTTATACATATTGCAAAACAGCTATATTTACACACACTCACTTATACAGGTTTCAATCCACCCTGGATCTCACTGGTAACAGCTCTGCTACCGCCAGTTATGACTTCGAAAATCCGATCAACTTGGCCGAAGACGAAGGTGAAGATGATTGCGAGGTGCCTGGTGAACTCGCGAGACTGCTACTTCAGGAAGAGAGAGCTATTCAGCCACATGAAGAGCCGGTGGAGACGATTAACCTGGGTACCGAGACAGATAGGAAAGAGGTCAAGATTGGTGCCAATCTAGAGCTCAGCGTGAAGCAACGATTGATCCAGATGCTACAGGATTACCTGGAGATTTTTGCTTGGTCCTATGAGGATATGCCTGGTTTGGACGCCGACATTGTAGTTCATCACCTGCCAACCAAGGAAGATTGCCCTCCGGTAAAGCAAAAAGTCCGACGGATGCGTCCAGAGATGTCTGAAAAGATCAAAGCCGAGGTTATGAAACAGTTTGATGCCGGTTTCCTTGCAGTGACTTCTTACCCTCAGTGGGTTGCCAATGTGGTGCCAGTACCAAAGAAGGACGGCAAAGTCAGAATGTGCGTCGACTATAGGGACTTGAACAGGGCCAGCCCCAAGGATGACTTCCCCTTACCCCACATCGACGTTCTTGTCGACAATACTGCTCAACACAAGGTGTTCTCCTTCATGGATGGTTTTTCAGGGTATAATCAAATCAAGATGGCTCCAGAAGATATGGAGAAGACTACCTTTGTGACTCAGTGGGGCACCTTCTGTTATAAGGTCATGCCATTCGGATTGAAAAATGCTGGGGAAACCTATCAACGTGCCATGGTTGCTTTATTTCATGATATGATCCATCATGAGATTGAGGTATACGTCGATGACCTGATTGCAAGGTCTAAAACTGAGGAGGAGCACCTTGACCATCTGAGGAAGTTATTTGACCGACTCAAGTTGTACAAGCTGAGATTGAATCCCAACAAATGCACCTTTGGGGTAAGATCCGGAAAATTGCTAGGTTTCATTGTAAGTGATAAAGGTATTCAGGTGGACCCTGCCAAGGTGAAAGCCATACAAGAAATGCCGACTCCAAAAACAGAGAAAGAAGTCAGAGGTTTCCTAGGACGACTGAATTACATTGCCCGATTCATCTCACATCTGACTGCTACTTGTGAGCCAATCTTCAAATTGCTGAAGAAAGATCAAATAGTACGCTGGAACGATGAATGTCAGGCCGCCTTTGAAAGGATAAAGGAATATCTCCAAGAGCCACCCATTCTTATGCCACCAGTGGAAGGAAGACCTCTGATACTATACTTGACAGTGCTTGACAATTCAATGGGGTGTGTGCTGGGGCAGCATGACGAGTCTGGCCGAAAAGAGCACGCTATTTATTACTTGAGCAAAAAGTTTACCGACTGTGAGTCTCGTTACTCACTGCTTGAGAAAACTTGCTGCGCTCTTGTATGGGCTGCTCGCCGGCTGAGACAGTATATGCTGACTCACACTACTTTATTGATTTCAAAAATGGATCCTATCAAGTACATATTCGAAAAGCCCGCTCTGTCTGGAAGAATAGCGAGATGGCAAATGATCTTAACAGAATATGACATCCAGTATACAACTCAGAAAGCAATTAAAGGAAGTGTACTGGCAGATCATTTGGCACACCAACCTGTGGACGATTACCAATCATTGAACTTTGATTTTCCGGACGAAGATATCATGGTGGTAACTGACTGTGAAGTACCTGGACCGGATGAAGGACCTGAAGAAGGATCCCGATGGTTTATGCATTTTGATGGAGCCTCCATTGCTTTGGGTAACGGCGTCGGCGCTGTAATCATATCTCCCAAAGGAACTCATACTCCCCTCACTGCCCGGTTATGTTTCAACTGCACCAACAATATGGTGGAATATGAGGCATGTATCATGGGTCTACAAGCTGCAATCGACTTAAGGATCAAATTTCTAAGTGTCTTCGGAGATTCCGCTCTTGTGATCAATCAGATCAAAGGCGAGTGGGATACGAAACACCCGAATCTTATTCCTTACAAGGAGTATGTGTCGACCTTGCTTCCCCACTTTGAAGAGATAACTTTCGAACACTTCCCTAGAGAGGAGAATCAGCTAGCGGACGCCCTAGCTACGATGTCTTCAATGTTCAAAGTTAAATGGGACAATGAGGCTCCCCGAATCATTATCTGGAAGTTGGATGAACCAGCATACTGCTGCGAGCTCGAGGTTGAGAAGGCGATTGAAAAACCCTGGTATCATGAGGTGAAGAGGTACTTGGAAGCTCAGGAGTATCCTGAAGGTGCGTCTGTCAATGACAAGAAGTTCATGAGGAGGTTTGCTGCAAAATTTTTCCTCAGCAACGGCATTCTCTACAAACGAAATCATGATTCAACCCTGCTGCGTTGTGTGGATAAGGCTGAAGCAGAGAAAATTATGATGGAATTACATGAAGGCACGTTTGGAACACATTCCAGTGGACACACCATGGCTAAGAAAATCCTTCGGGCAGGATATTTCTGGTCCACAATGGAAGCCGACTGTTACCAACATTCCCGAACTTGTCATAAATGCCAGATCTATGCTGACAAGGTGCATATCCCCCCGGTTCCGTTGAATGTCCTGACGGCACCTTGGCCTTTTGCAATGTGGGGTATCGATATGATCGGTGAGATCCGACCGACGGCATCCAATGGACATCGCTTCATCTTAGTGGCGATCGATTACTTCACGAAGTGGGTTGAGGCAGCTTCCTACGCCACAGTAACCAAGAGCGTCGTGGCACGTTTCATCCGGCATAATTTGATCTATCGGTACGGCATCCCGGAAAGAATCATTACGGACAATGGTACCAATCTCAATAACAAAATGATCACTGAACTCTGTGAACAATTCAAGATACAGCACCACAATTCTTCTCCCTACCGGCCGAAGATGAATGGGGCTGTAGAGGCAGCTAATAAAAATATCAAGAAAATTGTGCAGAAGATGACAGTGACCTATAAAGATTGGCACGAGATGTTACCGTTCGCTCTTCATGGGTACCGTACCTCAGCAAGGACGTCAACCGGGGCAACCCCCTTCTCCTTGGTCTATGGCATGGAGGCAGTCTTGCCAATTGAAGTCCAGATACCCTCTCTCCGGATAATGAAAGATGCAGACTTGAGTGAAGATGACTGGATCCAGACTCGACTTGATCAATTAAATCTGATTCACGAAAAGAGGCTCACTGCTATCTGTCATGGTCAGACGTATCAAAAACGGATGATCAGGGCATTTAACAAGAAAGTCAGACCGCAAGAGTATCAAGTTGGGGACCTGGTAATTAAACGCATCATCCTTCCTCAAAGTGATCCCCGGGGCAAATGGACCCCTACATACGAAGGGCCATTTGTGGTTAAACGTGTGTTCTCAGGAGGAGCCATGATCCTAACCACCATGGATGGTGACGACCTTCCTCACCCCGCCAATGCAGACATAGTGAAAAGATACTACGCATAAATAAAAGACCCGCTAGGTTGACATACCTAGGCAAAAATTAGGGCTTCCCGGCGAACCAAAAGGGTTCGGGCAAAAATAAGGGATGAAATGAATAAAAACCTGTACACCCGGCAAGTCGAAAACCTGAAAAGGCGACTTGGGCAAAAATGGGTATCCCGGTGGACTGAAAACCCGAAAGGGCGGTCCAGGCAAAAGTTAGGGATAAAAGCGTAACACTATGTCTCATGGGATCGCTTCGCATCCGGAATTCGGCGTCAACTATCTGGCTCAGATTTCGGCATCGACCAATCAGCTTCATCTTCAACTAGGTAGCAAAGCGATGAGACATTCGAAGACATAAAGGCGATAGCCGAGTTGGAACCCAGTGGGATCGTTCACATAGCTGTTTTGATTTCCTTTTTCTTTTCAAATTGATAACTCTAAGTTATTCGGCGGCATCCTCTTACTAGGATGTTAGCCTCTTGTACAAAAATGCCTATTCACAGGCAAAATTCAAATCAATACAAATTCACTTGTCCATGTAAATTACCGTTGTTTTCCTTTTTTTTGTTTTGTCTTGCGAAGAACGTCCAATGTTCATTTTTGATATATGCATTTGACATTAAATTGCTGATTCATAAATGTTTACATATGACACGAAAGATTAATTATAGATGACATCGGAAACAGGGGCAATGTGGAGTTGTCTAATGCAGTCGGGTCGCCTTGTACACCAAGATAGGTTCAACTGAAGAATGTGACCAGGTTATCTCGACTCCCCACGGAGTAAGATAAAGTTTCAGCATCACATCAGCCTTATAATGAATGCCCTATTTCCCCAGGAGAGTCCAATCCAAAGGGTTCCTCAGGAAAGTGGAATCCATTTCCCCGGCAGAAAGCTTGTCCCCTGCAAAGTACGGACGTCTCTCCTGAGTCTTTATTCAGAGTTATTTCCTCTCAAGGGCTTATAACTGGTTTATCCTCAGCTAAAAAACCACAGAAGATCGCCCCCAGCAAAGTTCCTTCGATCCCCAGCGGAATCCATCATCAAAGTCCTCAGCAGGTCTCTCGTCAAACCTCGGCCAAGTATCTCTTCCACAGAGCAATTCCCCGGCCGGTCGTCAAGGATTTACTTTTCTAAGACGAAAATTACATTCATAAACATTTCACATTCTCATACATCTTGTTTATATACATGATAAAGCGCATACAACACAATCTCATGCCAAACATCATGACATCGTGCATCATGACATCGCATACGACTTATGTTTTTGCCTTTTCAGGTAAAAGGCAATCCAAAAGACAATTACCTTCAACAACCACATTTCCAGACTCGATTCCTGTATCTAGCCAGGGCATGTCTGAAGAGTTTGAAGATTCGATTCCTGTATCCAGCCAGGGCATGTCTGAAGAGTTTGAAGATTCGATTCCTGTATCCAGCCAGGGCATATCTGTTGACCACATTCCAGATTCGATTCCTGTATCTAGCCAGGGCATGTCTGAAGAGTTTGAAGATTCGATTCCTGTATCCAGCCAGGGCATATCTGTTGACCACATTCCAGATTCGATTCCTGTATCTAGCCAGGGCATGTCTGAAGAGTTTGAAGATTCGATTCCTGTATCCAGCCAGGGTATATCTATCAACTACAATATTTCCAGATTCGATTCCTGTATCTAGCCAGGGCATATCTGTTGATCACATTTCCAGACTCGATTCCTGTATCTAGCCAGGGCATGTCTGAAGAGTTTGAAGATTCGATTCCTGTATCCAGCCAGGGTATATCTATCAACTATCATTTCCAGATTCGATTCCTGTATCTAGCCAGGGCATATCTATCAACTATCATTTCCAGATTCAATTCTTGTATCTAGCCAGGGCATGTCTGAAGAGTTTGAAGATTCGATTCCTGTATCCAGCCAGGGCATATCCACCTAAAGAGTTTGAAGATCAATACCTGTAACGAGCCAGGAAAACGTCTTCCTTTCTCAAAATACACAAGTTCTCGCTAAGGAATCTCTTACGCGATCAACACTTCCAAATGGCATCTATAAGCCCATTCCCGACAAGATTCTGTCACATCTTCAGATGGCATCTATAAGCCCATCCCCCTATCCACTACCTCTCCAAATGGCATCTATAAGCCCATTCCCGACATAACATTGCTAATACTTCAACATGCGAGTGCAAATTTCCGGGCACTCTAGTGTCCAATCTTCTTTTACCTTCAAGTCGCGAAAGGCAAACTTGCCAATCTAACTCTTCAGGTCTAAGAAGATTGAACAGGGGCAACTGTTGTACCCCAAAATTTGCCCTCGCATTTTTTCTACAAGCAATCTCAACTTCAGACATTTCCTGACTTTTCAAATTGGCACGAGAATCGGACAAACGGATTTTTCTTGACAGTCAAGCAAAATTAGGGTTTTTTACTGATTTTCAGAGCTCTGATTTGTCTCATACAGTTGGCTTAGGGTTTGGATGATTTTTGGTTCAATTTTGATCAGGCGAGCGTTATCTAGCATTTAATCAGGAATTAAGGTTTTATGGACATATTCTCAGAAGAATTTAAATTCTACCGCACTTTGCAGTTTATTCCGAGATTCGGGTTAAAATTCGCATTATCTTGGTTTAATCAGTAAATGAGGCAGTTGGTTTGAATTCACCAGTCAGAAGGGATGTGTGCAATATGGAATTACAGTGCTTGGCAAAAGAATCAGTGAAAAAAAAAAGGGAAAGATTGCATCTGATTAAGTTTTTGTGTTCGACTGTGCGTTGCTTTGAATGTTGGAAACGTCGAATTCATTTATTTTTGATCAACAATTGTTTAGTTGATTATCTATGGTTCTAAGAATTAAATATTTGAAATTTAAATTTCATTTTATTTAATTTAAGGAATTATAAATAACAAGTAAATAAAGAAAAGGAATTGAAAAGAATTAAATATGAATTTTTATTTCACATTTAATAGTTGTTACAATTGTTATTATTTGGATACGAGTATTTATTACAAAGTATTTAAAATAATAATAGTGTACAAAAATTAAATTGAAAATATAAAAATTCTATCCTATTTCTAATTGTTCATTCTTCACTTCATTCCGGTGCTCCATTTTTCATCTGCAAAAGAAAGAAAGAGGAAGTCAGAAAGCAGTTAAATTGGAAAAGACAGTTAAAATTTGCTCATCATTAGGGGCCACTGACTGGGATCAGTTGACCCTCTCTGCAAATCACGGGATTTCTCCCGGTTCACAAAGAGGGAAGATTTTTATCATAAATGGGAAATGTCCAAATGCATAATTTTTTTCAAATGTCAAATGCATAAAGTCCAAATCTCAAACCTCAAATTCAAACTAAACTGAAAAATCCAATCCCACTTTCTATCAAAAGCAAAAAGGGAATTTACTGTCAAAATACAACATCCACTCAAAAGCTGTCAAAGAAAGATATCAAAGAAAAAAAAAGCAAAAAGTGCATTTTTACTGTCAAAGTACCAAAGCTGTCAAAGAAAGAAAAGATGCAGAATAATGTGTTATGCAAGCATTCATTTTTTTTCATCATTTCCCATCAGAATAGGCCCCTTCAGAAAGTACAGAAATAAATCATATTAAATTCTCAAAACTGTACTATGGAGAGAAAGAGAAGAGAGATAAAGGCAGGTTTCTTAGGCTTAGGCAGGGAAGGCAGAAAAGATATACAAAAAAGAGAATACAATTCAACATTATTCAAAACTGGGCAGAAGTACACAGCATAGACAGTTACCAAAAATGGAAAAGTGCCAAGAAGCTTTGTAAAACTACCCAGCAAGCTTGGATCAAAGAGAAGACCAAGGTTTGAATAAAGATTGGGCGCCAAAGACCAAGAGAAAGAGGACAAAAGAACACAAGAAAACATACTGTCAAACCTGATTGAGCCAAGCACGAATATCACAAAAAAATATATTATCTGCAAGCACAGAACCATCAACCCTACCTCAACCTTAAAACATTCAAAACTTGATAAACAAAGCACCAAAACCTGTTAATGCCTAAGCCTGCCTGTCATAAAACATACAAATTCAAACCTAAGCAAAAACACCATAACATGCTGTCATAACCACAAAACCTGTCCAGTTCACATAAAAACCTGCTAATGCCTTAACCTGCATGCATCATCCAAACATATACACAGAACTACCAACAACCTGCCTACCATCCAAACTGAAGCAAATAAACACACAACATAACACATCTCAAAACCATAACCAGAATCACCAAAACCATAACCTGAAACACCTAAAAACCTATCCTAAAAACCTGAAACCAAGTTCAAAAAGTATAGAAAACCTGCAAGCTGATACAAACTCAAAAAAGCCTGAAGTTCAAATCAGTGGTCAAAGCAAAGAACCTATATTATCCCTGCCTGAACCATCAAACACGTCTAAAACCTCAAGAACCTGTAAAACCTCACCATGCCTATCAATAAACCATCAAACACACAGTTCAACAGAAAATATACCAAACCTCAACCATCCCTAAAACTATCCAACCTCTAAGCCTCAGAAATTAACATCATAGGCGATTAACAAGCATACAGCAACAAGAGAAGAAGAGAGAAAGCGTCAAGGGCATACTCAGAAGCGTGTTCAGGGCATCATAGGCCACAACATAGGCAAATTGTTCAAGAAAGCATTCCACAATTCAAAGGCAACCTAGGCCCTCAGACCTCTGAGATCATCACAGGGCAATACAAGCAAGCATACAGCGTTCAAGAGAAGAAAGAAGAGGCGAACTCAGTAAACATACATCACGAGCAAATACATTCCAAGGCCACCAACAATTCAAAGGGACGAAAGTAGAAGAGATAAAGATACCAGGAAAGCATCAGAAGCAAAGCAAGCATCACGTTCACGCCGTCCTGGCCTCCTAAGCGTCTCCACCCCGCTTCTCTCCACCTTCTCCAAGGTCAGGTAATGAACTTTCTACCTCTTCTCCTTCACCTCATAATAGCGAAAGACCAGTCAAGATTCAAATCAAAACAAAACACGCAAGTTCGTAAAAGAGAAAGGAAACGTCAACGCTGAAAACTAACTTTAAGTCAAGAGGACGCGAAGCTTACACCTTGGAGGGAAGAAAGGTCTGGAGGGCGACGCTGGTGGCCGGAGTGAGTTGCTCAGAAAGCTTGCAAGGAGGAAGAGAACGTTGAACGAATACGCGCCGCCGCTGCCTCGCTAACCCTAAAACTTTCATTACCAAACTGAACTAACAATCACTAACCCTAAAATTCGTTCAAGTTAAACATGGGCCTGACCCGTCTCTAAGTCTCTCTAAAGCCCATTAAAGATGTTTCCTTTCTGTTTCTTTTAACATACATTAAACACTAACCCTTTTTTATTTTATAAACAATATTTACCTTTTTTTTTTCTTTGTAAAATACTAACTTAATTAAAATACATTTTTGCCTCATATATTAAAAAAAAATTGAAAATACTTTCTTCTTTTATTTATTTACTCTCTTAATCAATACAATCCATTTAGTAAAAAAATACATCTTTTCTTTAAGTGTAATTAAATGTTTTTCTATATACATAATTTAATTTCTAAATACTTGATTAAAATACATATTTGTACATAACAATTTAAATACATTTTTTTTCTCTAATATTAAAATTCACAAATATTTGATTAAAATACTTTCTTTTTTTATACATAATACATCTAATTAAAAACTTGAACATTTAATCAAAATACTTTTTGCAAATAGAGAAACATTCTTAATTAAAACTTGAATATTTTTTTGTACATAATTAAACATATAAATCAAAGATTTATTAAAATACACTTCTCTAGGTCAAACCCTAATACACTTCAATTCCACAATTCGCACTTGTACATAATTACACAATTCATACTCATATACATCTCACATTTACACTTACACAATACATTGCCCTATACACGTTTTTATCTTATATTTGTATATTCGATATTTACATTTTGATCACACATTCGATTTGGTTGTAACTTATTGGATACTATAAGTCTCATCCCCTTTGTACATTTATACCCCCATTCCCGGACACTATTTTGTAATAGCGTAGATTTTACATTCCGCAATTTACAGTTTTCCAATTATACCATGGTTAGACCTAGGGTTTGCATGTACATAAAATCAAACGCTAGATAACCTAATACAAGACAAATACATGTAATCAATACACAATCACACTTGCACCCCCTAGGGTAATCCCACATGTTGCCTTCCAAAATGGGCCATGCTTGCACGTCGAGTATCTTTGGCAAAACAAAATCAAATGATCATAAGTCCCTCGATGACGCTTTCGAAAGTTGCCTAAACGGAATGATCATAGTCCCTTCAAAGCAAATTGCCAAAGACACTTGGCATCATTGCATTCATGGTCCATACGATGACCCGCGCCCGTCCCGAATAAACTTCCTAAACGCAAGATTGTCCACCAATTTCAATGGTGGAACAAAATTGTTAAAAGGGGTTAAAACATGACAAAAACCTTTGAGTACAATAGGGTAGACAAAACTCTTAGTTACTTGAGATCAATTTGCAAAAACACTTGCCTTCTTTTCAAAAAAACCACAATCCACAACACTTTCAAACAAACTCTCAAAAACATTTGAAAACATCTTTTCGAAAAGATTCACACTTTTGTAAAACACTCAAACACGAGTCAAATACATTAGTTGCCTAAGACAAGGCATCTTTTCCCAAAACATTTTCAAAAAGCACCCACACACACACCATTTTCAAAGCAATCGAAAAACAAGGCAAGTGATCTAAAAACCAATTAACTAAGAGCCCATGGATAACCATGGATGAAAAGGGTGCTAATACCTTCCCTTTTCATAATCTACCCCCCGAACCCACGAAATATCTCAAAAGGTTTTTGCTGTGCTTTTTTAACCTTTCCTTTAGGATAAAGTAAAAAGTCGGTGGCGACTCTTGCTCAACCGCACAAGTGCGAATACGAACGCAAAACACTAGTCAGTTCTCCCACCGTATCACAGTGTGCAGTAAAAAGAGTATAATGACTTGGCATGTATGATAGATAGAGTAAGGTTATTTTAGAAATATAGTGAGGGGGACTAATTCACTTGGTTTAATAATCAAAGTAATGACCATATCTACTCCAGAATAGATAGAATTATTGGGAATGTTAGTTGGGATCAGCAGAATATGGATAGTATTTTACAAATTATACCTTCAGGGGTCTCAGATCATGCCTTACTAAGGTGGCGGGATTATGCTCAGGTGAAGAAGATCAATAGGAGCTTTAAGTTTCCTAATGTTTTGGCTAAGTAAGAGGGGTTTCTTGTTGTTGTTAAGGCTGATTGGAATATAGAGCTGGCTGGGAGACCAATGTTCGGAGTTTGGAGGAAATTACAGAGGTTACAGGCTGTAATCAGGGACAAATGTAAGACTTTTCAAGGGATTAAAAGGAAATTGGTTATGCCTAGAGATAGGTTTAGCAAAGCCCAAGAGGATTTGGTAGTTGACAAAATGAATATTAGTAGAATCATGACTATGAAAACTTGTGCCCAGGAAGTCATTAAGCTGGCTGGTATTGAGGAAGATCTTCTTAGGAAAAAGGCTAAGATTGATTGGATTAGGTTATGGGATAGTACTAGTGCCTATTTCTATTCTAACCTAAATAGAAAGTACAAGCAAGCTCACATTAGTAAATTGATTGATATATAGAAGGCAAGATTATTATGGATGACAATCAAATTGAGAAGGAAGTTTTTACTTTCTACCAAGATTTGGTTGGGACTGTTACTACCAGGCTTAACGAAATAGATATTGGGGTAATGAGGGATGGGAATCATGTTAGCCTAGACAACTATCAATACCTTATAGCCCATGTCTCAGAAAATGAAATTCATCAAGCCTTGAATAAGATGAATGACTTGACTGCTCCTGGTGTAGATGGATATGGTGCCTGTTTTTACAAGACTTCATGGACCATCATTAAATCAGATATAGTCGATGCAGTCTAAGATTTTTTTATGAATTGTAGATTATACAAAGATGTTAATAGTACTACTGTGACCATAATTTCTAAGTTTGAAGGAGCTTGCAAGGTAAAATACTTCAGACCTACTTCTTGTGTTACTATTTTGATGAAGATTGTATCTAAATTTTTTTGCTAATAGAATGAGGAAAGTGATAGAGGAAGTGGTTTACATGAGCCAAGCAGATTTTGTGCCTGAGCACCATCTGCATGACCATGTCTTGCTTTCTTTTGAATTAATTAGAGGGTATAGTAGTAAAAATGGTCCTCCTAGATATTTGCTTCAGATGGATATGAAGAAAGCGCATGATAGTGTTGATTGGAATGCTTTGGAAGATATGATGTCTGAGCTGGGATTCCCAAACAGGTTCATTAATTGGATTATAATTCTGGTCAGAATTGTTTCCTACAAGTATAAGATTAATAGTAGATTAACTGACTATGTCCCAACCAAAAGGGGTCTCGGGCAAGGGGATCCCTTGTCTCCTATGCTTTTTGTGCTGGTGATGGAGTATCTCCACAGAATTTTAAATAAGATGGGATATAATCCGAAGTTTAAATTTCATTCCAAATGTGATAAGCAAAAGATCATTGATTTGAGTTTTGCAGATGACTTGCTGATTTTCACAAGAGGAGATAGTGATTCAGTTTAGGTTGATATTAAAGCAACGAAGGATTTTTGTAGTTCTACTGGTTTAGAGGTTAATCCTAGAAAATTCAAGATTTATTGTTGTTGTACCCCAAAATTTGCCCTCCCATTTTACTCAAAACATACTCATTGAATTCCTCAACTTGCCCAAAGATGCCCAAGGATTGATCAGACAAATGCTCTCCTAAGACAATGAACCTCAAACTAGGGTTTCCATTTGCATCAAGATGGGTGAATTCCCAAGGTCTCAAATATTCTCCATGGTCTTAAAATGTTCTCAAGATAATCAATGTCAAGTTTCATGCCTTGCACAAGAAGTTTGCTTAGTCAACTACTCAAATCCCTGAAAATCAACTGTGTTAGGTCAAAAGTCAGTTGTGGTCCACGTGCAGTCAAACTTCAATATTTTTGGTCGACATAAACATTTTGAAGTTATATCCATCATTTGATCAAGGGTTGATCATGATTCCTCAAGAAAGGCTCCTAATTCATCAAAACTCAAAATTTGCTAAATTAGGGTTTCTTAGGAAAAAGCCAACCAAACTTTGACCAAGCATAACTTTCTCATACTTTATCAGAAATTTCCCATCCAAGGCTCATTTTGAATAGAGTTCAATTTCCTACAACTCATATTCATTCCTCAAGTTCAATAAATGCATTCATGGAAAGATATGAACTCAGACATTATAGGTCATTCAAAAAAGTCAACAAAAACACCTTTTGGGTCAAAGCTCCTTACATGAATATGGAAGATCCACTTGAGATGAAACCAACGAGGTTGCTTAGGGGACATCCTAAGATTTCTAGAAAGTCCAAGAACACCCTCTTAGGGTCAAAATTGAAAGATATATGCATTGTCAAAGTTGTCCATTTTTAGAGAATTGTCAAAAGTCAACATTGCGTAAAATTGCATTTTTTTTGGCAAATGGGCATAACTTTTTATGCTTGCATCTTACTTTTAACAAAGTCCACGACTCAAACACTCTTCCATATTTTACTGACTTTATTTATTTAATTTATCTTGATTTTAAACATTTAAAAATCAAATTAAATCAAATAAATGATATATAATATGGAAGATTTGTTTTTTGATCTGATTTTGAATGAAATGCAATCCATTTATGCTGCCAAAACAGAATCAAATCATGCCAAGGTTGATTGGAGTGAGAATGGAATGATTTAGCTTGACTTGGAAAGAAATAATGCAAGGATGGACTGGAATCAAATCTTAATAATTGGCAAGGATTTGGAGCTTTTTTGTTAACCTAATTCAAAGAGATACATATACATAACACATCCCAAGCATAAGAAGGCAGAAGAATCGTGTGAAATGGCAAGAGCAACTTGTGTTTTTTTGTCAAAAAAATATCAATTGGAATTCCAGATTACAGTCACTCTCAAGGAGGTTTAAGGATTGCAATACATCCATGGACGTCTCTGGAAGCTTTTCCAATCCTTGCCAAGATCTGAAGCATCATGAATCACGCTCCATACCCATCACAGTTTGACACATTTTTTGATTTCGATTACGTGCATATAGGCTTTTTCCATGTAGTTTAATCATGTATACTGGTTTTCCATAAGGATTCGATGCTTGCTGAATGCTTTAATTAAGTTTTGAGTGCAGGGAAGGAAGATAACCATTACTAGGGTTTCCAAGATTTGTTTTGGGGCTTCCCTATATAGGCGAAATTAGATCAAATCATGGGCACCATTAAACCCATGGCATGATTTCTGACCGTCCTGTACCTTTGGTTTACATTTATTTGGATTGTGTTGCGTTTTCAGTTAATGCAGGTTTGTAGCCACGCACAAGAACCGTCATTATAGCCTATAGTGACGGATTCGTCCGTAGATAAAAGCCTAAAATTAAAAACGACACTTCTGGGAAGAAGATGAAGGTGTGGCAGCGTCCCACTGGCCCATATGAAATTGGCGCGTGTTTCTGGGAAATATACTTTATTTCAATTATATTTTATTTGCTTTATTATATTTACAAATAGAACAGCTAGCACAAATGGTGGAAGGGCGCGCCTATGAAGCAAACGTCCTGGGTTCGATCCCAGGCGTGTGCTTTTATTATTTTCTTGACATTCTATTGCAGATTTAGTGCACCCCTATTCTATGTGCCCATCATGCACTCCAAACTTTAGCCATTGGATCCATCCAGCCACCAGATCCAGCGTGTATCAAAAGTTGCACATGGTGAACCCCAGATAAGAGCCACACTGGATCACACGCAAAGAAAATTGGGCCAACTATTTTAGGCCTAACAAGTTCAACTCCACACCCCCCTGATTTGCTTGCAACATCAGGCCCATCTCCTCAATTTTTCTATTCTTTTTACTTATCTTTTTCTTTTAATTTATTATTTTAATTACTTTCACAATAAAAATATTTTTTTTAATTAAATCATAAAATCAAAAAATTACAAAAAAATATTAGGTTTAGTTATTTTTTTTTCATAAAATATTTATTTGCATTTAATTAATTAGTTTAATTAGGTTAACTTAAACTTTTTTTTGTAATTAAAATTTAATAGAAATTAGGTTTAATTTGCAATTTGCAACTATTTTTATCAATAAAAATACAAAAAAAAAACATTTTTAATTAATTAGATTTCTTAGGTTCTAATTTGTTCCCGTTTTAACTTTCGCGCGCGTCTTTACTTTCATTATTTTTATTAATTATTGTAACTGTTCCGAGTTTGTAATAGTTAATTAGGTTTACTATTTCGCGTTTATCATTTTCCCCCGGTTTTTTTGATTATGTAATCCCCTCCCCAAAGCCTTGTAATAGCTAGGGTTTTAATTTTCGCTTTTAATTTCGCAACTATTAAAACTGCTAGATGTATGGACAATAGGCTTGCATGCAAAAGATAAATCAAATTAATACAGTAGAAAACCCTAATCGTGCAAAGATAATTAACTGGAAAAAAAGCACACTTACACATGCTCACTCCTAGGGTTTGCCCCACTTGGCTGCCTCGGAAATAATGGTCGTGTCCCTCGAACGTAGGGATACCTTAGAAATGGCCCGCGATTCAAAATCGTCATAATGATCATAGTCCCTATTTGTCCCTCGAGTTGCCTGTGAATTGATCTTATGACGATAGTCCCTTCGAAGTGCTAAGGTATCTTTACTTGTTGCCTTCAGAGACCATTTCGTCCCTTCAAACGTCCCTTTACAAGTCCAACGACGGAGCTACCTACTCCTTAAATAGTAGGATAACGCTGTCTAAAAGAAACGAAAATGAACAAACTTTTTCGAGTAGGTAGAAATCTTAAGTACTTGCTCAAAATAAAAACTTTTACACCAACACTTTCAAAAACAATTTTCAAAATAAATTCGTCACACTCTTGAGGACCGATACAAGAGTTATCACGAAGTAAACAAAACTTTTCAAGACAAGCACGCACAAGCAATTTAAAAAAAATGAGCAAGTACCTAAGTGCCCGTGGAAAACCACGAATAGAAAGGGTTCTAACACCTTCCCTTTCTATAATCTACCCCCCTTACTCATAAATACTCTCGAAAAAAGATTTTTTCTGTTCTTTTTCCTTTCCTTTATTGGATGAAATAAAATTCGGTGGTGAAGAAGTGAAAAACACAAGAAGGGGGGGGGGGGGGGGGGGGGTTGAATTGAAACTTAAAATCAAAAATAGTAGACACGATATTTTTATCCTGGTTTGTTTGATCTCAAACTACTCCAGTCCACCCGCCAAGGTGATTTCGCCTCTCTCCAACGAGGACTTAATTCACTAATCAAAACTTGATTACAATACTACTTTGACAACTGCCAAAGTCTTATTGAGTACAACCACAACCCTGTTTATCTCAAGGAAAACTAGCTTAATCAAAAGAAAATGATTTACTGTGTACTGTTGTTTTTCGTTACAAAAATTGTTTCACTAATGTGATATATTACACAATTTGAGCGTATGAGTGAATATGAATGTTTGCAGCATTTTAGATGTATGAGCAGTTGTATATTCAAAAACGTCAACGATTTGTCCTTTAAGCTTGTTTATATAGGCGTGGAAATATTGTCCAACATAAAGCGTGATAATGGTGGACACTCAATGCTCTTTCCATATTGAGAAGATTCTTGTCTTAATGAAGTCGTTGCATATGATACAGTCTTTATTGAAAAGTAACGCTTCAGAACTAGAATCTTGCATGCTGCTTTTACTTCAGAATATTGATGACTTAGAGATGTGAAGATCTGATGGTATATTATACTTTTGTTCAGAATCAGAGTATCCTTTACTTTAGCGCCGATTCTGATCATCATTCTTCAGAACATTCTGATTACCTCAGCTTGAAAGCTTTTGTAGCTTAACTTCTGATGTTGTTTCAGTCAGAACTTTTGCATACAAAATAACACAAATTTAGAGTGCATATTTGTTCTTTGTGTTTGTTATCATCAAAACACTAATTAAGGGTTGTAGAATCAAACTATGTTCTAACAATCTCTCCCTTTTTGATGATGACAAAAACTAGGATTTTCAATGAAAAATATAGAACAAAAAGCTTAAGAGAGTCTCCCCCTGAGTTGATTACTCAGATAGAGATGAGTTACTTCGCTGAAGTTCCTTCTCTTCAGAGCTTTTGATGCATCTCCTTCTGTCTTTATCAGAATATGTTCTTGTTCAAGCTTTTCAGAAAACATAGAGGTTAAGATATTCAGAATGTTTGAGACTTTGTTCCGGTATACTGTTATTGAAAATATCTTACGTTCTCCCCCTTTTTATCAGGTATCTTGAGTGTTTGGATTTTCCGGGATAGGTGAGGAAAAGTATTGATCAAATAATTCAATATCAGAGAGAACTCTTGTAAGTTCTTGTTGATGTTGTTCTGTATTTGGATTGGGGGAGTGAGGTTCATTTAAGAAATTCCCAAGAGTTACAGATGGGTCAAACTCTATGTCAAAATACTTAAATGTTTGGGGTGAAGGATTTTATGTTGGTTGAGGGGGAATGGTTTCAGATGTTAGAATAGCTATTGATTCTACAACAGAAACAAAAGATGTGTTACCTTTCTTTTTCGCAGCTTTGGGTGTCCTCTGAGAGGATCCTTCTCCTGCTGCCTTCCTCTTTCTGGATTTCTTTAGCACAACCTCTGGAGCTAGCTTGTGCAGGTCTTGGATGTTGATTTTTGGAATAGTCCCATCTTCCTTGCAAGCTTCAAGGTATCCGACTATAATCTCTAGAGAGGCATCTATCTCAGAGAATAGTGGAAAATCCTTCAGAGGGATTCTCCTAGACGTGATGACCTCATGAGAAACAATTATTGGTTCCTTCTTAATGCTTTCAATAATCTTCATTTTCTTCATATTCTTGGCATTCAGAGGTTTCCCAGCAGTTGCTTCCAGAGTACTGATTTCTTGAGCCTCTGTCAGATGTTCTATCAGCCTGTTTTCCGTTAGAATATCTAAAGTCAATCTTCCTAGAGGAATCCAATCCCTCTTAGTTCTTTCTTCTTCTCTTGTCTCTTTCACACTTGTTCTGAGATGGTTGAAGAGCAAATATGGAAGGTTTATTTTGGTCTTCTTTGCAATGAAGTATATCAGAAACTGCTGATCAATATTGATGTAATCAGGAGAGCCTGTAGGCTTCCTGTGATTGATAAATACCAGAATTATTCTAGCCCAGATTCTGTAATGATCTTTCAAGTCTCTAATCTTGTTGGATGGCTGTCCAGAAGTGAAAATGATCCTAGCAATGGATTTTAGGTCAGAACACTTATCAGCCATATCAATGCATCTCATTCCGCCGCCATTGTATCCAATGAGTTTCCCAATCAAATCTTCTGTAATCACTATCTTCTACCCCATAACATATGACGTGACCTGGTGGTTGGATGAAGTAGCATGAATCCAAAACTCTTTAATAAGAATGGGAAAGTTGGACCCAACAGACGGTCAAAATATTTGTTCCATCCCTGTGCAGTTACATCTTCATACAGATTAAACCCATTTTCTTGTAAGCTTTCAAAATCGACGATCAATTCACAGAGAACTTCAAGGTTGTCGACCGGGATGAGTAGTGTTCTAATGGGCTCCTCATATTATTCAGTTGATGAAGAACCAGGAGCACTGTTGATATTCTTGAGACTTGATGAGGATTCCATTGTTCACACAGATTCTTTGAAGAAAGTTGATAGAAAGGGTTTTTGAAAAACTAGAGCAAGAGAGAGTATTGAAGGTGGTAAAGCATTAATGAATGAAATAGTAAATTGATTTTATATAAGTTCTTTAGAAAACGTAATCAGTAAGAAAGAGAAAATAAATAATGATTATACTGTATTAATGAAACCTGAAATTAGGGGATTTAGAGAGATATTGAACAATTACCAATGACAAGTGTCTCAATGCATCCAATCAGAGCCTTGGACCCTTCAGAATTTGAACGTGTGTCCAGCCTCAGAAGGTAGCTTGTGAGAGGATGACAAATGTTTGATGGTGTGAACTGCACGCCTCTATCCTTGAAATGAAAAGTTCAGATCTTAATAGATAGATTTTGATGCAACTGTACTCCTAACTTCTGAATACAAGTTGATCAGATGTTCACAAAAAATAATAAAATTTTGACGGTTAGAATATGCAAATAAAACATTTTATTCTGGACACAATTTCATGATGAGATGATTCATAATGAAATTGAATCTATCTTCATAAAGGGGTTTTGTAAAAACATCAGCCCATTGATGGTCTGTGTCAATAAATTTTAAAGTGAGAATTCCTTTCTGAATATAATCCCTAATAAAGTAATGTTTTATTTCTATATGCTTTATCCCTAGAATGCAAAATGGGATTTTTGTATAGACATATGGCAAAAGTGTTATCACAGAAGATAGGAATGTTACTCTCAAATATCTTGAAGTATTCAAGTTGACTTTTCATCCAGAGCATTTGAGTGCTACATCTAGCAGCTGCTATGTATTCAACTTCTGCTGTTGACAACGCTATTGTGGACTATCTCTTGCTGGTCCATGAGATCAGGTTGTCTCCCAGAAACTGGTAGCTTTCAGAAGTGCTTTTACGCTTTACTCTGTCTCCAGCAAAGTCCGCATCACAATATCCTACTAAGCTGTATTTATTGGATTTTCTATAAAACAAACCCAGATTAGTAGTACCTTTCAGATACTTGAAAATTTGCTTAACTGTTGTTAAGTGAGATTCTCTAGGATCTGATTGGAATCTAGCACATAAGTAAACACTGAATAAGATATCAGGCCTTGAAGCCGTCAGATAAAAGATAGATCCAATCATACCTCTGTAGATTTTCTATTCTACCTTTTTACTTACCTCTTCCTTTTCCAGGATGCACGTGGGATGCATTGGAGTCTTTGATGGCTTACATTCTGAGAGGTCAAATTTCTTCAGAAGTTCTCTGACATATTTTCTCTGATGAATGTAAGTTCCTTCTGGAGTTTGGTTTATCTGAATGCCTAGAAAGAATTTAAGTTCCCCCATTAAGCTCATCTCAAACTCTGTCTGCATGCACTTAGAAAATTCTCTTCCCATAGAAGGTTTAATGGATCCAAAAATGATATCATCTACGTAAATCTGACAAACTAAAATGTCATTCTTAAATGTCTTACAAAACAAGGTTGTGTCCACTTTCCCTCTGGTGAATTCTTTTTCTAACAGGAAGTTACTTAGTCTTTCATACCAAGCTCTGGGAGCTTGTTTCAGACCATAAAGTGACTTTTTTAGTTTGAAAACATATTCTGGGTGTTTGGAATTTTCAAACCCAAGGGTTGGTGCACATGTACCTCTTCATCTATGTACCCATTTAAGAATTCACTTTTGACATACATATGATACAGAGTGATGCCATTATTTACAACAAAGGAGATTAAGAGTCTGATGGATTCTAACCTGGCGACTGGAGCAAAGGTTTCTGTTTAGTCTATCCCCTCTTGCTGACTATAACCTTGTCCCACTATTCGTGCCTTGTTTTTGATGACTTCTCCTTGCTCATTCAATTTGTTTCTGAACACCCACTTTGTTCCAATGACATTGAATCCTTTTGGTTTTGGAACCAGATCCCATACGTTATTTCTGGTGAACTGGTTTAATTCCTCATGCATTGCCAGAATCCAGTCATTGTCCAGAAGAGCTTCATTAATTGTTGTTGGTTCAATCAATAAGACAAGTCCCATAAGGGATTCTTCAGAGTTTCTGAATGTTGATCTTGTTCTGATTAGACCATCCTTCTTTCCCAGGATCTTATCTTCTGGGTGAGCTATACTGCTTCTGGATAACCTATTCTAGAGTTGATCAACAGAAGGTACTGGAGCATTTGTAACATATCTTTCTGAAGTTGTTGGAGCGTCTCTGTTGGGAACTTCTGATGAGTTGTCTTCAGTACCTGTGAATTCAACTTCTATATCTGTAAAAGATTCATTTTGCTTTGACTTTTGGGGGTCAAGCTTATAATCAAATCTAACACTGATTGACTCTTCAACAATCTGTGTTTCTGTATTGTATACTCTGTACCCTCTTGAGCGTTCAGAATATCCTAACATAATACACTTCTGTGCTTTAGAGTCAAACTTGTTCAGATGATCTTTAGTATTCAAAATAAAACATATGCATCCAAAAGGATGGAAATAATAAATATTGGTCTTTCTGTTCTTCCACAATTCATATGGAGTGTTTTCCAGAATAGGTCTTATAGAGATTCTATTCTGAATATAACACGCTGTGTTAATTGCTTCTGCCCAGAAGATCTTAGCAATGTTAGTCTCATTGATCATGGTTCTGGCCATTTCTTGCAAAGTTCTGTTCTTTCGTTCTACAACTCCATTTTTTTGGGGAGTTCTAGGACAAGAGAAGTCATGCGAAATGCCTTTTTCATTAAAAAATGTTTCAAATTTTTTATTTTCAAATTCTCCACCATGATCACTTCTGACTTTGACAATTCTAAGATCTTTTTCATTCTTAACTTGGTTACAGAATGCAACAAACACAGAATGTGACTCGTCCTTTTGTCTTAAGAACTTTACCCATGTCCATCTGCTATAGTATACTACGATCACTAACCCGTACTTCTTGCCACTGACAGATGCAATTTTCACTGGTCCAAATAAGTCTATGTGCAGAAGTTCTAATGGCTTAGAGGTGGAAACAACATTTTTAGCTTTAAAAGAAGGTTTTGCAAATTTTCCTTTCTGACATGCTTCACACAGAGCATCTGAGCTGAACTTCAGATTAGGAAGTCCTCTGAACAGATTGAGTTTGTTAATCTGAGATATTCTTCTCATACTAACATGCCCCAATCTTCTGTGCCATACCCATTGCTTGTTGTTAACAAAGAGAAGACATTTTACATTCTGACTTTTTAGTTCATAAAGTTTTATCTTATAAATGTTGTTTTTCCTCTTTCCATTAAATAGGATAGTTCCATCTTTCTGAATAACAGCTTTGCATGAATTTTGATTAAAGATTATATCATAACCGTTATCACTTAATTGACTTATGGATAACAGGTTATGCATTAATCCATCAACTAAAAGCCCATTATTGATAAAAGGAAGATTACCATTACCTACTGTTCCAGAGCCAATGGTCTTCCCTCTCTGGTTGCCTCCAAGGCCAACGTAGCCTCTAGGTTTAAGTTCCAGGCTTTGGAACATATGCTTTCTTCCCGTCATGTGTCGAGAGTGTTGTACCCCAAAATTTTCCCTCTCATTTTACTCAATACATGCCCATTGAGGTCCTCAACTTGCTCAAGGATGCCCAAGAGTTGACCAGACAAATTCTCTCATAAGGCAATGTATCTCAAACTAGGGGTTCCATTTTCATCAAGATGGGTGAACTCCAAAGACCTCATATTCTATCCATGGTCCTAATATGTTCTCAAGACCCTTCATTTCAAATTTCAAGCATTGCACAATAAGTTTGCTCAGTCAACTGCTCAGATACTTGAGAATCGATTGTATTAGGTCAAGAGTCAATTGTGGCCCACATACAGTCAAACTTCAAGATTTTTGGTCAACATCAAAATTTTGAAGTTATATCCATCATTTGATCAAGGGTTGATCATGATTCCTCAATGAATGCCCCAAATTCATTAAAACCTAAAAGTTGCTAAATTAGGGTTTCTCAAGAAAAGTCAACCAAACTTTGACCAAGCATAACTTTCTCATACTTTATCAGAAATTTCTCATCTAAGACTCATTTTGAAGGGAATTCAATTTCCTACAACTCATATTCATCCCCCAAGTTCAAAAAACGCACTCATAAAAAGATATGAATTTCTACATTATAGGTCCTTTTGAAAAGTCAACAAAAACACCTTTTGGGTCAAGGCTTCTCACATGAACATGGAAGATCCAATTGAGATGAGACCAAAAGGGTTGTTTAGGGGGCATCCTAATATTTCTAAAAAGTCTAAGAACACCTCTCTAGGGTTAAAATTGGAGGATATATGCCTTGTCAAAGTTGACCATTTTTGCAAAATTGCCAAAATTCAAATGTGCCTAAAATTGCATTTTTTCCACATGGGCCTTTCTTTTCAAGTTTGGAGCTTGTTATTAACATGGTCCATGACCCATGAACCACTCCATGCCTCATTCACTTATTTATTTGATTCATTGTGATTTAATTCATTTAAAATTGACATAAAATCAAAACAAATCACATAATTTGTTTTTGGAATATTTTTTGCATTGAATGAAGATCTCCTGTGCTGTCAATAGCCAAGCAATATCGTGCCATGCCATGAAAGGAGAAAATTTCCAAAATTGGAAAGAATGGAAGCAAATTGAAAACACATTCATATCTTGGATTCTTTCCAAACAAATGACCTAATTTGACTCCATACATATCTAAGATCATTGTGAACCCTAAGAAAAGAGATTCAGACGCGCAACTGCCTCCAAGAGTAAGAACCAAGTTTTCAATTTTTTGCAAAAAAGTGAGAATCTGATTTTCAATCACAGGCCAGTTCAAGGCGTGCTGAAGGCAAATCGTGTTCCTGGGTGATCATTGAAGCACTAGCAAGCATCCTCGAAGCCTGAAACATCCAGAAATGCACTCATCAAGCCTCACGGTTTTCTATTTCTTTGAATATCGTTTTCATTAATTTTGGCATCATAAATATGTTCTAAATACATATTCATGTTTATCATCATGTATGCAACATATCTGGATTGTTTAATTTGAGTATATGTACATGAATCACGAATTGCCATTCCTAGGGTTTCAAGCTCCATTTTAGGATTTCCTAATGCAGGCAAAATTAAGGATAGACGTGGGTACCATGGTATTCAGGGCTTCAAGTCCAGTCGATTCATGGTCTCCATGGGAATTTATATCGCTTGTATTTGATTTTTGAATGACACAGGGTTGTAGCTACAAACATCGTCCGTAGGTAAAAGGTAGTTATCTAACATGACGGAGGAAGGAAGAAGAAGATATGTGGCTTGACCCATTGGTTATTTTAAATAAGCGCGCGCATTTTTTAAATTTCAAGCTAATCACTCATTTTCATATAAGGCATATTATTGTTGTTATATTAACAAGTTAACATCCTAGCGCAACTGGCAACGAAGCATGTGTGTAAGTGGGAGGACCTGGGTTCGATCCCAGGTCCAAACATTTTCTTGTTTTCCAAATATTTCTTTTCAGATCCCATACGCCTCACCTTCACAAGAGTATCATACGGCCTCAGATCTAACCCCAAGATCTCATCACATCCAGATCCAACGTCCCATATGCGCAGTCATACCATGGATCATCAAGAGACCGACACACTAGATCTGGCGCATGATGGGCTCAAAATAGTGGGCCTGAACAAAAATTCAACAAACGCCCCTCCAATTTGGGTTTCACGCCCCCAGGCCCATTTTTCTAACCTTTTCATTTTCTTTTTTTAATTATTTTTGTTTATTCATTATTTTATTTAATTATCTTTTTTTAATCAATTTTTTTAAATAAAAATCATAAAGTCAAAACCATAAAAATAGAACTTAGTTTCTTTTTTTTTAATAAATTAATTTTTAAAAATAAATTAATTTCATCAACTTTAATTTATTTTTCTAATTAATTGAAATTAATTAGAAAAATTAGGTTAAATTCAAATTCTTTTTTTCATAAAAAATCCAAAAAATGTTAATGAGCAAATTAGTTTTTTTTAGGGTTTTGAACTTTTTTCCAGCTTTAATTCTCGCGCATTGGTATTTTTCCGTACGATTATTTCTTTTATTGATGTAACTGTGCCCAGTTTGTAATAACTTAAATTGGGTTTTTATTTCTGCATTTTGCTCTCAGTCAATTCTTCATGTATCTACCCCAAAGCCTTGTAATAGCGTAGGACTTTTACTTTCTCGCTTTTATATTGTGTATACTTATATATAATTGTTAGCAACCTAGGCATGTATGATTAATAAATCAATCGTAGATCACTAAACTGCAAGATAAATATAATTGAAAAAAGCACACTGCTTCACACGTTCACTCCTAGGGTTAATCCACTCGGTTGCCTCGGAAATAATGGTCATGTCCCTCGAACGTAGGGATATCTTAGCAAAGACCCTTAATTCTAAAGTCATCATAAAGATCATGGCCCCTGACGTCCGTCGAGTTGCCTACAAGAAATGATCTTGTCCCTCGACATTGCCTATATGATGACAGTCCCTTTGAATGCTAAGATATCTTCACGTGTTGCCTTCGATGACCATAGCGTCCCTTTCGATAGTCCATCAACATCCAACGATAGGGCTACCTACTCACTAATAGTAGGATAACATTGTCTAAAGGAAACGAGAAAATGAACAATCTTTTTCGAGTAGGTAGAAACTCTTAAGTACTTGCTCAAAACAATAAAAACTCTTTTTTTTCACAAACACTTTCAAAACAGTTTTCAAAAACAACTTCGTCACACTCTTGAGGACAGATACAAGGGTTATCATGAAGTTAAACAAAAACTTTTCAAAACACACACAAGCAATTTCAAAATGAGCAAGTACCTAAGAGCCCGTGGAAAACCACAGATAGAAAGGGTGCTAACACCTTCCCTTTCTATAATCTACCCCCCGTACTCAGAAACATCTCAAAAAAGGTTTTTTCTGTTATTTTTCCTTTTCCTTTGTTGGATGAAATAAAAGTCGGTGGCGACTCTTGCTTACCGCGACATTTGCGAATAAAAAACGCAAACCAGTATAACAATCAGTTCTGCCACCATATCACAGAATTGGCGACTCTGCTGAGGAGAATGATCTTAAAAGTGGGGTATACCTTAGGATCTAGGTAATTTTTTTAATTGCCTTCTTGTTTGTTTTGTATGCTTTATTCTTAAAGGGTTTTGCTTGGGCATTGTTAAAGTTCCTACACCCGGATCTGGGGACACTCTTTAGGTAAACAACAATAGATCATGGAGACTGTACGGCGTAGATCAATATGGTTTAAGTGATCGTTGTGTTGGTGTGACACTTTGGTTGGTACCCGTATCCTTCGTGGGGAAACGAGGAGAATACGGGGACGCCGCGTGGTGTCGTGAAGCACTAACGGACTTTAGAACCTTAGTTGAACAAACTTGGCCATTAGAAATTAATGAGATAGCCGGCCTCGATATAAAGCCGAGGATTGGTTGATACTCGATGCTACACTCATTGAGATCAGACTTTCGGGATATTTAGGCTGCAAGAAAAGATTGCTTGAGCTGAAACAATGCCCGATAAAGGATGGTCAGTGATATTGTGAATCTTTAGAACCCGATTACTTTTGTAAGAAAGGTTGAAACCAACTAAACTTCAAGAGGGTACTTACCTTTAACCTCATTCAAGCCTTTAAACCTAGGGACTTGGTGTGATTTGTCTGTGTTTGCTATACCTGTGATTTATCATGATATCATGCATCATAACATAGCATCCATTCTTATTGTACTAACCATTTCAAGGACCAAGGGAATTTATCTTTGTTCTGTTTTGCAGATCATGGCTTCCTCCGGTAGAAATACTATCCGAATCAGCTTTGTGAAAGTACCTTCCCAACTCAAGGAGCTAGTATCAAAGGTTTCCGAAACTTCTGCGATCACTAAGAGACATGGTCGACTTCTCAACCTGGCTACATCAAACTATGATGAAAAGATGATGAGTGTACTCTTTCAGTTCTTTGATCCCAAGTACCACTGCTTCACTTTTCCAGACTATCAGTTGGTTCCTACCATGGAAGAATTCTCTCAGCTGTTGGATATACCCATTCTTGAACAACTGCCTTTCACAGGTCTAGAAGAAGTTCCTAAGCCAGAAGTCATTGCCTGAGCCTTGCATCTGAAACAGGCCGACGTGGTATCCAATTGGGAAACAAGAAGTGGAGTCCAAGGTTTTCTAGCCAAGTTCCTGATGGACAAGGCCCAACTGTTTTGGGATGATATGGATTTTCAGGCTTTTGAGGAGGTCTTGGCCCTTCTAATCTACGGGTTAGTACTATTCCCAAATCCAGACGCATTCATAGATGTGAATGCTATCAAGATCTTTCTTTCTCGCAACCCCGTGCCTACCTTGCTCAGAGATATTTTGCACGCTCTCCATACTCGTACCATGAAGAGAAGAGGGGTTCTTATGTCCTGCATGCCATTGCTGTAGAGGTGGTTTATTTCTCCCCTCCCTAAGTCTGTATTGAAGAACGAAAAAGGTTTAGGTTGGTCACAAAGGATAATGTCACTCGCTCACACGGATATTCTCTGGTGTTCCCGAGCTATGGAAAACACTGCAATTATTGACCGCTGTGGAGAGTACCCTAATGTCCTGTTACTTGGCATTAGAGGGGGTATAACCTACAATCCTTGTTTAGCTCTGCGATAATTTGGTTACGCTTAAAGGGATGGTCCCCATGAGTTACTTATCGAGGGCATTGTATTCAACTATGAGGATGATGTTCAAGAGTATCGCCGGAGGTTCATACGAGCTTAGGGCATGGTAAACAGATCTGACGCCAAGGCTTTGGGGCCAAAGGCTTCCATTCCTATGGAACCCTATCTCCAATGGGTACGAGCTTGCGCCCAGAAACTTATGATGCCTTATATGGCCGTTCTACCAGTGATTATGGAACCCACTATTGAAGGGGGTATTCCTTACACGATTCTCTATCCTGATATGCCCACCGGTCTTGGAGAATTACAGAGGACTTGGATTCAGTTGAAGAAAGAGCAGGATACTTACAGGATCAGTTTTATGCCCAGGAGAGGAAGGTTTTAGAGCTTACAAAGCAGCTCTAGGAGGAAATACGACTTAATGGCTATCTCGGCACAAAGAGGAAGCATCCATGGGAATTTTGATTTTTTTCTAGTTTTAGATTTGTTTTTAATTGTAACGCCTAAAGGCATTTGAACTTTGAATTCAACTAATAAAATCTTTGTTTCATTTTGGTTCGCAAATTTAAATTTCCCAAAGTCTTTGAAATCATTGCATACGCATCACATTCATAACATTGCACGTACATGTACCCTTACAGGTTTCTCATCTTCTTCGCTGTTTATTTCAGCAGAAATTTCTTCCGAACAAATCATCAAGGATCTTCAGGCGTAAAATTCCCAGTTCCAGCAGATGTTCATAAATCTGGAAAAGGGGCAGGAGGATCTGAAAGCCCTCATCTTGAAAGAGCAAAAGAAAAAGAAGAAGGTCATCGGTATTCTGAATATGGGCAGAAGGTTTAGAGGGCCGTTGAAGCAACAAGTCGATCTGACTTCTTCATCCAAGGAAGAGGAGAATCAAGAAGAAGAGACAAGGGAGAAGGACCCCAGTCCTGAAGTTTCTGACAATGATACAGACTACAATGATGAGCAATATCCTCCAACTGAGGATAAATACAAGAAGTTGGAAGATCGTTTGAGTGCTATGGAAGTCCAGAGGACACCTGGGCTGGATTTTAAAGAATTGGGATTGGTGTCGGAAGGGTTCATCCCGCAGAAGTTCAAAGCTCCAATTTTTGCAAAGTATGATGGGGTGTCCTGCCCAAAACTCCATCTCCGCTCTTATGTCAGAAAGATCCAGCCCCACACCGCTGATAAAAATTTGTGGGTTCATTTCTTTCAAGATAGTATGTCAGGGATTCAGCTTGAATGGTTCTACCAACTAGAGAGAGCCAATGTCCGAAACTGGGAAGATCTGGCTGCTGGTTTTTATAAGCAGTACCAATACAACGTCGACCTTGCTCCCACTCATACTCAACTCCAGAGTATGTCCATGGGGGCAAGTGAAGGATTTAAAGACTATGTCCAGAAGTGGAGAGACTTGGCTGGAAGAGTTCAACCCCCTGTTGTCTGATAGGGAGTTGGTCGATATGTTTATGGGGACGCTATCTGGTCAATTCTTTAATCATTTGATTGGAAGCTCGTCAGCTGGTTTCACCAAGCTGATTCTGACTGGAGAGAGAGTAGAAGCTTGGATTCAGAGCGGAAAGATACAGAAGGATGCCTCTTCGAGTTCGGTAAAGAAGCCTTTCGCTGGAAAGAAGGAAGTCAGTGCCATCTATAGCCCGAGGGGATAAAATAGAGCTGAACATCGTCAGACAGTAAGTGTCGTAATGATACCTAGGCCTACGGCTGGTCCACAACGCAACAATCAACAAAGGGTGGAAAGACCACAACAACAGTTTACCTGAATCAATATGATGTTGGCTGAAGTTCTACCTCATCTACTGAGATCCAACTTGGCGACCTTGAAAGAGGCTCCCAAGAATCTGAATACCACATCTCCCCGATATAATCTAAATGCTCGGTGTGCCTATCATTCTGAGAGTCCTGGCCACGATACCAATGAAAATTGGGCTTTAAGAAATAAGGTACAAGATGTGATCGAAGCCAAGGAAATTGAGTTCGATGCTCCGGAAAAGCCCAATGTCATAACTACTCCCATGCCTAAGCACGGTCGTGGATTTAATGTTGTTGATACCGACTTATTTGTGACCTTTATGGATGAAGTTTCTACTCCTCTCATGATTGTGAATAAAAATTTACTGTTGGCCGGTTTATTTCCGGGTTGTGGTGAAGGTTACCACATGTGTTCATTTCTGCCTTCTGGTTGCCTTTTGCTGAAGTCAGGTGTTCAACGCCTGATGGACAACAATGAAATTTTGTTCGAGAAAACTTTGGTTCCTGTTGTTCCATCTAAAGACATTGCCATTATAACCATTTACGCTAATCCTTCCAAGGTCTCCTCGAGAAGACCTGTTAGGATTACATCTGCTCCAAGAATCGCTCCGTTAATAATCATTGTTCTTGGTCTTATCCCGTATGCCTCAGACAAAGCTGTCCCCTGGCATTATGATGCTGATGTGTACTATCATGGAATCAAAAAAGATCTGAAAAATGAAGAGGCTGATCTTGATATTGGTAACATTGTCGGGACCAACAAGGTTACCCGAAGTGGAAGGGTCTTCTCTCCTGAGATTTCTCCTAAGAATGTCAACAGGCCTATTGTCATTCCGTCTGCTATTCCTGCTGGTACATCAACTACGACTCATGTTCTTACTCCAATTATTACCCCTGTCGGTGAATCATCTCGTACCCGCGGCAAAGAAGTTATAGGTGAGCCTGCCCGGACAGAGGCACCTAGAAAAATTGTCGTGGAAGCCTCTAAGCAAGAGATAGAGGAAATACTGAAAATAATCAAAAAGAGCGACTATAATATGGTAGAGAAGCTGGGGCAGACCCACTCAAAGATATCCATGTTGTCTCTACTGTGGTGCTTCGAAGCCCACACGAAGGCTCTAATTGCATTCCTCAAGACCGCGCATGTGCCGCAGGAGACATCAGCTGATCAATTCAAAGATTGTATGGCTAGCCTGACTGCTGACAATGGGCTGGGTTTTTCAGATGTGGACCTGACACCGAAAGGGAGGAAGCATAATGATGCTTTGCATGTCTTGATTGAGTGCAGGGGAACCACTATGGCTCATGTGCTGATAGATACTGGGTCTTCGCTGAATGTCCTGCCTAAGAAGGCATTGGATCGGTTGGACTGTGAGGGCTTGACCTTAATGCCTAGTAACATTGTGGTGGGGGCTTTTGATGGGTCAAAGAGAATGGTGCATGGGGAGGTGAACATCCCTGTCAAAGTAGGCTCTCAAAACTTTGAGTCCACCTTCTATGTAATGGACATCCGGCCGTCATATTCTTGTTTGTTGATTCGTCCCTGGATCCATGAAGCTGGGGCAGTCACTTCTACACTGCACCAGATGCTAAAGTATATAGTAAGAGGAAAGATTGTCACTGTGCGAGGTGAGGAGGAGTATATGGTGAGCCACCTCAATTCCTCCAGGTACGTAGAGATGGACGGGGAATTCATAGAGACTCCTTTCCAGAATTTTGAAGAGGTTCCCCAGATCTTGGCATCGGCTGAAGCTACTGCCAGCAACAAACCTCCTCTGAAGATGGCTTCTCTCAAAGATGTGAGAGCCGTGATTGTAGAAGATGAGTGTACCAATTGGGGACAACTCCCCGATTTTACTCACAAAGCTGACAAGTTTGGTTTGGGCTTTACTTTAGGAGCTCAAAGGGCTGTTCGACGAGCTCGGGCTAGAGGACCTCCTCTACGCATCAGCAACCGGGGAATTAATGCCATTGAAGACGACGAGGAAGACTCAGACATTGACAGTTGGATCTACCCAACTACCAACCGTGGACCGAGTAACTGGATGGCTAGGGACTTTATACCAGTTTCTTTTATTCTGCAGTAATTGTCTTACTTGTTTTTAAGATTTGTAATAAATAATTTAAAACTCTACGGCCTTGTGCCTTGCCCGAGGCATATCGACTTTGCTTGTGAGGGCTCGTATTTGTCATTTCATATATCATTAATAAAGCATTGGACGTTTCTTGCGTACAAATTTTGCGCTCTTTGTTTTTCTTTTCTGTTTTCACTTTATCAAAATAGCTATGCTCTTACACACACTCATGTATCATACTGTAGATCCATATCCACTCTGGATCCCATTGATAACAACTCTATTACTGTCTATTATGACTTCGAAAATCCGATCAACCAAGCCGAAGACGAAAGTGAGGATGATTGTGAGGTACCTGGAGAACTTGCTAGATTATTACAACAGGAAGAAAGGGCTATACAACCTCATGAAGAGTCGGTTGAGACAATAAACCTGGGCACGAAGATAGACAGAAAAGAGGTCAAGATTGGTGCAAATTTGGAAGTTAAGGTTACAGAACGATTGATACAAATGTTGGACGACTATGTTGAGATCTTTGCCTGGTCATATAAAAACATGCCAAGTTTAGACACTGATATTGTGGTTCATCGTCTTCCGACCAAAGAAGACTGTCCTCCGATTAAACAGATGGTCTGTTGTATGTGCCCTGAAATGTCAGAGAAGATCAAGGCAGAGGTCATGAAGCAGTTCGACGCAAGATTATTAGTTGTCACTTCTTATCCACAGTGGGTTGCTAACGTTGTTCCGGTACCTAAGAAGGACGGTAAGGTGCGAATGTGTGTGGATTATAGAGATCTGAACAGGGCAAGCCCCAAGGATGACTTCCCTCTTCCTCACATTGATGTTCTGGTTGACAACACCGCGCAACACAAAATCTTCTCCTTCATGGATGGTTTCTCTGGCTATAACCAGATCAAGATGGCTCTTGAAGACATGGAGAAGACAACCTTCGTCACACAGTGGGGCACCTTCTGCTACAAGGTGATGCCTTTTGGATGGAAGAATGCTGGGGCAATTTATCAGCGTGCCATGGTCACAGTGTTCCACGATATGATTCATCACGAGATCGAAGTTTATGTTGATGATATGATAGCCAGGTCTCAAACTGAGGAGGAGCACCTAGATCATCTACAAAAGTTGTTTGACAGGTTGAAGATATACAAGCTGAGGTTGAATCCGAACAAGTGCACCTTCGGAGTAAGGTCTGGTAAACTTCTGGATTTCATTGTCAGCGACAAAGGCATCCAAGTAGATCCTGCAAAGGTAAAGGCTATACAAGAAATTCCGGCTCCCCGTACAGAGAAGGAAGTTAGAGGTTTCTTGGGACGCTTGAATTATATCGTCAGGTTCATTTCACATCTGACTGCTACTTGTGAGCCCATCTTCAAGCTTTTTAATAAAGATCAAGTGGTAAAGTGGAATGACAACTGCCAGACAACTTTTGAAAGAATCAAAGAATACCTTCAAGAACCACCAATTCTGATGCCTCCGGTTGAAGGAAGACCTTTGATATTGTACTTGACAGTGCTAGACAATTCAATGGGGTGTGTGCTGGGGCAGCATGACGAGTCTGGTCGAAAAGAGCATGCAATATACTACCTTAGCAAAAAGTTTATCGACTGTGAGACACGATACTCACTGCTCGAGAAAACTTGTTGCGCTTTGGCATGGGCTGCTTGCCAACTAAGATAGTACATGCTGACCCACACCACTTTGTTGATATCTAAGATGGATCCGATAAAATACATCTTCGAGAAACCCGCCCTTTCCGGAAGAATCACAAGATGGCAAATGATCTTAACTGAGTACGACATACAATATACAACCCAAAAAGCAATCAAGGGGAGTGTTTTGGTTGATCATTTGGCTCATCAGGCTATGGATGACTACCAGTCCATGAATTTTGAGTTCCCGGATGATAATATTATGTTGGTGACTGACAACGAAGAGCCTGGACTGGATGAAGGACCCGAGGAAGGATCCCGATGGACTATGTCTTTTGACGAATCTTCAAACGCACTGAGTAATGGCATTGGCGCTGTAATCATATCTCCTAAGGGCTGTCATACTCCTTTCACTGCCCGACTATGTTTCAACTGCACTAACAACATGGTGGAGTATGAAGCTTGTATCATGGGACTCAAGGCTGCTATTGACCTCGGGATCAAATTCTTAGACATTTTCGGGGATTCAGCCTTGGTAATAAGTCAGATCAAAGGCGAATGGGATACGAAGCATCCAAATATCATCCCATACAAAGAGTACGTGTTGACATTGCTCCCACACTTTGAGGAGGTAACTTTTGAAAATTTCCCACGAGAGGAGAACCAGTTAGAGGACGCGTTGGTTACCATGTCTTCTATGTTCAAAGTTTGGTGGGATAGTGAAGCTCCCCAAATCACCATTGAGAGGTTGGATGAACCAGAACACTGCTGCGAAATTGATACCGAAGAAGTGGCAGACAAACCTTGGTTTCACGAAGTCAAAAGATATCTCGAGGCTCAAGAATATCCCTGTGATACGGTGGGAGAACTGACTTGAGGTTTTGCGTTTGTTTTCGCAAATGTTTCGGTTGAGCAAGAGTCGCCACCGACTTTTTATTTTATCCTAAGGAAAGGTTTAAAAAGCACAGCAAAAACCTTTGAGATTTTTCTTGGGTTCGGGGAGTAGATTATAGAAAGGGAAGGTATTAGCACCCTTTCTATCCATGGTTATCCATGGGCTCTTAGTTACTTGCTTAGATCACTTGCCTTTTGTTTTCAATTGTTTTAAATGGTGCTTGTGTGTGTGGATTTGAAAATGTTTTGAAAAGAAGCCAATGTGGTTGCAACCTTTGTAATGATCCATGTGGGGATGTATACAAAGATGTATGTCTTTTGAAAAGGTTTTCATTTGTTTTTTAAAGTTGTTTTGAAAGTGTTGTGAGGTGTGTTTTAGAAAATAGGCAAGTGTTTTGTTTTTGCAAGTTTGATTCAAGTAACTAAGAGTTTATCTACTCCTAAATTTCTCAAAGACTATTGCTATGTTTTAACCCTTTTCATAAGTTTGTTCCACCATTGTATTTGGTGGACAATCTCATGTTAGGATGTGAAAGGGACGGGCGCGGGTCATCGTTTGGACCATAATTGCAATGGTGCCAAGTATCTTTTGGCATTTTCTTTAAGGGACTTGATCATTTGTTTGGCAATATTTTGAAAAGTGTTATCGAGAGACTATGATCATTCAATTTGTTTGTTTTGCCCAAAGAGACCTAACATGCAATATGGCCCATTTTTGAAAGGCAACAAGTGGAGTACCCTAGGGGGTGCAAGTGTGATTTGTGTGTCCATTTTCATGCTTGTTTGTCTTGAGATTAGGTCATAACTATTTTGTCGTTTTTCGCATACAAACCCTAATTCTAACATGGCATAATTAGAAAGCAATAAAGTGCGAAAATAAATTTACTAAGCTATTACAAAACCAAATATGGGAAGGGGGGTACAAATGTTCAAATAGGGATTTTGACAAGGAATTTAAACCTAAAACTATTACATCAATATTGAATATTTACAAGACAAATATTTTGCATAGATTAAATAAAATAAGACAAATATGCAAGAATGCAAAAAGAATTTTTATATGTATGAAAAAAAAGAATTATTTATGTAAAAATAAAAAGAAAATAAAGGGTATTATTTTTTGAGTATTTTCATATTTAGGGTAAAACCCTAATTCTATTAAATAAAATGTGTTATTATTTAATTTAATACAAGTATTTATTTATTATGTACAAAAATAAAATAAAATGAAGTATTTGTCAAAGATGTATTTTTATATTAAACATTAATAATAATAATAAAAAAAAACAAAAAGTGTATATATTTTGTATTTACCCTAAATATATTAATAAATATATGTATATATGTATTATTTTAAATATGTGTTATATATATAAATAATAATAATTTTTAATATTTGTAAAAAAAGTATTTTTTATGTAAAATATTTTCAGAAGGTATAATAAAATAAAAATGAAAATAAAAGTATTTTTACATATTTCTCAATATTTTAATGAAATGTATATATTTATTTATTTAGGTATTAATCAAAAGAAAATCACATAAATACCTAATAAATTAAAAAATGGTGAGAAAAAAGATTTTTATATTTTTAATAACATGAGAAAAAATAAATGAATCAATCAAAAAAAGAAAAAGTCAGAAATCATTAAAAATAAGCCAAATGGGCCTAGGGGGTGTGAAAGCAAAAGAGTGGTGCAAATAAGAAAAGTATTCCAGGCCCAGCCCAGAAGACCTGTCTTCTTCAACCTCCAGCAAACAATGTTCAAAAAAATGCGCGTTTGGTTCCATCATTCAAACATCCTGATTCTTTGATCTTTTGCCCAAACTTCCAACACAAAAAATGTTAAGCATGAAACCACGATTCCAAATATATAAATAACATCTCCTAACTCTCAGAAATGAGAGAGAATTTTAACAATCCCAAATCCTGACCTAAATTTTCTACCATTTTCAGACCTTAAATTCTCACAGCTCAGGCAAAAGAAATGAAAAGTAAAAGAATGTACATGTTCAATGGCATGAGTAGAGCATTGTTTATTCACAAACTTAAAGCTAATGATGCCTAATAAGAGAGATACGAATTCAAAAACTTACCTGTTCAGTTGAAGTTCTATCTGGAAATGTAGGAACTTTCAGTGCAAGGTGATGATTGGAAAAGCTTCCTTGAGGTCCAGGGATGCTATTCCAATGTTTACTTTGTCTTGAAAGCTTCTGAATCGAGCTAGAGAACTTCACCTGCAAGTCAGAAATGTGAAAATGGTGGAACCAGTTAGAGGGATTACAGGTCGTGTTTTTGCTTTTGGTTAGCTTGCATAGATGGTATGGAAGGTGTGTGAACTGGTTTGGGCAAGAAAGCTTGAGAGAAATGAAAGATAGCACTCAAACTGCAGGCCTTGCCCTGTTTTTGCAGTTTGAGAGTGATTATGGCAAGGGGAGTGTTTGAGAGGTGCTAGGGTCGTGCAAAAGCTTGGTTCTGATCTTTGGAATGTGTTTGATAAGTTTGTCTAAGTGTGCCTAAGCTGACATGAGAGTTGTGTGATGTTATGACACTTTTCTTCTTTCTTAAGCAACAAAAGCCAACTTGTGTTTCTAGGCATGTAGAGGACCCCCTAATGTGCTGCGTAATCCCTCCTTGATCAGTGTGTTATGCTCATAATCTTGTGCCACTCAGATTTGCAATGTACTTGTTGGATTTTCAATTTGACATAAAGCTACCTTTTACAAAAATGGCTAATTTGCTTTATCTACTTTGGGATTAAACCTTTAGACAATGCTTGAACTCAAAGAACATGGTCTTGGCACAAAGAATATGCATTAAATTTATGAGTGTTGGATGGTTTAAGGACCTGTAATCTAGCTTAAAGCATGCTGAGTTCAAATTGCAAGGTTATGGACATGTAACTTGGTCATGAACAAAGTGAGTTTTTGCCATATTGTGAAATTCGATTCTCCCTAACCATGAGGTTGTTTAAGAAGTTCTTGGACATTTTGGAAAGCTTGGAATGTGTACTACAATCCATCTTTGAAGTGCAATTTGAAATTCCAAGTGTAAGTGTATGGAAAATGGCCTTGAAGTGGGGTAGAAAACCTTGTCAAAATAGGTCAAAAATTCACTAAGGTAAGAATGGTTTAGTGCCCTTATTCAAAAATTTGTAACTTGAGATACAAGCTTCAAATGAGAAAACTTTGTGAATCAAAGTTGTAAATTATGCAACAAGCTACAACTTTCATGTTTTGACTTTTGTTTGAATCCAAATGAATCTTGGTGAAAAAGTGGGGCAAAGTTGGGAAAAAATTAGGGTTTTCCATAACTTAGAAAAATTCTAAGTTATGAAAAATTCCATTTCAAACCCTAATTTACATTTCTTGGTTTCTTGGTGAACAAGTTTCATGATTTGGCATGTTTTGATGAAAAATGAATCTTGACTCTTGATTTTAACCAAAAAGTCAAAGTTTGACTTTTCAGTATACAGTCAAAATTGATCAATTGACTGGGAAATTCAACTGTCAATCTTGTGTACTTGGGATCTTTTGAGTTTGTTGAGCATGTCAAGATAATTCCATGGGGTCCTTGAGTCCATATGTGAGCTTGGCTTGCCATTGGCTAGGTCAAACAGTCAAAAATTGCCTTTGTGCAGTCAAAACCCTAAAAATGACCATTTTGCCCTTTTGATGATCTGATCAAATTTCTTGTGGATTTGTGATCCAAACTTGATCAAATGGTCCATGTGAGTTCATAATGTTGATGTGGGTCAATTTTCATGAGATTTGACTGTCAATTGGCCACAATTGACTTTTTCCCCAATACAGCTGATTTCTAGGTCAATTGTCCAATTGACTGGGCAAAACTTGGAATCAAGACTTGAAACTTGATAGGGATAAACTTGGGAGTCCAATATGAAGCATAAAAGTCATTTTAGACATTTTAGGTCAAAACATCTTTGTTCAACCATAAACCCTAATTTGGGTCCACAGTTCAAGGAGAAGTCTTGAGCAGAGGAAACCCTAACTGGATCTTGATCTTCAAGGGTTTTGTTGATGAGAAAATGTTGAGGAAATGGGAGGGTAAATTTTGGGGTACAACAGTTGCCCCTGTTCAATCTTCTTGAACCTGAAGAGTTAGATTGGCAAGTTTGCCTTTCGTGACTCGAGGGTAAAAGGAGATTGGACACTAGAGTGCCCGGAAATTTGCACTCGCATGTTAAAGTATCAGCAATGTGATGTCGGGAATGGGCTTATAGATGCCATTTGGAGAGATGGTGGATAGGGAGATGGGCTTATAGATGCCATCTGGTGATGCGACAGAAACTTGTCGGGAATGGGCTTATAGATGCCATTTGGAAGTGTTGATCGCATAAGAGATTCCTTAGCGAGAACTGGTGTATCTGAGAGAGACATATGTTTTCCTGGCTTGTTACAGGTGTTTGATCTTCAATCTCTTTATGCAGATATGCCCTGGCTGGATACAGGTATCGAATCTACAATCGGTTACTCACAGATGTGCCCCGGCTGGATGCAGGAATCGAATCCGGAAATAGTTGTCAACAGATATGCCCTGGCTGGATACAGGAATCGAATCTTCGAACTCTTCAGATGTGCCCTGGCTAGATACAGGAATCGAGTCTGGAAATGTGGTCAACAGATATGCCCTGGCTGGATACAGGAGTCGAATCTGGAAATGTTGTAGTTGATAGATGTGCCCTGGCTGGATACAGGAGTCGAATCCGGAAATAGTTGTCAACAGATATGCCCTGGCTAGATACAAGAATCGAATCTGGAAATGTTGTAGTTGATAGATGTGCCCTGGCTGGATACAGGAGTCGAATCTTCGAACTCTTCAGACGTGCCCTGGCTAGATACAGGAGTCGAGTCTGGAAACTGATCACTCTCAGATGTGCCCTGGCTAGATACAGGTGTCGAGTCTGGAATTTGTGACAGTTGAAGGTAGTTGTCTTTAGGATTGTCTTTTTCCTTGAAGAGGCAAAACATAAGTTGTATGCAATGTCATGATGTATGATATGCATGATGCTTTAACATGAGATAGTGTTGTATGCACTTATCATGTATGTAAGTAGGATGTATGAAAACGTGAAATGTTTATGAATATATTTTTGTCTTAGGAAAAATGAATCCTTGACGATCGGCCGGGGAATTGCTCTGTGGAAGAGATACTTTGCTGAAGTTTGACGAGAGGCCTGCTGAGGACTTCAATGATGGATTCTGCTGGGGATAATGATGGTAAACTCTGCTTGGGGAATACCAAAGACAAACTCCTGCCGGGAACTGAAAGAACCTTGCCGAGGGCGATCTTCCATGGCAAATAGCTGAGGATAACCCAGTTATAAACCCTGGTGAGGAATAACTCTGAATAAAGCTCGGGAGAGACGTCCGTATTCTGCAGGGAACAAGCTTCCAGAATCTACTGGGGTAAGCTTTTAGACCTGCCGGGGAAAGTTGACGACTTCACTGGGGGAAGTATTGCTGAATCTTGCCTTACTCTGCGGGGAGCTGAGATCATTTGGTCACATTCTTCAGTCGAATCTACCTTGGTACCTTGGCAGACAGAGCAACCAGACTGCATCAGGCAATTTCACATTGCCCCTGTTTCTGATGTCACCTCTAATTAATCTTTTGTTTCTTATGCAAACATTTATGAACCAGCAATTTAATGTCAAATGCATATATCAAAAATGAACATTGGACGTTCTTCGCAAGACAAAACAGAAAGAAGGAAAAAAAACAAATGGCAATTCGTATGGACAAATGAATTTGTATTGATTTGATCTTTGCCTGTGAATAAGCGTTTTTGTACAAGAGGCTGACATCCTAGTAAGAGGACGCCGCCAAATAACATAGAGTTTACAATTTTTGAAAGGAAAACAAAACAGCTATGTGAACCATCCCACTGGGTTCCAACTCTGCTATCGTCTTTATGTCTCCAAGCGTCTCATCGCTTTGCTGCCTAGTTGAAGATGAAGCTGATTGGTCGGTGCCGAAGTCTGAGCCAGATAGTTGACGCCGAATTCCGGATGCGAAGTGATCCAATGAGACATAGTGTTATGCTTTATCCCTAACTTTTGCCTGGACCGCCCTTTCGGGTTTTCAGCCCACCGGGATACCCATTTTTGCCCAAGCCGCCCTTTCAGGTTTTCGACTTGCCGGGTGTACAGATTTTTATTCATTTCATCCCTTATTTTTGCCCGAACCCTTTTGGTTCGCCGGGAAGCCTTAATTTTTGCCTAGGTATGTCAACCTAGCGGGTCTTTTATTTATGCGTAGTATTTTTTCACTATGTCTGCATTGGCGGGGTGAGGAAGGTCGTCACCATCCATGGTGGTTAGGATCATGGCTCCTCCTGAGAACACATGCTTAACTATAAATGGCCCTTCGTACGTAGGGGTCCATTTGCCCCGGGGATCACTTTGAGGAAGGATGATGCGTTTGATTACCAGGTCCCCAACTTGATATTCTTGGGGTTTGACTTTCTTGTTAAATGCCCTAATCATCCGCTTTTGTTACGTTTGACCATGACAGATAACGGTGAGCCTCTTTTCGTCAATCAGATTTAATTGATCAAGTCGAGTATGGATCCAATCATCTTCACTCAAGTCTGCATCCTTCATTATCCGGAGAGAGGGTATCTGAACTTCGATTGGCAAGACTGCCTCCATGCCATAGACCAAGGAGAAAGGAGTTGCCCCGGTTGACGTCCTTGCTGAGGTACGGTACCCATGAAGGGCGAACGGTAACATCTCGTGCCAATCTTTATAGGTCACTGTCATCTTCTGCACAATTTTCTTGATATTCTTATTAGCCGCCTCTACAACCCCATTCATCTTCGGCCGGTAGGGAGAAGAATTATGGTGCTGTATCTTGAATTGTTCAGAGTTCAGTGATCATCGTGTTATTGAGATTGGTACCATTGTCCGTAATGATTCTTTCCGGGACGCCGTACCGACAGATCAGATTATGCCAGATGAAACGTGCCACGGCGCTCTTGGTTATTATGGCGTAGGAAGCTGCCTCAACCCACTTTGTGAAATAATCGATCGCCACCAAGATGAAGCGATGCCCATTGGATGCCGTCGGTCGGATCTCACCGATCATATCAATCCCCCACATTGCAAAAGGCCAAGGTGCCGTCAGGACGTTCAGAGGAACCGGAGGAATATGCACCTTGTCAGCATAGATCTGGCATTTGTTACAAGTTCGGGAGTGTTGGTAACAATCAGCTTCCATTGTGGACCAGAAATATCCTGCCCGAAGGATTTTCTTAGCCATGGTGTGTCCACTGGAATGTGTTCCAAATGTGCCTTCATGCAGTTCTATCATGATCTTCTCTGCTTCAGCCTTATCCACACAATATAGTAGGTTCGAATCATGATTCCGTTTGTAGAGGATGCCGTTGTTGAGGAAGAATTTCGCTGCAAACCTCCTCATGAACTTCTTGTCATTGACAGATGCGCCTTCAGGGTATTCCTGAGCTTCCAAATACCTCTTCACCTCATGATACCAGGGTTTTTCAGTCACCTTCTCAGCCTCAAGTTCGCAGCAGTATGCCGGTTCGTCCAACTTCCAGATAATGATCTGGGGAGCCTCATTGTCCCATTTAACTTTGAACATTGAAGACATCGTAGCTAGTGCGTCCGCTAGCTGGTTCTCCTCTCTTGGGAAGTGCTCAAAAGTTATTTCTTCAAAGTGGGGAAGCAGGGTTGACACATACTCCTTGTAAGGAATAAGATTTGGGTGTTTCGTATCCCACTCGCCTTTGATCTGATTGATCACGAGAGCGGAATCTCCGAAGACACTCAGAAATTTGATCCTTAAGTCGATTGCAGCTTGCAGACCCATGATACATGCCTCATATTCTGCCATGTTGTTGGTGCAGTTGAAGCACAATCGGGCGGTGAGTGGAGTATGAGTTCCTTTGGGAGATATGATTACAGCGCCGACGCCGTTACCCAAAGCATTGGAGGCTCCGTCAAAATGCATAGACCATCGGGATCCTTCCTCAGGTCCTTCATCCGGTCCAGGTACTTCACAGTCGGTTACCACCATGATGTCTTCGTCCGGAAAATCAAAGTTCAATGATTGGTAATCGTCCACAGGTTGGTGTGCCAAATGATCTGCCAGTACACTTCCTTTAATTGCTTTCTGAGTTGTATACTGGATGTCATATTCTGTTAAGATCATTTGCCATCTCGCTATTCTTCCAGACAGAGCAGGCTTTTCAAATATGTACTTGATGGGATCCATCTTTGAAATCAATAGAGTAGTATGAGTCAGCATATACTGTCTCAGCCGGTGAGCAGCCCATACTAGAGCGCAGCAAGTTTTCTCAAGCAGTGAGTAACGAGACTCACAGTCGGTAAACTTTTTGCTCAAGTAATAAATAGCGTGCTCTTTTCGGCCAGACTCGTCATGCTGCCCCAGCACACACCCCATTGAATTGTCAAGTACTGTCAAGTATAATATTAGAGGTCTTCCTTCCACTGGTGGCATAAGGATGGGTGGCTCTTGAAGATATTCCTTTATTTTTTCAAAGGCAGCCTGACATTCGTCGTTCCAGCGTACTACTTGATCTTTCTTCAGTAATTTGAAGATTGGCTCACAAGTAGCAGTCAGATGTGAGATGAATCGGGCAATGTAATTCAGTCGTCCCAGGAAACCTCTGACTTACTTCTCTGTCTTTGGAGTCGGCATCTCTTGTATGGCTTTACCTTGGCAGGGTCCACCTGGATACCTTTATCACTTACAATGAAACCTAGCAATTTTCCGGACCTCACCCCAAAGGTGCATTTGTTGGGATTCAATCTCAGCTTGTATAACTTGAGTCGGTCAAATAACTTCCTCAGATGGTCAAGGTGCTCCTCCTCAGTTTGAGACCTTGCAATCATGTCATCAACGTATACCTCAATCTCATGATGGATCATATCATGAAATAAAGCAACCATGGCACGTTGATAGGTTGCCCCAACATTTTTCAATCCGAATGGCATGACCTTATAACAGAAGGTGCCCCACTGAGTCACAAAGGTAGTCTTCTCCATATCCTCTGGAGCCATCTTGATCTGATTATACCCTGAAAAACCATCCATGAAGGAGAAAACCTTGTGTTGAGCAGTATTGTCAACAAGAACGTCGATGTGCGGTAAGGGGAAGTCATCCTTGGGGCTTGCCCTGTTCAAATCTCTGTAGTCGACACACATTCTGACTTTACCGTCCTTCTTCGGTACTGGCACCACATTGGCGACCCACTGAGGGTAAGAAGTTACTGCTAGAAACCCGGCGTCGAATTGCTTCATAACCTCAGCCTTGATCTTTTCAGACATCTCTGGGCGCATACGTCAGACCTTTTGCTTTACCGGAGGGCAATCTTCCTTGGTTGGCAGGTGATGAACTACAATGTCGGCATCCAAACCAGGCATGTCTTCATAGGACCAAGCAAATATCTCCATGTAATCTTGTAGCATCTGGATCAATCGTTGCTTCACGCTGAGCTCTAGATTAGCCCCAATCTTGACCTCTTTCCTATCTGTCTCAGTACCCAGGTTAATCGTTTCTACCGGCTCTTCATGCGGTTGAATAGCCCTCTCTTCCTGAAGTAGTAGTCTTGCGAGTTCACCAGGCACTTCGCAATCATCTTCACCTTCGTCTTCGGCCAAGTTGATCGGATTCTCGAAGTCATAACTGGCGGTAGCAGAGCTGTTACCAGTGAGATCCGGAGTGGATTGAAACCTGTATAAGTGAGTGTGTGTAAATATAGCTGTTTTGCAATATATATAACACAAAGAAAAAGAGCACAAGATTTGAAATGCAACAAACGTCCAATGTTTTGATTGATGATATATGGAAATGTCATACAAAAAGCCCTCACAAATGGAGCTACGATGCCCCGGGTAGGACACCGAGCCAACAAAGTTTTAACATATTGTTTGTTACAAATTGGAAATCAAAAGAAATTAATTACTGCGTGACAAATGTGATAGGTGTAAAATCCTTTGCCGTCCAATTGCTTGGTCCGTTGCTGGTAGTCGGGTAGATCCAACTGTCAAACTCTGCTTCTTCTACATCCTCCTCGATAGCATTCACCCTCGGGTTGGAGATAAACACCGGAGCCTTTCTGATCTTTTCCTTGCGCACAGCCCTCTGAGCCTCTGCAGTAAAGCCCAGCCCAAACTTGTCGTTCTTTTGAGTGAAGTCAGGAAGCTGACCCCAGTTTGCACAATTGCCTTTCTCGATTACAGCCCGGGCATCCCTCAAAGACGCCATCTTCAACGGAAAATCTTCTTCAACCACTGCCTCAGCTGATGCCAACACTGGAGGTACTTCCTCAAAATGCTGAAAGGGGGTTTCAATAAACTCCCCGTCCATCTCGATATACCAGAATGAATTCAAGTGACTCACCATGTATTCCTCCTCACCCTGCACAGTAACAATCTTCCCTTTGACAGGGTATTTGAGCTTTTGGTGTAGAGTGGATGTTACTGCCCCAGCTTTGTGAATCCAGGGTCGACCCAACAAACAGGAGTAAGATGGACGAATATCCATTACATAGAACGTTGAGTCGAACACTTGGGAACCCACACGAATAGGGATGTCTACCTCACCGTGCACCATCCTCTTAGAACCGTCGAAGGCTCTAACAACAATGTTACTAGGTTTCAACTCCAGGCCCTCACAATCCAAGCGATCCAGTGCTTTCTTGGGCAAAACATTCAGGGAAGAGCCGGTATCCACTAACACGTGTGCGAGAGTAGTGCCCCTGCATTCTATGGAGACATGCAGGGCATCATTGTGATTTTTCCCTTTGGCGGTAAGGTCAGCATCCGAGAACCCTAAGCCATTGTTAGCCGTCAAATTAGCCACACAGTCAGTGAATTGATCCGCGGAGGTCTCTTTCGGCACATGGGCCGTTTTCAGAAATGAAATCAAGGCTTTTGCATGGGCCTCTGAGCATAGCAGCAATGATAACATAGAGATTTTGGAGGGAGTATGCCCCAACTGTTCAACAACGTTAAAGTCACTCTTTTTGATAATTTTAAGAATTTCCTCCATTTCTTGTTGGGAGGCTTCCACAGCAGTCTTCCTTTTTGGTGCCTCCGTCCTGGCAGGCGAATCAGTAGCAACTTCTTTGCCCCGAGTATCAGAGGACTCGGCGGCAGTAGTAGACACAGGAACTTGAATTGGAACATGCACACTTGAGGGTGTGATGGTGAGAGGTTTTCGGATAACTGGCGGTGCAATGTCAGGCGAGAAGAGCCTGCCACTGCGGATAATATTTGCGGGACCAGTGATATTACTGATACTGGTACTGGTGTTGAACTCCTGCTTCACCCCAAGCACATACACGTCAGCTCCATAATACCATGGAACAGCTTTATCAGACTCATATGGGAGAGGCCCCGGGACAGTAATAGTGATGGGTGCAACAGACATAATTCAGACGAGTTTCTTCACGGGAGCTTTGGCAGGATTGTAAATCGTGACAACAGATATTTCTTCAATGGAAACAGACGGAACAGCAGTTTTCTTGAACATAATCTCCTTGCTATCTATCAGGCCTTGGATGCCTGATTTTAGCAGTGGACAACCGGTAGGGATAACAGCACACAGGAGGCAACCCTTACTACAACCCGGAAATAAACCGGCTAGTAGCAAGTTCCTCTTGACAATCAAAAGAGGGGTAACAACTTCATTCACCGAAACAACATACAACTCTTCCTCAACGGCATTTACTCTATGCTGGGGCATAGGAGCAGTTACAACATTCAGTCTCTCAGGCGCTTCAAACTGAATTTCCTTCGCGTCGATAAGATCTTGCACTTTGTTTCTCAAGGCCCAACAATCATCAGTAGTGTGCCTGGGACTATCAGAATGATAAGCACACCGGGCATTTGGGTTATACTTAGGAGACGCAGTGTTGACGACCTTAGGAGCTTCTTTGAGGGTCACCAAGTTGGTTGATAACAGTTGGGGTAAAATTTGAGATAAGGTCATACTCAGCCGAGTATACTGCCTTTTGGGCCTTTCACTTCTTTGCTGATTATACTGCTGAGGAGCAGCAACAGGTTTTGAAATGACCAAAGCATTGACGGCTTGGCGACTTTCTGGCTTGACTTGTCTTCTAGGACCATAGACGGCGCTTGCTTCTTTCTTAAACGGCCTCTTCTCAGTACTTGTAGAGGCAGCCTTTTCTATCTTGCCTGACCTAATGCCAGCTTCAATTCTTTCTCCCGTTAGAATCAAATCCGTAAACCCAGCGGAGGAGTTACCAACCAAATGATTGAAAAATGGGCCAGACAAAGTCCCTAGGAACATATCAACCAGCTCACGATCAGTCAATGGAGGCTGCACCCTGCCAGCCAAATCTCTCCATTTTTGTGCGTATTCTTTGAACCCTTCACCCGTTCCTAGAGACATACCCTGAAGTTGGGTACGCATAGGAGCGAGATCAGAATTGTATTGGTATTGTCTGTAGAATGCGGTTGCCAAATCTTCCCAGTGTCAGATGCTAGTTCCATCTAATTGGTAGAACCATTCAAGCTGTGACCCCGAGAGGCTATCTTGGAAGAAGTGAATCCAGAGGTTCTTATCTGCCGTGTAAGGTTGGATCTTCCTTATGTACGACCTCAGATGCAGCTTTGGGCAGGAGACCCCATCATACTTGGCGAAGGCAGGCGCCTTAAACTTGTGTGGAATTACTACCCCAGAAGATAACCCCAGATCTCCGAAATCCAGTCCCGGCACATTCTGAATTTCCATGGCGCTCAAGCGGTCCTCCAATTGCTTGTATCTGTCAGCAGCAAGTGGGTATTGTTCGTCATTATAGTCCGTCTCGTTGTCGAAGACTGCGGGACTAGGAGCTCCTTCCCCTTGGGGACTGTTTTTCTCAGCAGAGGAAGTAGTTGGTTCAGCTTCATTATGGAGTGTGTTCCCAAATCTGCGTCTGGTGTTGAACAACGCAGTCCTCTTTTTCTTCTTCTTCTTCAGGAGTAGAGTCTTCAACTCTTGCTGACCTTGGGCTAGGCTTAGGACCATCTCTTGAAACTGTGCACTTTGGGCCTGAAGGGCCTTGATTGCTTGCTCACTGGATGAGTCTGGATTCATGATGACTGTTCAAAATAAACAGCGAAGGAGATTAAGCAACCTGTGAAATAGGGTACCTGCTATGCATATGGTGCAATGGAATGCGTATGTTTTATGTTTTCAAAGACAAACAAGATTCAACTTTGTAGACAAAAAGGAAACACACTTCATTAGATTAAAATTTTCAATTGTTCAACAATTTGCCCTTAGGCATTACAGGAATGAAAAATACTGGAAAGGAGATAAAACTATAAAAGGAAATATCCAAAGCTCATCAATGCTCCCATGGCTTCCTCTTTTCAGTGCTGATGTAGTTGTTCAGGACCCGTTCTTCCTCCAATTGCTTAGTCAGCCTCTGGATCTTCCGTTCCTGCTCGTTGAACTTCTCCCGATAGAAATCCCGTTCTTCCTTTAGCTGCGCCCAAGATCTCTTCATTGTGTCAAAATCAGTGGGTATCTGAGGAGGGAGGACAGTTGGAGGAACCCCATCTTCATCAGGAGATTCAAGAATGAGAGGTCTAACAGCTTCGTACGACATACCTAACCTCTGAGCACGGACGCGGACCCATTTGCAATAGGGCTCCAATGGCAGATAAGTCTTTGGTCCCAACTCATGTGGGTCGGCTTTGTGAATTCTGTCCCAAGCTCTAATGAATCCATGGCGTAGTTTGTCACTGTCTGCCTGAAATTCAAAATGGAAGTGAGGAACCAGCATTTCATGAGGCCCATCTCCTCTGGCTCTTCCAAACTGACGGAGAGCTAAGCATGGATTGTAAGAGATTCCTCCTTGGATACCAATCAACGGAACATTAGGGTATTCTCCGCAACGGTCAATGACAGCTACCTCATCCAAACCTCTGAGAGTCCAAGTGATATCCTTATCTGTGAGAGACATTAACCTCCGAGCCCAACCTTTTCCTTCTTCATTCTTCAGCACGAACTTAGGAAGGTGCGAAATAAACCACCTCACTAGCAAAGGAGCACAACACCATGGAGTTCCCCGTTTTCGAGCAGTACGAGCATAGAGTTGTTGCAAGATATCGCCCAAAAGAGTGGGTACAGGATTCCGAGACATGAAGATCCTTATGGCATGGATACTGATAAAGGTGTCAGGATTGGGAATCAATACCAGGCCATAGATCAAAAGAGCCAGAATATCCTCGTACGCCTTGAAGTCCAAGTCATTCCAGAAATCATTAGCCTTGCCAACCAGAAATTTGACCAAAAATCCCTCAACTCCATTTCTAGTTTCCCAGTTAGCTAATACCTCTTCTTTGGTCAAGGGGAGAATTGCAGCAATCTCTTCAGGCCTAGGAGTCTTTTCCACACCAGTGAATGGAGTTTGTTCCAAAACAGGGATCCCAAGCAGATAAGAGAATTCTTCCAGGGTAGGAACCAGCTGGAAGTCTTGAAAGGTGAAACAATGATACAGAGGGTCATAAAACTGGGTCAGAACACTTATCAGTTGTTAGTCCCATTTTGCAGTGACCAAGCCAAGGAGAGAACCATGTCTGTTGATGAAGGAAGAAGTGTTTGGAATCCTACCAACCAAACCCTTGTGTAAAGTTGGTGGTTTAACAAAGTTGAGCCGGACAGTATTCCTACGCACGGGCATCATGATGTCCTACAAAACAGAGCAAAGATGAAACTCTTTTGTCTTTGAAATGGGTTAGTCCTTTATACAGGATGCATGCAATGGTATGATGGCATGATGCTATGATGAAGCACACCACAAGTATTCACACAGGCAAACATGATAAGGCACACAAGTCACACAAGACACCCTTAGGTTTCAGGCCAGCATGAATTTCAGGTATTACCCTCTTTTGGTTTTGTTGGTTAAAACCTGTCCTATCAAAAGTAACCGGGTTCTAGAGGATCTCAAATCATTGGCTACCCTCAATCGGTCATAATTCCAGCATCGCAATCTTTTCTCGCGGCAAGAACCATCTCGAGAGTTTAGCCTCAATGAGTGTAGCATACTGCTACTGTCCTAATAGCCAAGTTGGTCAATTTAGGGTTCTAAGGTTGGTTGGTGTTTAATGACTCCTTAGAAGACCTATATTCTCCCCGTTGCAACACAAGGGATATAGGTACAGACTAAGATGCCACACCAACGTAGCCACTGCTTCACCCATGTCGGTCTACGCCGGACAGGTCCCTCACAGATTATGCTACCTAAAAGGGTATTTCCCAGATCCGGGTTAGGATCTATGAAACTCCGATGCAAAGCCCACAAATATATAAAAGCAAACAAAGCAAACAATTGAAAACAAAGGTGATCTAAACCCTAAGGTTACTCCACTTTTAAGTTTTCCCCAGCAGAGTCGCCAGTTCTGTGATACGGTGGGAGAACTGACTTGAGGTTTTGCGTTTGTTTTCACAAATGTTTCGGTTGAGCAAGAGTCGCCACCGACTTTTTATTTTATCCTAAGGAAAGGTTTAAAAAGCACAGCAAAAACCTTTGAGATTTTTCTTGGGTTCGGGGAGTAGATTATAGAAAGGGAAGATATTAGCACCCTTTCTATCCATGGTTATCCATGGGCTCTTAGTTACTTGCTTAGATCACTTGCCTTTTGTTTTCAATTGTTTTAAATGGTGCTTGTGTGTGTGGGTTTGAAAATGTTTTGAAAAGAAGCCAATGTGGTGGCAACCTTTGTAATGATCCATGTGGGGATGTATACAAAGATGTATGTCTTTTGAAAAGGTTTTCATTTGTTTTTGAAAGTTGTTTTGAAAGTGTTGTGAGGTGTGTTTTAGAAAATAGGCAAGTGTTTTGTTTTTGCAAGTTTGATTCAAGTAACTAAGAGTTTATCTACTCCTAAATTTCTCAAAGACTATTGATATGTTTTAACCCTTTTCATAAGTTTGTTCCACCATTGTATTTGGTGGACAATCTCATGTTAGGATGTGAAAGGGACGGGCGCGGGTCATCGTTTGGACCATAATTGCAATGGTGCCAAGTATCTTTGGGCATTTTCTTTAAGGGACTTGATCATTTGTTTGGCAATATTTTGAAAAGTGTTATCGAGAGACTATGATCATTCAATTTGTTTGTTTTGCCCAAAGAGACCTAACATGCAATATGGCCCATTTTTGAAAGGCAACAAGTGGAGTACCCTAGGGGGTGCAAGTGTGATTTGTGTGTCCATTTTCATGCTTGTTTGTCTTGAGATTAGGTCATAACTATTTTGTCGTTTTTCGCATACAAACCCTAATTCTAACATGGCATAATTAGAAAGCAATAAAGTGCGAAAATAAATTTACTAAGCTATTACAAAACCAAATATGGGAAGGGGGGTACAAATGTTCAAATGGGGATTTTGACAAGGAATTTAAACCTAAAACTATTACATCAATATTGAATATTTACAAGACAAATATTTTGCATAGATTAAATAAAATAAGACAAATATGCAAGAATGCAAAAAGAATTTTTATATGTATGAAAAAAAAGAATTATTTATGTAAAAATAAAAAGAAAATAAAGGGTATTATTTTTTGAGTATTTTCATATTTAGGGTAAAACCCTAATTCTATTAAATAAAATGTGTTATTGTTTAATTTAATACAAGTATTTATTTATTATGTACAAAAATAAAATAAAATGAAGTATTTGTCAAAGATGTATTTTTATATTAAACATTAATAATAATAATTAAAAAAAAAACAAAAAGTGTATATATTTTGTATTTACCCTAAATATATTAATAAATATATGTATATATGTATTATTTTAAATATGTGTTATATATATAAATAATAATAATTTTTAATATTTGTAAAAAAAGTATTTTTTATGTAAAATATTTTCAGAAGGTATAATAAAATAAAAATGAAAATAAAAGTATTTTTACATATTTCTCAATATTTTAATGAAATGTATATATTTATTTATTTAGGTATTAATCAAAAGAAAATCACATAAATACCTAATAAATTAAAAAATGGTGAGAAAAAAGATTTTTATATTTTTAATAACATGAGAAAAAATAAATGAATCAATCAAAAAAAGAAAAAGTCAGAAATCATTAAAAATAAGCCAAATGGGCCTAGGGGGTGTGAAAGCAAAAGAGTGGTGCAAATAAGAAAATTATTCCAGGCCCAGCCCAGAAGACCTGTCTTCTTCAACCTCCAGCAAACAATGTTCAAAAAAACGCGCGTTTGGTTCCATCATTCAAACATCCTGATTCTTTGATCTTTTGCCCAAACTTCCAACATAAAAAATGTTAAGCATGAAACCACGATTCCAAATATATAAATAACATCTCCTAACTCTCAGAAATGAGAGAGAATTTTAACAATCCCAAATCCTGACCTAAATTTTCTACCATTTTCAGACCTTAAATTCTCACAGCTCAGGCAAAAGAAATGAAAAGTAAAAGAATGTACATGTTCAGTGGCATGAGTAGAGCATTGTTTATTCACAAACTTAAAGCTAATGATGCCTAATAAGAGAGATACGAATTCAAAAACTTACCTGTTCAGTTGAAGTTCTATCTGGAAATGTAGGAACTTTCAGTGCAAGGTGATGATTGGAAAAGCTTCCTTGAGGTCCAGGGATGCTATTCCAATGTTTACTTTGTCTTGAAAGCTTCTGAATCGAGCTAGAGAACTTCACCTGCAAGTCAGAAATGTGAAAATGGTGGAACCAGTTAGAGGGATTACAGGTCGTGTTTTTGCTTTTGGTTAGCTTGCATAGATGGTATGGAAGGTGTGTGAACTGGTTTGGGCAAGAAAGCTTGAGAGAAATGAAAGATAACACTCAAACTGCAGGCCTTGCCCTGTTTTTGAAGTTTGAGAGTGATTATGGCAAGGGGAGTGTTTGAGAGGTTCTAGGGTCGTGCAAAAGCTTGGTTTTGATCTTTGGAATGTGTTTGATAAGTTTGTCTAAGTGTGCCTAAGCTGACATGAGAGTTGTGTGATGTTATGACACTTTTCTTCTTTCTTAAGCAACAAAAGCCAACTTGTGTTTCTAGGCATGTAGAGGACCCCCTAATGTGCTGCATAATCCCTCCTTGATCAGTGTGTTATGCTCATAATCTTGTGCCACTCAGATTTGCAATGTACTTGTTGGATTTTCAATTTGACATAAAGCTACCTTTTACAAAAATGGCTAATTTGCTTTATCTACTTTGGGATTAAACCTTTAGACAATGCTTGAACTCAAAGAACATGGTATTGGCACAAAGAATATGCATTAAATTTATGAGTGTTGGATGGTTTAAGGACCTGTAATCTAGCTTAAAGCATGCTGAGTTCAAATTGCAAGGTTATGGACATGTAACTTGGTCATGAACAAAGTGAGTTTTTGCCATATTGTGAAATTCGATTCTCCCTAACCATGAGGTTGTTTGAGAAGTTCTTGGACATTTTGGAAAGCTTGGAATGTGTACTACAATCCATCTTTGAAGTTCAATTTGAAATTCCAAGTGGAAGTGTATGGAAAATGGCCTTGAAGTGGGGTAGAAAACCTTGTCAAAATAGGTCAAAAATTCACTAAGTTAAGAATGGTTTAGTGCCCTTATTCAAAAATTTGTAACTTGAGATACAAGCTTCAAATGAGAAAACTTTGTGAATCAAAGTTGTAGATTATGCAACAAGATACAACTTTCATGTTTTGACTTTTGTCTGAATCCAAATGAATCTTGGTGAAAAAGTGGGGCAAAGTTGGGAAAAAATTAGGGTTTTCCATAACTTAGAAAAATTCCAAGTTATGAAAAATTCCATTTCAAACCCTAATTTACATTTCTTGGTTTCTTGGTGAACAAGTTTCATGATTTGGCATGTTTTGATGAAAAATGAATCTTGACTCTTGATTTTGACCAAAAAGTCAAAGTTTGACTTTTCAGTATACAGTCAAAATTAATCAATTGACTGGGAAATTCAACTGTCAATCTTGTGTACTTGGGATCTTTTGAGTTTGTTGAGCATGTCAAGATAATTCCATGGGGTCCTTGAGTCCATATGTGAGCTTGGCTTGCCATTGGCTAGGTCAAACAGTCAAAAATTGCCTTTGTGCAGTCAAAACCCTAAAAATGACCATTTTGCCCTTTTGATGATCTGATCAAATTTCTTGTGGATTTGTGATCCAAACTTGATCAAATGGTCCATGTGAGTTCATAATGTTGATGTGGGTCAATTTTCATGAGATTTGACTGTCAATTGGCCACAATTGACTTTTTCCCCAATACAGCTGATTTCTAGGTCAACTGTCCAATTGACTGGGCAAAACTTGGAATCAAGACTTGAAACTTGATAGGGATAAACTTGGGAGTCCAATATGAAGCATGAAAGTCATTTTAGGCATTTTAGGTCAAAACATCTTTGTTCAACCATAAACCCTAATTTGGGTCTGTGATACGGTGGGAGAACTGACTTGAGGTTTGCGTTTGTATTCGCAAATGTTGCGGTTAGCAAGAGTCGCCACCGACTTTTTATTTTATCCTAAGGTAAGGTTAAAAAGCACAGCAAAAACCTTTTGAGATGTTTTCTTGGGTTCGGGGAGTAGATTATAGAAAGGGAAGGTATTAGCACCCTTTCTATCCATGGTTATCCATGGGCTCTTAGTTACTTGCTTAGATCACTTGCCTTTTGTTTTCAATTGTTTTAAATGGTGCTTGAGTGTGTGGGTTTTGAAAATGTTTTAAAAAAGAGGCCAATGTGGTGGCAACCTTTGCAATGATCCATGTGGGGATGTATACAAAGATGTATGTCTTTTGAAAAAGGTTTTCATTTGTTTTTGAAAGTTGTTTTGAAAGTGTAGTGTTGTGAGGTTTTGAAATTAGGCAAATGTTTTGTTTTGCAAGTTGATTCAAGTAACTAAGAGGTTATCTACTCCTAAATTTCTCAAAAGATTATTGCTATGTTTTAACCCTTTTAACAAGTTTGCACCACCATTGTATTTGGTGGGCAACCTTGTGTTAGGATGTGAAAGGGGCAGGCGCGGGTCATCGTTTAGACCATAATTGTAACGACGTTAAATGTCTTTGGGCAATTTCTCTAAGGGACTTGATCATTTGTTTTGTTTGTTTTGAAAAGTTTTATCGAGGGACTATGATCATTCAAACTGTTTGCTTTGCCCAAAGATGTTCAACATACAATATGGCCCATTTATTTGAAGGCAACAAGTGGAATACCCTAGGGGGTGCAAGTGTGATTTGTGTGTTCATTTTCATGCTTGCTTATCTTGTATTAGGTCAAACTATTTTTTTTAATCGTTTTTCGCATACAAACCCTAATTCTAGCATGTTATTATTAGAAAGCAATAAAGTGCGAAATTAAAATTACTAAGCTATTACACAACCAAATATGGGAAGGGGGGTACAAATGTTCAAATGGGGATATTGACAAGAATTTAAATCTAAATTATTACAACAATTGGATATTTTGCAATGCATAATTAAATGTAAATTAAATAAATATGTGAAATGTAAAAAGAAAGTTTCTATGTGTATGAGAAAATATTATTTATGTAAAAGGAAAAAGAAAATAAAAATGTATTTATTTTTTAGTATTTTGAACTTAGGGTGAAAAACCCTAATTTTTAAATAAAAGGTATTATTATCTAATTTAATTCTACTATTTATTTATTTTTTTATAAAAAATAAAATAAAATGAAGTGTATTGTGAAAAAGGTATTTTTTGTATCAAACATTAAATAAAATGAAAAAAATCAAATATTTTTATATTTTTGCCTTAAATATATTAATAATCATATATATATATTTTATTAAACCCTAGATATGTATTATACAAAAATAAATATTTATTTAATATTTTAATAAAATAAATAAAAGAGTATTTTTTTGTGTGAAATATTTTCAGAAAGTTAATAAAAATAAAAGTGTATTTACATTATTTTTACATTTATTCTAATAATCAAATATATATATTTATATACAAACTAAACAAATAAACAAATAAATATGCAATAAATGCAAAAAATAATGAAAAAAATATTTTTAATTTTCTAATGGCATGAGAAAAAATAAATGAAGTCAGCAAAAAAGGAAAAAGTCAAAAATGTCAAAAAATGAGTAAATGGGCTCAGGGGGGTGTAAGCCAAAAAGGATGGTGTGAAAAGAAAGAACAACAACAGCCCAGCCCAATGACACACTGTCTTCAACCTCCAGCTTCAAACTTAAAAAAAAACGCGCGCCTCTTGCTTCAATGTCTAACTCCTGATTCCTTGATTTTTTGAACAAACTTCCAACACAAAAGATGTTAAGCATGAAGAGACGGTTCTAACCATATAAGGAACTTGACCTATCTCTCTAAGATGAGGGAGAATTTCTCTCCCCCTCTTTTCTGACCTAATTTTTCTACCATTTTCAGAGCTCAAATTCTCTCTACTCAGATAAAAGAAATGAAAAGTAAAGCTATGTACATGTTCAGGGCTATGAGTAGGACCTTGTTTCTTCACAAACTTAAGACTAAAGATGCCTAATAAGAGAGATACGAATTCAAACTTTTACCTGTGCAGTTGAACTTCTATGTGGAGAATGAGAGACTTTCAGTGCAATGTAATGATTGGAAAAGCTTCCTTGAGGTCCAGGGATGCTTTTTCAATGCTTACTTTGTCTTGAACCTTCTTGTATCAAGCTATAGAACTTCACCTGCAAGTCAAAGATATGAAAATGGTGGAAGTGGTTAGAGCAACTACAGATCGTGCCTTAGCTTCTGGATAGCTTGCATATGTTGTAAGGAAGGTAGAGGAACAGGTTTTGATCAAAATGCTTGAAGGGTTTGAGAGATTGCACTCAAACTGCAGGGGCACCCCTGTTTGTGCAGTTTGAGGATGATTCTGAGATGGAGGGTGCTTTGGAGGTCAAAAGCTCGTGTGTTAGCTTGGATATGTTATGTGTAATGTGTTTGACAACTTTGTTCTTCTGTTTCTAAGCTGGTATCAGAGATAGCATAAGTTATGGATGTTACTTCTATGTGAAGCAAGCAAATGTCAACTTGGTTTCTAGGCCAGTACAATGCCTCAATCTATGCTGCACATTTGAGTCTTGATCAGTGGGAAATGTCCATGCCTTTTTGCCTCAAAGATCTGCATTGTACCTCATAGATTTGCAAAGTTGCCATAAAGTAGCACTTTACAAGAATGGATAATATGCTTTTTCTAGTTTAGGCTTGATTTTGTGTGTATTGTCCAAATGAGCAAGATAATGCTAGAGCACAAAGGATATGCGTTGAATTATTGAGTGAAAATGGGATTAGAGGCCTGCAATGTAGCTTAAGCATGCTGAATTCAAATTTGCCAAGTTTATGAACATGCTTTGATGAAGAACAAAAAGTGAATTTTTGCCAACTTGTGAAATTCGAATCTCTCAAGTTATGCGGTTGTTTGATGAGTTCTTGGACATTTTGGAAAGCTTGGAATGTGTACTACAATCCATCTTTGAAATGCAAATCAAAATTCCAATTGGAAGGGTATGAAAAGTGGCCTTGAAGTAGGGTAGAAAACCTTGTCAAAATAGGTCAAATTTCACTAAGTTAAAAGATGGTTTAGTGCCCTTATTCAAAAAATCATAACTTGAGATACAAGCTTCAAATGAGAAAACTTTGTGAATCAAAGTTGTAGATTATGCAACAAGCTACAACTTTCATGTTTTGACTTTTGTTTGAATCCAAATGAATCATGGTGAAAAGATGGGGCAAAGTTGGGAAAAAATTAGGTTTTTTCATAACTTAGAAAAATTCTAAGTTATGAAAAATTCTATTTTCAAACCCTAATTTGCATTTTGTGATTTCTTGGTGAACAAGTTTCATGATTTGGCATGTTTTGATGAAAAATGAATCTTGACTCTTGATTTTGACCAAAAAGTCAAAGTTTGACTTTTCAGTATACAGTCAAAATTGATCAATTGACTGGGAAATTCAACTGTCAATCTTGTGTACTTGGGATCTTTTGAGCTTGATGAACATGTCAAGATAATTCCATGGGGTCCTTGAGTCCATATGTGAGCTTGGTTTGCCATTGGCTAGGTCAAACAGTCAAAAATTGCCTTTGTGCAGTCAAAACCCTAAAAATGACCATTTTGCCCTTTTGGTGATCTGATCAAATTTCTTGGGGAATTGTGATTCAAACTTGATCAAATGGTCCATGTGAGTTCATAATGTTGATGTGGATCAAATTTCATGAGATTTGACTGTCAATTGGTCACAGTTGACTTTTTCCCCAATACAGCTGATTTCTAGGTCAACTGTCCAATTGACTGGGTAAAACTTGGAATCAAGACTTGAAACTTGGTATAGGTAAACTTGGGAGTCCAACATGAAGCATGAAAGTCATCTTAGGCATTTTAGGTCAAAGCATCCTTAGGCAAATACAAACCCTAATTTGAGTCCACAGTGCAAGGAGAAGTCTTGAGCAGAGGAAACCCTAACTGGATCTTGATCCTCAAAGGTCTTGTGATGAGAAAATGTTGAGGAAATGGGAGGGCAAATTTTGGGGTACAACAGTTGCCCCTGTTCAATCTTCTTGGACCTGAAGAGTTAGATTGGCAGGTTTGCCTTTCGTGACTCGAGGGTAAAAGGAGATTGGACACTAGAGTGCCCGGAAATTTGCACTCGCATGTCGAAGTATCAGCAATGTGGTGTCGGGAATGGGCTTATAGATGCCATTTGGAAGTGTGGTTGATAGGGAGATGGGCTTATAGATGCCATCTGGAGATGTGACAGAACTTTGTCGGGAATGGGCTTATAGATGCCATTTGGAAGTGTTGATCGCATAAGAGGTTCCTTAGCGAGAACTTGTGTATTTAGGAAAGACAGATGTTTTCCTGGCTTGTTACAGGTGTTTGATCTTCAGCCTCCTTATGCAGATATGCCCTGGCTAGATACAGGTATCGAATCTACAATCGGTTACTCACAGATGTGCCCTGGCTAGATACAGGAGTCGAATCTGGAAATAGTCGTCAATAGATATGCCCTGGCTGGATACAGGAGTCGAATCTTTGAACTCTGCAGACGTGCCCTGGCTAGATACAGGAATCGAGTCTGGAAATGTGGTCAACAGATATGCCCTGGCCGGATACAGGAATCGAATCTGGAACTGTTGTAGTTGATAGATGTGCCCTGGCTGGATACAGGAGTCGAATCTTTGAACTCTGCAGACGTGCCCTGGCTAGATACAGGAATCGAGTCTGGAAATGTGGTCAACAGATATGCCCTGGCCGGATACAGGAATCGAATCTGGAACTGTTGTAGTTGATAGATGTGCCCTGGCTGGATACAGGAGTCGAATCTTTGAACTCTTCAGACGTGCCCTGGCTAGATACAGGAATCGAGTCTGGAAACTGATCACTCTCAGATGTGCCCTGGCTAGATACAGGTATCGAATCTGGAATTGTGACAGTTGAAGGTAGTCGTTTTTGAGATTGTCTTTTTCCTGAAAAGGCAAAGACGTAAGCTGTATGCAATGTCATGATGTATGATATGCAGGATGTCATGATGTTCAACATTTGATGTTGTATGTGTTTCATCATGTATGTAAGCAAGATGTATGAAAATGTGAAATGTTCATGAGTGTAATTTCATCTTAGGAAAATAAATCCTTGACGAATGGCCGGGAAGCTGCTTTGCGGAAGAGATACTTGGCCGAAGCTCTGATGAGAGGCCTGCTGAGGACTTTAACGATGGATTCCGCTGAGGATAATGATGATAAACTCCGCTGGGGAACCCCAAAGATAAACTCTGCTTGGGAATACCAAAGATAGACTTCGCTGGGGATTGAAGGAACTTTTGCCGAGAACGGTCTTCCGTGGCTTTTAGCTGAGGATAACCCAGTTATAAGTCCTTGTGAGGAAATAACTCTAAATAAAACTTGGGCGAGACGTTCGTACTTCGCCGGGGATAAGCTCGCAGAATCTACTGGGGATGAGCTTTTAAGACCTGCCGGGGAAGGTTGTGCCTTTTTCAGGATCGACGGGGAATCGACTCCTGCTTGGGGAAAGTGCTGCTGAACCTTGTTTTACTCCGCGGGGAGCTAAGATGATTCGGCCACATTTCAGTTGAACCTACCTTGGTGCCTTGGTGGACAAAACAACTAGACCGCATTAGACAGCTCCACATTGCCCCTGTCTTTGATGTCACTTGTAATTAATCTCTTTTTTCATATGCAAACATTTATGAATCAGCAATTTAATGTCAAATGCATATATCAAAAATGAACATTGGACGTTCTTCGCAAGATAAAACAGAAAAAGAAAAACAATGGCAATTTGTATGGACAAGTGAATTTGTATTGATTTAAACTTTGCCTGTGAATAGGCGTTTTTTGTACAAGAGGCTGACATCCTAGTAAGAGGACATCGCCAAAAGTATAGAATTTACAATTTGAAAAAGAAAACAAAACAGCTATGTGAACAATCCCACTGGGTTCCAACTCTGCTATTGCCTTTATGTCTTCGAATGTCTCATCGCTTTGCTGCTTAGTTGAAGATGAAGCTGATTGGTCAACGCCGAAATCTGGAGCCAGATAGTTGGTACCGAATTCCGGACGCGAAGTGATCCAATGAGACATAGTGTTACGCTTTTATCCCTAACTTTTGCCTGGACCGCCCTTTCGGGTTTTCGGTCCACCAGGATACCCATTTTTGCCCAAGCCGCCCTTTCAGGTTTTCGACTTGCCGGGCGTACAGATTTTTTTCATTTCATCCCTTATTTTTGCCCGAACCCTTTTGGTTCGCCGGGAAGCCCTTATTTTTGCCTAGGTATGTCAACCTAGCGGGTCTTTTATTTATGCGTAGTATTTTTTCACTATGTCTGCATTGGCGGGGTGAGGAAGGTCGTCACCGTCCATGGTGGTTAGGATCATGGCTCCTCCTGAGAACACACGCTTAACCACAAATGGCCCTTCGTAAGTAGGGGTCCATTTGCCCCGGGGATCACTTTGAGGAAGGATGATGCGTTTGATTACCAGGTCCCCAACTTGATACTCTTGCGGTCTGACTTTCTTGTTAAATGCCCTGATCATCCGTTTCTGATACGTTTGACCGTGACAGATAGTAGTGAGCCTATTTTCGTCAATCAGATTCAGTTGATCAAGTCGAGTCTGGATCCAATCATCTTCATTCAAGTCTGCGTCCTTCATTATCCGAAGAGAGGGTATCTGGATTTCAATCGGCAAGACTGCCTCCATGCCGTAGACCAAAGAGAAAGGAGTTGCCCCGGTTGATGTCCTTGCTGAGGTGCGGTACCCATGAAGAGCGAACGGTAACATTTCGTGCCAATCTTTATAGGTCACCGTCATCTTCTGCATAATTTTCTTGATATTTTTATTGGCTGCCTCTACAGCCCCATTCATCTTCGGCCGATAGGGGGAAGAATTGTGGTGCTGTATCTTGAATTGTTCACAGAGTTCAGTGATCATTTTGTTATTGAGATTGGTACCGTTGTCCGTAATGATTCTTTCCGGGACACCGTACCGACATATCAGATTATGCCGGATGAAACGCGCCACGACGCTCTTGGTTACCGTGGCATATGAAGCTGCCTCAACCCATTTCGTGAAGTAATCGATTGCCACCAAGATGAAGCGGTGCCCATTGGATGCCGTCGGTCGGATCTCACCGATCATATCGATGCCCCACATTGCGAAAGGCCAAGGTGCCGTTAGGACATTCAAAGGAACTGGAGGGATATGCACCTTGTCAGCATAGATCTGGCACTTATGACAAGTCCGGGAGTGTTGGTAACAATCAGCTTCCATCGTGGACCAGAAATATCCTGCCCGAAGGATTTTCTTAGCCATGGTGTGTCCACTGGAATGGGTTCCAAATGTTCCTTCATGCAGTTCCATCATAATTTTCTCTGCTTCAGCCTTATCCACACAACGTAACAGAGTTGAATCATGATTCCGTTTGTAGAGAACGCCGTTGCTGAGGAAGAATTTTGCAGCAAACCTCCTCATGAACTTCTTGTCGTTGACAGATGCACCCTCAGGGTATTCCTGAGCTTCCAAGTACCTCTTCACCTCGTGATACCAGGGTTTTTCAGTCACCTTCTCGGCCTCGAGCTCGCAGCAGTATGCCGGTTCATCCAACTTCCAGATAATGATTTGGGGAGCCTCATTGTCCCATTTAACTTTGAACATTGAAGACATCGTGGCTAGTGCGTCCGCTAGCTGATTCTCTTCTCTGGGGAAATGCTCAAAAGTTATCTCTTCAAAGTGAGGGAGCAAGGTCGACACATACTCCTTGTAAGGAATGAGATTCGGGTGTTTCGTATCCCACTCGCCTTTGATCTGATTGATCACGAGAGCGGAATCTCCGAAGACACTTAGAAACTTGATCCTCAAATCGATCGCAGCTTGTAAACCCATGATACATGCCTCATATTCTGCCATGTTGTTGGTGCAGCTGAAACATAATCGGGCGGTGAGTGGAGTATGAGTTCCTTTGGGAGATATGATTACAGCGCCGACGCCGTTACCCAAAGCATTGGAGGCTCCATCAAAATGCATAGACCATCGGGATCCTTCCTCAGGTCCTTCATCCGGTCCAGGTACTTCACAGTCAGTTACCACCATGATGTCTTCGTCCGGAAAATCAAAGTTCAATGATTGATAATCGTCCATAGGTTGGTGTGCCAAATGATCAGCCAGTACACTTCCCTTAATTGCTTTCTGAGTTGTATACTGGATATCATATTCTGTTAAGATCATTTGCCATCTCGCTATTCTCCCAGACAGAGCGGGCTTTTCAAATATGTACTTGATGGGATCCATCTTTGAAATCAATAAAGTAGTGTGAGTCAGCATATACAGTCTCAGCCGGCGAGCAGCCCATACAAGAGCGCAGCAAGTTTTCTCAAGCAGTGAGTAACGAGACTCACAGTCGGTAAACTTTTTGCTCAAGTAATAAATAGCGTGCTCTTTTCGGCCAGACTCGTCATGCTGCCCCAGCACACACCCCATTGAATTATCAAGCACTGTCAAGTAAAGTATCAGAGGTCTTCCTTCCACCGGTGGCATAAGAATGGGTGGCTCTTGGAGATATTCCTTTATTCTTTCAAAGGCGGCCTGACATTCATCATTCAAGCGTACCACTTGATCTTTCTTCAGTAATTTGAAGATTGGCTCACAAGTAGCAGTCAGATGTGAGATGAATCGGGCAATGTAATTCAGTCGTCCTAGGAAACCTCTGACTTCTTTCTCTGTTTTTGGGGTCGGCATCTCTTGAATAGCTTTAACCTTGGCAGGGTCCACCTGGATACCTTTATCACTTACAATGAAACCTAGCAATTTTCCGGACCTCACCCCGAAGGTGCATTTGTTGGGATTCAATCTCAGCTTGTATAACTTGAGTCGGTCAAACAACTTCCTCAGATGATCAAGGTGTTCCTCCTCAGTTTGAGACCTTGCAATCATGTCATCAACGTATACTTCAATCTCATGATGGATCATATCATGAAATAAAGCAACCATGGCACGCTGATAGGTTGCCCCAGCATTTTTCAATCCGAATGGCATGACCTTATAACAGAAGGTCCCCCACTGAGTTACAAATGTAGTCTTCTCCATATCTTCAGGAGCCATCTTGATCTGATTATACCCTGAGAAGCCATCCATGAAGGAGAACACCTTGTGTTGAGCTGTATTATCAACAAGGACATCGATGTGAGGTAGGGGGAAATCATCCTTGGGGCTGGCCCTGTTCAGATCCCTGTAGTCGACACACATTCTGACTTTACCGTCCTTCTTCGGCACTGGCACAACATTGGCAACCCACTGAGGGTAAGAAGTAACTGCAAGGAAACCCGCATCAAACTGTTTCATCACCTCAGCTTTAATCTTCTCAGACATCTCTGGACGCATTCGTCGAACTTTTTGCTTTACTGGAGGGCAATCTTCCTTGGTTGGCAGATGGTGAACTACAATGTCGGCATCCAAACCGGGCATATCTTCATAGGACCAAGCAAAGATCTCCATGTAGTCTTGTAGCATCTGGATCAATCGTTGCTTCACGCTGAGTTCTAGATTGGCACCAATCTTGACCTCTTTCCTATCTGTCTCAGTACCCAAGTTAATTGTCTCCACAGGCTCTTCATGTGGTTGAATAGCCCTCTCTTCCTGTAGTAGCAGTCTTGCGAGTTCACCAGGCACTTCGCAATCATCTTCACCTTCGTCTTCGGCCAAGTTGATCGGATTTTCGAAGTCATAACTGGCGGTAGCAGAGCTGTTGCCAGTGAGATCCAGAGTGGATTGAAACCTGTATAAGTGAGTGTGTGTAAATATAGCTGTTTTGCAATATGTATAACACAGAAAGAAAAGGAGCACAAGATTTGAAATGCAACAAACGTCCAATGTTTTGATTGATGATATATGAAAATGTCATACAAAAAGCCCTCACAAATGGTGCTACGATGTCCCGGGCAGGACACCGAGCCAACAGAGTTTTAACATATTGTTTGTTACAAATTTGGAAATCAAAAGAAATCAATTACTGCGTGACAAATGTGATAGGGGTAAAATCCTTTGCTGTCCAGTTGCTTGGTCCGTTGCTGGCAGTCGGGTAGATCCAACTATCGAACTCAACTTCCTCCACATCTTCCTCAATAGCGTTCACCCTTGAGCTGGAAATAAACACCGGAGCCTTTCCAATCTTCTCTTTGCGCACCGCCTTCTGAGCCTCTGCAGTAAAGCCTAGCCCAAACTTGTCGTTCTTCTGAGTGAAGTCAGGAAGCTGACCCCAGTGTGCACCATTGCCTTTCTGAACCACAGCCCGGGCATCCCTTAGGGAAACCATCTTCAAGGAATCATTCTCTTCGGCCATTGTCTCCGCAGCTGCTGAAATTGGATGTACCTCCTCGAAATGTTGGAAGGGGGTTTCAATGAACTCCCCGTCCATCTCGATGTACCTGAAGGAATTCAAATGGCTCACCATATACTCCTCCTCTCCTTGCACAGTGACGATCTTCCCTCTGACGGGATACTTCAGCTTTTGGTGCAAGGTGGAGGTCACTGCCCCAGCTTTGTGGATCCAAGGTCGACCCAACAGACAGGAGTACGATGGACGTATATCCATCACGTAAAAGGTAGAGTCAAACACTTGAGAGCCCACACGAATAGGGATGTTAACCTCTCCATGAACCATCCTCTTGGAACCGTCAAAGGCTCTGACGATGATATTGCTGGGTTTCAATTCCAGGCCTTCATAATCCAGACGATCCAAAGCCTTTTTCGGAAGAACATTCAAGGAAGAACCAGTGTCTACCAATACATGTGCCAGAGTAGTGCCCCTGCATTCAATAGAGACATGCAGGGCATCATTGTGGTTCCTCCCTTTTGCGGTTAGGTCAGCATCTGAAAAACCCAAACCGTTGTCCGCCGTCAGATTCGCTATGCAATCAGTGAACTGGACTGCAGACGTCTCCTGCGGCACATGGGCCGTCTTGAGAAATGAGATCAAGGCCTTAGCATGGGCCTCGGAGCATAGCAACAAGGAGAGCAGGGAGATCTTGGAGGGCGTATGCCCCAATTGCTCGACAACATTAAAATCACTCTTCTTTATTATTTTCAGAATCTCCTCCATTTCTTGTCGGGAGGCCTCAGCATTTACGGGTATCGGTGCCTCCATCCGGGCAGGCTCTTCTTCAATCCCTTTGCCCCGAGCATTTGATGACTCGGCAGCAGGGGACACAATTTGATCAGCAATAGGACTTGGTAAACTTGCAGGTTTTATGAGGAGGGGTTTTCGAATAGCGGGCGGCGCAATGTCAGGCGAGAAGAGCCTGCCACTGCGGGTGATTTTAGCTGGACCGGTGATATCGCAGACACTGGCACTAGCATCAAATTCTTGCTTGATTCCATTTACATATATGTCTGCCCCATAATGCCAGGGGACAGCTTTATCAGACACGTAGGAGAGGGGTCCTGGAACAGTAATGATCACAGGCGCAACTGTCAAGATTTGAATAGGCTTCTTTGGGGGAGCCTTGGTTGGATTTTTGAAGATGGTAATCACGGAAACTTCTTTCATCGGAACCAAATGAACAGCAGTCTTTTTGAATAGAATCTCCTTGCTATCCATTAGGCCTTGGATGCCTAACCTTAGCAAGGGACAATCAGATGGGGAAATAGCACAGAATGGGCAACCTTCGCCGCAACCCGGAAATAAACCGGCCCGCAGTAGGTTCTTCTTAACAGTCTTCAAAGGGGTAACAACTTCATCTACCGAAACAGCGTACACTTCTTCCTCAATGGCATTTACCCTATGCTGGGGCATAGGAGCCGTTACAACATTCGGTCTTTCCGGCGCTTCAAACTGAATTTCTTTTGCGTCAATTAGATCTTGCACTTTGTTTCTCAAGGCCCAACAATCATCAGTAGTGTGCCCGGGACTATCAGAATGATAAGCACACCGGGCATTCGGGTTGTATTTAGGGGACGCAGTGTTGACGACCTTAGGAGCTTCTTTGAGGGTCACCAGGTTGGTGGATAGCAGTTGGGGTAAAATTTGAGATAATGTCATACTTAATCGGGTATACTGCCTCTTGGGCCTTTCACTTCTCTGTTGATTGTACTGCTGAGGAGCAACAGGTTTAGAGATGACCAAAGCGTTGACGGCTTGGCGACTTTCGGGCTTGACTTGTCTTCTAGGGCCATAGACGGCACTTGCTTCTTTCTTAAACGGCCTCTTCTCAGCACTTGTAGAGGCAGCTTTCTGTATCTTGCCTGACCTGATGCCAGCTTCAATTCTCTCTCCCGTTAATATCAAATCTGTGAACCCAGCGGAGGAGTTACCAACCAAATGATTGAAAAACGGACCAGACAGCGTTCCCAGAAACATATCAACCAGCTCTCGATCAGTTAATGGAGGCTGCACCCTGCCAGCCAAATCTCTCCATTTTTGAGCGTACTCTTTGAACCCTTCACCCGTCCCTAGAGACATACCCTGAAGTTGGGTACGCGTAGGAGCGAGATCAGAATTGTATTGGTATTGTCTGTAAAACGCAGTTGCCAAATCTTCCCAGTGCCGGATGCTAGCTCCGTCCAATTGGTAGAACCATTCAAGTTGTGACCCCGAGAGGCTGTCTTGGAAGAAGTGAATCCAGAGGTTCTTATCCGCCGTGTAAGGTTGGATTTTCCTTACATATGACCTCAGATGCAGCTTTGGGCAGGAGACCCCATCATACTTGGCGAAGGCAGGCGCCTTAAACTTGTGTGGAATTACTACCCCAGAAGATAATCCCAAATCTCCGAAATCCAGTCCTGGCACGTTCTGAATTTCCATAGCGCTCAAGCGGTCTTCCAATTGTTTGTATCTGTCAGCAGCAGGTCGGTATTGTTCATCGTTATAGTCCGTCTCGTTGTCGGAGACTGCGGGACTAGGAGCTCCTCCCCCTTGGGGACTGTTTTTCTCAGCAGAAGAAGTGGTTGGATCAGCTTCATTGTGGAGTGTATTCCCAAATCTGCGTCCGGTGTTGAACATCGCCGTTCTCTTTTTTTTCTTTTTCTTCAGGAGTAGAGTCTTCAACTCTTGCTGACCCTGGGCTAGGCTTAGGACCATCTCTTGAAACTGTGCACTTTGGGCCTGAAGGGCCTTGATTGCTTGCTCACTGGATGATTCCGGATTCATGATGACTGTGCAAACAAACAGCGAAGAAGATTAAGCAACCTGTTGAAATAGGGTACCTGCTATGCATATGGTGTAATGGAATGCGTATGTTTTATGTTTTCAAAGACAAATAAGATTCAACTTTGTAGACAAAAAAGGAAACACACTTCATTAGATTAAAATTTTTCAATTGTTCAACAATTTGCCCTTAGGCATTACAGGAATGAAAAATACGGAAAAGGAAATAAAACTACAAAAGGAAATAATCAAAGCTCATCAATGCTCCCATGGCCTCCTCCTCTCAGTGCTGATGTAGTTGTTCAGGACCCGTTCTTCCTCCAATTGCTTAGTCAGCCTTTGGGCCTTCCTTTCCTGCTCGTTGAACTTCTCCCGATAGAAATCCCGTTCTTCCTTTAGCTGTGCCCAAGATCTCTTCATGGTGTCAAAATCAGTAGGTATCTGAGGAGGGAGGACAGTTGGAGGAACCCCATCTTCATCGGGAGATTCAAGGATGATTGGTCTGACAGCTTCGTACGGCATACCTAACTTCTGAGCACGGATGCGGACCCATTTGCAATAGGGCTCCAATGGTAAAGAAGTCTTTGGTCCTAACTCATGTGGGTCAGTTTTGTGGATTCTGTCCCAAGCCCTAATGAATCCCTGGCGTAGTTTGTCACTGCCTGCCTGAAACTCAAAATGGAAGTGAGGAACCAGCATTTCATGGGGCCCATCTCCTCTGGCTCTTCCAAACTGACGGAGAGCTAAACATGGATTGTAAGAGATTCCTCCTTGGATACCAATCAACGGGACATTAGGGTATTCTCCGCAACGGTCGATAACAGCTACCTCATCCAAGCCTCTGAGAGTCCAAGTGATATCCTTATCTGTGAGAGACATTAATCTCCGAGCCCAACCTTTTCCTTCTTCATTCTTCAGCACGGACTTAGGAAGGTGCGAAATAAACCACCTTACCAGCAAAGGAGCACAACACCACGGAGTTCCCCGTTTTCGAGCAGTACGAGCATAGAGTTGTTGTAGAATGTCACCAAAGAGAGTGGGTACCGGATTCCGAGACATGAAGATTCTTATGACATGGATACTGATGAAGGTGTCAGGGTTGGGAAACAATACCAGACCATAGATCAAAAGAGCCAGAATATCCTCATATGCTTTGAAGTCCAAGTCATTCCAGAAATCATTAGCCTTGCCAACCAGAAATTTGACCAAAAAGCCCTTGACCCCATTTCTAGTTTCCCAGTTGGACAATATCTCTTCTTTGGTCAAGGGGAGAATTGCAGCAATCTCTTCAGGCCTAGGAGTCTTTTCCAAACCAGTGAAAGGAGTTTGTTCCAAGACAGGAATCCCAAGCAAGTAAGATAATTCTTCCAGGGTAGGAACCAGCTGGAAGTCTTGAAAGGTGAAACAGTGATGCAGAGGGTCATAAAACTGGGTCAAAACACTTATCAATTGTTGGTCCCATTTTGCAGTGATCAAGCCAAGGAGGGAACCATGTCTGTTGATGAAGGAGGTAGTGTTTGGAATCCTTTCAACCAGATCCTTGAGTAAAACTGGTGGTTGAACAAAGTTGAGCCGGACAGTATTCCTACGCACGGGCATCATAATGTCCTACAAAACAGAGCAAAGGTGAAACCTTTTTGTCTTTGAAATGGGTTAGCTTTTTATGCATGCAATGGTATGATGGCATGATGCTATGATGAAGCACATCACAAGTATTCACATAGGCAAATAAAGCACACAAGTCACACAAGACAACCCTTAGGTTTCAGGCCAGCATGAGTTTCAGGTATTACCCTCTTTTGGTTTTGTTGGTTAAAACCTGTCCTATCAAAAGTAACCGGGTTCTAGAGGATCTCAAATCATTGGCTACCCTCAATCGGTCATAACTCCAGCATCGCAATCTTTTCTCGCGGCCAGAACCATCTCGAGAGTTTAGCCTCAATGAGTGTAGCATACTGCTACTGTCCTAATAGCCAAGTTGGTCAATTTAGGGTTCTAAGGTTGGTTGGTGTTTAATGACTCCTTAGAAGACCTATATTCTCCCCGTTACAACACAAGGGATATAGGTACAGACTAAGATGCCACACCAACGTAGCCACTGCTTCACCCATGTCGGTCTACGCCGGACAGGTCCCTCACAGATTATGCTACCTAAAAAGGGTATTTCCCAGATCCGGGTTAGGATCTATAAAACTCCGATACAAAGCCCACAATATGTAAAAGCAAACAAAGCAAGCAATTGAAAACAAAGGTGATCTAAACCCTAAGGTTACTCCACTTTAAAAGTATTTCCCCAGCAGAGTCGCCAGTTCTGTGATACGGTGGGAGAACTGACTTGAGGTTTGCGTTTGTATTCGCAAATGTTGCGGTTAGCAAGAGTCGCCACCGACTTTTTATTTTATCCTAAGGAAAGGTTAAAAAGCACAGCAAAAACCTTTTGAGATGTTTTCTTGGGTTCGGGGAGTAGATTATAGAAAGGGAAGGTATTAGCACCCTTTCTATCCATGGTTATCCATGGGCTCTTAGTTACTTGCTTAGATCACTTGCCTTTTGTTTTCAATTGTTTTAAATGGTGCTTGAGTGTGTGGGTTTTGAAAATGTTTTAAAAAAGAGGCCAATGTGGTGGCAACCTTTGCAATGATCCATGTGGGGATGTATACAAAGATGTATGTCTTTTGAAAAAGGTTTTCATTTGTTTTTGAAAGTTGTTTTGAAAGTGTAGTGTTGTGTGGTTTTGAAATTAGGCAAATGTTTTGTTTTGCAAGTTGATTCAAGTAACTAAGAGGTTATCTACTCCTAAATTTCTCAAAAGATTATTGCTATGTTTTAACCCTTTTAACAAGTTTGCACCACCATTGTATTTGGTGGGCAACCTTGTGTTAGGATGTGAAAGGGGCAGGCGCGGGTCATCGTTTAGACCATAATTGTAACGACGTTAAATGTCTTTGGGCAATTTCTCTAAGGGACTTGATCATTTGTTTTGTTTGTTTTGAAAAGTTTTATCGAGGGACTATGATCATTCAAACTGTTTGCTTTGCCCAAAGATGTTCAACATACAATATGGCCCATTTATTTGAAGGCAACAAGTGGAATACCCTAGGGGGTGCAAGTGTGATTTGTGTGTTCATTTTCATGCTTGCTTATCTTGTATTAGGTCAAACTATTTTTTTTTTATCGTTTTTCGCATACAAACCCTAATTCTAGCATGTTATTATTAGAAAGCAATAAAGTGCGAAATTAAAATTACTAAGCTATTACACAACCAAATATGGTAAGGGGGGTACAAATGTTCAAATGGGGATATTGACAAGAATTTAAATCTAAATTATTACAACAATTGGATATTTTGCAATGCATAATTAAATGTAAATTAAATAAATATGTGAAATGTAAAAAGAAAGTTTCTATGTGTATGAGAAAATATTATTTATGTAAAAGGAAAAAGAAAATAAAAATGTATTTATTTTTTAGTATTTTGAACTTAGGGTGAAAAACCCTAATTTTTAAATAAAAGGTATTATTATCTAATTTAATTCTACTATTTATTTATTTTTTTATAAAAAATAAAATAAAATGAAGTGTATTGTGAAAAAGGTATTTTTTGTATCAAACATTAAATAAAATGAAAAAAATCAAATATTTTTATATTTTTGCCTTAAATATATTAATAATCATATATATATATTTTATTAAACCCTAGATATGTATTATACAAAAATAAATATTTATTTAATATTTTAATAAAATAAATAAAAGAGTATTTTTTTGTGTGAAATATTTTCAGAAAGTAAATAAAAATAAAAGTGTATTTACATTATTTTTACATTTATTCTAATAATCAAATATATATATTTATATACAAACTAAACAAATAAACAAATAAATATGCAATAAATGCAAAAAATAATGAAAAAAATATTTTTAATTTTCTAATGGCATGAGAAAAAATAAATGAAGTCAGCAAAAAAGGAAAAAGTCAAAAATGTCAAAAAATGAGTAAATGGGCTCAGGGGGGTGTAAGCCAAAAAGGATGGTGTGAAAAGAAAGAACAACAACAGCCCAGCCCAATGACACACTGTCTTCAACCTCCAGCTTCAAACTTAAAAAAAAACGCGCGCCTCTTGCTTCAATGTCTAACTCCTGATTCCTTGATTTTTTGAACAAACTTCCAACACAAAAGATGTTAAGCATGAAGAGACGGTTCTAACCATATAAGGAACTTGACCTATCTCTCTAAGATGAGGGAGAATTTCTCTCCCCCTCTTTTCTGACCTAATTTTTCTACCATTTTCAGAGCTCAAATTCTCTCTACTCAGATAAAAGAAATGAAAAGTAAAGCTATGTACATGTTCAGGGCTATGAGTAGGACCTTGTTTCTTCACAAACTTAAGACTAAAGATGCCTAATAAGAGAGATACGAATTCAAACTTTTACCTGTGCAGTTGAACTTCTATGTGGAGAATGAGAGACTTTCAGTGCAATGTAATGATTGGAAAAGCTTCCTTGAGGTCCAGGGATGCTTTTTCAATGCTTACTTTGTCTTGAACCTTCTTGTATCAAGCTATAGAACTTCACCTGCAAGTCAAAGATATGAAAATGGTGGAAGTGGTTAGAGCAACTACAGATCGTGCCTTAGCTTCTGGATAGCTTGCATATGTTGTAAGGAAGGTAGAGGAACAGGTTTTGATCAAAATGCTTGAAGGGTTTGAGAGATTGCACTCAAACTGCAGGGGCACCCCTGTTTGTGCAGTTTGAGGATGATTCTGAGATGGAGGGTGCTTTGGAGGTCAAAAGCTCGTGTGTTAGCTTGGATATGTTATGTGTAATGTGTTTGACAACTTTGTTCTTCTGTTTCTAAGCTGGTATCAGAGATAGCATAAGTTATGGATGTTACTTCTATGTGAAGCAAGCAAATGTCAACTTGGTTTCTAGGCCAGTACAATGCCTCAATCTATGCTGCACATTTGAGTCTTGATCAGTGGGAAATGTCCATGCCTTTTTGCCTCAAAGATCTGCATTGTACCTCATAGATTTGCAAAGTTGCCATAAAGTAGCACTTTACAAGAATGGATAATATGCTTTTTCTAGTTTAGGCTTGATTTTGTGTGTATTGTCCAAATGAGCAAGATAATGCTAGAGCACAAAGGATATGCATTGAATTATTGAGTGAAAATGGGATTAGAGGCCTGCAATGTAGCTTAAGCATGCTGAATTCAAATTTGCCAAGTTTATGAACATGCTTTGATAAAGAACAAAAAGTGAATTTTTGCCAACTTGTGAAATTCGAATCTCTCAAGTTATGAGGTTGTTTGATGAGTTCTTGGACATTTTGGAAAGCTTGGAATGTGTACTACAATCCATCTTTGAAATGCAAATCAAAATTCCAATTGGAAGGGTATGAAAAGTGGCCTTGAAGTAGGGTAGAAAACCTTGTCAAAATAGGTCAAATTTCACTAAGTTAAAAGATGGTTTAGTGCCCTTATTCAAAAAATCATAACTTGAGATACAAGCTTCAAATGAGAAAACTTTGTGAATCAAAGTTGTAGATTATGCAACAAGCTACAACTTTCATGTTTTGACTTTTGTTTGAATCCAAATGAATCATGGTGAAAAGATGGGGCAAAGTTGGGAAAAAATTAGGTTTTTTCATAACTTAGAAAAATTCTAAGTTATGAAAAATTCTATTTTCAAACCCTAATTTGCATTTTGTGATTTCTTGGTGAACAAGTTTCATGATTTGGCATGTTTTGATGAAAAATGAATCTTGACTCTTGATTTTGACCAAAAAGTCAAAGTTTGACTTTTCAGTATACAGTCAAAATTGATCAATTGACTGGGAAATTCAACTGTCAATCTTGTGTACTTGGGATCTTTTGAGCTTGATGAACATGTCAAGATAATTCCATGGGGTCCTTGAGTCCATATGTGAGCTTGGTTTGCCATTGGCTAGGTCAAACAGTCAAAAATTGCCTTTGTGCAGTCAAAACCCTAAAAATGACCATTTTGCCCTTTTGGTGATCTGATCAAATTTCTTGGGGAATTGTGATTCAAACTTGATCAAATGGTCCATGTGAGTTCATAATGTTGATGTGGATCAAATTTCATGAGATTTGACTGTCAATTGGTCACAGTTGACTTTTTCCCCAATACAGCTGATTTCTAGGTCAACTGTCCAATTGACTGGGTAAAACTTGGAATCAAGACTTGAAACTTGGTATAGGTAAACTTGGGAGTCCAACATGAAGCATGAAAGTCATCTTAGGCATTTTAGGTCAAAGCATCCTTAGGCAAATACAAACCCTAATTTGAGTCCACAGTGCAAGGAGAAGTCTTGAGCAGAGGAAACCCTAACTGGATCTTGATCCTCAAAGGTCTTGTGATGAGAAAATGTTGAGGAAATGGGAGGGCAAATTTTGGGGTACAACAGGGTCCACAGTGCAAGGAGAAGTCTTGAGCAGAGGAAACCCTAACTAGATCTTGATCTTCAAGGGTTTTGTTGATGAGAAAATGTTGAGGAAATGGGAGGGCAAATTTTAGGGTACAACAATCCCAAAGGGGCATATGTCAATGATAAGAAGTTTCTGAGGAGGTTCGCTGCAAAGTTCTTCCTCAGTAATGGAATCCTCTACAAGCGCAACCATGACTCTACACTACTACGGTGTGTAGACAAGAGTGAAGCAGAGAGGATCATGACAGATCTACATGAAGGCACCTTCAGAACCCATTCTAGTGGACATACCATGGCTAAGAAAATCCTATGGGCAGGATATTACTGGTCCACTATGGAAGCCGATTGTTATCGGTACTCTCGAACTTGTCATAAGTTCCAAATCTACGTTGATAAGGTGCATGTGCCTCCGGTCCCCTTAAACGTCTTGACAGCTCCATGGCCCTTTGCAATGTGGGGCATTGACATGATCGGAGAAATCAGTCCTACCGCCTCCAATGGGCATCGCTTCATCCTAGTATCCATTGATTATTTCACGAAATGGGTTGAGGCAACTTCTTTTGCTACAGTGACCAAGAACGTCGTGGCGCGGTTTATCCGACATAATCTGATTTGTCGATATGGTGTGCCAGAGAGAATTATTACTGACAATGGTATGAATCTCAACAACATAATGATCACTGAGCTCTATAAACAGTTCAAGATACAGCATCATAATTCTTCTCCCTACCGACCAAAGATGAATGGCACTGTTGAAGCAGCTAACAAGAACATCAAGAAAATTGTACAGAAGATGACGGTGACATACAAAGACTGGCATGAGATGTTACCATTTTCTCTTCATGGGTACCGTACCTCAGCACGGACGTCGACAGTGGCAACACCCTACTCTCTGGTATATGGCATGGAGGCAGTCCTACACATCGAAGTCCAGATACCTTCTGTTGTACCCCAAAATTTGCCCTCCCATATTCTTCAAGATTTATCAAGAATCATCTTCAAATGGTTCAACATTTCTCAAGGGTTGCACAGTCCAAATGCCTCCTAAGCCAGTCAAAATTAGGGTTTTGGTTCCTTCAAGGAATTTGAGGTTTTCAATGGCTCAATCAAGTCCCATGGGCCTATATACATTGCCAAGCATCTACATGTCAAGTCTCAAGACTCACAGCATCAAATTGCACAGTCAAAAGCTTCATTTGGTTCACAATCAACTGCAGGGGCAAAATGGTCATTTTGCAGTCAAAAGTTAGAATTTTTGGTCAACATCTTATTTTGAGGCCACAATCATCATTTGATCAAGTCTTGATCATGATTCCACAAGAATGGCTCAAAAATCATCAAAGATGCAAAAGTTACTATTTTTGGACAGCTGAAAAGTCAACTGTAACTTGACCAAGGCATAACTTTTTCATGGTTCATCAGAAAAATACCATCCAATGCTCATTTTGAAGGGGATGACATTTCCTAAAACTCATCTTCACATTCCAAGTCTAAGAAATGCTCTCACAAAAAATTATCAATTTCTACATTATAGGTCAATTTCAAAAGTCAACAAAAATGCACTTTAAGTCAAAGACCATAACTTGAGATTGGTAAATCCAAATGACATGGGACCAAAGGCATTGGTTATAGGACTTCAAGAACTTTCCAAAATGTCCAAGAACATGTTCATATGATCAAAATTGAGCAAGATATGCATTGGAGAAGTTGGGAAATTTCCATGAATTTGCAAAAGTCAACTTTGCTCAAAACACATCATTTTTGCTAATGGGCCTCAAATTCCTTCTTGAAACTTTGTCCAAGGCCTATGCACGACCCATTGAGCTTAAATTGATTTATTTTATTATTTTTAATTAATTAATTGAATTTTTTATTAATATTAATTCATTTAATTGATTTAAAATGTAGGAAATTCAAGGATATGGTTTTCAAATATTTTTATGAAGCAAATATGACCAATATGAGCTGGCAAATTCGTGTATCAATCAAAGAGACAAAAATCTCCATGTTTGGCAAGTTTTCTCAATCAAAAAGATTGGAAAATATTTGATTTCCAATCAAATATTGAAACCATAATGCAATGGATTTCTTGACCAGAAGTTAACCTAATTCCATTCTATTATAAGGGCATAAGCTAAACCTAAAGCCTTGGACGTGGAAAAGCTACTGCAAAAAGCCATAACCAATTCCAAAAATTCAAGAAAATTTGAAAACTGAATTCCACGTTCTAGCACAATTCAAAGCTTTTTATTGATTTCAATCCATTGCAGGGACTCTCAGTAACATTTTGCAATCAAAATCATACGCTAAAGCTCTAGAAAACACTCTACACAACCCACGGTTTGAACAATTTTTCCAAAATCATATACTTTGATTCATGCATATTTAACATCTTTTGTTGATTGTTTTGTGTTCATAAGGACTGTACAAAGATTTTGGTACAAGATAATTGGATTAAGATGCCCTGAAACAGAAAACGCCATTAATGGATTTTAGGGTTTCCAAGCTTCAAAATTAGGGCTTTGCTGTACAAGAAAAATCAGGCCTTGAGAGACCCATGGCTAAACTCGTTGAAACCAGACGAATTCAATGGACATGTCGCGTCCTATTTATATAGCTTCTACGCCAAATCACTATTTTTGGTCATGCTATTTTGTGGGGGTTAAATACCCCCGCTATCTATTTGTTGTTTTTACAGGTGAATGAAGAAGATGATTACGTGTTCATACGTGTTTGGTTGGTTTGAATGAGGCACGCGTTTTTTTGTTTTAATAGTGTATGCATTGATTTTACTATATTATATTCTCTCTCCATTATATTATCAAAGCGCGCAGATTAGTGTAGTGGCAAAGGCGAACAGGCATTGAATGCTGGGACCTGGGTTCGATTCCCAGGTCCCCCAAAATAATTATTCATACTTTTCTTAACGTGATTCTATGCAGGATGCCCAACGTGTTCCACTATGAACCTCATGTCCCAGCCTGCCAAGTGGCCATAAGCATGGATCCAATGATCAAAAGATGAAGAGCACCATGCTCCAGTCAACAAGCGCTCTAGAGGATCATCAAAGTCAAACGTGGCTGAAAGCTTCATGGGCCAGAAATTGCCAAACTCCCCTCCTAATGGGCCAACACCCCCCCCCCCCCCTGGGTTCTTGTTTTCTTTACTAATTATTATTATTACTATTTAATTAACATAATTAATTTTTTTCACAATAAAAATTCAGAAAACAAAAAAAAATGTAAATATTTTATTTATTATTATTAATTTCACTTAGTTTAATTATTTTGTAAATAAACACTAACTTAAATTAATTTAGTTTAATTAGGTTTAATTTTAATTTTCTTTTACAATAAATAAAATAAATTAGACTTAGGTTTCTTTCTAACTTTTGACTTTTAATTTCTTTTTATTTATTTCATTAAAACATAAAAAACACAAAAATACTTTTTTCTTGTAATAATTAATTAATTAGTTATTAGGTTTAATATTTTAATTAATTGCAAGAAAGGACAAATTCAATTCTTTTCTCAAAAAGGGTCAAAACCCTAAGACGTTCCCGATTTAATTTCTTTCGCGCTTTAATTCTTTTTTATTATATTGATGTAACTGTTTCCGAGGATGTAATAGTTAATTAGGTCTTTTACCACTTCCTTTACTTTTCTCGCATTTATTTTCCAAACGGGTTTTGTTTTTGGCGATGTATAGACCCGCGCCTTGTAATAGCGTAGATTTACCTTTCCGCACTTTATTTTCCGCACTATTAACTGTTAATTATGCATGCAAGACTTGCTTGACAAATAAAATCAATCAGTAGCTCACAAATAACATGTACAAGATAATCTTAACTGAATTTAACACACATGCACATGCCACTCTTAGGGTACGCCTCACTTGGTTGCCTCGACGTGGTCATCAAGTATAGGGTGTTTTAGAGGTCGCCTTCCTGTCTAAAGATCCAGTTGCCTCGAAACGATTGCCTCGGATAAAAAGGATCTAGGACATTAGGGTTACCGCTAAGGCGTCCTACTGTTGCTTTGGTGACCACATGTCCCTAAAATCGAATTGACCCGACAAAACTCTAACGACGGCGCTACCTACTTCTCAATAGTGGGATAGTACTGTCTAAAGGACTCTTACACAGCCTAATTCCTTAGAGTAGGTAGATTTCTCCTGGGTACTTGCTCTTTCAAAAAACAAAAACAACTTTTTCGCACCTACACTTTCAAAAAGTTTTCAAACAAATACTTCATACACTCTTGAAGACTGATACAAGAGTTACCTAGAAGTTTTTCAATCTAAACTTTTTCAAAACCCACATACACAAGAAAAGCAAACAATTTTTGAAAACATAGTGAGCAAGTACCTAAGAGCCCGTGGATAACCACGGATAGAAAGGGTGCTAACACCTTCCCTTTCTATAAATCTACCTCCTGAATCGAGAAACATCTCGAAAAGGAATTTTGCTGTGCTTTTGTCCTTTCCTTGTTGGAGAACATAAAAGACGGTGGTGACTCTTTCTTACCGCGACATTTCGCGAACCAACATTTCAAAACAGTCAGTTCTATTTCCACCGATCACAGAACTGGCGACTCTGCTGGGGACACTTATAAGTGAGGTGTACCTTAGGATTAGACCACTCTTATGTTTTCAATTGTATGTCTTGATTGCTTTTATATTTGTGGGCTTGCATTGGAGTTTCATAGATCCTAACCCGGATCTGGGGAATACCCTTTTAGGTAGCATAAGCTGTGAGGGACCTGTCCGGCGTAGACCGACACAGGTGAAGCAGTGACTACGTTGGTGTGACACCTTGGTCTGTACCGATATCCCTTGTGTTGGAACAAGGAGAATATGGGTCTTCTGAGGAGTCATTAAGCACCAACCGACCTTAGAACCCTAAATTGACCCAACTTGGCCATAGAACAGTAGCAGTATGCTACACTCATTGAGGCTAAACTCTCGCGATGGTTCTGGCTGCAAGAAAAGATTGCGACGCTGGAGTTATGACCGATTGAGGGTAGTCAGTGATATTGAGATCCTCTAGAACCCGATTACTATTTTCTAGGACAGGTCTTAACCAACGAAACTGAAAGAGGGTAGTACCTAAACTTCAAGCTGGCCTAAACTCTAAGGGCTCTTTTGTATGACTTGTGTCCCTTCAAACCTGACTACTTGCATGTTCTTGTTATCTGACACATGAGTTCCTTGCAGGTTTTGTTTACAGTCCTTAATCCGGGCTCATAACAAGGTTTGCGTACATCACTCCACGCATACCATAACATCATACCATCATACCATTGCATACATCCTGCATAAGGACTAACCCATTTCAAGGATCGCAAGGGTCTGTGGTGCAGGTCAGGATGAATCAAAATATCTAGCAAGGGGCAAAGGGGATTTATTTTCCTCTAGCCAAAGTTGTCCAGAAATCCAAGCACGATGACTTGAGTCAGGGGCTATGACCCACTCGATATGGTGAGCTTTGACTCTTGAAGAAGGACTCTCAACAACATGAAGTTCCTTCAATCAAGCTACGAAATTCAAATTCTAACAATTTTCTGGTTTACCCCGCGAGATCCTTGAAAACATTGCATGCATACATACACATCATTGCATAACAGGTACCCTTGTTACATGTCACTTACCTTCTTTGCTGTTTATTTCAGCAATGGCTTCCCAACAAGACAGCCAGGATCTTCATGCTCAAGAGACCCGGTTCGGGGAGATCCTCCTAAATCTATCCAAGGGGCAGGAAGAGCTGAGAACACTCCTCATGGGGACTTTGGTCAGGAACAGTCCAGAAGACGATAAAAACGAACGGCTGAAACGTCTGCAAGCTGAGGTAGATACAATGAGAACCCAGATGCTGGGGCAGATGGCTCTCATTCAAGAATTAGCTCAAAGACAAGAAGAGCTCAGGGTTCTCGTCAACCAACTGCTTCGGGATAACCAACTGGGGAAAACATCTAAGGTTGAAGAGCCAATCATCATTAAATTCCCTTTGAGACAAGAAGGCAAGGGAAAAGCTCCTCAACTTGCTTCAGGGTCACAAATTCAGCATCAACCTCACCAGCTTCAGCAAGACAGTATGAAGCAAGTAGTCAGGGCTGGGGACCAAACCGGTAATCAGCCTCTAAGAAGTCAAAGGTTTGGTTCAATGAATAGGCCTCTCCAAGCTGCTGCTACTTCACAGGTCCAACAACGACCTCTCCAAGAACAACGGGTTGATCAGAGCAAGCCAGACAAGCCTAGGAGGCAATTCACCCAGCTCAACATGTCGCTCTTTCAAGCCTTACAACGCCTGTTGAGATTGAATCTGATCACATTAAGGGACCCTCCTAAGAATCCCAACACTTCCTCTTCCAGGTATAACCCGAGTGTGAGATGTGCCTACCATTCTGATAGTCCTGGACACGACACCAACGACTGTTGGACTCTGCAGAACAAGATCCAGGACCTGATTGATGAAGGAGCAGTGGAATTCACCCAAGATGGTCAGGTCGAGTTCTTCTACTATCCCTAGACGAGAAGACCTTTTGTTCATTGGAAGTTTCAAGTTGTATTTTTCTTTGCTTGTTCAAACATTTGTTCATGTCAAACTCTTTTACTTTATCAATGCATCGCATATGTCTGTTTTGAATCAATATATTCGCATTCGCTATATTCAAACTGCTTTCATTTTTGTGATGATCAAACTCTCGATTAAAAATTCTAAGCCTCTTGAGGGAGGATGACGAAAACGATACCACGATCTTTACAGTATGCTTTTGAATAGACCCCGCTGATGAGGTACATGAATTGTTTCAATTCCTAAACACTGGAGTTATAAGGAAGATAATCCCTCGCCAACCCCTTAGAGCCAAAGAAGTAGGAGTTTTTCTTTTCACAAAAATTAAAACCCTTAATTATAACCTGGGGCAGGGTAGTTCTCTCAGTTGATCCAGGTGCACAATGAACAACATCAAAGGAGTCCTTCCAAAACAAAAGACAGTGATGGTTCCGAATAATCATAAAGACAGGCAGTCATTATCTCTTAAACTAAAAGCCCAATAAGTCAAAACCTATGAAGGAGACTTACAAAAATTGGGGCATCCCGCTGACTGTAACCACAAAGAAACAGTTCAGGCAAAAAACAGGGATAACAAAATCAAAAAAGAAAGAGGTCCTACAAACCCTCAACCAAAAAAGGAATGACTGTCTATTCAAAATAAACTGTCAATATCCGAACCATCATTGGAATATCAGGACAAAGACTCAAACAAGGTCTAACGCATGATCAGCTGAGTTTAGGTTTGAAGAACATCACGAAGAGCGGGTGGGTACAAATACTTTGAGCCTTTATCCTTTGTTTCTTAAACTGTGAACCAGGCCACGATAACCCTTAAAAGTCCTAGCTGAAGCATGGGTTAGTTCGAAAGCATATTGTTACAAAGGTATCCTGACTCCTTAAGGCTCGCCGTAAAATCTTGAGTTGACATCACATTTTTACAAAATTTGCTTAAAAAACTGCATTTTCAGAAAACTTCAAGACAGACATAAGCTTTGCATTTCTAAATAACACTGTTTGCATGTGACTATTTGTTCGAACAGCAGAGAAATTCGCACGAAGAATATCTAGTGAACAAAAGCACTTCCAACCAAGGGGCACGGCATGATCATGGTCTATCATCTGAGGCAGTCCAGTCAAGATTCAGAGAATCTCTCAAAAGGTCAAGTAGCCTGGGGCAAATCTCCGTCTGAATCACTTGGGGCATTTGATAGGAATTCCAGCAACGAAGCTTGCATGATCAGACATCTTCTGGTGGTACGGCGACACGACACTACTGACAGTGACAATCCCCTTCACTTTGAGAACACGGACATAGTCGGAGAAAAATACTACGCACAATCAAAGACCCGCTAGGTTGACACACCTAGGCAAAAATAAGGGCTTCCCGGCGAACCAAAAGGGTTCGGGCAAAATAAGGGATGGAAGTGAAAAAATATGTACACCCGACAAGTCGAAAACCTGAAAAGGCGTCTTGGGCAAAAAAGGGTATCCCGGTGGACTGAAAACCCGAAAGGGTGGTTCAGGAAAAAATTAGGGATCACAACGTACGACTATGTCCCGGCATCTCGTCACTTGCCTACCAAAAGAAGATGTGTCAAATCGGCAGTCATCAAGCACCTCCACAGGTATCTTCTCCTGCAGAAGCTGGGGCAATATAAATGGTCCAAACTGTACAAGCTGCTCTGTCCACAAGGTACAAGGTAGATTCGGCTGAAGAATGCAACCAAGATACCTCCACTCCCCGTAGAGTAAGACGAGGTTCGGCAATACTCTCCTCAAGCAGAGTTGGTCTCCAATCAGCCCCGAGAAGGCATAGTATCCCTAGCAAGTCAGCGACACTCTCCCCAAGCAGAGTTAGCCTACTGTCAGCCTTAAGGAAGTGGGTATCCCCAGTAAATCTCAACATTCCCCAGCGGAGTATGCAGATGTTCCTAAACAAGCATCCCCGGCAGTCTTAATATAAGATTGTTCTCCGGCGGAATACCAGACACCCCAGTGGAGCCATTCCCTAGTGCAGTCCAAAAGTTTCCCCAGGAGAGTTGAATCATCCTCCCCTGTAGATTCTGGAAGCTTATCCCCAGTAGATTCTGGAAGCTTATCCCCCATAGATTCTGGAAGCTGGTCCCCTGCAGAGTACATACGTCTCTCCCCGACCATATTCAAAGGTTATTCCCCACCAGAGCTTATAACTGGGTTATCCTCAGCTAATTACCACGGAAAGATCGTCCTCGGCGAAGTTCTTCCTATCCCCCAGCGGAGTTCATCAAATTCCCCAACATAACTTATCAATGGAATCCCCAGCGGAGTTCTCATTAAAATCACAGCGAAGTATCTCTTCCCACAGAGTAATTCCCCGCAGAGTAATCTCTCCAACAAGTTTATTCCCCATCGGAGTCATCTTCTCCTACCGGTTTATTCTTGCAACCATCATCCCCAGCGGAAACGAAGAACTCCACTCTTTAACATCAGCCCTGGATTTAACTTCCCGACATTCGTCAAGGATTTATCTTCCTAGACGAAAATACATTCATAGAAATTTAACACATCCTGCTTACATACATGATAAAGTGCATACGACATAATCTCATTTATTTTTGAACATCATGACATCATGCATTTCATACATCATGACATTGCATACAACTGATGTTTTGCCTTTTCAGGAAAAAAGGTCAATCCAAAGATGATTACTATCAATTGTCGCAGTTCCAGATTCGATACCTGTATCTAGCCAAGGCATATCTGTGAGCGATTGATTGTGGATTCGATACCTGTATCTAGCCAAGGAATATCTGCATGAAGAATTTGAAGTTCCACATTCGATACCTGTATCTAGCCAGGGCATATCTGTGAGCGATTGATTATGGATTCGATACCTGTATCTAGCCAGGGCATATCTACATTAAAGAGATTTTAGAGATAGCTTGGAAATGCTCCAGATATGGATGCTATTCTTTTGCTTATTCAAAGTTTCTTCTCGGAGATAGCTTAGAAATGCTCCAGATATGGATGCTGTTCTTTTGCTTATTCAAAGTTTCTTCTCAGAGATAGCTTAGAAATGCTCCAGATATGGATGCTATTCTTTTGCTTATTCAAAGTTTCTTCTCAGAGATAGATTAGAAATGCTCCAGATATGGATGCTGTTCTTTTGCTTATTCAAAGTTTCTTCTCAGAGATAGCTTAGAAATGCTCCAGATATGGATGCTATTCTTTTGCTTATTCAAAGTTTCTTCTCAGAGATAGCTTAGAAATGCTCCAGATATGGATGCTGTTCTTTTGCTTATTCAGAGTTTCCTTTCGGAGATAGCTTAGAGATGCTCCAGATATGGATGCTGTTCTTTTGCTTATTCAGAGTTTCCTTTCGGAGATAGCTTAGAGATGCTCCAGATATGGATGTTATTCTTTTGCTTATTCAGATTTCCTTTCAGATATAGCTTAGAGATGCTCCTGACCCGGATGTTATTCTACTGCTTATTCAGATTTCCTTTCAGATATAGCTTAGACATGCTCCTGACCCGGATGTTATTCTACTGCTTATTCAGATTTCTCTCCAGAGATGGCCTAGAGATGCTCCAGATTCGGATGCTCTTCTATTGCTTATTCAGAGATTCCTTCTAGAGATAGTTCAGTTGTGACCCAGACATGGCGATATTCTGATACTTATTCCAGATTTCCTTTCAGAAATAGCTTAGAAATGGTCCAGATTCGGATGTTATTCTATCGCTTATTCAGGTTTCCTTTCAGAGATAGCTTAGAGATGCCCCAGACCCGGATGTTATTCTACTGCTTATTCAGATTCAAACTTCTAAAGACAACTTAGAGATGCTCCAGACCCGGATGCTATTCTATTGTTTAGTCCAGATTCATTCAAAAGACATTCCAGATACGATCCAGATTCGGATGACACTCTGTCACTCACTCAGATACAATATGGATATACCCCAGACGCGGCGGTCATTCTACTATTTACTCAGACGTCAGCAATTAGATATAGACTAGATATGCTCCAGGCACGGAAGCTATTCTATTTCTTATTCAGATTCAACTATCCATTACATTTCCAAATGGCATCTATAAGCCCATTCCCGACAAGGTTCTGTCACATCTCCAGATGGCATCTATAAGCCCATCCTCTTATCCACCATCTCTCCAAATGGCATCTATAAGCCCATTCCCTACATCACATTGCTGATATTCTACTATGCGAGTGCAAATTTCTGGGCACTCTAGTGTTCAATCATCTTCTACCTTCGGATCACGAAAGGCACGCAAGCCAATCTACATCCTCAGGTTTAAGAAGATTGAACAGGGGCAACTGTTGTACCCCAAAATTTTCCCTCCCATATTCTTCAAGATTTATCAAGAATCATCTTCAAATGGTTCAAGATTTCTCAAGGGTTGCACAGTCCAAATGCCTCCTAAGCCAGTCAAAATTAGGGTTTTGGTTCCTTCAAGGAATTTGAGGTTTTCAATGGCTCAATCAAGTCCCATGGGCCTATATACATTGCCAAGCATCTACATGTCAAGTCTCAAGACTCACAGCATCAAATTGCACAGTCAAAAGCTTCATTTGGTTCATAATCAACTGTAGGGGCAAAATGGTCATTTTGCAGTCAAAAGTCAGATTTTTGGTCAACATCTTATTTTGAGGCCACAATCATCATTTGATCAAGTCTTGATCATGATTCCACAAGAATGGCTCAAAAATCATCAAAGATGCAAAAGTTACTATTTTTGGACAGTTGAAAAGTCAACTGTAACTTGACCAAGGCATAACTTTTTCATGGTTCATCATAAAAATCCCATCCAATGCTCATTTTGAAGGGGATGACATTTCCTACAACTCATCTTCACATTCCAAGTCTAAGAAATGCTCTCACAAAAAATTATCAATTTCTACATTATAGGTCAATTTCAAAAGTCAACAAAAATGCACTTTAAGTCAAAGACCATAACTTGAGATTGGTAAATCCAAATGACATGGGACCAAAGGAATTGGTTAGAGGACTTTAAGACCTTTCCAAAATGTCCAAGAACATGTTCATATGATCAAAATTGAGCAAGATATGCATTGGAGAAGTTAGGAAATTTCCATGAATTTGCAAAAGTCAACTTTGCTCAAAACACATCATTTTTGCTAATGGGCCTCAAATTCCTTCTTGAAACTTTGTCCAAGGCCTGTTCACGACCCATTGAGATTAAATTGATTTATTTTCTTATTTTTAATTAATTAATTGAATTTTTTATTAATATTAATTCATTTAATTGATTTAAAATGTAGGAAATTCAAGGATATGGTTTTCAAATCTTTTTATGAAGCAAATATGACCAATATGAGCTGGAAAATTCCTGTATCAATCAAAGAGACAAAAATCTCCATGTTTGGCAAGTTTTCTCAATCAAAAAGATTGGAAAATATTTGATTTCCAATCAAATATTGAAACCATAATGCAATGGATTTCTTGACCAGAAGTTAACCTAATTCCATTCTATTATAAGGGCATAAGCTAAACCTAAAGCCTTGGACGTGGAAAAGCTGCTACAAAAAGCCATAACCAATTCCAAAAATTCAAGAAAATTTGAAAACTGAATTCCATGTTCTAGCACAATTCCAAGCTTTTTATTGATTTCAATCCATTGCAGGGACTCTCAGTAACATTTTGCAATCAAAATCATACGCTAAAGCTCAAGAAAACGCTCTACACAGACCCACGGTTTGAACAATTTTTCCAAAATCATATACTTTGATTCATGCATATTTAACATCTTTTGTTGATTGTTTTGTGTTCATAAGGACTGTACGAAGCTTTTGGTACAAGATAATTGGATTAAGATGCCCTGAAACAGAAAACGCCATTAATGGATTTTAGGGTTTCCAAGCTTCAAAATTAGGGCTTTGCTATACAAGAAAAATCAGGCCTTGAGAGACCCATCACTAAACTCGTTGAAACCAGACGAATTCAATGGACATGTTGCGCCCTATTTATATAGCTTCTACGCCTAATCGCTATTTTTGGTCATGCTATTTTGTGGGGGTTAAAAACCCCCGCTATCTGTTTGTTGTTTTTACAGGTGAATGAAGAAGATGATTACGTGTTCATACGTGTTTGGTTGGTTTGAATGAGGCGCGCGCTTTTTTGTTTTAATAGCGTATGCATTGATTTTACTATATTATATTCTCTCTCCATTATATTATCAAAGCGCGCAGATTGGTGTAGTGGCAAAGGCGAACAAGCATTGAGTGCTGGGACCTGGGTTCGATTCCCAGGTCCCCCAAAATAATTATTCATACTTTTCTTAACGTGATTCTATGCAGGATGCCCAACGTGTTCCACTATGAACCTCATGTCCCAGCCTGCCAAGTGGCCATAAGCATGGATCCAATGATCAAAAGATGAAGAGCACCATGCTCCCAGTTAACAAGCGCTCTAGAGGATCATCAAAGTCAAACGTGGCTGAAAGCTTCATGGGCCAGAAATTGCCAAACTCCCCTCCTAATGGGCCAACACCCCCCCTGGGTTCTTGTTTTCTTTTCCTTTTTTCTCTTTTATATTTTCTTTACTAATTATTATTATTACTATTTAATTAACATAATTAATTTTTTTCACAATAAAAATTCAGAAAACCAAAAAAAATGTAAATATTTTATTTATTATTATTAATTTCACTTAGTTTAATTATTTTGTAAATAAACACTAACTTAAATTAATTTAGTTTAATTAGGTTTAATTTAAATTTTCTTTTACAATAAATAAAATAAATTAGACTTAGGTTTCTTTCTAACTTTTGACTTTTAATTTCTTTTTATTTATTTCATTAAAACATAAAAAACACAAAAATACTTTTTTCTTGTAATAATTAATTAATTAGTTATTAGGTTTAATATTTTAATTAATTGCAAGAAAGGACAAATTCAATTCTTTTCTCAAAAAGGGTCAAAACCCTAAGACGTTCCCGATTTATTTCTTTCGCGCTTTAATTCTTTTTGATTATATTGATGTAACTGTTTCCGAGGATGTAATAGTTAATTAGGTCTTTTAACACTTCCTTTACTTTTCTCGCATTTATTTTCCAAACGGGTTTTGTTTTTGGCGATGTATAGACCCGCGCCTTGTAATAGCGTAGATTTACCTTTCCGCACTTTATTTTCCGCACTATTAACTGTTAATTATGCATGCAAGACTTGCTTGACAAATAAAATCAATCCGTAGCTCACAAATAACATGTACAAGATAATCTTAACTGAATTTAACACACATGCACATGCCACTCTTAGGGTACGCCTCACTTGGTTGCCTCGACGTGGTCGTCAAGTATAGGGTGTTTTAGAGGTCGCCCTCCTGTCTAAAGATCCAATTGCCTCGAAACGGTTGCCTCGGATAAAAAGGATCTAGGACATTAGGGTTACCGCTAAGGCGTCCTACTGTTGCTTTGGTGACCACATGTCCCTATAATCGAATTGACCCGACAAAACTCCAACGACGGTGCTACCTACTTCTCAATAGTGGGATAGTACTGTCTAAAGGACTCTTACACAGCCTAATTCCTTAGAGTAGGTAGATTTATCCAGGGTACTTGCTCTTTCAAAAAACAAAAACAAATTTTTCGCACCTACACTTTCAAAAAGTTTTCAAACAAATACTTCATACACTCTTGAGGACTGATACAAGAGTTACCTAGAAGTATTTCAAACTAAACTTTTTCAAAACCCATATACACAAGAAAAGAAAACAATTTTTGAAAACATAGTGAGCAAGTACCTAAGAGCCCGTGGATAACCACGGATAGAAAGGGTGCTAACACCTTCCCTTTCTATAAATCTACCTCCCGAACCGAGAAACATCTCGAAAAGGAATTTTGCTGTGCTTTTGTCCTTTCCTTGTTGGAGAACATAAAAGACAGTGGCGACTCTTGCTTACCGCGACATTTCGCGAACCAGCATTTCAAAACAGTCAGTTCTATTTCCACCGATCACACCTACTCTCAGGATTATGAAGGATGCGGGTTTGAATGAAGACGACTGGATCCAAACCCGACTTGATCAGTTAAATATAATCGATGAAAAGAGACTTACTGTTATCTGCCATGGTCAGGCGTATCAAAAGCGAATGATCAAGGCTTTTAACAAGAAAGTCAGGCGTCAAGAATATCAAGTCGGGGATCTAGTGATCAAACGCATCATACTTCTGCAAGGTGATCCCAGGGGCAAATGGACCCCCACGTACGAAGGACCATTCGTGGTTAAGAACATTTTCTCCGGTGGAGCTATGATTCTAACCACCATGGACAGTGACGACCTTCCTCACCCTGTCAATGCAGACATAGTGATAAGATACTACGCCTAATCAAGACACCCGCTAGGTTGACTAGCCTAGGCAAAAATAAGGGCTTCCCGGCGAACCAAAAGGGTTCAGGTAAAAGTAAGGGATGAAAATGAACAATCTATACACCCGACAAGTCGAAAACCTGAAAGGGCTACTTGGGCAAAAAAGGGTATCCCGGTGGACTGAAAACCTGAAAGGGAAGTCCAAGAAAAAGTTAGGGATATAAAGCATATCACTATGTCTCGTTGGATCATCTTGCAACCAGATTTACGTATCGGCTATCAAGCTCAAACGACACCAATCGATCTGATCAACTTTCGGCCAAGTAGCAAAGTGACGAGACGCTTGAAGATATAAGGCAAATAACAGAGTTGGAACCCAATGGGGTTGTTTCACATAGCTGTTTTCTTTACACAAATTATATAGTTTCTATTTTTTGGCGGTGTTCTCTTACTAGAGCATCAACCTCCTTGTACAAAAAATGCCTATTACAGGCCAACTTCAGAAATCAATACAAAATTATTTTCACAAAAAACTTCGAGTTTGTTTTTCTTTTTTCTGTTTTGTTTCGCAATAACGTCCAATGACTTATTTTTTATATATGCATTTGAAAATGATTGTTGCTCATAAATATTTACATAAGAAACAAAGACAATTACTCATAATTCCAAAAACAGGGGCAAAAACAAGAAGTGCCAAACTCGATAGTTACTCTACCCAGCAGGTACCGGGATAGAGTCAGCTTTGGAGCACAATCATTAGTACATACACTCCCTACATAGTAAAAGTATTCAAAAACATTGATGCCGACTTTCCTGAAACAAGACATAACCTCCCCAGCCAGGGTCATTTAGAAACCTGACAGCTATATCCCCCAGGCGAATTTCATAATCACGTCAGGTCAGTAAATTTCATCCCTCAAGCAGAGTTTATTTCTCTGGATACAGAGGCAAAATCCCCGACAGAGTTCATCACTTCAGGTGCAAAAATGCACTTCCTAAGTTTGTTCCCCGCAGAGTTTATTCTCAAGCAGAATCTCTTCCTGACAGAATATTCATAAATCTCCAGCAGCCGTCAGGGATTTCTTTTCCCAGACGCAAGCATACCCCGATAGCATTTCGTGAACATACATCATGACATGCGCATACATATCATATACAGCATAATCTCATTTATCTTGAGAACATCATCTCACCCTGCATTTCATGCATCGCATATAATTAACCCTAATATCTTTTCAGGAAAAAACGATTAGCTTCAACAAATCCAGCAGTTATACAGGTCACATCTGCAGACGACTAATGGAAACTCAGCTCCCTAAACCAAATGGGTCAACTAACCTACACCATTGCTTTGAAGTAACCCTACTATCCAGGTTCCTTCTCACAGCCTTACTATCCAAGCTTTCATTCCGAAGTAACCCTACTATCAAGGTTCCTTCTCACAGCCCTATATCCAGGCTTTCATTCCAAAGTAACCCTACTATCCAGGTTCCTTCTCACAACCCTACTATCCCGGCTTTCATTTCGAAGTAACCCTACTATCCAGGTTCCTTCTCACAGCCCTACTATCCAGGCTTTCGTTTCGAAGTAACCCTACTATCCAGGTTCCTTCTCACAGCCCTACTATCCAGGATTTCATTTTGAAGTAACCCTACTATCCAGGTTCCTTCTCACAACCCTACTATCCAGGATTTCATTTCGAAGTAACCCTACTATCCAGGTTCCTTCTCACAACCCTACTATCCAGGCTTTCATTTCAAAGTAACCCTACTATCCAGGCTTTCATTTCTAAGTAACTCTACCATCCAGGTTTCTTCCCATAAGCCATATTATCCCGACTTTCATTCCGAAGTAACCCTACAACCCAGGTTCCTTATCATATCCCTACTATCCAGGATTTTATTTAGAAGTAACCTTACCACCCAGGCTCCTTCTCTTTCATCCCCAGACGACAATTTACAACACGGTAAAACCTGGACCCGACCAGTTTCAGTCGATTTCACCTTTCCCCCAGTAAGTCTCTATGCAGCCTGGACCCTGACCAAATATTCAGTTCACTTCCGCTTCCTCAAATAGGATTTAATTCCCCAGTAGAGTAAGGGGAAAATGCAGCTCCTAGCCTCTATTTTCCAAAACGGGAATCAACATTCTCCAGTAAAGTCCTCCTCAACGGTCGGTATAGGAATTCTCGCAAAGGAATCTTTCAGGCAACCAGTATATTTTCTGGATGGCATCGTTAAGCCCATCTCTGACGATTCTCTAGAAACTTCTGAATGGCATCTGTAAGCCCATTCCTGATATCACCAAATCGATAATCACTTCATGTGAGTGCAAATTTTTGGGCACTCTAGTGTTCAATCATCTTCCACCTTCAGATTACGAAAGGCAGACAACCAATCTACATCCAAAGGTTTAAGAAGATTGAATAGGGGCAGCTGTTGTACCCCAAAATTTTCCCTCTCATTTTACTCAATACATGCCCATTGAGGTCCTCAACTTGCTCAAGGATGCCCAAGAGTTTACCAGACAAACTCTCTCCTAAGGCAATGTATCTCAAACTAGGGTTTCCATTTTCATCGAGATGTGTGAACTACAAAGACCTCATATTCTCACCATGGTCCTAATATGTTCTAAAGACCCTTCATGTCAAATTTCAAGCCTTGCACAAGAAGTTTGCTCAGTCAACTGCTCGGATACTTGAGAATCGACTATATTAGGTCAAGATTCAACTGTGGCCCACATACAGTCAAACTTCAAGATTTTTGGTCAACATCAACATTTTGAATTTATATCCATCATTTGATCAAGGTTTAATCATGATTCCTCAAGGAATTCCCCAAATTCATCAAAACACAAAAGTTGCTAAATTAGGGTTTCTTAGGCAAAGTCAACCAAACTTTGACCAAGCATAACTTTCTCATACTTTATCAGAAATTTCTCATCCAAGGCTCATTTTTAATGGAATTCCATTTCCTACAACTCATATTCAGCCCTTAAGTTCAAAAAATGCACTCATAAAAAGATATGAATTTCTACATTATAGGTCCTTTTGAAAAGTCAACAAAAACACCTTTTGGGTCAAGGCTTCTCACATGAAAATGGAAGATCCAATTGAGATGAGACCAAAAGGGTTGTTTAGGGGACATCTTAAGCTTTCTGAAAAGTCTAATAACACCTCTCTAGGGTTAAAATTGGAGGAGATATGCCTTGTCAAAGTTGACCATTTTTGCAAAATTGCCAAAAAACAAATGTGCCCAAAATTGCATTTTTTTCCCACATGGGCCTATCTTTTCAAGTTTGGAGCTTGTTCCTAACATGGTCCACGACCCATGAACCACTCCATGCCTCATTCACTTATTTATTTGATTCATTATGATTTAATTCATTTAAAATTGAAATAAAATCAAATAAAATCAAAACAAATCACATAATTTATTTTTGGGATATTTTTTGCATTGAATGAAGATCTCCTGTGCTGTCAATAGCCAAGCAAGATCGTGCCATGCCATGAAAGGAGAGAATCTCCACAATTGGAAAGAATGGAAGCTGTGATCGGTGGGAATAGAACTGACTGTTTTTTAAGCTGGTTTCGCGAAATGTCGCGGTAAGCAAGAGTCGCCACCGTCTTTTATGTTCTCCAACATGGAAAGGACAAAAGCACAGCAAAATTCCTTATTCGAGAATGTTTCTCGGTTCGGGAGGTAGATTTATAGAAAGGGAAGGTGTTAACACCCTTTCTATCAATGGTTATCCACGGGCTCTTAGGTACTTGCTCTTATGTTTTCAAAATATGTTTGCTTTTCAAGTGTGAGGGGGTTTTGAAAAAAGTTTCGTTTGAAGAATTTCTAAGTAACTCTTGTATCAGTCCTCAAGAGTGTATGAAAAATTTGTTTGAAAACTTTTAGAAAGTGTGAGTGCGAAAAGTATTTTTGTTTGTTTTGAGAGAGCAAGTACTTAAGAGAAATCTACCTACTCTAAGGAATTAAGCTGTGTAAGAGTCCTTTAGATAGTGCTATCCCATCATTGAGAGGTAGGTAGCACCATCGTTGGAGGTGTTCGGGTCAATTCGATCATAAGGGACATGTGTGGTCACTAAAGCAATGGTAGGACACCTTAGAAGTAACCCTAATGTCCTAGATCCTTTTATCCGAGGCAATCGTTTCGAGGCAACTGGATCTTTAGACAAAGGGTGACCTCTAAGACGTCCTATACTTAATGACCACGTTTCGAGGCAATGAGTGAAGCGTACCCTAGGAGTGGCATGTGCTTTGTGTGTTGTTTTTCAGTTAATTGTTATCTTGTACATGTTATTTGTGAGCTACGGATTAATTTTATTTTTTCATACATTCTTTCATGCATTTAACAGTTAGGGGTGCGGAAAATAAATTACAAAAATGTAAATTCTACGCTATTACAAGGCGCGGGTCTATACATCGCCAAAAGAACAAAGACCCGTTTTGGTAAAGTACGGAAAGTGAAGAAAGCGGTAAACCTAATTACTATTACATTCTTGGAAGCAGTTACATAATAATCACAATATAAAAATAACGCGCGAATAGAAATTGAATTGGAACGTCCTAGGGTTTTTTGACCCTTTTGAGAAAATTATGAGTTTTTGTCCTTTTGTACTAAATTAAAATTAAACCTAAATCTAACTATTTAATTATTTACAAGAAAAATATTTTTTATGTTTTTTAAAGAAATAAAAGAAAAGGAAATAAAATTAAAAGTTAATAAAAAACCTAATTCTAAATTTATTTTAGTTATTAAGAAGGAAAAAAAGTTAAAGTTGCCTAATTAAAATTAATTCAATTTATTAGTATTTATTTACAAAAATAAAACGAAATTAATAATAATAATAATATTAATTCTTTTTTGATTTTTTATGAAAAAAAGTTAGTTATGTTAATTTAATGATAGAATAATTTTTTGGTAATTTTCTGGATCGATTTTGATAATTAAAAGCAATTAAAAGTCAGTTTAATGATTATTTAACAATTAATTAAAATATGCATGCAAAAATATTAATTTTAATGTCAAAAATTAAATAAACATTTTTCTGATTAAAATGCAAAAGGAAAATATTTTGTGATTTTTTTAAATGCATGAGAAAATTATTTAAAGATAAATTAAATTAGGATGAAAATATTAAAAAGAAAATAAAGAAACATGTTAGTTATGAAAAAAAGGGTAAGGAGAAAATGCCAGGGCCAAGAATCGAACTCACGCCCTCTGGAGAAATCAACCAACACGTTGCCAACTGAGCTAGCTGTCTTTGATATTTGTAATCTGTAACCAATGGATTAAAAAGGAAAACATGGCATATTTGAATTTTCAAACACAGTCAACACGCGTGGGGCCCAGGTGTAACATGGGAGCGAATCAGAATGCGCTATCGTGCCACGCCAGCCACGCCTGAGTCCAAGTCAGTCAACGACGCCGGAGCCCTAGCTCCGGTCGTCTTCTCCGGCAAGCACCATGGTCAATCCTGCAAAATAGGAAAAATCAAAGCAAAAGAAAGACCTAGTCACCCTAATTCGACCCCTACGGATTCAATGGTGCCATTGTTTTGGCCTGAAAACGACTGTATGGTGAGTTTCGAAGCAGATAACAAAAACTGCCCTAACAATGGCAAGTCCTTATTCCTGCGTTAAAGCTTGCATGCTATGCATCAAATACATTCTAATAGGCATCCTAAGTTCACACAAACAATCGAAAACAATTAATGCTGCATGAAATATGAAAAACGAATTCAAGAAATTTAACAAACCAATGAGAGCTAGGGAGCACGATCTGGGATGATTTGGCTTCGTGTAAGAGTTGGGAATGATTGTTGCTATGCCCATGAACACGATTGAATGCTTAAAACTCCTTGAAACTTGCTAGAAAAACAAATTCGAATTTGTCAACTTTGGAAAATTTTGAGAGAATTAGGGTTGCCGTTTCATAGGTTTCTAGGTCGTCAATACTATATGAGAGGCTTGCATATATATCTTTGAATGAGAATCAAGCAATAATGTGAGCCATTAACCCTTGCAATGAAGTTTTGGATTTTGCCATAACCACCATTGAAGAAACTTGCCTTTTTTGTCCAAATTTGAATTTTATGCTTAAAATGGACGTTACACGAAATTGGTAGGTGGATTATGATGTATCAAAGCCATTCAAGCCACAAGATATCCCTTAATTAAATTTTTTGATTTTTATTTGAATTTTAAAGATTTAAAATGAATTAAATCAAATAAAATTAAATAAAAATAGAAAAATTAATTTTTAATCTTGAAATAAATCATGGGACACGTGGGTGGCATGGCAAAGCTGAATCAAGTGGAAAAAGTGGGCCCTTTTGTCAAAAATTGAAGTTTCAAGGATAGTTGACTTTTGCCATTTCACAAAAATTTCCCAACTTCTCCAATGCATATCTTTCTCAATTTTGATCATATGAACATGTTCTTGGACATTTTGGAAAGGTCTTGAAGTCCTCTAACCAATGCCTTTGGTCCCATATCATTTTGATTTACCAATATCAAGTTATGGTCTTTGACTTAAAATGCCTTTTTGTTGACTTTTGAAAATGACCTATAATGTTGAAATTGATAACTCTTTGTGAGAGCATTTCTTGGACTTGGAATGTGAAGATGAATTGTAGGAAGTGTCCTCCCCTTCAATATGAGCATTGGATGGGATTTTTCTGATGAACCATGAAAAAGTTATGCCTTGGTCAAGTTACAGTTGACTTTTCAACTGTCCAAAAATAGAAACTTTTGCATCTTGATGATTTTTGAGCCATTCTTGTGAAATCATGGTCAAGATTTGACCAAATGATGATTGTGGCTTCAAAATAAGATGTTGACCAAATTTTTTGACTTTTGACTGCCAAATGACCATTTTGCCCCTACAGTTGATTGTGAGGCAATTAGGGTTTTTGACTGTGCAACTTGACCTTGTGAGCCTTGAAACTTGACATATGGATGCTTGGCAATGTTTATAGGCATGTGGGACTTAATTGAGCCCTTGAAAACCTCAACTTCCTTGAAGGAACCAAAACCCTAATTTTTGACTGGCTTAGGAGGGTGCTTGACTGTGCAACCCTTGAGTAGACTTGAGCAAATTGAGATGATGCTTGTCAAAATTTTGAAGAATATGGGAGGGAAAATTTTGGGGTACAACAGTTTCCCCTGTTCAATCTTCTTAGACCTGAGGATGTAGATTGGCGTGCGTGCCTTTCGTGATCCGAAGGTGGAAGATGATTGAACACTAGAGTGCCCAGAAATTTGCACTCACATAGTGGAGTATCAGTAGTGTGATAGCGGGAATGGGCTTACAGATGCCATTTGGAGAGATGGTGGATAGGAGGATGGGCTTACAGATGCCATCTAGAGACGTGACAGAACCTTGTCGGGAATGGGCTTATAGATGCCATTTGGAAGTGTAATGGGTAGTTGTGTTCGAATAAGAAATATAATGGCTTCCGTGTCTGGAGCATATCTAGTCTGTGTCTAATTGCTGACGTCTGAATAAATAGTAGAATGACCGCTGCGTCTGGGGTATATCCATACTGTGTTTGAATGAGTGACAAAATGTCATCCGAATCTGGATCGTATCTGGACTGTCTTTTGAATGAATCTGTTCTAAACAATAGAATAGCATCCGGGCAGGAGCATCTCTAAATTGTCTTTAGAAGCTTGAATCTGAATAAGCAATAGAACAGCATCCGTGTCTGGAGCATTTCTAAGCTATCTCTAGAAGGGAGTCTGGGATAAGTATCAGAATGTAGCCATGTCTGGATCGCATCTGAACCATCTCTAGAAAGAATCTCTGAATAAGCGATAGAATAGCATCCGGATCTGGAGAATCTCTAGGCCATCTCTGAAAAGCAACTCTGAATAAGCAACAAAATGGCATCTGGTTTGAAGCATATCTGAACTATCTCTGAGAAGAAACTTTGAATAAGCAAAAGAATAGCATCCGATTCGGAGCATATCTAGGCTATATCTGAAAGGAAACTCTGAATAAGCAAAAGAACATCATCCATATCTGGAGCATCTCTAGACTATCTCTGGAGAGAAATCTGGAATAAACAATAGAATAGCATCCGTGGTTGGAGCATTTCTAAGTTATCTTTAGGAGTTTGAATCTGAATAAGCAATAGAATAGCGTCCGGGTCAGAAGCATCTCTAAGCCATCTCTGAAAAGAACTCTGAATAAGCAAAAGAATAACGTCCATATCTGGAGCATTTCCCAGCTATATCTGAAAGGAAACTCTTGAATAAGCAAAAGAATAACGTCCATCTCTGGAGCATTTCTAAGCCATCTCTGAAGAGAAAATCTGAATAAGCAAAAGAATAGCATCCATATCTGGAGCATTTCCCAGCTATATCTGAAAGGAAACTCTTGAATAAACAAAAGAATAACGTCCATCTCTGGAGCATTTCTAAGCCATCTCTGAAGAGAAAATTTGAATAAGCAAAAGAATAGCATCCATATCTGGAGCATTTCCCAGCTATATCTGAAAGGAAACTCTTGAATAAGCAAAAGAATAACGTCCATCTCTGGAGCATCTCTAAGCCATCTCTGAAGAGAAAATCTGAATAAGCAAAAGAACAGCATCCATCTTTGGAGCATTTCTAAGCTATCTCTGGAGATAAATCTGAATAAGCAAAAGAACAACATCCATATCTGGAGTATTTCTCGGCTATCTCTTCAATCTCTTTAATGTAGATATGCCCTGGCTGGATACAGGTGTCGAGTCTACTCACAGATATGCCCTGGTTGGATACAGGAATCGAATCTGGAATTGCGATAGTTGATAGTAATCATCTTTGGGATTGACCTTTTTCCTGAAAAGGCGAAACATTAGTTGTATGCAATGTCATGATGTATGAAATGCATGATGTCATGATGTCCCAAAATAAATGAGATAGTGTGTTATGATGCGTATATGCATATGTCATGATGTATGTCAATGTGATGTTTATGAATGCATTTTCGTCTAGGAAAATAAATTCTTGACGAATGCCGGGAAGCTGAATCCTGGGCTGATGTTTGATGAGTAGAGTTCTTCATTTCCGCTGGGGATGATGGTTGCAAGAATAAACCGGTAGGAGAAGATGACTCCGTTGGGGAATAAACTTGTTGGAGAGATTACTCTGCGGGGAATACTCTGTGGGAAGAGATGCTTCGCTGAGGTTTGATGATAACTCCGCTGGGGATACCGTTGATGAGTTATGTTGGAAGATTTGATGAACTCCACTGGGGGATAGGAAGAACTTCGCCGAGGATGATCTTTCCGTGGCAATTGGTTGAGGATAACCCAGTTATACCCTGGTGGGGAAATAACCTTTGAATAAAGCCGGGGAGACGCGTTCGTACTCTGCAGGTGATAAGCTTCCAGAATCTACTGGGGATAAGCTTCCTATTGGGGAGATTGATTCAACTCTCCTGGGGAGACTTTTTTGGACTGTACTGGGGAGGTGGCTCCGCTGGGGTGTCTGGTATTCCGCTGGGGAACAATCTTAGATCAAGATTTCCGGGGATGCTTGCTTAGGAACATCTGTATACTCCGCTGGGGAATATTGAGATCTTCTGGGGATGCCCCACTTCCTTAAGATTGACAGTAGATTAACTCTGCTTGGGGAGAGGGTTGACTTACTAGAGATATTGTGCCTTTCGGGGCTGATTGGAGACCAACTCTGCTCGGGGGAGAGCATTGTTTGAGTCTTGTCTTACTCTGCAAGGAGTGAAGGTATCTTGGTTACATTCTTCAGCCGAATCTACCTTAGTACCTTAGTGGACAGAGCAACCAGATCGCTTAGACAACTCATTATTGTCCCAGTTTCTGAGAGAGAAGGTACCTGTGGAGGTGTTGGACAACTGCCGTTTGACAAATCTTCTTCTGGTAGGCAAGTGACGAGGTGACGGGACATAGTCGTACGCTTTAATCCCTAACTTTTGCCTGGACCGCCCTTTTGGGTTTTCAGTCCACCGGGATACCCATTTTTGCCCAAGCCGCCTTTTCAGGTTTTCGACTTGCCGGGTGTACAGATTTTTTTTCATTTCATCCCTTGTTTTTGCCCGAACCCTTTTGTTTCGCCGGGAAGCCCTTATTTTTGCCTAGGTGTGTCAACCTAGCGGGTCTTTGATTATGCGCAGTATTTTTGTCCGACTAGGTCCGTGTTCTCGGGATGTAGGGAGGTGCCCCTGTCAGTAGTGTTACGTTGCCCTACTACCAGAAGATCTTCGTTTGATCGTCCAATGCCCCAAGTGATCCAGATGGAGATTTGCCCCAAGCTGGCTGGCCTTTTGAGAGATTCTCCGAATCTTGACCTAACTGCTCCAGATGATGGACAATGATCATGCCATGCCCCTTGATTGGAGATGCTTTTGTTCATTAGACATTCGTCGTGCGAACTTCTATGTTGTTTAAACAAATAGTCATATGCAAGCAATGTTATATTAAAAATGCAAAGCTTGTGTCTGTCTTGACGTTTTTGAAAATGCATTTTTTTCATAAAACAAGTGAATTTTTTGTAAACTGTGATGTCAACTCGTTATTTTACCGCAAGCCTTAAGGAGTCAGGATACCTTTCGTAACAATATGCTTTCGAACTAACCCATGCTTCAGCTAGGACTTTTAAGGGTTATAACGTGGCCTGGTTCACGGTTTAAGAAACAGAGGATAAAGGCTCAAATTATTTGTACCCACCCGCTCTTCGTGATGTTCTTCAAACCTAAACTCAGCTAATCGTGCATTAGACCTTGTTTGAGTCTTTGCTTTGATATTCCAGTGATGGTTCGGATGTTGACAATTTATTTTGAATAGGCAGTCATTCCTTTTTTTGTTGAGGGTTTGTAGGACCTCCTTTCTTTTTTGATTTCGTTATCCCTGTTTTTTGCCTGAACTGTTTCTTTTTGTATTTACAGTCAACGGGATGCCCCAGTTTCATAAGTCTCCTTCATAGGTTTTGACTTGTTGGGCTTTAGTTTTTTTTTGGTAATGACTGCCTGTCTTTATGATTGTTCGGAACCATCACTGTCTTTTTCTTTGTAAGGACTTTGTTGGTGCTATTCGCTGTGCACTTGGATCAACTGGGAGAACTACCCTGCCCCAGGTTATGATTAAGGGTTTTAATTTCTGAAAAGAAAAAAAACTCCTACTTCTTTGGCTCAAAGGGGTTGACGAGGGATTATCTTCCTTATTACTCCAGTGTTTAGGAATTGAAACAATGCCTCTACCTCGTCAGCGGGGTCTGTTCAAAAGCATACTGTAAATGTCGTGGTATCGTTTTCGTAATCCTCCCTCAAGAGGCTTAGAATTATTAACCGAGCGTTGATCATCACAAAAAAAAATGAAAGCAATTTGAATATAGTGAAAATAATTGGATTAATTCAAAAACAGACATATGCAGTGCATTAATGAAATAAAAGAGTTTGTTATGACATTAATTGTTTGTATAAGCAAAGAAAAATACAACTCGGAAATTCAAATAAACAAAAGCCTTCAATGATTGGGCAAAGGAGTAGTGATCATGTTTGGAGTCTCTGGTGCTTCAAACTGAATCTCTCTGGCGTCAATCATGTCTTGGACCTTGTTCTTCAGAGCCCAACAGTTGTTTGTAGTATGCCCCGGGCTATCAGAATGGTATGCGCACCTATCGTTGGGATGATAGTTAGGAGCAGAAGTGTTTGGATTCCGGAGAGGAGACCCTAAGGTAATCAGCCCTGCCTTCAACATTTGCTGTAGCGCTTGATCCAATGACATGTTGATCTTAGTGAGCTGTCTCTTGGGTGCAACCTCCTTACGTTGCTTCCCCTGTCCTTGTTGAGCAGGCCTAGGATTAAAGATCTGGGTTGCCCCTACATGTTGATCATGGCAACCCTTTTTACTATGCACAACATTGGACTCCTTCTTCCCACTGTAAGGCTTTTTATGAGCATCAGCAGGTGCAACTTCTTGAATCTTTCTGGCCTTGATACCAGCTTCAATCCTCTCCCCGGTCAAGATCAAATCTGTGAACCCCGCAGAAGGATTCCCAATCAGATGGTTGAAGAAAGGACCAGACAGGGTCCCCAAGAACATGTCAACGAGCTCACGATCAGTCAAAGGTGGCTGCACCCTTCCAGCCAGGTCTCTCCACCTTTGCGCATATTCCTTAAAACCTTCACCCGTCCCCAGTGACATACCCTGGAGTTGGGTACGTGTAGGAGCGAGGTCGGCATTATACTGATACTGCTTATAAAAAGTAGTAGCCAAGTCCTCCCAGTTACGAATAGTGGTTCCATCCAGCTGATAGAACCATTCGAGTTGAGTCCCTGAAAGACTCTCCTGGAAGAAATGGATCCATAGATTCTTGTCTGCCGTGTAGGGCTGGATCTTCCTTACGTATGAACGGAGGTGCAACTTAGGACAGGAAGCCCCATCGTACTTTACAAAGGCAGGTGCCTTGAACTTGTGAGGGATCACCACCCCAGAAGATAAACCTAGGTCCCCAAAGTCCAACCCAGGCACACGTTGAATCTCCATAGCATTTAACCGGTCCTCCAGCTGTTTGTACCTGTCCTCAGCAGGAGGGTACTGTTCGTCATTGAAATCTGTCTCGGTGTCAGAGACTACGGGACTAGGAACCCTTCCCTCTTGGTGACTTCCTTCCTCAACAGATGGAGTAGTCCTCCCAACTTCATTCTGCAGTGTATTCCCAGATCTGCGTCTAGGGTTGAACAAAACAGTCCTCTTCTTCTTTTTCTTCAAAAGCAGAGTCTTCAATTCCTGTTGTCCTTGGGCTAAGCTCATGACCAGCTCCTGGAACTGGGCGTTCTGGGCCTAGAGGGCCTTGATAGCTTGTTCATTGGATGATTCAGGATTCATGATGACTGCTGAAATAAACAGCGAAGAAGGTAAGTGACCTGTAACAAGGGTATCTGTTATGCAATGATATGTATGATATGCGTGCAATGTTTTCAAGGACCTCGTGGGGTAGACAAGAAAATTGTTAGAATTTGAAATTGGGTAGCTTGATTGAAGGAACTTCATGCTGTTGAGAGTCCTTCTTCAAGAGTCAAGGCTCACCATATCGAGTGGGTCATAGCCTCTGACTCAAGTTATCAACCTTGGCTAGGGGAAAATAAATTCCCTTTGCCCCTTGCTAGACATTTGATTCATCATGACCTGCATCATAAACCCTTGAGATCCTTGAAATGGATTAGTCCTTATGTAGGATGTATGCAATGGTATGATGTTATGCTATGCATGGAGTAATGTAGGTAAACCCTGTTATGAGTCCAGATTAAGGACTGTAAACAAGACCTGCAAGAAACTCAAGTGTCAGATAACAAGCATGCAAGTAGTCAAGTTTGAAGGCACACAAGTCACACAAGACAGCCCTTAGAGTTCAGGCCAGCATGAAGTTTGGGTACTACCCTCTTTCAGTTTCGTTGGTTAAGACCTGTCCTATCAAAAGTAACCGGGTTCTAGAGGATCCCAATATCACTGACTACCCTCAATCGGTCATAACTCCAGCGTCGCAATCTTTTCTTGCAGCCAGAACCATCGCGAGAGTTTAGCCTCAATTGGTGTAGCATACTGCTACTGTTCTATGGCCAAGTTGGGTCACATTAGGGTTCTAAGGTCGGTTGGTGCTTAATGACTCCTCAGAAGACCCATATTCTCCTCGTTGCAACACAAGGGATATCGGTACAGACCAAGGTGCCACACCAACGTAGCCACTACTTCACCCGTGTCGGTCTACGCCGGACAGGTCTCTCACAGCTTATGCTACCTAAAAGGGTATCCCCAGATCCGGGTTAGGATCTATGAAACTCCGATGCAAAGCCCACAAATATAAAGCAATCAAAGCAAAGCAATTGAAAACATAAGTACGATCTAATCCTAAGGTACACCTCAGTTTTATACTCCCCAGCAGAGTCGCCAGTTCTGTGATCGGTGGGAATAGAATTGACTGTTTTTTAAGCTGGTTTCGCGAAATGTCGCGGTAAGCAAGAGTCGCCACCGTCTTTTATGTTCTCCAACATGGAAAGGACAAAAGCACAGCAAAATTCCTTATTCGAGAATGTTTCTCGGTTCGGGAGGTAGATTTATAGAAAGGGAAGGTGTTAGCACCCTTTCTATCCGTGGTTATCCACGGGCTCTTAGGTACTTGCTCTTATGTTTTCAAAATATGTTTGCTTTTCAAGTGTCAGTGGGTTTTGAAAAAAGTTTCGTTTGAAGAATTTCTAAGTAACTCTTGTATTAGTCCTCAAGAGTGTATGAAAAATTTGTTTGAAAACTTTTAGAAAGTGTGAGTGCGAAAAGTATTTTTGTTTGTTTTGAGAGAGCAAGTACTTAAGAGAAATCTACCTACTCTAAGGAATTAAGCTATGTAAGAGTCCTTTAGATAGTGCTATCCCACCATTGAGAGGTAGGTAGCACCATCGTTGGAGGTGTTCGGGTCAATTCGATCATAAGGGACATGTGTGGTCACCAAAGCAATGGTAGGACACCTTAGAAGTAACCCTAATGTCCTAGATCCTTTTATCCGAGGCAACCGTTTCGAGGCAACTGGATCTTTAGACAAAGGGTGACCTCTAAGACGTCCTATACTTGATGACCACGTTTCGAGGCAACGAGTGAAGCGTACCCTAGGAGTGGCATGTGCTTTGTGTGTTGTTTTTCAGTTAATTGTTATCTTGTACATGTTATTTGTGAGCTACAGATTAATTTTATTTTTTCATACATTCTTTCATGCATTTAACAGTTAGGGATGCGGAAAATAAATTGCAAAAATGTAAATTCTACGCTATTACAAGGCGCGGGTCTATACATCGCCAAAAGAACAAAGACCCATTTTGGTAAAGTACGGAAAGTGAAGAAAGCGGTAAACCTAATTACTATTACATTCTTGGAAGCAGTTACATAATAATCACAATATAAAAATAACGCGCGAATAGAAATTGAATTGGAACGTCCTAGGGTTTTTTGACCCTTTTGAGAAAATTATGAGTTTTTGTCCTTTTGTACTAAATTAAAATTAAACCTAAATCTAACTATTTAATTATTTACAAGAAAAATATTTTTTATGTTTTTTAAAGAAATAAAAGAAAAGGAAATAAAATTAAAAGTTAATAAAAAACCTAATTCTAAATTTATTTTAGTTATTAAGAAGGAAAAAAAAGTTAAAGTTGCCTAATTAAAATTAATTCAATTTATTAGTATTTATTTACAAAAATAAAACGAAATTAATAATAATAATAATATTAGTTCTTTTTTGATTTTTTTATGAAAAAAAGTTAGTTATGTTAATTTAATGATAGAATAATTTTTTGGTAATTTTCTGGATCGATTTTGATAATTAAAAGCAATTAAAAGTCAGTTTAATGATTATTTAACAATTAATTAAAATATGCATGCAAAAATATTAATTTTAATGTCAAAAATTAAATAAACATTTTTCTGATTAAAATGCAAAAGGAAAATATTTTGTGATTTTTTTAAATGCATGAGAAAATTATTTAAAGATAAATTAAATTAGGATGAAAATATTAAAAAGAAAATAAAGAAACATGTTAGTTAAGAAAAAAAGGGTAAGGAGAAAATGCCAGGGCCAAGAATCGAACTCACGCCCTCTGGAGAAATCAACCAACACGTTGCCAACTGAGCTAGCTGTCTTTGATATTTGTAATCTGCAGCCAATGGATTAAAAAGGAAAACATGGCATATTTGAATTTTCAAACACAGTCAACACGCGTGGGGCCCAGGTGTAACATGGGAGCGAATCAGAATGCGCTATCGTGCCACGCCAGCCACGCCTGAGTCCAAGTCAGTCAACGACGCCGGAGCCCTAGCTCCGGTCGTCTTCTCCGGCAAGCACCATGGTCAATCCTGCAAAATAGGAAAAATCAAAGCAAAAGAAAGACCTAGTCACCCTAATTCGACCCCTGCGGATTCACTGGTGCCATTGTTTTGGCCTGAAAACGACTGTATGGTGAGTTTCGAAGAAGATAACAAAAACTGCCCTAACAATGGCAAGTCCTTATTCCTGCGTTAAAGCTTGCATGCTATGCATCAAATACATTCTAATAGGCATCCTGAGTTCACACAAACAATCGAAAACAATTAATGTTGCATGAAATATGAAAAACAAATTCAAGAAATTTAACAAACCAATGAGAGCTAGGGAGCACGATCTGGGATGATTTGGCTTCGTGTAAGAGTTGGGAATGATTGCTGCTATGCCCAGGAACACGATTGAATGCTTAAAACTCCTTGAAACTTGCTAGAAAAACAAATTCGAATTTGTCAACTTTGGAAAATTTTGAGATAATTAGGGTTTCCGTTTCAGAGGTTTCTAGGTCGTCAATACTGTATGAGAGGCTTGCATATATGTCTTTGAATGAGAATCAAGCAATAATGTGATCCATTAACCCTTGCAATGATGTTTTGGATTTTGCCATAACCACCATTGAAGAAACTTGCCGTTTTTGTCCAAATTTGAATTTTATGCTTAAAATGGACCTTACACGAAATTGGTAGGTGGATTATGATGTATCAAAGCCATTCAAGCCACAAGATATCCCTTAATTAAATTTTTTGATTTTTATTTGAATTTTAAAGATTTAAAATGAATTAAATCAAATAAAATTAAATAAAAATAGAAAAATTAATTTTTAATCTTGAAATAAATCATGGGACACGTGGGTGGCATGGCAAAGCTGAATCAAGTGGAAAAAGTGGGCACTTTTGTCAAAAATTGGAGTTTCAAGGATAGTTGACTTTTGCCATTTCACAAAAATTTCCCAACTTCTCCAATGCATATCTTGCTCAATTTTGATCATATGAACATGTTCTTGGACATTTTGGAAATTTCTTGAAGTCCTCTAACCAATGCCTTTGGTCCCATGTCATTTTGATTTACCAATCTCAAGTTATGGTCTTTGACTTAAAATGCCTTTTTGTTGACTTTTAAAAATGACCTATAATGTTGAAATTGATAACTCTTTGTGAGAGCATTTCTTGGACTTGGAATGTGAAGATGAATTGTAGGAAATGTCCTCCCCTTCAATATGAGCATTGGATGGGATTTTTCTGATGAACCATGAAAAAGTTATGCCTTGGTCAAGTTACAGTTGACTTTTCAGCTGTCCAAAAATAGAAACTTTTGCATCTTGATGATTTTTGAGCCATTCTTGTGAAATCATGGTCAAGATTTGACCAAATGATGATTGTGGCTTCAAAATAAGATGTTGACCAAATTTTTTGACTTTTGACTGCCAAATGACCATTTTGCCCCTACAGTTGATTGTGAGGCAATTAGGGTTTTTGACTGTGCAACTTGACCTTGTGAGCCTTGAAACTTGACATATGGATGCTTGGCAATGTTTATAGGCATGTGGGACTTGATTGAGCCCTTGAAAACCTCAACTTCCTTGAAGGAACCAAAACCCTAATTTTTGATTGGCTTAAGAGGGTGCTTGACTGTGCAACCCTTGAGTAGACTTGAGCAAATTGAGATGATGCTTGTCAAAATTTTGAAGAATATGGGAGGGCAAATTTTGGGGTACAACAGAAGCAAATTGAAAACATATTCATATCTTGGATTCTTGCCAAAACAAATGACCTAATTTTCTTCCATACATATACAAGATCATTGTGAACCCTAAGAAAAGAGATTCAAACGCGCAGCTGCCTCCAAGAGCAAGAACCAAGTTTTCAATTTTTTGCAAAAAAGTGAGAATCATATTTACAATCACAGACCAGTTCAAGGCGTGCTGAAAACAAATTGTGTTCCTGGGTGATCATTGAAGCACTAGTAAGCATCATCGAAGCCTGAAATATCCAGAAACGCACTCATAAAGCCTCACGATTTGCTATTGTTTTGAATATCGTTTTCATTAATTTTGGCATCATAAACTTGTTTTAAATACATATTCATATTTATCATCATGTATGCAACGTATCTGGATTGTTTAATTTGAGTATAAGTACATGAATCACGAATTTCCATTCCTAGGGTTTCAAGCTCTATTTTAGGGTTTCCTAATGCAGGCAAAATTAAGGATAGACGTGGGTACCATGGTATTCAGGGCTTCAAGCCCAGTCGATTTATGGTCTCCATAGGAATTTATATTGCTTGTATTTGATTTTTGAATGACACAGGGTTGTAGCTACAAACATCGTCTGTAGGTAAAAGGTCGTTATCTAACACGATGGAGGAAGAAAGAAGAAGATATGTGGCTTGACCCCATTGGTTGTTTTGAATAAGCGTGCGCCTTTTTTAAATTTCCAGCTAATCACTCATTTTCATATAAGGCATATTATTGTTGTTATATTAACAAGTTAACATCCTAGTGCAACTGGCAATGAAGCATGTGTGTAAGTGGGAGGACCTGGGTTCGATCCCAGGTCCAGACATTTTCTTGTTTTTCAAATATTTCTTTTCAGATCCCATGCGCCTCACCTGCACAAGAGTATCATACGACCTCAGATCTAACTCCTAAGATCTCATCACATCCAGATCCAACGTCCCATATACGCAGTCATACCATGGATCATTAGGAGACCGACACACTAGATCTGGCGCATGATGGGCTCAGAATAGTGGGCCTGAACAAAAATTCAACAAACACCCCTATAATTTGGGTTTCACGCCCCCTAGGCCCATTTTTCTAACCTTTTCATTTTCTTTTTTTAATTAATTTTGTTTATTCATTATTTAATTTAATTAACTTTTTTTAATCAATTTTTTTATAAAAATCATAAAGTCAAAACCACAAAAATAGAACTTAGTTTCTTGTTTTTAATAAATTAATTTTTTGTAAATAAATTAATTTCATCAACTTTAATTTATTTTTCTAATTAATTAAAATTAATTAGAAAAATTAGGTTAAATTCAAATTCTTTTTTTCATAAAAAATCCAAAAAATGTTAATGAGCAAATTAGTTTTTTTTAGGGTTTTGAACTCTTTTCCAGCTTTAATTCTCACGCATTAGTATTTTTCCGTACGATTATTTCTTTTACTGATGTAACTATGCCCAATTTGTAATAGCTTAATTAGGGTTTTTATTTCCGCATTTTTCTCTCAGTCAATTCTTCATGTATCTACCCCAAAGCCTTGTAATAGCGTAGGACTTTTACTTTCTAGCTTTTATATTGTGTATACTTGTATATAATTGTTAGCAACCTAGGCATGTATGATTATAATTCAATCGTAGATAACTAAACTGCATGATAAATATAATTGAAAAAAGCACACTGCTGCACACGTTCACTCCTAGGGTTTACTCGACTCGGTTGCCTCAGAAATAATGGGCATGTCCCTCGAACGTAGGGATGTATTAGCAAAGACCCTTAATTCTAAAGTCATCATAAAGATCATGGTTCCTAACGTCCCTCGAGTTGCCTACGAGAAATGATCTTGTCCCTCGACATTGCCTATATGATGACAGTCCCTTCGAATGCTAAGATATCTTTACGTGTTGCCTTCGATGACCATAGCGTCCCTTTCGATAGTCCCTCAACATCCGACGATAGGGATACCTACTCACTAATAGTAGGATAGCATTGTCTAAAGGAAATGAGAAAATGAACAATCTTTTTCGAGTAGGTAGAAACTCTTAAGTACTTGCTCAAAACAATAAAATATCTTTTTTTCACAAACACTTTCAAAACAGTTTTCAAAAACAACTTCGTCACACTCTTGAGGACAGATACAAGGGTTATCACGAAGTTAAACAAAAACTTTTCAAAACACACACAAGCAATTTCAAAATGATCAAATACCTAAGAGCCCGTGGAAAACCGCGGATAGAAAGGGTGCTAACACCTTCCCTTTCTATAATCTACCCCCCGTACTCAGAAACATCTCGAAAAAGGTTTTTTCTGTTCTTTTTCCTTTTCCATTGTTGGATGAAATAAAATTCGGTGGAGACTCTTGCTTACCGCGACATTTGCAAACAAAAAATGTAAACTAGTATAACAGTCGGTTCTGTCACCGTATCACAGAGAGCATCTAGAGATCAGGTACCATGACTGGTGTTTTACCCTTGCTGCTAAAGATATCTGCTACATATATAATTTTGTCCTTAGGTTCCCATATCTTTTTGGGTCCTGGTTTATTAGTTTTACCAAAATTCTGTTTGAATTTTGGTTTGACAGAGTAATCATTATAGTGTATTTTAGGTCATGTGCGTGCCCGTATGTGAAGTGTGATTTTAGTGATGTGCGTTTTATAACAAGGTCCATGACTTTCTTAGGTGGAGATACCTTACCTTGGTATCCTATACCTTTTCTTCCATTCCTGCTAACTCCATAGATCATTGAAGCCATCTTGCTTCTATCTATGTTTTTAGCCAGTAACTTCTGAAAGTTGTGATCATACTCTTTGATGATCTTATCAACATTACTGGGAGTCTCTGAGATTATTACCTTCTGAGAGTTTTGTAAATCATTTTCCAATTTTAAAATCCTTTCTTTTAACTCAAAATTTTCTAATCTGATACTCTCAGTTCTTTCAGAGTCAGAGACAAGATCCTTTTTCAGGTTCTTGAATTTGACTATGATCTGCTGACACCTTTCCAGAATTTCATTCAGACTTTCTGCAAGTTCAGCTTTAGTAAAATTCACAGTGAAGTCAGGGAATACCTCTTCTGTGTCTGATTCTGAGTCTAAATCAGAGGCTTCGCTGTCTTCTGTCACATTTTCCACAAGAGCGATGTTGGCTCTTTCATCATCTGACTCTGAGTCAACATCAAAAGTGTCTGAATCGTCCCATGTTGCCATAAGGCTTTTCTTCTTCTCCTTGAAGAACTTCTTTTTGGGCTTCTCCTTCTGAAGCCTTGGACAATCACTTTTGTAGTGCCCTTGTTCATTGCACTCATAGTAGATGATGTCTTTGTTATTTGACTTTATGTGACCTGAAGAAGCTTCAGATCTTGTGTCCAGAGGAGGACTCAGACTTTCTGTATCTGGAGGAGGATTCATTTTGATTCTCTGATCTTCTCAAATTTCTGAATTTTCTTTGTCTCTGCTTTCACAGTTGATTGACCCTTCTGGAGAGAAGAGACAATTCGTCTTCTTCTGATGAGGATCCATCAGAGGTTTCTTCCATAACCTGCAAAACCTTAGAATAAGATTTTTTGTTATATTTTAATGCTAGAGGCTTACCTTGCTTCTGAGGCTCGTCTTCTTCTAGCTCTATCTCATGACTTCTGAGGGAGCTAACAAGTTCCTCTAGAGATATCTTGTTGAGATCTTTAGCCAACTTAAGTGCAGTGACCATTGGCCTCCATTGCTTTGGTATACTTTTGATGATTTTCTTTACGTGATCAGCAGTAGAATATCCTTTGTCAAGAACTTTCAACCCAACAACAAGAATTTGGAATCTTGAGAACATTGCTTCTATGGATTCACTGTCTTCCATCCTGAATGCTTCATATTTCTGAATGAGCGCAAGGACCTTGGTTTCTTTAACTTGTATGTTGCCTTCATGCGTCATTTGCAGAGAGTCAAACATGTTTTTGGCTGTCTCTCTATTTGAGATCTTCTCATATTCTGAGTATTAGATGGCACTGAGAAGTATTGTTCTGGCTTTATGATGGTTTCTGAAATCACGCTTTTGCTGGCCAGACATCATTTTTCTATCTATCTTCTGACCACTTTCATCCACGGGATGTGTGTATCCATCAATTACCATGTCCCATAGATCAGCATCATGAGCCAGAAAGAAGATCTCAATTCTGTCTTTCCAGTAGTCAAAATTTTCTCCATCAAAGACTAGAGGTTTGCCGCTGATTCTGTCGTTGTACTCATGATAGTCATCTGCTATGAGTGTAATGAACAAGGGCACTACAAAAGTGATTGTCCAAGGCTTCAGAAGGAGAAGCCCAAAAAGAAGTTCTTCAAGGAGAAGAAGAAAAGCCTCATGGCAACATGGGACGATTCAGACACTTCTGATGCTGACTCAGAATCAGATGATGAAAGAGCAAACATAGCTCTCATGGCAAACGTATCAGAAGACAGTGAAGCTTCTGGTTCAGACTCGGAATCAGACACTGAAGAGGTATTTCCTGACTTTACCATAAACTTTACTAAGGCTGAACTTGCAGAAAATCTAAATGAAATTCTGGAAAGGTATCAGCAAATCAGAGTCAAATTCAGGAACCTGAAAAGGAATCTTGCCTCTGACTCTGAAAAGTCTGAGAGTCTCAGATTAGAGAATTCTGAGTTAAAAGAAAAAATTTCAAAATGAGAAAATGATTTGCAAAACTCTCAGAAGGAAACAATCTCTGAAACTCCCAGCAACGCTGATGAGATCATCAAAGAGTATGATCACAGTTTTCAGAAGTTTCTAGCTAAAAACATACACAGAAGCAAGATGGCTTCAATGATTTATGGAGTTAGCATAAATGGCAGAAAAGGGATAGGATATCAAGGTAAGGTATCTACACCAAAAAATGCCATGGACTTAGTTATAAAACGCACACCACTCAATTCACATTTTACATATGGGCACACACATGACATAAAATACACAAGTAGTGATTATTCTGTCAAACCAAAATTCAATCAGAATTTTGGTAAAACTAACAAATCAGGACCCAAGAAAATATAGGTACCTAAGGATAAAATTATACATGTAGCAGATATCTTTAGCAGCAAGGCTAGGACACTAATCATGGTACCTTGACTCTGGATACTCGTGACACATGACAGGAAGAAGGCATATGTTCCAAAGCCTGGAAATTAAGCCTGGAGACTACGTGGGCTTTGGAGGTGATCAGAGAGGAAAGATCATTGGCTCTAGAATAGTAGGTAATGGAAATCTTCCCTCTATAAGTAATGTATTATTAGTTGATGGATTAATGCATAATCTATTATCCATAAGTCAATTAAGTGATAATGGTTATGATATAATCTTCAATCAAAATTCATGCAAAATTGTTAGTCAGAAAGATGGGACTATCCTATTTAATGGAAAGAGGAAAAACAACATTTATAAAATAAAACTTTCTGAACTAAAGAGTCAGAATGTAAAATGCCTACTTTCTGTTAACAATGAGCAATGGGTCTGGCACAGAATATTGGGGCATGTTAGTATAAGAAGAATATCTTAAATTAACAAACTCAATCTGGTCAGAGGACTTCCAAATTTGAAGTTCAACTCAGATGCTCTGTGTGAAGCATGTCAGAAAGACAAATTTGCAAAACCTGCTTTCAAATCGAAAAATGTTGTTTCCACCTCTAAGCCATTAGAACTTCTGCACATTGACTTATTTGGACCAGTAAAAACTGCTTCAGTAAGTGGCAAGAAGTATGGGTTAGTAATCATAGATGACTATAGCAGATGGACATGGGTAAAGTTCTTAAGACACAAGGACGAGTCACACTCTGTGTTTGTTACCTTTTACAACCAAGTTCAGAATGAAAAGGATCTTAGAATTGTCAAAGTCAGAAGTGATCATGGTGGGGAATTTGAAAATAAAAATTTTGATTTATTTTTTAATGAAAAAGGCATTTTGCATGACTTCTCTTGTCCTAGAACTCCCTAACAAAATGGAGTTGTAGAACGAAAGAACAGAACATTGCAAGAAATGGCCAGAACCATGATCAACGAGAATAACGTTGCTAAGATCTTCTGGGCAGAGGAAATTAACACAACATGTTACATTAAGAATAGAATCTCCATAAGACCTATTCTGGAAAAGACTCCATATGAATTGTGGAAGAACAAAAAGCCCAACATTTCTTATTTTCATCCATTTGGATGCACATGCTTTATTCTGAATACAAAAAATTATTTGAACAAGTTTGACTCTAAAGCACAAAAGTGTATTATGTTAGGATACTCTGAACGCTCAAGAGGGTACAGAGTATACAATACAGAAACACAAATTATTGAAGAGTCAATCAGTGTTAGGTTTGATGATAAGCTTGACTCTCAAAAGTCAAAGCAGAATGAACTCCTTGCAAGTATGGAAGTTGAACTCACAGGTACTGAAGATAACTCATCAGAAGTTCTCAACAGAGACACTCCCTCAACATCAGAAAGAGTTACCTCAAGCAATCCAGTACTTTCTGTTGATCAAATCCAGAAAAGACTATCCAGAAGCAGCATTGATCACCCAGAAGATACAATACTGGGAAAGAAGGATGATCCAATCAGAACAAGATCAACATTCAGAAACTCTGAAGAATCTCTCATGGGACTGGTCTCTCTGATTGAACCAACAACTATTAATGAAGCACTTCTGGATAATGACTAGATTTTGGCAATGCAAGAGGAACTGAATCAATTCACCAGAAATGACGTATGGGATTTGGTTCCCAAACCAAAGGGTTTCAACGTCATTGGTACAAAGTGGGTGTTCAGAAACAAACTGAACGAACAAGGAGAAGTCATCAGAAATAAAGCACGACTGGTAGCACAAGGTTATAGTCAGCAAGAGGGGATAGACTATACAGAATCCTTTGCTCCAGTCGCCAGGTTAGAATCTATCAGACTTTTAATATCATTTGCTGTTAATAAAGGCATCACTCTATATCAAATGGATGTCAAAAGTGCATTCTTAAATGGCTAAATAGATGAAGAGGTATATGTGCACCAACCTCCTGGTTTTGAGAATTCCAAAAATCCAGAATATGTTTTCAAACTAAAGAAGTCACTTTATGGTTTGAAACAAGCTCCCAGAGCTTGGTATGAAAGACTAAGTAACTTCCTGTTAGAAACGGAATTCACCAGAGGGAAAGTGGGAACAACCTTATTCTGTAAGACAGTTAAGAATGACATATTAGTATGTCATATTTATGTTGATGACATTATATTTGGATCTATTAAACCCTCCCTGGGAAGAGAGTTTGCTAAATGTATGCAGGCAGAGTTTGAGATGAGCTTAATGGGGGAACTCAAATTCTTTTTGGGCATTCAGATAAACCAAACTCCAGAAGGAACTTACATTCATCAGAGCAAATATGTCAGGGAACTTCTGAAGAAATTTGATCTCTCAGAATGTAAGCCCCCAAAGATTCCAATGCATCCCACGTGTATTCTGGAAAAGGAAGAGGTAAGTAAAAAGGTAGAACAGAAGGTATACAGAGGTATGATTGGTTCTCTCCTCTATCTGACGGCTTCAAGGCCTGACATTCTATTTAGTGTTTGGTTATGTGCTAGATTCCAATCAGATCCTAGAGAATCTCACTTAACAATAGTTAAGCGAATTTTCAAGTATCTGAAAGGTACTGCTAATCTGGGTTTGTTTTATAGAAAATCAAATGATTACAGCTTAGTAGGATATTGTGATGCTAACTTCGCTGGAGACAGAGTAGAACGTAAAATCACTTCTGGAAGCTGCCAGTTTCTGGGAGAAAATCTGATCTCATGGGCCAGCAAGAGACAATCCACAATAGCACTATCAACAGCAGAAGCTGAATACATAGCAGCTGCTGGATGTAGTATGCAAATGCTCTGGATGAAAAGTCAACTTGAAGACTTCAATATATTTGAGAGTAACATTCCTATCCTCTGTGACAATACTTCTTCTATTTATCTCAGTAAAAATCCAATTTTGCATTCTAGGGCTAAGCATATAGAAATAAAATATTATTTTATTAGGGACTATATTCAGAAAGGGATTCTTAACTTAAAATTCATTGACACATACCATCAATGGGCTGATATCTTTACAAAACCTCTTTCTGAAGATAGGTTTAACTTCATTCTGAAACATCTCAGCATGAAGTTGTGCCCATAATAAATTGTTTTATTTACATATCTTAACCTTCAGAACTTTGTTATCTTCTGTGAACTAGTGATCAACCTATTTTCAGAGTTTTAGAATTACATATTGCATCAGAATCTATCCATAAAGATCTGAGTGTTTCATTTCAAGGATAGAAGCTTGCTGTTCATATAATCAAGCAGTTGCCATCCATTCATCAGCTACTTTCTAAGGCTGAACACGCGTTCACTTTTCTGAAAGGTCAAAAGCGCTGATTGGGTGCATTGAGACACACGTCATGAGTAACCGTTCCAGTATCTTTCTGAATCCCCTAATTTCAGCTATCATTAATGCTTATAATCATGACTAATTATTTCTCTCTCTTACTGTTTACGCTTTCAAGAAAAACTATTTAAACTCAAATCTCACTTTTTACATTCACTTCTTTTTACTCTCTAAATACTTTCAATCGTTTCAAGTTCGTTTCTTCAAAAAAAACCTTTCATCTTCCTCAAATATTGTGTGAACAATGGCTTCTTCAAGCGTCCAAAAAATCAGTACTCAGGAATCTACTTCAATGGAACAGTACGAAGAACCTTACAGAACGCTACTCACTCCCATTGATAATCTGGAAGTTCTTTCAGAACTGATTATTGACTTTGAAAGCTTGCAAGAAAACAAGTTCAATCTGTATGAAGACGTTAAGGCGCAAGGTTGGAACAAATACTTTGACCGTCTTCTAGGGCCAACATTTCCAATTCTTGTCAAAGAATTCTGGATACATGATTCTTCTTCAAATCATCAAGTTACCTCTTATGTCATGGGGAAGAAAATTATCATTGCAGAAGACCTAATTTCAAAGCTCATTGGTTACAATGGTGGAGGTGTCAGATGCATTGACATGGCTGAAATATGCTCTGACGTAGGCTCTATTGCAAGGAAATATTTACTCTTGGACTTCCCTCCAGCAAAATCAGAGATCTGAAGGATCACCACAGAATTTGGGCTAAAATTATTCTGGGGTGTATCAACCACAGGAAGCCAACTAGCTCTCCTGATTATATAAACATTGATCAATAGTTTTTGATCTACTTCATTGCCAAGAGGACTAAGGTAAACCTCCCACACTTGCTGTTTAATCATCTTAGAACTAGTGTAAAGGAAACAAGAGAAGATGAACGAACCAAAAGGGACTGGATACCCTTAGGAAGACTCATATCAGATATTCTGACAGAGTAGGCTGATAGAGCATTTGACTGAAGCCCAGGAAATCAGCACTCTGGAAGCAACCGCTGGGAAGCCCCTGAACACAAAAAATCTGAAGAAGATGAAAATCATTGAGAATATCAAGAAGGAACCTTCTATTACTTCTCATGCAACCATCACTTCAAGGAGGATACCTCGGGATGATTTTCCTCTATTTTCTGATATTGACTCAAAGCCAGAAATAATAGTCAGATATCTGGATGCTTGCAAGGAAGATGGTACTGCACCAGAAATTAATATCCAGGACTTGCATCAAGCTGCTCCAGAAGTACCATCTCAGAGGACTCCAAAAGCTGCCAAAAAGAAAGGTAATACTTCCTTTGTTCCTGTTTTAGAATCAATAAATATATCAACATCTAAAACCATAACTACTCAACCAGAACATCCAACCCCACAAACATTTGAAGACTTTGACATAGGGTTTGATCCATCAGAAACTCTAGGTCTGAGTGAAACTCTCTCCCTTTATCATAATCCAAATCCTGAACAAACCCAACCAGAACTTGCCAAAGTTCTGTCTGATATTGATTCATTTGACCAAGACTTTTTAGCTCCTGTACCACAAAATCCAAACCCTTAACTCCCTGAAAATCCAAACTCTGATACCACACCAGAAATTACACAACCTCACTCTCCACAATCACCTCAACCTGAAATACAACAACCAGAAGCTCAACCTTCTGAGAATCAATTTTCTGATATCCATGAACCAAAACCTCACCATGTTTCAACAAACCAATCTGAAGAACCTCATTCAGATTCTGATACAATCCCAATACCTGGAATCACAGAACCACTTGCTATTCGCATGCCTCTCACCATCCACGACATTCCAGAAATTCCTTCTTCTCTGGAATCTACACCACCAAACTCCCCTACTAGTCCAATCATCATACCTGAATCTCCCACTCCTTCACCCACTAGCAGTCCAGCTGACAACGTAAGACTTGTCATTGATCCAATTACGCTGAAAAGACTAACTTCTATATCTTACAAAGCTGCCATTCCCAAACATAAACCAACTGAAACCACATCAGATGTTGGTACAAGTTTGTTGATTTTTGAAACAGGGATATAGGAATGGATAAATTCTTTGAAGTATGCTAGTCAAGAGATGACTAATCCTGTTGCTTCTAATTATATATGGACAAAATTCAAAAACTGGCTTAGTTCTGAAACACTGAAGCTGAAGGAACAGAGTTATGAACAGGTTCAGCAGAACTTTAGTGCTAAGCTAAAGGCTTTTGAAGACCAAGTTCTGAGCCATCTTCTCAAGAAAGATATTCTCCCTTTGGATAATGCTCTGTGGACAGAGCATCATCCCTCTGATGAAGTTCAACTAGAATCAGAAAGTCTCTCCCTGACTGCTGCTCCAGAAGAGATGATCACAACAGAGGAAATGGTTCGCTGTGAACAAACTGCAGAATGCTTTGAGAAGCGTCCAACTCCTGAAGAAACTCCAGCACCTTCCTTAGTCATGAAAACTCTGGAAGAGTTGAAGAAAGAAAATGCTCTTATCCATGCTAGGTTGGATAATCAGGAGGTTACAACTAAAGGGATTAAAAGCATTTTGGGCAAGCAAGAAGAGTCTAATACTCAGATTAAGAGCTTGCTGGAAGCTTTGTTCACACGTCTTCCTCCTCCTTCTTAGATTTTTTTTCTATTTTAAATCTGTTTATCTGTAACGCTTAATTTTTTACCTCTTCTATTCTGGTACTTATCATTGCTTCTTGTTTTTAATATAATTCAACTATTTTGGCTCTGATTATATTCCCTTTTTGATAACTAACAAAAAGGGGGAGAAAGTAAGATATTTTCAATAACGGTTTACTGAGACAGAAGTCTCAAACATTCTGAATTACTTAACCTCTATCTTCTGAAAAGCTTGAACAGGTACAAACTCTGATGAAAGATGCAGCTAAACTCTGATGCTCAAGGAACTTAAAGGAAGTAATCAACTCATGGGGAGTTTCTTTTAAACCTTTTATTATTTATTCAAGACAACATCAATTCCAACGGCTTCCTTCAGACAGGATCTTCTCCAAATGGAAAGTGTGTTAATGACATTAAACATGCTTTATGATCAACGCCATTCCACTGCCTATATAAACAAAGCCAGCTTTCAAAATCAATAAAGATTTTGCCATATTACCACTCACGCATATTCAAAGCTGTAAGCAATTTCATTTACATTTCCAAGCTATAATCCTGTGTAATTTATCACAGTTGTGATAAACAGTTTTTGTTAGAAAAACAACAACACACATCTTGTATAATTGTATTGAAATAATGTTCCTTGCGATTAACCGGATTGTGGTAATACTCAAGAAGACATTAACAGTTGTTAAAGTAGTGATTGTAATCTTTTGAGATTAGTGGATTAAGACCTCGTTGGAGAGAGGCGAAATCACCTTGACGGATGGACTGGATTAGTTTGAGATCAAACAAACCAGGATAAAAATATTGTGTCATTGAGCTTTTAAATTAAAGTTTTCAATTAACCCCCCCCCCCCCCCTTCTTGTGTTTTTCACATCTTCAAGAGTATCCTTTACTTTAGCGCAGATTCTGATCATCATTCTTCAGAACATTCTGATTACCTCGGCTTGAAAGCTTCTGTAGCTTAACTTCTGATGTTGTTTCAGTCAGAACTTCTGCATACAAAATAACATAAATTTAGAGTGCATATTTGTTCTTTGTGTTTGTTATCATAAAAAATCTAATTAAGGGTTGTAGAATCAAACTATGTTGTAACAGGTGGCGACTCTTGCTTACCGCGACATTTGCGAATACAAAATGCAAAACCAGTATAATAATCGGTTCTGCCACTGTATCACAGAACTGGAGATTCTTCTGGGGATAATATAAAAGTGGGGTTTACCCTAGGATCTAGGTCATTTTTAAATTGCTTTACTTTCTTTATCTTTAAGGGCTTTTTATTGGGTATTGTTAAAGATCCTACACCCAGATCTGGGGCACTTTTTAGGTAAACAGCAATAGATCATGGAGATTGTACGGTGTAGACCGATATGGTTTAAGCGATGGTTGTGTTGGTGTGACACTTTGATTGGTACCGGTATCCTTCGTGTGGAAACAAGGAGAATACGGGGCCGCCGCGTGGTGTCGTGAAGCACTAACGGACCTTAGAACCTTAGTTGAACAAACTTAGCCATTAGAAAGTAGTGATATATCCGACCTCGGTATAAAGCCGAGGATTGGTTGATACTCGATGCTACACTCATTGAGGTCAGACTTTCGGGATATTTCGGCCGCAAGAAAAGATTGCCTGAGCTGAAACAATTCCCGATAAAGGATGATCACTGATATTGAGAATATTTAGAACCCAGTTAATTTTCTAAGACAGGTTTGAAAGCAACTAAACTTCAAGAGGGTACTTACCTTTAACCTTATGCAGGCCTTTGAACCTAAGGCCTATTGTATGCTTTGCTTGTGCGTGCTTTACTATGTTTGAACATAACATCATGCATCATAACATAGCATCCATTCTTATTGCACTAAACATTTCAAGGACCTAGGGAATTTATCTTTGTTCTGTTTTGCAGATTATGGCTCTCGCTCATAGAAATACTGTCTGAATCAGCTTTGTGAGAATACCTCCCCAACTCAGGGAACTAGTATCAAGGTTCCTGAAACTTCTGCGTTCACTAAGACACAATTTTCGACTTCTCAACCTGGTTACTTCAAGCTTTGATGAAAATATGATGGGTGTACTCTTTCAGTTCTTTGATCCCAAGCACCACTACTTCACCTTTCAAGACTATCAGTTGGTGCCTACCATGGAAGAGTTCTCTCAGTTGTTGAATCTACCAATTCTTGAACAGTTGCCTTTCACAGGTTTAGAAGAGGTTCCTAAGCCAGAAGTTATTGCCTCAGCCTTGCATCTGAAATGGGCCGACATGGTATCCAATTGGAAAATAAGAAGCATAATCAAGGGTTTTCTAGCCAAGTTCTTAATAGATAAAGCCCAACTGTTTTGGGATGATTTGGACTTTCAGGCTTTTGAGGAGTTCTTGGCCCTTCTAATCTATAGGCTAGTATTGTTCCCTAATCCAGACTTTCTCATAGATGTGAATGCTATCAAGATCTTCCTCTCTCGTAACCTCGTGCCTACCTTTCTCGGAGATATTTTGCATGCTCTGCATACTCGTACCATAAAGAGAAGAGGGGTTCTTATGTGCTGCATGCCATTGCTGTCGAGGTGGTTTATTTCTCACCTCCCTAAGTCTGCACTGAAGAATGAAGAAGGTTTAGGTTGGTCGCAAAGGACAATGTCACTTGCTCACACGAATATTATCTAGTATTCCCGAGCTATGGGAGATATTGCTATTATTGACCGATGTGAGGAGTTCCCTAATGTTCCATTACTTGGCATTAGGGAAGGCATAACTTACAATCCTTGTTTGGCTCTGTGACAATTTGGTTACGCTCGAAGGGATGGTCCTCATGAGTTACTTATCCAGGGTATTGTATTTAACTATGAGGATGATGTTCAAGGGTATCGCCAGAGGTCCATACGAGCTTAGGGCATGATAAATAGATATTTCGCCAAGACTTTGGGGCCAAATAATTCCATTCCTATGGAACCTTATCTCTAATGGGTAGGAGCTCGCGCTTAGAAACTTATGATATCCTACATAGCCTTCTTACCAGTGATCGTGGAACCCATTACTGAAGGGGGTATTCCTTACATGATTCTTCATTCTGATATGCCCACTGATCTTGAAGAACTACATAGGTCTTGGATTCAGTTGAAGAAGGAGCACAATACTTATAGAGACCAGTTCTATGCCCAGGAGAAGAAGGTTTTAGAGCTCACAAAGCAGCTTCATGAGGAAAGAAGCCTTAATGTCTATCTCAGCATGAAGAGGAAGCATCCATGGGAAATTTGATTTTTTTTTTTTAGTTTTTAGAATTTTAAGTTGTAACGCCTAAAAGGCAATTGTACTTTGAACTCTATTAATAAAACCTTTATTTCATTTTGGTTCGCAAATTTAAATTTCCCAAAGACCTTGAAATCATTGCATACGCATCCCATCCATAGCATTGCATAAACAAGTATCCTTACAAGTTTCTCATCTTATTCGCTGTTTATTTCAGCAATAATGTCTTCTGAACAAAGCATCAAAGATCTCCAGGCACAAAATGCCCAATTTCAACAGATGTTTATAACTCTGGCAAAAGGGCAGGAGGATCTGAAATCCCTCATCCTGAAGGAGAAGAAGAAAAAGAAGAAGGTCTCTGGTATTCTGAATATGGGAAGAAGGTTCAGGGGGACGTTAAAGCAACCATTCGATCTAACCTCCTCATCCAAGGAAGGGGAGAATCAAGGAAGGGAGACAAGGGAGAAGGACCCTAGTCCCGAAGTTTCTGACAATGATACAGACTACAATGATGAGAAATATCCTCCCACTGAGGACAAATACAAGCAGTTGGAAGATCGTTTGAGTACTATGGAAGTCCAGTGAATACCTGGGTTAGACTTTGAAGAATTGGGATTGGTGTCGGGAGTGGTCATCCCGTAGAAATTTAAGGCTCTAGTTTTCGCAAAGTATGATGGGGTGTCTTTCCCAAAGCTCCATCTCCGTTCCTATGTAAGGAAGATCCAGCCCCACACCGCTGATAGAAATTTGTGGGTTCACTTCTTTCAAGACAGTCTGTCAGGGAATCAGCTTGAGTGGTTCTACCAACTAGAGAGAATCAATGTCCGAAACAGGGAGGATCTAGCTGCTGCTTTTTATAAGAAGTATCAATATAATGCCGACCTTGCCCCCACTCGTACTCAACTCCAGAGTATGTCCATGGGTGTTGGTGAAGGCTTTAAAGACTATGCGCATAAGTGGATAGACTTGGCTGGAAGAGTCCAACCCCCTTTATCTGACAGGGAGTTGGTTGTCATGTTTCTTGGGACGCTGTCTGGTCCCTTCTTTAATCATTTGATTGGCAGCTCATCAGCTGGTTTCATCGAGCTGATATTAATAGGAGAAAGGGTAGAAGCTGGGATCCAGAGCGGTAAAATACAAAAAGACACCTCTTCGAGTTTGATAAAGAAGCCCTTCACCGGTAAGAAGGAAGCTAGTGCTATCTATAGCCCAAGAGGTCAAAGTAGAGCTGAGCACCGTCTCAAAGTAGATGTTGTAATAATACCTAGGCCTATGAATGCTCCATAATGCAATGATCAACAAAGGGTAGAAAGACCACAAAGGCAGTTTACCTGGATTAACATGACATTGACAGAAGTTCTACCCCATCTGCTGAGATCCAACTTGGCGACCTTGAAGGAGGCTCCCAAAAATCCGAATACCACACTCCTCGGTACAATCCAAACGCTCGGTGTGCCTACCATTCTAAGAGTCCTGGTCACGATACAAATGACTGTTGGGCTTTAAGAAATAAAATACAGGATCTGATCGAAGCCAAGGAGATTGAGTTCGATGCTCTGAAGAAGTCCAATGTCATAACTGCTCCCATGCCTAATCACAATCATGGAGTTAATGTTGTTGATACCGATCTGTTTGTGACCTCAGTTGATGAAGTTTCCACTCTTCTTATGACTACTAAGAAGAATTTTTTGTTGGCCGGTTTATTTCCGGGTTGTGGTGAAGGTTTCCACGTGTGTTCATCTCTGCCTTATGGTTGCCATTTGCTGAAAACAGGTGTCCAGCGCCTGATGGACAGCAGAGAAATTTTGTTTGAGAAAACTTTGATTCCAACTATTCCATGTGAAGATATTTCCATTATAACCATTTCCGCAAATCCTTCCAAGGTCTCCTCGAGAAGACTTGTTAGGATTACATCTGCTCCAAGAGTCGCTCTGTTAATAATCACCCTTCCTGGTCATGTCCCATACGCCTCAGACAAAGCTGTCCCTTGGCATTATGGTGTCGCTTTCTACTATCATGGTGTTAAACAAGACCTGAAGAATGAAGAGGATGATCCCGATGTCAGTAACAATGTCGGGACCAGTAAGATTACCAGAAGCGGAAGGGTTTTCTCTCTCGAGATTTCCCCAAAGACTGTCAATAAGCCTATTGTTATTTCACCTGCTATTCCTACCGGTACTTCAACTACTACTCCTGTTCTTACTCCAATTGTTACCCTTGTCGTCGAGTCATCTGGTACCCGAGGCAAATAAGCTATAAGTGAGCCTGCCCAAAAGGAGGCACCTAGAAATATTATCGTAGAAGCCTCTAAGAAAGAGATAGAGGAAATATTAAAAATAATTAAAAAGAGCGACTACCATGTGGTCGAGCATCTGGGGCAGACCCCCTCAAAGATATCCATGTTGTCTGTGTTGTTGTGTTCCGAGGGCCATGTGAAGGCTTTGATCGTGTTCCTCAAGACTACACATGTGCCGCAAGAGACCTCGGCTGATCAATTCAAATACTGTGTAGCTAGCTTGACTGCTGACAATGGGCTGGGTTTTTCAGATGCCGACTTGACACCGAAAGGGAGGAAGCATATGATGCTCTGCATGTCTTGATCGAATGCAAGGGCACCACTATAACTCATGTGATGGTGGATACTGGGTCTTCGCTAAATGTTCTGCCTAAGAAGGCTCTCGATCGGTTGGACTGTGAAGGGTTGACCTTAAAGCCTAGTAATATTGTGGTGAGGGCTTTTGATGGGTCGAAGAAAATGGTGCATGGGGAGGTGGACATCCCTGTTAGGGTAGGCTCTCAAACCTTTGAGTCCATATTTTATGTGATGGACATCAGGCTGTCATATTCTTGTTTGTTGGGTCGCCCTTGGATCCATGAAGCTGGGGCTGTTACTTCTACACTACACAAAATGCTGAAGTATCTGGTGAAGGGGAAGATCGTCACTGTGTGTGGCGAAGAGGAGTATATGGTGAGCCACCTGAACTCCTTCAGGTATGTGGAGATGGACAGGGAATTCATAGAGACTCCTTGTCAGAACTTTGAAGAGGTTCCCCAGTGTGATCGGTGGATCTCGAACTGACTGTTAACGCTGGTTCGCGAAATGTCGCGGAAGCAAGAGTCGCCACCGTCTTTTATTTTCTCCAAATGGAAAGGACAAAAGCACAGAAAAATTCCTTAAAGAGATTGCTCTCGGTTCGGGAGGTAGGTTATAGAAAGGGAAGGTGTTAGCACCCTTTCTATCCATGGTTATCCATGGGCTCTTAGATACTTGCTCATTTGTGTTTTCAAAAATGGTTTGTTTGCTTTTCAACTGTGGGTTTTAAAAAGTTTCTTTGAAAATTTCAGTTCGACTCCTGTATCGGTCCTCAAGAGTGTTTGAAAAATTGCTTTCGAAAGCTTTTTGAAAATGTGCCGGTGTGAAAAGTATTTTGTTTTGTTTTGAAATTTAGAGCAAGTATCTACGAGAACCTACCTACCCTAAGGAATTCGTCTGTGTAAATGTCCTTTAAAGTAGTGCCATCCCACCATTGAGAGGTAGGTAGCACCACCGTTGGAGGTGTTCGGGTCAATTCGAGGTTCGGGACATGGTGATCACCAGAGCAATAGGAAGACACCTTAGAAGCTACCCTCATGCCAGGTTCCCGGATCATGAGGACTTACTAAGACATCCTCTACTCGACGATCACCTTTCGAGGCAAGGCAACAGTGAGGCGTACCCTAGGGGTGGTGTGTGATTTTGTGTGTCAGATTCATTTGCATTTATCTTGTCATGTTATTGGTGTTCTACGCTTGTTTTTATTTTTGTCCATACATTCTTTCATGCTTTTTGATTAGCAGTTAAAAAGTATTGCAGGAAAAGTAAATTCTAAGCTATTACAAATGGCGCGGGTCCACATCGCCAAAAGTTTCTCGAACCCGATTTGACAGAAAAATAAATAAATAAGGTAAATAAAGATTTAAAAGTGCGAGTAATTAAATACGTGGCTTCGGGAGAGATACATCAATATTTAACGGAATAAAATAATATGCGAATTAATAATTAAATCGAAACGAGGGCGTTGGACCCTTTTTGCAAAGTTAAAATAATGAGGAATTAATTAAAATTAAAAGAAAGAAAGAACTTGTTTTTTTGGTACTTTTTAGTGTTTTAGGATTTAATAGAAAAAAAAATTAATTGAAACTAAATGCTAACTCTAATTCTATTTTATTTTTAATTTATTAAGAAAACGTTGAATTTTAACCTAAATTAACCCTAATTTTTATATACAAATTTAATTATAAAAATAAATATTTGATTATTTAATTATTATGGGAGAAAAATAAAAAGGATGAAAAATTATTAATTAACCCTATTTCTATATTTTTTTTATATATTTTTTTTTATTAAAAGAATTAAAGCTAAAACCTAATTTAAAACTAATTTTATTTACATGCATTTATTTATGAAAATACTAAAAATATTATATTTATTGTTTTTCTCTTCTTTTTTTTTTATGTTTTTTATATTTATGAAAATAAATGATTAATTAAACAAATTAAAAGAAAATAAAATAATAATTGAAAATAAAGAAACAAAATAATAAAAAAATGGAAAGGGTTTGCAAACCTGGGGGTTCAGACCCCAAATAGGAGGTGTTTCCTTCAGCAATTTGGCCCATCAACCCTTAGGCCTGGTGGACTTTTTAGGACACGTACCCCAGCGTTGACTAGAGCTTATGGTGTTCCCCAGACCTGTGCCTTTGATTTGATTCCATTGGACGCGTGTACGTTGGATTCTGAAGGTGTATCATGGAACAATTACGTTGAACCTGCATGTGATTGTTAATTGGAAAATAATATTGAGAAAGTGAAAACCTGGGGCTCGAACCCAGGTCATGGATGTTGCCAGCGTATGTGCCTTGCCACTGAACCAATTGTTGCGCTTTGTATATAATGTAATAAACAAATAATATCAAACAAAGCCAATGCGTTAGTGGATTAAAGCGCGCAAATTCAAAAGAGCCAATCATGGCTGGCCACCACATCATCTTCTTCATGGACCTTGTTTTTCCTGAAATACACAAACAATGAGCAACGGTTTTCTACGCGTTCTCTTAGGCGTGCTACTAAAAAATAGCGATTAGCCCTATGACGCTCATAAATTGAGCGCGAGGGTAGCTTCTTCTTCGTCCAGACACGCTGATTCCATCCCTGGCATCGTGGTTTGCTAATTTTACAAGACCAAGAAACCCCTAATTCGAAATCCTGTAAACCCTAAAAAATAATAATGGTATCTTTGCACATAGCGCGTAATAATCCAATCAAAGCATATGGTTAGCTTGCAAACTTTATTCTAAACACAAAAATAATAATAAAATGTGTTAACAATGCATGTATGATCGAAACTGATTCAGAAATTTTCTTCACCAACTTCCATGGTGATCTTACGTTTTCTTGAGTATGGGGCTTGGGGAATGATTGGAATATGTCCTGTAACCTTCAAGGAAGCTAATGGAATGGAAATCCTGGCTTGAAACCACCTACAAATTAGTTTTCAGTATTGAGTTTTTTGCAAAAAATTCCAAGTTTGATAATGGTTTTTCTGAGCAGCTGCGTGTGTACAAGCATGAGGGTTTGCTTTGTATATATGTGTGGAACAATTAGGTTAAGAAATTTGATCCAAAAAGCTTGGCATTCATGACTTTTGGAAATTTGATTTTCTAGGATCTTTTTCAATCTTTTCCATGTGTTTTTGTACCAATTAAGATCAATTCTCTCCAAATCCTTCCCTATTTGATTTCACACGAATTATTGAGTAGATTACATGTGCAAAAAGATTTGATACTTAGGTTAAATATTTTCCATGCATTTAATTTGATTTAAATGAATTAATATAAATAAAAATTCAAATAAATAAATAAAAAATGAAGAAATACTTCCCTTTGGGCCAAGTGGTCGTGCACATGCCATGGATAATGAATTATGGAAGAAAAATGGGCCCATTAGCAATTTTAGGTCATTTGAATCAATGTTGACTTTTCAAAATATCCAAACATTTCCCAACTTATACAAGGAATAACTTGCTCAATTTTTAAGATTTTCTCATGTTCTTGGACATTTTGGAAAGGTCTTTGAGTCCTCTAACCAATTCCTTTGGTCCCATGTCATTTTGATTTACCAATCTCAAGTTATGGCCTTTGACTTAAAGTCCCTTTTTGTTGACTTTTGAAAATGACCTATAATGTTGAAATTGATAACTTTTTGTGAGAGCATTTCTTGGACTTGAAGTATGAATATGAGTTGTAGGAAATGTCTTCCTCTTCAAAATGAGCTTTGGATGGAATTTTTCTGATAATCCATGTGAAAGTTATGCTCTGGTCAATTTACAGTTGACTTTTTCAACTGTCCAAATAAGGAAACTTTTGCATTTTGATGATTTTTGAGCCAAGCTTTGAGAATCATGATCAATCATTGATCAAATGATGTTTGTGGCTTCAAAATGATATGTTGACCAAAAATTTGAACTTTTGACTGTCAAATGACCATTTTGCCCCTACAGTTGACTGTAGTGCAATTAGGGTTTTGACTATGCAATTTTGTGCTGAATGTCTTGAAACTTGATATGAGGATGCTTGACCATATTTGTAGGCATGTGAGACTTGATTGGATCTTTGGAAACTTCATTTTCTTGATCAGAACACAAACCCTAATCTTGACTGTTTAGGAGACCCTTGACTGTGCAACCCTTGGGGAGATTTTGAAGCTTGACTTGGCAATTTCTTGGAGAATATGGGAGGGAAAATTTTGGGGTACAACAGTTGCCCCTGTTCAATCTTCATAGACCTGAGGATGCAGATTGGCTGACGTGCCTTTCGTAATCCGAGGGTAGAAGATGATTGAACACTATAGTGCCCAGAAATTTGCGCTCACATAGTGGCAGTGTGATGATGGAATGGGCTTATAGATGCCATCTTGACATTGATGAATAGGACAATGGGCTTGTAGATGCCATCTGGATGTTGATCGCGTAAGAGATTCCTTAGCGAGAACCTGCATACCTGCAAAAGAAAAAAGAGTACCTGACACGTTGCAGGAGCTGGTTTTCAGATGCTTGGTATAAATGTGTCCTGACTGGTTACAGGAGCTGATTCTGGAGCTTCAAATGGTGATGAATGAACCAGGGATGGTTACTACCTTAGTATGAACGGTAAGCGAACCTTGGGTGACTTTAACTTCAACAACGCTCGTTGAGAAAATCTTGGTGGGAATTACCATCTTCGCGGTATCGGGAAGAGAACCAGAGGAAATTATAACCTGAAAGGGAATTACATCTCACGCACTGTCGGGGAGAGGACCAAAGGAAATTATAACCTGAAAGGGAATTACATCTCACGCACCGTCGGGGAGAGGACCAAAGGATATTATAACCTGAAAGGGAATTACATCTCACGCACCGTCGGGGAGAGGACCAAAGGATATTATAACCTGAAAGGGAATTACATCTCACGCACCGTCGGGGAGAGGACCAAAGGATATTATAACCTGAAAGGGAATTACATCTCACGCACCGTCGGGGAGAGGACCAAAGGATATTATAACCTGAAAGGGAATTACATCTCACGCACCGTCGGGGAGAGGACCAAAGGATATTAGAACCTCAAAAGGAATTATCACCTCACGCACCGTCGGGGAGGGAACCATAGAAAATTATAATCTCAAAAGGAATTATCACCTCACGCACCGTCGGGGAGGGAACCATAGAAAATTATAATCTCGAAAGGAATTATCACCTCACGCACCGTCGGGGAGGGAACCATAGGGAATTATAATCTCCAAAGGAATTATCACCTCACGCACCGTCGGGGAGGAAACCATAGAAAATTATAATCTCGAAAGGAATTATCACCTCACGCACCGTCGGGGAGGGAACCATAGGAAATTATAACCTGATAACTTCTACTGAGCCTTCATCAGAAAAATCTGTTGGGAGTCGATTTAGCTGGACTAGAGAAGGCCTTGGACTGGATAAGAAATCTTTGGAGTCGATTAACTGAACCGGTCTAGGTCTTGAAATATGATTGAGAATTTAACTGCATCTTTCCTGAAAGGTAGAGGTCAGTCATATGCAATGCATGATATGGATCAAGCAATGATGTTCTCAACATAAATGAGATTTGTATGATATGATGCGTCTATGCATGCTATAATGATGTATGTGATGTTTTAGGAATGTATGTTTTTTGTCTAGGAAAGTAAATCCATGACGGGTGCCGGGAAGTCAATCCTGGGCTAATGTTGAAGAATAAGCTTTTACTCCTGCTGGAGATGATGATTGCAAGAATACCGGTGGGAGAAGATGACTCCGTTGAGGAATAAACTTGGCGAGTGAAAGATTCTGCGGGGAGAAAAGTACTCTAGCGACCATGCTGGGGAGTGATACTCTGTGGGGAGAGAGATGCTTTGCTGAGTTGTTGATAATAGCTTGCTGGGGATATTTTCGTTGTATTGGAAGTGTTGATAGACTTCGCTGGGGGTAAGAGAACTTCGTCGGGGACGCTCTTTCCATGGCTTTTGGCTGAGGATAACCCAATTATATTCTGTTAAGGAAATAACTCTTTAAATAAAGCCGGACAACGCGTTCGTGCTCTGCGAGGGGATAAGCTTCCAGAATCTACTGGGGATAAGCTTACTGCTTGAGGAGATGGATTCCAACCTTCCTGGGGAACTGGGTTGGACTCTCCTGGGGAGATTTTGAACTGTAGGGGAAATGATTCCTTTGAATGTTTGATATGCCACCGGGGAACAATCTTTAGACCAAGACTGCCGGGGATGCTTGTTAGGGATATACATGCTGCTGGGGAAGTATCGAGATCTACGGGAGGATACTCAATTTCCTTGAGTTTTGATAACTCTGCTTGGAGAAGAATGCACTGACTGCTGAATTACTCTCTGGGGAATTAAGATGTACTGGTCGTGTTCTTTAGCTGAACCTACCTTGGTACCTTGGAAGACAGAACAATTAGATTGCTTTAGACAACTCTTTATTGCCCCTGTTTCTAGTGTCACCTGTAATTAATTCTTTGTTTCGTATGCAAATATTTATGAGTTAGCAAATTATTATCAACGCATATATCACAAATTGAACCTTGGACGTTCTTCGCAAGACAAAACAGAAAAAGAAAAATAATGGGCACTTTTAACTGAAAAGTATATTTGTATTGATTTTGAATGGCCTGAAAATAGGCGTTTTGTGTACAAGATGCTGACGTCCTAGTAAGAGAACGCCGCCGAGCAAAAGAGTTTATACAAAATAAAACAGCTGTGTGAAAAATAAATGATCCCACTGGGTTTCAACTCTGCTATTGCCTTTATAACTCCGAGCGTCTCATCACTTGATGACCTTGGTTGAAGGTGAAGCTGACTGATTGATGCCGTCTGAACTTGATGTAGATACCGGATTCTAGATGCAAAGTGATCCAATGAGACATAGTATTACGCTTTTATCCCTAATTTTTGCCTGGACCGCCCTTTCGGGTTTTCAGTCCACCGGGATACCCATTTTTGCCCAAGCCGCCTTTTCAGGTGTTCGACTTGCCGGGTGTACAGATTTTTTTTTTCATTTCATCCCTTCATTTTGCTCGAACCCTTTTGGTTCGCCGGGAAGCCCTAATTTTTGCCTAGGCATGTCAACCTAGCGGGTCTTTTTTATGCGTAGTATCTTTTTACTATGTCTGCATTGGCGGGGTGAGGAAGGTCGTCACCATCCATGTTGGTTAGAATCATGGCTCCTCCTGAGAACACATGCTTAACCACAAATGGCCCTTCGTATGTAGGAGTCCATTTGCCCCTTGGATCACTCTGAGGAAGGATGATTCGCTTGATTACCAGATCCCCAACTCGATATTCCTGTGGTCTGACCTTTTTGTTAAATGCCCTGATCATCCGTTTCTGGTACGTCTGACCATGACAGATAGCAGCAAGTCTCTTTTCATCAATGAGGTTGAGCTGATCAAGTCGTGTCTGGATCCAATCATCTTCGTTCAGATTTGCATCCTTCATTATCCGGAGAGAGGGTATTTGCACTTCGATCGGCAAGACTGCCTCCATACCATAAACCAAAGAGAAAGGAGTTGCCCCGGTTGACGTCCTAGATGAGGTACGGTACCCATGTAGAGAGAACGGTAACATCTCGTGCCAGTCTTTATAAGTCACTGTCATCTTCTGCACGATTTTCTTGATGTTCTTATTTGCTGCTTCTACAGCCCCATTCATCTTCGGTCTGTAAGGAGAAGAATTGTGGTGCTGTATCTTGAACTGCTCGCAGAGCTCAGCGATCATCTTGTTATTTAGATTGGTACCGTTGTCTGTAATAATTCTTTCAGGGACGCCGTACCGACAGATCAGATTATGTCGAATGAACCGTGCCACAACAGTCTTGGTTACCGTAGCATAGGATGCTGCTTCGACCCACTTCGTGAAATAATCAATCGCCACTAGGATGAAGCGATGCCCATTAGATGCCGTAGGTTTAATCTCGCCGATCATGTCTATGCCCCACATTGCAAACGGCCAAGGCGCAGTCAGAACATTCAGGGGAACCAGAGGAACATGCACCTTGTCTGCATAGATCTCACTTATGGCATGTCCTAGAATGTTGGTAGCAGTCAGCTTCCATTGTGGACCAGTAGTATCATGCCCGAAGGATCTTTTTAGCCATAGTGTGTCCACTGGAATGTGTACCAAAGGTCCCTTCATGTAGCTCTTCCATGATCCTTTCTGCCTCAGTTTTATCCACACAACGCAGTAAGGTTGAATCATGGTTTCGCTTGTACAAGATGCCGTTGCTAAGGAAGAACTTTGCCGCGAACCTTCTCAGGAACTTCTTATCATTAATAGAGGCACCTTCAGGGTATTCCTGGGTTTCCAGATATCTCTTTACTTCATGGTACCAAGGCTTCTCAGTCACCAATTCAGTCTCGAGATCGCAACAGTATACCGGTTCGTCCAGTTTCCAGATGATGATCCGGGGAGCCTCATTATCCCATTTGACCTTGAACATAGAAGACATTGTAGCTAACGCGTCCGCCAGCTGATTCTCTTCTCTTGGAAAGTGTTCAAAGGTTATCTCTGTGAAGTGGGGAATCATGGTCAACACACATTCTCTGTAAGGGATGAGGTTCGGATGTTTCGTATCCCACTCTCCTTTGATCTGATTGATCACAAGAGCGGAATCTCCGAAGACACTCAGAAACTTGATTCTTAGGTCAATCGCAGCTTGAAGACCCATGATGCACGCCTCATACTCTGCCATGTTGTTGGTACAGTTGAAACACAGCCGGGCTGTGAGCGGAGTATGAGTACCTTGAGGTGATATGATTATGGCGCCGATACCATTTCCCAAAGCGTTGGAGGCTCCGTCAAAGTGCATAGACCATCGGGATCCTGGTTCAGGTCCTTCATCCGGTCCAGGTACTTCACAATCAGTTACAATCATGATGCTTTCATCCGGAAACTCGAAGTTCATTGATTGATAATCATCTACAGCCTGATGTGCCAAGTGGTCTGCCAATACACTTCCCTTGATGGCTTTCTGGGTTGTGTACTGAATGTCATATTCCGTCAAGATCATTTGCCATCTTGCAATTCTCCCAGACAGAGCAGGCTTTTCGAATATGTACTTTATAGGATCCATCTTTGAGATTAACAAGGTAGTGTGAGTCAGCATATACTGTCTCAGCCGGCGAGCAGCCCATACCAAAGCGCAGCAAGTTTTCTCGAGCAGTGAGTATCGGGTCTCACAGTCGGTAAACTTTTTGCTAAGGTAATAAATGGCATGCTCTTTTCGGCCAGACTCGTCATGCTGCCCCGACACACACCCCATTGAGTTGTCAAGCATTGTTAGATATAGTATCAGAGGTCTCCCTTCAACCGGTGGCATAAGGATAGGTGGTTCTTGGAGATACTCTTTGATTCTGTCAAAAGCAGCATGACATTCATCGTTCCAACGTACTACCTGATCTTTCTTCAACAGCTTGAAGATTGGCTCACAGGTAGCAGTTAGGTGTGAGATGAACCGAGCAATGTAATTCAGGCGTCCTAAAAAGCCTCTGACTTCCTTCTCTGTCTTAGGAACTGGCATCTCTTGAATAGCTTTGACCTTAGCAGGTTCCACTTGAATTCCCTTGTCACTTACCACGAAGCCTAGCAACTTTCCCGATCTTACCCCGAAGGTGCACTTGTTCGGGTTCAACCTCAGCTTGTACAGTTTTAACCGGTCAAACAACTTCTGCAGATGATCTAGGTGCTCTTCCTCAGTCTGGGACCTAGCGATCATGTCGTCAACATACACTTCTATCTCATGATGGATCATGTCATGGAATAAAGCAACCATGGCGCGTTGGTAGGTTGCCCCAGCGTTCTTCAGTCCAAAAGGCATGACCTTGTAACAGAAGGTGCCCCACTGAGTAACAAATGTAGTCTTCTCCATGTCCTCAGGTGCCATCTTGATCTGATTGTAACCTGAAAAGCCATCCATGAAAGAGAACACCTTGTGCTGAGCTGTATTATCAACAAGGACATCAATGTGAGGTAAGGGGAAGTCATCCTTGGGGCTGGCCCTGTTCAGATCCCTGTAGTCGACACACATTCTGACCTTACCGTCCTTCTTAGGTACCGGCACCACATTAGCAACCCACTGAGGGTAAGAAGTCACTGCAAGGAACCCGGCATCAAACTGCTTCATAACCTCGGACTTAATCTTCTCAGACATCTCTGGACGCATCCGACGGACCTTTTGCTTAACTGGAGGGCAGTCTTCCTTAGTTGGCAAGTGATGGACCACAATATCGGTATCCAACCCGAGCATGTCTTCGTAGGACCAAGCAAAGATCTCCATATAATCATGCAGCATTTGAGTCAACCGTTGCTTCACGCTGAGCTCTAGGTTGGCACCAATCTTTACCTCTTTTCTGTCTGCCTCTGTACCCAGGTTTATTGTTTCCACTGGATCTTCATGGGGTTGAATCGCCCTCTCCTCCTGAAGTAACAGATTTGCAAGCTCGCCAGGCACTTCGCAATCATCTTCACCTTCGTCTTCGGCTAAGTTGATCGGATTTTCGAAGTCATAATTGGCAGTAGCAGAGTTGTTATCAGTGAGATCCAGAGTGGATTGGAACCTGTATGAGTGAGTGTGTGTGTAAATACAGCTGTTTTGAAATATATGTAAAGGAAAGAAAGACAGAAAAGGAGCATAAGATTTGCAATGAGAGAAAACGTCCAAGATTTTCATTCATGATATATGAAATGACAATTTATATGCCCTCACAAATGAAACCACGGTGCCTCGGGTAAGACACCGGGCCATAGAGTTTATTTATTGTTTATTACAGATACCAAAAACATAGGAATTCATTACTTAGTAACAAGAGAAACAGATAAGTTGTCTTTTGCACTCCAATTGTCAAGTCCACTGTCGGTTGCCGGGTAGATCCAGCTATCAAACTCAGCTTCATCCACTTCGTCTTCGCCCCCAATAGCATTTACTCCATGAGCAGGTAGGGGAGCTGTCACTACATTAGGCTTCTCAGATTTCCTACAAACTGTACCTCCTTGGCGTCAATAAGATCTTGCAGCCTACTCCTTAATGCCCAACAGTCGTCAGTAGAATGCCCCGGGCTGTCTGAATGGTAAGCACAACGAGCATTCGGGTTGTACTTGGGAGATGCAGTATTTGGAAACTTCGGCGCCTCTCGAACAGTCACTAGATTGGTTGAGAGCAACTGTGGCAGGATCTGCGACAAGGTCATACTTAAGCGGGTGAACTCTCTCCGGGGTCTTTCAGCCCTTTGAGGATTGGTCGGCCGAGGAGCGGCAGCAGGCTTAGCAATCATTACCGCACTGACAGATTGGCGGCGCTCAGGTCTCTCTGATTTCCTGGAACCATATACGGCACTAGCCTCCTTCTTGAAGGGTTTCTTCTCCGAACTGGATGATGCACCCTTCGGAATTTTTCCAGACTTTAACCCAGCTTCAATTCTCTCTCCAGTCAGAATCAAATCAGTGAACCCTGCAGACGAATTCCCAATGAGATGGTTGAAAAACGGCCCAGATAGGGTCCCCAAGAACATGTCTACCAACTCCCGATCAGTCAACGGTGGCTGCACCCTGCCAGCCAGGTCTCTCCACTTCTGGGCGTACTCCTTAAAACCTTCACTTGCACCTAACGACATACCCTGGAGTTGGGTACGTGTGGGGGCAAGGTCGGCATTATATTGATACTGCTTGTAGAAAGCAGTAGCCAACTCCTCCCAGTTACGAACCTTGGTCCCATCCAGCTGATAGAACCATTCGAGATGAGTCCCTGAAAGACTCTCCTGGAAGAAGTGGATCCATAAATTCTTATCCGCAGAGTACAGTTGAATTTTCCGAACATAGGACCTTAGATGCAGCTTGGGACAAGACGCCCCGTCATATTTAGAGAAGGATGGTGCTTTGAACTTCCGAGGAATAATCACACCAGTAGACAAACCCGGATCTCCAAAATCCAGCCCAGGTACCTGTTGAATCTCCATAGCATTCAACCTATCCTCCAGTTGCTTGTATTTGTCTTCTGCAGGAGGGTACTGCTCTTCATCAAAATCAGTCTCGTTGTCGGAGACTACCGGACTAGGAACCCTTGCTTCTGCCTGAGGAGTACTCTTGCCAACAGAAGAACCAGCCTCTTCCTGCTGCAGAGCATTGTCAAACCTACGGCCCGAGTTGAACAGAACAGTTCTTCTCTTCTTCTTCTTCTCCTTCTTTAGGAGCATAGCCTTCAGCTCTTCTTGGCCTTGAGCCAAACCCTTGATTAATTCCTGAAACTGCGCGTTCTGCGCCTGAAGAGCCTTGATGGATGTCTCAGTTGATGACGAGTCGGGATTCATGATGCTGAAATAAACAGCGAAGAACTGTAAGCAACCTGAAAAGAGGAAAAACCTGCTATGCACATGATGTATGAAATGCGTATGAATTATGTTTTCAAAGACAATCGGGAATCAACTTTGTAAACAAAAAGGAACACACTTCATTAGATTCAACTTTGAAACTGAAATTATTCGACAGGTTGCCCTTAGGCGTTACATGAAAGGAAATAATGAAAAGGAAATAAAACTGTAAAAGCACATCTGGAGCTCCTTATTGATCCCATGGTCTCCTCTTCTCAGTATGGATGTAGGCATTCATAGCTCGCTCATTCTCCAACTGCTTTGTCAACTTCTGGATCTTTGATTCCTGCTCGTTGAACTTTTCCCGGTAAGAATCCCGCTCTTCTCGTAGTTGCGACCAAGATCTCTTCAATGTCTCATAATCAGTAGGTATCTGAGGAGGAAGGACAGTTGGAGGAACACCATCTTTGTCAGGACACTCAAGAATGACGGGTCTGACAGCTTCATACGGCATACCTAACTTCTGAGCACGGATGCGAACCCATTTGTAGTAGGCTTCCATAGGTAAAGAAGTCTTTGGCCCTAACTCCTGTGGGTCAGCTTTATGAACCTTGTCGCAAGCCTTGATGAACCTACGACGTAGCTCGTCACTATCCACCTGAAATTCAAAACTGATGTGAGGCACTAACATCTCATGGGGACCTGCTCTTCTTGCTCTTCCAAACTGACGGAGTGCTAGACATGGATTGTAAGAGATCCCTCCTTGGGTACCAATCAGAGGAACATTAGGGTATTCCCCGCATCGATCAATAATAGCTATCTCGTCCAAACCTCTGCAAGTCCAAATGATGTCTTTGTCGGTGAGAGACATTAACCTGTGAGCCCAACCTCTTCCTTCTTGATTCTTCAGTACGAACTTAGGGAGGTGCGAAATAAACCACCTCACCAACAAAGGGATACAACACCATAGGGTTCCTCGTCTTCGGGTAGTACGGGCATGAAGTTGTTGCAAGATGTCACCCAAGAGAGTGGGCACAGGATTCTGAGACATAAAGATCCTTATGGCAGTGACATTGATGAAGTTGTCGGGATTAGGAAACAGGACTAACCCATAGATTAGGAGAGCCAAGATGTCTTCATATGCCCTAAAGTCCAGATCGTTCCAGAAACTGTTAGCTTTACCAATCAGAAACTTGGCCAAGAAACCCTTAACTCCGCTTCTAGTCACCCAGTTGTCTGTTACCTCTTGATGGGTCAAAGGAAGAGCTGCAGCAACATCCTCAAGCCTGAGGGTCTTTTCCCAACCAGTAAAGGGAGTCTGATCCAAGATAGGGATACCAAGCAAATCAGAGAACTCTTCCAGGGTAGGGACCAGCTGGAAGTCTTGAAAGGTGAAGCACTGGTACAGAGGGTCATAGAACTGGGTCAGAACACTCATCAACTGTTGATCCCGCTTTGCAGTGACTAAACTGAGAAGAGAACCATGCCTCTGGATGAAGGAAGTGGTATTTGGAATTCTGCTAACCAACTCCTCAAGCAACTCAGGTGAACGAACAAAGTTGAATCGGATAGTATTCCTTCGCACAGGCATCATGATGTCCTACAAAACAGAGCAAAGGTGAAACCCTCTTGTCTTTGAAATGGTCAGTCCTTATGCAGGATGCATGCAATGCTCATGATGCTATGATGTTATGATAAAGCACACCACATATAGACACAAAGGCAAACATGGTAAGGCACACAAGTCACACAAGGCAAGCCCCTAAAGTTTAGGCCAGCATGAGGTCTAGGTACTACCCTCTTTCAGTTTGTTGGTTCATACCTGTCCTAATCAAAAGTAACCGGGTTCTTAGAGGATCCCAATATCATTGACTACCCTCAATCGGTCATAACTCCAGCATCGCAATCTTGTCTTGCAGCCAGAACCATCACGAGAGTTTAGCCTCAATGGGCGTAGCATACTGCTACAATTCTAAAGGCCAAGTTGTGTCAATTAAGGTTCCAAGGTTGTTGGTGCTTAATGACTCCTTAGACGACCCATATTCTCCTCGTTGCGACACAAGGGATATCGGTACAGACCAAGGTGCCACACCAACGTAGCCACTGCTTCACCTGTGTCGGTCTACGCCGGACAGGTCCCTCACAGCTTATGCTACCTAAACAGGGTATCCCCAGATCCGGGTTAGGATCTATGTAACTCCGATGCAACCCACAATAGTAAAGCAAGCAAATCAATACAATTGAAAACACAGTTATGAAGTAGCCCTAAGGTACACCTCACTTTAAGTTTGTTCCCCAGCAGAGTCGCCAGTTCTGTGATCGGTGGATCTGGAACTGACTGTTTAACGCTGGTTCGTGAAATGTCGCGGAAGCAAGAGTCGCCACCGTCTTTTATTTTCTCCAAATGGAAAGGACAAAAGCACAGAAAAATTCCTTAAAGAGATTGCTCTCGGTTCGGGAGGTAGGTTATAGAAAGGGAAGGTGTTAGCACCCTTTCTATCCATGGTTATCCATGGGCTCTTAGATACTTGCTCATTTGTGTTTTCAAAAATGGTTTGTTTGCTTTTCAACTGTGGGTTTTAAAAAGTTTCTTTGAAAATTTCAGTTCGACTCCTGTATCGCTCCTCAAGAGTGTTTGAAAAATTGCTTTCGAAAGCTTTTTGAAAATGTGCCGGTGTGAAAAGTATTTTGTTTTGTTTTGAAATTTAGAGCAAGTATCTACGAGAACCTACCTACCCTAAGGAATTCGTCTGTGTAAATGTCCTTTAAAGTAGTGCCATCCCACCATTGAGAGGTAGGTAGCACCACCGTTGGAGGTGTTCGGGTCAATTCGAGGTTCGGGACATGGTGATCACCAGAGCAATAGGAAGACACCTTAGAAGCTACCCTCATGCCAGGTTCCCGGATCATGAGGACTTACTAAGACATCCTCTACTCGACGATCACCTTTCGAGGCAAGGCAACAGTGAGGCGTACCCTAGGGGTGGTGTGTGATTTTGTGTGTCAGATTCACTTGCATTTATCTTGTCATGTTATTGGTGTTCTACGCTTGTTTTTATTTTTGTCCATACATTCTTTCATGCTTTTTGATTAGCAGTTAAAAAGTATTGCGGGAAAAGTAAATTCTAAGCTATTACAAATGGCGCGGGTCCACATCGCCAAAAGTTTCTCGAACCCGATTTGACAGAAAAATAAATAAATAAGGTAAATAAAGATTTAAAAGTGCGAGTAATTAAATACGTGGCTTCGGGAGAGATACATCAATATTTAACGGAATAAAATAATATGCGAATTAATAATTAAATCGAAACGAGGGCGTTGGACCCTTTTTGCAAAGTTAAAATAATGAGGAATTAATTAAAATTAAAAGAAAGAAAGAACTTGTTTTTTTGGTACTTTTTAGTGTTTTAGGATTTAATAGAAAAAGAAATTAATTGAAACTAAATGCTAACTCTAATTCTATTTTATTTTTAATTTATTAAGAAAACGTTGAATTTTAACCTAAATTAACCCTAATTTTTATATACAAATTTAATTATAAAAATAAATATTTGATTATTTAATTATTATGGGAGAAAAATAAAAAGGATGAAAAATTATTAATTAACCCTATTTCTATATTTTTTTTATATATTTTTTTTTATTAAAAGAATTAAAGCTAAAACCTAATTTAAAACTAATTTTATTTACATGCATTTATTTATGAAAATACTAAAAATATTATATTTATTGTTTTTCTCTTCTTTTTTTTTTTATGTTTTTTATATTTATGAAAATAAATGATTAATTAAACAAATTAAAAGAAAATAAAATAATAATTGAAAATAAAGAAACAAAATAATAAAAAAATGGAAAGGGTTTGCAAACCTGGGGGTTCAGACCCCAAATAGGAGGTGTTTCCTTCAGCAATTTGGCCCATCAACCCTTAGGCCTGGTGGACTTTTTAGGACACGTACCCCAGCGTTGACTAGAGCTTATGGTGTTCCCCAGACCTGTGCCTTTGATTTGATTCCATTGGACGCGTGTACGTTGGATTCTGAAGGTGTATCATGGAACAATTACGTTGAACCTGCATGTGATTGTTAATTGGAAAATAATATTGAGAAAGTGAAAACCTGGGGCTCGAACCCAGGTCATGGATGTTGCCAGCGTATGTGCCTTGCCACTGAACCAATTGTTGCGCTTTGTATATAATGTAATAAACAAATAATATCAAACAAAGCCAATGCGTTAGTGGATTAAAGCGCGCAAATTCAAAAGAGCCAATCATGGCTGGCCACCACATCATCTTCTTCATGGACCTTGTTTTTCCTGAAATACACAAACAATGAGCAACGGTTTTCTACGCGTTCTCTTAGGCGTGCTACTAAAAAATAGCGATTAGCCCTATGACGCTCATAAATTGAGCGTGAGGGTAGCTTCTTCTTCGTCCAGACACGCTGATTCCATCCCTGGCATCGTGGTTTGCTAATTTTACAAGACCAAGAAACCCCTAATTCGAAATCCTGTAAACCCTAAAAAATAATAATGGTATCTTTGCACATAGCGCGTAATAATCCAATCAAAGCATATGGTTAGCTTGCAAACTTTATTCTAAACACAAAAATAATAATAAAATGTGTTAACAATGCATGTATGATCGAAACTGATTCAGAAATTTTCTTCACCAACTTCCATGGTGATCTTACGTTTTCTTGAGTATGGGGCTTGGGGAATGATTGGAATATGTCCTGTAACCTTCAAGGAAGCTAATGGAATGGAAATCCTGGCTTGAAACCACCTACAAATTAGTTTTCAGTATTGAGTTTTTTGCAAAAAATTCCAAGTTTGATAATGGTTTTTCTGAGCAGCTGCGTGTGTACAAGCATGAGGGTTTGCTTTGTATATATATGTGGAACAATTAGGTTAAGAAATTTGATCCAAAAAGCTTGGCATTCATGACTTTTGGAAATTTGATTTTCTAGGATCTTTTTCAATCTTTTCCATGTGTTTTTGTACCAATTAAGATCAATTCTCTCCAAATCCTTCCCTATTTGATTTCACACGAATTATTGAGTAGATTACATGTGCAAAAAGATTTGATACTTAGGTTAAATATTTTCCATGCATTTAATTTGATTTAAATGAATTAATATAAATAAAAATTCAAATAAATAAATAAAAAATGAAGAAATACTTCCCTTTGGGCCAAGTGGTCGTGCACATGCCATGGATAATGAATTATGGAAGAAAAATGGGCCCATTAGCAATTTTAGGTCATTTGAATCAATGTTGACTTTTCAAAATATCCAAAAATTTCCCAACTTCTACAAGGAATAACTTGCTCAATTTTTAAGCTTTTCTCATGTTCTTGGACATTTTGGAAAGGTCTTTGAGTCCTCTTACCAATGCCTTTGGTCCCATGTCATTTTGATTTACCAATCTCAAGTTATGGCCTTTGACTTAAAGTCCCTTTTTGTTGACTTTTGAAAATGACCTATAATGTTGAAATTGATAACTTTTTGTGAGAGCATTTCTTGGACTTGAAGTATGAAGATGAGTTGTAGGAAATGTCTTCCTCTTCAAAATGAGCTTTGGATGGAATTTTTATGATAATCCATGTGAAAGTTATGCTCTGGTCAATTTACAGTTGACTTTTTCAACTGTCCAAATAAGGAAACTTTTGCATTTTGATGATTTTTGAGCCAAGCTTTGAGAATCATGATCAATCATTGATCAAATGATGTTTGTGGCTTCAAAATGATATGTTGACCAAAAATTTGAACTTTTGACTGTCAAATGACCATTTTGCCCCTACAGTTGACTGTAGTGCAATTAGGGTTTTGACTATGCAATTTTGTGCTGAATGTCTTGAAACTTGATATGAGGATGCTTGACCATATTTGTAGGCATGTGAGACTTGATTGGATCTTTGGAAACTTCATTTTCTTGATCAGAACACAAACCCTAATCTTGACTGTTTAGGAGACCCTTGACTGTGCAACCCTTGGGGAGATTTTGAAGCTTGACTTGGCAATTTCTTGGAGAATATGGGAGGGCAAATTTTGGGGTACAACACCTAGATTTTGGCGTCCACTGAAACTACTACCAGCAACAAACCCCCTCTAAAGATGGCTTTTTTCAAAGACGCCAGAGCGGTGGTTGAAGAAGGTGGGTATACCAACTGGGGAAACTCCCTGATTTTACTCACAAAACTGACAAGGTTGGTTTGGGCTTTACTTCAGGAGCTCAAAGGGCTATTCGATGCGCTCGAGTTGGAGGACCTCCCCTACGCATCAGCAATCATGGAATTAATGCCATTGAAGACATTGAGGAAGACTCTGGCATTGATAGCTGGATATACCCGACTACAACCGGTGGACCGAGTAACTGGACGGCTAGGGATTTTATACCAGTTTCCTTTATTCCGCAGTAATTGTCTTACTTGTTTTTCTAAAGTTTGTAATAAATAATTTGAACTCTACAGCCTTGTGTCTTGCCCGAGGCACATTGGTTTTGTTTGTGAGGGCTAGTATGTGTCATTTCATATATCATCAATAAAACATTGGATGTTCTCTGCATACATTTTTTTCACTCTCTGTTTTTCTTTTCTGCCTCTATTTTTATAGCTATACTCTTACACACACTCACGTATCAAACTGCAGATCCATATCCACTCTGGATCCCATTGATAAAATTTTTGTTATTGCCAGTTATGATATCGAAACTATGATCAACCAAGTCGAGGACGAAGGTGAGGACGATTGTGAGGTGCCTGGAGAGCTTGCTAGACTGTTACAGCAGGAAGAAAGGGCTATACAGCCTCACGAAGAGCCAGTTGAGACGATAAACTTGGGCACGGAGGAGGACATAAGTGAAGTCAAGATTGGTGTAAATCTGGAGACTAAGATCAAACGGCGGTTGATGCAGATGTTGCACGACTATGTTGAGATCTTCTCTTGGTCATATAAAGACATGCCTAGTCTAGACACTGATATTATGGTACACCGTATGCCGACTAAATAAGATTGTCCTTCGGTTAAATAGAAGGTCCTCCGTATTCGCCCTAAAATGTCATAGAAGGTCAAGGCAGAGGTCATGAAGCAGTTCGACGCAGGGTTCTTAGCTGTCACCTCCTATCTGCAGTGGGTTGCTAATGTCGTTCCGATACCTAAGAAATATGGCAAGGTACGGACGTGTGTGGATTACAGGGACCTGAACAGGGAGAGCCCCAAGGATGACTTCCCGCTTCCCCATATTGACGTTCTGGTTGACAACACCGCGCAACATAAAATCTTCTCCTTCATGGATGGTTTCTCTGGCTACAACTAGATCAAGATGACTCTTGAAGACATGGAGAAGACAACCTTCATCACACAATGGGGCACCTTATTTTACAAGGTGATGCCTTTTGGGTTGAAGAATGTTGGGGCAACTTATCAGCAAGCCATGGTCACCTTGTTCCACGATATGATTCACCACGAGATAGAGGTTTATGTTGATAACATGATTGCCAGGTCTCAAACCGAGGAAGAGCACCTTGATCATCTACAAAAGTTGTTCGACATGTTGAAGACATAGAAGCTGAGGTTGAATATGAACAAATGCACCTTCGGGGTAAGGTCTAGAAAGCTTCTGGGTTTCATCGTCATTGAAAAAGGTATTCAGGTAGAACCTGCAAAGGTAAAGGCCATACAAGAAATGTCGGCTCCCTGCACAGAGAAAGAAGTTAGAGGTTTCTTGGGATGCTTGAACTATATTGTCAGGTTCATTTCACATCTGACTGCTACTTGTGAGCCCATCTTCAAGCTTTTGAAGAAAGATCAAGTGGTAAGTGGAATTACGAATGCCAGACTGCCTTCGAAAGGATCAAAGAATGTATCCAAAAACCGGCAATTCTGATGCCTCCGGTTGAAGGAAGACCTTTAATACTATTAAAAGCGAATGATCAAGGCTTTTAACAAGAAAGTCAGACGTCAAGAATATCAAGTCGGGGATCTGGTAATCAAGCGCATCATACTGCCGCAAGGTGATCCCAGGGGAAAATGGACTCCCACCTACGAAGGGCCATTTGTGATTAAAAACATTTTCACGGGTGGAGCCATGATTCTAACCACCATATGGACGGTGACGACCTTCCTCACCCTGTCAATGCAAACATAGTGAAAAGATACTACGCATGATAAAAGACCCGCTAGGTTAATTGGCCTAGGCAAAAATAAGGGCTTCCCGGTGAACCAAAAGGGTTCGGGTAAAAGTAAGGGATGAAAATGAAAAAAATCTGTACACCCGGCAAGCCGAAAACCTGAAAAGGCGGCTTGGACAAAAAAAGGGTATCCCGGTGGACTGAAAACCCGAAAGGGCGGTCCAGGAAAAAGTTAGGAATTTGAAGCGTACCACTATGTCCCATTGGATCACCTTGCGATCAGACTCAAGTATCAACTGTCATGCTCGAACGGCATCGATCAATCGAATCAGCTTCGGACAAGCAGCAAAGTGATAAGACGCTCGAAGACATAGGGGCAATAGCAAAGTTGGAACCCAATTGGATTGTTGCACATAGTTGTGTTATTTTTTACCCAACATTGTATAGATTCTATTTTTACGGCGGTGTTCTCTTACTAGAGCGTCAACCTCCTTGTACAAAAATTCCTATTACAGGCCAACTTCGAAAATCAATACAAATCATTTTTACAAAATCGTGTATTTTTCCTTTTCTGTTTTGTTTTGCGAAAACGTCCAATTATTTATTCTTGACATATGCATTTGAATATGATTGCTGCTCATAAATATTTACGTAATAAACGAAAAGACAATTGCTCGTAACTTAAGAAACAGGGGAAAAAACAAGAAATGTCAAACCTGTCAGTTACTCTGTCCAGCAGGTACTGAGGCATAGACAACTTTGAAATATAATCATCAGTACATACAACCTCACTCCCCACAGAGTAAAAGAAATCAAGGCACTTGATATCAGCTTTCCCAAAGCAGGAAGTAAATCTCCCCAAGCAGAGTTCATTTCTCTTAATACAGAAATTCAATCCCAGACAGAGCCTATTACTTCAGCTACGAAAATTCACCTTCCAAATTATTCCCCGCAGAGCTACTCTCAAACAGAGTCTCTCCCTGACAGGAATATTCACAAACAACAAAGGGTAAATCTTCAGCACAGTCATTTCCACTCACCATCCCCAGCGGAAGTAGAAGAACCACAAGTCTCTACAATAGTCAGGAATGCTATACTCTCCAGCAGCAGTCAGGGATTTAGTTTCCCAGACTCGGACATGTCCCCAATAGAATTTCATGTACATACATCATGACATGCACATACATATCATATCCAGCATAATATCATTTATTTTGAGATCATCCCACAAGGAATTTCATGCATCACACATATAATTAACCCTGTTATCTTTTCAGGAAAGACAATTATCACCAACAATTCCAGCAGTTATACATGTCATATCTACAGACAGCTAATGGAAAATTAGTTCCCGAAGATCAAACGGGTCAACTATTCTATATAACCAAAAATGAAGAAACCCTACTACCCAGGTGCCTTCTCACAGCCCCACTATCCAGGCTCTCATCTTGAAGAAACCCTACGACCCAGGTTCCTTCCCACAAGCCCTACTACCCAGGCTTTCATTTCGAAGTAACCCTACGACCCAGGTTCCTTCTCACAAGCCCTACTATCCAGGCTCTCATCTTGAAGAAACCCTACGACCCAGGTTCCTTCCCACAAGTCCTACTATCCAGGCTTTCATCTCAAAGTAACCCTATGATCTAGGTTCTTTCCCACAAGCCCAACTATCTAGGCTTTCATTTCGAAGTAACCCTACGAACCATGTTCCTTCTCATAGCCCTACTATCCAGGATCTCATCTCGAAGTAACCCTACAAACCAGGTTCCTTCTCATAGCCCTACTATCTAGGCTCTCATTTCGAAGTAACCCTACTATCCAGGTTCCTTCTCCCTTATCTCCAGGCAACAGTTCACAACATTGTAATACCTGAACCCGACCAGATACGGTGAATTTCACATTTCCCTAGTAAGCCGTTGTGCAGCATGGATCCTAACCAGATATGCAGTGTACTCCCACCTCCTCAACCAGGAGTTAATTCCCCAACAGAGTAATGGACAATCTAAGCTCCTATACTCTATTTTCTCAAACGTAAGTCAATATTCCCTAGTGAAGTCCTCCTCAATGACAAGTACAGGAATTCTCGCAAAGGAATATCTTATGCAACTGATATCCTTTCTGGATGGCATCTTTAAGACCATCTCCGACGAATCTCCGTATTCTTCTAAATGGAATCTATAAGCCCATTCCCGATATTACCGATCAATATTACTTCATGCGAGTGCAAATTTCTGGGCACTCTAGTGTTCAATCATCTTTCACCTTCAGATCACGAAAGGAAAACCAACCAATCTACATCCTCAGGTTTAAGAATATTGAACAAGGGCAATTGTTGTACCCCAAAATTTTCCCTCCCATTTTACCTTTAAACATACTCATTGAATTCCTCAACTTGCCCAAAGATGCCCAAGGATTGATCAGACAAATGCTCTCCTAAGACAATGGACCTCAAACTAGGGCTTCCATTTGCATCAAGATGGGTGCATTCCCAAGGTCTCAAATCTTCTCCATGGTCTTAATATGTTGTCAAGATTATCCATGTCAAGTTTCATGCCTTGCACAAGAAGTTTGCTCAGTCAACTACTCAAATGCCTGAAAATCAACTATGTTAGGTCAAAAGTCAACTGTGGTCCACATGCAGTTAAACTTCAAGATTTTTGGTCAAAATCAACATTTTGAAGTTATATCCATCATTTTATCAAGGGTTGATCATGATTCCTCAAGAAAGGCTCCTAATTCATCAAAACTCAAAAGTTGCTAAATTAGGGTTTCTTAGGAAAAAAGTTAACCAAAATTTAACCAAGCATAACTTTCTCATAGTTTATCAGAAATTTCCCATCCAAGGATCATTTTGAAAATAATTCAATTCCCTACAATTCATCTTCAGTCCTCAAGTTCAATAAATGCATTCATGGAAAGATATCAACTCAGACATTATAGGTCATTCCAAAAAGTCAACAAAAACACCTTTTAGGTCAAAGCTCCTTACATGAATATGGAATATCCACTTGAGATGAAACCAAAGAGGTTGCTTAGGGGACATCTTAAGCTTTCTAAAAAGTCCAAGAACACCCTCTTAGGTTCAAAATTGAAAGAGATATGCATTGTCAAAGTTGGCCATTTTTGGATAATTGTCAAAAGTCAACATTGCCCAAAATTGCATTTTTTGGCAAATGGGCCTAACTTTTTATGCTTGCATCTTACTTTTAACAAATTACACGACTCAAACAATCTTCCATATTTTATTGACTTTATTTATTTAGTTTATCTTGATTTTAAACATTTAAAAATCAAATTAAATCAAATAAATGATATAAAATATGGAAGATTTGTTTTTTGATATGATTTTGAATAAAATGCAATCCATTTATGCTGCCAAAATAGAATCAAATCGTGCCAAGGTTGATTGGAGTGAGAATGGAATGATTTAGCTTGATTTGGAAAGAAATAATGCAAGGTTGGAATGGAATCAAATCTTAATAATTGGCAAGGATTTGGAGCTTTTTTGTTAACCTAATTCAAAGAGATACATATACATAACACATCCCAAGCATAAGAGGGCAGAAGAATCGTGTGAAACGGAAAGAGCAACTTGTGTTTTTTTGTCAAAAAAAATCTCAATCGGAATTCCAGATTACAACCACTCTCAAGGAGGTTTAAGGATTGTAATACATTCCTGGACATCTCTGGAAGCTTTTCCAATCCTTGCCAAGCTCTGAAGCATCATGAATCACGCTCCATACCATCACGGTTTGACACATTTTTTGATTTCGATTACGTGCAAATAGGCTTTTTCCATGTAGTTTAATCATGTATCCTGGTTTTCCATAAGGATTTGATGCTTGTTGAATGCTTTAGTTAAGTTTTGAGTGCAGGGAAGGAAGATAGCCATTACTAGGGTTTCCAAGCTTTGTTTTGGGGCTTCCCTATATAGGTGAAATTAGATTAAATCATGGGCACTATTGAACCCAGGGCATGATTTCTGACCGTCCTGTACCTTTGGTTTACATTTATTTGGATTGTGTTGCGTTTTCAATTATTGCAGGTTTGTAGCAACGCACAAGAACCGTCATTATAGCTTATAGTGACGAATTCGTTCGTAGGTAAAAGCCTAAAATTAAAAACAACACTTCTGAGAAGAAGATGAAGGCGTGGCAACATCCCCCTGGCCTATTTGAAATTGGCGCGTGTTTCTGGGCAATGTACTTTATTTCAATTATATATTATTTGCTTTATTATATTTACAAATAGAACAGCTAGCACAGATGGTGGAAGGACGCGCCTATGAAGCAAACGTCCTGGGTTCGATCCCAGGCGTGTGCTTTTATTATTTTCTTGACATTCTATTGCATATTCAGTGCATCCCTCTTCTATCTGCCCATCATGCGCTCCAAACTTTAGCCATTGGATCCATCCAGCCACCAGATCCAGCGTGTATCAAAAGCTGCACATGGTGAAGCCCAGACAAAAGCCATACTGAATCACACGCAAAGAAAATTGGGCCAGCTATTCTGGGCCTAACAAGTTCAACTCCACACCCCCTTATTTGCTTACAACATCAGGCCCATCTCCTCAATTTTTCTATTCTTTCTACTTATCTTTTTCTTTTAATTTATTATTTTAATTACTTTCAAATAAAAATCATTTTATTAATTAAATCATAAAATCAGAAAATTACAAAAAATATTAGATTTAGTTATTTTTTTCATAAAATATTTATTTGCATTTAATTAATTAGTTTAATTAGGTTAACTTAAACATTTTTTTGTAATTAAAATTTAATAGAAATTAGGTTTAATTTGCAATTTGCAACTATTTTTCTCAATAAAAAATATTAAAAAAACATTTTTAATTAATTAGATTTCTTAGGTTCTAATTTGTTCCCGTTTTAACTTTCGCGCGTGTCTTTACTTTCATTATTTTTATTAATTGTTGTAATTGATCTGAGTTTGTAATAGTTAATTAGGTTTACTATTTCGCGTTTATCTTTTTTCCCAGGTTTTTTTGATTATGTAATCCCCTCCCCAAAGCCTTGTAATAGCTAGGGTTTTAATTTCTCGCTTTTAATTTCTGCAACTATTAAAACTGCTAGATGTATGAACAATAGGCTTGCATGCAAAAGATAAATCAAATTAATACAGTAGAAAACCCTAATCGTGCAAAGATAATTAATTGGAAAAAAAACACACTTGCACATGCTCACTCCTAGGGTTTCCCCCACTTGGTTGCCTCGGAAATAATGGTCGTGTCCCTCGAACGTAGGGATACCTTAGCAATGACCCGCGATTCAAAATCTTCATAAAGATCATAGTCCCTATTTGTCCCTCGAGTTGCCTGCGAATTGATCTTATGACGATAGTCCCTTCGAAGTGCTAAGGTATCTTTACTTGTTGCCTTCAGAGACCATTTCATCCCTTCGAACATCCCTTTACAAGTCCAACGACGGAGCTACCTACTCCTTAAATAGTAGGATAGCGCTGTCTAAAAGAAACGAAAACGAACAGACTTTTTTCGAGTAGGTAGAAATCTTAAGTACTTTCTCAAAATAAAAACTTTTACACCAACACTTTCAAAAATAATTTTCAAAATAACTTTATCACACACTTGAGGAACGATACAAGAGTTATCACGAAGTAAACAAAACTTTTCAAAACAAGCACACACAAGCAATTTAAAAAAAAAAAGAGCAAGTACCTAAGAGCCCGTGGAAAACCACGGATAGAAAGGGTGCTAACACCTTCCCTTTCTATAATCTACCCCCCTTACAAAGAAATACTCTCGAAAAAAGGTTTTTACTGTTTTTTTTCCTTTCCTTTGTTGGATGAAATAAAAGTCGGTGGCGACTCTTGCTTACCGCGAAATTTGCGAACATAAAATGCAAAACCAGTATAACAGTCGGTTCTGCCACCGTATCACAATTGTGGTAATGTAGATTTCAGGGTTAAGCAAAAGATTATGGAGATTACAAATTTTGAAGAAGGTGTTCCCATGTTAATTTCCTTGGCCTAATTGATAAGATTGTGCAGAGAATTTGGCATTGGAGCTCAAGGTTGTTGAGCTTTGCTGGGAGAACTCAATTAATACAAAGTATCATCTTCGCATGAGAAACTTCTAGATTAATTGCTTGTCTCTTCCCAAGCAAACTATTAAGCGTATAGATGTTATTTGTCGAACTTTCTTGTGGACAAGAACTGGGGTTATAACTACAAAATCCCTTGTTGCATTGGCTAATGTTTGTACCCCTAAAACTAAAGGTGGCTTGAACATTGATTCTCTGCAGATTTGGAGTAAAGCTTACCTTATTCGTTATCTTTGGAATCTTAATGGTAAAGTTGACAGTATGTGGATAAGTTGGATCCATAGTTATTACCTAAAAGGTGTTAATGTTATGTAGGCTTAAGTCAGATGTTCGCCTTCATGGATAATCAAAGGGATATTAAGCCTGAGAGAGGAAGTTAATGGTATGAAAGGTTGGCAAAACATGCTACAGCAAGATTGATATTCTACAAGATCTTTGTATAGAGCATTCTTTGAGCAGTGTGTGGATGTTCCATGGAAGAATGTGATGTATGGTAACTCTACTAGAAGGAAATATATGCATAATCTTTGACTGCTTTGTCACAGGAAGCTACTCACTAAAGAAAGATTGCATAGATTTAGTATGATAGATCATAATGCTTGCTGCTTCTACGGGGAGGTCGAACCAATGGATCATTTTTTCGACTGTCCTGAAACTAAAGAGATCTGGGAAAAAGTTCTCCATTGGATTAATAGAGATCATATTCCCCAAAGCTGGACTGAGGAAATCAGGTAGATTATTGATGAGTGTAAAAGGAAGAGCTGGCAAGCGAGAATTATGCAGTGTTCTTTAACTGAAACAGTTCATGAGGTATGGAGATTTCTTAATTAGAAATGATTTGGTGAAATAACTTGCAAGCAAACGATTATTAATAGAGTTATTGATGCCATTGTATATCGCTGTTGGATAAGCCAAGACTTAGTAGTCATGTTAGTAATTTGCTTCTGCCGTAGGTCTTAGGTTTCTTTCCTTGCTGATGTTTGTTGATTCGCTGTAGTTGGACCCATTCGAGGTCACTTGTTCCTCTTTGTTTTTTAATTCAATAAAGTTTTTTTTAAAAAAAATACTATTTTATTACAACATTCTTAATGTTTGATTACTATTTAATTTCTATTTTTAAAATAATAATAATAATAACAATTAATTATACTATTTGGTTAATATGAAAAAAATTGTTGTCATTATTTACTATTTTTAAATAATTGTTGTATTTCTACTTATGAGCTACATGCAATTGACTTTCATTTGTGTTGAACTAATATTTGCATGCAAATCAATATTATATTCCTTTTTTAGGAAAAATTAATGTTTTAAAAATAGGAATAAGTGAGGGTATTATGTTATTGGTATATTAGTTGAACCAATTAAGTTATTGTTCGAATTGTAAGACTAAATTAAATTAAATTAGATAAATTGATTGAATAAATCAATCTATGTAACAAAACTATATAGTTATTAAATCGATTGAATCAGATGACTCGATCTCGAAAAATTTTATGATATCTACAAATTTTCAAAATATCATAATTTTACAAGTTCATTCATTAAATTTAAATTATAAACATAGTTATCACAAACAATAAAATAGTATAAAATACAAATCTAAATAAATTTTGAATCTAATAAATTAGTTCTATGGAGTGAAATGTATTCTAAATAAAATTTGGACAAATCCTAATAATATTATTTTTAATTTTTAATTTTTATTTATCAAAGCGACGTCGTTTTGTCAGAAAAGAAGTAGTTAACCCGTCGATTACCAAAACCGCATTATCTCTGGTTTTTATAGATTTTGGTTGGTCCTAGCTGATTTTCACTGGTTCATTAGCTTACCCGATCCAACAACCGAATCAGACCGGTAACTCTTCCAACTTCCAGTCTGATCTGATTTTTAAAACAGTGGAACAAACTGAATTTTCACTACTACATAAATGGGATACCACAATGTCTGACTAACCATTGTGAGGTAAGAGATAGTTGTACGTATGATGTTTTCCACCACAGTTGTGCGACCGTAATTATAAGTCAAGTCGCACGTAACCTATCACAACAATTATTTTAAACAACTGTTGTGATACACTTTAATACATAACATTTAACAATGGTTGTGCTAAATGATCATTGTGATAAATACACCGAGTTTATTATAAATTAAGTGGAATGTTTATTTCATCAGTGCTCACTAAACATATAACTATTCAATTTTATCTAGAATATTATAATATGACAAATTAAGTTATATTAGAAGAACGAGTTACACGCTCAATGTTAAACAGGAATTCTTCAGCTCCTTGTCTGCATTTTACTCTTTAACTGTTAGAACTTGTTTTAATGCTCCTACTTCTTCAACCCCCATTCCTTCATCTCTAGTTTATTTTGCAATATGTTATTTATTTTACAAATAAAATTAGAGGTGGAGGAAGGGGAAGTTGGAAAATTAGAAGCATTAAACCAAATTCTTACGGTTAAAGAGCGAAATGCAGATAATGGACTTAAGAATTCTACTCTAGAATTGAATGTGTAACTTGCTTTTAAATATAACTTTATCTATCATATTATAATTTTTTAATATAACCCGAAAAGTTATATATTCGGTAAGATGTTGGAAAAACACTCAAATCACATATGATATAATAAACTCATCTTTTAAAAATCATTAATAACAATATTCATCAACGATAAACCTTAAACAACATACAACTTTCATATATAACAAAAATAATATCAACTAATAAAATGTGTCAGAAACGTACTTGTTTCATAATGGCATCCAAAATGAAAGAAAAAGAGGATGAAGCTGAAGTGAGAGCATAAATCATGGGTTAGTTTTGAGTAGATGTTATTATGGGTCTTTCACACAAGTTTTCAGTGCTCAATTTAGCTTCATCCTCGTTAATTTTTTCATTCACATCCATACCTACAAGTCAAATATACAAAGTTCAAACATTATGAAACAAACTATTAAAATAAAAACAATAATAGATAAAAAGATTTTGAAACATAAACTATTGTGAAGACGAACCTGTAAGGTAGCTATTTTATAAGATTTAAAGAAGACGAGTTTGATGCATACGTTTTGGGTTTCAATATGAGTGAGACGAGTGGCATGGATGTTAGGGTTTTGATTTGAGAGAGTCGACTGAAATAGATGTTAGAGTTTTCTTTTGAGAGAGACGAGTGAAATAGATATTAGGATTTTCTTTTAAAAGAAGCGATTGTTATGTACTGAAGCGGGAGATAATTTTGCTTATATATATATATAAATTTGTAACACCTTTCATCATGGTTAGGAGACAAAAATGTTTTCACTTTACACCACAGTTGACTAAAAGAACCATGGTAATATACAAGGTCAAGTCCATTTTGTCACGATAAATAGAAAACTGTTGGTGTTAGGATTCGAACCTTTTCACTCCAGGTGCATTTCACTATGGTTGTTAACTATGAACGTAGTGAAAATGTATTTTAATAAATACAAAAAAAAAAACGCCAAAAAAATGAATTATTACTACAGTTAACAGAAAGGTCGTTGTAATATTGTGTTATAAAAATTCTATTTTGTAGTAGTGTTTGTAAATAATCAAAACTAATTAATTGAAAATCAACCAAAGCACATAATTTTAGTCAATGACAAAATTCTAATTAATTAAAATAAATAAAAAAATAATTAGATTTATCATTGTCTCTACATAATTAAAAAAAAGAACAAGGTTATCTAATTGTCTTTAAATAGTTAATGAAAAATAACAAATAATAAAATAGTGACGACAACAACAAATATATATATCTAACATGTAAAAATTTATCACAATTGGTAAGTTAAGAAAATTTTATGTAAATAATTATTTTTTTCAATTTTATTTCCGTAATAGCCATCATTTTTATATATATGTCTCAAAATAATTGATTTTTAAACAAAAAAAATGAAACGAAGAGATGTCATCAACTGAATTGATAAATGTATGTGGTGTAGTCAATTTAATTAGCGACTCCATGTATTTCATAAGAGGTGTCACCAATTGAATTGAAGACACTGTACAAGACCTAAGTGGTGACACCTCTTATTTTTTAAATGAATGCACCAATTCAATTGACGACACCTCTTATGAAATGCATGTAGTTGTCAATTGGATTGGCTACATCACTTTGTTCCAATTTTTTGTTTGAAAGTGTGTTACTTTAGGAAATAAGTGAAAATGTGGTTAGTATGAGATTAAAATTGAAAAGGATGGCTATTTGCATAAAATTTTGTACGAGTGTATTTTTTTCTATTGTCCCCTAACTCCAAATCTATCAAGATAATAAGACATTAACAGCCTCTAGGTGAAGAGAATTTAATGTGGCACCCCCAACTTATACCTAGAACTCTCACACATTGAATGAATTTACTATATTATCTTTCACAACTTTAAAATCATATTTTCAAATTCTCTAAAAACTTTTGTATTTTTTAAAAATTGCTAGGTGATACCGAAAATTTGCAAATTCATACCGAAAATTTAATTAAAAGTAACTTTGTTTTAACTTTCATGATTTTATATATGCAATGTTACAATTTTTGATAAAAAATCCTAAATTTCATGAGTTTTTATCAGAATTTTGAAATTTTTTTATAAAAACTCATGTATTTATACCGTGAATTTTAAAAACGTTGGAATATAGGTATGAGTTTCTACCAGAAATTTCAAAATTCCAGATAAAAACTCATACACTTATACCTAAAATTTTGAAAATGACGGTAGCTCAATTTTTTTAAAATAGTATCGAAAATTTTGAAATTGTCGAAAACAACTGCAATATACCAGAACTTTTGAAATTTCTAATAGTTAATTGATATTTGAATTTTTTTAGTTAGGATCAGGGGAAAGGACATGAGTATTGTAGGCAGGATCACATATAGTAGAGGATGTCATATGGACACTGTAATACGATGGGAGAACTGACTTGGGTGTTTTACGTTTGATCGTAATTGTTACGAATAACAAGAGTCACCACCGACTTTTCTTTTATACAATAAAGGAAAGGGTGAAAAGAACATAAAGATCTTTTGAGAATTTTCTTGAGTTCGCGGGGTAGGTTATGAAAAGGGAAGGTGTTAGCACCATTTTCATCCGTAGTTATCTACGGGCTCTTAATTGCTTGATCACTCTAAAATGTTGTGTTTGTGTAAGTTTGAAATTTTTTTGAAAACACCTTCGTTCGGAAAACTTTGCAATGATTCTCGTATCGTTGAGAATGGATACAAATTGTTGATTTTGAAAATATTTGTTGAAAACGGAATGTTTGAAAAGATGTTTGTTTTTGAAAGTGTGAGGTGTGAAAATGGTTTTTTTGTGAGCATGCAATTACGAGCAATCTACCTACTCAAAAAGTCTTTGTTATTTTCCTCCTCCTTTAGATAGTGCTAGTTTACCATTGGTTGGTAAGGAGCCATATCATTGGATGTGAGGGACGGGTGTGGGTCATTGTACAGTCACATAAGGAAACTTTTAAGGTGTTTTAGTGTTGTACCCTAAAATTTTCCCTCTCATTTTTCTCAAGACATTCTTTCGAGGCTTCTCAAATACCCAAGACACTCAAGGGTTAACTAGTCAAGATGCACCTCCTAAGCCAAAGGCCTACAACTAGGGTTTATAGTTTCTCAAGTAAATTCGGTTGCAAAGGTCTCAAGTGGCTCCCATTGTTATTCATAGGTCCTCAACAAGGTTAATGTCAAGTTTCAAGCCCTACATCACAAGTTTGCTCAGTCAATGACTTAGATGATTTAAAGTCAATTGTATTGGTCAAAAGGTTAACTATGGTCAACATACAGTCAAACTTCAAGATTTTTGGTCAAAATCAACATTTTGAAGTGATATTCATAATTTTATCAAGGGTTGATCGAGATTCCCCAAGGAAAGCTCTCAAATCATCAAAAGTCAAGAATTCTCAAGTTAGGGTTTCCTTAGGAGAAGTCAACTGAACTTTGACCAGGCATAACTTTCACATACTTCATCAACTTTTCCCCATCAAAAGCTCATTTTGAATAAAATTCAATTCTCTACAACTTTTCTTTAATCTCAAGTCCAAAAAATTCTTCATTTGGAATATATGAGCTCATATATTATAGGTCATTTTCAAAAGTCAATAAAAGACACTTTTTATCAAGGCATCTTACATCAAGATAAATCTTCAAAAGCAAAAATGATAAATATAAATATTATAGAGGACAACATGAGCTTTCCAAAGAGTCTAAGGTCATCTTCAAAATATGAAAATTGAGAAAGTTATGAGTTTCACAAGTTAGGAGATTTTGAAGAAATTCATGAAGTTCAAATTGGGCAATTTTGAAACTTTGAGATAATGAGCCTAATTTTTGGTGTTCAAACATGATTACCAAATATTATAGGACTTTTAAGTTCACTCCCACCATGTATTGAGTTTTCCTATAATTTTATTTTTATTTTGTTTTTATTCAAATAAATACAAAGTAAAATTGAATAAAGTATGAAACCAATGGGCTAGCGCTTGGGTTGTTTTTTTTAAGGCCCATACAACATGAATATATCTTGTGAAACTTGCCAAACACGTTGCAAGCTTAAATATGGAAAGAACATCTTAAATTTGGAAATATTTCAAAAAAATTATTTTGGTTTTATGAGAGCTTTCATGAATGGATTCTTTACCATATTCATATCCCTCTATATAAAGACATGCAATCAGAAGCAATGGACCAGGCATATATTGCTGCAAGAACACTCTTCCATAATTCTCAAAATTTTCTCAAAGTTGTAAAATTTGTATCTCCATTCCCAGGAGGTTATAGTCCAAACAAGTGACTAAATCACGTTCCTGAAGCTTCCAGGAGTCGAACCAAGCTCGTAATCAAGTCCTTTCACGTCCAGAACACCATATCCGATTGTACCGGTTCTACGTAAAAAATGCTAAACCTTATCTCTTAAATCATGTATTGTTAATCGATTTAATGTATTCATGCGCATTTGTGATCAATTTTAGGACACGTATGACATAATGCAAATGAACTTTAATGCTTAAAACATAGGTTGCCATTGTTAGGGTTTCAGAGTTGTTGAGTGTCGATCTGGGCGTTACAAGGACCTTCAGCCCAAACCAATTCCAAATTCAGATTCAGGGAGATTTTTTAAGGGCGATAGGGTTGTTTTAGATCTTTAATGGTTATTATTTTGCAGGAATGGTTTTTGAGCCAACCAGGGAAGACAACCAGAAGGTTGACTCCGGTGGCTGACTCCAGTCGAAGGCGTGGCATCCCCTTAGTGGCCCATTCAAATGTTCCAGCGTGCGTGTTTTGATTTTCAAATATTTGAGTTTCATAATATTTATATTTGTTTGTATTAGAAACAACGAATGAGCAACTGGCATAGATGGTAACGCGTGTACTCTTAAGGCATACCTGCCCCATATTCTGGGTTCGATCCAGGCGTGAGGGATTTTTATTTTTTATATTTTCACATTACTGATCAAGTACCTAGCAGAGCCATACGCGCACAGTGCGCTCCACTTCCTGACCACCAGATTCCATCACGCCGGATCCAAGGCCTCAAAAGGCGCATTCCATGGTACACTCCCAGAAGCGTCCCCTACTGAATCAAACGCATTTCCTGGGCTCAATTGTGTTTGGGCCTAGAAGATTTTGTTTATTGCACCTCTTAACGTTTTTTTTTGCAGCAACCCATTTACATTTCTTTTTTTACTTTATTGTTTCATTTTCTATTTTATCTTTTTCTTTTTCTTTTAATAACTAACATATTTCAATAAAAAAATCATAAAAATTAAAAAAAATTAGATTTAGGATTAATTAATTAGATTTATTTTTATAATGAATTAACTAATTTAATCATTTTTGAGTTTATTTTGTTAATTAAAATTGGTTAGAATTAGGTTTATTATCATAAAAAAAAAATTCTAAATAAAAAACAACAAAAACATTTTTCCACTTAGAATTTTTAGGGTTTTAGATTTTACCTATTTTCCATTCTCCGCGCGTTTGCTTATTTCTTTTGCATTATTATTTTTTATAAATAACTGCTAAAAGGGATGTAATAGCTAAAATTAGGACATTTACTTTTTCCCCTCATTTTTTGGTTTGTATCTCCCCCAGCCCGAAGCGATGTAATAGTGTAGTTTAATTCCCGCATCTTTATTTTGTCTGTACATATTTAACTGCTAGATGTATGCTAATAGGTTTGCATGACAAGATCTAAAAACAAAAGGTAGAAGATCTAAATGTCTAAGATAAATAACTGAAAAACAACACACCTCGCACACGCACACCTCTAAGGTACCTCCATTTGTTGCCTTCGGAAATAAACAGTCACATCTCTCGAACATGTGAAATTTTTGCAAAAACCCTTTGGTTACAAGATCATAAGTCCATCAATGACCCTTCGATGTTGCCTCGGTAAATGATCTTGATACCTTATAGTAATTGTTAAATCATATTATGAGGTTCCTTTGTGACTGTACGATGACCCTCGCCTGTCCCTCAAAACATCCAATGGTAGGGCTACCTACTAACTTACTGTAGGATAGCACTATCTAAAGGAAAAGAGGAAAAGAACAAAGACCATTCGAGTAGGTAGACAACTCATAGTTTCTTGCTCAAAAAACAAAACAAATTTCTCACACATACACTCTCTTTTTCAAACAAATATTTTCAAAGACAAAACACTTTGTATGCATTCTTAACTATACGAGAATCATTACAAAGTTCACCGCACTTAGGCATCTTTTCAAAATATTTTTTCAAACACACAAATAAAAAGCATTTTCAAATTGAGCTAGCAACTAAGAGCCCGTAGATAACTATAGATGGAAAGGGTGCTAACACCTTCCCTTTCCATAGTCTACCCCCCAAACTCAAAATCTTTAAAAAAAAAGGTCTTTCCTGTTCTTTTCACCCTTTCCTTTATTGGATAAAAGAAAATTGGTGGCGACTCTTATTATCCGTAACATTTGCAATAAAATGCAAAACCAGTAAAGTCAGTTCTCCCACCATATTATAGAACTGGTGACTCTGCTGGGGAAATTAACCATGTGGGGTTACCTTAGAGATAGTTCATATTTTAAATGCTTAACTTGTTTGACTTGCTTGCTTTACATTTCGGTTTTATGTTTGGGTTATTCTTAAAGATCCTATACCCGGACTTGGGGCACTTTAGGTAAGTAGAAATAGATCATGGAGACTGTACGACGTAGACCTATATCATTGAAGCGATGGTTACGTTAGTGTGACATACTTGTTGGTACCGGTATCCTTTGTGGTGAATCAAGGAGAATACGGGGCCGATGTGTGGTGTCATGAAGCACTAAATGATATTAGAACCTTAGTTGAACAAACTTGTCCATTAGAAAGTAGTGCGATAGACGGCTTCGGTGAAAAATTGAATATTGGTTGATACTCGATACTACACTCATTGAGATCATACTTTCGGGATATTTTGGCCGCAAGAAAAGATTGCTTGAGCTGAAACAATGTCCTATGAAGAAAGATCAGTGATATTGAGATTCCTTAGAACCCGATTACTTCTTTTAGGACAGGTTGAACTAACTAAACTTTAAGAGGGTACTTACCTACAAACCCCATGCAAGCCTAAACCTAAGGCCTTGGGTGTCTTGCTTATGTGTGATTATTTATTCAAACATGACATCATGCATCATCACATCCATATTCATTTTCACTAACCACTTCAAGGGCCAAGGGAATTTATCTTTGTTCTGTTTTACATGCCATTGCCTCCACTCGCAGAAATACCATCTGAATCAGTTTTGTAAAGGTTCCTCTTCAACTCAAAGAGTTAGCATCAAGGGCTCCTGAGAACTCCTTGTTCACCAAAAGATATGGTCGACTTCTCAACCCGATTACCTCAAGCTTTGAAGAAAAGATGATGGGTGTGCTTTTTCAGTTCTTTGACCCTAAACACCATTGCTTCACCTTTCCCGATTATCAATCGGTACCCAACATGGAAGAGTTCTCTCAATTACTGAGAGTACCCATTCTTGATCAGATGCATTTCACTGGTTTAGAGGAAGCTCCAAATCCAGAAGTCATTGCAGCAGCCTTGCATCTGAAACGGTTTGACATTATATCCAACTGGGAAACAAGGAGCAGAGTCAAGGGTTTTCTAGCTAAGTTCCTGTTAGAAAAGGCTCAACTGTTTTGGGATGATTTGGACTTTCAAGCTTTTGAAGAAGTCCTGGCTCTTCTAATCTATGGGTTAGTAATATTCCCCAATCGATACCAACTCATAGATGTGAATGCTGTCATAATTTTCCTTTCTCGTAACCCTGTGCCTACTTTGCTCGAAGACATTTTGCATTCTCTTCACACTCGTACCATAAAGAGGAGAGGGGTTCTTATATGTTGTATACCATTTCTATCTAGGTGGTTTATTTTGCACCTTCCTCAATCAGTATTGAAGAACGAACAAGGCTTGGGGTGGTCTCAAAGGATGATGTCACTCTCTCATTCGGATATTTATTGGTGTTCCTGACCTCTGAAAGATGTCACTATAATTGACCATTGTGGGGAGTTCCCTAATGTCCCACTCTTCGGAATTAGGGGGGGAATTACTTATAACCCTTCTCTGGCACTACGGAAATTTGGGTATGCTCGAAGAGATGACCCTCATGGCGCACTCATCCAAGGAATTGTATTCGACTACGGGAATGATGTCCAAGGTTATCAACAAAGGTTTGCACGAGCTTAGAGTATGGTAAATAGGGCTAATAGCAAGACGGTGGGGCATAAGAACTCTATTCCTATGGAGCCTTATCTTAAATGGGTGTGAGCTCGCACTCAAAGTCTCATGATGCCGTATCCAGCCATCCTGCCAATAGGGGTGGAGCGTATTGTTGAGGGTGATGTTCCTTATACCATTCTCCACCCTGATATGCCTACTGACCTTGAAGAATTGGAAAAGTCTTGGATTCAGCTGAAGGAAGATCAGGACATCTTTGAGACCCAAATTTATGCAAGTGAGAAGAAAGTCTTGGAACTCATAAGGCAACTTCAAGAGGAGCAGAGTCTTAATACATACATCAGTACAAAGAGGAAGCGTCCATGGGAGACCTGATTCTTAGATTTTAGGAGTTCATTTTATATTTAAAATCTTTTGTTATCATTGTAAACCTAAAAGGCAGTTGCAATTTGAACTTTGCTAATAAAATTTTTGTTTCTTGTTTCCTCCTTATTAGCAAATTTAAATTTCCAAGGTCCTTGAAATCATTGCATTTACATATCATGCATCATTTCATAAAAGGTTTTTGTACAGGTTTCTAATTTTCTCGCTGTTTATTTCAGCCGAAAAATGGCCCTTGAACAAACCGTAAAGGATCTCCAGGCTCAGCACGCCCAGTTTCAAGAAACTCTCATGAATCTGGCCCAAGGGCAAAAAGAGTTATTGGCGCACGTTGCCAAGAAAAAGAAGACCAAAAAGACTGTTGATGTCCTCAACATGGGGAGGAGGTTCAAGGGCCCTGCTCAACCAATCCAAGTGAAATATGACTCCTTTGAAGAAGATGACAACAATGATGAAGATGGCAAGAACAATCAGGGTTATGAGAATGCTCCTGAAGATGAATACTTTTCTGATGAACATTGTCCTCCTACAGATGACAGATATAAGCAGTTGGAGGACAGGGTCAAGGCAATGGAAGTCCAGCAGGTGCTGGGACTGGATTTTTGTGAATTAGGTATGGTTCCAGGGGTGATCATCCCACCTAAGTTCAAAGTCTCTGTCTTTTCTAAGTACGATGGGGTCTCTTGTCCTAAACTTCATTTGAGGTCGTACGTCAGAAAGATTCAGCCTCACACTACAAACCGGAAGTTATGGGTCCATTTATTCCAAGAAAGTTTGACTGGTACACAATTAGAATGGTTCTATCAGCTAGAGGGAACCAATATCCACACCTGGGAAGACTTGGCTGCTCTTTTCTATAAGCAGTATCAATACAACACTGACCTGACACCAACTCGAGTGCAACTGCATAATATGTCCATGGGCTCCAATGAAGGGTTCATGGAATATGCTCAGAAATGGAGGGACTTAGCCGAAAGGGTACAACTTCCTCCGAATGATCGGGATATATTGGATATGTTTATGGGCACTCTAATAGGCCCGTTATTTTAATCTGTTGATTGAAAGCTCTTCGGCGGGTTTTACAAAAATGATCTTGACAGGAGAAAGAATAGAAAATGGTAGAAAGAACGAGAAGATCCCGATGGAAGAATCTTCGAATGCTGTGAAGAAGTCATATGTGGGGAAAAGGAGGTCAATGTTGTCTATCTCCAGAAGAGCCGTAGTAAAAGTAGCCGTCACCAATCTGTAGTAGCAGTGTTAATTTCCAATCTGGTGCCTGCTCAGCAACAACAACAGTTGGGTGACTACCGAAGGCCAGACGCTTCGAGAAGGAAATTCACCAATATTAATATTCCTTTGTCCTAGGCACTACAACACTTGCTAAAATCCTAACTCATTTCGCTGCGGGATCCTTCTCCCAATCCCAACACCGCCTCTCTTAAGTACAATCTGAATGCAAAGTGTGCTTATCATTCAAACAGTTCTGGCCATGACACCAACAATTGATGGGACTTGAAGAACAAGATTCAGGACATCATTGACAACAAGGTGATTGAGTTCGATCCTCCAGAGACTCTAAATGTGATTACAACACCTATGCCCAAGCATGATAAAGTCATAAGTGTTGTTGTAGATATTTTATATGTTACTTCTGTGAATGATGTGGTTACTATGCTCTCTACAATAAAGAAAAATTTGTTACAAGATGGTTTATTTCAAGATTGTGTTGAAGTTTTTTATTGTTATGCAGTCGAACCCAATGGTTGCGGGTCACTAAGAAACGGTGTTCAAAGCTTGATGAATGAACACATTATTTTAATTGAAAAAGTTCCGTCCATCAACAATTTTTTCCAAGATCTATCTGTTATCTCCAGTACTCCTTTTAGGATTCCTTCCAGAGGTCCTATAAGGATTACCGCCATTTAAAAAGCTCTTCCTCTAATTATCATAACACCTGGACCCATTTTGTATTCCTTGGAGAAGGTTGTTCCTTGGAACTATGGGGCTGATGTCTATTACCATGGCATCAAGCAAGAGTTGTTTAATAGAGAAGATGAAGAGGTTGACCCCAGTATCATTAATGTAGTCGGGACCATTTAAATTACAAGAAGCGGAAGGATTTTCTCTCCAGAAATCTCTCCGCCTGTTCAAATCACTGCTACCAAAACAACTGTTGGGGCTCGGGGTAAAGAGCCGATGATAGAGCCTGCCCAGACGAAGGCGCCGAAAGAAAATGCTCTCAGGGATACCTCTGGATAGGAGTTGGAAGAAGTTTTGAAGATCATCCTTAGAAGTGATTATAAAATTGTCGAACAGCTGGGGCAAACCCCATCAAAAATATCTATGTTATCTCTATTGATGTGTTTTGAGGCCCATGCAAAGGCTTTAGTCAAGTTCTTGAAGACCGCCCATATGCCACAGGAAATTTCAATTAATAAATTAGAAAGCTATGTGGCCATCCTGGTGACTGATAATGGTTTGGGTTTCTCTGATGCTGACTTTACTCCGGAAGGGAGAAATCACAACAGGGCGTTGTATGTCTACATTGAATGCAGGGGCACTACATTGGCCCATGTTTTGATTAACACTGGCTCTTCTCTAAAAATTCTACCAAAGGGTGCTCAGGACAGACTAGACTGTGAAGGGGTTGTGCTGAAGCCCAATAACATCATAGTTCGAGCCTTCGATGGATCTAAAAGAATGGTACATGGAGAAGTGGACCTCCCGATCAAAGTAGGTTCACAGATCTTTGAATCTGCCTTTTACGTGATGGACATCTGGCCAGCCTATTCTTTCCTATTGGGACGTCCTTGGATACATAAGGTAGGCGTTGTCACCTCCACCTTGCACCAGAAACTAAAGTATCCGGTAAAAGGGAAGGTTGTTACTCTTTGTGGGGAGGAAGAATATATGGTCAGCCACCTCAACTCGTTCTGATATGTGGAAATGGATGGAAAATTCATTGAAACACCCTGTCAAACTTTTGAAGTGATCTCCCCTGCTGCTTTCGAAGATGTTTCAGCCATTCCGAAGATCACCAAAACTCCGCGTAAGATGGCCTTCTTAAAAGATACTAAGGCTGCTATTGAAGAAGGTGATAGTACAATTTGGGGTCAACTTCTTGATATCCCTTATAAATCTAACAAGTTTGGTCTTGGATTTACTGCAGAAGTTTGTTCAACACGCTCGTGCTGGGAGACCTCCGTTCCGCATCAGCAATAACGGGGTTAATTCTATAGAGGATGCAGATAATGATTGTGACTTTGGCAGCTGGATTTTCCCTACTATTGGAGATGGACTGGATAATTGGAGAGTGGAAGACGTGTTCCCTATCTCTTTTAGCCAAGAGTAATGGCTATATTCCTGTTTTTATTGCTTTGAAATTTTTGGTTATGTAAAATTTGAACAAAGACTTTAAAACCTTGTGTCTTACCCGGGGCACAATGGTTCATCTGTTAAGGTTTGATTAATTCGTAAACATTGCTTATTCAATAAAAAACATTGAACGTTTTGCATGAAAATTTTGTGATCCCTATCTTTCTTTTTATCTTATTGCAATTTTTGAATAGCTATGTATTCTCACACACACCCACACACTACATTGCAGATCTTCATCCACTATGGATCTCAATGATAACAATTATGCTATTGTCGCATATGACTTTGAAAATTTGATCTACCAAGCCGAGGACGAAGGTGAGAAACATTATGAAATACCCAGAGAACTGGTCTGACTCTTAATACAAGAGGAGAAGGCTATCCAACCACACGAAGAGCCAATCGAAGTCATGAATCTGGGTACTGAGATAGACAGGAGAGAGGTCAAGATAGGTGCCAACTTAGAGGGCAGTGTCAAGAGTAGATTAATCTAGATGCTACATGAATATATTGAAATCTTTGCTTGATCACATGAAGACATGCCAGGGCTCGATACTGATATTGTAGTTCATCATTTTCCAATGAAAGAGGGTTATGCTCCGATTAAACAGAAGGTTCATCGCATGCATCCTGAAATGTCAGAAAAGATCAAAGTTGAAGTCATGAAACAGTTCAATGCAGGGTTCTTGGTGATGACATCATATCCTCATTGGGTTGCTAATGTTGTTCTGGTGCCAAAGAAAGAAGACAAAGTACGTATGTGCGTAGACTACAGGGATCTGAACAGGGCAAGCCCCAAAGATGACTTCCCACTGCCATATATTGATGTTTTGGTCGACAACACCGCTCAGCACAAGGTATTCTCCTTCATGGATGGTTTCTCAGGTTACAATCAGATCAAGATGGCACCTGAAGACATGGAAAAGACTACCTTCATCACACAGTGGGGCACCTTCTGTTACATGGTCATACCTTTTGGGTTGAAGAATGTCGAGGCAACTTATCAACGTGCCATGGTAGCCTTATTTCATGATATGATTCATCACGAGATAGAGGTCTATATTGATGACATGATAGCCAGATCACAGACTGAGGAAGAACATCTTGATCATCTGCACAAATTGTTTGAGAGGCTAAAGAAGTACAAGTTAAGGTTGAACCCAAACAAGTGCACCTTTGGGGTGAGATCCAGAAAGCTTATGGGTTCCGTCGTCAGCAATAAAGGTATTGAAGTTGATCTTGAGAAATTCAAAGCTATTCAAGAGATGTCGGCTCCCCGTACTGAGAAGGAAGTCAGAGGTTTCTTAGGACGTTTGAATTACATTGCCCGATTCATTTCTCATCTAACTGCTACTTGTGAATTAATCTTCAAGTTGATTAAGAAAGATCAAGTAGTAAAATTAAATGATGACTGTCAGATAGCTTTTGATAAGATTAAGGATTATCTACAAGAACCTCCAATTCTGATGCCACCAGTAGAAGGGAGACCTCTAATTATGTACCTAACAGTGCTAGATAATTTGATGGGGTGTGTATTGGGGCAGCATGACGAGTCTGGTCAAAAAGAGCATGCAATATACTACCTTAGCAAAAAGTTTACCGATTGTGAAATAAGATATTCACTGCTCGAGAAAACTTGATGCGTTTTTGCATGGGTTGCTCGCCGACTAATACAGAATATGTTGACCCATACCACTTTGTTGATTTCTAAAATGGACCCTATCAAATACATGTTCGAGAAACCAGCTCTCTCCGGAAGAATAGCCCGTGGCAGATGGTCTTAACAGAATATGACATCCAGTACACCACTCAAAAAGCCATCAAAGGTAGTGTACTGGCAGACCATTTGGCACATCAAGCTGTAGATGACTATCAGTCTATGGACTTTGAATTCTCAGACGAGAACATTATGCAAGTAACAGATTATGAAGAACCTGGAGCATATGAAGGACCTGAACTAGGATCTCGCTGGACTATGGTTTTTGATGGAGCTTCCAATGCACTTGGTAACGGGATCAGTGTTGTGATCATCTCCCCTGAAGGTTACCATACGCCCTTCACTGCCAGACTTTGCTTTGATTGTAACAACAATATGGCCGAATATAAAGCGTGCATCATGGGTCTTAAAGCTGATATCAACTTGAGGATCAGATTCTTAAGCGTATATGGAGATTCAGCCTTAGTAATCAGTCAGATCAAGGTAGAATGGGATACGAAGCATCTGAATCTTATCCCTTATCGAGAACATGTGCTAACCTTGATCCTCCATTTCGAAGAGATTACCTCTGAACATATACCAAGAGATGAGAATCAGTTGGCAGACGCTTTGGCTACTGTTGTACCCCAAAATTTTCCCTCCCATATTCTTCAAAGTTTTGACAAGCATCATCTCAATTTGCTCAAGTCTACTCAAGGGTTGCACAGTTCAAACACCCTCATAAGCAAGTCAGATTAGGGTTTTGGTTCTTGTAGGGAAGTTGAGGTTTTCAAGGGCTCAATCAAGTCACATATGCCTATACACATTGTCAAGCATCCATATGCCAGGTTTCAAGACTCGCAGCATCAAGTTGCACAGCCAAAAGCCCTAATTGCTTCACAATCAACTGCAGGGGCAAAATGGTCATTTGGCAGTCAAAAGTCAAATTTTTTGGTCAACATCTTATTTTGAAGCCACAATCATCATTTGATCAAGTCTTGATCATGATTCCACAAGAATGGCTCAAAAATCATCAAGATGCAAAAGTTTCCATTTTTGGACAGTTGAAAAGTCAACTGTAACTTGACCAAGGCATAACTTTTTCATGGTTTATCATAAAAATCCCATCCAATGCTCATTTTGAAGGGGAGGACATTTCCTACAACTCATCTTCACATTCGAAGTCCAAGAAATGCTCTCACAAAAAGTTATCAATTTCAACATTATAGGTCATTTTCAAAAGTCAACAAAAAGGCATTTTAAGTCAAAGACCATAACTTGAGATTGGTAAATCAAAATGACATGCGACCAAAGGCATTGGTTAGAGGACTTCAAGACCTTTCCAAAATGTCCAAGAACATGTCCATATGATCAAAATTGAGCAAGATATGCATTGGAGAAGTTGGGAAATTTTTGTGAAATGGCAAAAGTCAACTATCCTTGAAACTTCATTTTTTGACAAAAGGGCCCACTTTCTTCCACTTGATTCAGCCTTGTCATGCCACCCACGTGTCCCATGATCAATTTCAAGACCAAATAATTATTTTTCTATTTTTATTTAATTTTTATGGATTTAATTCATTTTAATCCATAATAATTCAAATAAAATCAAAAAAAATTGATTAAATGGTATCTTGTGGTTTGATTAGCCTTCATGAAGCATAATACACCTACCAAATTCGTGCCAAGCCTATTTTAAGCATGAAAATTCAAATTTGAACAAACATGGCAAGTTCCTTTAATGGTGGTTATGAAGAATCTCAAAACATCATTGCAATGGTTTAAGGCTCCTAATGTCACTTGATTCTCATTCATACACATATATGCAAGCCTTGCAGACCTCAAGCACGACCTAGAGACCCCTAAGACGGCCAGAACCAATTCCAAAAATTCCAAAGAAATTCACAAACTGAAATTCATATTCCAGCACAATTCAAACACTTTTCTTGCTTCTAACATGTTGCCAGCATTGCCAGGAACCTATTGCAATCAAGAACAAGCCCTAACACTCAAGAACTCGTGCTACACAGTCATACGGTTTATCTTCTTTTTTCAAAATCATAACCATCGATTCATGCATTTTTGACATCTTTCATTGTTTGTTTTATGTTTATAGAACTCAGGCGAAGCTTTTGGTACAATTCAATTGCGTTATAATGCCCAGAATTGCAAAACACCATTGAAGAAACCTAGGGTTTCAGAGCTTTCAATTTAGGGCTTTCTACGTATAGCAAAATTAGACCTCCAAATGCACATGGTTGAAATCGTCTGAATGAGACGAAGACAACCCAACCATCGCGCCTTTTTTATGTTCATTGTACACCTAATCGCTATTCTTGGCAGTTATGCATTGTGGGGGTTAAAAACCCCCGCTACTTGATTTGTTTTGCAGGAATTCATTGGAGACGATGATGAGGTGTCTATGCGTGGGTGGCTTGTTCAAATAACGCGCGCGTTTCTGTTTTGTCTAGCATAATAATCTGTTTTCACATATTACTTTCATTATGTATCTTACTAACAAAGCGTGCAAAGTGGTCTGGTGGTTGATGATGTGTCTGGTAATTACTGGGACCTGGGTTCGATCCCCAGGTCCCCATAACGCGTTATATTATTTTTCTTCTCATACTTGCATGCAGCGTTCCAAGGATGGCACACCATATACCCTCACAGATCAACATGCCAAGTGTCCCAAGCGTCCATCCAAAGGCCAAGAGGTGAGGAGCACCATGCTCTCAGTCAACAAGCATTCTTGGTAATCCAGAAAGTCAACGGGCTTTGTGCTTAGTGGGCCAGATTCAACAAAATAAACCTCCCTTTGGGCCTTCAAACCCCCCTGGTTCAATACTCTTATTCTTTTTATTTTCTTTGTCTCTTGTTAATTCTTTTTTTTTTTTACTAATTTTTCATTATTAATTATTATTAACCAATAAAATAATCTTTTCATAATAAATTCAGAAATCAAAAATTGTAAATATATTTTATTATTTTTACTATTAACTATTATTTTTGTAAATAAATTCTAACAAGTCAATTAGTTTAATGTTAACCTTTTTTTACAATAAATAAAAACAATTTAGAATTAGGGTTTTCTTTTGACTTTTAATTTCTTTTACTTTTGTTCTTTTTCATTAAAAACATAAAAAACACAAAAACATTTTTTTAATTAATTAATTAATTATAATTTCATTTAATCACAAAAAAAGGACAAAAATCTAATTCTTATTCAAAAAGGGTCAAAACCATTAGGACGTTCCCGATTAAATTTCTACTCGCGCGCATTTATTTATTTTGATTATTTATGTATCTGTACAAAGTATGTAATAGTTAATTAGGGATTTTACCGCTTTATTTAATTTCTCGTACTTATTTACCAAAACGGGTTTTTGTTTTTGGCGATGTATAGACCCGCGCCTTGTAATAGCGTAGAATTTACATTTCCGCAATTTATTTTCCGCACTCCTAACTGTTAACAATGCATGAAAGAGTGTATGTAAATAAAACCAATATGTAGCTCACAAATAACATGCAAAGACAAATTAACTGAAAAACAACACACAAGCACATGTCACTTCTAGGGTACGCCTCACTGGTTGCCTCGAACGTGGTCATCAAGTATATGGTGTCTTAGAGGTCGCCCTTCTGTCCAAAAGATCCAGTTGCCTCGAAACGGTTGCCTCAGATACAAAGGATCTAGGACATTAGGGTTATTTCTAAGGTGTCCTACCATTGCTTTGGTGACCACATGTCCCTAATAATCGAATTGACCCGAACACCTCCAACGATGGTGCTACCTACCTCTCAATGGTGGGATGGCACTATCTAAAGGACTCTTACACAGCTTAATTCCTTAGAGTAGGTAGATTCTCCTGGGTACTTGCTCTTTTCAAACAAACAAAAACAACTTTTCGCACCCCACACTTTCAAAAAGTTTTCAAACAAAACACTTCATACACTCTTGAGGACTGATACAAGAGTTACTTAGAAGTTTTCCAAACGAACTTTTTCCAAAACCCACACACATTTGAAAAGCAAACATATTTTGAAAACATAAGAGCAAGTACCTAAGAGCCCGTGGATAACCACGGATAGAAAGGGTGCTAACACCTTCCCTTTCTATAAATCTACCTCCCGAACCGAGAAACATTCTCGAATAAGGAATTTTACTGTGCTTTTGTCCTTTCCATGTTGGAGAACATAAAAGACGGTGGCGACTCTTGCTTACCGCGACATTTCGCGAAACCAGCTTACAAAAACAGTCAGTTCTATTTCCATCGATCACAGAACTGGCGACTCTGCTGAGGATAAATAAGTGGGGTGTACCTTAGGAATAGTTCATCATTATGTTTTCAATTGCTTGCTTTGCTTGATTTAATATTGTGGGCCTGTTTTGGGAGTTTCATAGATCCTAACTCGGATCTGGGGGATACCTTCTTAGAAAGTAGCAACAAAACTGTGAGGGAACTGTGTGGGGTATACCGACACGGTTGAAGCAGTTTGCTACGTTGATGTGGCACTTTGGTGAGTACTGGTAACCCTAAAGTCAAGTCAAGGAGAGTACGGGGCGGCCGCATGGTGTCGTGAAGCATCAACTGACCTTAGGAACCTTACTTGACCATCCTGGCCTCTTTAGGGGTAGTGAGATAACTGACTTTGGTGCAGTCCGAAGTTGGTTGATACTCGATACTACACTCATTGAGGGTTGTTTTCTTGGAATATTTTGATCGCCAGTTCAGTGGCTAAATCAAAACAATGAACATAGAAAACAACCCTATGATATTGAGCTCCTTAGAACCCGGTTACTTTTGATATGACAGGTTTTGAGCCCACCAACTTCAAGAGGGTAGTATCCCAAACTTCATGCTGGCCTGAACTCTAAGGGTTGTCTTGTGTGACTTGTGTGCCTTCAAACTTGACTACTTTCATGCTTGTTATCTGACACTTGAGTTTCATGCAGGTTTTGTTTACAGTCCTTAATCTGGACTCATAACAGGGTTTACCTACATTACTCCACGCATAGCATAACATCATACCATCATACCATTGCATGCATCCTACATAAGGACTAATCCATTTCAAGGACCTCAAGGGTTTTGTGATGCAGGTCATGATGAATCAAATGTCCAGCAAGGGGTAAAGGGTATTTATTTTCCTCTAGCCAAGGTTAATGACTTGAGTCAGGGGCTATGACCCACTCGATATGGCGAGCCTTGACTCTTGAAGAAGGACTCTCATCAACATGAAGTCCCTTCCATAAAGCTACAAAATTCAAGTTCTAACAATCTTTCTTGTTTATCCCGCGAGATCCTTGAAAACATTGCATACATATCATACATATCATACATATCATTGCATTACAAGTACCCTTGTTACAGGTCACTTACCTTCTTCGCTGTTTATTTCAGCAATGGCTTCCCAACAAGATAACCAAGGTCTTCATGCTCAAGAGACTCAGTTCAGGGAGATCTTCCTAAGCCTATCCAAGGGGCAGGAAGAGTTGAGGACACTCCTCATGGGGAATTCGGCCAAGAAAAGTCTCAAAGATGATAAGGACGAACGGCTGAAATGTCTGCAAGCTGAGGTAGATACAATGAGAACCCAGATGTTGGGGCAAATGGCTCTCATCCAAGGCTTAGCTCGGGAGCAAGAAGAGTTGAGGACCATGATCAGTCAGCTTCATCAAGACAGATACAACATGAAGCAACCGGTCCAAGTCAGGGACCAGGTCATTGATTAGCTTCCAAGAGGACAAGAGTCTGGTATGGTGAAGAATAGACCTCTCCAAATTGCTACCACTTCACAGGTCCAACCACAACCTCGCCCAGAGCAACAGGTTGATCAGAGTAAGCCAAACAAGCTCAGGAGGCAATTCACCCAGCTCAACGTGTCGCTCTTTCAAGCTTTACAACACCTGTTGAGATTGAATCTGATTACACTAAGGGTTCCTCCCCAGAATCCCAACATCTCTGCTCCTAACTATCATCCCAACAAAAGATGTGCATACCACTCTGATAGTCCTGGACATGACACTACCGACTGCTGGGCTCTGAAGAACAAGGTCCAGGACCTGATTAATGAAGGAGCAGTGGATTTCACCCAAGAGGGTCAGGCTGAGTTCTTCTACCATCCCTGCAGGATTCACCATTTGAAGTGACAAGTCCTGAGATGAGAAGACTTTTTGTCCATTAGAATTTTCAAGTTGTAATTTTCTTTTGATTGTTCAAACAATTATTGTCATGGCAAACATTATTACTTTATCAATGCATCGCATATGTCTGCTTTGAATCAATATATTCGCATTCTCTATATTCAAACTGCTTTCATTTTTTGATGTCAACTCTCAATTAATAATTCTAAGCCTCTTGAGGGAGGATGACGAAAACGATACCATAATCTACAGTATACTTTTGAACAGACCCTGTTGATGAGGTACAGGCATTGTTTCAATTCCTAAACACTGGAGTTATAAGGAAGATAATCCCTCGTCAACCCCCTTCGAGCCAAATAAGTAGGAGTTCCTTTATTTTCAAAAATTAAAACCCTTAATCATAACCTGGGGCAGGGTAGTCTTCTTAGTTGATCCAGGTGCACAACGAATGGCATCAAAAGAAGTCCTTCTGAAACAAAAGACAGTGATGGTTCCGAATAAGCATAAAGACAGGCAGTCATTATCTCTCAAAATGAAAGCCCATATAAGTCAAAACCTATAAAGGAGACTTACAAAAACTGGGGCATCCCGCTGATTGTAATATGAAAAGTAACAGTTCAAGCAAAAGACAGGGATAATGAAATAAATAAAAAAGAAAGAGGTCCTACAAACCCTCAACAAAAAAAAGGGAATGACTGCCTATTCCAAATGAACTGTCAATACCCGAACCATCACTGGTATATCAGGACAAAGACTCAAACAAGGTCTAACGCACGATCAGCTGAGTTTAGGTTTGAAGAACATCACGAAGAACGGGTGGGTACAAATAAAATTTGAGCCTTTATCCTTTGTTTCTTAAACCGTGAACCAGGCCACGCTACAACCCCTAAAAGTCCTAGCTGAAGCATGGGTTAGTTCGAAAGTATACTGTTACCAAAGGTATCCTGACTCCTTAAGGCTTGCGGTAAAATAATGAGTTGACATCGCAGTTTACAAAAAATTTCACTTGTTTTTATGAAAAAAACTACATTTTCAAAAACTTCAAGACAGACATAAGCTTTGCATTTTTAATATAACATTGTTTGCATATGACCTTTTGTTCGAAAAACAGAGAAATTCGCGCGAAGAATATCTAATGAACAAAATCACTTCCAATCAAGGGGCATGGCATGATCATTGTCCATCATCTGGGGCAGTTAAGTCAAGATTCGGAGAATCTCTCAAAAGGCCAACCAGCTTGGGGCAAATCTCCGTCTGAATCAATTGGGGCAACGGACATGAATGCCATCAACGAATCTTGCACGATCAAACATCTTCTGGTGGCATGACAACACTTCTGACAGGGGAAACTCCCTGCATTCTGAGAGCACGGACATAGTCGAAAAAATACTGCGCATAATCAAAGACCCGCTAGGTTGACACACCTAGGCAAAAACAAGGGCTTCCCGGCGAATCAAAAGGGTTCGGGCAAAAATAAGGGATGAAAATGAAAAATCTGTACACCCGGCAAGTCGAAAACCTGAAAAGGCGGCTTGGGCAAAAAAGGGTATCCCGGTGGACTGAAAACCCGAAAGGGTGGTCCAGGCAAAAATTAGGGATTAAAGCGTACGACTACGTCCCGTCATCTCGTCACTTGCCTACCAGAAGAAGATTTGTCAATCGGCAGTTATCAAGCTCCTCATAGGCCTTCTTCTCCCGCAGAAGCTGGGGCAATAAGAATTGTCCGAACTGTACAAGCTGCTTTGTCCATCAGGTACAAGGTAGATTCAGCTGAAGAATGTAACCAGGATACCTTCACTCCCCGTAGAGTAAGACAAGCAACACTCCATCCAAGCAGAGTTGGTCTCCTATCAGCCCTGAAAAGGCACAGTATCCCTAGCAAGTCAGCGCCACTCTCCCCAAGCAGAGTTAGTCTACTATCAGCCTTAAGGAAGTTGGGTATCCCCAGGAAATCTCAATATTCCCCAACAGAGTATACAGATGTTCCTAAGCAAGCATCCCCGGCAGTCTTAATATAAGATTGTTCCCCGGCGGAATACAGATACCCCCAGTGGAGCCACTTCCCCAATACAGTCCAAAGTTTCCCCAGGAGAATTGAATTATCAATCTCCCCAGTAGATTCTGGAAGCTTATCCCCAGTAGATTCTGGAAGCTTATCCCCTACAGAGTACGAACGCATCTCCCCGGCTTCTATTCAGAAGGTTATTCCCCACCAGGGCTTATAACTGGGTTATCCTCAGCTAATTACCACGGAAAGGTCGTCCTCGGCGAAGCTCTTCCTATCCCCCAGCGGAGTTCATCAAATCCTCCAACATAACTTATCAATGGAATCCCCAGCGGAGTTCTCATCAAAATCTCAACGAAGCATCTCTTCCTACAGAGTGACTCCCCACAGAGTAATATCTTCACCAGGATTATTCCCCAACGGAGTCGTCTTCTCCTAGCGGTTTATTCTTGCAATCATCATCCCCAGCGGAAACGAAGAACTCTACTCTTCAACATCAGCCCAGGATTCAACAAACTCCCGGCATTCGTCAAGGATTTATTTTCCCAGACGAGAATACATTCATAAACATCACATCTTCATACATTATAGCATGCATACGCATCATACAACACAAATCTCATTTATTTTTGAGAACATCTTAAAATCATGCAGTTCATGCATCATGACATTGCATACGACTAATACTTTGCCTTTTCAGAAAAAAGTCAATCAAAAGATGATTACCATCTACCTTTACAGTTCCAGATCAACACCGGTAACAGGCCGGGAAATTATCTTTCTTTCTCAAGTACGCAAGTTCTCGCTAAGGAATCTCTTACGCGATCGACACTCTCGATGGCATCTATAAGCCCATCTCCACAACTATCCATTACACTTCCAGATGGCATTTATAAGCCCATCCACCTACCAACAGTCTCCAAATGGCATCTATAAGCCCATTCCTGACAAGGTTCTGTCACATCTCTAGATGGCATCTATAAGCCCATCCTCCCATACCATCTTTCCAAATGGCATCTATAAGCCCATTCCCGACAAGGTTCCGTCACATCTCCAGATGGCATCTATAAGCCCATCCTCCTATCCACCATCTCTTCAAATTGCATCTGTAATCCCATTCCCGCTATCACACTGCTGATACTCTACTATGTGAGTGCAAATTTCTGGGCACTCTAGTGTTCAATCATCTTCCACCCTCAGATCACGAAAGGCACACAAGCCAATCTACATCCTCAGGTCTAAGAAGATTGAACAGGGGAAACTGTTGTACCTCAAAATTTTCAATCCCATATTCTTCAAAGTTTTGACAAGCATCATCTCAATTTGCTCAAGTCTACTCAAGGGTTGCACAGTTCAAACACCCTCCTAAGCCAGTCAGATTAGGGTTTTGGTTCTTGCAGGGAAGTTGAGGTTTTCAAGGGCTCAATCAAGTCACATATGCCTATACACATTGTCAAGCATCCATATGCCAGGTTTCAAGACTCACAACATCAAGTTGCACAGCCAAAAGCCCTAATTGCTTCACAATCAACTATAGGGGCAAAATGGTCATTTGGCAGTCAAAAGTCAAAATTTTTGGTCAACATCTTATTTTGAAGCCACAATCATTATTTGATCAAGTCTTGATCATGATTCCACAAGAATGGCTCAAAAATCATCAAGATGCAAAAGTTTCCATTTTTGGACAGTTGAAAAGTCAACTGTAACTTGACCAAGGCATAACTTTTTCATGGTTTATCATAAAAATCCCATCCAATGCTCATTTTGAAGGGGAGGACATTTCCTACAACTCATCTTCACATTCGAAGTCCAAGAAATGCTCTCACAAAAAGTTATCAATTTCAACATTATAGGTCATTTTCAAAAGTCAACAAAAAGGCATTTTAAGTCAAAGACCATAACTTGAGATTGGTAAATCAAAATGACATGCGACCAAAGGCATTGGTTAGAGGACTTCAAGACCTTTCCAAAATGTCCAAGAACATGTCCATATGATCAAAATTGAGCAAGATATGCATTGGAGAAGTTGGGAAATTTTTGTAAAATGGCAAAAGTCAACTATCCTTGAAACTTCATTTTTTGACAAAAGGGCCCACTTTCTTCCACTTGATTCAGCCTTGTCATGCCACCCACGTGTCCCATGATCAATTTCAAGACCAAATAATTATTTTTCTATTTTTATTTAATTTTTATGGATTTAATTCATTTTAATCCATAATAATTCAAATAAAATCAAAAAAATTGATTAAATGGTATCTTGTGGTTTGATTAGCCTTCATGAAGCATAATACACCTACCAAATTCGTGCCAAGCCTATTTTAAGCATGAAAATTCAAATTTGAACAAACATGGCAAGTTCCTTTAATGGTGGTTATGAAGAATCTCAAAACATCATTGCAATGGTTTAAGGCTCCTAATGTCACTTGATTCTCATTCATACACATATATGCAAGCCTTGCAGACCTCAAGCCCGACCTAGAGACCCCTAAGACGGCCAGAACCAATTCCAAAAATTCCAAAGAAATTCACAAACTGAAATCCATATTCCAGCACAATTCAAACACTTTTCTTGCTTCTAACACGTAGCTAGCATTGCCAGGAACCTATTGCAATCAAGAACAAGCCCTAACACTCAAGAACTCGTGCTACACAGTCATACGGTTTACCTTCTTTTTTCAAAATCATAACCATCGATTCATGCATTTTTGACATCTTTCATTGTTTGTTTTGTGTTTATAGAACTCAGGCGAAGCTTTTGGTACAATTCAATTGCGTTATAATGCCCAGAATTGCAAAACACCATTGAAGAAATCTAGGGTTTCAGAGCTTTCAATTTAGGGCTTTCTACGTATAGCAAAATTAGACCTCCAAATGCACATGGTTGAAATCGTCTGAATGAGACGAAGACAACCCAACCATCGCGCCTTTTTTATGTTCACTGTACACTTAATCGCTATTCTTGGCAGTTATGCATTGTGGGGGTTAAAAACCCCCGCTACTTGATTTGTTTTGCAGGAATTCATTAGAGACGATGATGAGGTGTCTATGCGTGGGTGGCTTGTTCAAATAACGCGCGCGTTTCTGTTTTGTCTAGCATAATAATCTGTTTTCACATATTACTTTCATTATGTATCTTACTAACAAAGCGTGCAAAGTGGTCTGGTGGTTGATGATGTGTCTGGTAATTACTGGGACCTGGGTTTGATCCCCAGGTCCCCATAACACGTTATATTATTTTTCTTCTCATACTTGCATGCATCGTTCCAAGGATGGCACACCATATACCCTCACAGATCAGCATGCCAAGTGTCCCAAGCGTCCATCCAAAGGCCAAGAGGTGAGGAGCACCATGCTCTCAGTCAACAAGCATTCTTGGAAATCCAGAAAGTCAACGGGCTTTGTGCTTAGTGGGCCAGATTCAAAAAAATAAACCTCCCTTTGGGCCTTCAAACCCCCCTGGTTCAATATTCTTATTCTTTTTATTTTCTTTGTCTCTTGTTAATTCTTTTTTTTTACTAATTTTTCATTATTAATTATTATTAACCAATAAACTAATCTTTTCATAATAAATTCATAAATCAAAAATTGTAAATATATTTTATTATTTTTACTATTAACTATTATTTTTGTAAATAAATTCTAACAAGTCAATTAGTTTAATTAGTTTAATGTTAACCTTTTTTTACAATAAATAAAAACAATTTAGAATTAGGGTTTTCTTTTGACTTTTAATTTCTTTTACTTTTGTTCTTTTTCATTAAAAACATAAAAAACACAAAAACATTTTTTTAATTAATTAATTAATTAGTTATTAATTTTAATTTCATTTAATCACAAAAAAAGGACAAAAATCTCATTCTTATTCAAAAAGGGTCAAAACCCTTAGGACGTTCCCGATTAAATTTCTACTCGCGCGCATTTATTTATTTTGATTATTTATGTATCTGTGCAGAGTATGTAATAGTTAATTAGGGATTTTACTGTTTTATTTAATTTCTCGTACTTATTTACCAAAACGGGTTTTTGTTTTTGGCGATGTATAGACCCGCGCCTTGTAATAGCGTAGAATTTACATTTCCGCAATTTATTTTCCGCACTCCTAACTGTTAACAATGCATGAAAGAATGTATGTAAATAAAACCAATCCGTAGCTCACAAATAACATGCAAAGACAAATTAACTGAAAAACAACACACAAGCACATGTCACTTCTAGGGTACGCCTCACTGGTTGCCTCGAACGTGGTCATCAAGTATAGGGTGTCTTAGAGGTCGTCCTTCTGTCCAAAAGATCCAGTTGCCTCGAAACGGTTGCCTCGGATACAAAGGATCTAGGACATTAGGGTTATTTCTAAGGTGTCCTACCATTGCTTCGGTGACCACATGTCCCTAATAATCGAATTGACCCGAACACCTCCAACGATGGTGCTACCTACCTCTCAATGGTGGGATGACACTATCTAAAGGACTCTTACACAGCTTAATTCCTTAGAGTAGGTAGATTCTCCTGGGTACTTGCTCTTTTCAAACAAACAAAAACAACTTTTCGCACCCCACACTTTCAAAAAGTTTTCAAACAAAACACTTCATACACTCTTGAGGACTGATACAAGAGTTACTTAGAAGTTTTCCAAACGAACTTTTTCCAAAACCCACACACATTTGAAAAGCAAACATATTTTGAAAACATAAGAGCAAGTATCTAAGAGCCCGTGGATAACCACGGATAGAAAGGGTGCTAAACCTTCCCTTTCTATAAATCTACCTCCCGAACCGAGAAACATTCTCGAATAAGGAATTTTACTGTGCTTTTGTCCTTTCCATGTTGGAGAACATAAAAGACGGTGGAGACTCTTGCTTACCGTGACATTTTGCGAAACCAGCTTACAAAAATAGTCAGTTCTATTTCCATCGATCACATCTACCATGTCCTCTATGTTCAAGGTCAGATGGGACAACGAGGCTCCCAAAATTACCATTGAGAGATTCGACCAACCAGTACACTGCTATGGAATTGACACTGATGGAGTAGAAGAAAAACCTTGGTTTCATGAAGTAAAGAGATACCTTGAAACTCAAGAATACCCTGAAGGGGCATCCATCAATGACAAAAAGTTCCTATGAAGGTTCTCGGCCAAGTTCTTTCTGAGCAATAGAATTCTATAAAACGCAATGATTTATTGTGTGGACAAGAAAGAAGTAGAAGAGATTATTCAAGATATGCATGAAGGTATCTTTGGTACTCACACTAGTGGGCACACTAAGGCTAAAAAGATCTTAAGGGATGGTTACTATTGGTCGACTATGGAAACTGACTATCACCATCACTCGAGAACTTGTCATAAGTGTCAAATCTATGTCGATAAAGTTCATGTGCCTCCAGTACCACTGAATATCATGACTGCGCCTTGGCTGTTTGCAATGTGGGGCATTGATATAATCGGAGAAATCAAGCCCATATCCTTTAACGGACACCACTTCATCCTCGTCGTCGCTGACTACTGTACGGAATGGGTTAAAGCAGCCTCATTTTCCTCTGTTACTAAGAATGTGGTCGCCCGGTTCATTAAGCACAACCTTAACTGTCGGTATGGAATCCCCGAGAGGATTATCACAGACAACGGTACCAATCGCAACAACACAATGATCACTGAGCTCTACATGCAGTTCAAGATCAAGCATCACAACTCTTCTCCGTATAGACCTAAGATGAATGTCACAGTTGAAGCCGCCAATAAGAATATAAAGAAGATCATATAGAAAATGGTTGTGACATACAAATATTGGCACGGGATGTTACTGTTTTCTCTTCACGGCTACCGTACTTCGGCTAGAACATCAACAGGGGCAACCCCGTTCTCTCTGGTCTATGGCATGGAAGTTGTCCTACCTGTCGAAGTCCAGATTCCTACTCTGAGAATCATGAAAGACGCAGACTTGAGCGAAGACGAGTGGTTTCATACCAGGTTAGATCAGTTAAATCTAATTGACGAGAAGAGGCATGCGGTTGTCTGTCAAAGTCAGATGTATTAGAAATGCATGATCAAAGCATTCAACAAGAAGAATAAGCATCGGGTATATCAGGCTGGTGACTTGGTAATAAAGCGCATTATCCTCCCGCGAGGTGATCCCAGGGGAAAATGGAATCCTACCTATGAAGGGCCATTTATAATCAAGAAGATATTTTCTGGTGGAGCCATGATACTGACCATCATGGACGCTGAAGATTTCCCGCACCCTGTGAATGCAGGCATAGTCAAAAGATACTACGCTTAAAAATGACCCACTAGGTTGACTGACCTATGCAAAAATAAGGGCATCCCGGCGAACCAAAAGGGTTCGGGTAAAAATCAGGGATATATATGAAAATATTATACACCTGACAAGTCGAAATCCTGAAAAGGCGGCTTAGGAAAAAAAGGGTATTCTGGTAGACTGAAAACCCTAAAGGGCGGTCTAGGAAAAAATTATGGATTAAAGAGTATGACTATGTCCTCATGGGATCACTTACAACAAGTTATGTTACTGAAGTCAAAGTTTAAATGGTACAGATCAATTCACTGACTTTCTTCTGACAGCAAGGGATGAGATGCTTGAAGACATAGGGGAAATAGCAGAGTTGGAACCTGCCGATATTATTCCCACATAGCTATATGTTTTCACTTTGTAAATCTTTTCTTCGACGACTTCCTCTTACTAGGATTTCCGTCTCTTTGTACAAAATTGCATGTTTATGGGAAAAACTATCAATACAAATACAACTTCAAAGCCAAATTCTGTTTTTACTTTTTCTGTTTTGTTTACAAAATGTCCAATAACTAGAATTGAATGAGCATATGCATATGAATACAATTGATTATAATAAATATATGCATAAAAACAGGGATAAGAATTTACTCAAGACTCTAGGAGTTGGGATAACGTCCAATCCATCCATGAATCCCCATAGAGCACTTCCATGAGATTATCCTTACATGATAACCTTCACTAGTTCACACCTTCCCCGCAATTTCCATGGCGGATCACTCTGACAGATAAATGAATATGGTCTTCCTACCAGCAATATCACTAAACTATAGAGTTCCAATCAATATAGTTCATGGAGTTTATCTTCCGCAGCTGAGCTTATTCCTCCAAGTTGCAAACCCCCTACAGGTTTATATTCTCCAACAAAGCTCAATTCCTTAGCAAGGGTGTTTTCCTCAGCAGGTTATTGCCCCATCAACAGGGTTTATTCCCCCAACAAGTTTCTTTCTCCAACAGTTTATCATCTTCTAGATACAGTTCAGAAACAATCTTGATATAGATTCATTTTGACACTCATTCTAGATTCTTTTCTAGATACAGCTCAAATACAATATAGATATAGATTCATTCTGACACTCATTCCAGATCCATTTCTAGATACAGTTCAGATATAGTCTAAACATAGATCTATTCTGACAATCATTCTAGATCCACTTCTAGATACAGTGCAAATACAATCAAGATACAGATTCATTATGGCACTTATTCTAGATTTCTCTTCCAGATGCAGTCAGATACAGTCTAAATATATATTCATTCTAACACTCATTCCATATCCACTTCTAGATACAATCAAAATGCATATTTGTTCTGGAACTCATTCCATATTTCTCTTCCAGATACAGTTCAGATACGATCAAGATACAAATTCATTCTGATACTCATTCAGTACATCTTCCAGATACAGTTCAGATATAATCAAGATACGGATTCATTTTGATACTCATTCAGTATATCTTTCAGATACGGCTCGAATACAGTCCAGATATGGATATCATTCTAATACCTATTTGTTGTACCCCAAAATTTGCCCTCGCATTTTTCTCAAGAAATCACAGCTTCAGACATTTCTTGATTTTTCAGATTGGCTCAAGAATCAGTTAAACAGACTTTTCTCGTCAGTCAGGACACAGTTAGGGTTTTATTGATTTTTCAGAACTCTGGAATGTTTCACACAGTTGGCTTAGGGTTTTTGGTTGACTTTGGCTCAACTTTGATCAGGCGAACGTTCTTTGGCATTTAATCAGGAATTAGGGTTTTCGTGCACGGTTCTTCAGAAAGATTTAATTCTACGGTGCTTTGCAAGTTTGTTCCGAGATTTGGGTTGGATTCGCATTGTTTGATTTAATCAGTAAAAGAAGACATTTGGTTTGAATTCACGTTTGTTTGATTGAACCAGTCAAAAGATACATTCAGCTCGGATTTACAATGTTTGGTAAAAATCAGTGAAAAGGGAATGCGCCTGATCAGTTGTTTTGATTAACTGTTGCTTTGCTTTGAATGTTGGAAATGCCAGGTTTAACTGATCAATTTGCTAAAGTTTTGTTTATTTAAATTATTTATTATTCTAAGATTAAGTGATTGGGATTTATTTTTCAATTATTTTAATTCAAAGAATTTTAAATAATAAATAAACAATAAAGGATAAAATAGAATTAATTGGATAATGAAAACTTTTATTTATTTTTAAATTATTCGTACAATTATTGTTTATAATTTAGTTACAGCAATAATTTTACATTAATTTAAATTTAAATAAAAAGAAAACTATCCTAAACATTTTCTATTCTTCAATTCTTCATCTGCTATCCTTTGTTCCCCTCCATTCAAATATTCATCTGCAAAAGGAAAAAAGGAAAGTCAATAGCAGATAGATAAAAGAGACAGATAAATAAAATTACAGTTCATCATTAAGGGCCACTGATTGGGATCAGTTAACCCTCTCTGCAAATCACGGGATTTCTCCCGGTTCACAAAGAGGGACGGATTTTTGTTTGCTAAAAAATGAATGCACAAAAGTCAAAATTGCACAATTCAAAAATTGTCCAAACTGCATAAGTTCAAGTCTCAAAACTCCAAGTGCAAATCAAACTGAAAGTCCAAACTGAAAGTCCAAACTGAATCACAACTTTCAAACCATCCAAAAACTGTCAAAGTACAAGTTACTATCCAAAAGGCTACCCAAGCTGTCAAAGAAAAGAAGACTTGGGAAGATATCAAAAGATCCAAAAGTACAAAAGCTGTCAAAAGAAGAGATAAAATATGCAGAGAAAATTTGATATGCAAGCAAGCCATTTCTTTTCATCATTTCCCAAAAATAAAGTGGCCCTTTCAGAACAAAAAGTACAAGCACAAACATAGTTTAATATATTAGCTGTACTGAAGAGAAAGAGAAGAGAGATAGAAGAGCAGGTTTTGCAGGCTTAGGCTTTAGGCTTGAGAGATAGAAAGATATATAAAACAAAACAAAAGACAGTACAGTAGAGAGGGAGAGAGCAAAACCAATACAAAAAAAGATATACAAAAGCATAAGCCTTCAAGTCTCACAAAAAAGACCAACAATCTGAAAAGGCCATAACCTGTAAGCCATTCAAAAACCATTAAACCACTGTCAAAGCAAAGAGCCTGATATCCAAGACCTGAAGCCAGAATGTCCAACTCAAAAACATAAACAAACAAACCTGTACCTGTACCATTAAAACTCCAACACAAAAACCAGTTGCAAAAAGGCCATCAACCTAAAGCATCAAACCTGAAGCATCAAACCTGCCTTAACCATCAAACATTAAAGCCTCTAAGAACCCTGTCAAACTGATCAAAAAGGAAACCAACAAACAAAAACCCAATACTGACCCAAGTTCATAACAAAAGCACAAAACCAGCCTTAAACATCACAAGCCTAATCTGTCAAAGGCCATAACCAAAAACCTGTACCATTCAACTCACATACAAGCATAACCCCCACAAGCCATACCAGCATATACCTAAAACCTGTAATCCTCAAGCCCTTAAAGAGCACCATCATTGGACAAAAGGGATAACGCAACAAACATTCCAAAGGAAATTGAGGGACAAGTAAAAGAAGTATCTCAAGGCATCCAACACAGGCAACATAAGCATGCATCCAGGCCCCTCAGAACCTTAGGATCATCCTTGGGCAAAGAAGATACAAAGGCAGCATTAACAAACCAAAAAAAGCATTTCAACAGGCAACTCAGTGGTAAATCCAGGCCCTCAGAAGGGTCATCACAGGGCAATCAAAAGGCAATCAAAAGGCAATCAAAAGGCAAGCATGCAGAGGTATCGAGGCAGTAAAAGAGAAGAAGAAAGTCAGAGAGACAAAGCGTACCAAGGCAACCAAACACAAACATTCGAGGCGACATAAACAGAATGCAACACAAGAAGGAGAAGAAGAAAAGAAGACATGTGTATCAAGCTTTCAGCTTGACATCATAGAGCCTAAAAGAAAGGTACAGAAATACTAAGTTTTCCCAAAGCTAGCTTCCGTCATCACTGAACCCCCGCCAAAGCCGCCTCAGCGCCTCCTCGTTCTCTCCTTCTCCGTCTCCGACAGGTAGTACTCCATTTCCCTCATTTTAAAATCTTGCGTAAACCATAAACAAAATCAGAGTATATAAGAATCAAAACATGCATAAAACGTGAAACCCTCAAAGGATGCGCTAGAACAAAAGTCTTACCCTTTTACCGTTGCTTGAACAAACGCGAGGGGAAGGATGAGAGGTGGCGTAGGTGGCTAGGCGGGGAGATCGCGCTCAGAAACGAATGGAGAAGATGAACGAAAAGCGAACGAACGGCGCTTCTGTCGCTCTCAAAACCCTAAAGCAATTCCCAACTGAAAACAAAACCTTCAAACCCTAAAGCGTGTTGTGCCAACTTGGGCCTTGCCCACCTCTGAAATGCCTAAAGCCCATTCAAACCCTTTCATTTAGCTTTTTTAAAAACATATCATTTTGATTAATAAATTAACAAAACATAACCTTTTTTTTACACTAACAATGTTTTTATATATAGCATAATATAGAAACTTATACAAATAACATTTTTTCTTTATAAATAAACTTACATTTTTATTTTTCTATACATAGAATATATAATTTTCCTTAAGATTAATACTTAATTTGTACATTAATACTTTAACACTTTTAAAATATATTTTTCAATATACATAAACTTTAAAACATTTAATTAAAATACTTTTTGTACATAATAAATAAAAATACATTTTTTACATAATTTAAATTCTTAACATTTAAATGAGAATATTCTTTGTACATACAAATAAAGATACATTTTTTTATTACACAATATAATTAAAATTGAAAAACACATTTTTCTTTTAATTCAAATATTCTTATATTAAGATACTTTTTATATCAAATGTAAAATAATAACTTTCAAACTTAGAATATTTTCTTTTATTCAATTAAAATATTCTTTTTGTACATATTAAAGAATATACAAGATTACAAAAGGATTAATTAAACAAATATTTTAATTTCTTTCTTTAAGATAAGACAATACTTAATAATACGCATTAATTCACATTGTCCTAACCTGTAAATAATTACATACACCTATGCACGTACACTTACACAATATACTTGTATTTGATACCTTATACATTTTCTTATTTTTGTATATTCGTTACATTTACATTTGATCGCAAATTCGATTTGGTTGTAACTTATTGGACACTATATTCCTAAGTCTCATCCCCATTCGTAAATTTGTACCCCCACTCCCGGATACTTATTTTGTAATAGCGTAGATTTTACATTTTCGCAATTTACCGCTTTCAATTATACCATGGTTAGACCTAGGGTTTGCATGTATATAAAATCAAACGCTAGATAACCTAATACAAGACAAATACATGAAATCAATACACAATCACACTTGCACCCTCTAGGGTAATCCCACATGTTGCCTTCCAAAATGGGCCATGTTTGCACGTCGAGTATCTTTGGCAAAACGAATTCAAAATGATCATAAGTCCCTCGATGACGCTTTCGAATGTTGCCTAAATAGAATGATCATAGTCCCTTCAAAGCAAATTGCCAAAGACACTTGGCATCATTGCATTCATGGTCCATACGATGACCCGCGCCCGTCCCGTTAAACATCCTAAACGCAAGATTGTCCATCAAATTCAATGGTGGAACAAAATTGTTAAAAAGGGTTGAAAACATAGAGAAAACCTTTGAGTACAATAGGGTAGACAAAACTCTTAGTTACTTGAGATTAACTTGCAAAAACACTTGCCTTCTTTTCAAAAACCACATTCCACAACACTTTCAAGCAAACTCTCAAAAGCACTTTGAAACATCTTTTCGGAAAGATACACACCTTTGTAAAACATTCGAGTAAAGAATTGTTACAAGGGTGGCCTAAGACAAGGCATCTTCTTCCAAAACATTTTCAAAAAACACACACACATACACACCATTTTCAAGCAATCAAAAATCAAGGCAAGTGATCTAAAAAAACCAAGTAACTAAGAGCCCATGGATAACCATGGATGGAAAGGGTGCTAATACCTTCCCTTTTCATAATCTACCCCCCGGACCCACGAAATATCTCAAAAGGTTTTTGCTGTGCTTTTTTAACCTTTCCTTTAGGATAAAATAAAAAGTCGGTGGCGACTCTTGCTCAGCCGAACAAGTGCGAATACAAACGCAAAACACATAGTCAGTTCTCCCACCATATCACACCATTCAATACATCTTCAGATATAATTAAGGCATAGACACTCCCCAACTTAAGTATGTTTTACCATAAATCACCGACTAAAATCCTCTCCCCAATGAAGTTGACACTATCCCTAGAGAGTTGCTATGGAACCTGGAATCAAATCAAATACCAGTCAACCTTATCTTCCCCAGATAAGTCCGAAGGTTATCCATCTCTTCCATCCCCAGTCAGGGTATAAATTCCCCAGTAGATCAATGAACAATTATTGTTCTTAAAGTCTTCTCCCCAAGAAGGAATTAACACTCTCCAACAGAGCTTCCTCAAGAAAAGAGCAAAAATCAATATTCCCCAGCAGAGTTCCCTCAAACAAGAAAGCAGGAATTCCCAGCGGAAACAATCCCCATAAGATTGAAGAATACACATACTCTTCATCCCTAGCAACGATCAGGGATTTATTTTCCCCATACTAAGATGTTGCTCAAGTTTACGAATACATGTCACATTCATACAACATTTACCAAATGTCATAGCATATGCATACAAAATGCATATAGCATAATCTCATTTATTTTGAGAACATCATCGCGCAATACATTTCATACATCATGACATTGCATACAACTAATTATTTACCTTTTCAAGAAAGATCAATCAACAAACATTATCAACTACTTAAGTGACCTGACAATCTTCTCAAAGACTACATCTGACAAAGGGTTATTTCAACATTTTCCTCAGAAGGTCTTTCTCAAAATATATCTGCTGGTTTAGTTTAAATCCACTAATGATTTATCATGATTTGTTTCCGGTAGACTCTTTCTCTGGTTCAGTTAAATCGACCCTAAGATTTTTTTTATTCTTATCCAGTTAAAGACAATTAAAAACCTCTGCTGGTTTAGTTTAAATCGACAAATTATTTACCCTGATTCATTTCTGGTAGACTCTTTCTTTGATTCAGTTAAATCGACCCTAAGATTTTTCTGATTCTTATCTAGTTAAAGACAATTAAAAACCTCTTCTAGTTCAGTTTAAATTGACTAATGATTTATCCTTATTCATTTCTGGTAGACCTTTCTCTAGTTCAGTTTAAATCACTCAAAATATTTATTTTGATTCATATCTAGTTAAAGTTAATTACAGACATTTGTTGGTTTTGTTTAAATCGACCAATGATTTATCCTGATACTTTTCCTGTAGACCTTTCTCTGGTTCAGTTTTAAATTGCCCGAAGATTTATTTTGATTCATATCCAGTTAAAGACAATTATAGACATTTGTTGGTTCAGTTTAAATCGACCAATTATTTATCCTGGTTCTTTTCCAATAGACACTTTTTCTGGTTCAGTTTAAATCGCCCGAAGATTTATTTTGATTCTTATCCAGTTAAAGACAATCAAGAACTTTCTCTGGTTCAGTTTAAATCTCTCAAAGATTTATTCTGATTCTTATCCAGTTAAAGTTGAGTACAGACATTTGTTGGCACAGTTTAAATCGACCAATGATTTATCCTAATGCTTTTCCAGTAGACCTTTCTCTGGTTCAGTTTAAATCAACCAAAGATTTATTCGTATTCTTATCCAGTTGAAGACAATCAAGACCTTTCTCTAGTTCAGCTTAAATCACTCAAAGGTTTGTTCTGATTCTTATCCAGTTAGAGTTAAGTACATACATCTGTTGGTTTAATTTAAATCTACCAATGATTTATCCTGACTCTTTTCCAATAGACCTTTCTCTGGTTCAGTTTAAATCAACCAAGGATTTATCCTGATACTTTTTCCAGTTGAAGTCAACATTTATTTTGGATGGCATCTATAATCCCATCTCTGACGAATCTTCGTCGCCTCTCCAAATGTCATCTATAAGCCCATTATCGATATAGTCAACCAACGATGTTACTATCTTACACGGGCAAGTGCAAATTTCTGGGCACTAAGTGTTCAATCATCTTCTACCTTCAAGTCATGAATGGCGGACAGGCCAATCTAACTCTTCAGGTTTAAGAAGATTGAACAGGGGAAGATGTTGTAACCTAAAATTTGCTCTCTCATTTTTCTAAAGACATTATTTCAAGGCTTCTCAATACCCAAGACAATCAAGGGTTGACTAGTCAAGATGCACCTCCTAACCCAAAGGCCTACAACTAGGGTTTGGAGTTTCTCAAGGAAATTTTGTTTACAAAGGTCTCAAGTTTCTCCCATGGTTCTTCATAGGTCCTCAAAAAGTTTCATGTCAAGTTTCAAGCCCTACATCATAAGTTTGCTCGGTCAATGACTCAGATGATTGAAAATCAACTGTATTGGTCAAAAGGTCAACTATGGTCAAAATACAGTCAAACTTCAATATTTTTTGTCAACATCAACATTTTAAAGTGATATTCATCATTTTATCAAGGTTTTATCATTATTCCCCAAGGAAAGCTCTCAAATCATCAAAATTCAAGAATTTTCAAGTTAGGGTTTCCTTAGGAGAAGTCAATTGAACTTTGACCAGGCATAACTTTGACATACTTCATCAAATTTTCCCCAAGCAAAGCTCATTTTGAAGAAAATTCAATTATCCACAACTTTTATTTTATTCTCAAGTCCAAAAAATGCTTCATTTGGAAGATATGAGCTCATATATTATAGGTCATTTTCAAAAGTCAACAAAAGAATCTTTTTGTCAAGGCAACTTACATCAAGATAAAGACTTCAAAAGAAAAACTTATCAACATAAAGATTGTAGAGGGCATCTTGAGCTTTCCAAAAAGTCTTAGATCATCTTGAAAAGATGAAAATTGAGCAAGTTATGAGTTGCTCAATTTAGGAGATTTTGAAGAAATGCATGAAGTTCAAATGGGGCAATTTTGAAACTGAGATAGTGAGCCTAATTTTTTCTGTTCAAACATGTTTACCAAATATTAGAGGACCTCTAAGTTCACTGCCATCATGTCTTGAGTTTTCCTATAATTTTATTTATATTTTATTTTGGTTTTATTCAAATAAATACAAAGTAAAATTGAATAAAGTATGAAACCAATGGGCCAGCGCTTGGGTTGTTTTTTTTAAGGCCCATTTGGGCTGTTGTTTTGACTTGTCTTGAAGCCCAATATTTCGTGCACAAGTGACCAGGTTCATTCAAGCAAGGATAAGGCATGTTTTGGCAAATTTGGAAGGCTTTGAGTTTGTTGAATTCTTGTTGGAAAACATGAGTTATGGCCATAATCTTTTCCATTCAATTGTGTCTGCTCATTCTATGATATAAATACATCACTTTGGCAAGCCAAACACATGCATATACACTGTAGAAAAGTGCTACCAAAATTACAAAGAATTGTTAAAATCGTGAAAACTCAAAGTCACACTTCCAGCAATTTTTAGTCCAATCCAAGGACTCCATTAACCTCCTAAGACTTCCAGGAGTTGAACCCAGTTCGTATCCACGCCTAAGATACCCTAAAAGTGACCGACCGAATCACTCATTTTTTGGTAAATTTCTTAAATTTGTATCTTTGATTTCATACTGAATTAACCATTCTCAATGTTTGATTCGTACTCAGGTCAATATATAGAGCAGGACCAACGAAATACATGTGAAAAAAGGAGCTAGAATAAGATCGTGCCATTTCTAGGGCACGATATGTATTCTTCACTATATCTCACTTTTCAGACCGTTTCAGGATGAACAAACTCCAGAAATGGAATCAGGAGCATTGATTTGGGGGGAGGGGGCTTGAATGTAGGCTTTGATCTTTCCATTTTTGCAGGTTTCATATTTGGACATCCCGGAGAAGACGACCGGAGTTTGACTCTGGAGTTCCTCCGGCCAGTTGACTTAGGTGGGCGCTGGCGTGGCAAGATCGCGTTTCCTTATTGGCCCATTAAAATGCAAGGGGGCCCATCAGCACGCACGTATTTTTTTTAAACATATTTGGAATCATTTTTATATATAATGCCTTGGTTGTATTTTGATAAACAAATTGAAAGGCAGCTCAGTTGGTAAACAGGCGCGTTTGTGAGGGAGGGGACCTGGGTTCGAGTCCCAGGTCCAGCATTTTATTTTTCTAACATTGTTAACTACAGATCCAGTATTGCTTTAGCCATGCCAGTCCATCATGTGCCTCCAGATCACAACCACTAGATCTTGGTTGATCTAGATCAAAAGGTTCCCACATGCAGGTGCACCATGAGCTATCAAAAGCGCTCCTCATTGAATCTTAGTACAGTTTTTGGGCTCCCTCTGGATTGGGCCCAGTATTTTTACCAGCACACCCCCATCTTTTATTTTTGATGACCAGGCCCATGTTTTGTTTATTTTCTCATTTTTTATTGTATTTTTGTTTATTATTTTCAAAAGTCATTTTTTTAACAAGTCACAAAAAAATAAAAATAAATAGTAAATAGATTTAGGTTTAGGTTTTTTTTTTAAATTATATTAATTAATTCATTAATTATTTTAATGTTATTTTATCAATTTAAAATTAAATTAGACTTAGGTTCTTTTTTAATTTAAATTATTTTCTTAACAAAAAAATACAAAAACATTAGAACTAGGATTTATTTCATCAAAAAAAATTTACTTCTCTAATTAAATTTTAGATATTTACTTCACTTAGTTGTTTTATTAAAATCAAATAAAAAAACAAACAAAAATATGTTGTTGTTTACTTAGGATTTTATTAGGTTTTTAGACGTTTATTTGTTTTACGCGCTTATATTATTATGTATCTGCCTATGGTTTGTAATTTTATCGTGCGTGCATTTTTATTTCCTGATTATATATTTGCATGTGGAGTGTAATAGCCCTAATTAGGATTTTATTTTCCGCATTTTACATTTTAGTCAGATATAACTGTAACTGCCCCGAAGCCTTGTAATAGTCGTAGGAACTTTATTTCTCGCTTTTATATTTATTATATGCTTGTATATAATTGCTAGTAAATTAGGTGTGCATGACAAGATTAATCAAATTAATCATTAGATCACTAACATAAGATAAATATCTGAAAAAATCACTATTTCACACTTGCACCCTTCGGGTACTCCTCACTTGGTTGCCTTGAAAAATAATGGTCATGTCCCTCGAACGTAGGGATATCTTAGTAAAGACCCTCAATCTAAAAGTCATCATAAAAGATCATAGTCCCTTAATGTCCCTCGAGCTGCCTATGAGAAATGATCTTGTCCCTCGATGTTGCCTATATGATGACAGTCCCTTCGAATGCTAAGATATCCTTACATGTTACCTTCAATGACCATAGTGTCCCTTTCGATAGTCCCTCAACATCCAAAGATAGGGCTACCTACTCACTAATAGTAGGATAGTACTATCTAAAAGAAAGGAGGAAAAGAACGTCCTTTTTTGAGTAGGTAGACAGTTCTTAAGTACTTGCTCAAAACCAATCCCTTTTTCACACTTACACATTTTTCAAAAACTCTTTTCAAAAACACTTTATCACACTCTTGAGGACTAATACAAGAGTTTCCATGAAGCAAACAAAATCTTTCAAAACACAAAACCACAAAAAAATTTCAAAAATGAGCAAGTACCTAAGAGCCCGTGGAACACCACGGATGGAAAGGGTGCTAACACCTTCCTTTTCCATAATCTACCCCCGTTACTTAGAAATAATCTCGAAAAAAGGTCTTTTCCTGTTCTTTTCACCCTTTCCTTTGTTGGATAAAAGAAAAGTCGGTGGCGACTCTTGCTTACCACAAAATTTGCGAATACAAATGCAAAACCAGTATAACAGTCGGTTCTGCCACTGTATCACAGAACTGATGACTCTGCTGGGGATAATATAGAGTGGGGTTTACATTAGGGTTTAGATAATTTTGCTTCCTTGACTGTTTGTTTGCTTTACTTTTAAGGGTACAGTTTGGGTTACTATAGATCCTACACCCGGATCTCGGGAAACCTTTTAGTTAGTTAATTAGTTATAGATCGTGGAAATTGTGCGGGGTATACCGACACGGTTGAAGCAATGGATACATTGATGCGACACTTTGGTTGGTACCAGTAGCCCTTGAGTTAATAAAGGAGAATACGGGGCCACTGTGTGGTCTCATGAAGCGTCAACTGACCTTAGAACCTTTAATTGAACAATTTGGCCATTAGGACGTAGTGAGATGGCCATCTTTGGTGTATTCCCAATGTCGGAAGATACTCCATGCTACACTCATTGAGATTTGAATCTCGAGTTTTGTTTGGTTGCAAGTCAGTCGCCTATCGGAACGAAACTTGTGGGAAATATCAGTGATATTGAGATCCCTTAGAACCCGGTTACTATTTATAGGACAGGTTGAACCAATCCAACTTCAAGAGGGTATTACCTTAAAACCCATGCAAGCCTTAAACCTAAGGTCTTGGTGTGATTTGCTTGTGCTTGCTATATATGTGATATCTTAGCATAATCATGACATCATAACATGACATATCATACTAACCATTTCAAGAATTTTCTAGGGCTTATCTTTGTCTTGTTTTGTAGGACATGACATCCGCTTGCAGGAACACTATCCAAATCAACCTTGTGAAAGTAACTCCGCAACTCAAGGACTTAGCATCAAGGATTCCTGAAAGTTTTCCCTTCATTGAAAAGCATGGTCGACTTCTCAACTTGGTCACTTCAAACCCTGATGAAGAAATGTTAAAGGTGCTCTTTCAGTTCTTTGACCCGTTGCACAACTGCTTCACTTTTCTTGATTACCAGTTAGTGTCTACTATGGAGGAGTTTTCTCAGTTATTGGGGATACCTATCATGGATCAGTTACCATTCAACAGTATGGAAAGAGACCCAAAGCCTGAAGAGATTGCTCAAGCTCTGTCCTTGCAACGGTCTGATGTAATGGCAAATTGGGAAACCAGAAGAGGTGTCCAAGGATTTCCAGTCAAGTTTCTATTTGAGAAAGCTCACTATTGTTGGGATAACTTGGATTTACAAGCTTTTGAAGACGTGTTGGCCCTTCTCATCTATGGGATGGTATTATTCCCTAACACGGACCAACTCATAGATGTGAATGCGGTTAAGGTTTTTCTGTCTCATAATCCAGTTACTACATTACTTGGGGATATTCTACACTATCTGCATGCTCGCACTCTAAAGAGAAGAGGGACCCTTCTGTGTTGCACTCCTCTATTGGCTAGGTGGTTTATTTTGCACTTACCTCAGTCTGTCTTGAGAAATGAGCAGGGTAGGAGATGGTCTCATAGGATGACGTCCCTTACATATTCAGATATTCATTGGTGTTCTCGGTCTTTGGAGAGTGTCACCATCATTGATCGTTGTGGGGAATTCCCTACTGTCACTCTCTTAGGCATTAGGGGAAAAATCACTTATAATCCTTGTTTGGCGTTGCGAAAATTTAGTTATGCTAAAGGGGATAGTCCTCACGACTCACTCGTCCAAGGAATCACATTCGACTATGAGAGTGATGTTTAGGGTTATCGTAAGAGGTTCATTCAAGCTTGGGGCATGATAAACAGAGTTGATAGCAAGACACTGGGGCACAAGAATTTCATCCTTCTTGAGCCTTACCTCAAATGGGTGTGAGCGCGTGCTCAATGTCTTATGATGCTTTACCTTGCCATCTTACATGTAATTATAGAGCCAATTGCTGAGGGAGACACTCCTTACGTTGTTCTTCATCCTGATATGCCAACTGATCTTGAGGAACTACGGAAATCCTGGATCTAACTCAAAGAAGAACGAGATACCTTCGAAACCCAATTCTACGCCAGTGAAAAGAAGGTTTTAGAGCTCACCATGTTACTTCACGAGGAGAAGAGTATAAATGCTTACATTGCACCAAAGAGGATGGGCTTGTGGGATGCTTGAGTCCTCTTTTGCTTGGAGAGTTTTTACTTTTGCTTTGTTACTTACCTTGTAAGCTCAAGAGGAATTATTGTGATCAATAAAACTTCTTAATGCAATTAACGTTTGTTCCCTTTCTGTTTAAGAAATTTTAAGTCTTAGAAATCCTTGAAAACATTGCATACATATGTCATACATATCATAGCATAAGCAGGTTTCAAAGAAGGTTTCTCATCTTCTTCGTTGTTTATTTCAGCAATGGCTCTATAACAAACAGTGAAGGATCTACAGACACAGAATGCTCGGTTTCAACAGAATATTATGGCTCTGGCCAAGGGGCAAGAAGAACTGAAATCCCTGATTGTTAAAGAAAGGAAGAAGCCAAAGAAACCAGATGGTGTGGTGAACTTGGGAAGAAGGATCAGAGGACCAGTTCGGCGAGCCTCTAAACTGGTAACTTTATCAAAGGAAGGAGACAATTAAGAGGAGGAAACAAGAGAGGAAGACTCCAGTCTAAAAAATCCAATGATGAATTTGACTATGATGAGGAGCAGTATCCTCCTGTTGATGAAAAATACAAATAGATGGAGGATCGTTTGAATGCAACGGAGGTCCGAAAGGTACCGGGTCTGGATTTTGAAGAGCTGGGTTTGGTCTCTGGGTTTGTCATCCCGCAAAAGTTCAAGGTGCCGGTGTTCGCCAAATATGATGGGATTTCATGTCCCAAGATGCACCTTCGATCTTATGTGAGGAAGATACAACCTCACACTGTTGACAAGGACTTATGGGTCCACTTCTTTCAAGACAGTCTATCCAGAACTCAATTAGAGTGGTTCTACCAGCTGGAAAGGACCAACATTCGTAATTGGGAAGACTTGGCTGCTGCTTTCTACAAGCAATATCAGTACAATGCAGGCCTTGCTCCCACCCGTACACAACTCCAAAATATGTCTATGGGTTCGATTGAGGGATTTAAAGACTATGCTCAAAAGTGGAGGGACTTAGCAGGAAGAGTTCAACAACCCCTGTCTGATAGGGAGCTAGTGGATATGTTTTTGGGTACCTTATCTGGACAATTATTCAATCATCTAATTGGAAGCTCCTCATCTGGCTTTACCGAATTGATCTTGACGGGAGAAAGAGTGGAAGCTGGAATTAGGAGTGGTAAGATCTAGAAGGATGCATCCTCCGGTACAGTAAGGAAGCCATTTTCTGGGAAGAAGGAAGTCAGTGCCACTTATAGCCAAAGGAATGATGACAAACTTGAACGCCGTCCAGCGGTAGGGGCTCTTATGATCTCTAAACATGCCCCTACTCAATAAAGGAACAATCATCCTAGAACAGAAAGGCCGGTAAGACAGTTTACCAGGATAAATATGATGTTGTCTCAAGTCTTGCCACATTTGTTGAAATCTAATTTGGTAACCATGCGGGAAGCTCCGAAGAATCCCAACACTGCCTCTCCTTGCTACAACCCTAATGCTCGTTGTGCTTACCATTCAGAAAGTCCAGGCCATGATACCAACGACTGCTGGGATTTAAAAAATAAGGTGTAAGACCTTCTCGAGGCAAAGGAAATTAGATTTGACGCCCCTGAGATTCCAAATGTTATCATTGCTCCTATGCCCAAGCACGATCGTGGGGTTAATGTTATTGAAGATGATGTGTTTGTTACTTCTGTTAAGGAGCTTGTTACTCCTCTCATGACCGTTAAGTGGAACTTGTTGAAAGTCTGTTTATTTCCAGGATATGGCGAAGCTTGCCACTCAGGTTTGTCTCTACCGACTGGTTGTCATTTGTTAAAGGCATGTGTTCAGAACCTGATGGATGATAGAGAAATTTTGTTTGAGAAGACTCTCGTTCCAACTATTTCTTGCAAGGATGTTTCAATCATAACCATTTCCGCCAATCCTCAGGGTCTCCACCAAAAGACCCATCAGGATTACATCTGCTCCGAAGGTGGCTCCACTGATTATCATTATGCCAAGGCCAATCCCATACACCTCGGACAAAGTTGTTTCCTGGAACTATGAGGCTTACGTCTACTACCACGATGTCAAGCAAGACCTGCTGGCTGTTGAAGACCAGGTTTCTGAAAATGCTGATCCCGACATTGGCAACATTGTTGGAACCAGCAAAATAACAAGGAGTGGAAGAGTTTTCTCCCCTGATATTTCTCTTCCAAAAGTTGTTACTGGTCTTGTGATCATTCCTACTTTTGTTCCTGCTAATACTACTACTGCAATTCCTGTGATTACCCCTGCTGATACCCCTATCACCAAGTCCGCCGAGACTCGGGGCAAAGATATATTGATTGATCCTGTCCAGATGAAGGCGTATTCAGAATCTATCCCAAAGGCTTCCAAGAAAGAATTGTAAGAAATTTTATAGATTATAAAGAAGAGCGACCACAATATGGTCGAACAGCTGGGGCAAACCCCTTCCAAAATTTATATGTTGGCCTTACTGTTGTGCTCCAAAGCACATACAAAGGCTTTGGTGAAGTTCCTTAATACTGCCCATGTGCCACAAGAAACCTCTGCTGATCAATTTAAAGATTACGTGGCCAGTTTGACAGTGTAACACGGTGGAAGAACTGACTTGGTTGTTTTGCGTTTGATCGCAACTATTGCGGTTAGCAAGAGTTGCCACCGACTTTTCTTTTATCCAAAAGGAAAGGCTGGAAAAAACAGGAAAGACCTTTGAGATGTTTTCTTGAGTTCGGGGGGTAGATTATAAAAAGGGAAGGTATTAGCACCCTTTTTATCCATGGTTTTCCATGGGCTCTTAGTTACTTTCTAGATCACTTGCTTTTGTTTAAAAAATATGCTTTGTGTGGTTTTTGAAAGTATTTTGGAAAGGTGCCATTGTTTTAGGCAAACTTTGTAATGATTCTCGTTAGTAAGAATGTATACAGAGTGTTTGATCTTTTGAAAATGTTTTCAAGTTTGAAAGACGTTTTTGAAAGTGTTGGTGTTTTCTTTGAAAATAGCAAGGATGTTTTTGTTTTGAAATTGAGCAAGTAACTAGGAACATTCTACCTACTCAAAAAGTCTTTCATGTTCATTTCCTTTTTCCTTTGACATTGTTATCTTATCATTGATTTTTAAGTAACCCTATCTTTGGGTGTAAAAGGGACGGGCGTGGGTCATCGTATAACCATGATTAGTAATGTTGCAAGGTATCTTAGCATTTTCTTTAGGGACTAAGATCATTTTGAAAGGCAACATGGATAGCATTATCGAGGGACTATGATCTTGTATTTTTGCTTGTTTTTTCTAAGATACCTCACATGCATAATATGGCCATTTTTGTAAGGCAACAAAGTGGGTTTACCCTAAGGGTGTATGTGTGCAAGTGTATTGATTTACATGCTTGATTTTGTCTTGATTAGGGTTTGCTAAACATTGATTTTAATCTTTTCATACAAACTCTAATTACTAGCATTTGTATATAAAGCATTTAAATTGCGAAAAATAAAAATACTAAACTATTACATGATTTAGGGGAGGGGGTGTATAAATTACAAGTGGGGAATTCTAAGAAATTAAATCTAATTATCTATTACAACCATATTAAATATGAATAAATGTACAAAATTGAATAAGTAACAATGCAAGAATGTATATGTAAAAAGAAATGTGATTTTTTGTTTGGTTTTTTTCATGAAAAGGGTTTTTTCACTTAATTAATTAAAATACAATAATCAACTAAAAAAGAAAATTAAAATTAAGTTAGTAAAATATTTTAATTTAAAGTAAACAAGTTTTTTAGGGTTTTGGTGAATTTAATTAAATTAGTAAATAAAAATAATTAAATAAAATTCCTAAATTCTAAATTGATTTTAATTTACAAAATAATATAATAATAATTAAAATTAAATTATCTAAGTGTTTTAAAATAAGAAATTAATTTATTAAAAAAAAATTTGTTCTTTTGTTTTTGTGAAGAAAAATAAACTAAATAAATATAAATAATAAAATATAAATATTTTTGGATTTTTTTATTAATGAAAATAATAATAATAATAATAATAATATTAATAATAATAAAAGATGAAATCAAATAAAAATATAAAATTAAAGTCAGGGAGGTTAAAATGAATTTGGAGGTTTATTAGCAAAAACAATTTTCTGAATTTGGCCCAAAATAAAGTTTTTGTTTAGAAATCAGAAAAATAAAAAAGGTATGTGGGCTATATGGTATGAGCAACCAGGGGGGGTTAGGTTGAGCAAAAAGTGTAAATCCCATGAGGGGAAGGCCCATGCGCGTTGGAAGGATAAAAAAATGTAAGAAAATGAGAGAAAAAGTAAAAGGCAGCGCGCTGAGGTTCGAACCCATGACCTCTTGGTTTCCAGTGCGCTGCCTTATTATTGGGGTGGCTATACATCTGTTAATATAACTGAAATGATTAATATATAAGGCAAAACAAGTCCTGAACACACTTCATCTTCAACCTCCAGCCAGACCACCTGTAACTTCACTATTTCTCAACAAAAATGGAAAATGCAAACATGAAAGTTGCTTCATTTTTCCATACGAATCCAACCATATAAATATCATAAGCTATAAATCAAAGATGAATAAGAATTTTTGAAAGTACCAAATTCTGACCTAATTATTTTCAAAGATTCAATCCTAAAATTCTCCTAGCTCAATCTATATAAATGAAATCTATGGACATGTACAGCTTCAGGGCAATAATGTCGACATTTTATCTTCATAAATACAAGCCTAACAATGCCTAAGTAATGAGGTATAAGTTCAAGAAAAATACCTCAAAACTGGAAATCGTGAAATGTAAATGAGCTTTATTCAAGGTGCTGCAATGATCAGGTTAGCTTCATTGAGTCTCTAGGAAGCTAATGCAATGCTTAGCTTGAGTTAAGGGTGGCTGAAATGGCTTAGAGAAGTCAATGTGCAATGCTCTGTTTTTGGTTATAGGGGATATGGTAAATGATGTTACAGTGATGAAACAGGGACAGGGATAGGTTACACTTGATGTAAGGAAGCTTTAGAAACTAAAAGGCCAAGAAACGCACGAGGGAAATATGAGTTTGGTGTTCAAGGTCAGAAACTGTGCAACAATGGAGTTTTTGGGCAATTTCTGATTTGAGAGAGTTTTAGTGTATTTCAGGGTGCTTCAGCTCGTCCTTTAGCTCACAAATAGTGCCTCTATTTATAAGCAACAAATATGGAGGCTTGTATTTGATCAGAATTCAAAATCACATGTTTAAGCTCAACATGTAATTTTTTTAGAAATCAAGTTTCAGTGCCTTGTGTACTTGCTATTGTAGAGTGGTTATGCTTTAAACAAACTTGCTTCTGACTTTGTAGATGGAGTGTGATTAGAGGGAACAAGTTAGAGGCTCAAGAATTGACTTTGTCCAGAAAGCTTGCTTTTCCAAAATGGAAGTGTTCACTTTGTACCATTAATGGAAATATGGATTGGATAAAGCCTAAACCACTTGGATTAAAGCTCAAAAGTTTGTGTAATCCATTAATGAGGGATAGATACACAAGTTAGAAGGCCTGCAAAGCAATATTATGCAGCTTAACATTGAAATTGCATTTTTGTTCATCATGAAAATGACCTATAATTTTAGTTTGAAACCCTAAATTCCTCTCTTCGATTCTCCTTGCTCAAGAATGATATCAAGGAGTTCTTGGACATTTTAAAAATTTTGTAATGTGCTCTAAAACCCCTCTTTGAATCAACTTTGAAAATTCCCCTTGGAACTATGTGAAAAATTTCCATGAAGTTAGGTCAAAATTCTGCCTAAACTAGGGCAAAATTTTCACTAAGTAATTTAGTTTCAAGACCATGACTTCATAGATTAATAACTTGAGATACAAGAATTTCTAGGATAAGTTGTGTAAAGAAATGTTGTAGATATCATGGATATCTACAACTTTTATTTTAAAAGTTTCTTTTGAATCATCTTGCATCATGGTGAAAAATTGTCTCAAAGTTGTGAAAAAACATGAAGTTTTCAACACTTAGAAAAATTTCTAAGTTTGAAAACTTTGACTTTTCAAAATGAAATCTTGACTTTTTGATTTCTTGATGAACAAGTTCATATTTTGACATGTTTTGATGAATTGTGATCTTTGACACTTGATTTTGACCAAAAAGTCAAAGTTTGACTTTTCAGTGTACAATTGACTTTTCCCCCAATACAGTTGATTTTTAAGTCAACTGCTCAATTGACTGAGCAAAAATGTGATCCAAGGCTTGAAACTTGACATGAGTAATCTTGGGGGTCCAAAATGATCCATGAAATTCATATGAGGGATTAAAAGTCCAAATGTCCTAGTGCAATTTCAAACCCTAATTTTCAGTCACCAGTGCTTAAGGAGGTGTCTTGAGCTGATCAACCCTAGTGCAGTCTTGAACCAAAGTAGATATTATGAGAAAATATTTGATAAATGAGAGGGCAAATTTTGGGGTACAACAGCTTCCCCTGTTCAATATTTTTAATCTTGGAGAGTTAGATTGGCGTATCCGCCATTCATGACTTGAAGGTGGAAGATGATTGGACACTAGAGTGCCCAGAAATTTGCACTCGAAGATGGATCATGAATGGGCTTATAGATGTCATTTGGAGGAATGATGGAGATTCGCAGGAGATGGACTTGTAGATGCCATCCAAAGGTGACTGTTGACAAAGGCTGTACTAAGTCTGAACCTGATTTCAACTGGAAAAGAATCAGAATAAATCTTTGGAGCGACTTATCTGAACCAGAAGGAGTCTTGTATGTTGTTTGACATGGGAAGAATCAAATAAATTGTTGAGATATTTATCTGAACCATAAGTGTTCTTTTTGGAAAGTATTAGGATAAACCGTTGAGGGGTTTAAATTGAACCAAAAGAAAAAATTGAATGTTCTTTAACTAGAAAGAATCAAAGTAAATCTTTAAGTGATTTATCAGAACCAGAGAAAGTGCCTGCGGGAAAGAATCAAAATAAATTGTTGAGAGACTTATCTGAACCCGAAAGGTTCCTTTGGAAAGTATCGGGATAAACCGTTAAGGGGTTTAAACTGAACCAAAATAAAAATTTGAATATTCTTTAATTGGAAAGAATCTGAGTAAATCTTTAAGTGATTTATCTGAACTAGAGAAAGTGCCTGCGGGAAAGAATCAGAATAAATAGTTGAGAGACTTATCTGAACCCGAAAGGTTCCTTTGGAAAGTATCAGGATAAACCATTGAGGGATTTAAACTGAACCAAAAGAAAAATTTGAATATTCTTTAACTGAAAAGAATCAGAGTAAATCTTTGAGCGATTTATCTAAATCAGAGAAAGCGTCTGCAAGAAAGAATCAGAATAAACCGTTGAGAGATTTATCTGAACCGGCGGGGATCTGGAGAAGATTCAGAACAAATTGTTGAGATATTTATCTGAACCAGAGAAGACAAATGCGGGAAAAGAATCAGGATAAATTGTTGAGATATTTAAACTGAATCGATAGGAGTCTGAAAGAAACATCTGTTGTGTAGATGGTTGACCAATCCTTTCTTGGGAATTGATCTGTAATTGACTTGTTGAAAATTTGTTGATAATTTTATGTTGATTGATCTTTCCTGAAAAAGATGAAAAGGTTAGTCGCATGCAATGTTATGATGTATGAAATGCATGGTGTAATGATGTTCTCGAAATAAATGAGATTATGTCGTATGTATTTGTGTTGTCAATGTTATGACATAAGGATGTAATGTATGGACACGTTAATTGTTATGCTACAGTGTTCCTGGGGAAGATAAATCCTCGAGTACCGCTGGATACAAAGGGTGTAAGTCTTCATGTTTTGAAGTGTTGATGAGCTTTCATTTGTTAGAGAAATAAACTTTGTTGTGTAAAGGAAACGTCGTGTATTGCTTGTGAAATCTTGTTGGGGAATCCTGAGAAATTGGGCGAATTTTACTGGGGAGTGATAACTGGAAGTATTGTTCCGCCGGGGATGTGAGAGAGCTCGATATCATTAAGCTGCACACTGTGGGGGATTTTATGGAATAGTCTAAAGATATTATCCTATTTCTTAAATCCATTAGTGATTGCCTTTCATTTTTTTCTCATTTGTAAATAGTAGTTACGTTCAAATGCATATGTTCAAAAATAAATCATTGGATGTTTTTGTAAACAAAACAAAGAAATAAAGAAAAACAGATAGTTTTGCACTTTCAAAGGGATATCTTTGTATTAACTTGAATAAGTATTTTTTGTACAATGAGACGTACATCCTAGTAAGAGAATGTCGTCGAAGAAAAATGAAAATTTGATACAAAGAAAAGATAGCTAGGTGCAATAATCCCATGGGGTTCCCATTCTGCTATAGCCTTCGTGTCTCTGGGCGTCTTGTCCACCCGCTGCCTCGTCCGAAGTTTTTTTGGATTGATCAGAACCGTTGATTTTGTCGATAGATGTTAAAGGTTGTCTGTAAGGTGATCCAACGAGACATAGTCATACGCTTTAATTCCCTAACTTTTGCCTGGACCTCCCTTCGGGTTTTCAGTCCATCGGGATACCCTTTTTTGCCCAAGCCGCCCTTTCGGGTTTTCAACTTGCCGGGTGTACCGATTTTTTTATTTTATCCCTAATTTTTGCCTGAACCTTTGTGGTTCTCCGGGATACCCTTGTCTTGACTAGGTGTGTCAACCTAGCAGGTCTCTTATGCGTAGTATCTTTTGATTATGTCTGTGTTCACAGGGTACGGCAGGTTGTCGCCATCCATAGTGGTTAAGATCATTACTCCACCAGAGAATATACTTTTGATCACAAACCGTCCTTCATATGTAGGAGTCCATTTGCCCTTGGGATCACCTTGTGGTAATATGATACGCTTGATTACCAAGTCACCAACTTGATATACCCGACGCCTGACTTTCTTGTTAAAAGCTTTAATCATGCGCTTTTTGGTAGATCTGGCCGTAACAAACAGCTGTAAGCCTCTTCTCATCAATTAGGTTTAACTGGTCATGTCGGGTTTGGATCCAATCGTCTGCACTTAGCCCTGCATCCTTTATGATTCTCAGAGACGGTATTTGGACTTCAATTGGTAAAACAACTTCCATGTCGTATACCAAGGAGAAGGGAGTTGCCCCTGTCAATGTACTCCATGTGGTACAGAAACCATGGAGAGCGAATGGTAGCATCTCATGCCAGTCCTTGTAGGTTACCGTCATTTTTTGTATGATCTTCTTGATGTTCTTATTTGCAGCTTCGACAGCGCCATTCATCTTTGGCCGGTAAGGGGATGAATTATGGTGTTGGATCTTGAATTGCACGCACAGTGCGGTGATCATAGTATTGTTGAGGTTCGTACCATTGTATGTGATGATTCTCTCTGGGATACCGTACTGAGAGATGAGATTCTGTTTGATGAATCGGGCCACAACATTCTTGGTTACAGAAGCGAAAGAAGCTGCCTCAACCCACTTCATGAAATAGTCAATGGCCACCAGGATGAATCGATGCCCAATAGAATCTGTAGGTTTGATTTCTCCAATCATATCGATACCCTACATTGCGAATGGCCAGGGAGCAGTCAGGACATTTAGAGGAACTGGAGGCACATGCACTTTGTCAGCATAGATCTGACACTTGTGACAGGTACACGAATTCTGACAGCAATCTGCTTCCATGGTAGACCAGTAATAACTTGCCCGTAGGATTTTCTTAGCCATCGTATGCCCACTAGAGTGGGTGCCAAAAGTGCCTTCATGTAGATCAGCCATGATCTTTTCTGCCTCAGCCTTGTCTATACAACGAAGCAAAACAGAGTCGTGGTTGCGTTTGTATAGGATGCCATAACTGATGAAGAACTTAGCAGAGAATCTCCTTAAGAACTTCTTATCATTGACTGAAGCTCCTTTCGGATACTCTTGAGCCTCGAGATACCTCTTGACTTCATGGAACCAAGTTTGGTCCACTACTTCTTCAGTATTGATCTCGTGACAGTAAGTTGGTTCATCCATTCATTCAATGGTTATCTGGGGAGCCTCGTTACCCTCTTGTGGAAAATGCTCAAAGGTAATTTCCTCGAAATGTGGGATTAATGTCAACACATGTTCTTTGTAGGGGATGAGGTTAGGGTGCTTCGTGTCCCATTCTCCTTAAATATGACTGATGACTAAGGCTGAATCTCCAAATACACTTAAGGACTTAATTCCCAAATCTATGGCAGCTTTGAGACCAAAAATACACGCTTCGTATTCTGTCATGTTATTTGTACAATTGAAGCAAAGTCTCAGTGAATGGGGTATGACATCCTTCAGGGGAAATAAGTACATCACATATGCCATTGCCGAGCGCATTGGAGGCTCCGTCAAAAACCAGGGTCCATCGGGATCCTTGTTAGGGTTCGTCATATGGTCTGAGTTCTTCACAGTTGTTTACCATCATGATGTCTTCATTTGGGAATTCGAATTTCATGGACTGATAGTCATCCACAGTGTGATCGGTGGAAATAGAACTGACTGTTTTGGAATGCTGGTTCGCGAAATGTCGCGGTAAGCAAGAGTCGCTACCGTCTTTTATTTTCTCCAACAAGGAAAGGACAAAAGCACAGCAAAATTCCTTTTCGAGATGTTTCTCGGTTCGGGAGGTAGATTATAGAAAGGGAAGGTGTTAGCACCCTTTCTATCCGTGGTTATCCACGGGCTCTTAGGTACTTGCTCACTATGTTTTCAAAATGTTTTGCTTTTCTTGTTGTTGTACCCCAAAATTTGCCCTCCCATATTCTTCAAGAAATTGCCAAGCCAAGTCACAAAATTCCCCAAGGGTTGCACAGTGCAAAGGGCTCCTATACAGTCAAAACTAGGGTTTGTGTTCTGATCAAGAAAAGGAAGTTTTCAAAGGCCCAATCAAGTCTCACATGCCTACAAATATGGCCAAGTATTCTCATATCAAGTTTCAAGGCATTCAGCTCAAAATTGCACAGTCAAAACCCTAAATTGCACTACAGTCAACTGTAGGGGCAAAATGGTCATTTGACAGTCAAAAGTTCAAATTTTTGGTCAACATATCATTTTGAAGCCACAAACATCATTTGATCAATGCTTGATCATGATTCTCAAAATTTGGCTCAGAAATCATCAAAGATGCAAAAGTTTCCTTATTTGGACAGCTGAAAAAGTCAACTGAAATTGACCAGGGCATAACTTTCACATGGATTATCAGAAAAATCCCATACAAAGCTCATTTTGAAGAGAAAGACATTTCCTACAACTCATCTTCATACTTCAAGTCCAAGAAATGCTCTCACAAAAAGTTATCAATTTCAACATTATAGGTCATTTTCAAAAGTCAACAAAAGGGGACTTTAAGTCAAAGGCCATAACTTAATATTGGAAAATCATAATGACATGGGACCAAAGGCATTGGTTATAGGACTCAAAGACCTTTCCAAAATGTCCAAGAACATGTGAAAAGCTTAAAAATTGAGCAAGTTATGCCTTGTGGAAGTTTGGAAATTTTTGGATATTTTGAAAAGTCAACACTACTTCAAATGACCTAAAAATGTTAATGGGCCCATTTTTCTTCCATGATTCATCATTCCAAGCATGTGCACGACCACTTGGCCCAAAGGGAAGTATTTTATCATTTTTTATTTATTTATTTGAATTATTATTCATATTAATTCATTTAAATCATTTAAATATGTGAAAAATATATAACTTGACCTAATAAATCTTTTCATGCATGTTTTGAACTCAATATTTCGTGCTTGTACAATTATGGAAAGATTTGGCTTAATTGGATGCTAATTGATACAAAAACATGTGAAAAAGATATGGAAAAGATCTTAGGAAATCAAATATTCAAAACAATGAATTACAAGAGATTTGATCCATATTTTTGACCTAATGCATTCACTACAAAGGCTTGATCATAAACCTAATGCACATACACAAAAAGCTGCGCAGAAAAACTAAGAACAAACTTGAAAAATTGTTGAAAAAAGTCAAAACTGAAATCATCATTCCAGGGCGATTCAAAGCCTAATTTTCATTCCAATAGCTTGCTCAAGGTCTATTGAACGTATTCCAATCAGAATCATCCATCAAAACGCCAAGAACTGGTAAAACGGGCACAAACTGTGTCAAGAAATTTCCAGAATCGTGCATCATGATTTGTGCATACTTTGCAATTTTTATTCATTGATTCATGTTTGTTATGAGTTTCTGAAACTAACCATGCAAATTAATTGCGTTTTTGCGCTATATACGTGATTTTGCCATTGATGCAGTCTAGGGTTTCTTGGGCTCCCAATTAGGGGTTTCCTAATAACGTAAAATTCGACCACCACAATGCCATGGATGGATTCAGGGAGCTTGGACGAAGAAGACAACATGCTCGCGCTCAATTTATGAGCGTTTGAGAGCTATTCGCTATTTTCTAATAGCATACCTAAAGCAACGCTAAAAAACCGTTGCTTAATGTTCTTGTTTTCAGAAAAAAATAAAAAAAACATGCGAAGAAGATGATGTGTTGTCCAAACGCTATAGGCTGTTTTGAATTTCGCGCGTTCCCACCCACTAGCGTTTGTTTTTCTTTTATTATATTTGTTGATTATTTATATGTCAAATGCATTGTGTGGCTCAGCTGGCAGGTGTTGATGGTATTGACGTCCAAGACCTGGGTTCGAGTCCCAGGTCTGTGTAATTTCCATAATATTTTTCCATAGCAATTCCCATGTGTTTCAAGGCTGCAGGCGCATCATGTTCCTTCACTATCAAGCCATCCACGTATCTAACAAATTCAAATCAAAGGCTGAGATTGGATGTATATCATAAGCTTGGTCAAAGTGTTAACACGCTAGTGGCAAAAGTCAATGGATCTGAAGCTTGTTGGGCCAGATTGCTAGGGCCTACACCTCCATATTGGGGCCTGAACCCCCCCTGGTTTGCAATTTTCTTCATATTTTATTTTTTTAATTATTTGTTTATTTGTTTTGTTGTTTTAATTTAATTAATTATTTTTACAAAAAATATAAAAATATCATAAAAAGCAGAAAAGGCAAAAAATATAATAAATATTTTATTTTAATATTCTCTCATAAATAAATGTGTGTAAATAAATTTAGTGTAAATTAGGGTTTTAATATTAATTCTTTTCAATAAAAATCTAAGAAATACATAGAACTAGGGTTTGAACAATTTTTCACCTTTTAATTTTTTCTTTTGTCACTATAATATTATTTATTTTATTTTTCATAATTAAAATTGTACATAATTAATTAGGGTTTCATTTAGATTAAAAATTTCAATATTTTTCTTAATAACTTAAAAACCATTAGAATTAGGGTTAGTTAATTTTAATTAATGCTTTTTTCTATTAAATCTAAAAATATAAAAAACACCAAAAAACAAAAACAATTTCTTTTCTCTTAATTAATTTCATCATATTAATTTAATTTTGCAAAAGGGTCCAACGCCCTCGTTCGTAATTTATTTAATTCGCATATTTATTTTGTGTCATTTAAATGATTATATATCTCTCCCGAAGCCTTGTAATTACTTCTCGCACTTTTAATTCTTTACTTTTCTGTCAAATCGGGTCCGGTTTAATTTTGGCGATGTGGACACGCGCCATTTGTAATAGTTTTAGATTTACTTTGCCTCGCAACTTTTAACTGTTAAACAAAGCATGCAAGAATGAATGGACTTAAATAAAATCAAGCGTAGAAAACCAATAACATGACAAGATAAATGCAAATGAAAACGACACACGAATCACACACCACCCCTAGGGTACGCCTCACTGTTGCCTTGCCTCGAAAGGTGATCGTCGAGTAGAGGATGTCTTAGTAAGTCCTCATGATCCGGGAACCTGGCATGAGGGTAGCTTCTAAGGTGTCTTCCCATTGCTCTGGTGATCACCACGTCCCGAACCTCGAATTGACCCGAACACCTCCAACGGTGGTGCTACCTACCTCTCAATGGTGGGATGGCACTGCTTTAAAGGACATCTACACAGACGAATTCCTTAGGGTAGGTAGACGACTCGTGGATACTTGCTCTATTTCAAAACAAAACAAACAAAAATCTTTTCACACCGACACTTTTCAAAAGCTTTCAAAGCAATTTTTCAAACACTCTGACACAAGAGTCGATCTGGAATTTTCAAAGAAACTTTTAAAAACCCACAGTTGAAAAGCAAACAAAACATTTTTGAAAACACAATGAGCAAGTATCTAAGAGCCCATGGATAACCATGGATAGAAAGGGTGCTAACACCTTCCCTTTCTATAACCTACCTCCCGAACCGAGAGCAATCTCTTTAAGGAATTTTTCTGTGCTTTTGTCCTTTCCATTTGGAGAAAATAAAAGACGGTGGCGACTCTTGCTTCCGCGACATTTCGCGAACCAGCGTTAAACAGTCAGTTCCAGATCCACCGATCACACTTGTGTTTTGTGGGTTTTGAAAAAGTTTGTTTGAAAACTTCGATTTAACTCTTGTATCTGTCCTCAAGAGTGTATGAAGTTTTGTTTGAAAACTTTTGTTAGAAAAGTGTAGGTGCGAAAAGTTGTTTTGTTTTGAAAGATCAAGTACCTTAGAACCTCTACCTACTCAAAAGAAATTAAGTTGTGTAAATGTCCTTTAGACAGTACTATCCCACTATTGGGAAGTAGGTAGCACCGTCGTTGGAGTTATTCGGTTCAATTCGATTATAGGGACATGTGTTCACCAAAGCAATAGTAGGACGCCTTAGCGGTAACCCTAAAGTTTTAGATCCTTTTTATCCGAGGCAACCGTTTCGAGGCAACTTGGATCTTTAGACAGGAGGGCGACCTCTAAAACACCCTATACTCAATGACCACGTCGAGGCAACCAAGTGAGGCGTACCCTAGGAGTGGCATGTGCGAGTGTGTCAGGTTTCAATTTAATTATCTTTGCACATGTTATGGTGAGCTACGTTTTGATTTTATTTTGAGGACAAGTCTTGTCATGCATAGTAGTTAATAATTGTGCAGAAAGTAAATTGCGGAAAGTAAATCTACGCTATTACAAGGCGTCGGGTATTTACATCGCCAAAAACAAACCCTTGGAAAAATAAATTGCGGGAAATTAAAGAAAGAGATAAAAAGTCCTAATTATCTATTACATCCTCGGAGCAATTACATAATAATGATCAAAAATAATATGCGCGAAAAGAAATTAAATCGAAGAAGTCCTTAGGGTTTTGACCTTTTTTGAGAAAGAATGAGATTTTGGTCCTTTTGCATTTAATTAAACCTAATTCTAATTAATTAAATAAAAGAAATATTTTTTAAGTTTTTTTAATGTTTTAATGAAATAAAAGAAAATAAAGAAGATGATTAAAATTGTCAAAACCCTAATTTTATGTTAATTTTATTATTGTGAAAAAGTCAAAATTAAACCTAATTAAACTAAATTAATTTGTTAGTATTTATTTAAAAAAAATAAAGTGAAATTAATAAATAATAATAATAAAAATATTTACATTTTAGTTTTGCTGAATTTATTATGAAAATAATTAATTATGTTAATTAAGTAATAATAATAATTATACTAATTATTAATAGTTAAATAAACAAAATAGAAAATATGAAGAGAAAAAAGAAACCAGGGGGGGTGCTGGCCCATTTAGGAGGTTAGTTTGGAAATTCTGTGGCCCATTAACATCAAGCCTGCTTTGACTTTGGAGATTTTCTGCACGTGCATTGACTAGGAGTATGATAGTCATCCAGCTTTGGACCATTGGATCTGAGTCTTAGACACATGGCACCTGGATATTTGAAAGTGCATGGTAAACCTGCTTTTGCAACCTGCATGGGATTAGGCAAAGAAAAATAATAACAAGTATTATGGGGGACCTGGGATTCGAACCCAGGTCCCAATGATCCCAAGCCAGCACACCATCCACTACGCCAATTGCCTGCTTTTGTTATTTAGATAACAAGTGAATGTAATATATCAAAATCAATGCATATGCTATAAAACAAAACAAGCGCGCCCTTTTTTTGAATTGACCAATGAGGTATCAACACCTAGTCGTCTTCCTCGCTGAACCTGCAGAATAAATGTTAGATAGCGGGGGTTTTTAACCCCCACAAACTGTAATGACGAAAAATAGTGACTAGCTCTATGCTTTACATAAATGTTTCGTGAGGGTTCCACTGTGTTCGTCTGAACCTAACGAATTCAGTCATGGGTCTTATGAGGCTCAATTTTTCTTGTACTGCAAAGCCCAAATTTGAAGGCTTATGAACCCTAGAATTCATCAATGGCATCTTGTGATTTTGTGCGTTTTAATTCAATTAAACTATGCCAATAGCTTCATGAGGTCTCTAGCAACACAAAACAAACAAGAAATCATGTTAATGATGCATGAATCATGAATTACGATTATGAAAAAAAGTATCAAACCGTGCGACTGTAAGTGATGATTTCTTGAGCTTTAGCGTTTGGTTTTGATTGCTACACGTTTCCGGGGACCCCTGCAATGTGTTAGAGTCAATAAAACGCCTTGAATTGGCCTGGAATATAGAAAACAGTTTTCAAGTTTTCTTGAATTTTTTTGAATTGGTTATGGCTTTTTTGCAGCAGCTTTTACGTATGCATGATTAGGGTTGGCTTGTGTATTTATAAAGGAACAGAATTAGGTCAAAATCTTGCAAAGAAATCCATGGAATGATGATTTGAATATTTGATTAAAAATAAAATATTTTTGAATCATCATGATTGGAAAAACTTGCTAAATTTGGAGATTTTTGCATCCTTGATTGGTACACGAAATTGCCAGCATGATTAGGTCATTCTTGCTTCACAAAAAGATTGAAAAATCAAATCTTTGTATTTCCTACAATTAAAATTAATTAAATGAATTAATATTGATTAAAAATCCAATTAATTAATAAAAAATAAGAAAATAATTCAATTAAGCTTGATGGGTCGTTCATAGGCCATGGATAAAGTTTCAAGAAGAGATTTGAGGCCCATTAGAAAAAACAAGGTGTTTTGAGCAAAGTTGACTTTTGCAAATTCACAAAAATTTCCCAACTTCTCCAATGCATATATTGCTCAATTTTGATCATATGAACATGTTCTTGGACATTTTGGAAAGGTCTTGAAGTCCTATAACCAATTCCTTTGGTCCCATGTCATTTGGATTTACCAATCTCAAGTTATGGCCTTTGACTTAAAGTGCATTTTTGTTGACTTTTGAATTTGACCTATAATGTAGAAATTGATAACTTTTTGTGAGAGCATTTCTTGGACTTGGAATGTGTAGATGGTTTGTAGGAAATGTCATCCCCTTCAAAATGAGCACTGGATGGAATTTTTCTGATGAACCATGAAAAAGTTATGCCTTGGTCAAGATACAGTTGACTTTTCTACTGTCCAAAAATAGTAACTTTTTGCATCTTGATGATTTTTGAGCTATTCTTGTGGAATCATGATCAAGACTTGATCAAATGATGATTGTGGACTCAAAATAAGATGTTGACCAAAAATTCCGACTTTTGGCTGTAAAATGACCATTTTTCCCTTGCAATTGACTGTGGGTCAAATGGAGCTTTTGACTGTGCAACTTGGCACTGTGAGTCTTGAGACTTGGCACGTAGGTGCTTGAGAATATGTATAGGCCTATGGGACTTGATTGAACCATGGAAAACTCCAAATTCCTTGAGGGAAACAAAAACCCTAATTTCAGCTGGCTTAGGAGGTATTTGGATTGTGCAACCCTTGAGAAATCTTGAACCATTTGAAGATGATTCTTGACAAACCTTGAAGAATATGGGAGGGAAAATTTTGGGGTACAACAGTTGCCCCTGTTCAATCTTCTTAAACCTGGGGATGTAGATTGGCTTGCGTGCCTTTCGTGATCCGAAGGTGGAAGATGATTGAACACTAAAGTGCCCAGAAATTTGCACTCGCATAGTGTAGTATCAGCAATGTGATGTTGGGAATGGGCTTACAGATGCCATTTGGAGATAGAATGGATAGGAGGATGGGCTTATAGATGCCATCTGGAGATGTGACATAATCTTGTCGGGAAATGGGCTTATAGATGCCATCTGGAAATGTAATGGATAATTATGAAGATGGGCTTAAAGATGCCATCTAGGAATGCGTGTTGAAGTGTAACTTGGTAGGTTGAAAGAAGGAACCTGTGTAGGGTTTCCTGATGATGAGTCCGTCTAAAACTGCATCTTGGAAGAGAAGGAACCGGTGTAGGGTTTCCTGATGATGGTCGAGTAGATAGTTGTCCTGTCTGGTTTCAGGTATTAATCTGCAATTCGTCGTCCACAGATATTTCCTGGCTAGTGACAGGTGTTGATCTGGAACTTAAGAAGGTTGGTCGAGATAGCTTTCCTGGATGGATACAGGTGTAGACCTCTGACCTAAGAATGAAAGATAGTCTTCCTGGCTTGTTACAGGTATTGATCTTCAGTCTCTTCATGTAGATAACTTTCCTGGCTAGATATAGGTATCGAATCTACAATCCATCATCCACAGATATTTCCTGGCTAGATACAGGTGTTGATCCGGAACTCAAAAGGTTGATGAAGGAATCTCGGTTGACTTCTACCTCAGCAGGATGATGAAGGAATCTTGGACGATTACTACCTCAGCAGGATGATGAAGGAATCTGGGACGATTACTACCTCAGCAGGGTGATGAAGGAATCTGGGATGATTACTACCTCAGCAGGATGATGAAGGAATCTCGGATGACTTCTACCTCAGCAGGGTGATGAAGGAATTTGGGACGATTACTACCTCAGCAGGATGATGAAGGAATCTCGGATGACTTCTACCTCAGCAGGGTGATGAAGGAATCTGGGACGATTACTACCTCAGCAGGATGATGAAGGAATCTTGGACGATTACTACCTCAGCAGGATGATGAAGGAATCTAGGACGATTACTACCTCAGCATGGTGATGAAGGAATTTGGGACGATTACTACCTCAGCAGGGTGATGAAGGAATCTTGACGACTTCTACCTCAACGGGATGATGAAGGAATTTGATGACTTCTACCTCAACGGGGTGATGAAGGAATCTGATGACTTCTACCTCAACGGGGTGATGAAGGAATCAGATGACTTCTACCTCAACGGGATGATGAAGGAATCTGATGACTTCTACCTCAACGGGATGATGAAGGAATCTTGATGACTGCTACTCCAAAGGGATGATTTTTATCTGTTGGTCGTTCTTTCCTGAAAAGGTAAAGAGTTAATTGTATGCAATGTCATGATGTATGAGATGCATGATGTCATGATGTTCTCAAAAATAAATGAGATTGTGTCATATGCACTTTATCATGTATGTAAGCAGGAGATATGAGATATGAAATGTTTATGAATGTATTTTCATCTGGGAAAATAAATCCTTGACATATGCCGGGAAGTTAAATCCTAGGCTGATGTTGAAGAGTAGAGTTCTTCGTTTCCGCTGGGGATGATGAACGAAGATGATTGCAAGAATAAACCGGTAGGAGAAGACGACTCCGTTGGGGATAAACCTGGTGAAGAGATTACTCTACAGGGAATTACTCTGTGGGGAAGAGATGCTTCGCTGAGATTTTAATAACTCTGCTGGGGATTCCGTTGATAAGCTCTGTTGGAGATTTTGATGATGAACTCCGCTGGGGAATAGAAAGAACTTCGTTGGGAATGATCTTTCAGTTGCAACTTGCTGAGGATAACCCAGTTAGACTCTGGTGGGGGATAACCTCTTGAATATGGCTGGGGAGAGATATTTGTACTCTGTAGGGGACAAGCTTCCAGAATCTACTGGGTAAGATGATTCAACTCTCCTGGGAAAACCTTTTGGACTGCACTGGGGAAACGGCTCCACTGGGTGTCTGTATTCCGCCGGGGAACAATCTTATATTTATGTCGAGGAATATTAAGACTGCCGGGGATGCTTGCTGAGGAATATATGTATACTCCGCTGGAGAATATTAAGATCTTCTGGGGATACCCAACTTTTCCAGGGCTGATGGTAGATTAACTCTGCTTGAGGGGAGGGTATTACTGACTTACTGGGGATGCTGCACCTTTTTAGGGCTAATGAGAGACCAACTCTGCTTCGGGAGCGTATTGCTGATTCTTGTCTTACTCTACGGGGAGTGAAGGTATCTTGGTCATATTCTTCAGCCGAACCTACCTTGGTACTTGGTGAGGAGAGCAGTTGTACAGCTCGGACAATTCTTATTGCCCCTGTTTCTGTGGAAGAAGGTACCTGACGATTGACAAATCTTCTTCTGGTAGGCAAGTGACGAGATGTAGGGACATAGTCGTACGCTTTGATCCCTAACTTTTTCCTGGCGCCCTTTCGGGTTTTCAGTCCATCGGGATACCCTTTTTTTCCCAAGCCACCTTTTCAGGTTTTCGACTTGCCGGGTGTACAGATTTTTTCATTTTCATCCCTTATTTTTGCCCGAACCCTTTTGGTTCGCCGGGAAGCCCTTATTTTTGCCTAGGTCAGTCGACCTAGTGGGTCTTTGATTATGCGTAGTACCTTTTTGACTATGTCCACGCTCTTAGAGTGTAGGGAGTTGTCACTGTCAGTAGTGTTGTGTTGCCATACCACCAGAAGATGTTTGATCATGCAACATTCGTTGCTGGAATTCATGTCCAATATCCCAAGTGACTCAGATGGAGATCTGCCCCTGGCTATTTGGCGTCTTGAGAGATTCCTTGAATCTTGACTTGACTGCCCCAGTTGATGGATGATGATCATGCCATGCCCCTTGATTGGAAGTGTTTTTTCCACTTGAGATGACTCTTTTTATTGAGAAGGTTTTCTGTCCACTAGATATTCGTCCTGCGAATTTCTCTGTTGTTGAACAAATAGTCATATGCAAACAATGTTATTTAAAAAATGCAAAGCTTATGTCTGTCTTGAAGTTTTTGAAAATGCAGTTTTCAATAAAACAAGTGATTTTTTGGTAAAATGTGATGTCAACTCAGGATTTGTAGCAAGCTCTACAGGAGTCAGGATACCTTTTGTAACAGTATACTTTCGAACTAACCCGTGCTTCAGCTAGGACTTTTTAAGGGTTATAACGTGGCCTGGTTCACGGTTTAAGAACAAAGGATAAAGGCTCAAATTTTATTTGTACCCCCCCGCTCTTCGTGATGTTCTTCGGTCCTAAACTCAGCTAATTGTGCATTAGATCTTGTTTGAGTCTTTGTTATGATATTCCGGTGATGGTTCGAATACTGAAAGTTTTATTTTGACCAGGCAGTCATTATGTTGAGAGTTTGCAGGATCTCTTTGTTTTTTTATTTTACTATCCCTATCTTTTTGCCTGAACTGTTTCTTTTGTGATTACAGTCAGCGGGATGCCCCAGTTTTTGTAAGTCTCCTTCATAGGTTTTGACTTATTGGGCTTTTATTTTTTGAAAGATAATGACTGCCTGTCCTTACGATTATACGGAACCATCACTGTCTTTTGTTTTGGAAGGACTCCTTTGATGCCATTCATTGTGCACCTGGATCAACTGAGAGAACTACCCTGCCCCAGGTTATGATTAAGGGTTTTAATTTTTGAAAAGAAAAACTCGGACTTCTTTGGCTCAAAGGGGTTGACTAGGGATTATCCTCCTTATAACTCCACTGTTTAGGATTTGAAACAATGTGTGTACTTCATCAGCAGGGTCTGTTCAAAAGCATACTGTAAAGATCGTGGTATCGTTTTCGTCATCCTCCCTCAAAAGGCTTAGAATTTTTTTTAATCGAGAGTTGAACATCAAAAAAATGACAGCAATTTGAATATAGTGAATACGAATGGATTGATTCAAAAACAGACATATGCAATGCATTGATAAAGTAATAAAGTTTGACATGAATAAATGTTCGAACAATCAAAAGAAAATTACAACTTGAAAATTATAATGAACAAAAGACATTCTCAATGATTTGGTGTAGGATCAGTGATCAAACTTGATCTCCTTGGCATTAATCAAGTCTTGGATCTTGTTCTTCAAACTCCAACAGTCGTCGGTGTCATGTCCAGGACTGTCAGAATGGTAGGCACATCTCACACTCGGGTTATACTTGGAAGAGGAAGTATCAAGATTTTGAGGAGGATCCTTTAGTGTGATCAGCTTCACCTTCAGCAATTGTTGTAACGCTTGAGACAAAGGCATGTTGATGTCAGTATACTTCCTTTCTTGATATCTTACCCTACGCCTATTGCTCTGTCTTTGTTGAACAGGCGTGGGATCGGAGATCTGGGTTGCCCCTACATGTTGATCACGACGACTCTTTTTACCAGACACAGCATTGGACTCTTTTTTTCCATTTTAGGGCTTTTTCTGAGTATCGGAAGGTGTAGCTTCTTGAATCTTCCCACTTTTGATGCCAGCTTCAATTCTTTCACCAGTCAAGATAAGGTCTGTAAACCCGGCAGAAGAATTTCCAATCAAATGGTTGAAGAACGGACCAGACAGGGTCCCCAAGAACATATCAACAAGCTCACGGTCAGTTAAAGGTGGTTGCACCCTTCCGGCAAGGTCTCTCCACTTTTGAGCATACTCTTTAAATCCTTCACCCGTCCCTAGTGACATACCCTGGAGTTGGGTACGCGTAGGAGCGAGGTCAGAATTATACTGATACTGCTTATAGAACGCAGTAGCCAAATCTTCCCAGTTGCGGATACTGGCCCCATCCAGCTGATAGAACCATTCGAGCTGAGTCCCTGAAAGACTGTCCTGAAAGAAATGGATCCACAAGTTCTTGTCAGCCGTGTAAGGTTGGATCTTCCTTACATACAACCGGAGATGCAGCTTTGGGCAGGAGGCTCCGTCGTATTTGGCAAAAGCAGGTGCCTTAAACTTATGGGGAATCACCACCCCAGAGGATAAACCCAGATCTCCAAAGTCCAACCCGGGTACATTCTGTATCTCCATAGCACTTAAGTGGTCCTCCAGCTGTTTGTACCTATCCTCAGCAGGAGGATAATGTTCATCATTATAATCCGTCTCGTTATCGGAGACCACGGGACTAGGGACCCTTCTCTCTTGTGGACTGTCTTTGCCTACAGATGAGGTAGTCAGCTCAACCTCGTTCTGAAGTCCATTCCCAAATCTGCGTCCAGTGTTGAACAAGACGGTCCTCTTCTTCTTCTTCTTCCTTTCCTTCAGAATTAGAGTCTTCAAATCCTGTTGACCCTGGGCTAGGCTCATAACCAACTCTTGGAACTGGGCATTCTGGGCCTGGAGGTCCTTGATAGCTTGTTCAGTGGAAGGTTCAGTAGACATGATGATTGCTGAAATAAACAGCGAAGAAGATAAGTGACATGTAAGAGGGGTACCTGTAATGCAATGATATGTATAATATATGTATGCAATGTTTTCAAGGATCTCGCGGGGTAAACAGAGAAACTTTTTAGAATTTGAATGTTGTAGCTTGATTGAAGGAACTTCATGTTGTTGAGAGTCCTTCTTCAAGAGTCAGGCTCACCATATCGAGTGGGTCATAGCCCCTGACTCAAGCTATCATGTCTTGATCTCCAAACAACCTTGGCTAGAGGAAAATAAATCCCCTTTGCCCCTTGCTAGACAGTTGGTTCATCATGACCTGCATCACAAACCCTTGGGATCCTTGAAATGGGTCAGTCCTTATGCAGGATGCATGCAATGTTATGATATTATGATGTCATGGTAAAGGCACACCACAAGTATTCACAAAAGGCACACATGGTAAAGGCACACAAGTCACAAAAGAGCCCTTAGATTTTAGGCTGGCATGAAGTTTAGGTACTACCCTCTTTCAGTTTCAGTTGGTTAAAACCTGTCCTAAAAATAGTAACCGGGTTCTAGAGGATCTCAATATCACTGACTACCCTCAATCGGTCATAACTCCAGCTTCGCAACCTTTTCTTGCGGTCGGAACCATCGCGAGAGTTTAGCCTCAATGAGTGTAGCATGTTGCTACTGTTCTATGGCCAAGTTGGGTCAATTTAAGGTTCTAAGGTCAGTTGGTGCTTAATGACTCCTCAGAAGACCCATATTCTCCTCGTTCCAACACAAGGGATATCGGTACAGACCAAGGTGTCACACCAACGTAGCTACTGCTTCACCCGTGTCAGTCTACGCCGGACAGGTCCCTCACATTTTATTGCTACCTAAAGGGTATTCCCCAGATCCGGGTTAGGATCTATGAAACTCCGATGCAAGCCCATAATATTAAAGCAAACAAGGCATACAATTGAAAACATAGAATGATCTAATCCTAAGGTACAACTCACTTATTAATGAGTTCCCCAGCAGAGTCGCCAGTTCTATGATCGGTGGAAATAGAACTGACTGTTTTGGAATGCTGGATCGCGAAATGTCGCGGTAAGCAAGAGTCGCCACCGTCTTTTATTTTCTCCAACAAGGAAAGGACAAAAGCACAGCAAAATTCCTTTTCGAGATGTTTCTCGGTTCGGGAGGTAGATTATAGAAAGGGAAGGTATTAGCACCCTTTCTATCAGTGGTTATCCACGGGCTCTTAGGTACTTGCTCACTATGTTTTCAAAATGTTTTTCTTTTCTTGTGTTTTGTGGGTTTTGAAAAAGTTTGTTTGAAAACTTCGATTTAACTCTTGTATCTGTCCTCAAGAGTGTATGAAGTGTCGTTTGAAAACTTTTGTTAGAAAAGTGTAGGTGCGAAAAGTTGTTTTGTTTTGAAAGAGCAAGTACCTTAGAACCTCTACCTACTCAAAAGAAATTAAGTTGTGTAAATGTCCTTTAGACAGTACTATCCCACTATTGGGAAGTAGGTAGCACCGTCGTTGGAGTTATTCGGGTCAATTCGATTATAGGGACATGTGGTCACCAAAGCAATAGTAGGACGCCTTAGCGGTAACCCTAAAGTCTTAGATCCTTTTTATCCGAGGCAACCATTTCGAGGCAACTTGGATCTTTAGACAGGAGGGCAACCTCTAAAACACCCTATACTCAATGACCACGTCGAGGCAACCAAGTGAGGCGTACCCTAGGAGTGGCATGTGCGAGTGTGTCAGGTTTCAATTTAATTATCTTTGCACATGTTATGGTGAGCTACGTTTTGATTTTATTTTGAGGACAAGTCTTGTCATGCATAGCAGTTAATAATTGTGCGGAAAGTAAATTGCGGAAAGTAAATCTACGCTATTACAAGGCGTCGGGTATTATCATCGCCAAAAACAAACCCTTGGAAAAATAAATTGCGGGAAATTAAAGAAAGCGATAAAAAGTCCTAATTATCTATTACATCCTCAGAGCAATTACATAATAAGGATAAAAAATAATATGCGCGAAAAGAAATTAAATCGGAGAAGTCCTTAGGATTTTGACCTTTTTTTAGAAAGAATGAGATTTTGGTCCTTTTTGCATTTAATTAAACCTAATTCTAATTAATTAAATAAAAGAAATATTTTTTAAGTTTTTTTAATGTTTTAATGAAATAAAAGAAAATAAAGAAGATGATTAAAATTGTCAAAACCCTAATTCTATGTTAATTTTATTTATTGTGAAAAAGTCAAAATTAAACCTAATTAAACTAAATTAATTTGTTAGTATTTATTTACAAAAAATAAAGTGAAATTAATAAATAATAATAATAAAAATATTTACATTTTAGTTTTGCTGAATTTATTATGAAAATAATTAATTATGTTAATGAAGTAATAATAATAATTATACTAATTATTAATAGTTAAATAAACAAAATAGAAAATATGAAGAGAAAAAAGAAACCAGGGGGGTGCTGGCCCATTTAGGAGGTTAGTTTGGAAATTCTGTGGCCCATTAACATCAAGCCTGCTTTGACTTTGGAGATTTTCTGCACGTGCATTGACCAGGAGTATGATAGTCATCCAGCTTTAGACCATTGGATCTGAGTCTTAGACACATGGCACCTGGATATTTGAAAGTGCATGGTAAACCTGCTTTTGCAACCTGCAGGGGATTAGGCAAAGAAAAATAATAACAAGTATTATGGGGGACCTGGGATTCGAACCCAGGTCCCAATGATCCCAAGCCAGCACACCATCCACTATGCCAATTGCCTGCTTTTGTTATTTAGATAACAAGTGAATGTAATATATCAAAATCAATGCATATGCTATAAAACAAAACAAGCGCGCCCTTTTTTTGAATTGACCAATGAGGTATCAACACCTAGTCGTCTTCCTCGCTGAACCTGCAGAATAAATGTTAGATAGCGGGGGTTTTTAACCCCCACAAACTGTAATGACGAAAAATAGTGACTAGCTCTATGCTTTACATAAATGTTTCGTGAGGGTTCCACTGTGTTCGTCTGAACCTAACGAATTCAGTCATGGGTCTTATGAGGCTCAATTTTTCTTGTACTGCAAAGCCCCAATTTGAAGGCTTATGAACCCTAGAATTCATCAATGGCATCTTGTGATTCTGTGCGTTTTAATTCAATTAAACTATGCCAATAGCTTCATGAGGTCTCTAGCAACACAAAACAAACAAGAAATCATGTTAATGATGCATGAATCATGAATTACGATTATGAAAAAAAGTATCAAACCGTGCGACTGTAAGTGATGATTTCTTGAGCTTTAGCGTTTGGTTTTGATTGCTACATATTTCCGGGGACCCCTGCAATGTGTTAGAGTCAATAAAACGCCTTGAATTGGCCTGGAATATAGAAAACAATTTTCAAGTTTTCTTGAATTTTTTTGAATTGGTTATGGCTTTTTTGCAGCATCTTTTACGTATGCATGATTAGGGTTGGCTTGTGTATTTATAAAGGAACAGAATTAGGTCAAAATCTTGCAAAGAAATCCATGGAATGATGATTTGAATATTTGATTAAAAATAAAATATTTTTGAATCTTCATGATTGGAAAAACTTGCTAAATTTGGAGATTTTTGCATCCTTGATTGGTACACGAAATTGCTAGCATGATTAGGTCATTCTTGCTTCACAAAAAGATTGAAAAATCAAATCTTTGTATTTCCTACAATTAAAATTAATTAAATGAATTAATATTGATTAAAAATCCAATTAATTAATAAAAAATAAGAAAATAATTCAATTAAGCTTGATGGGTCGTTCATAGGCCATGGATAAAGTTTCAAGAAGAGATTTGAGGCCCATTAGAAAAAACAAGGTGTTTTGAGCAAAGTTGACTTTTGCAAATTCACAAAAATTTCCCAACTTCTCCAATGCATATATTGCTCAATTTTGATCATATGAACATGTTCTTGGACATTTTGGAAAGGTCTTGAAGTCCTCTAACCAATTCCTTTGGTCCCATGTCATTTGGATTTACCAATCTCAAGTTATGGCCTTTGACTTAAAGTGCATTTTTGTTGACTTTTGAATTTGACCTATAATGTAGAAATTGATAACTTTTTGTGAGAGCATTTCTTGGACTTGGAATGTGAAGATGGTTTGTAGGAAATGTCATCCCCTTCAAAATGAGAATTGGATGGAATTTTTATGATGAACCATGAAAAAGTTATGCCTTTGTCAAGATACAATTGACTTTTCTACTGTCCAAAAATAGTAACTTTTTGCATCTTGATGATTTTTGAGCTATTCTTGTGGAATCATGATCAAGACTTGATCAAATGATGATTGTGGACTCAAAATAAGATGTTGACCAAAAATTCTGACTTTTGGCTGTAAAATGACCATTTTGCCCTTGCAGTTGACTGTGGGTCAAATGGAGCTTTTGACTGTGCAACTTGGCACTGTGAGTCTTGAGACTTGGCATGTAGGTGCTTGAGAATATGTATAGGCCTATGGGACTTTATTGAACCATGGCAAACTCCAAATTCCTTGAGATAAACAAAAACCCTAATTTCAGATGGCTTAGGAGGTATTTGGATTGTGCAACCCTTGAGAAATCTTGAACCATTTGAAGATGATTCTTGACAAACCTTGAAGAATATGGGAGGGAAAATTTTGGGGTACAACACATAGCTAGATGAGCAAGGTGATCGGCTAGCACACTTCCCTTTATTGCTTTTTGGGTAGTGTACCAAATGTCATATTCAGTCAGGATCGTCTGCCATCTTACTATTCTCCTAGAGAGAGCAGGCTTCTCGAATATGTATTTTATTGGATCCATCTTGGATATCAATAAGGTAGTATGAGTCAGCATATACTGTCTTAGCCGGCGAGCAGCCCGTTCCAGAGCGCAACAAGTTTTCTCAAGCAGTGAATATCTTATTTCGCAGTCGGTAAACTTTTTGCTCAGGTAGTAAATAGCATGCTCTTTTCAGCCAGACTCGTCATGCTGCCCCAGCACACACCCCATTGAATTTTCCAAAACAGTTAGATACATGATCAATGGTCTTCCTTCGACTGGCGGCATCAAAACAGGAGGCTCTTGTAGGCACTCTTTGATCTTGTCGAAGGCAAATTGGCATTCATCATTCCATTTGACTACTTGATCTTTCTTCAGTAATTTGAAGATTGGTTCACAAGTAGCGGTCAACTGAGACATGAATCTGGCAATGTAGTTTAGCCGTCCCAAGAATCCTCTGACTTCCTTCTCGGTGCAAGGAGAAGGCATTTCTTGTATTGCTTTTACCTTGGCAGGGTCTACTTCGATACCTTTACCGCTGACGACGAAGCCTAGGAGTTTACCGGACCTCACCCCAAATGTGCATTTATTCGGGTTCAACCTCATCTTGTATTTCTTTAGTCTCTCAAACAGTTTCTGCAAATGGTCAAGATGTTTCTCTTCAGTTTGAGATATGGCTATCATGTTATCCACATAAACCTCTATTTCGTGATGTATCATGTCGTGAAATAGAGCTACCATGGCACGCTAATAGGTTTCCCCAGCGTTCTTCAACCCGAATGGTATAACCTTGTAACATAATGTGCCCCACTGTGTGACAAAGGTCGTTTTCTCCATGTATACGCCATTTTGATCTGGTTGTAGCCTGAGAAACCATCCATAAATGAGAACACTTTATGTTGTGCGGTCTTGTCAACCAGAATGTCGATATGGGGAAGCGGGAAATCATCCTTGGGGCTTGCCCTATTCAAATCTCTGTAGTCCATGCACATTCGTACCTTGCCGTCCTTTTTAGGCACTGGAACAACATTGGCAACCCATTATGGATAGGAGGTAACAGCTAAGAATATGGCGTTTAATTATTTCATGACTTCGGCCTTGATCTTCTCTAACATGTCTGGCTGCATGCGACGGACTTTCTGTTTTACCGGAGGGAAGTCTTCTTGTGTCTGTAGACAATGTACCACTATATCAGCATCAAGTCCTGGCATGTCTTCATACGACCAAGCAAAGACCTCAACATAATCATGTAGCAACTGAGTTAGACTCTTCTTGACACTGGGTTCCAGATTGGCTCCTACCTTGACTTCTTTCTTGTCCTCTTCGGTACCTAGGTTAACTGCGTCCACTGGTTCTTCATGGGGTTGTATGGTCATTTCTTCTTGCTGTATTAAATTGGCTAGTTCCCTTGGAACTTTACAATTTTCCTCACCTTCGTCTTCTACTTGGTAGATTAGATTTTCATTGTCACAAAATTCCATAGCAGAATTGTTACCCATGGGATCCTGAATGGATGTAGGTCTGCATTTTAAATGTGAGTGTGTGTAAGAGTATAGCTATCTTTGAAAGAAATAAAAATGTAGAAAAATAAAGACAAAGAGCATAAAGTTTGTATGCAAAAACGTCCATGATTCATTGATGACATATGAAAATGAGGTAACAACCCTTACAAATGGACCGTTGTGCCTCGGGTAAGACACAAGGTTTTAAAAGTCTGAATTGTTTAATTATTACAGGTCCGACAAAAATTTAAAGACAATTACTGTTGGATAAAAGTAATTGGGACAAAATATTTAGCTTTCCAGTTGTTGAGTCCTCCATTGATGGTTAGAAAAATCCAATCTTCTAGGTCACAATTGTCATCATCATCATCCTCCATTGCGTTAACTATGTGGTTGCTGATCTCCAAAGGTGGTCCCCCAGAACGAGCACGACGAACAGCTTTCTGGGCTCCTGAAGTGAAACCCAAACCAAATTTGTCAGATTCGTAAGGGATATCTGGGAGTTGGCCCCAAATAGTACACCCATCTTCCTCGATTACTGTCTTAGCATCTTTCAGAGAAGACATCTTTAGTGGAGGTCTTGTAATCTTCGGGACTTGGGAAACAGTCTTGGTTACTGCCATGGTTTGCAGGACTTCCTCGAAGTGCTGAAACCGAGTTTCAATGAATTCACCATCCAATTCCACGTATCTGAAGAGTTCAAGTGACTGACCATATATTCCTCTTCTCCATGGACAGTAATGATTTTCCCCTTGGTCGGGTACTTCAGCATTTGATGTATTGTAGAGGTGATGGCACCAGCATTGTGAATCTATGGTTGATCCAATAAACAGGAATAGGAAGGGCGAATGTCCATCACGTAAAAAGTTGAATCAAAGGTTTGAGTTCCAACTTTTATGGGGATGTCCACCTCCCCATGCAACATCCTCTTTGAACCGTCGAAGGCCCTTACCACTATATTGCTGGGTTTTAAGGTCAAACCTTCACAGTCGAGTCTATCAAGAGCCTTCTTAGGCAGCACATTCAAAGACGAACCAATATCAACCAAGACATGGGCCAAAGTTGTGCCCCTGCATTCAACAAAGACACGTAACGCCTCGTTGTGTTTCCTCCCTTTAGGTGTCAAGTCAGCATCAGAAAAGCCTAAATCATTGTCAGCGGTTAAACTGGACACACAGCCTTGGAACTGACCAGCAGAGGTTTCTTGTGGCACATGAGCAGTTTTAAGAAATTTCACCAAGGCCTTTGTAACACCCCAATTCTACCCCAAGAAAATTATGAAAAATAAATCAGAGTTATAAAATTTCATTCATACAAACGAATCGGGACGTCACAAATTCTTCTAACAAATTCATTGCATTCATCATGGATATATAACACGTTTTCAAAACATCAGATGAACCATCAACATAACATCTTTCATTAAATAATTCGAAAACTACGCAGCGGAATTCTTCAATAACATCTTTGTTGTACCCCAAAATTTTCCCTCCCATATTCCTCAAGATATGATCCTTAAATTGCTCAAGACTTCTCAAGGGTTGCACAGTCCAAATGCCTCCTAAGCCAGTCAAAATTAGGGTTTTGTTTCTTCCAAGGAATTTGAGGTTTTCAATAGGTCAATCAAGCCTCATATGCCTATCTGCATGCTCAAGCACCTACATGCCAAGTTTCAAGACTCACAGTGCCAAATTCCACAGTCAAAAGCTCCATTTGACCCACAGTCAACTGTAGGGGCAAAATGGTCATTTTGCAGTCAAGAGTCAGAATTTTTGGTCAACATCTTATTTTGAGTCCACAATCATCATTTGATCAAGTCTTGATCATGATTCCACAAGGATGGCTCAAAAATCATCAAGGTGCAAAAAGTTACTATTTTCGGACAGTAGAAAAGTCAACCGTATCTTGACCAGGGCATAACTTTTTCATGGTTCATCATAAAAATCCCATCCAATGCTCATTTTTAAGGGGATGACATTTCCTACAATCCATCTTCACATTCAAAGTCCAAGAAATGCTCTCACAAAAAGTTATCAATTTCTACATTATAGGTCAAATTCAAAAGTCAACAAAAATGCACTTTAGGTCAAAGACCATACCTTGAGATTGGTAAATACAACTGACATGGGACCAAAGGCATTGGTTATAGGACTTCAAGACCTTTCCAAAATGTCCAAGAACATGTTCATATGATCAAAATTGAGCAAGATATGCATTGGAGAAGTTGGGAAATTTTTGTGAATTTGCAAAAGTCAACTTTGCTCAAAACACTTTGTTTTTGCTAATGGGCCTCAAATTTCTTCTTGAAACTTTATCCATGGCCTATGCACGAGCCATCAAGCCTAATGAATGTATTTTCTTATTTTTTATTAATTAATTGGATTTTTTATTAATATTAATTCATTTAATTAATTTAAATTGTAGGAAAATACAAAGATTTGATTTTTCAATCTTTTTGTGAAGCAAACATGGTCAAGATATGCTGGCAATTACGTGTACAAATCAAATATGCAAAAATCTCCAAGTTTGGCAACTTTCTTCAATCATGAAAATGCAAAAAGATTTGATTTTCAATCAAATATTTAATCATCATTCCAATGGATTGTTGCTCAAAGATTTGACCTAATTTCAGTCCTCTATAAATATGCAAGCCAACCCTGATCATGCACACGTGAAATCTCTGCAAAAAAAGCCATAACCAATTCAAGAAAATTCAAAGAAAAGTCAAAACTGTTTTCTATATTCCAGGCCAATTCAAGGCGTTTTATTGATTCTAACACATTGCAGGAGTCCCTAGAAATGTGTAGCAATCGAAACCAAGCATTAAAGCACCAAGAATTATCAAGAACGGAGTCACGGTTTGCCATTTATTTTCAGAATCGTGCAGTTCAATTCATGCATATTTAACATGATTTTGTGTTTGTTTTGCATTGCTAGAACTCATATGAAGCTGATGGTATAACTGAATTGAATTAAAACGCACAGAATCAAAAGTTGTCATGATTGAATTTTAGGGTTCATAAGCTTTCAAATTAGGGCTTTACAATCCAGGAACAATTAGGGTTCATAAGGCATATGGTTGGAATCGTCAAGACCAGACGAACACACAGGGACCATCGCGAAATATTTATATTTACCATAGCTCTATTCGCTATTTTTGGTCACTGTAGTTTGTGGGGGTTAAAAACTCCCGCTATCTAACATTGTTTTTTGCAGGCACAACGAGGACGATGATGAGGTGTTGCTTCATGGTTGGATAATTCAAATAAGCGCGCGTTTTTATGTTGTTTACAGCATAATTATTAATTGCCCAATATAATATTTGCCTATTATCTAAATAAAAAAAGCATGCAAATGGCGTAGTGGATGATGCGTTGGCTTGGAATCATTGGGACCTGGGTTCGAATCCCAGGTCCCCCAAAATAATTGTTTCTATTTTTTTCCTATATGTTCACATGCAGGTTGCCAAAAAGTGTCTACCATGTACCTCAGTCATCAAAGCGCCAAGTGGCTTGCAGGCACAAATCTAATGGTCAAAGATGAAGGATCCTGATACTCCCAGTCAACCATGCGCCTGGACGATTACCAAAGTCAAACGTGGCTGAATAGCTTAATGGGCCTGAAAATTGACAATAACACCTCCTAATGGGCCAACACCCCCCTGGTTTCATTGTTTTCTTTTTTTTCTTTTTTATATTTTCTATTAATTGATTTATTATTAATAATTATAATTATTATTCTTACTAACCAAATTAATTATTTTCATAATAAATTCAGAAAAACTAAAATATTTTTATTATTATTAATTTCCCCTTTAATTTATTATTTTTGTAAATAAATATAATTAATTAATTTAGTCTTTTTTAATTAGGTTAACTTTAACTTTTTCTCAATAATTTAAAATAAATTAGACTTAGGTTTTTTTTACTAACTTTTGACTATTTTTATTTTATTTTCCTTAACACATAAAAACCAAAAAATATTTCTTTTCTTTTAATTAATTAATTAATTAATTAGGATTAATTTAATTAGATGCCAAATAATCAAAAACTCCTTTCTTTCTCAAAAAGGGTCAAAACCCTAAGGACTTCTCCGATTTAATTTCTTTTCGCGCATATTATTTTTGATCATATTTATGTAATTGCTCCGAGGATGTAATAGCGTAATTAGGACTTTTTATCGCTTTCTTTATTTTTCCGCAATTTACTTTTCAAGGGTTGCTTTTGGCGATGTAAATACCCGACGCCTTGTAATAGCGTAGATTTACCTTCCGCAATTTATTTTCCGCAAACTATTAACTGCTATGCATGACAAGAATTGTTCTCTGAAATTAAAATCAACTCGTAGCTCACCATAACATGTGCAAAGATAATATAATTGAATCCTGACACACTCGCACATGCCACTCCTAAGGTACGCCTCACTTGGTTGCCTCGACGTGGTCATTGAGTATAGGGTGTTTTAGAGGTCTCCCTCATGTCTAAAGATCCAAGTTGCCTCGAAACGGTTGCCTCGGATAAAAAAGGATCTAGGATATTAGGGTTACCGCTAGGGCGTCCTACTGTTGCTTTGGTGACCATACATGTCCCATATAATCGAATTGACCCAAAACTCCAACGACGGTGCTACCTACTTCTCAATAGTGGGATAGTACTGTCTAAAGGACGCTTACACAGCTTAATTTCCTTTGAGTAGGTAGAGGTTCTCAGGTACTTGCTCTTTCAAAACAAAGATACTTTTCGCACCTACACTTTTTCTGACAAAAGTTTTCAAACAAACACTTCATACACTCTTGAGGACTGATACAAGAGTCAAAACGAAGTTTTCAAACAAACTTTTTTTCAAAACCCACAAACACAAGAAAAGAAAAACATTTTTGAAAACATAGTGAGCAAGTACCTAAGAGCCCGTGGATAACCACTGATAGAAAGGGTTCTAACACCTTCCCTTTCTATAATCTACCTCCCGAACCGAGAAACATCTCGAAAAGGAATTTTGTTGTGCTTTTGTCCTTTCCTTGTTGGAGAAAATAAAAGACAGTGGCGACTCTTGCTTACCGCGACATTTCGCGAACCAGCATTTCAACACAGTCAGTTCTATTTCCACCGATCACAGAACTGGCGACTCTGTTGGGGACATTATAAAAGTGAGGTGTACCTTAGGATTAGATCATTCTATGTTTTCAATTGTATGCCTTGTTTGCTTTAATATTGTAGGCTTTCATCGGAGTTTTATAGATCCTAACCCGGATCTAGGGGATACCCTTTAGAAGTAGCAACAAACTGTGAGGGAACTGTGCGGGGTATACCGACACGGTTGAAGCAGTTGCTACGTTGATGTGGCACTTTGGTGAGTACCGGTAACCCTTGAGTCAAGTCAAGGAGAGTATGGGGCCGCCGCGTGGTGTCGTGAAGCATCAACTGACCTTAGAACCTTACTTGACCATTCTGGCCTCTTTAGGGGTAGTGAGATGACCGACTTTGGTGCAGTCTGAAGTTGGTAGATACTCGATACTACACTCATTAAGGGTTGTTTTCTTGGAATATTTTGGTCGCCAGTTAAGTGGCTAAATCAAAACAATGAACATGGAAAACAATCCAATGATATTGAGCTCCTTAGAACCCGGTTACTATTTCTAGGACAGGTTTTGAGCCAACTAACTTCAAGAGGGTAATACCTAAACTCCATGCTAGCCTAAAATCTAAGGGCTCTTTGTGTGACTTGTGTGCCTTCAAATATGAGCTACTTGCACATTCTTGTTATCTGACACATGAGTTCCTTGTAGGTTTTATTTACAGTCCTTAATCTGGGCTTATAACAGGGTTTACTTACATCACTCCACGCATAGCATAACATCATACCATAATACCATTTCATGCCTCCTACATAAGGACTAACCCATTTCAAGGATCTCAAGGGTCTGTGATGCAGGTCATGATGAACCAAATGTCTAAGCAAGGGGCAAAGGGGATTTATTTTCCTCTAGCCAAGGTTGTGTGGAGATCAAAACATGATGACTTGAGTCAGGGGCTATGACCCACTCGATATGGTGAGCTTTGACTCTTGAAGAAGGATTCTCAACAACAGGAAGTTCCTTCAATCAAGCTACCAGATTCAAATTCTAACAAGTTTCTCTGTTTACCCCGCGAGATCCTTGAAAACATTGCATGCATATCATACATATCATTGCATTACAGGTACCCTTTTACAGGTCGCTTATCTCCTTCGCTATTTATTTCAGCAATCATCATGTCTTCTGAACCTTCCGCTGAGCAAGCTATCAAGGCCCTCCAGGCCCAGAATGCACAATTCCAAGAGTTGGTTATGAGCCTAGCCCAGGGCCAACAGGACTTGAAGACTCTGATTCTGAAAGAGAGGAAGAAGAAGAAGAAGAGGACCGTCTTGTTCAACACTAGACGCAGATCTGGGGATGGATTACAGAATGAGGCTGAGCTGACTACCGCATCTGTAGGCAAAGACAGTCCCCAAGAGAGAGGGGTTCCTAGTCCCGTGGTCTCCGACAACGAGACAGATTATAATAATGAACAGTACCCTCCTGTTGAGGACAGGTACAAACAGCTGGAGGACCGTTTAAGTGCTATGGAGATTCAACATGTGCCCGGATTGGACTTTGGAGACCTAGGCTTATCTTCTGGGGTAGTGATCCCACATAAGTTCAAGGCACCTGCCTTTGCAAAGTACGACGGGGCTTCCTGTCCTAAGCTGCATCTCAGATCATATGTAAGGAAGATCCAGCCTTACACTGCTGACAAGAATCTATGGATCCATTTCTTCCAGGATAGTCTCTCAGGGACTCAACTCGAATGGTTCTATCAGCTAGATGGAGCCAGCATTCATAACTGGGAGGACTTGGATACTGCGTTTTATAAGCAGTATCAGTATAATTCCGACCTCGCTCCTACGCGTACCCAACTCCAGGGTATGTCACTAGGGACGGGTGAAGGATTTAAGGAATATGCCCAAAAGTGGAGAGACCTGGTTGGAAGGGTGCAGCCACCTTTGACTGACCGTGAACTTGTGGACATATTCTTGGGGACCCTGTCTGGTCCTTTCTTCAACCATCTGATTGGGAATTCTTCTGCCGGGTTTACAGACCTTATCTTGACTGGAGAGAGAATAGAAGCTGGTATCAAGTCTGGGAAGATACAGAAAGGTGACTCCTCGAACACTAAGAAGAAACCATCCAAGAAAGAATCTAGTGTTGTATATGGTTCAAGAGGGAAGAATAGGTCCAAACACCGCCAAGATGTCAACGTTGTAGTTATTTCAAAACCGGCCAGTGATCCTCAACATCGCAACTAACAAAGGGAAGAGAGACCTAGAAGGCAATTCACTCCCCTCAGCATGACCTTGTCCCAGATATTGCCACAGTTGCTGAAGATCAATTTGGTAACTCTAAGGGACCCTCCTAAGAATCCCAACAAGACACCTTCAAGGTATAACCCCAATGTTCGCTGCGCTTATCATTCTGACAGCCCGGGGCATGCTACAGATGATTGTTGGACTTTGAGGAACAAGGTTCAGGACTTAATCGATGCAAAGGAGGTCGAGTTCGAAGCGCCCGAGACTCCCAATGTGATCACTGCTCCCTTGCCAAAACATGGCTAGGATTGGAAAAAACTTTTGTTCATTCGAATTTTCAAGTTGTATTTTTTCTTTGATTGTTCAAACATTTACTCATGTCAAACTTTATTACCTTATCAATGCATTGCAATGTCTGTTTTGAATCAATATATTCGTATTCACTATATTCAAACTGCTTTCATTTTTTGTGATGTTCAACTCTCGATAAAACAATTCTAAACCTTTTGAGGGAGGATGACGAAAACGATACCACGATCTTTACAGTATGCTTTTGAACAGACCCTGCTGATGAGGTACAAGCATTGTTCCAAATCCTAAACAGTGGAGTTATAAGGAAGATAATCCCTAGTCAACCCCTTCGAGCCAAAGAAGTTGGAGTTTTTCTTTTCACAAAAATTAAAACCCTTAATCATAACCTGGGGCAGGGTAGTTTTCTCAGTTGATCCAGATGCACAATGAACAGCATCAAAGGAGTCCGTCCAAAACAAAAGACAGTGATGGCTCCGAATAATCATAAAGACAGTCAGTCATTATCTCTCAGAAATAAAAGCCCATTAAGTCAAAACCTATGAAGGAGACTTACAAAACTGGGGCATCTCGTTGACTGTAATTACAAAAGAAACAGTTCAGGCAAAAAAAACAGGGATAATAAAAATCAAAAAGGGAAGAGGTCCTATAAACCCTCAACAAAAGAAAATGACTGCCTACTCAAAATAAACTGTCAATATCCGAACCATCACCGGAATATCAGAGCGAAGACTCAAACAAGGTCTAATGTAAGATTAGTTGAGTTTAGGATTGAAGAACATCACGAAGAGCGGGTGGGTACAAATAAAATTTGAGTCTTTATCCTTTGTTTCTTAAACCGTGAACCAGGCCACGTTATAACCCTTAAAAGTCCTAGCTGAAGCACGGGTTAGTTCGAAAGCATACTGTTACAAAGGTATCCTGACTCCTGTAGGGTTTGCTGTAAAAATCTTGAGTTGACATCACATTTTATAAAAATTCACTTGTTTTACTGAAAAACGCATTTTCAAAAAAAAAAAAACTTCAAGACAGACATAAGCTTTGCATTTTTAATATAACATTGTTTGCATATGACTATTTGTTCGAACATCAGAGAAATTTGCACGACGAATGTCTAGTGAACGAAAACCTTCTCAACAAAAAGAGTCACCTCAAGTGGAAGAAACACTTCCAACCAAGGGGCAGGCATGATCATTGTCCATCATCTGGGGCAGTCAAGTCAAGATTCAAGGAATCTCTCAAGATGCCAAATAGCCAGGGGCAGATCTCCATCTGAATTACTTGGGGCATTGGACATAAGTTCCAGCAACGAATCTTGCATGATCAAACGTCTTCTGGTAGTATGGCAACACAACACTACTGACAGTGACAACTCCCTACATTCTGAGAGCGTGGACATAGTCAAAAAAATACTATGCATAATCAAAGACCCGCTAGGTCGACCGGCCTAGGCAAAAAAAGGGTATCCCGATGGATTGAAAACCTAAAAGGGCGGTCCAGGAAAAAGTTAGGGATCAAAGCGTACGACTATGTCCCGTCATCTCGTCACTTGCCTACCAGAAGAAGATTTGTCAATCGGCAGTTATCAAGCTCCTCCACAGGTACCTTCTCCCACAGAAACTAGGGCAATAAGAATTGTCTGAACTGTACAAGCTGCTCTGTCCTCCAGGTACAAGGTAAATTCAGCTGAAGAATGTGACCAAGATACCTTCACTCCCCATAGAGTAAGGCAAGATTCAACAATACTCTCCCCAATCAGAGTTGGTCTCTCATCAGCCCTAAAAAGGCACAGTATCCCCAGCAAGTCAGCAATACTCTCCCCCAAGCAGAGTTGGCCTACCATCAGTCCTGAACAAGTTGGGTATCCCTAGAAGATCTTAATATTCTCCAGTGGAGTATACAGATGGTCCCTAGCAAGTATCCCCGGCAGTCTTAATATTCCTCGACAGAAATATAAGATTGTTCCCCGGCGGAATACAAGATACCCCCAATGGAGCCACTTCCTCAGTACAGTCCAAAAGTTTCCCCAGGAGAGTTGAACCATCTCCTTAGTAGATGCTGGAAGCTTATCACCTGCAGAGTACAAATATCTCTCCCCAGCCATATTCAGGAGGTTATTCCCCCACCAGCGTCTAACTGTGTTATCCTCAGCAAATTAAAACGAAAAGACGTCCTCAGTGAAGTTCTTCCTATCCCCCAGCGGAGTTCATCAAAGTCCCCAACAGAGCTTATCAACGGAATCCCCAGCGGAGTTATCGTTAAAATCTCAGTGAGGCATCTCTTCTCCACAAGGTAATTCCCCACAGAGTAATCTCTTCATCAAGTTTATCCCCCAACGGAGTCATCTTCTCCTACCGGTTCATTCTTGCAATCATCTTCGTTCATCATCCCCAGTGGAAATGAAGGACTCTACTCTTCAACATCAACCCAGGATTTAACAAGCTCCCGGCATTCGTCAAGGATTTATTTTCCCAGACGAAAATACATTCATAAACATTTCACATTTCATATCTCCTATTTACATACATGATAAATTGCATACGACACGATCTCAATTATTTTTGAGAACATCATGACATCATGCATTTCATACATCATGACATTGCATACAACTAATGTTTTGCCTTTTCAGGAAAAGGTCAATCAAAAAACGATTACCATCAACCTTTTTGAGTTCCAGATCAACACCTGTATCTAGCCAGGAAATATCTGTGAGCGATTGATTGTAGATTCGATACCTGTATCTAGCCAGGAAAGTTATCTACATGAAGAGATTGAATATCAATACTTGTATCTAGCCAGGAAACCATCTTTCTTTCTCAGGTCAGAGGTCTACACCTGTATCCAGCCAGGAAAGCTATCTCGACCAACCTTTTTGAGTTCCAGATCAACACCTGTATCTAGCCAGGAAATATCTGTGGACGATTGATTGTAGATTCGATACCTGTATCTAGCCAGGAAAGTTATCTACATGAAGAGATTGAAGATCAATACCTGTATCTAGCCAGGAAACCATCTTTCTTTCCCAGGTCAGAGGTCTACACCTGTATCCAGCCAGGAAAGCTATCTCGACCAACCTTTTTGAGTTCCAGATCAACACTTGTATCTAGCCAGGAAATATCTGTGGACGATTGATTGTAGATTCGATACCTGTATCTAGCCAGGAAAGTTATCTACATGAAGAGATTGAAGATCAATACCTGTATCTAGCTAGGAAACCATCTTTCTTTCTCAGGTCAGAGGTCTACACCTGTATCCAGCCAGGAAAGCTATCTCGACCAACCTTTTTGAGTTCCAGATCAACACCTGTATCTAGCCAGGAAATATCTGTGGACGATTGATTGTAGATTCGATACCTGTATCTAGCCAGGAAAGTTATCTACATGAAGAGATTGAAGATCAATACCTGTATCTAGCCAGGAAACCATCTTTCTTTCTCAGGTCAGAGGTATACACCTGTATCCAGCCAGGAAAGCTATCTCGACCAACTTTTTTTAAAGTTCCGGATAAATACCTGTATCTAGCCAGGAAATATCTGTGGACGATTGATTGTAGATTCGATACCTGTATCTAGCCATGAAAGTTATCTACATGAAGAGATTGAAGATCAATACCTGTAGCAAGCCAGGAAGTCATCTTTCTTTCTCAAGTCAGAGATTAATACCTGTATCCAGCCGGGAAAACTATCTCATCGACCAGCTTTCTTAAGTTCCAGATCAACACCTCTAACTAGCCAGGAAATATCTGTGGACGACGGATTGTAGATTAATACCTGAAACCAGACAGGACAACTATCTACTTGACCATCATGAAGCAACCCTGCACAGGTTCCTTCTCTTTCAGATGCAGTTTTACACGGACCCATCATCAGGCAACCCTACACAGGTTTCTTCTTTCAACCTACCAAGTCACAATTCAACAAACATCTCCAGATGGCATCTTTAAGCCCATCTCCACAACTATCCATTACATTTCCAAATGGCATCTATAAGCCCATTCCCAACATCACATTGCTGATACTACACCATGCGAGTGCACATTTCTGGGCACTTTAGTGTTCAATCATCTTCCATCTTCGGATCACAAAAGGCACGCAAGCCAATCTACATCCTCAGGTTTAAGAAGATTGAACAGGGGCAACTGTTGTACCCCAAAATTTTCCCTCCCATATTCCTCAAGATGTGATCCTTAAATTGCTCAAGACTTCTCAAGGGTTGCACAGTCCAAATGCCTCTTAAGCCAGTCAAAATTAGGGTTTTGATTCTTCCAAGGAATTTGAGGTTTTCAATAGGTCAATCAAGTCTCATATGCCTATATGCATGCTCAAGCACCTACATGCCAAGTTTCAAGACTCACAGTGCCAAATTCCACAGTCAAAAGCTCCATTTGACCCACAGTCAACTGCAGGGGCAAAATGGTCATTTTGCAAACAAGAGTCGGAATTTTTGGTCAACATCTTATTTTGAGTCCACAATCATCATTTGATCAAGTCTTGATCATGATTCCACAAGGATGGCTCAAAAATCATCAAGGTGCAAAAAGTTACTATTTTTGGACAGTAGAAAAGTCAACTGTATCTTGACCAGGGCATAACTTTTTCATGGTTCATCATAAAAATCCCATCCAATGCTCATTTTGAAGGGGATGACATTTCCTACAATCCATCTTCACATTCCAAGTCCAAGAAATGCTCTCACAAAAAGTTATCAATTTCTACATTATAGGTCAAATTCAAAAGTCAACAAAAATGCACTTTAGGTCAAAGACCATACCTTGTGATTGGTAAATACAAATGACATGGGACCAAAGGCATTGGTTAGAGGACTTCAAGACCTTTCCAAAATGTCCAAGAACATGTTCATATGATCAAAATTGAGCAAGATATGCATTGGAGAAGTTGGGAAATTTTTGTGAATTTGCAAAAGTCAACTTTGCTCAAAACACTTTGTTTTTGCTAATGGGCCTCAAATTTCTTCTTGATACTTTATCCATGGCCTATGCACGACCCATCAATCCTAATGAATGTATTTTCTTATTTTTTATTAATTAATTGGATTTTTTATTAATATTAATTCATTTAATTAATTTAAATTGTAGGAAAAATACAAAGATTTGATTTTTCAATCTTTTTGTGAAGCAAACATGGTCAAGATATGCTGGCAATTTCGTGTACAAATCAAATATGCAAAAATCTCCAAGTTTGGCAACTTTCTTCAATCATGAAAATGCAAAAAGATTTGATTTTCAATCAAATATTTAATCATCATTCCAATGGATTGTTGCTCAAAGATTTGACCTAATTTCAGTCCTCTATAAATATGCAAGCCAACCCTGATCATGCACACGTGAAATCTCTGCAGAAAAAGCCAGAACCAATTCAAGAAAATTCAAAGAAAAGTCAAAACTGTTTTCTATATTCCAGGCCAATTCAAGGCGTTTTATTGATTCTAACACATTGCAGGAGTCCCTAGAAACGTGTAGCAATCGAAACCAAGCATTAAAGCACCAAGAATCATCAAGAACAGAGTAACGGTTTGCCATTTATTTTCAGAATCGTGCAGTTCAATTCATGCATATTTAACATGATTTTGTGTTTGTTTTGCATTGCTAGAACTCATATGAAGTTGATGGTATAACTGAATTGAATTAAAACGCACAGAATCAAAAGTTGCCATGATTGAATTTTAGGGTTCATAAGCTTTAAAATTAGGGCTTTACAATCCAGGAACAATTAGGGTTCAAAAGGCATATGGTTGGAATCGTCAAGACCAGACGAACACACGGGGACCATCGCGAAATATTTATATTTACCATAGCTCTATTCGCTATTTTTGGTCACTGTAGTTTGTGGGGGTTAAAAACTCCCGCTATCTAACATTGTTTTTTGCAGGCACAGCGAGGACGATGATGAGGTGTTGCTTCATGGTTGGATAATTCAAATAAGCGTGCGTTTTTATGTTGTTTACAGCATAATTATTAATTGCCCAATATAATATTTGTCTATTATCTAAATAAAAAAAGCATGCAAATGGCGTAGTGGATGATGCGTTGGCTTGGAATCATTGGGACCTGGGTTCGAATCCCAGGTCCCCCAAAATAATCGTTTCTATTTTTTTCCTATATGTTCACATGCAGGTTGCCAAAAAGTGTCTACCATGTACCTCAGTCATCAAAGCGCCAAGTGGCTTGCAGGCACAAATCTAATGGTCAAAGATGAAGGATCCTGATACTCTCAGTCAACCATGCGCCTGGACGATTACCAAAGTCAAACGTGGCTGAATAGCTTAATGGGCCTGACAATTGACAATAACACCTCCTAATGGGCCAACACCCCCCTGGTTTCATTGTTTTCTTTTTTTTCTTTTTTATATTTTCTATTAATTGATTTATTATTAATAATTATAATTATTATTTTTACTAACCAAATTAATTATTTTCATAATAAATACAGAAAAACTAAAATATTTTTATTATTATTAATTTCCCCTTTAATTTATTATTTTTGTAAATAAATATAATTAATTAATTTAGTCTTTTTTAATTAGTTTAACTTTAACTTTTTCTCAATAATTTAAAATAAATTCGACTTAGGTTTTTTTTACTAACTTTTGACTATTTTTATTTTATTTTCCTTAACACATAAAAACCAAAAAATATTTCTTTTCTTTTAATTAATTAATTAATTAGGATTAATTTAATTAGATGCCAAATAATCAAAAACTCCTTTCTTTCTCAAAAAGGGTCAAAACCCTAAGGACTTCTCCGATTTAATTTCTTTTCGCGCATATTATTTTTGATCATATTTATGTAATTGCTCCGAGGATGTAATAGCGTAATTAGGACTTTTTATCGCTTTCTTTATTTTTCCGCAATTTACTTTTCAAGGGTTGCTTTTGGCGATGTAAATACCCGACGCCTTGTAATAGCGTAGATTTACCTTCCGCAATTTATTTTCCGCAAACTATTAACTGCTATGCATGACAAGAATTGTTCTCTGAAATTAAAATCAACTCGTAGCTCACCATAACATGTGCAAAGATAATATAATTGAATCCTGACACACTCGCACATGCCACTCCTAGGGTACGCCTCACTTGGTTGCCTCGACGTGGTCATTGAGTATAGGGTGTTTTAGAGCTCGCCCTCCTGTCTAAAGATCCAAGTTGCCTCGAAACGGTTGCCTTGGATAAAAAAGGATCTAGGACATTAGGGTTACCGCTAAGGCGTCCTACTGTTGCTTTGGTGACCATACATGTCCCATATAATCGAATTGACCCAAAACTCCAACGACGGCGCTACCTACTTCTCAATAGTGGGATAGTACTGTCTAAAGGACGCTTATACAGCTTAATTTCCTTTGAGTAGGTAGAGGTTCTCAGGTACTTTCTCTTTCAAAATAAAGATACTTTTCGCACCTACACTTTTTCTGACAAAAGTTTTCAAACAAACACTTCATACACTCTTGAGGACTGATACAAGAGTCAAAACGAAGTTTTCAAACAAACTTTTTTTCAAAACCCACAAACACAAGAAAAGAAAAACATTTTTGAAAACATAGTGAGCAAGTACCTAAGAGCCCGTGGATAACCACGGATAGAAAGGGTTCTAACACCTTCCCTTTCTATAATCTACCTCCCGAACCGAGAAACATCTCGAAAAGGAATTTTGTTGTGCTTTTGTCCTTTCCTTGTTGGAGAAAATAAAAGACGATGGCGACTCTTGCTTACCGTGACATTTCGCGAACCAGCATTTCAAAACAGTCAGTTCTATTTCCACTGATCACAGAACTGGCGACTCTGTTGGGGACATTATAAAAGTGAGGTGTACCTTAGGATTAGATCATTCTATATTTTCAATTGTATGCCTTGTTTGCTTTAATATTGTGGGCTTTCATCGGAGTTTTATAGATCCTAACCCGGATCTAGGGGATACCCTTTAGAAGTAGCAACAAACTGTGAGGGAACTGTGCGGGGTATACCGACACGGTTGAAGCAGTTGCTACGTTGATGTGGAACTTTGGTGAGTACCGGTAACCCTTGAGTCAAGTCAAGGAGAGTACGGGGCCTCCGTGTGGTGTCGTGAAGCATCAACTGACCTTAGAACCTTACTTGACCATCCTGGCCTCTTTAGGGGTAGTGAGATGACCGACTTTGGTGCAGTCTGAAGTTGGTAGATACTTGATACTACACTCATTGAGGGTTGTTTTCTTGGAATATTTTGGTCGCCAGTTAAGTGGCTAAATCAAAACAATGAACATGGAAAACAATCCAATGATATTGAGCTCCTTAGAACCCGGTTACTATTTCTAGGACAGGTTTTGAGCCAACTAACTTCAAGAGGGTAATACCTAAACTCCATGCTAGCCTAAAATCTAAGGGCTCTTTGTGTGACTTGTGTGCCTTCAAATCTGAGCTACTTGCACATTCTTGTTATCTGACACATGAGTTCCTTGCAGGTTTTATTTACAGTCCTTAATCTGGGCTTATAACAGGGTTTACTTACATCACTCCATGCATAGCATAACATCATACCATAATACCATTTCATGCCTCCTGCATAAGGACTAACCCATTTCAAGGATCTCAAGGGTCTGTGATGCAGGTCATGATGAACCAAATGTCTAAGCAAGGGGCAAAGGGGATTTATTTTCCTCTAGCCAAGGTTGTGTGGAGATCAAAACATGATGACTTGAGTCAGGGGCTATGACCCACTCGATATGGTGAGCTTTGACTCTTGAAGAAGGATTCTCAACAACAGGAAGTTCCTTCAATCAAGCTACCAGATTCAAATTCTAACAAGTTTCTCTGTTTACCCCGCGAGATCCTTGAAAACATTGCATGCATATCATACATATCATTGCATTACAGGTACCCTTTTACAGGTCGCTTATCTCCTTCGCTATTTATTTCAGCAATCATCATGTCTTCTGAACCTTCCGCTGAGCAAGCTATCAAGGCCCTCCAGGCCCAGAATGCACAATTCCAGGAGTTGGTTATGAGCCTAGCCCAGGGTCAACAGGACTTGAAGACTCTGATTCTGAAAGAGAAGAAGAAGAAGAAGAAGAATAGGACCGTCTTGTTCAACACTAGACGCAGATCTGGGGATGGATTACAGAATGAGGCTGAGCTGACTACCTCATCTGTAGGTAAAGACAGTCCCCAAGAGAGAGGGGTTCCTAGTCCCGTGGTCTCCGACAACGAGACAGATTATAATAATGAACAGTACCCTGCTGCTGAGGATAGGTACAAACAGCTGGAGGATCGTTTAAGTGCTATGGAGATTCAACATGTGCCCGGGTTGGACTTTGGAGACCTAGGCTTATCTTTTGGGGTAGTGATCCCACATAAGTTCAAGGCACCTGCCTTTGCAAAGTACGACGGGGCTTCCTGTCCTAAGCTGCATCTCAGATCATATGTAAGGAAGATCCAGCCTTACACTGCTGACAAGAATCTATGGATCCATTTCTTCCAGGATAGTCTCTCAGGGACTCAACTCGAATGGTTCTATCAGCTAGATGGAGCCAGCATTCGTAACTGGGAGGACTTGGCTACTGCGTTTTATAAGCAGTATCAGTATAATTCCGACCTCGCTCCTACGCGTACCCAACTCCAGGGTATGTCACTAGGGATGGGTGAAGGATTTAAGGAATATGCCCAAAAGTGGAGAGACCTGGTTGGAAGGGTGCAGCCACCTTTGACTGACCGTGAACTTGTGGACATGTTCTTGGGGACCCTGTCTGGTCCTTTCTTCAACCATCTGATTGGGAATTTTTCTGCCGGGTTTACAGACCTTATCTTGACTGGAGAGAGAATAGAAGCTGGTATCAAGTCTGGGAAGATACAGAAAGGTGACTCCTCGAACACTGAGAAGAAACCATCCAAGAAAGAATCTAGTGTTGTATATGGTTCAAGAGGGCAGAATAGGTCTGAACACCGCCAAGATGTCAACGCTGTAGTTATTTCAAAACCGGCCAGTGATCCTCAACATCGCAACTAACAAAGGGAAGAGAGACCTAGAAGGCAATTCACTCCCCTCGGCATGACCTTGTCCCAGATATTGCCACAGTTGCTGAAGATCAATTTGGTAACTCTAAGGGACCCTCCTAAGAATCCCAACAAGACACCTTCAAGGTATAACCCCAATGTTCGCTGCGCTTATCATTCTGACAGCCCGGGGCATGCTACAGATGATTGTTGGACTTTGAGGAACAAGGTTCAGGACTTAATCGATGCAAAGGAGGTCGAGTTCGAAGCGCCCGAGACTCCCAATGTGATCACTGCTCCCTTGCCAAAACATGGCTAGGATTGGAAAAAACTTTTGTTCATTCGAATTTTCAAGTTGTATTTTTTCTTTGATTGTTCAAACATTTACTCATGTCAAACTTTATTACCTTATCAATGCATTGCATATGTCTGTTTTGAATCAATATATTCGTATTCACTATATTCAAACTGCTTTCATTTTTTATGATGTTCAACTCTCGATAAAACAATTCTAAACCTTTTGAGGGAGGATGACGAAAACGATACCACGATCTTTACAGTATGATTTTGAACAGACCCTGCTGATGAGGTACAGGCATTGTTCCAAATCCTAAACAGTGGAGTTATAAGGAAGATAATCCCTAGTCAACCCCTTCGAGCCAAAGAAGTTGGAGTTTTTCTTTTCACAAAAATTAAAACCCTTAATCATAACCTGGGGCAGGGTAGTTTTCTCAGTTGATCCAGATGCAAAATGAACAGCATCAAAGGAGTCCGTCCAAAACAAAAGACAGTGATGGCTCCGAATAATCATAAAGACAGGCAGTCATTATCTCTCAGAAATAAAAGCCCATTAAGTCAAAACCTATGAAGGAGACTTACAAAACTGGGGAATCTCGCTGACTGTAATTACAAAAGAAACAGTTCAGGCAAAAAAAACAGGGATAATAAAAATCAAAAAGGGAAGAGGTCCTATAAACCCTCAACAAAAGAAAATGACTGCCTACTCAAAATAAACTGTCAATATCCGAACCATCACCGGAATATCAGAGCGAAGACTCAAACAAGGTCTAATGCAAGATTAGTTGAGTTTAGGATTGAAGAACATCACGAAGAGCGGGTGGGTACAAATAAAATTTAAGTATTTATCCTTTGTTTCTTAAACCGTGAACCAGGCCACGTTATAACCCTTAAAAGTCCTAGCTGAAGCACGGGTTAGTTCGAAAGCATACTGTTACAAAGGTATCATGACTCCTGTAGGGTTTGCTGTAAAAATCTTGAGTTGACATCACATTTTATAAAAATTCACTTGTTTTACTGAAAAACGCATTTTCAAAAAAAAAAAAAAAACTTCAAGACAGACATAAGCTTTGCATTTTTAATATAACATTGTTTGCATATGACTATTTGTTCGAACAGCAGAGAAATTCGCACGACGAATGTCTAGTGAACGAAAACCTTCTCAACAAAAAGAGTCACCTCAAGTGGAAGATCACTTCCAACCAAGGGGCAGGCATGATCATTGTCCATCATCTGGGGAAGTCAAGTCAAGATTCAAGGAATCTCTCAAGATGCCAAATAGCCAGGGGCAGATCTCCATCTGAATTACTTGGGGCATTGGACATAAGTTCCAGCAACGAATCTTGCATGATCAATCGTCTTCTGGTAGTATGGCAATACAACACTACTGACAGTGACAACTCCCTACATTCTGAGGGCGTGGACATAGTCGAAAAAATACTATGCATAATCAAAGACCCACTAGGTCGACTGGCCTAGGCAAAAAAAGGGTATCCCGATGGATTGAAAACCTAAAAGGGCGGTCCAGGAAAAAGTTAGGGATCAAAGCGTACGACTATGTCCCGTCATCTCGTCACTTGTCTACCAGAAGAAGATTTGTCAATCGGCAGTTATCAAGCTCCTCCACAGGTACCTTCTCCCACAGAAACTGGGGCAATAAGAATTTTCTGAACTGTACTAGCTGCTCTGTCCTCCAGGTACAAGGTAAATTCAGCTGAAGAATGTGACCAAGATACCTTCACTCCCCATAGAGTAAGGCAAGATTCAACAATACTCTCCCCAATCAGAGTTGGTCTCTCATCAGCCCTAAAAAGGCACAGTATCCCCAGCAAGTCAGCAATACTCTCCCCCAAGCAGAGTTGGCCTACCATCAGTCCTGAACAAGTTGGGTATCCCCAGAAGATCTTAATATTCTCTAGTGGAGTATACAGATGGTCCCTAGCAAGCATCCTCGGCAGTCTTAATATTCCTCGACAGAAATATAAGATTGTTCCCCGGCGGAATACAAGATACCCCCAATGGAGCCACTTCCCCAGTACAGTCCAAAAGTTTCCCCAGGAGAGTTGAACCATCTCCTTAGTAGATGCTGGAAGCTTATCACCTGCAGAGTACAAATATCTCTCCCCAGCCATATTCAGGAGGTTATTCCCCCACCAGCGTCTAACTGGGTTATCCTCAGCAAATTAAAACGAAAATACGTCCTCAGTGAAGTTCTTCCTATCCCCCAGCGGAGTTCATCAAAGTCCCCAACAGAGCTTATCAACGGAATCCCCAGTGGAGTTATCGTTAAAATCTCAGTGAGGCATCTCTTCTCCACAGAGTAATTCCCCACAGAGTAATCTCTTCATCAAGTTTATCCCCCAACGGAGTCATCTTCTCCTACCGGTTCATTCTTGCAATCATCTTCGTTCATCATCCCCAGTGGAAATGAAGGACTCTACTCTTCAACATCAGCCCAGGATTTAACAAGCTCCCGGCATTCGTCAAGGATTTATTTTCCCAGACGAAAATACATTCATAAACATTTCACATTTCATATCTCCTATTTACATACATGATAAATTGCATACGACACGATCTCAATTATTTTTGAGAACATCATGACATCATGCATTTCATACATCATGACATTGCATACAACTAATGTTTTTCCTTTTCAGGAAAAGGTCAATCAAAAAACGATTACCATCAACCTTTTTGAGTTTCAGATCAACACCTATATCTAGCCAGGAAATATCTGTGAGCGATTGATTGTAGATTCGATACCTGTATCTAGCCAGGAAAGTTATCTACATGAAGAGATTGAATATCAATACTTGTATCTAGCCAGGAAACCATCTTTCTTTCTCAGGTCAGAGGTCTACACCTGTATCCAGCCAGGAAAGCTATCTCGACCAACCTTTTTGTGTTCCAGATCAACACCTGTATCTAACCAGGAAATATCTGTGGACGATTGATTGTAGATTCGATACCTGTATCTAGCCAGGAAAGTTATCTACATGAAGAGATTGAAGATCAATACCTGTATCTAGCCAGGAAACCATCTTTCTTTCTCAGGTCAGAGGTCTACACCTGTATCCATCCAGAAAAGCTATCTCGACCAACCTTTTTGAGTTCCAGATCAACACCTGTATCTAGCCAGGAAATATCTGTGGACGATTGATTGTAGATTCGATACCTGTATCTAGCCAAGAAAGTTATATACATGAAGAGATTGAAGATCAATACCTGTATCTAGCCAGGAAACCATCTTTCTTTCTCAGGTCAGAGGTCTACACCTGTATCCAGCCAGGAAAGCTATCTCGACCAACCTTTTTGAGTTCCAGATCAACACCTGTATCTAGCCAGGAAATATCTGTGGACGATTGATTGTAGATTCGATACTTGTATCTAGCCAGGAAAGTTATCTACATGAAGAGATTGAAGATCAATACCTGTAGCAAGCCAGGAAGTCATCTTTCTTTCTCAAGTCAGAGATTAATACCTGTATCCAGCCGGGAAAACTATCTCATCGACCAGCTTTCTTAAGTTCCAGATCAACACCTGTAACTAGCCAGGAAACATCTGTGGACGAAGGATTGTAGATTAATACCTGAAACCAGACAGGACAACTATCTACTTGACCATCATGAAGCAACCCTGCACAGGTTCCTTCTCTTTCAGATGCAGTTTTACACGGACCCATCATCAGGCAACCCTACACAGGTTTCTTCTTTCAACCTACCAAGTCACAATTCAACAAACATCTCCAGATGGCATCTTTAAGCCCATCTCCACAACTATCCATTACATTTCCAAATGGCATCTATAAGCCCATTCCCGACATCACATTGCTGATACTACACCATGCGAGTGCAAATTTCTGGGCACTTTAGTGTTCAATCATCTTCCACCTTTGGATCACGAAAGGCACGCAAGCCAATCTACATCCTCAGGTTTAAGAAGATTGAACAGGGGCAATTGTTGTACCCCAAAATTTTCCCTCCCATATTCCTCAAGATGTGATCCTTAAATTGCTCAAGACTTCTCAAGGGTTGCACAGTCCAAATGCCTCCTAAGCCAGTCAAAATTAGGGTTTTGTTTCTTCCAAGGAATTTGAGGTTTTCAATAGGTCAATCAAGTCTCATATGCCTATATGCATGCTCAAGCACCTACATGCCAAGTTTCAAGACTCACAGTGCCAAATTCCACAGTCAAAAGCTCCATTTGACCCACAGTCAACTGCATAGGCAAAATGGTCATTTTGCAGTCAAGAGTCAGAATTTTTGGTCAACATCTTATTTTGAGTCCACAATCATCATTTGATCAAGTCTTGATCATGATTCCACAAGGATGGCTCAAAAATCATCAAGGTGCAAAAAGTTACTATTTTTGGACACTAGAAAAGTCAACTGTATCTTGACCAGGGCATAACTTTTTCATGGTTCATCATAAAAATCCCATCCAATGCTCATTTTGAAGGGGATTACATTTCCTACAATCCATCTTCACATTCCAAGTCCAAGAAATGCTCTCACAAAAAGTTATCAATTTCTACATTATAGGTCAAATTCAAAAGTCAACAAAAATACACTTTAGGTCAAAGACCATACCTTGAGATTGGTAAATACAAATGACATGGGACCAAAGGCATTGGTTAGAGGACTTCAAGACCTTTCCAAAATGTCCAAGAACATGTTCATATGATCAAAATTGAGCAAGATATGCATTGGAGAAGTTGGGAAATTTTTGTGAATTTGCAAAAGTCAACTTTGCTCAAAACACTTTGTTTTTGCTAATGGGCATCAAATTTTTTCTTGAAACTTTATCCATGGCCTATGCACGACCCATCAAGCCTAATGAATGTATTTTCTTATTTTTTATTAATTAATTGGATTTTTTATTAATATTAATTCATTTAATTCATTTAAATTGTAGGAAAATACAAAGATTTGATTTTTCAATCTTTTTGTGAAGCAAACATGGTCAAGATATGCTGGCAATTTCGTGTACAAATCAAATATGCAAAAATCTCCAAGTTTGGCAACTTTCTTCAATCATGAAAATGCAAAAAGATTTGATTTTCAATCAAATATTTAATCATCATTCCAATGGATTGTTGCTCAAAGATTTGACCAAATTTCAGTCCTCTATAAATATGCAAGCCAACCCTGATCATGCACACGTGAAATCTCTGCAGAAAAAGCCATAACCAATTCAAGAAAATTCAAAGAAAAGTCAAAACTGTTTTCTATATTCCAGGCCAATTCAAGGCGTTTTATTGATTCTAACACATTGCAGGAGTCCCTAGAAACGTGTAGCAATCGAAACCAAGCATTAAAGCACCAAGAATCATCAAGAACAGAGTCACGGTTTGCCATTTATTTTCAGAATCGTGCAGTTCAATTCATGCATATTTAACATGATTTTGTGTTTGTTTTGCATTGCTAGAACTCATATGAAGTTGATGGTATAACTGAATTGAATTAAAACGCACAGAATCAAAAGATGCCATGATTGAATTTTAGGGTTCATAAGCTTTCAAATTAGGGCTTTACAATCCAGGAACAATTAGGGTTCATAAGGCATATGGTTGGAATCGTCAAGACCAGACGAACACACGGGGACCACCGCGAAATATTTATATTTACCATAGCTCTATTCGCTATTTTTGGTCACTGTAGTTTGTGGGGGTTAAAAACTCCCGCTATCTAACATTGTTTTTTGCAGGCACAGCGATGACGATGATGAGTTGTTGCTTCATGGTTGGATAATTCAAATAAGCGTGCGTTTTTATGTTGTTTACAGCATAATTATTAATTGCCCAATATAATATTTGTCTATTATCTAAATAAAAAAAGCATGCAAATGGCGTAGTGGATGATGCGTTGGCTTGGAATCATTGGGACCTGGGTTCGAATCCCAGGTCCCCCAAAATAATTGTTTCTATTTTTTTCCTATATGTTCACATGCAGGTTGCCAAAAAGTGTCTACGATGTACCTCAGTCATCAAAGCGCCAAGTGGCTTGCAGGCACAAATCTAATGGTCAAAGATGAAGGATCCTGATACTCCCAGTCAACCATGCGCCTGGATGATTACCAAAGTCAAACGTGGCTGAATAGCTTAATGGGCCTGACAATTGACAATAACACCTCCTAATGGGCCAACACCCCCCTGGTTTCATTGTTTTCTTTTTTTTCTTTTTTATATTTTCTATTAATTGATTTATTATTAATAATTATAATTATTATTTTTACTAACCAAATTAATTATTTTCATAATAAATTCAGAAAAACTAAAATATTTTTATTATTATTAATTTCCCCTTTAATTTATTATTTTTGTAAATAAATATAATTAATTAATTTAGTCTTTTTTAATTAGGTTAACTTTAACTTTTTCTCAATAATTTAAAATAAATTAGACTTAGGTTTTTTTTACTAACTTTTGACTATTTTTATTTTATTTTCCTTAACACATAAAAACCAAAAAATATTTCTTTTCTTTTAATTAATTAATTAATTAGGATTAATTTAATTAGATGCCAAATAATCAAAAACTCCTTTCTTTCTCAAAAAGGGTCAAAACCCTAAGGACTTCTCCGATTTAATTTCTTTTCGCGCATATTATTTTTGATCATATTTATGTAATTGCTCCGAGGATGTAATAGCGTAATTAGGACTTTTTATCACTTTCTTTATTTTTCCGCAATTTACTTTTCAAGGGTTGCTTTTGGCGATGTAAATACCCGACGCCTTGTAATAGCGTAGATTTACCTTCCGCAATTTATTTTCCGCAAACTATTAACTGCTATGCATGACAAGAATTGTTCTCTGAAATTAAAATCAACTCGTAGCTCACCATAACATGTGCAAAGATAATATAATTGAATCCTGACACACTCGCACATGCCACTCCTAGGGTACGCCTCACTTGGTTGCCTCGACGTGGTCATTGAGTATAGGGTGTTTTAGAGGTCGCCCTCCTGTCTAAAGATTCAAGTTGCCTCGAAACGGTTGCCTCGGATAAAAAAGGATCTAGGACATTAGGGTTACCACTAAGGCGTCCTACTGTTGCTTTGGTGACCATACATGTCCCATATAATCGAATTGACCCAAAACTCCAACGACGGTGCTACCTACTTCTCAATAGTGGGATAGTACTGTCTAAAGGACGCTTACACAGCCTACATTCCTTTGAGTAGGTAGAGGTTCTCAGGTACTTTCTCTTTCAAAATAAAGATACTTTTCGCACCTACACTTTTTCTGACAAAAGTTTTCAAACAAACACTTAATACACTCTTGAGGACTGATACAAGAGTCAAAACGAAGTTTTCAAACAAACTTTTTTTCAAAACCCACAAACACAAGAAAAGAAAAACATTTTTGAAAACATAGTGAGCAAGTACCTAAGAGCCCGTGGATAACCACGGATAGAAAGGGTTCTAACATCTTCCCTTTCTATAATCTATCTCCCGAACCGAGAAACGTCTCGAAAAGGAATTTTGTTGTGCTTTTGTCCTTTCCTTGTTGGAGAAAATAAAAGACGGTGGCGACTCTTGCTTACCGCGACATTTCGCGAACCAGCATTTCAAAACAGTCAGTTCTATTTCCACCGATCACAATCTTTAAATAAAAAAGCAACTTCGAAACATCTCATATTTAATAAATAAACAATTTAAAGTTCAACAACTAAAAATCAGCAATCAAAAATCAGCAAGCATTCATCCCCTCAAGTGTTACATATCAGAGCAATGACACCGACTCGATCTATTGAAGGTATACGGCCTTCACTCTCGATTACCTGCACGTTACCAACATAGGGGCAACATTCAAACAGAAGGGGTGAGATATCTAACAATATAATAAAACGCATGATAATTGATATATTAAATTAGATCAATAATATCACCACTTCTCATCTCATAATCAACAATAATTACAGCATATATACTCATTCTTCAACATCAAATACATCTCATTGTTCATTCATATGATGCGACTCAAAACTATGCAAATGCATGTGGTACCATTGGAGCAGAACTCCCATCTCAAAAATCTAATCTGCCAATTAATAGAGGCATCAATAAGGCATAGCCTTCATCTCAAAATTTTCCAATCCAGGCCATCTCAACGAGCATAAGCTCTATCTCAAAAATGCAATGTATGCCATGAATGTAATAACACACTCAGTTAACAACATCTCAAAACACATCTCAAAACAACAACATCTCAATCATCTCAAAATGACAACATTTCAGTCATCTCAAAACGACAACATTTCAGTCATCTCAAACAACAATATCTCAATCATCTCGAAACAACATCTCATAAACATCTCAAAATAATTTATTAAACATCATTTATTTATCAAACGTCATTTGTTCATCATAAATATCAAACACAACTTTAATAACCACATCTTACTAATAACTCAGTTGTATATCAATACTACAGTAATCCCTACTGTTATTCTGCTACTGTACATCATTACAGTCACTAAATCCTACTGTCATAATTCTAACAGCAGCCTCTAACATCTCAAAATTCCTCATTCTGTCCAAAATCCAGCATAACGGTCATCTACGGGAATTAATTCTAAATCCAAAATTAGTTATTGGGATTACACATCTTAATCATCATTTTAATCATCTAGAATAATATTCATCGCGTTAGCTAATCAACGCTTCGAACGACATCTCAAACAGCATCCTAAAACTCAAGTTACAGCAATTAGAAGTCAATTCTGTCAAAAATTAGACCTTATGTATCGATACAAAACACTATGGGTCGACACATCCTGCTTCATCCGCTCACTATGATTCGACGCATCCTCCTTATGGATCGACTCATCCTGCTTCAAATCGTAGCATGTATCGACACATGCATCGCACTGGTCGACTCATCCTGAGTCTTGTACTCATCATGCATCGACACATCCTCTCTTCGCGTCGACTCATCCTGAGTCTTATACTCATCATGCATCAACACATCCTCTCTTTGCGTCGACTCATCCTGAGTCTTGCACTCATCATGCATCGACGCAAATCCTGCATGCATCGACTCATCCTGAGTCCAACTGCCTCCTTGCATCGACTCATCCAGTTTGAGGTCGACGCATCCTGCAATTTTCTGCATAATTCTGTGTTCTCTACTGTATTTTCACTACTGGAATCTAATTAAAGTCCTACAAACCTCATCATAACCATGATAATTCATCACTTAACATTAACTTACCATACTACATCGATTACACAGCATCATAACATCATTTATCCATCGAGAATTCATCAATATTCATCATACATCATTCAATTCAATAACAAAAACAGCAATCCTCTAATCCCACATATCAAACATCATGAACCCAATTATAAATCCAGAACCCCACCCTTACCTTGGATTGAAGGTCGCTCTATAATTTCCGGGTTGAATCTTTGTTCTTTCCGTTTCCTTCAAAAACCAGCAGCTTCACGTTCTTCTCAAATCCTTATTTTCTCTTCTACTGCTTCCTCCTTCTATTCTAACAACAAATAATAAAATAACCTAATATTATTATATTATTCCTTAGTGGGCTCCAAACTTACACTCCCTTATTACTTCTACTATCTCAAATTAAGCCCACCTTAAATAATATTAGCTTATAATATTATTTCACATAATAATATAATACCTCAAATATATTATTATTTCTTCATTTAATAAAATAAATCCAATTTAATAATACTTCTTCACAATTATTCCAAAAATAATTTAATTAAATAATTAATTAAATTACGGGCGTTACAGCCTTCGCATGAGCCTTGGAGCATAACAATAAAGCCAGCATGGAAATCTTTGATGGAGTATGTCCTAGTTGTTCGACTACGTTGTAGTTGCTTCTCTTTATAATTTTCAGAATTTCTTCCATCTCCTTTTGGGAGGCTTCCGGGATAGATACTGATTGCGCCTTCATCCGAACAGGCTCAACTAGAATTCCTTTTCCCCGAGTCTCGGTTGACTCGGCGGTAGGAGTGTCAGCAGGGGTAACCATAGGGATTATAGTAGTGGTAGTGTCAACAGGAACAAAAGTAGGGATGATCATAGGACCGGTAATAGTTTTTGGAGGAGCAATCTCGGGAGAGAATACTCTACCACTTTGAGTTATCTTGTGGGTTCCTGTAATGTTGCTGATGTCGGGGTCAGCCTTCTCAAAAACCGAGTCTTCATCATCCAGCCAATCTTTCTTGATGCCGTGATAGTAGACGTCGCCCCCATAGTTCCATGGGACAGTTTTATCTGATGAGTATGGGATTGGTCCTGGTATAGTAATTATCAGTGGAGCTACTTTAGGAACTGATGTAATCCTAACGCGTCTTTTGGTGGAGACCCTGGAAGGATTGGCGGAAATGGTTACTATTGAAACGTCATTGTAAAAAATGGTTGGAACGAGAGTCTTTTCAAATAAAATCTCTTTCAATGAATGACAACCAGTTGGTAGGGATGAATAGAGGCGGCAGCTTTCGTCACATCCCATAAATAAATCGGCCCTCAACAAGTTCCTTTTGACAGTCAAGAGAGGAGTAACAAGTTCATCAACAGCAGTTACAAACATATCATCTTCAACAACATTAACATCACGGCCTTGCTTGGGCATAGGAGTGGTGATAACATTTGGGATTTCAGGAGCATTGAATTCAATTTCTTTTGCTTCAAGAAGGTCTTACACCTTGTTTTTCGAAGCCCAACAGTTGTTGGTATCATGGCCTGGACTTTCTGAATGGCAAGCACAGCGAGCATTAGGATGGTAATGAGGGGAGGTTGTGTTGGGATTCTTTGCAGCTTCCTTCAAAGTTACCAAATTGGATCTCAATAAATGTGGCAGGACCTGAGATAGTGTCATATTTATCCGGGTAAACTGTCTTACCGATCTTTTTGTTCTAGGATGATTGCTCCTTTGTTGAGTAGGCACAGGCTTAGGGATCATGACAATCCTTACCATTGGACGGCGTTCAGTTCTGTCTTGATTTCTTTAAGGATACACAACACCAACTTCTTTCTTCCCAATAAATGGTTTCTCATGGCACTGGAGGATGCGTCCTTTTGAATCTTCCCACTCTTAATCCCAACTTCCACTCTTTCCCCGGTCAAGATTAATTCAGTGAAGCCTGCTGAGGAGCTTCCAATTAGATGATTAAAGAAAGGACCGCACAGGGTACCTAGAAACATGTCTACTAGCTCTCTTTTGGACAGGGGAGGTTGGACTCTTCCTGCTAAGTCCCTCCATTTCTGAGTGTAGTCTTTAAAACCTTCACTTGAAACCATAGCCATACTCTGGAGTTGAGTACGGGTGGGAGCAAGATCTATGTTGTACTGATAATGTTTATAGAAAGCATCGGCAAGGTCTTCCCAATTATGAATATTGGCCCTTTCCAGTTGATAGAACGAATCTAGTTGAGTCCCAGATAGACTGTCTTGAAAGAAGTGGAGCCACAAGTCTCTGTCAGCAGTGTGAGGTTGTATCTTCCTCACATAAGATCGGAGATGCATCTTGGGACACGAGATCCCGTCGTACTTAGCAAACACTGGTGCCTTGAATTTTGGTGGAATAACAATCCCAGACACCAAACCCAACTCTTCGAAGTCCAGCCCGGACACTTTCTGAATTTCCATTGCACTTAGACGTTCTTCCATACGTTTGTATTTGTCGTCAGCCGGGGGATATTGCTCTTCGGAGTAATCCTCTTCTTCTTCCTCTTCAGATTCTGGCTGGGCAGTTGCTTCCTTGCCTTTCCCTTCTTGATTTTCTTTTTCAACATATGATGTTACGAAGTCTAAGATCTTTCTGGCTGCCTCTGGGAACCTTCTTCCTAGATTCAGAACACCGGTTGCTTTCTTTTCTTTCTTCTTTTCTTCGATCAACAAAGTTTTCAAATCCTCTTGTCCTTTGGCTAGAGTCAAGAACATCTGTTAAAACTGAGCATTTTGCGTCTTTTATTGTCTGCTCGAGATCCATCTTACTGAAATAACCAGTAGAAAGATGAGGAGACTTGTTGTAAAAAAACCTGCTTATGTTATGATGAATGGAGGTGCATATGCAATGATTTCAAGGAAATTGGAGATTTAAATTTGCTTTAGACCAAAAAGGAACACACGTTATATTAATAAATTAAAGTTTGAGTACACCATGCCTCTTTTAGGCTTACAAAGAAATACAAAAACTCTAAGATAACAAATTTGTACGCATCATATTTGGTGCGATGTAGGCGTTCAGGCTCTGCTCCTCATGAAGTTGCTTAGTGAGTTCCAAAACCTTCTTCTCGCTAGCGTAGAATTGGGCCTCGAAAGTGTCTCACTCCCCCTTAAGATGTATCCAATCCCTTTGTAAGTCTTCAAGAGAGGTGGGCATGTCAGGATGCAGGATAGTGTATAGAATATCTCCTTCCACAACAGGCTCTATAATCACCGGGAGAATGGAGGGGTAAGGCCTCATAAGACTTTGAGCATGAGCTCGTACCCATTTGAGGTAGGGCTCAAGAGGGATGGAATTCTTATGCCCCAATGTCTTGCTATATACCTTGTTCAACATCCTCCAAGCTTGGATAAACCTTTGGCAGTAACCTTGATCGTCATTCTCGTAGTCAAATACCAAACCTTGAATGAGCATCTCATGTGGGCCATCCCTTTGGGCGTAACCAAACTGTCTTAAGGCTAAACAGGGGTTGTAGGTGATACCTCCTCTAATGCCAAGTAAAAGGACATTAGGGAATTCTCCATAACGGTCAACGATAGTAACATTCTCTATAGATCGGGAACACCAATGAATGTCTGAATGTTTGAGTGTCATCAACCTATGTGACCACCTTGAACCTTGCTCGTTCTTCAATATAAATTGGGGAAGATGCGAAATAAACCATCTTTCCAAAAGAGGAGTAAAACACATAAGGATACCTCTTTTCCTCATAGTGCGAGTGTGAAAAGAATGTAGGATGTCTCCTAGCAAAGTAGGCACCGGGTTACGAGACATGAAGATTTTGACGGTGTTCACATCTATGAGTTGGTCAGGATTTGGAATCAAAACCATCCCATAGATGAGGAGAGCCATAATTTCCCCAAAATCTTGTAAATCCAAAGAGTTCCAACAGTTTTGGGCTTTCTCAAACAAGAATTTTGCTAAGAAACCTTTGACACCACTCCTTGTTTCCCAATTAGTTGTGATATCAGATGGTTGCAAGTGTAAGGCTTGAGCAATCTCTTCTGGCTTTGGATCTCTTTCCGTACCGTTGAAAGGTAGTTGATTGAGAATGGGAATTCTTAAGAGTTGGGAGAATTCTTCCAAAGTTGGCACAAGTTGATAATCGAGAAATGTGAAGCAATGGTGTAAAGGATCAAAGAACTGGAAGAGCACCTTCATCATGTCCTCATCAGTGTTGGAGGTAACCAAGTTTAGTAGGCGACCATGTCTTTCGGTAAATGGAGAATTTTCAGGAACCCTTGATGCTAGCTCTTTAAGTTGAGGAGGGATACTTACAAGATTGACTTGAATGGTTTTCCTGCGAATAGAATCCATGTCCTACAAAATATAACAAAGATAAATCCCAAGATCCTTGAAATGGTTAGTGAATATGAGTATGATGTTATGATGTTTATGATGTTATGTACAAGTAAATATATACAAACAAAACAAACAAGTCCTTAGGTTTAGGCTTGCATGGAGTCTCATAGGTAACTACCCTCTTGAAGTTTAGTTGGCTCAAACTTGTCCTAGCAATAGTAATCGGGTTCTAGGGAGCTCAATATCACTGGTTTGTTTTCTTGGGCATTGTTTCAGCACAAGCCTCTTTAATGGTGACCAAAATATCCCAAAAAACCAAACCTCAATGAGTGTAGTATCGAAATTAGAAGTTAGTTAGTGCTTCATGACATCACTCAGCGGCCCCGTATTCTCCTTGACTACTCAAGGGCTACTGGTACCCATAAATATGTCACACTAACGTAGCTATTACTTAGACCATGTCGGTATACCCCGCACAGTTTCCACAACATATTGCTACTTACCTATAAGGTATCCAAAATCCGGGTAGAGAATTCAAACTCAAACAAAGAACCAAAAAAAATGTAAAGCATACAAGTCAAACAATGAAATCTAATAAATGTGATCTAGCCCTAAGGTAACCCCACTTTTATAAAATTCCCCAGCAGAGTCGCCAGTTCTGTAACACGGTGGGAGAACTGACTTGGTTGTTTTGTGTTTGATTGCAAATGTTGCGGTTAGCAAGAGTCGCCACCAACTTTTCTTTTATCTAAAATGAAAGGCTGAAAAGAATAGGAAAGACCTTTGAGATGTTTTCTTGAGTTCGGGGGGTAGATTATAAAAAGGGAAGGTATTAGCACCCTTTTTATCCATGGTTTTTCATGGGCTCTTAGTTACTTGCTAAATCACTTGCTTTTATTTGAAAAATGTGCTTTGTGTAGTTTTTGAATCTATTTTGAAAAGGTGTCATTGTTTTAGGCAAACTTTGTAATGATTCTCGTTCGTAAGAATGTATACAAAGTGTTTGATCTTTTGAAAATGTTTTCAAGTTTGAAAGATGTTTTTGAAAGTGTTGGTGTTTGCTTTGAAAATATCAAGGATATTTTTGTTTTGAAATTGAGCAAGTAACTAGGAACATTTTACCTACTCAAAAAGTCTTTCATGTTAATTTCCTTTTTCCTTTGACATTGTTATCTTACCATTGATTTTGTAAGTAACCCTATCTTTGGATGTAAAAGGGACGGGCGTGGTCATCGTATAACCATGATTAGCAATGTTGCAAGGTATCTTAGCATTTTCTTTAGAGACTAAGATCATTTTGAAAGGCAACATGGATAGCGTCATCGAGGGACTATGATCTTGTATTTTTACTTGTTTTTGCTAAGATACCTCACATGCATAATATGGCCATTTTTGTAAGGCAACAAAGTGGGTTTACCCTAAGGGTGTATGTGTGCAAGTGTATTGATTTACATGCTTGATTTTGTCTTGATTAGGGTTTGCTAAACATTGATTTTAATCTTTCCATACAAACCCTAATTACTAGCATTTGTATATAAAGCATTTAAATTGCAAAAAATAAAAATACTAAACTATTACATGATTTAGGGGAAGGGGTGTACAAATTACAAATGGGGAATTTCAAGAAATTAAATCTAATTATCTATTACAACCATATTGAATATAAATAAATGTACAAAATTGAATAAGTAACAATGCAAGAATGTAAATGTAAAAAGAAATGTGATTTTTTGTTTGGTTTTTTTTATGAAAAGGGTTTTTTGACTTAATTAATTAAAATACAATAATAAACTATGAAAGAAAATTAAAATTTAGTAAAATATTTTAATTTAAAGAAAACAAGTTTTTTAGGGTTTTGGTGAATTTAATTAAACTAGTAAATAAAATCAATTAAATAAAAATCCTAAATTCTAAATTGATTTTAATTTACAAAGTAATATAATAATAATTAAAATTAAATTATCTAAGTATTTTAAAAAAAGAAATTAATTTATTAAAAAAAAATTTTTGTTCTTTTGTTTTTGTGAAGAAAAATAAACTAAATAAATATAAATATTTTTGGATTTTTTTAATAATGAAAATAATAATAATAATAATAATAATAATAATAATAATAATAATAATAATAATAATAATAATAATAATAATAATAATAATAATAATAATAATAATATTTATAATGATAAAAGATGAAATAAAATAAAAATATAAAATTAAAGTCAGAGAGGTTAAAATGAATTTGGAGGTTTATTAGCAAAAACAGTTTTCTGAATCTGGCCCAAAATAAAGTTTTTGCTTAGAAACCAGAAAAATAAAAAACGGATATGGACTGTGTGGTATGAGAAAACAGGGGGGTTAGGTTGAGCAAAAAGTGCAAATCCCAGGAGGGGAAGGCCCATGCGCACTGGAAGTATAAAAAAATGTAAGAAAATGAGAGAAAAAGCAAAGGGCAGTGCGCTGAGGTTCGAACCCATGACCTCTTGGTTACCAGCGCGCTGCCTTACCACTGAGGTGGCTATACATCCGTTAATGTAACTGAAATGAAAATATATAAGGCAAAACAAGTCCTGAACACACTTCATCTTCAACCTCCAGCCAGACCATTTGTAACTTCACTATTTCTCAACAAAAATGGAAAATGCAAACATGAAAGTTGCTCCATTTTTCCATACGAATCCAACCATATAAATATCATAAGCTATAAATCAAAGATGAATAAGAATTTTTGAAAGTACCAAATTTTGACCTAATTATTTTCAGAGATTCAATCCTAAAATTCTCCTAGCTCAATCATATAAATGAAATCTATGGACATGTACATCTTCAGGGTAATGATGTCTACATTTTATCTTCATAAATGCAAGCCTAACAATGCCTAAGTAATGAGGTAGAAGTTCAAGAAAAATACCTCAAAATTGGAAATTGTGAAATGAAAATGAGCTTTATTAAAGGTGCTGCAATGATCAGGTTAGCTTCCTTGAGTCTCTAGGAAGCTAATGTAATGCTTAACTTGAGTTGAGGGTAGCTGAAATGGCTTGGAGAAGTCAATGTGTAATACTCTGCTTTTTGGTTATGGAGGATATGGTAAATGATGTTACAGTGATGAAACTGGGACAGGGATAGGTTACACTTGATGTAAGGAAGCTTTAGAAACTAAAAGGCCAAGAAACGCACGAGGGAATTATGAGTTTGGTGTTCAAGGTCAGAAACTGTGCAACAATGAAGTTTTTGGGAAATTTATGATCGAGAGAGTTTTGGTGTATTTTAGGTTGCTTCAGTTCGTCCTTTAGCTCACAAATAGTGCCTCTAGATATAAGCAACAAGTATGGAGGCTTGTATCTGATCAGAATTCAAAATCACATGTTTAAGCTCAACATGTGATTTTTTGAGAAATCGAGTTTCAATGCCTTGTGTACTTGCTATTGTAGAGTGGTTATGCGTTAAACAAACTTTCTTATGACTTTGTAGATGGAGTGTGATCAGAGGGAATAAGTTAGAGGCTCAAGAATTGACTTTGTGCATAAAACTTGCTTTTCCAAAATGGAAGTGTTCACTTTGTGCCATTAATGGAAATGTGGATTGGATAAAGCTTAAACCACTTGGATTAAAGCTCAAAAGTTTGTGTAATCCATTAATGATGGATAGATACACAAGTTAGAAGGCCTGCAAAGCAAGATTATGCAGTTTAACATTGAAATCGCATTTTTGTTCATCATGAAAATGACCTATAATTTTAGTTTGAAACCCTAACTTCCTCTCTTCGATTCTCCTTGCTCAAGAATGATCTCAAGGAGTTATTGGACATTTTAGAAAGCTTGTAATGTTCTCTACAACCCCTATTTTAATTACTTTTGAAAATTCCCCTTGGAAATATGTGAAAAAATGCCATGAAGTTAGGTCAAAATCCTGCCTAAACTAGGGCAAAATTTTCACTAAGTGTTTAGTTTCAAGACCATGACTTCATGGATTAATAACTTGATATCCAAGCATTTCTAGGAGAAGTTGTGTAAATCAATGTTGTATATCTCATGGAGATCTACAACTTTCATGTTGAAAGTTTCTTTTGAATCATCTTGCATCTTGGTGAAAAATTGGCTCAAAGTTGTGAAAAAACATGAAGTTTTCAACACTTAGAAAAATTTCTAAGTTTGAAAACTTTGACTTTTCAAAATGAAATCTTGACTTTTTAATTTCTTGATGAACAAGTTTCATATTTTGACATGTTTTGATGAATTGTGATCTTTGACACTTGATTTTGACCAAAATGTCAAATTTGACTTTTCAATGTACAATTGACTTTTCCCCAATACAGCTGATTTTTAGGTCAACTGCTCAATTGACTGAGCAAAAATGTGATCCAAGGCTTGAAACTTGACATGAGTAATCTTGGGGGTCCAAAATGATCCATGAAAGTCATATGAGGCATTAAAAGTCCAAATGTCCTTGTGCAATCTCAAACCCTAATTTTCAGTCATCAGTGCTTGAGGAGGTGTCTTGAGCTGGTCAACCCTAGTGCAGTCTTGAACCAAAGGAGATCTTGTTAGAAAATATTTGATAAATGAGAGGGCAAATTTTGGGGTACAAATATAGTTGATAACGGTTTGGGTTTTTCTGATGCTGATCTGACACCCAGGGGGAGAAAACACAATGATGCTGTGATCGGTGGATCTGGAACTGACTGTTTAACGCTGGTTCGCGAAATGTCGTGGAAGCAAGAGTCGCCACCGTCTTTTATTTTCTCCAAATGGAAAGGACAAAAGCACAGAAAAATTCCTTATAGAGATTGCTCTCGGTTCGGGAGGTAGATTATAGAAAGGGAAGGTGTTAGCACCCTTTCTATCCATGGTTATCCATGGGCTCTTAGATACTTGCTCATTGTGTTTTCAAAAATGGTTTGTTTGCTTTTCAACTGTGGGATTAAAAAGTTTCTTTGAAAATTCCAGTTCGACTCTTGTGTCAGAGTGTTTGAAAAATTGCTTTGAAAGCTTTTGAAAATGTGTTGGTGTGAAAAGTATTTTTGTTTGTTTTTGAAATTAGAGCAAGTATCTACGAGAACCTACCTACCCTAAGGAATTCGTCTGTGTAAACGTCCTTTAAAGTAATTCCATCCCACCATTGAGAGGTAGGTAGCACCACCGTTGGAGGTGTTCGGGTCAATTCGAGGTTCGGGACATGGTGATCACCAGAGCAATGGGAAGACACCTTAGAAGCTACCCTCATGCCAGATTCCCGGATCATGAGGACTTACTAAGACATCCTCTACTCGACGACCACCTTTCGAGGCAAGGCAACAGTGAGGCGTACCCTAGGGGTGGTGTGTGCGATTCGTGTGTCACGTTCATTTTGCATTTGTCTTGTCATATGATTGGTGTTCTACGCTTGTTTTTATTATGGCCATTCATTCTTGCATGCTTTGTTAACAGTTAATATTTGCGGAAGAGTAAATTCTAAAGCTATTACAAATGGCGCGGGTCCACATCGCCAAAATTAAACCGGACCCGATTTGACGGAAAATAAATAAAGCAAATAAAATAAAAGTGCGAAAAAGTTTGAGTTACAACGCTTTGGGAGAGATACATAATGAGTTAAGCGAAATAAAATAAATATGCGAAATTAAATAGTTAAGAATACGGGCGTTGGACCCTTTTGCAAAAAATTAAAGTTAATGAATTTAATTAATTAGAATTAATGAGGAATAAAAAATTAAAAATTAAAAAGGAAAGTTTTTGGTATTTTTGTGTTTTTTTGAGATTTAATGAAAAAAGAGAATTAATTAAAACTAAAATAAAATGTTAAACCTAGTTCTAATTATTTTTTAAGTTATTATGAAAATGTTAAATTAACCTAAATTAAACCCTAAATTCTTTTATGTACAATTAATTAAAATATAAATAAATAATATTATTAGAAAAAAAAAGAAAACAAAAAGGAATAAAAAGTTATTAAACCTAATTCTACGTTTTTGGATTTTTAGTTATTAAAAAAAGAATTAAAGTTGTAACCTAATTAAAACTAAATATTTACATGTGAAAATACTTATAAAAACAATTAAAATAAATATTACATTTTGCTCTTTTTCTGATTTTTTTTGTGTATTTTATAATTTGGTAAAAATAATTAATTAAATTAAAAACAATGAAGTAAATAAAATAATAATTAGAAATAAAAAATAAAAAGAAAATTGCAAACCAGGGGGGGTTCAGGCCCTAAAGTGGAGGTATTGTCCTTAGAATGCTGGCCCATTAAGCTTGCAATTCGTTGACTTTTCCATGCATTATGTGGCATGTTGACTGGGGGTACAGCGTGCTCCTTGAATCCCTGCCTTTGATTTGAATTTGCTGGACGCGTGGACCTTTAGATTTTGAGGCGTATGGTGCATCCTCAATACTGACGCTGCATAGGAATTAGTATAGAAAAACAATATTGAAATTGTTCAGACCTGGGACTCGAACCCAGGTCTTGGATGTGAACGCTACCAACACCTGCCAGCTGAGCCATTGAACTCTTTTGATATATTAATAACAAACAAATAACAAAAAGAAAAAACAAGCGCATTAGTGGTTTAACGCGCCAATTTTCAAACCGGCCTATCGCTGATGGACAACACATCATCTCCTTCGTTCTATTTTATTTTTTTTTTAAACAAGACTGTAAGGCAACGGTTTTCATAGCGTTTCATTAGGCCGGCTTCAAGAAAATAGCGACTAGCGCTACAGGGCTCATAAATTGAGCGCGAATACATGAATCTCTTCGTCCAAGCGTGTTTGTCCTCATGGTCTAGGTCTTAAGCCTCAATTTTGCTTTGTTTGAGAAGCCCTAATTCTGAATCCTGAAAACCCTAAAAATCAAGTATGGCATATTTGCATATAACGCGTAAAAACGTAATTAAATCACATAGTAAGCATCAGAAAGCATCATTGAATAAGAATATACAAACTAAATATCATGGAAATGCCTTAAAATCAATATGCGAATATGCAATTTTGTGAGAAAATTCTGGGTTCTGTACAGCGATTTTTGAGGTTTGGATGATTGTTCTTGATTGGCACACGTTCAGAGAACCTTGAGGAAGCTAATGGAACAATTCTTATGCTTTGAATTGACCTATAGCACTGATTTCAGTTTGTGAGTTTTCAAGGAATTTTTCAAGTTTGTAATGGCATTCTCTGCGCATCTTAGGGTGTCCTGTGATTAGGGTTAGACTCAGTACTTATGAGGGAAGGGAATTAAGTCATTAGCTGGCCTTGATCCATGCCCATGAGAGAACTAGTCTTAGGTTTTTCACCATTAACAAACTTTCCCTTTTTTAAGCAAAACCAAGACTTGGTGTACAACATAACCCTAGCATGAGTTTGTGAGCTGGCACATGATATATGGAAGCTATTCAAATTCAAATGACACTATTCCATTGATTTTTAAATTTTATTTGAATTATTAAAGATTTAAAATGAATTAAATTAATAAAAATTAAATAAAATAGAAAAATCAATGTTTGATCTTGAAATTAATCATGGGACACGTGTGTGGCATGACAAGGCTGAATCAAGTGGAAGAAAGTGGGCCCTTTTGTCAAAAATTGAAGTTTCAAGGATAGTTGACATTTGCCATTTCACAAAAATTTCCCAACTTCTCCAATGCATAACTTGCTCAATTTTTAAGCTTTTCTCATGTTCTTGGACATTTTGGAAAGGTCTTTGAGTCCTTTAACCAATGCCTTTGGTCCCATGTCATTTTGATTTTCCAATCTCAAGTTATGGCCTTTGACTTAAAGTCCCTTTTTGTTGACTTTTGAAAATGACCTATAATGTTGAAATTGATAACTTTTTGTGAGAGCATTTCTTGGACTTGAAGTATGAAGATGAGTTGTAGGAAATGTCTTTCTCTTCAAAATGAGCTTTGGATGGAATTTTTCTGATAATCCATGTGAAAGTTATGCCCTGGTCAATTTCAGTTGACTTTTTCAGCTGTCCAAATAAGGAAACTTTTGCATCTTGATGATTTTCTGAGCCAAATTTTGAGAATCATGATCAAGCATTGATCAAATGATGTTTGTGGCTTCAAAATGATATGTTGACCAAAAATTTGAACTTTTGACTGCCAAATGACCATTTTGCCCCTACAGTTGACTGTAGTGCAATTTAGGGTTTTGACTGTGCAATTTTGAGCTGAATGCCTTGAAACTTGATATGAGGATGCTTGACCATGTTTGTAAGCATATGAGACTTGATTGAGCCTTTGAACACTTCCTTTTCTTGATCAGACTCAAAACCCTAATTTTGACTGTTTAGGAGGCCCTTGCACTATGCAACCCTTGGGGAATTTTGTGACTTGGCTTGGCAATTTCTTGAAGAATATGGGAGGGCAAATTTTGGGGTACAACAGTTGCCCCTGTTCAATCTTCTTAGACCTGAGGATGCAGATTGGCTGACATGCCTTTCGTAATCCGAGGGTAGAAGATGATTGGACACTAGAGTGCCCAGAAATTTGCGCTCACATGTTAGCAGTGTAATGGGGGAATGGGCTTATAGATGCCATTTAGAGATTGCTGGGTAGGATGATGGGCTTATAGATGCCATCTGGATGTTGATTGCGTAGGAGATTCCTTAGCGAGAACCTGCATACCTGCAAAATAGAAAAATGAGTACCTGACACGTCGCAGGAGTTGGTTTTCAGATGCTTGGTATAGATGTGTCCTGACTGGCTACAGGAGCTAGATATGGGGCTTCAAACGATGATGAATGAACCAGGATGGTTACTGTCTTAGCATGAATGGTAAGAGAACCTTGGGTGATTTTAACTTCCACAACGCTCGTTGAGAAAAATCTTAGCGGGAATTACCATCTTTGCAGTATCGGAACGGGAACCATAGACCCTTATAATCTGAAAGGGAATCGCCTCACTCGCCGTTGGAGAGGGAATCATCTGAAAAGGACTTACCACCTCACACACCGTCGGAGAGGGAACCATAGGAGACTATCACCTCACACTCATCGTCGGAGAGGGAAACATCTGAAAAGGACTTACCACCTCACACACCGTCGGAGAGGGAACCATAGGAGACTATCACCTCACACTCATTGTCGGAGAGGGAAACATCTGAAATAACTTCTATTGAGTTTTTGTTAAAAAATCTGTTGGGAGTCTATTTGGCTGGACTAGAGGAGGTCTTGAAATATCTTCAACTGGAATAAGTGTCAGAACGTTGCCATATTTGGTTTACATCTGGACTATATCTGGAAGGAGATCTGGAAGCAGCATCAGAACGTCACCCTATCTGGATCATATATGAAACTATATCTGGAAGGAAATCTGGAAGCAGCGTCAGAACGTCACCATCTCTGGATCATATCTGAAACTATATCTAGAAGGATATCTGGAAGCAGCATCAGAATGTCACCATATCTGGGTCATATCCGAAACTATATCTAGAAGGAATTCTGGAAGCAGCGTCAGAACGTCACCATCTCTGGATCATATCTGAAACTGTATCTAGAAGGAAATCTGGAAGCAGCGTCAGAACGTCACCATCTCTGGATCATATCTGAAACTGTATCTAGAAGGAAATCTGGAAGCAGCATCAGAACGTCACCATCTCTGGATCATATCCGAAACTGTATCTAGAAGGAAATCTGGAAGCAGCATCAGAACGTCACCATCTCTGGATCATATCCGAAACTATATCTAGAAGGAAATCTGGAAGCAGTATCAGAACGTCACCATATCTGGATCATATCTGAAACTATATCTAGAAGGAAATCTGGAAGCAGCATCAGAACGTCACCATATCTGGGTCATATCTGAAACTATATCTAGAAGGAAATCTGGAAGCAGCATCAGAACGTCACCATATCTCGATCATATCCGAAACTATATCTAGAAGGAAATCTGGAAGCAGTATCAGAACGTCACCATCTCTGGGTCATATCTGAAACTATATCTAGAAAGAATTGCGTTAGTTGATAGTAGTCATTTTGTTATTGATCTTTTTTTCCTGAAAGGACAAAACATAATTGTATGCAAAATCATGATGCATGAACTGTATGTCTTCAAAATTAATGAGATTCGTGTAGTATGATGCATATGCATGCTATAATGTATGAAGATGTGATGTATATTTGTCTAAGAAAATAAATCCTTGACGGGTGCCGGGAAGTCACTCCTGGGCTGATGTTGAGGAATAGATTTTGCTTCCGTTGGGGATGATAGTTGCAAGTATACCGGTAGGAGGAGATAACTCCGTTGGGGAATGGACTTGGCGAATGGATTACCCTGCAGGGAGAAAAGATACTCTAGTGATCATGCTGGGAAGCAATACCCTGTGGGGATAGAGATGCTTTGCTGAGTGCTGATAATAGTTTGCTGAGGATATCCTTGTTGTTGGAAGACTTTGTCGACGACGCTCTTTCCGTGGCTTTTGGCTGAGGATAACCCAGTTATATCCTGTTAAGGAAATAACTCTTTGAATAAAGTCGGGCGACGCGTTCGTGCCTTGAGAGGGTAAGCTTCCAGGATCTACTGGGGGTAAGCTTACTGCTTGAGGAGAGGGATTCCACCTTTTCTGGGGGGCTGGATTGGACTCTCCTGGGGAGGTATTGAACTGTATTGGTTAAGTTTTTCAACGGAACCTACCCTGATACCTTGGAGGATAGAACAATCAGATTGCTTAGACCACTCTTTATTGCCCCTGTTTCTAAGGGAGAGGCGCTTGTGGGGTGCTGGTAGTTGTTGATGGACAAACCTTCTTCAGGTAGACAGATGACAGGACATAGTCGTACGCTTTAATCCCTAACTTTTGCCTGGACCGCCCTTTCGGGTTTTCAGTCCACCAGGATAACCATTTTTGCCCAAGCCGCCTTTTCAGGTTTTCGACTTGCCGGGTGTACAGATTTTTTCATTTCATCCCTTATTTTGCCCGAACCCTTTTGGTTTGCCGGGAAGCCCTTATTTTTGCCTAGGTGTGTCAACCTAGCGGGTCTTTGATTTTGCGTAGTATTTTTCCGACTATGTCCATGCTCTCAGGATGTAGGGAGGTGCCCCTGTTACGGTGTCGCCACGCTACCAGAAGATGTTTAGTCATGCAAGATTTGTTGCTGGAGTGCCCCAAGTGATTCAGGCAGAGATTTGCCCCAGGCTTTTTGGTCTTTTGAGAGATTCTCTGGATCTTGACCTAACTGCCCCAGATGATGGACAATAGTCATGCCGTGCCCCTTGATTGGAGATACTCTTGTTCATTAGACTTTCGTCATGCGAATTTCTATGCTGTTCAAACAAAAAGTTATATGCAAACAAAGTTATGTTAAAAATGCAAGGCTTATGTCTGTCTCAGAGATTTTGAAAATGCATTCTTTTTTCATAAAACAAGTGAATGTTTGTAAAACGTGATGTCAACTCCGTATTTACCGTAGGCCTTAAGGAGTCAGGATACCTTTCGTAACAGTATGCTTTCGAGCTAACCCATGCTTCAGCTAGGACTTTTGAGGGTTATAACGTGGCCTGGTTCACGGTTTAAGAAACAAAGGATAAAGGCTCAAATTATTTGTACCCACCCGCTCTTCGTGATGTTCTCCAAACCTAAACTCAGTTGATCGTGCGTTAGACCTTGCTTGAGTCTTTGCTTTGATGTTCCAATAATGGTTCAGATGTTGATGATTTCTTTTGAATAGGCAGTCATTTTTTGCTTTGGTTGAGGGTTTGTGAGACCTCTTTCTCGATTTTTGTTATCCCTTTCTTTTTTGCCTGAACTGTTTCCTTTTTTGGAATTACAGTCAGCGGGATGCCCCAGTTTTGTAAGTCTCCTTCATGGGTTTTGACTTAATGGGTTTTTCATTTTTTGAGATAATGACTGCCTGTCCTTGTGATTTATTCAGAACCATCACTGTCCTTTGTTTTGTAAGGACTCCTTTGGTGCCATTTGTTATGCACTCGGATCAACTGAGAGAACTACCCTGCCCCAGGTTATGATAAAGGGTTTTAAATTTCGAAAAGAAAAACTCCTACTTCTTTGGCTTGAAGGGGTGGACGAGGGATTATCTTCCTTATAACTCCAGTGTTTAGGATTTGAAACAATGCCTGTACCTCATCAGCGGGGTCTGTTCAAAAGCATACTGTAAAGATAGCGGTATCGTTTTCGTCATCCTCCCTCAAGAGGCTCAGAATTATTAACCAAGAGTTGATCATCAGAAAAAATATGAAAAGAATTTTGAATATAATGAAAACAATTGTATTAATTCCCAAAACAGACGTATGCGATGCATTAATAGAATAAAAGAGTTTGCTATGACAGTAATTGTTTGTATAAGCAAAGAAAAATACAACTCAAAAATTCAAATAAACAAAGGCTTCAACGGTTGGGTAACGGAGCAGTGATTATGTTCGGAGTCTCGGGCACTTCAAACTGAATCTCCCCGGCGTCGATCATGTCTTGAATTTTGTTCTTGAGAGGCCAGCAGTTATCCGTAGTATGCCCCGGGCTATCAGAATGATATGCGCATCTATCGTTGGGATGATAGTTGGGAGCAGAAGTATTCGGATTCCGGAGAGGAGCCCTTAAGGTGATCAACCCTGCCTTCAACATTTGTTGCAGTGCTTGATCCAGCGACATGTTGAGTTTGGTATACTGTCGTTTCTCCTTTCGCTGCTGCCCCTGTCCTTGTTGAGCAGGTCCGGGATTGGAGATCTGGATTGCCCCTACCTCATGACGGCTCTTTTTACCGTGCACAGCATCGGATTCTTTCTTTCCATGATGAGGCTTTTTATCATAAGGTGCAGCCTCTTGAATTTTCCCAGACCGGATGCCAGCTTCTATTCGTTCTCCAGTCAAGATAAGATCTGTGAATCCAGCAGACGAATTCCCAATTAGGTGGTTGTAGAACGGACCAGACAGGGTCCCCAAGAACATATCGACAAGTTCCCGATCAGTCAGAGGTGGTTGTACCCTTCCAGCAAGGTCCCTCCATTTCTGCGCATACTCTTTAAAACCTTCACTTGATCCTAACGACATACCCTGGAGTTGGGTACGCGTAGGAGCAAGGTCGGCATTATATTGATACTGCTTGTAGAAAGCAGTAGCCAACTCCTCCCAGTTACGAACCTTGGTCCCATCCAGCTGATAAAACCATTCGAGATGAGTCCCTGAAAGACTCTCCTGGAAGAAGTGGATCCACAAATTCTTGTCCGCAGAGTACGGCTGAATTTTCCGAACATAGGACCTTAGATGCAGCTTGGGACAAGACGCCCCGTCATACTTAGAGAAGGATGGTGCCTTGAACTTGTGGGGGATTATCACACCAGTTGACAAACCCAGATCTCCGAAATCCAGACCAGGTACCTGTTGAACCTCCATAGCCTTCAACCTATCCTCCAACTGTTTGTACTTGTCCTCAGCCGGAGGGTATTGTTCGTCGTTGAAATTTGTCTCGTTGTCGGAGACCACTGGACTAGGCACCTCTCTCTCCTGGTGACTGCTTTCCCTCACAGATGGGGTTGTCCTCTCAGTTTCAGTCTGCGGTGTATTCCCAGATCTGCGTCTAGGGCTGAATAAAACAGTCCTCTTCTTCTTTTTTTCTTTCTTCAAGAGCAAGGCCTTCAGATCTTGTTGCCCCTGGGTCAAATTCATGATCAGCTCTTGGAACTGGGCATTCTGAGCCTGGAGGTCCTTGATAGTGTGCTCGGTTGAAGATTCAGGATTCATGACGATCGGCTGAAATAAACAGCGAAGAAGGGTAAGCAACCTGTCAAAGGGACACCTGCAATGCAATGAGATGTATGACATGCATGTAATGTTTTCAAGGACCTCGCGGGAGAAACAAGAAAATTTGTTAGCATTGGAGACCGGTAGCTTGATTGAAGGAACTTTATGTTGTTGAGAATCCTTCTTCAAGGGTCAAAGGCTCACCATATCCAGTGGGTCATAGCCCCTGATAACCTTAGCTAGAGGAAAATAAATCCTCTTTTCCCCTGGCTAGACGTTTGATTTATCATGACCTGCATCACAAGCCCTTGAGATCCTTGAAATGGGTTAGGATGTATGCAATGGTATGATGTCATGCTATGCATGGGGTGATGTAGGTAAACCATGTTATGAGTCTCAATTAAGGACTATAAACAAACCCTGCAAGAAATTCAGTATACTTTGTTATGAGTCCCAATTAAGGACTATAAACAAAACCTGCAAGAGATCTAGTAAACCCTGTTATGAGTCCCAGTTAAGGACTATAAACAAAACCTGCAAGACTTAGTAACCCTGTTATGAGTCCCTATTAAGGACTATAAACGAAACCTGCAAGAAACTCGGTAAACCTTGTCATGAGTCCTAGTTAAGGACTATAAACAAAACCTGTAAGTAGTTCATGTGTCAGCTAACAAGCATGCAAGTAGGCAAGTACAAAGGCACACAAGTCACACAAAAGAGCCCTTAGAGTTTAGGCCAGCATGAGGTCTAGGTATTACCCTCTTGAAGTTGGTGGGTTCAACCTGTCCTAATCAAAGTAACCGGGTTCTAAGGTTCCCAATATCACGGGATTGCTTTCATTGTTCATCGTTTCGATTTAGCCACTGAACTGGCGACTGAAATATTCCAGGAAAGCAGCCCTCAATTGAGTGTAGTATCGAGTATCAACCAACCTCGGACTGCACCAAAGTCAGTTATCTCACTACCCTAAAGAGGCCAAGATAGTTCAATTAAGGTTCCTAAGGTCTGTTGATGCTTCACGACACCACGCGGAGGCCCCGTACTCTCCTTGACTGAACTCAAGGGTTACCGGTACACACCAAAGTGCCACATCAACGTAGCAGACTGTTTCAACCATGTCGGTATACCCCGCACAGTTCCCTCACAGCCTTGTTGCTACTTTCTAAGAAGGTATCCCCCAGATCCGGGTTAGGATCTATAGAACTCCCAAGCAACCCACAATAATAAAGCAAGCAAAGAAGACAATTGAAAACATAGTTATGACCTAGCCCTAAGGTACACCTCACTTTAAGTTCCTCCCCAGCAGAGTCGCCAGTTCTGTGATCGGTGGATCTGGAACTGACTGTTTAACGCTGGTTCGCGAAATTTCGCGGAAGCAAGAGTCGCCACCGTCTTTTATTTTCTCCAAATGGAAAGGACAAAAGCACAGAAAAATTCCTTATAGAGATTGCTCTCGGTTCGGGAGGTAGATTATAGAAAGGGAAGGTGTTAGCACCCTTTCTATCCATGGTTATCCATGGGCTCTTAGATACTTGCTCATTGTGTTTTCAAAAATGGTTTGTTTGCTTTTCAACTGTGGGATTAAAAAGTTTCTTTGAAAATTCCAGTTCGACTCTTGTGTCAGAGTGTTTGAAAAATTGCTTTGAAAGCTTTTGAAAATGTGTTGGTGTGAAAAGTATTTTTGTTTGTTTTTGAAATTAGAGCAAGTATCTACGAGAACCTACCTACCCTAAGGAATTCGTCTGTGTAAACGTCCTTTAAAGTAATTCCATCCCACCATTGAGAGGTAGGTAGCACCACCGTTGGAGGTGTTCGGGTCAATTCGAGGTTCGGGACATGGTGATCACCAGAGCAATGGGAAGACACCTTAGAAGCTACCCTCATGCCAGATTCCCGGATCATGAGGACTTACTAAGACATCCTCTACTCGACGACCACCTTTCGAGGCAAGGCAACAGTGAGGCGTACCCTAGGGGTGGTGTGTGCGATTCGTGTGTCACGTTCATTTTGCATTTGTCTTGTCATATGATTGGTGTTCTACGCTTGTTTTTATTATGGCCATTCATTCTTGCATGCTTTGTTAACAGTTAATATTTGCGGAAAAGTAAATTCTAAAGCTATTACAAATGGCGCGGGTCCACATCGCCAAAATTAAACCGGACCCGATTTGACGGAAAATAAATAAAGCAAATAAAATAAAAGTGCGAAAAAGTTTGAGTTACAACGCTTTGGGAGAGATACATAATGAGTTAAGCGAAATAAAATAAATATGCGAAATTAAATAGTTAAGAATACGGGCGTTGGACCCTTTTGCAAAAAATTAAAGTTAATGAATTTAATTAATTAGAATTAATGAGGAATAAAAAATTAAAAATTAAAAAGGAAAGTTTTTGGTATTTTTGTGTTTTTTTGAGATTTAATGAAAAAAGAGAATTAATTAAAACTAAAATAAAATGTTAAACCTAGTTCTAATTATTTTTTAAGTTATTATGAAAATGTTGAATTAACCTAAATTAAACCCTAAATTCTTTTATGTACAATTAATTAAAATATAAATAAATAATATTATTAGAAAAAAAAAAAAAAGGAATAAAAAGTTATTAAACCTAATTCTACGTTTTTGGATTTTTAGTTATTAAAAAAAGAATTAAAGTTGTAACCTAATTAAAACTAAATATTTACATGTGAAAATACTTATAAAAACAATTAAAATAAATATTACATTTTGCTCTTTTTCTGATTTTTTTTGTGTATTTTATAATTTGGTAAAAATAATTAATTAAATTTAAAACAATGAAGTAAATAAAATAATAATTAGAAATAAAAAATAAAAAGAAAATTGCAAACCAGGGGGGGGTTCAGGCCCTAAAGTGGAGGTATTGTCCTTAGAATGCTGGCCCATTAAGCTTGCAATTCGTTGACTTTTCCATGCATTATGTGGCATGTTGACTGGGGATACAGCGTGCTCCTTGAATCCCTGCCTTTGATTTGAATTTGCTGGACGCGTGGACCTTTAGATTTTGAGGCGTATGGTGCATCCTCAATACTGACGCTGCATAGGAATTAGTATAGAAAAACAATATTGAAATTGTTCAGACCTGGGACTCGAACCCAGGTCTTGGATGTGAACGCTACCAACACCTGCCAGCTGAGCCATTGAACTCTTTTGATATATTAATAACAAACAAATAACAAAAAGAAAAAACAAGCGCATTAGTGGTTTAACGCGCCAATTTTCAAACCGGCCTATCGCTGATGGACAACACATCATCTCCTTCGTTCTATTTTATTTTTTTCTGAAACAAGACTGTAAGGCAACGGTTTTCATAGCGTTTCATTAGGCCGGCTTCAAGAAAATAGCGACTAGCGCTACAGGGCTCATAAATTGAGCGCGAATACATGAATCTCTTCGTCCAAGCGTGTTTGTCCTCATGGTCTAGGTCTTAAGCCTCAATTTTGCTTTGTTTGAGAAGCCCTAATTCTGAATCCTGAAAACCCTAAAAATCAAGTATGGCATATTTGCATATAACGCGTAAAAACGTAATTAAATCACATAGTAAGCATCAGAAAGCATCATTGAATAAGAATATACAAACTAAATGTCATGGAAATGCCTTAAAATCAATATGCGAATATGCAATTTTGTGAGAAAATTCTGGGTTCTGTACAGCGATTTTTGAGGTTTGGATGATTGTTCTTGATTGGCACACGTTCAGAGAACCTTGAGGAAGCTAATGGAACAATTCTTATGCTTTGAATTGACCTATAGCACCGATTTCAGTTTGTGAGTTTTCAAGGAATTTTTCAAGTTTGTAATGGCATTCTCTGCGCAGCTTAGGGTGTCCTGTGATTAGGGTTAGACTCAGTACTTATGAGGGAAGGGAATTAAGTCATTAGCTGGCCTTGATCCATGCCCATGAGAGAACTAGTCTTAGGTTTTTCACCATTAACAAACTTTCCCTTTTTTAAGCAAAACCAAGACTTGGTGTACAACATAACCCTAGCATGAGTTTGTGAGCTGGCACGTGATATATGGAAGCTATTCAAATTCAAATGACACTATTCCATTGATTTTTAAATTTTATTTGAATTATTAAAGATTTAAAATGAATTAAATTAATAAAAATTAAATAAAATAGAAAAATCAATGTTTGATCTTGAAATTAATCATGGGACACGTGTGTGGCATGACAAGGCTGAATCAAGTGGAAGAAAGTGGGCCCTTTTGTCAAAAATTGAAGTTTCAAGGATAGTTGACTTTTGCCATTTCACAAAAATTTCCCAACTTCTCCAATGCATAACTTGCTCAATTTTTAAGCTTTTCTCATGTTCTTGGACATTTTGGAAAGGTCTTTGAGTCCTTTAACCAATGCCTTTGGTCCCATGTCATTTTGATTTTCCAATCTCAAGTTATGGCCTTTGACTTAAAGTCCCTTTTTGTTGACTTTTGAAAATGACCTATAATGTTGAAATTGATAACTTTTTGTGAGAGCATTTCTTGGACTTGAAGTATGAAGATGAGTTGTAGGAAATGTCTTTCTCTTCAAAATGAGCTTTGGATGGAATTTTTCTGATAATCCATGTGAAAGTTATGCCCTGGTCAATTTCAGTTGACTTTTTCAGCTGTCCAAATAAGGAAACTTTTGCATCTTGATGATTTTCTGAGCCAAATTTTGAGAATCATGATCAAGCATTGATCAAATGATGTTTGTGGCTTCAAAATGATATGTTGACCAAAAATTTGAACTTTTGACTGCCAAATGACCATTTTGCCCCTACAGTTGACTGTAGTGCAATTTAGGGTTTTGACTGTGCAATTTTGAGCTGAATGCCTTGAAACTTGATATGAGGATGCTTGACCATGTTTGTAAGCATATGAGACTTGATTGAGCCTTTGAACACTTCCTTTTCTTGATCAGACTCAAAACCCTAATTTTGACTGTTTAGGAGGCCCTTGCACTGTGCAACCCTTGGGGAATTTTGTGACTTGGCTTGGCAATTTCTTGAAGAATATGGGAGGGCAAATTTTGGGGTACAACAGATGCGCTACATGTTTACTTCGAATGCAGGGGCACTACTTTGGCCCATGTCCTGGTAGATACTGGTTCACCATTGAACGTGCTGCCTAAGAAAGCTCTGGATAGACTAGACTGTGAAGGTTAGACCTTGAAGCCCAACAACATAGTGCTGAGGGCTTTCGATGGTTCGAAGAGAATGGTGCACAGGGAGGTGGACATCCCCATCATAGTTGGTTCTCAGACCTTTGACTCCACCTTCTACGTGATGGATATCATACCATCTTATTCTTGTTTGTTGGTTCACCCTTGGATCCATGGGGGGAGCTGTCACATCTACTCTGCATCAGATGATGAAGTACCCGGTAAAAGGAAAGATTGTCACGGTACACGGTGAAGAAGAATACATGGTCAGTCACCTGAACTCCTTCAGGTACGTAGAAATGGATGGCGAGTTCATCGAGACTCTGTGTCAGAACTTCGAAGAGGTACCTCAGACTATGGCTGCAACTGAAACTATCACTAATCTGCCTAAGATCACCAGACCTCCCTTGAAGATGGCTTCTCTCAAGGATGCAAAAGCGGTTATTGAAGAAGGTGGGTGTACCATCTGGGGCCAACTCCCTGATATTCCATACAAATATGATAAGTTTGTCTTGGGTTTCTCTTCAGGGACTCAAAGGGTTATTTGTCATGCTCGTGCTGGAGGACCTCCCCTACGTATCAGCAAACATGAGATCAACGCTCTAGAAGACGATGACAGTGACGATGACATGGATAGTTGGATCTTCCCTACTACCAACGGTGGACCCAGTAACTAGACAGCAAAAGACTTTGTACCAATAACTTTTATTCAGAAGAAATTGTCTTTATTATTTTCGGATATGTAATAAACATTATAAACTTTATGGCAATGTGTCTTACCCGGGGCATAATGGTTTATTTGTGAGGGTTATCATGTTTTGATTTCATATGTCATTAATAAAGCATTGGACTTTCTGCATACAAAATTTGCGTTCTCTGTTTTTCTTTTCTATTTTTTACTTTGTCAATATAGCTATGCTCTTACACACACACACATATCAAACTGCAGATCCATATCTACTCATGGATCCCATTGATAACAAGTCTATTATTTCTGGTTGTGACTTTGAAAATCTGATCAACCAAGCCGAGGACAAAGGTGAGGAATATTGTGAGGTACCCGGAGAACTTGCCAGACTGTTATAGCTGGAAGAAAGGGCTATACAGCCTCATGAAGAGCCAGTTGAGACAGTATATTTGGGCACAGAAGAGAACAGAAAAGAGGTAAAGATAGGTGAAAATTTGGATCTCAGTGTCAAACAATGGTTGATACAGATGTTGCATGATTATGTCGAGATCTTTTCCTGGTCATATGAAGACATGCCAGGGCTAGACACGGATATTATGGTTCATCGTCTGCCAAATAAAGAAGATTGCCCTCCAGTAATGCAGAGGGTTCATCGTAAGCGCCCTGAAATGTCAGAGAAGATCAAAGCAGAAGTTATGAAACAATTCAACATTGGGTTCTTAGTTGTCACCTCTTATCCATAATGGTTTGCTAATGTAGTCTCGGTGCCTAAAAAGGACGAAAATGTACGGATGTGTGTGGACTACCGAGATTTGAACAGGGCTAGCCCCAAGGATGACTTTCCACTTCCACATATTGACGTTCTGGTTGACAACACCGTGCAGCACAAGGTCTTTTCCTTCATGGACGGTTTCTCTGGCTACAATCAGATTAAGATGGCACCTGAAGACATGGAAAAAACAACCTTCATCATGCAATGGGGCACTTTCTGTTACAAAGTGATGCCATTTGGGTTGAAGAACGGTGGGGAAACTTATCAGCGAGCCATGGTAGCTTTATTTCATGACATGATTCACCATGAGATAGAGGTCCATGTTGATGACATGATAGTCAGGTCTTAAACAGAAGAAGAGCATCTTGATCATCTACAAAAGTTGTTTGATAGGTTGAAGACGTACAAGTTGAGAAGGAGGTTAGAGGTTTCTTGGGACGCCTAAATTACATTTCCAGATTCATCTCCCATTTAACTAATACTTGTGAGCTAATCTTCAAACTCCTGAAGAAAGATCAAGTGGTAAAATGGAATGACGAATGCTAGACTGCATTCGAGAGAATCAAAGAATACCTTCAAGAGCCTCAAATTCGGATGCCTCCGATTGAAGTAAGACCTTTGATAATGTACTTAACAGTGTTAGATAATTCAATGGGGTGTATGTTGGGGCAGCATAACGAGTTCAGTCGAAAAGAGCACGTGATATACTACCTTAGCAAAAATTTTACCGACTGTGAAACAAGATACTTGAAACGACCTGGCCGAACCGTCATCTTGTGATGAAACATCAATGAAGTCGCCACCGAACGTCTTTTATCCCGCCAAAAGGGAAAGGTAAACATCGAGAAAACCTAAAAAGGGAGAAATCACGGTCTTTTGACCGAGAGATCGGGTAAGGGATTCTGTTACGTGAGGGGAAGGTATTAGCACCCCACACGCCCGTAGTACTCTACGGTATCCACTCTTGTTGTCTAATCTAACGGGTGTGGTCAAAACCTATGTCTATGGCTTAAAGCTAAAAAGGGAATGCATGCGAAAGAAAAAAAAACAAAAAAAAAAAGAAAACAATGTAGGGAAAATAAAAGTTGTGCTCGGTTGGGCCCTACCCCAATGCCTACGTATCCCTTTTAAAGAATCATAGCAGCCGTAGTTCGGCTTATATATTCTGGTTGGTTTGTGTTTTTTAGTTAAGACAACAAAAATAGTCAAGATGGCAAAACATCAAATAAATAACAAACAAATGAGATAGTAAAACATCGGCTAAATAATAACAAAGTAACATGTCAAAGATAGTGAAACACTAAATAATAAAACATAACACCTAACAATGACATTGAGAGTCAAAGTAGGATAACCAACATGTGCGATGGCGAAACATCGGCTTCAAACAAGTATGCGATGGCGAAACATCGGCTATAAGATAACAAGGTATCATGGCAAAGATGGCGAAACACCAAATAATAAAACATAACACCTAACAATGACATTGAGAGTCAAAGTAGGATAACCAACATGTGCGATGGTGAAACATCGGCTTCAAACAAGTATGCGATGGTGAAACATCGGCTATAAGATAACATGGTATCATGGCAAAGATGGCGAAACATCAATAAACCGGATGACAAAACATCACACCTAACAATGATATTAAGAATCAAAGTAGGATAAACAACATGTACGATGGTGAAACATCGGCTTCAAACAAGTATGTGATGGAGAAACATCGACTATAAGATAACAAGGCATCATGGCAAAGATGGCGAAACATCAATAAACCGGATGACAAAACATCACACCTAACAATGATATTGAGAATCAAAGTAGGATAACCAACATGTGCGATGGCGAAACATCAGCTTTAAACAAGTATGTGATGGCGAAAAATCGGCTATAAGATGAAAATGTATCATGGCAAAGATGGTGAAACATCAATAAACCGGATGACAAAACATCACACCTAACAATGATATTGAGAATCAAAGTAGGATAACCAACATGTGCGATGGCGAAACATCGGCTTCAAACAAGTATGCGATGGCGAAACATCGGCTATAAGATAACATGGTATCATGGCAAAGATGGTGAAACATCAATAAATCAGGTTTAAAAATTGTATCTTTTACCTTGAAGAAGGGTTTGAGTTTATTAGAGGTGTTTTATGATTTGCCAAGAAAACAATTTTTGTTTTAAGATGCAAAATGCAAAGGAAGGAAAAAACAACTAAGGGAAACTAGCCTAGCATTATCCCTAGTGTTATCATACAATGATTGACCCTAAGGTTGAGGATAAAGGAAAATCCTACCCTATGCTAGCATATATGGATTCCTACCTTAATTAACATGTCAAAGGAAGCTTAACAAAACTATCCTATAGGGAACAGGCAATGAGAGCGAAGTCGTGATCTCAATTTCTAAATTGAGTGACTCATCGATCAACAATTAAAGAAAAAAAACAATAAACATCCTATAGGGAACATGCACTGAGAGCGAAGTCGTGATCTCAATTTCTAAATTGAGTGACTCATCGATCAACAATTAAAGAAAAAATATCCTATGGGGAACATGCACTGAGAGTGAAGTCATGATCTCAATTTCTAAAATGAGTGAATCATCGATCAATGATTAAAGAAAAAGATACAAACACAACACATGTATCAAACAAAACAGAGGGCCTCCTGACATATATCAGCAACAAAGGTCCCATCATGCAACATAGAACTATGAAAATAGAAGAAGGGAAATAGTGCAATACCAAACGGATAACTATCCATAGCAACTAAGCAAGAATAAAATAAACCCAGAGAACTTCAAGCAAGCTAGCATTAGCAGACAAATCAAGTCAGAAATTACGCCATCAGGATGTAAGTATTGAGATTTTCAGATATGAATAAATCCCATGGGCAATGTATAGCAATTATAATCACATATGTATATATATATCTTGCATAGACTATCAAATATGCCAAGAACAAGAGTAGTGCCAATATAATAAATTGTGTTTCATAAATAAAGTGAAACACAGTAGCCTCAAGTCAAAAATGGAAAACTTTTCTCAGAGTACCTCACACATTCAACAGCCAAGTTAGTATTCCCATAAATAGAATGATGACTCACATAAGGGATGGATGATGACACCATAATGAAGTGATAAAACATGATAGCAACTATCAAAACAATAGATATGATAGACAAAAATAAATAGGCATATGCACAATTTGGTCAAAAGTTAGAGGAATGTTGCTCCTTTTTATCACCATTTTGAATTGACAATTGAATATAAATCAAGGATCATGAGAGCTTGAGAAGAATACAAATCAAAGACCATGAAGGTCAGTAGCAACCACAATTCAATCATACTCAATTATTTCATCACAGCTCACAAGCATAATAGAAGAGGAATCTCACACAATGCATCAAAAACTTAGATCTCTAGCTAACCATGGAAGAAAGTCAAACAAGGACAAAATTAGAGAGTTTGTAACAATCAAGGATTTGAAGTAAAGCTTCCAAAACATGATTAGGACATGATCAAAAGGTTAAAGAGTTAATTCTAAAACATGCTGCACAAGTGCATTCAAAATGCCTCAAAAATTCAACAAGGATAAAAGAAAGAAGTCGGACTCTATTCATGATTAGAACTAACTTAAGTAATAGGGATCAATTACTCTCAAGTACTCATGATACTATAATTGAAGTATAATTTCCCTTCATGTTATCATTGGAAATCTAATGACCTCAAACTCAAATTGAAAGTTCAAGTTTTAAAGTGAAGATCAACAAAAAAGCAACAAGTCATAAAACATGCATCAAAAGGTTCAATCATTCAAACATGGGGCATTAAGTGAAATGACTTGAGTTTATATGGATAAACAGAACCAACATGATCATTAGGTGCCCAATTATAGGCCTCACTCAAGTTCATTGGCCATCAAGCAAATTGCAACAAGATATGCAACATTAATTGGGTACCTTCACTTCAAAAATACATCAAAAAAAGAAAAGGGCTTCCATAATTCAAACAAAAAATTTCTTAGCATCCTTGAGATGTATAAGAGTCAGCAAACATGTTTTAAGTTCATGGATGGATGAGGAAAGGATCAATCAAACTTCAAATATCAAAAACTAGTTGGCAAAAACCACCAAACTAGACAAATTTTCCAAATATTTTATGGAAAATACCAAACCTTATCAATTAATTCAAGAAAAATCTTTTTAAGGATCTCAATCCATCTATGAACCTTAAACAAGAACCAAATTCAATGGAAACTCAAAGCCAATTGCTTTTTGGAATCAAAACAAACAAGGGAATTAGGAAAACCCTAATTATTTAGAAAACGAACTCAATTATTGATTAATCAAGTTCCAATTCTAAACAAATCAAACTAAAATCATACAAAAATAAAGAAAACTCCAAAGATCAGAGAACTTATTTTTTGCAAATTTTTAGAATTAAAGAAAAGTCAAAAATAAAATCAAAATTCAAACCTTTAAACAATTAAACAAAAATTCACATCTTAAAATAAAATTCCAATCAAAAGTCAGAAAAATATCCAACCAAAATTATATTTAAATATTAGAATTAAAAACCAGCATCCATGATTTTTTGTGAAATTTTTGAATTAAAGAAAATATTAAAATAAAATCAAACAAACAATTAAACAATTAAACTATTATTTAATGACAAAAATGCAAACCCTAGCCAAAAGTCATAAAAAAAGGTCAAAACAAAATTATATTCAGACACTATGATTAAAAACAAACTTATATAGTTTTTTTGAGGATTTTTGAATTAAATAAAGTATTAAAACAAAAATTATGAAGCAAACATTTCAAATAAACTTCTCAAATTAAATTTCTAGTCAAAAATATAAAAAATGCTAAAACAAAATCAGAATCAATTTCTAAATTATTTTATGAGTCCAAAACATTTTTTGTGGAATTTTTAGATCAAAAGAACTATTAAAATAAAAATAATCATTGAACAAACAATTAATTTAAACTTATGAATTTTAAACCAATCAAAACATTTTTTAAAAATTCCAAAAAAAAAGTGACAAATACTAGAAATTATTATTAACCTATGGTAATTTTTTCATGATTTTTGAAGATGTTTTTATCACAAAAGTAAAATCAGAAAAATCAATTGAAATTAAATAATATAAAATGCATTAAGAATTTAAATCATCCAATCAGGGCACGCCACCTCATCGTCTTCTACCTCAAGACAAAGCCCTAAACGCGTGTTTTCACAGTTAGAAACCTCATGTTCTGATAAATACTTCTTCCTTATTTCTCCACCAAAATTAATGATTCAAAGCTCAAAACAAAGTCAGGTCTAACCTCTACATCATGATGCTTATAGATCTCAAAAAGATTGACTAGGAGATTAGAAATCTGGACGCGAAAATTGCAAAAACTCACTGAACATGAATTATTTAGAAGTTTGAACAACGATCTATTCTTCAATTTCAAACAAAATTATACGTCAATCCTATTGTTTGGCCAGCTATGAGCTCATAAACATGAAGTAATTCATCAAATCAAGCTGAAAATAGCAAATTGAAGTTCAAGAAGCTCACCTCAATGTGAAACTGGAAATATCAATTCCTTAGTTACAGAAGCAAATAAACTCCATGATCTTGATCTACACACTTCAAGGAAGATGAATCCACAGGAAATTTGATGAATGTGCGAAGAAGATGAGAGAATCGAAGAAAACTTGAGCAAGAGCAGAAAAAGTTCAGATCCGGATTTATGATAACTGGAGCGCGTCCTCTGTGAAATGAGGCTTGAAGTACATTATATAGTGTGAGTAGAGAAGATTAGAAGACGAAATTGGTCCTCAAAACTGTTCAAGGGCCTGATTGGAACATTTGGCCAAAAAAAGAGTGCACATGGGCCTCAGTCATTTGCTCGTGCGTTTCCTTATTTTTTTTGCATTTCATGAGCCAAATAACCTCATAAACAAATCCTCAAAGTTCCAGGTCATGATTATTTGAAATGAGAGAGTATGGATGAATTTGCCAAATTGAGCATGTTTGTCATTTTTTCAATCAAGCAAGTACCATACCATATGAGGCACGAAATGGTGAGTGTAATGGGCCTCAGCATGTTACAAATTGGTTATGGGCTTGATTAGGAACAAAAGGAATGGCTGAAACTTGAGTTCTCAAGAAATTGCAATTTGCTTGCTTGGTCAAAATTCAATAAAATGCCTCAAAATTCCAAAGCTCATAACTTGCTCATATTTTTGAATTTTAACACAAATGAGCCCTCTTTGGAAAGGTATTTAAATTCTCTTCAACCCTGTGGAAAAGGGACTTACATTTGATTCCATTGGGTCCTTCAAAATATGGCATGAAAATCACAAATTTTGAGAAATGACCCATAATTTTGTGACTTCCAAGCTTTATAACTTACCACCACTTCATGAATTGTTCTCAAAAATGGAATCATGTGAAAGAGCTCCCTCTTAGCTTTCCAAGCATACTTCATTTGCATTTTTTTGATCAAAGGTGAATAAAATATGAATTTTTGAAGTTAAGTCCTCATTTTCCAAGATTAGAAACTTTTAGGGTTTCTTCTTGAACAAATTTCAACCCAAACCTCAATCTCTTTGATACAATGATCAAAATGGACTTGAAATGTGAAAAGTACACCCTTGAATTGATGGTTGACCAAAAATTCACTTGGTCAACCTTGACTTTGACTGATTTTGACCAAAATGACCATTTTGCCCCTTTGAATCAATTGATCCACTTCACTTCAAAATTGATGATCAAGACTTCAAACATATGATCTTCCAAATATTTAGAGGCCATGTACAAAGTTTCAATGCAAAATTCTCAAGAAATCTTGATAAAATCCCAAACCCTAGTTTTGGTTAACACCTTAGGAGACTGATGAATCATCTCCAAAAATTTCAAATCCTCTGGGCATCTTGACCAATTTCTTGCACAAAGACTTTTAAAATACCAATGAGATATTGTAGCTTCCAAATCAATACTTGTACATTGATCAATAGCCTTGATCAAGCACAACCCTAATTTTGACTGGTGAATCAAAAGAGTGATTCTTCTCATAATCAATTTCAAACTTCAATCCTCTGATGATCCAAAGAGATGGATAAAATATCTTGAGATATGCAATAAATTTTGAGCTTGAAAGATCCAAAGGTTTAGATAATAAGGTTATACTTGAGCAACTTGTCAATGCAATCAACCTTCAAAGCTTGAGGAAGACTTGGTAACCAAAGGTATTTTGATCCTATCACAATGTATGAATACAATGCAATATGATATTCATGATGAAACATAAGCCTAAATCAAGAGGGTAAATTTTGGGGTGCAACAATACTCACTACTCGAGAAAACTTGTTGCGCTTTGGCATGGGCTGCTCGCCAACTGAGACAATATATGTTGACCCACACCATTTTGTTGATATCAAAGATAGATCCGATCAAGTACATCTTCAAGAAGCCCGCTCTCTCCAGAAGAATAGCAAGATGGAAAATGATCTTAACCGAATACGATATCCAATACACGACCCAGAAAACAATCAAGGGAAGTGTGCTAGCTGATCATTTGGCTCATCAGGATGTAGATGACTACCAATCCATGAACTTTGAATTCCCGGAAGAGAATATTATGTTAGTGACTGACTTTGAAGAACCTGGACCAGATGAAGGACCTGAGGAAGGATCCCGGTGGACTATGGTTTTTGATGGAGCCTCCAATGCACTCGGCAATGGTATCAGTTCTGTAATTATATCTCCCGAGGGTTGTCATACTCCTTTCACCTCCAGATTATTTTTCAACTGTACCAACAATATGGCGGAGTATGAAGCATGCATCATGGGTCTCAAAGCTGCTATTGACCCGAGGATCAAGTTCTTGAGCATTTTTAGGGATTCAGCCTTGGTAATAAGTCAAATCAAAGCAGAGTGGGACACGAAGCACCATAATCTCATCCCTTACAAAGAACATGTGTTGACATTGCTTCCACACTTTGAGGATGTCACCTTTGAACATTTTCCACGAGAAGAGAATCAGTTAGTGGACGCGCTAGCCACTATGTTATCTATGTTCAAGGTCAAGTGGGACAACGAGGCTCCTCGGATCACTATTGAGAGGTTGGATGAACCAGCATACTGCTATGAGATTAACACTAAAGAAGTAGCAGACAAACCTTGGTTCCATGAAGTGAATAGGTATCTCGAGGCTCATGAATATCCTGAGGGGACTTCTATCAATGATAAAAAAGTTTATGAGAAGTTTCTCCGCAAAGTTCTTCTTCAGTAACGAAATCCTCTACAAGCGCAACCATGACTCTACTTTACTTTGGTGCATAGACAAGAGCGAAGCGGAGAGGATTATGGCAGATTTACACTAAGGTACCTTTGGCACCCACTCTAGTGGACACACCATGGCTAAAAAGATCTTACGAGCAGTATACTATTGGTCCACTATGGAAGCAGACTGTTATCAGCATTCTCGAACCTGTCATAAATGCCAGATCTATGCTGATAAAATACATGTACCTCTGGTTCCCTCGAATGTCTTGACGTCTCCCTGGCCCTTTGCAATGTGGGGCATTGACATGATCGGAGAGATTAGACCTACCGCTTCCAATGGGCATCGCTTCATCCTAGTGGACATTGATTACTTCATAAAGTGGGTTGAGGCTGCCATTTTTGCTACGGTTACCAAGAATGTTGTGGCGCGGTTTATCAAGCATAACCTAATTTGTCGGTATGGTGTTCCAGAGAGAATCATCATAGACAATGTTATAAATCTCAATAATACAATGATCGCCGAACTCTGTAAACAATTCAAGATCCAGCATCATATTTCTTCCCCTTGCCGGCCGAATATGAACGGAGTTGTTGAAGCTGCTAACAAAAATATTAAGAAAATCATACAGGAGATGACAGTGACATACAAATATTGGCAGGAGATGTTACCATTTGCTCTTCATGGTTACCGCACCTCAACACGTACGTCGACAGGGGCAACACCTTATTTTCTAGTATATGGTATGGAGGTTGTCCTACCTATTGAGGTCACGATCCCTTCTTTGAGGATCATGAAGGATGCGGATTTGAATGAAGACAATTGGATCCAGACTCGACTTGATCAACTAAATCTGATTGATGAGAAAAGGCTTATTGCTTCCTGTCATGGTCAAATGTATCAAAAGCGGATGATCAAGGCTTTCAACAAAAAGGTCAGACGTCAAGTATATCAAAAGGGTGATCTGGTAATCAAGCGCATCATACTGCCACAAGGTGATCCCAGGGGCAAATGGACTCCCACGTAAGAAGGGCCATTTGTGATCAAAAGCATATTTTTCGGTGGAGCCATGATTTTGACCACCATGGATGGTGACGACCTTCATCACCTTGTTAATGCGGACATAGTGAAAAAATACTACGCATGAATAAAGACCCGTTAGGTTGACTGGCCTAGGCAAAAATAAGGGCATCTCGACAAACCAAAAGAGTTCGGGCAAAAATTAGGGACAAAGACGAAAAATCTATACACCCGACAAGTTGAAAACCTGCAAAGGCGGCTTGGGCAAAAAAGAGTATCTCGGTGGATTGAAAACCTGAAAGAGAGGTCCAGGAAAAAGTTAGGGATTGAAGCGTATAACTATGTCTCGTTGGATCACCTTGCGACTAGACTTCAGTATCAACTATCAAGTTCAAACGATACCAATCAATCCAGTCAGATTCGGAAAAGTAGCAAAGTGATGAGACGCTCAAGGACATAGGGGCAATAGCATAATTGAAACTCAATGGGACTATTACACATAGTTGTTTTCTCTTTGTACACTATTTTGTGTAGTTTTCATTTCTTACAATGGTGTTCTCCTACTAGAACGTCAGTCTCTTTGTACAAAATGCCTGTTATATGCGAACTTCAAAAATCAATACCAATCATTTCTTTGAAAAGACACAACTATTTGTTTTCTATTTTTCTGTTTTGATTTGCAAAAACGTCCCATGATTATTTTTGACATATGCATTTAAATATGATCATTGTTCACAAATACTTGCATAAGAAATAGAAAGACAGTTGCTAATGACTTTAAGGAACGAGGCAAAGTCTAAAAAACAATTTGCAGTCCCGACAGTTACTCTTTCCAGCATGGTACAGGGGCAGGGATAGTTTGAGACGAAGTCACCATTACATACGACCCTGTGACATCTATGTTCCCCACAGAGTAGAAACAACCAAAGTTTTGATCTCTCCTTCCCCAAGCAGGAATTATCTCCTCCAGTAAAGTTCCTTCAGAGAACTGAAATCTATTTTTCCCAGCCGAGATTTATAATCCTAAACAGTTTATAACACTTCCTCCCCGAGTAGAGTTTATTTCTCTAACTGCGGAAGAATCCCCAATAGAGTTTATTTCTCTACAGCAGCAAAATCTTCCAATAAAGCATCCTCCCTCCAGAGTTATTCTCAAACGGAGTCAATCCCCAGCGGGGTACCCTCAAACAGAAAGGGGAAATACCTAATGAATCATATCCATTCATCATCCCCAGAGGAAACGAAGGATTCAGTGTCCCAATACTCTTCAGCAGCAGTCTGGGATTTACTTTCCCCGACTAAGAAATATCGCCATAGCATCCCATATTCATACATCATGGCATGCGCATACACATCGCATACAGCATAATCTCATTTATTTTGAGAACACTATCACACAATTCATTTCATGCATCATGATGTTGCATACGAATAACTTTTTACCATTTTCAGGGAAAGATCAAATCAACAAACACCATTGGCTACTTACATGACCTGGCAGTCTTCTCAAAGGCTATGTCTGACGAAGTGTTATTTCAGTATCTTCCTCAAAAAGATATTCTCAAAAGACCTTCTCTGGTTCAGTTAGATCGACACTAAGATCTCTCTGATTTCTATTTCAGTTGAAGATATTCCAAGATTCTTGTATGGTTCAGTTGAATCAATACTAAGACTCTTCTGATTTCCATTCCAGTCAAAGTTAGTTCAAGATTTTCCTCTGGTTAAGTTAGATCAACACTAAGATCTCTCTGATTTCTATTCCAGTTGAAGATATTCCAAGACTTTTGTTTGGTTCAGTGGAATCGATGCTAAGCTTCTTCTGATTTCCATTCCAGTCAAAGTTAACTCAAGACCTTCTCTGGTTCAATTAGATTGACACTAAGATCTCTCTGATTTCTATTCCAGTTGAAGATATTCCAAGATTTTTTGTCTGTTTCAGTTGAATCGATACTACGACTCTTCTGATTTCCATTCCAGTCAAAGTTAGTTCAATATTTTCCTCTGGTTCAGTTAGATCGATACCAAGATCTCTCTGATTCCTATTCCAGTTGAAGATAATCCAAGACCTTTTTCTGGTTCAGTTAAATCGACACTAAGATTTTTATGATTCTTATCAAGTCAAAGATAAATCAAGAACTCTGCAGGTTCAGTTCGAATCAACCATTGATTTATTACTAATTCTTTTCCGGTAGATCCTTTCTCTGGTTCAATTAAATCGACACTAAGGTTTTTCTGATTTCTATTCCAGTTAAAGAAACTGCAAAGCCTGTGGTACGACCAGATAACGGTTTAATCTCATTTCCCCAGTAAGTGGCTGTGAAGTCTGGAATACGACCAGATAGTAGTCAGCCTTATTATCCTTAGCAAGTCACTCTAAAGCCTGGATCCTGACCAGATAGGAGTTCACTTCCGTCTCTTCAGTCAAGAGATGACTCCCCAATAGAGTAATGGAAAACTGAAGCTCCTAAGATCCATTTCCCAAGACAGAGACCAACATTCCTCAGTGAAGTACTCCTCAACAATAGGAGTAGGGATTCCCACAAAGGAATATCTCATGAAATCATATTCTCTAGATGGCATCTTTAAGCCCATCTCTGACGACCCTCCGTCATGTTCTCTGGATGGCATCTTTAAGCCCATCTCCGACGACCCTCCGTCATGTCCTCTGGATGGCATCTCTAAGCCCATCTCTGACGACTCTTCTGTCATCTTCTCCAAATGGCATTTGTAAGCCTATTCCCAATATTATCCACCAACAGTTTCACTTCAGACGAGTGCAAATTTCTGGGCACTCTAGTGCTCAATCATCTTCCACCTTCAGATCACGAAAGGAAAACAAGCCAATCTAAATCTTCAGGTTTAAGAAGATTGAACAGGGAAGCTGTTGTACCCCAAAAATTTTCCTCCCATTTTCACACAATACATACTCCTAGAGGTTCTCAATTGCTCAAGGTTGACCAAGAATTGACCAGACAATTCTCCTCCTAAGACAATGAATCCCCAACTAGGGTTTCAATTTTCATCAAGATGGTTGAGCTCCAATGGTCTAAAATGCTTCCCATGGTCATAATATGTCTTCAAGATTATCAATGCCAAATTTCATGCCTTGTACAACAAGTTTACTCAGTCAATTGCTCAAATGCTTAGAAATCAACTATGTTGGGTCAAAAGTCAATTGTGGCCCATGTACAGTAAAACTTCAAGATTTTTGGTCAACATCAACATTTTGAAGTGATATCCATCATTTGATCAAGGTTTGATCATGATTTCTCAAGAAATGCTCCTAACCCATCAAAAGTCAAATATGGCAAATTAGGCTTTTTATAGGAAAAGTCAACGAAACTTTGACCAAGCATAACTTTCATATAATTCATCCATTTTCCCCAACCAAACCTTATTTTGAAGATAATCCAATTCCATACAACTTCTCTTCAGCCCCCAAGATCAAGAAATGCACCATTTGAAAGATATGAGCTCAAACGTTACAGGTCATTTTCAAAAATTCAACAAAAGCCACTTTTTGCCAAGACATTTTACATCAAGATAATATATTCAAATGCAAACTTTATCAAAAGAGGGATTGAAGTAGACATCTTATGCTTTCCAAAAAGTACAAGATAATCATCATGAGATAAAAATTGAGCAAGTTATGGCTTTCCCAAGTTGGGAAAAGTTTGGAAATTTCAAGAATGGTGCATTGAGCAAATTTTAATTTTTGGTCAATGGCCTAACTTTTTAAGGTTCAAATATCTTCCTAAGGTCATATAGGACCTCTAATATTATTTTTGCATGGACTTACATTTTCTACCTATTTTTTAAATATTTATTTTAATTTATTTCAAATAAATATAAAATAAATGGTACAAAATAATTGGAAATGGGCTTAGGCATTTGGGCTGTTGTTTTGACTTGTCTTGAAGCCCAAGATTTCGTGCACAAGTGACCAGGTTCATTCAAGCAAGGATAAGGCATGTTTTGAAAAAATTTGAAGGCTTTGAATTTGTTGGATTCTTGTTGGAAAAGATGAGTTATGGTCATAATCTTTTCCATTCAATTGTGTCTCCTCCTTCTATGCTATAAATACATCACGTTGGCAAGCCAAACACACGCATATACATTGTAGAAAAGTGCTATCAAAATTACAAAGAATTGTTAAAATCGTGAAAACTCAAAGTCACACTTCCAACCCTTTTTAGTCCAATCCAAGGACTCCATTAACCTCCCAAGACTTCCAGGAGTTGAACCCAGTCCGTATCCATGCCTAAGATACCCTGAAAGTGACCAACCAGATCACTCATGTTTTGGTAAATTTCTTAAATTCGTATCTTTGATTTCATATTGAGTTAACCATTCTCGATGTTTGATTCGTACTCAGGGAAATATATAGGGCAGGAAAAATGAAATACATGTGAAAAAAGGAGCTAGAATAAGATCGTGCCATTTCTAGGGCACGATCTGTGTTCTTTACTATATCTCACTTTTCAGGCCATTTCAGGATGAACAAACCCTAGAAATGCAATCAGAAGGGTTGATTTGGGGGGGGGGGGGGGGTAGCCTTGATGGTAGGCTTTGATCTTTCCATTTTTACAGGTTTCATATTTGGACATCCCGGAGAAGACGACCGGAGTTTGACTCCGGCGTCCCTCCGGCCAGTTGACTCAGGTGGGCACTGGCGTGGCAAGATCGCGTGTCCTGATTGGCCCATTCAAATACAAGGGGGCTCATCAGTGCGTGCATATTTTTTATAACATATTTGAAATCATTTATATATATAATTCCTTGGTTGTATTTTTATAAACGAATTGAAAGGCAGCTCAGTTGGTAAACAGACGCGTTTGTGAGGGAGAGGACCTGGGTTCGAGTCCCAGGTCCAGCATTTTATTTTTATAACATTGTTAACTATAAATCCAGTATTGCTTTAGCCACACCAGTCCATCATGTGCCTCCAGATCACAACCACTAGATCTTGGTTGATCTAGATCAAAAGGTTTCCACATGCAGGTGAACCATGAGCTATCAAAAGTGCTCCTCACCGAATCCTAGTACAGTTTCTGGGATCCCTCTGGATTGGGCCCAGCGTTTTTACCAGCACACCCCCATCTTTTATTTTTGATGACCAGGCCCGTGTTTTGTTTATTTTCTCATTTTTTATTTTATTTTTGTTTATTATTTTCAAAAGTCATTTTTTTAACAAGTCACAAAAAAATCAAAAAAAAATAGCAAACAGATTTAGGTTCTATTTTTTAAAATTATATTAATTAATTAACTAATTATTTTAATATTATTTTATCAATTTAAAATCAAATTAGACTTAGATTCTTTTTTAATTTAAATTATTTTCTTAACAAAAAATACAAAAACATTAGAACTAGGATTTATTTCATCCAAATTTTTTTACTTCTCTAATTAAATTTTAGATATTTACTTCACTTAGTTGTTTTATTAAAATCAAATAAAAAAACAAACAAAAATATGTTGTTGTTTACTTAGGATTTTATTAGGTTTTTAGACGTTTCTTTGTTTCACGCGCTTATATTATTATGTATTTGCCTATGGTTTGTAATTTTATCGTGCACGCATTTTTATTTCCTGATTATGTATCTGCCTACGGTTTGTAATTTTATTGTGCGCGCATTTTTATTTCCTGATTATATATCTGCCTGTCGATTGTAATAGCCCTAATTAGGATTTTTATTTTCCGCATTTTACATTTTAGTCAGATATAACTGTAATTATCCCGAAGCCTTGTAATAGTCGTAGGAACTTTATTTCTCGCTTTTATATTTCTTATATGCTTGTATATAATTGCTAGTAAATTAGGTGTGCATGACAAGATTAATCAAATTAATCATTAGATCACTAACATAAGATAAATATCTGAAAAAAGCAATATTGCACACTTGCACCCTTAGGGTACTCCTCACTTGGTTGCCTCGGAAAATAATGGTCATGTCCCTCGAACATAGGGATATCTTAGCAAAGACCTTCAATCTAAAAGTCATCATAAAATATCATAGTCCCTTAATTTCCCTCGAGTTGCCTACGAGAAATGATCTTGTCCCTCGATGTTGCCTATATGATGACAATCCCTTCGAATGCTAAGATATCCTTACATGTTACCTTCAATGACCGTAGCGTCCCTTTCGATAGTCCCTCAACATCCAACGATAGGGCTACCTACTCACTAATAGTAGGATAGCACTATCTAAAGGAAAGGAGGAAAAGAACGTCCTTTTACGAGTAGGTATACAGTTCTTAAGTACTTGCTCAAAACCAATATCTTTTTCAAACTTACACACTTTTCAAAAACTCTTCTCAAAAACGCTTTATCACACTCTTGAGGAGTGATACAAGAGTTACCATGAAGCAAGCAAAATCTTTCAAGACACACAAGCACAAACAATTTTCAAAAATGAGCAAGTACCTAAGAGCTCGTGGAAAACCACGGATAGAAAGGGTGCTAACACTTTCCCTTTCCATAATCTACCCCCTTACTCAGAAATAATCTCGAAAAAGGTCGTTTTTTGTTCTTTTCACCCTTTACTTTGTTGGATAAAAGAAAAGTCGGTGGCGACTCTTGCTTACCGCCACATTTGAGAATACAAATTAAAAACCATTATAACAGTTGGTTCTGCCACTGTATCACACCCATGCAACACGAATATAGCTTGTCAAACTTGCCAAACTCATTGCATGCTTAAAGATGGCAAGAACATCTTAAATTTGGAAAATTTTCAACTTCTTTTGGTTTGATGAGAGCTTTAATGAATGGATTCTTTACCATATTCTTATCCCTCTATATAAAGACATGCAATCAGAAGCAATGGACCATGCATATATAGTTGCAACAACACTCTTCCAGGAGGGTACATTCCAAACAAGTGACAAAATCATATTCCTCAGGCTTCCAGAAGTCTAACCAAGCTCGTAATCAAGTCCTTTCACATCCAGAACACCATATACGATCGTACCGGTTCTGGGTAAAAAATGCTAAACTTATCTCTTAAATCATGCATTTTTAATCGATTTCATGTATTCATGCACTTTTGTGATGAAGTTTAGGACATGTCTGACGTAATGCATACGAGCTTTAAGGCTTAAAACATAGGTTGCCATTGCTATGGTTTCAGAGCTGTTGAGTGTCGATCTGGGCGATACAAGGACCTTCAGCCCAAACAAATGTCAGATTCGGATTCAGGGTGATTTTTTAAGGGGGTAGGGTTGTTTTAGATCTTTAATGGATATTATTTTGTATGAGTGGTTTTCGAGCCAACCGGAGAAGACAACTGGAAGGTTGACTCTGGTGGATGACTCTGGTCGAAGGCATGGCATCCCCTTAGTGGTAGGCATAGCAAATAAACCCGCCCCCGCAGGGCCCCGCCCGCCCTGAAATTAGCGGGGAAAACCCGGTTTAACCGGGTGCGGGTGCGGGGAAAACCCGATTTTTATTTACGAGTGCGGGGGCGGGTTTGGGCATGGGTGGAGGGTGCAAGTCTGGGTGTGCTTAAACCCTCCCCCGACCTGCCCCGTTGCCATCCTTACTTAGTGGCCCATTCAAATGTTCCAGCGCGCGCATGTTTTGATTTTCAAATATTTGAGTTTCATAATATTTATATTTGTTTGTATTTGAAACAAGGAATGAGCAGTTGGCACAAATGGTAACGCGTGTACTCTTAAGGTATACCTCCCCTATGTCCTGGATTCGATCCAGGCGTGAGGGAGTTTTATTTTTCATATTTACTCATTACTGATCAGGTACCCAGCAGAGCCATACGTGTACGGTGCGCTCCACTTCCTGACCACCAGATTCCATCAGGCCAGATCCAAGGCCTCAAAAGGCACGATCCATGGTACACTTCCAAAAGCGTCCCCTATTGAATCAAACACGTCTCCTGGGCTCAGTTGTGTTTGGGCCTAGCAGATTTTGTTTATTGCACCCCCATAACGTCTTTTTTTGCAGCAGCCTATTTACATTTCTGTTTTTTATTCTATTATTTCATTTTCTATTTTATATTTTCCTTTTCTTTTAATAACTAACCTATTTCAATAAAAAAACCATAAAAATCAATAAAAATTAGATTTAGGATTAATTAATTAGCTTTATTTTTATAATAAAATTAATTAATTTAATCATTTTTGAGTTTATTTTGTTAATTAAAATTGGTTAGAATTAGATTTATTATCCTAAAACTTTTTTTCTAAATTAAAAACAACAAAAACATTTTTCCACTTAGAATTTTTAGGGTTTTAGATTTTACCTATTTTCCATTCTCCGCGCGTTTGCTTATTTCTTTCGCATTATTATTTTTTATGAATAATTGTAACTGCTCAAAGGGATGTAATAGTTAAAATTAGGACATTTACTTTTTTCCCCATTTTTTGGTTTGTATCTCCCACACCCCGAAGCGATGTAATAGCGTAGTTTAAATTCCCGCATCTTTATTTTTCCTGTACATATTTAACTGCTAGATATATGCTAATAGGTTTGCATGACAAAATCTAAAAACAAACGGTAGAAAACCTAAATGTCTAAGATAAATAATTGAAACAAAACACACCTTGCACACACGGACCTCTAAGGTACCTCCACTTGTTTCCTTCAGAAATAAACAGTCACGTCTCTCGAACGTGAGAAATTTTAGCAAAGACCCTTTGGTTACAAGATCATAAGTCCCTCGATGACCCTTCGATGTTGCCTCGGTATATGACCTTGATACCTTAGAGTAATTGCTAAAGCATCTTACGAGCTGCCTTCGTGAGTGTACGATGACCCTCGCCTGTCCCTCAAAACATCCAATGATAGATCTACCTACTAACTAATGGTAGGATAGCACTATCTAAAGGAAAAGAGGAAAAGAACAAAGACCATTCGAGTAGGTAGACAACTCATAGTTGCTTGCTCACAAAACAAAACAAATTTCTCACACATACATTCTCTTTTTCAAACAAATATTTTCAAAGACAAAACACTTTGTATGCGTTCTCAACTATACGAGAATCATTACAAAGTTCTCCGCACTTAGGCATCTTTTCAAAATATTTTTTCAAACACACAAATAAAAAGCATTTTCAAAGTGAGCTAGCAACTAAGAGCCCGTAGATAACTACGAATGAAAAAGGTGTTAATACCTTCCCTTTCCATAATCTACCCCCCAAACTCAAAATCTTTAAAAAAAAAGGTCTTTCCTGTTATTTTCACCCTTTCCTTTATTGGATAAAAGAAAATTCGGTGGCGACTCTTATTATCTGCAACATTTGCGATAAAATGCAAAACCAATAAAGTCAATTCTCCCACTATATTACATTTAGCAATTATCGTAAGGGACTAAGATCATTTACCGAAGGCAACATTGAAGGGTCATCGAGGGACTACGATATTTTAATTGAGGGTCTTTTGCTAAAACATCTCACGTTCGAGGGACATGACTGTTTATATCAGAGGTAACAGGTGTGGGTTACCCTAGAGGTGCATGTGTGCAAAGTATTTTGATTTCTAGTATTTTATCTTTGAATTAGGGTTTTCTAATGCTTGAGTTTAAATCTTGTCATACAAACCCTAATTACTAACAATAATAAGGAAAGCGATAAATTGCGGAAATTAAATATTCTACGCTATTACAACGCTTTGGGAATGAGGGGTACAAGTTTGTGAATAGGGGGAAAGAAAGAAATAAAGCCCTAATTATCTATTACAAACCATTGGATATGAATAATAATTGAATATACAAAATGTAAAGAGGAAGAAAGTATTTTCTTTTTAGGGTTTTTTTTATAGAAAGGTTTAAAAGTTAACCTAACCAAAACTAAATAATTTAAATTACAAAAGAAATTAATTAATTTTAATTTACAAGAGAGATTAATTATTTAATCAAAACCTAAAAACTAAGTTCATTAAATTTAAGAATAAAAATAGAACCTAGGTCTAAATAATTTGTTTAGAAAATAATTTGAAAGGTTAATGTTAATTTGGAAAGAATATTTTAAAGTGTGGAAAATAAACAAACCCTAATTCTAAATATTAACAAAAACAAAAGAAGTGTTTAAATTAAAATATTTAATAATTGAATTATTTAAGAAAATATATTTTTGGTATTTTTTGTTTAAATAAAATAAATAAATAAATAAAATATAAAAAAAATATAAAGAATATAAAAAGTTTTGAGTTGGGTGTTAAAAAGTGAAATGGGGGTTAAAAGTAGCAAACAGGCCCAAACGTGGTTTTTTGTTTGAGTAAGATAATAATTAAAAAAAATGAATGGGCATGTGTTGTTTTTAGTAAGAAGGGGGTATTAAAAAGTAAAAACAAAAAAAAATGAGACTCAAGTTCTGAGTCCAACGCATGTTTTGATCCGATGTGGCTGGATTTTGAAGGGTGCATCATAGGGCATGCATGTGATGTGTTGGATCTATTTGTCCAATGATCAGACGGTGTAGATGAGAGAGCACATGATGGACTCCAGGATACTAGGAGCGCTGAATCTGCAAGAAATCTATGAAATAAACATAAAAGGGTACCACTGGGACTCGAACCCAGGTCCCTAGTAACAAATGCCTTACACACGCTTCCTCTGCCACTGGGGTGGCTGTTCATCCAGTCATAATACATGTTGCAATAAATTTAAAATAAATCCATTCCTAATTATAACTTCATCTTCTTCCTCGCGCCAGCATCTCTATTGTTACATTTTCAAATTTCTAAAAAGTGTAAACATGAAATTTACTCCATTTTTCAACACGAATTCAACCATGTAAATAACTAAAACTATAAATCAAAGATGAACATGAATTTTGTTTGGTACCAAATAAAACCTAATTTTTTTAGAAAGTTCAACTTTAAAATTCACATCACTCAGGCAACATAAATGAAAACTAAAGGCATGGTTAGCTTCAGGGCTATGATGTCTACATTTTTCATTCACAAACTAACCATTAATGATGCTTGTATAAGGAGTTCAAAGTTGAGAAAACTTACCTCAAAACTGGAAATCGTGTATGGAGTTTGAGCACTCCTGGAGGTGTTGTAATGATCTGGATAGTTTCACTGAACTCCTAGAAAGCTAATGCAACTCTTACTTTGTGTTGAAAGTGCCTGAATCTTCTTGGAGAAGTCAAGTTGCAGAGGTGTAAAGTAAGGTTTGAACAATGATGAAAATTTAGTTACAGTTATGAAACAAGGATGAGGATGAGTTATAAATGAGGTATAGAAGCTTTGTGATTGATTTAGAGAGGAAATGCACAAGTGGATTGTGAGTTTGAAGTTTTTGGCCGGAAATGATAAACAATGGAGGTTTTGATGAAACTCTGAGTTTCAGGGAGTTTGAGAGGATTATAGGGCTTGTAAATTTGTGTGTTAGCTTTCAAACAAACTCTCTATTTATAGGGGGAAATTTAGAGGCTCTAGTAATCAGAAATCAAAGATCACATGTTATGGTTATGTGACTTGATTTTGAAGCAACTTTGACAAACATTGTTCCAATGTAATGGTACAAGGGCTTGTAGGGTGTCTAGAGGCTTTAAACATGTTGCTTATGAGCATACATATTGAGTGTGATCATAACAAACAAGTTAGAGGCTCAATACAAGTTCACTTTGTGATAAAGTTTGCTTTTCAAAAATGGTAATGGTGCCTTTCTTCCAAAAATGGAAAATTGCTTTGGACAATAACTTAATCACTTGGATCATACCTCAATCAATTGCGTAAACAATTAATTATGAATTGATTTACAAGTTAGAAGCCTGCAAATCAAGATTATGCATCATAGGTTTGAGATTTGATCAAGTGTTCTTCATAAAAATGCCTTGTAATTCAAGAATGGATGCTCAACTTCTTCTCTTCGATTCTCCTAGCTAAAGCATGATCTCTTCAAGTTCTTGAATATTTTGGAAAGCTTGAAACATTATCTACAACCTTAATGTTACCACTTTGGCTAAATAAACTTGGAACTTGGTGAAAAATTGCCAAGAAGTTGGGATGAAAAATCTGCCTAACTTGATGAAAATTTCACTAAGTGTTTTTGATAAAAAAAAGTCATGACTTCATGGGCCTATATCTTTTAAGCTAAGCATTTTTTTGACATCATACCTAAAGGAAAAAGTTTTAGAACTCATTAAGATCTACAACTTTCATGTTGAAAGTTTTATTTGAATCATCTTGCATCTTAGTAAAAAATTGTCATGAAGTAGTGAAATTATCAAGGGCAAAAACACTTAGAATTTTTCTAAGTATTGAAAACTTTGACTTTTTATGAACTTTTCTTGACTTTCTTGATTCTTGATGATAAAGTTTGATATTTTTGAATATCTTAATGAATCTTGATTTTTGAAATTCAATGTTGACCAAAAAGTCAAAGTTTGACTTTGTGTATTAGTTCTTTTCATCAGTTGATCAAATTTCAACTATCAATCCATTGATCTTGAGAAATGATTTGAGCGATGAAATTAGGTCAAGATATTTTGTTTGAGTTCTTTATATTATGCTTCAATCCATTAGGTCATGTACTAGGTCAAAAGTCAATGATCGGTCATTCTCAGTCAAAACCCTAATTTTGACAATTTTACCCCTTTGATAATTTGAGTGCTTTTCTTTAGGCATTGTGATAAACCCTCGATAAATTGATAAATATGACTTTAAAATGTTGATGTTGTCCAAAACTCATAAAGTTTTGACTGTATGTTGACCACAGTTGACTTTTTACCCAATATAGTTGATTTTCAGTCATTTGAGCAATTGACTGAGCAAATTTGTGGTGCAAGACTTAAAACTTGGTATGAGCATTCTTGAAAACCTATAATTAACCATGAAAGTCACTTGAGGCATTAAAAGTCAAATTATCCTTGAGAAAACCAAAACCCTAATTTGTGGTCTCGGTGCTTAGGAGATGAGCTTGTTTGATCAAACTCTTGAGAAACCTTGAGCATTTGAGATCTTTGGTGAGAAATGTCTTGAGAAAAAAGAGGTCAAATTTTGGGGTACAACAGACACCTTACACAAATCATAGAGTCCATCTTGAGTTTGATGAGGCTTCTCTATTTTTTTTATTATATGTGGTCGAAGACCTTAATGGCTAGACACTTATTTGAGAGGTGTCTGCGTCAGTATGGGTATGTACATGCATCCCACTACCTGTTCCTGTTGTTCCAACTTCAGACATTGACATATGGTTTTAGAGTAACTTCATCAGCTCTGGTTGTGTCATTAGATATAGTGTAGTGGAGGTTCAGCACCCTGCGCAATGTGAGAATGATTACATGGAGTGGTACTTTACTGTATCATACTCTCACATCCTCCCACCTGCTTCAACATATGATAATGTTATGCCTACTGATGTTGGGGGATATGTCGATGATGTGCCGCCACCTCCACCTAGTGTTGATGACTAGCGGCGTCTGTAGATGATCGCTATTATTATGGATAACCTCATGGAATTGGTAAAATTAGATGGTGAATTTTTTTATCAGATTATTGCAGGCAACACGCATAGCATGTGGGGGGAGCATATTTAGTTGTTTGATTTTACATTTGTATCACTTGTATATTTTGTGACTCTGACTATTTGGTAATGTACCTTTTATTACATAATATTTTGTTGATTACATGTTTGGAAGATGAACATAACTTAACATATTAGAAACATAAAAACCTAGACACTACAAGATGATTCAAAACGTTTAAATATCTTGATTATGTTGTCGATACATCTTGAAATTGTCGCATCAAATTCCTCCAGTCCCTTAGTTAGACTACGGTGAAATATTCTCCACATAACCTTCAAATCTTCATCAGTCTTTAACTTAATAAGGTCGTATTTCACCTTTCCATAAATATCAATTCAGTCTGCACGAAACTCAATCTTTCCACCTTCCTATTCTCGGTTTTGGATAACAAGTCATTCAACGTGAATCTCAAGATGGCGAGACATGTGGTGTCCTTTAGAAGCCAAAACTCTACCAATGATTTCACTTTATTGAAGTACACTTCTGCCTTAATTAAAAATTGAGGAAGAGATATTTTGAAATATTTCTAAAGCTAAAATTAATAATTTAATAACATCAAAGGTTTTTGAAATTTTGAAGTACTAAGCTCCCACATTTATTTCTAGCGGTAAATTTATACTCAACCCTATTTTTGAGAAGAGATTGATACCTTTGATTTTTATGATTTTTTTTAACTTTGTGTGTATTTCTCTAATAAATCTATCATAAGAAAATTATATGTTCTACCTATTACCAAAATACCTTACTTGCTCCATATAGTGCCTCCACATGGATGCCTTAAGCAACTCCCATTTATTTTACTTCAATTCTTTCTTTTGGTTCTACATGCCACCTTTTGCTTTTTAAGCTTCTAACTAAAACTATTTTTTGGTTTTTTCATTAAATATAATTTTTTATTAATTCCTTTCTCCCATGAGTTCTAAGACCATTTAATGTCTCTGTTGCAGTTCACATCATCGATTTTTTGGGTGGTATCACACACTTCTTCTTTAACATATATATTTTTGTCCTGCTAATTAATGTTACTAATTAAATGTTTATGCTCCTAATTAAATTTTTTTCTACTACTTAATTCTGATACTTTCAAATCAGATTTTTTATCTATTATTTAATTCTAATTTTTAATATATTATTGTTCATTAAACGTCATCTGATCAACAACCTGCATATTTCAAATAGACTCATCTATTTCTTCTACACTCATCACTCTCTTTGCTACTCACAGAAAAATAATTCTTCTTCTTCCTTCAACCAAGAGCAATATTTTCTAAGAAAATACCCATAGAAACTTTATCTTCTCCACTCTCATTCAATACAAACCAAACAAAAGCAAACAATGGAGGCAAAGCATGAAAGAGAAGAAGCCACCAACAGTGGTGTATTTGGAGATGATAAGACGACGTCGACATGAATCAGATTTAGTGGCGGCGGCGATCCAGATCTGAAACTTTGATGGTCGGATGCGAGCTTTCACGGCGGCGAAGATGACGCGGCGTTTTCCAGCGACGATGAAAGTAACTATCTAAAGCGGTTTGACGATGTGAAAATAGTTACTCAGTTGATCTGTTTCTTCTCTTTCTGTTTTTCAGTTTTCCTCTTCTTTTCGGATTAATTTGGTATTATTCTTATATGATAGATATGTAGATTTCACATGATACACATTTAATTCTTCTTGACATTTTATCAATTTTTTAAAATATGATTTATGTTAATTAATATCTTTATTTAACATCTCATTTATTCTAAAATAAATAATGTCTTTTCATTTTTAATGCAACATTTGTTTTTATTTTTAATTTTTTTATAATTATTATGTGCTTTTTTTAATTTAATATCAATATTTAATATTTATAATAATTATAAGTATAATCATCTTTACTAAAAAAAGACAACATGATTTTTTTTAAATTTATACTTTTATTACTTAGTGTAAATAAATTAATGGATTAATAAATTTTTTGATTATTTTAAATATCTTAAATTTTATTTTTAATTTTTTAAAAAAATAATCTTTTAAAATATTTAAATTTTAACTTTTAGTCTCTCATGACAAAATTATAATTAAAATAATTTTTAACTCTGTCGTTAAATTAAAAACTGTCGCTATAAAAATTATTGTTAAAATTATTTTTAAATTATAAAAACCGTTGTTAAATTGTAAGAGAAATTAAAAGTTAAATTTTAAATTTTAAAAAAAATTATTTTTAAAAAAGTTTTTAGAAAAATTAAAAATAAATTTTAAAATATTTAGAAAGATTGAAAAATTTATTAACTCTTAATTAACTAGTGTAAAAATAAAAGAAAGAATACGAAGAAGTGGAGAATTTTTTTTATTAATAACCATGTATTAAAATAATATTTCGCAAATAATCGGATTTCGGAAAAAATTACGTAAATAACCATGTTTCAGATGACTCCCCAAAGGAGGAGCCATCTCACTTGGCGCCTCCACCTAGGGTTTTGCCCTAGGCGCCATCTCACTTGGCGCCTCCCTTGGCTTTTAGCCAAGTGAGATGGCGCATGCTCCTTAAAAGTGAGAGGAGGCGTCATCTCCCTTGGCTCCTAGGGCAAAACTATGGCAAAATGCTGTTTTATAAATAATTCGTCTGTTTCTCTGAAATTTCTCACTTTCTCGCACTGTATTTTTATTTTGTACTCTGTTATTTGCGTCATGACGTCGCCTATGATTTTTAGCAGAGATGGTTACGTTATCTTCTCTGTCACGAAACCTGCGATGAAAATGAAATTCTGGCACATTCACTCCATGGAGCGTCTGAAGCGGGAGTTGATGCGGTGGCTAGATGGAGACATTGCGGAGGGGGGAAATTCGAAGGATCCAGCGAAAACGAACAACAACCTCACATGCAACAGGAAGACCTAATGTGTGGTTGGAGGAAGTCAAAACAGACAGTGATGTAATGTTGATGATGCATGGGTCAGATGAAATTGTGTTAACAGTTGTAATTTCCTAGATGGAATATCGTTAATTATTGTTGTATGTGTTTTATTAATTGTAGCAAAATCTGTTAACGGAAAACCCAAATGTTTACAACACAATTATGAAAAGATTTTATGTATTACAATATTTATGTGGTCGAGCCAGACGCCCGATTCTGACAGTTTTTGCGATTGTGTCCGACCTGACGGCATAAACCACACTTTCTTTCAAACCTGTCAAGATCGTCCATTTCTGTTGTGATGCGCCTACTTTTGGGACGACCCTTCTTGTTCCTTCGCATTTGGTCATTGTGCCACACTATTTCGCCGTCGTATTCAGGCCAATAATCTGGTTTTGCTACCAAAGGAAAGTTGTTGTTGTAAACATTGAGCAACGTTTCAGATTTGTAAACGTTTGACAGAAGTTGAAGCACGTCTTGATGGGTATGAGCACAAGCGGCAATGACATGAGAGCAAGGTATACGAAATGCTTGAAACCTGCCACAATCGCACCATTGAGAAGGTAAAATGACCATGTATTCTTGTCTTGGCAGGCCTTCATTGTGGTCGATTGTCTCTTTCACAATGAAGTTGTGGCTGTGTCGGTCAAACCGTATAACCATGTGAGTGTTGGCTTTAACACTTTCAGCCTTAATGTATTTCATGCAGCTTTCACTCCATAGTTGTCCAGATTGCAACACCGCATTCCACATTTCACCTCTTTTTGCAAATAACGCAGCCATCCTAAAATACGTAGATTTTACCAAGGCAGTGATTGGGAGGTTTCGTATGCCCTTGAATACCCCATTCATTGATTCAATAAGATTCATTGTCATATGCCCACATCTTTGGCCATTGTCGTATGACCTAGTCCATTTTTCCACCGGAATATTATCGATCCACCTACCGGCTTCCGGATTAGACAAACGGATCTCGTTGCGGTAATATTTGAATGTGGGTTGTGTCAATGCATATCCCGCATTCATAACCGCTTTCCTCAATGTTTTGTCCTTGACCTCCCTCGAGAAATTCTGGACGATATGCCTAACGCAATAGACATGCGTAGAAGGAGGGTCATGTCAACCATTTGCTGGATTATTGTAGGCACTTTCAATGGAGGCATGTCTGTCCGAGATCAAACAGAGATCTGGTTGAGGAGCCACGTGTGTCTGAAGATTTTTCAGGAAAAAGCTCCAAGCACCACCGATCTCCCCCTCGACAAGGGCAAAGACAATGGGGAAAATGTTGTTGTTGCCATCTTGTGCAACTGCCATCAATAGCGTGCCTTTGTACTTCCCATACAACCAAGTCCCATCAATTTGTAAAATTGGTTTGCATGATGCAAACCCTGTGATGCATGGTTGAAATGCCCAAAACACGCGACTGAATATTCCGTTGCCATGCAGTAGACTACCATCTTGGGCGTACGCTGGCAATGTTTCCAGAACGTAAACACTACCTAGAGAATACGTCTTGAGTGCATTCAGGTAGCGGGGAAGTTCTCGGTATGACTCCTCCCAGTTTCCGTACACCCTTTCAATCGCCTTAGTCTTTGCTAACCACGCCTTACGGTAAGACGGAGTGTAGTTAAAAACCGTGGTGATGTGGGAGATGATTGTTTTCACCTTCAAAGATGGGTCGTTGCTGACCAGGGGTAGGATTTCTTGACAGATTAGATCATAGTTGAGTTTTCGGTGGTCCTGTGATTGAGTGGAACTTACACAAGTGTGGGTAGTCATGGAACCTATGACCCAGCAGTCACCCCTTAATCTGTATGATGCGGTCAGCTTGAACATACAGTCAGGGTGGACACACTTGATCTTGTACCTTTCCGGGTTGACACGATCCACCTTAAAATCAACCGAGTTGAGCATGTGAAATTTTTTAATGGCCCTAATGCATTCCTCTCTGTTACGAAACTTGTCCTTCTCTTTTAAATTTTCATCCGACTGCATATACGGATTGAAAAATAAGTCAGTAGAAGGTTCATCTCCGCCCATGTTGAAGTTTGTCATGTGCGGAGGTGGTGTGTAGATTTTGTCTGTAGGAATACTAGGGATGCCATCATCGTCGGAATCATCGTTCACCATTTCATCAAACTCTAACTCGTTATCTTCTTTTTCATCATCAACTGCATCTACCTCATCTTGTTCATTCTCCAAAGGATCAATCTCCTGTGTCACCTGAGGCTCTTGAAGCCAAACGTACAACTCAATAGAGTCGTATCCAGAATAGACATGGCTGGAAATCATATTCTGGAGATCCTCGTCATCTTGAACTTCAACCTTATAAAAAATTACTTGGTTGTTTCCAAAGAAAACTGGATTCTGATAAAATATCTGGGACACCGGGCCTCGTTCAAGTTTGGCCTCCAATCTTTTTTTAAAGTACGAGAAATTGGCTTTCCCGTTTAAGAGAAATCGGATGTTGTCTGTGTCTCTAAACAAAAACCCAGCTGTGGGACAAATGTATGTCTCACCGTTGAAATGTGCTTTGACGACAAATTATGGTGAAGAGGCCATTGCGTAGAATTTTTTTAAGGTTTGGAGGTTGGAATGTTTGAGGTTTATTGATTGTATGAAGGTTTGAATGATGTAATGTTTGAAGGTTGGAATGTTTGAATTTTATGAGTGATTTGAAGGTTGGAATGTTTGATTGTTTGCAGGTTTGAAGGTTTGGTTGTAAGAACGTTTGAAGGTTGGAAGATTTGACAGATTATGTGAATCAATGTTATGATAAACGTAAGGCTAAAAATTTCAATTAAGTAAGGATGCAACCCCCCAAGGCTGCCAATAATATTACATGCAATAATGAAAGGAATTCCAAAGGCTGTCACGTAGCCTGAGCCTAGGCTGCAACAAAGGACACCTCTTATTCGCCAATTGGGGTGGCGACACCATTCATTTTTGTACTCTTTCGCCAAGTCCAATGGCGCCTCCCTTACTGTCCAATCGTGATACATGCATGGGCTTATGTAACCCCCTAGGCTGCCACCTAGCCTGCTCCTAGTCTGCACCTATACATGTATTTTGTAAGACTCCTCCCATCAACTCCAATGGGCTTACATGCAATAATGAAAGGAATCCCAAAGGTTGTCACGTAGCCTGAGCCTAGGCTGCAACAAAGGACACCTCTTATTCGCCAATTGGGGTGGCGACACCATTCATTTTTGTACTCTTTCACCAAGTCCAATGGCGCCTCCCTTACTGTCCAATCGTGATACATGCATGGGCTTATGTAACCCCCTAGGCTGCCACCTAGCCTGCCCCTAGTCTGCACCTATACATGTATTTTGTAAGACTCCTCCCATCAACTCCAATGGACTTACATGCAATAATGAAAGGAATCCCAAAGGCTGTCACGTAGCCTGAGCCTAGGCTGTAACAAAGGACACCTCTTATTCGCCAATTGGGGTGGCGACACCATTCATTTTTGTACTCTTTCGCCAAGTCCAATGGCGCCTCCCTTACTGTCCAATCGTGATACATGCATGGGCTGCCACCTAGCCTGCAAGAGTGACACCTTTCATTTTTTGTACATGCATGCATGCATATGTGTAACCCCCTAAGCATGCAAATGTGACACTTCGCAGGCATGCAAGCACAAGCAACCACTATATCAAACTTATTTACCTATAAATACATACCATATCATACATCTCTCACACCCACACAAGTCTCACTCTCTGCTACGAAATATTTCATAAGTCTATCATACTCTCTATCTCTTCCTAAGTCTTTCATACTCTCAAGCATTTTAAACAATGGCTCTTCTAACAATGGGCGATACTCACAGAGACACAAGGGAAAACATTACCGCATTTGTAAGTTTCTTTTTTGGTTATACATTTTTCATACTTCAAATAACGCGTTGTTCATCTTAATTAATCTTACACATGTTACATTATGAACTCAGGACACAAAAAGATTTAGAATCCGTTCGCACAACTACCTGGCTCCCGACCCATTTATCGTCCCATATCTGGAATACGCAGGTTTTGGACATGTCATAAAGATCTCCAACTGCACCATTGACTCGAAGTTCATTCTTGCAATGTTGGAAAGGTGGAGACCGGAGACCCATACATTTCACCTACCAATAGGTGAATGTACCATCACGATAGAGGATGTGTACATGCTACTAGGTCTCCCTGTCGATGGTAAGGCCGTGAACGGGTCGGTTCAACAACCCAACTCTCAGTGTGAAGAACTGTTGGGCAGGGATATGGTAGAAGGTGGTGGTGCAAGTGGGCAGGGAATACTACTCACTGAGCTGAAAAGTCATTATGCAAGTTTGGAATTAAATGAAAATTCCTCAGAGAATGACAGGGTAGTAAAAGCCAGAACTTATCTTATGATACTTTTTGGTACATTTTTATTTGCCGAAAGTACGGGAAATAGTGTAAATTTTATGTACTTACATTTACTAAGAAATTTTGAAAAAATAAGAAAATATAGTTGGGGTTCTGCAGTTTTAGCCCACCTATACAGTTCCTTGTGCAAAAACGCAGTCAAGGAAAAATGTACATTTTATGGGTGCACTTTTTTACTACAAGCCTGGGGTTGGTGGAGGATGGAGTCCTTAAACCCCGTCAACAACAACACTTTCGGTTTCTCGTACGCAACAAAGTAAGTCATCAAGTTATAACATTTATAACTATTCTGCTCTTCCCAAAATATATGCTAAGAATAAAATGTTTCTCATTTCCTTTAGGTACTGCGTGAGGGGTATGGATTACGGCAAGAATCCAAGATTCAATGTCGCACTCTACCGCAACCTGTTGGATCACTTAGGCCCGGATGACGTACGTCGTAGCTTTTAACTTTTGTTCAACTAAATTATTTATACATTACTTTTGCATTAACCTGATTTACATTTTATCGCAGTTCGTCTGGAGACCATATTTGGGTTTGGGCCATGTTCCAAACCCGGAGGATGCAGCAACTTGGACCGCGAAGACTGCAATCATTCGGTTCAACATTGTGGAGATGCACCACAGCGACCGTGTGAAGATGCAGTTCGGAATGCATCAAGAGATACCAAGTGATCCAACTTGTTTGTCCCCATGGCATCTTAAAAGGGTCGACGCCCAGTGGGGTCTTACCAACTGGAAAGACTTCGCTCCGGAATGGTGTAATATATGGCAGAGGCGTCACCGCTACGTCTTGCAATTCCCGGTTTTCCTTACTCAAGGTAATATGCGACACACGGATCAATATTTGTCTTGGTACAGGTCGGTTAGTAACCCTGAAATGCACGTGTCTCATCCAAGGTACTTGGTTGACCTACGCACACAATGGGCACAATCCTCGATTCCCCATCAACAAACCCAAAACCCATCAACCTCCCACCAACCCCCAAGAAGAAACAGACCCACAAACACCCAACCACAGTCCCCACCACAACGCTACTACAATCAAATGCCGCACAACCAACCACAATCACCACCAAACTACCAATACCCCGATATGCCTCAAACCCAACCACAATACCAATCCCAATACCAGCACACCCGCATACCCCACACACAATTTCAGTCTTCCACATATCCCAATATGGCCCCCTCAACATCCAGCCTTAGCCCTGATATGGGAATGTCGGAAGATTACGAACAAACCGACCCAACCTACCATCACCCACAATATCACCAAACCACCCAACATCCTCAATACCAAACACCCCAAGATTCATTTCCTTTCTACCCACCGTACTCAGACGATCAATGCTACATACCCACTATGGAACCGCACCCACCGCCAACACGACCAAACTTTGAGGGTATGGGTAACCGACTGTACCAGAGCGGATCTTCTAGATATGGAGATCTGACTGATTTTATGGATTCGGACCGCATTGACTTCGCTGGGCCATCGACCTTGCCGCAGCAGGAAACGCGATGACACCCAGCACGAGAAAGGCGAGGACGGGGATGCGGAATCGGGGGTCATTACCGGGTTTCGGGGGATCACTGATGTATCCGTTTTTTTTCCAGTATTTTTGTATCCATTTTTTTTAATCTGTTTTTTTTTACTGTTATTTTAATGTAATACAGTTGGATGTAATTATTATTTTTTTTAATAAAAAGTCTATTTTGTTGATCTCTGTCCAACACGCAACGCACCGGGAAAAAAATCATTTTTTGACCTAAAAATACACCTAGGCGCCATCTCACTTGGCTTAGGGCATGCCCTAAGCACATAGGCGCCAAGTGAGATGGCGCCTCCCCTTAAAATATAGGTGCATGCGCCATTTCAGATGGCTCCTTCTTTGGGGACTCATCTGAAACATGATTATTTGCGTATTTTTTTTCTGAAACGCAGTTATTTACGAAATATTATTTTAATACTTGGTTATTAATAAAAAAAATTCAGAAGTGGAAGAGATCAAAGACAAATAAAAAATATTAGAATTCCAATGTGATGGGAGGACATCAATGCATTTTTGAATAGTAATGATCACATAGAAAGTGTCACATTTACATGTCCTACTTATTTGCAGACAAAGAGTAGTCTGACACTGATCTTTTAAATAGTAGTATTAAAATATACACCCCAAATTCATTATATCAATCTCATATTTTCTAATAAATTATTTACGTGATTATTGTAAATGAATATAATATAATATTAATGTTTGTATTGATGACAATATACACGTTACTTTTTAAATGGATATAATATTAATGCTTGTATCGATAACAATATTCTCCTTTCTCTCTTCTATTTTATCCTATTGTTATTATTATTTTTATCATATTACTTTTGAATAAAATGACAATAAATATAATTTATTTAAAGGAATGTCAATTCAAAAATTTGATCAATAATTTTCAAATTAAAAGAAATTAGTTAACGGTGTCAAAGTAAACAAAATAGCAATAAATAAAATTTACTTAAAGGAATGTCAATTTGAAAATTTTGATCAATAATTTTCAAACTAAAAGAAACTAGTTAACGGTGTCAAAGTAAACAATATAAATATAGACAAAAGTTATTATTAGGAAAGACAAAAATATAAACAATATTTTGATAATTATGAAGATTAGAATTTATGTATGTAACTTTTTTATTTAACTTTTATTTAAAGCAATAATACCGTAATACATTAATATTACGTAAATATAGCGATGATTATAGTAAAATTCGCACAAATGCATAAATTATTATATTTTTTATATAATTAAAAAAGATAAAAATAAAAATAATATATGAATTCAAACATGACAAAATGTTTTATTTTTTAATTAGATAAAATATTCATTTTGGTCCATTAACTATACCTACCTCTGAGTTCAGGTTGGTCATTAATTTTTTTCAGTGTTACTTTGATCCATTAACTTTCAAAATATTTCATTCTAATCTTTTTTGTCTAATTAACGACGAATTTTTTTTGAAATTCATCGTTAATTAGACAAAAATGATTAAAATAATACGTTTTGAAAAATGGTTAAATCTCGTGGAAACAAGATTTCACAACTTATTGATCCTTTTTAAGTATTTTAAGATTTTTTTTTCCAACCTTCATGAGACACATTTGATTCATCCATATATATCTTACCAATCCTATTGAGAAACCTATATCACTTATGCGTTTATATATATATATCTACTTACCAATCCTATTGAGAAACCTATATCACTTATGCGTTTGCAACATGTTCGTGACATTAATGTCAAAACATATTTTTTTTAAAGTTAAATAAGTTTTTGATTCTTATAAATATACTTTAGGTTAATTTATGATGTACAAATAATAGGTGCTATTTCACACAAGTTTATTTATACTATTGAAACGGTAAACTTTATCATTAAATCAAGTGAGAAGATATGATAGAATTTATTGATCAAATAAAGAAAAAACTTGTGCATGACTTATAACACTAGGATTCGAGCAAAAAGTCAAATATTCAAAAGTACTAATTTTTCCAAGAGAATGCACATAATACTAAACCCTTTAATTATCTGTTATACTTAACGTGCTTCACATACTAATACAACTACTATGCCAAAACAGGTTTTCTTACCAAATTATCAAGTTTGATTGATAATTTCAAAATGCAATGTTGAATGTCCTCTTCAACTCCTCTTCAACATACCCTGGGCTAGATTAATGAAGTTATCCTCATCGTTGCTTTTTTGTCCTAGACCTAAGTCTTCCAGCAACACTGTCTGGGCTTGGTTTGCTGGAAGAAGCAAGTACCTTCCTGGTATCCGAACCGCCCTCGACTTTTTCAAGCTGAACTTGCTCATCATGCGTATCCAAACCACCCTCAACTTTTTCAAGCTGAACTTGCTCATCAGGGGCATCCGAACCACCCTCGACTTTTTCAAGCTGAACTTGCTCATCAGGAAAAATCAACAATCTCTTTGCAGCAACCTCGTCGCCATCAGTTTCAGTTGGAGACTGCATTAGTCCAAGCTTATTATCATTGTTGTCTGCATCAGAGAAGGGAAGTGACCTTTTAGCCAAAAGAGCATAGGAAACATCATTTTTCTTAACATCCGTATCTGAAACTGGGTTGGAAGTATCATCATTTTTCTCAACATCTTCTGCGCGACGGGTTTGGATGAGGTAGTGTGCAACCGATTTGTAACCCAACTGCACTACCTAAAATAAGGAGAAACTTGAGCTTAGGTACAACACAATTTTTCGGAGAAAACTAAGTAACACATTTTGGTAAAGAACTAGGAGCAACTAACCTTTCTATATAGATATCCAGTAGGTGCCCATCCTTTAGCATTACGGCATAAGCTACAGTTGCAAATTCCACGACAAGCCGGGCACTTCCAAGTTGGATTGGCCAGGGCTTCTAGTACATGCTCCCCATATCTACCAAAAGCAGGATAAGAAAACGAAGCACCATATCAAGTTACATGTACTCCAAGGTATTATTCAATTATAATCCAAGTGTGGTGGAAACACATCTAAAACCATATTCTGGATTTGCGATGCATGCATAAATTACGCCAAAGTTTAAAGATATCCAAGAGAGAACCCAAGGAATCAAAAAGAAAGAGAAACAATCGACTTAGAAACTAGAGCATCAGTATTATCCCGAGTTATGCATAAAATTATCCAACCAATCAGCATGTGAAGACTGCGATATCTCTTACCCTTGATATTAGGGAAGGAATATGTAGAGAAAACATACCTCATGTACAAGCAATCTCCACAAAACTGCCCCTGGACCAAGTTGCATTCGCAACAGCGTGTCCGAAGACCAAGAGTTTTTTGCCTACAAAACATTATTTTCATTTGGTGAGCAAGCTTATAGGAAACCAAGTTTACTAGTTATCAATAAAAACATTCCGAGTTTAACAGAACTTTTGTTGCATATCTTGAAACAAGCACACATTATATTTGCAGAGATATGAAGCATTCAATATTTCATTTCAGGAAATCGAGTTCACTCAGGTTGCATTAACAGTTATTTAGCTAAAATAAACTCTTGGCAGTAAAATGGTCAACCACGTGTGTTTTCAATTGTTGCCAATTGTCAATTGCTACCCTGGCCGCTTAGTGACAACACTATATATTCTATTGATAAACAATAGAGGTTCGTAGAAATTATGCTACAGCCAAATCAGCTGTGAAGACTGAAAGACTCAAGAACCAGCAAAACACTGCTAGCAACCTCAACAAAAGTCCATCAAATAAATACAATACAACAGGCTGCCATACAATAAGAACAGATAGTGACATTTTATGCCAGTAAAATTACAAGATTCTTTCATTTATTTATGAATTGGTTCAAGTAGTACATAAATACAAGCACACTAACAAAACACAACAACAGCAGTAGCAGTTTTTTATATTAATTTCTTGCAGAGTATGGCATGTTACAGCAAAGCATGTTCTGGAAAGTGTTACTCAGACACTAAATTAATTAAATGGTGAAAACCCATATCATGGCAGACAAATATGCACCTCAAACCATTCAAATAATTCCATTTCATCATGCACAATGATAATGTACCTCAAATCCTCTGAAAAAGAGTGCCCGTGTGTCGGTGTCCAAAACCGACATTTGTGATTGCATTTAATTTATTCATTTTTTCAAATTATTCCTAGTATCAACATGTCACAGAAAGTGTCCTGTTTAAGGTGTCTGAGCTTCATAGCTCATAAACAACTTCATTTCATGATGTACAATGATAACTTATTTAGGGATAGAGAATGAGACTACCTGCACTGATGACATGTTTTGCCTTGAACAGAATCATAGATCCTTTTCCCATCTTTTCCAACACCATCCACAAAAAGCTCCCAAGTTCTCTCAGTATTCCCCAAAAGCTTCTCATGTTCTTCAGTATAAACCTCAGGCTTAGAACCTTCTCTTATCACAACCCTAGTCTTTTTCTCACCCACTTCTTGCTTCAGTGGCGCTTCTGAGTAACTAATAGGAGCAACATTCTGCAACCTAGAAACAAAACAAAACAAAAAAGAACAAGAAATAATAAAAAAATGAAGCTTTTGTTTTGCATGTTACATGAAAGATCAAATTTTAATTGCGAAAAACAGAAGAACCTGGAAGAACGGCGAGAAGGGGCAGATAGGTTACGAGAAATAGGCGATTTAGGGTTAGATGGAGATCTTCGCGAAGGTGGGGTTGATTTGAGCTTGAGGGAAAGTGAGATATCGAAAATCCCCAATTTTCCCATTCTCTCGCGGTTTTCGCGGATTCTTTCTTCTCTAGAGAGTTCGTATTGGGAGATTTTGGAATGATGATCGGAAATCGGCATGAGAGGTTGAAGGTTTTGGATCTCTGATCGAGATCGCTTGCTGAGAGGAGGCATTGGTGATGGAAGTTTTGAAAAGTGACGTGAGGCTGCAACGGTCGAGTTGAGGGTTTTGATTTGGAAGTGAAATGGATGAGACTAGGGAGGGAAGAGAAAGTGAACTAAACTCATGGTCTTCTTTGCCTATTTATTTCATCTAATATCAATATGTTTATACTTAAATATTGTATCAAAAATTCAAAGATAAAATAAATATTTTAAATTAGAGGAGACATGTCTTATATGAGATCTAAGACAACTTTCACCATTAATGATTTATGATTAAAAAAATTATATAAAATTTCAATCATAAAAAATTATTGAATTTATGATAGAACATTTTTACATTATTTATAAAGTTTTAACATTTAATTTATGTTGAAAATCCATCAAATATCTATGATAAATTTTTACCAATTTTGATGAACAAGATTGATATCACCACACAATGATAATGAATTATGAGAAAAGAAAAGAAAGAAGACATTTATTTTCAGCAGAGTTTTTCTCTGTCCACAAACTGTGGAAAATTTTATTAATCACTCGCAGCTGCAAATTCTGTGATTACAATGAATTGTCTTAATTATAAAATTAGGGGTTACTCCCTCTATTTATAGATTTATGTTAGTTTTTCCCTAAGTCAAAACCCAAAACTATAAAAGCCCAAAATACTTATTTTGATACTAAATCAAATCTATCTATTTTAGATCTAAGTCAAATCTATCTAAATCTAAAACAAATCAAATTTGTGTGTAGCATTTTCGATACACCTACTTTGACACTCTATTGTCTCTGTCGAGCAAATTGCTTCGACACAAAGAATTACTTTCAACACACCACCTAATTCATTGTGTCTAAACTATCTACATTTATCAAAGCTCTTAGTCTTCGAAATACTTCGTCTTCCACATCCTTCGTCATGATGTCTGCAATCTGATTCTCAATTCTGCAGTGTTTCAAATTCATCTTCCTGTCTGCTACCTGCTCTCGAAGATAGTGGAACCTCATTTCGATGTGCTTGTTTCGACCATGTACTATCGAGTTTTCGATCTTCATGGTAATTGCTTTATGATCTTTCTCTGTTATCTCTTCAACCAAGTTCATCATCCAAGTTGCTTGACATGCACAAAGAGAATCAGCGACATATTCTGCTTCGCATGATGATAATGTCACTACTGGTTCCTTTCTTGAACTCCAAGCAACTGGTGCACCACCTAACATAAACATATATCCTGTTGTTGATGTTCGATCTTCAGCATCACTACACAAACTCAAATCAGTGTATCCCATTAACTTGCATTATTTTTCTTTATCAGTTATAGGAAACAAAATGCCATAGTCGAGAGTTCCTTTAAGATACCTTAGTATCCTCTTCACCGCTGCTAGAGTGATACCTTTGGCTTTTACATGAATCTACTTATCATACCTACAGTATATGCTAAGTCAGGCCTTGTATGATAGAGGTATCTCAATGACCCAATAAATCTTCTGTATTGGGTTGGATCGATATCATCTGCATCTGCATCTTTCGACGGTTGCCGTCTTGGTTCTGCAGGTGTCGAAGTTGAGTTACATTCTTCCATCTCAAATCTCTTGAGAATTTCTCCTGCATATCTTCTTTGATACATCATCAAACCTCTACTGCTCTTGTAGAATTCGATGCCAAGGAAATATGAAATCTCACCCAGATTAGACATTTCGAATTCCTTGCTGAGATCACCTTTGAAGTCTTCGATCTCACTTTTGCAGCTACCTATTATCAACAAATCATCGACATAGAGACATAGTATAAGCAATTCATTATTGCTTCTTCTTACATATACTCCATATTCAGTTGTGCACTTCACAAATTCCTTCTCCCTTAGGAAACTATCAATTTTCTTATTCCAAGCTCTTGGAGCTTGTTTCAATCCATGCAGGGCTTTATGCAACTTGTACACCTTTCTCTCTTTGTCGTGTTTCATAAATCCAACTGGTTGTTTAACATAAACTTCTTCATCTAAGGGTCCTTTAGAATGCACACTTCACGTCCATCTGACATATGTGTCATTTGTTTATTTCTACTAGACCAACAACCAGCCTGATTGTTTGGATCCTAGCAACAGGTGAAAAAACTTCATCAAAATCTATTCCTTCTTTCTGTAAAAATCATTTCGCCACAAGACTTGCTTTGTGTAGAGTTACTTCCCTTTTGGAATTCATTTTCACTTTGTATACCCACTTGACATCAATTGCCTTCTTGCCTTGAGGCAATTCGAGAAGTGACCAAGTATTGTTGTCTTTGATAGACTTTACTTCTTCGTTCATTGCTTTCACTCACTTTGAATCCTTCAATGCTTCAGTTGCATTGATAGGTTCGACATCTGCATAGAAAGAATAATGTACCAACTCACCTTCATTATCTATCACATCTGAAGAAGTGAAAAACACAAGAAGGGGGGTTGAATTGTAAAACTTAAAATCAAATGCAGACAACACTGTATTTTTATCCTGGTTCGTTTGATCTCAAACTACTCCAGTCCACCCGTGAAGGTGATTTCGCCTCTCTCCAACGAGGTCTTAATCCACTATATTCAACTGAATACACAACTGCTTTAACAACTGTTAAAGCCTTCTTGAGTCTAACCACAGACCGGTTTATCTCAAGGAATTTATCTTACAGATAAATGAACAAAAGTGTGTTTGATGTTTTCTAGAAAAACTATATATCACAACTGTGATAATACACAATATGAAGCTTAGATGAAACTAGATTGCTAGAGCTATAGAGTAAGCGAGGTTGAAAGCTTTAGCAAAAGTGAGAGCGTGCTTGAGGATGATTAGCTTTTTGCGCGTATATGCGTGAAGAGTATTAGCCATTTCTTTTCTCACTGATTTGTTTAAGTAGCCTAGGAATAGATACGTTGCTGTCCATAAATCCATTTCAATGCTCATAACGTTCTTTCCTTTTTGAGAAGATCTTTGTCTTGGAATAAAGTCATTGGTAATTAATTTGTCTTGAATGCATAGTAACGTTGACACTTCAGAGTGTTCTGCTAATGATAATCAGAGTGTTCTTGGCTTTAGCTTATTCTGACGCTTCTGAGTGCTGATGACATGGTTAGGATCTTGATCAGAGTCAGAGTATGTTATGCGCAGATTCTGTTCATCAGACTTCAGCGTATAGCACATGTTATTTGATCTTCTGATGCTGACATATCTTCTGATGCTGATGTTGATACTGATATTCTGATGCTGATTCCATCAGAGTTTCTGTAAATACACAACATAATTTTAAGTAGCATATATGTCTCATATAAATCTCATAATTCATTTAATCTTGTATTTTGTTATCATCAAAACTCTAACTGAGGGTTGTAGAATCAAACTATGTTCTAACAATCTCCCCCTTTTTGATGATGACAAAAACCAGATTTTTTCAATTAAAATAAAATGATGAAAGGTATCAGAGTTTAAGGATAGAGAGGAAACGGTATCAGAGATAATCAAATAACGAATAAAAGGTATCAGAGATAAGAAAATAAGGAATAAAAAGTATCAGAGTAATGAAGAGAAAAACTCCCCCTGAGTTGATTACTTCCCTTTAATTCCATGAGACCTTGAGCATCAGAACTTTATTGATCTTTCTTTGAGCATCAGAACTTTATTGAACTTTCTTTGAGCATCAGAACTTTATTTTATCAGAGTCTTGTACCTGTAAGCTTTTCAGAAGAAGGAAATTCAAATATATCAGAATGTTAGAATGTTTGAGACTTATGTCTCAGTAATCCGTTATTGAAAAATATCATTCTTTCTCCCCCTTTTTGTCAGTTATCAAAAAGCACAAATAATCAGAGTTAAAATGATCAGAGCAAAAAGAGCGTTTATATAAAAACATAAGCAATGATTAAGTTCAGAACACGAGAAATTATTACAGACAAACATGTAAAGAAAACAGGGAAAACACAATAAAATTTCTAAGAAGAAGGTGGAAGACGTGTGAACAGAGCTTCCAACATGCTCTTGATTTGATTGATGGTTTCCTGTTGCTTAGATACCATGTTTGCTATAGAATCAATCTTGATGTCCTGCTTATCCATCCTTTCATTCATCAGCATATCAGATCTTTTCAAATCCTCCAGAGTCTTCCTGTCAAGAGAGGAAGCTTGAGGATCTTCAGAAACATGGTGCTTCTCAGAGCTTTCTGCAATAACTTCTTCTTAACCCAAGTCTTCAGCTAGAATCGTCTGTTCTTCTGTAGGTTGAACTTTGGATGCTGGACGCTTTTCAGACCAAGGCGCAATGTCCAGATGGAGAACTTCTTCCTTAAGCAGCTTGCTCAGAACTGGACCTTCCATTTCCTTCAGCAGATTGTTGAAGTTCTATTGAGCCTGTCCATAGCTCTGGTCTTGTAACTTAAAGGTTTCAGCGTATACCCATCTTCTGAATTGTGTCCAGAGGAGGTCTGATACAGCAGGATCAACCAGTTCCAGACTTACTTGTTTCAAAGAAGTGATCCACTTTTGTATATCTGTTTCAAAGTTCAATATGCTGGAACCAACATTTGGTTGTTTTGGTTTAGGGATGGCAATTTTGTTGTTTATTGCAGCAAGGAGTTCAAAGACTGTTAGATCAATGACAGTCTTGTTGTGGTCATCTGAATTTTTCTTAGGTGAGGGAGTGGGAGAATCAGAAATTACGATTTGACTTGATGAGGTATTTGGTGGAGTTATTTCTGGTGAGGAGGGAAGTTGAGGAATATTCACAGTGGTACCACAGGGCAATTGAATGGCCAAAGGTTGTGGTTCAGGGGATTCATAGTGTTGAGCCTCAGAGGTTTGAGTCTCAGGTTGTGGAGATTGTTCATGTTGAGGAGAGGGTGGATTAGTATCTGGTTGAGGAGATGAAGGTTGTGGGATTTCTGGTTCTGGAGAGAGTGGAATTTCTGGTATTGGTGAGAGGGGAATATCAGGTTGTGGTGAGATGGGAATTTCTGTGTTTGGATTTGGATTTTCTGGTTGGGGAACGGAAGTGTGTTGGTCTATATCAGAAAGAACTTGTGCAAGTTCTAGTTTTGGTATGGTTGCAGTATTTGGATTTTGTGGTTTGGAGCGGGATCTTCTGAGGGTTAATGACTCAGAAGGGTCAAAGTCAACGTCAAAATCATCAAAAGTTTGAGGTGTTGGGATTTCATATGGAGTTGGAATTGGAGTTGGAGTAGGGATAGATGTGGAAACAACAGTTAAATCTAAAACAGTTATAGAAACAGGATTACCTCTTTTCTTTGGAGTCTGTTGAGATGATCCTTCTGCAGCAGCTTTTCTTTTCTTCGTCTTCTTCAGAACAACCTCTGGTGCCTTCTGCTGAAGATCTTGAATATTCAAATTTGGTGCTGTACCATCAGCTTTACAAGCATCCAAATATCTCAAAATGATTTGAGGCTTAGAGTCAATTTCTGAGAACATAGGGAAGTCGTTCAGAGGGACTCTTCTGCTGGAGATTTCAGCAAAAGGAGTGACGCTGGGCTTCTTCTTAATGTTCTCTATCAGCTTCATTTTCTTCAGATTTTTGGCATTCAGCTGCTTGCCAACAGAAGGTTCCAGAGTGTTGATTTCTTGTGCCTCTGTCAAATGTTCAATCAGCCTATTCTCTGTAAGAATATCTGATATCAGTCTTACCAAGGGTATCCAATCCCTTTTTGTACGTTCCTCTTCCCTTGTTTCCTTGACACTTGTTCTGAGATGGTTGAACAGAAGATGAGCTAGATTTATCTTGACCTTCTGAGAGATGAAATAGAGCAGAAACTGCTGAGCAATGTTTATGTAATCAGGAGAGCTGGTAGGCTTCCTGTGGTTGAAACAACCCAGAATGATCTTGGCCCAAATTTTGTGCTTGTCCTTCAAATCCCTTATCTTGCTGGAGGGAAGCCCCAGCGTGAAAATTTCCCTTGCAATTAGGGCAACATCTTGACACCTTTCTGCCATATCAATGCAGCGGATACCACCACCATTGTACCCTATCAGTCTTGCAATCAAGTCTTCAGTAATCACAATCTTCTTCCCCATGATGTAGAATGTAACTTGATGATTTGAAGAAGAAGCGTGAATCCAAAATTCCTTTACTAGAATAGGAAATGTTGGACCCATCAGCCTGTCAAAATACTTTTCCCAACCTTGAGCTTTAATCTCTTCAGATAAATCAAAACCATTTTCCTTGAGACTGTTGAAATCCACTATTATTTCTGACAGAACCTCAAGGTTCTTGATTGGAGTGAGAAGCGTTCTGAGAGGTACTTCATATTGTTCAGATGAAGCAGTTTTATGGGAACCTGAAGAAGGAATGCTGGAAGAAGCCATGTTCACACGAGGTTTTTGAAAAAGATTGAAAGGTTTTCTTGAGAAAGTAAGAACACAGAAATCAGAAATATTGAGAGAAAACGAACGTAAGGGTAAACGTGTGAATGGTGTGAAGTGTTTAAATAGATTTCTAAAAAGTTTTTGAAAACATAAACGTTTAAGAGAGAGAAATAAATAATGATTATTAACATTTAATGATAGCTGATTTTAGGGGATTCAGAAAGATATTTGGAACGGTTACCCATGACATGTGTCTCAATGCATCCAATCAGCACTTTGCCTTTTCAGAAACGTGAACGCGTGTTCAGCCTCAGAAAATAGCTGATGACTGGATGACACTTGTTTGCTTGAGTGAACAGCACTTTTATCCTTGAACTGAAGCGCTCAGATCTTCATGGATAGATTCTGATACAATCTGCATTTCTAAAGTTCTGAAAGAAGATTGATCAGTAGTTCACAATTCTGAAGGTTAATATATAAAATTAAAACAATTTTATTCTGGGCAGAGCTTCATGCTGAGATATTTCAGAATGAAGTTGAATCTATCTTCAGAAAATGGTTTTGTGAAAATATCAGCCCATTGATGGTCTGTGTTAATAAATTTAAAATTTAAAATCCCTTTCTGAATATAGTCCCTAATAAAATGATGTTTTATTTCTATATGCTTAGCCCTAGAATGCAAAATTAGATTTTTACTTAAGCAAATGGCAGAAGTGTTGTCACAGAGGATAGGAATGTTACTCTCAAATATCTGGAAGTCCTCAAGTTGACTTTTCATCCAGAGCATTTGTGTGCTGCATCCAGCTGCAGCTATGTATTCAGCTTCTGCTGTTGATAGAGCAATTGTGGATTGTCTTTTGCTGGACCATGAGATCAGATTTTCTCCCAGAAACTGGCAGCTTCCAGAAGTGCTTTTACGTTCAACTCTGTCTCCAGCAAAGTCAGCATCACAGTATCCTACTAAGCTGTAATCACTAGATTTTCTATAAAATAAACCCAGATTAGTAGTACCTTTCAGATACTTGAAAATTCGCTTAACAGCTGTTAAGTGAGATTCTCTAGGATCTGATTGGAATCTTGCACAAATGCATACACTGAATAAAATATCAGGCCTTGAAGCTGTCAGATAAAGAAGAGAACCAATCATACCTCTGTAGACCTTCTGTTCTACCTTTTTGCTTACCTTTTCTCTTTCCAGAATGCATATGGGATGCATTGGAATCTTTGATGGCTTACATTCTGAGAGATCAAATTTCTTCAGAAGTTCTCTGACATATTTGCTCTGATGAATGTAAGTTCCTTCTGGGGTTTGATTGATCTGAATGCCCAGAAAGAATTTCAGTTCCCCTATTAGGCTCATCTCAAATTCTGCCTGCATACACTTAGCAAACTTTCTTCCCAGAGAAGGTTTAGTAGATCCAAAAATGATATCATCAACATAAATCTGACATACTAAAATGTCATTCTTAACTGTCTTACAGAATAGAGTTGTGTCCAGTTTCCCTCTGGTGAATTCCTTTTCTAACAGGAAGTTACTCAGTCTTTCATACCAAGCTCTGGAAGCTTGTTTCAGACCATACAGTGACTTCTTTAGTTTGAAAACATATTCTGGATTTTTTGAACTTTTAAAACCAGGGGGTTGGTGCACATATACCTCTTCTTCTATATAGCCATTTAAGAATGCACTCTTAACATCCATCTGATACATAGTGATGCCTTTATTAACAGCAAAAGAAATTAAAAGTCTGATAGATTCTAACCTGGCGACTGGAGCAAAGGTTTCTGTATAGTCTATCCCCTCTTGCTGACTATAACCTTATGCTACCAATCGTGCCTTGTTTCTGATGACTTCACCTTGTTCATTCAGTTTGTTTCTGAACACCCATTTTTTTCCAATGACGTTGAATCCTTTTGGTTTAGGAACTAGATCCCATACGTCATTTCTTGTGAATTGATTCAGCTCATCTTGCATTTCTAGAATCCAGTCATTGTCCAGAAGTGCTTCATCAATTGATGATGGTTCAATTAGAGAAACAAGTCCCATGAGGGATTCTTCAGAGTTTCTGAAGCTGGCTCTTGTTCTTATTGGATCTTCCTTTCTTCCTAAGATTGTTTCTTCTGGGTGATCCATGCTGCTTCTGGATGGTCTTTTCTGAAGTTGATCAACAGAAGGTGTTGGATTGCTTGCAGTGCCTCTTTCTGATGTTGAGGGAGTGTCTTTGTTGAGAGCTTCTGATGACTTGTCTTCAGTACCTGTGAATTCAACTTCCATACCTGCAAGTAATTCATTCTGCTTTGACTTTGGAGAGTCAAGCTTATCGTTAAAACGAACACTGATTGATTCTTCAACAATCTGTGTTTCTGTATTGTATACTCTGTACCCTCTTGAGCGTTCAGAGTATCCTAACATAATACACTTTTGTGCTTTAGAGTCAAACTTGTTCAAATAATTTTTAGTATTCAAAATAAAACAAGTACATCCAAATGGATGAAAATAAGAAATGTTGGGCTTTCTGTTCTTCCACAGTTCATATGGAGTCTTTTCCAGAATAGGTCTTATAGAGATTCTATTCTGAATGTAGCACGCTGTGTTTATTGCCTCTACCCAGAAGATCTTAGCAACGTTAGTCTCGTTGATCATGGTTCTGGCCATTTCTTGCAATGTTCTGTTCTTTCGTTCTACAACTCCATTTTGCTGGGGAGTTCTAGGACAAGAGAAATCATGCAGAATGCCTTTGTCATTAAAAAATGATTCAAAATCTTTGTTTTCAAATTCTCCACCATGATCACTTCTGACTTTAACGATTCTAAGATCCTTTTCATTCTGAACTTGGTTGCAGAAGGTGACAAACACAAAGTGTGACTCGTCCTTGTGTCTTAAGAACTTTACCCATGTCCATCTGCTATAGTCATCTACGATTACTAACCCATACTTCTTGCCACTGACTGAAGCAGATTTAACTGGTCCAAATAAGTCAATGTGCAGAAGTTCTAATGGCTTAGAGGTGGAAACAACGTTTTTAGATTTGAAAGTTGGTTTTGCAAACTTGCATTTCTGACATGCTTCACACAGAGCATCTGAATTGAACTTCAGGTTAGGAAGTCCTCTGACCAGATTGAGTTTGTTAATCTGAGATATTCTTCTCATACTAACATGTCCCAATCTTCTGTGCCAGATCCATTGCTCGTTGTTAACAGACAGAAGACACTTTACATTCTGACTTTTCAGTTCAGAAAGTTTTATTTTATAAATGTTGTTTCTCCTCTTTCCATTAAACAGGATAGTGCCATCTTTCTGACTAACAGCTTTACATGAATTTTGATTAAAGATTATATCATAACCGTTATCACTTAATTGACTTATGGATAACAGATTATGCATTAATCCATCTACTAATAAAACATTACTTATAGAGGGAAGATTTCCATTACCTACTGTTCCAGAGCCAATGATCTTTCCCCTCTGATTGCCTCCAAAGCCTACGTGACCTCCAGGCTTAAGTTCCAGACTTTGGAACATATGTTTTCTTCCCATCATGTGTCGTGAGCAGCCAGAGCCCAGGTACCATGACTGGTGTTTCTGCTTTGCTGCTAAAGATATCCGCAACATGTATTATTTTATCCTTAGGTACCCATATTTTCTTGGGTCCTGATTTGTTAGTTTTACCAAAACTCTGGTTGAATTTTGGTTTGACAGAATAATTACTACTAGTATATTTGATGTCGTGTGTGTGCCCATATACAAAGTGTGCATTAAGTGGAGTTCGTTTTATAACTAAATCCATGGCCTTCTTTGGTGTAGGTACCTTACCTTGGTATCCTATTCCTTTTCTGCCATTTCTGCTAACTCCATAGATCATTGAAGCCATTTTGCTTCTATCTATGTTTTTAGCTAGAAACTTCTGAAAACTGTGATCATACTCCTTGATGATCTCATCAGCACTACTGGGAGTTTCAGGAATTGTTTCCTTCTGAGAGTTTTGCAATAGATTTTCTAATTTTGAAACTTTATTTTTCAACTCAGAATTCTCCAATTTGAGACTCTCAGTTTTATCAGAGTCAGAAGCAAGATTCCTTTTCAGGTTTCTGAATTTGACTCTGATCTGCTGATATCTTTCCAGAATTTCATTAAGGCTTTCAGCTAGTTCATCCTTAGTAAAGTTAATAGCAAAGTCAGGGAATACCTCTTCTGTGTATGATTCAGAGTCTGATTCAGAAGCTTCACTGTCTTCTATTATGTTTGCCATGAGAGCTATGTTTGCTCTCTCATCATCTGATTTTGAGTCAGCTTCAGATGTGTCAGAGTCATCCCATGTAGCCATGCGACTTTTATTCTTTTCCTTACCAAACTTCTTTTTGGGCTTTTCCCTCTGAAGCTTTGGGCAATCACTCTCGTAGTGTCCTTGCTCGTTACATTCATAGCATATGATGTCTTTGTTGTTTGGCTTTCTGCTTCCTGAAGAGCCTTCAGATCTTTTGTGTCCAGAGGAGGATTCTGACCTTCTGTATCTGGAGGAAGATTCATTCTGATTTTCTGATCTTCTGGGATTCCTGAACTTTCTTTGCCTCTGCTTCCATAGTTGGTTCACCCTTCTGGAGAGGAGAGATAGTTCATATTCTTCTAATGAGGACCCATCAGAGGTTTCTTCAACAGCCTGCAAAACTTTGGAGTCAGATTTTCTATTAGATTTTAAAGCTAATGGCTTACCTTGCTTTTGAGGTTCATCTGCTTTTAGCTCTATCTCGTGACTTCTGAGGGAGCTGACAAGTTCCTCCAGAGAGATTTTGTTGAGATCCTTAGCTAGCTTCAGCGCTGTGACCATTGGCCTCCACTATTTTGGCAAGCTTCTGATGATCTTCTTAACATGATCAGCAGTAGAATACCCTTTGTCCAGAACTTTGAGACCAGCAACCAGAATTTGAAATCTTGAGAACATCGTTTCAATTGATTCACTTTCTTCCATCTTGAATGCCTCATACTTCTGAATGAGCGCAAGAGCTTTAGTTTCTTTAACTTGAATGTTGCCTTCATGCGTCATTCTCAGAGAGTCAAGCATATTCTTTGCAATGTCTCTGTTTGATATCTTTTCATATTCAGAGTAAGAGATGGCGCTGAGAAGAATTGTTCTGGCCTTGTGATGATTTCTGAAACCACACTTTTGTTGATCAGACATTGCTTTCCTGTCAATCTTCTGACCACTTCCATTCACTGGGTGCGTGTATCCATCAGTCACCATATCCCACAGATCAGCATCATGGGCCAGAAAGAAGTTTTCAATTCTGTCTTTCTAGTAGTAAAAGTTCTCTCCATCAAAGACTGGAGGTTTGCCACTGAATCTGTCTCTTTCTTCATTGTTGTCATTGCTGATGTTTTGATGTGGTCCTGCCATTGTGTTTTTCTAACGCCGGATCTTGTACTGACACGGTTAAGTGTTATAAGCTCAGAACCAGGCGCTCTGATGCCAATTGAAGAAGTGAAAAACACAAGAAGGGGGGTTGAATTGTAAAACTTAAAATCAAATGCAGACAACACTGTATTTTTATCCTGGTTCGTTTGATCTCAAACTACTCCAGTCCACCCGTCAAGGTGATTTCGCCTCTCTCCAACGAGGTCTTAATCCACTATATTCAACTGAATACACAACTGCTTTAACAACTGTTAAAGCCTTCTTGAGTCTAACCACAGACCGGTTTATCTCAAGGAATTTCTCTTACAGATAAATGAACAAAAGTGTGTTTGATGTTTTTTAGAAAAACTATATATCACAACTGTGATAATACACAATATGAAGCTTAGATGAAACTAGATTGCTAGAGCTATATAGTAAGCGAGGTTGAAAGCTTTAGCAAAAGTGAGAGCGTGCTTGAGGATGATTAGCTTTTTGCGCGTATATGCGTGAAGAGTATTAGCCATTTCTTTTTTCACTGATTTGTTTAAGTAGCCTAGGAATAGATACGTTGCTGTCCATAAATCCATTTCAATGCTCATAACGTTCTTTCCTTTTTGAGAAGATCTTTGTCTTGGAATAAAGTCGTTGGTAATTATCTGTCTTGAATGCATAGTAACGTTGACACTTCAGAATGTTCTGCTAATGATAATAAGAGTGTTCTTGGCTTTAGCTTATTCTGACGCTTCTGAGTGCTGATGACATGGTTAGGATCTTGATCAGAGTCAGAGTATGTTATGCGCAGATTCTGTTCATCAGGCTTCAGCGTATAGCACATGTTATTTGATCTTCTGATGCTGACATATCTTCTGATGCTGATGTTGATACTGATATTCTGATGCTGATTCCATCAGAGTTTCTGTAAATACACAACATAATTTTAAGTAGCATATATGTCTCATATAAATCTCATAATTCATTTAATCTTGTATTTTGTTATCATCAAAACTCTAACTGAGGATTGTAGAATCAAACTATGTTCTAACAACATCATCTTATGTAATCACACAATCTTGCAGGCATGCGTCTTTCTCATTGAGGTCTTCTTGTACTTGGTTGATCTATAACTGCTGGTTCCTCTTGTCGAACTTCTCTTTCGACTGATTTTCTGGTTCTTCAAGTAGGATTCCCACTGAATCTTTCTTGATATTTTCAGTCCAATCTCATTCTTTAAGCTCATCTATAATCACGTCCCTGCTGATCATAGTTTACTTGTTCACTGAGTCGAATAACTTGTAACCTCATGTCGAATGATATCCAATTAGAATCATTTGACTCTACTTGTCATCAAGTTTTATTCTCAACTGATCTAGCACATGTCTATATGTAATAGATCCAAATACCTTCAGATGACTCAAGTTAGGCTTCACACTAGACCAACATTCTTCTAGAGTAATTCCTTCTAGCTTCTTCGTAGGACATCTGTTCAAAATGTATGTTGCAGTCGACACAACTTCACCTCAAAACTCTTTCCGTAAATTCTTGCCTTTTGTTGTACCCCAAAATTTGCCCTCCTCTTTTTCACAAGAAATCACAGCTTCGGGCTTTTCCTGATTTTTCAGATTGGCTCGAGAATCGGTCAAACAGACTTTTCTTATCAGTCAAACAAAATTAGGGTTTTCATTAATCTTGATTAAGTCAAACATATTATTAGGGTTTCTTTGAGTTTGGCTCAGGGTTTGATCAGGCAGACGTTTCTTTGACAGTAAATCCAAAATTAGGGTTTGCGCACGCATTCTCAAAAGGAATTGAGTCCACAACATTTCATTTGACTGTCACATGGTTTTGACGCTTGTTCAAAATTTCTATTTGTCTCTTAAAGTCTAAACATCTGGGATAGAAGATGAGGCTTCTAATTGAGAGTTTGAAGTGTTGGTTTAATCAGTGAGGTAAAAGGCGTGTGGACGTTTGTTTGTTTAATTGTGCAATGCTTTTGGTTATTTGGAATGCCAGATGTATTGTTGGTTAATGCGGGGTTGCGAGACTACAACGTTTATTAATTATTTATTTTATCTAAGTTAGAATAATTGGGATGTACTTCCAGTTATTTTAATTCAAGAAACTTAAATAATTAAATAGACAGTGAAATAAAGAATTTTCTGATAAAAGGACTTTTATTTATTTATAATCATTGGTACAAGTGTTATTTGAATACATTAAATTTATTTACAGTATTTACAATAATGTTTATTACAAATGATTAGAAATAAAATAAAACTATATCCTAAATTTCTTGAAGTCTTCATCTTCTACTGTTGCATCCTTTGCTCAATTGATATTTACCTGCAAAGCCAGAAAAGGAGAAGTCAATACAGTATGGATTAAAAAGGCATTCTTAGACAGATAATCAAAAACTCATCATTAAAGGTGGTTGGCCGGAATCAGATTGTTTTGATTTTCATCATATTTTGCTCATCCTCTTTGCAAATCACAAGAAGATTCTCTTCTTGGTTCACAAAGAGGAAAGCAAAATTGTTTGCAAGCATATGAATTAATTAAATACAAGGTAGCATATTAAACAAAATGCACAAAGCTGCATAAATTCAAATTGTCAAAAAGGCAAACCAAATTGAAATGCCAAGCTAAGTTACAAATTTAAAACTGGGCAAACTAAGGCAAACCAAGCTGTCAACAAAACTGTCCAAAGAAACTGTCAAAAGGCTGTCAAAGAAGATATCAAAAGAAATGCAGAAAATCTGGGAGATAAGTACAAGATGCAGAGGAAAGCTAAAGTGGCAAGCAAGCAATATTGTCAAAATCTCTTCATCATTTTCCAGCCAGAACCTTTTCAGAAAAAGTACAGTTAAAGCAATAAAATATGCTTTTTCTGTGGAGAGAGAAAGAGAGAGAAGTAGAGACTTACAGTTTTGCAGGCTTAGGAGATAGAAATATAACAAAGAGTTCAGTTCAGAAGAAAGGGGAGGGCATAACACATAGAAAAATATAACACAAAGCTGTAAACACATAACACAAACCCTCGAGCCTGCTTCAAACAAGCCTTAAAACTACCTCAAGCAAGCAAACAACAGCCTGCCTCAAGCTTGCTTCAAGCCTGCCTTCATAAAACCTCCAACCTGCATACAAGAAAGCCTACACAACAAACTAACAAGCTCAGTAAAATTGCAAATTCTGAAACCTGCCTTAAACCTGTTCCAAACCATAGAACTGTATCAACCTGCCTCAAAATTCCAAAACAACAAAGCCTTGAAGCAAGCAAACAACAACCTGCCCAAAGCCATACAAACCTGCATAAGCTTCAACAAACCTGCCTAAAACCAGTAAAACTACAAGCCTTGAAGCAAACAATCAAGAGCCTGCCTGTACAACCAACAATCAAAAGCAATCATGTCAAAGCAAACTCCAACAAGCCTGTCAAAACCTAAACCCCAAACAAGCCTCAAAACTGCCTTCATTCCAAACCAAACTCAAACAAACCTTTGTTCAAACATAGGCCTGCCTTCATTTCAAAATCCAAACACCAACAAACGCCTCAGAACCAAGTTCATCATAGGCAATCCAAACATCAACTATTGCAATTCATCATCAAACACATATCATAAACAACCTCAGAACATGTTCATCATAGGCTAAACAAATCAAGCAATCAGAAGAAGAAAAGAAGAGATTCATAAACGGATGCCCTAGGGTTTTCAGAAGCATAACATCATCATAAAACATACAAGGCTAAAGATACAAATACCAGAACAAAGCTTTCATCAGAGTCTCGCTCCCTCGCCCGGCCGTCTAAGACGCCTCCTGTCCAAACTCTCCTCCTCCTTTCCAAAAAGCATAACCAAGGTATAAATTCCTCTTCCCTTTTCTTTTTTACACCTCACACAAACATAAAAAACACAGAAGATCAGAACATATAAAAGTTAAAACATGCAAGATAAGAATCCGAAAACCCTAAAAACATGAAGAGGGAAAAATCGTTACTCTTTTCGTCACCGCCGGGTGCAACCGTGAAGAGAGGAGAGATTGGAGGTAGCGCCTAGTGGCCTGAGGCGAGGAGAGGGTTATTCAGAAGCCATTGTTTGAGAAGGATGAAGAGGACGATGAAGAAGAAAGGAGAGTGGCACCGTTCGTTCATGAACAAACCTTATTCTGAAGCAAGACAACTCAAACCCTAAACAAAAAAACTTGTCAAACGCTTGGGCCTGCCCCTTTGGACAAAACCCTTAAGCCCATAAAATTGGCGCCTGTACCCCTTTTTTTATTATCTTGTTTGTTTTTCACTTGGGCCATACATCCCCCTAGAGCCCACTTATCCTTTTTTATGTTTTGAAAACATTTCTTTTTATATTACTAATTTTTTTTATAACTTATTTTGTTAAGAAAAATAATATACTAACTTTTTGTATAAATTTTTTATTAATGTTTTCATTACCTTAAAAAACCAAAATACATAAAAAATAGATTTTATTAAGTTAATTGATTTTCTCTTTAAAACTTTTTTTATATAACACTAACAAAAAAAAAATACTTAATTTTGCATTAGGTTAATATTTTGATCACTTGTAAATAATCATGTGCATCTTACATTGCTTTTGATTCCTTTTTTCTTATATTTTTACATTGAGAATGCGATGATTCGATTTGGTTGTAAATAATATTTGGACACTACTATTCTGATGAGACTCATCCCCATTTGTAAACATTTATACCCCCATCCCCGGATACTTATTTGTAATAGCTTAGACTTTAAATTCCCGCAATTCATCGCTTTCCATATACTGTATAGTAATTAGGGTTTGTATGCGAAGATTCAAAATCAACCGCTAGATAACCTAATATAAGATGAATGCATGAAAATCAACATACAATTCACACTTGCACCTCTAGGGTAACCTCGCCTGTTGCCTCGGAAAATGCAATCATGTCCCTCGAGTATGAGACACTCTAGCAAACGTCCCTTCGATAAACAAAGATCGTTAGTCCCTCGATGACCCTCAATGTTGCCTTCGATAAAACGATCTCGTCCCTTACAAAAATTGCTAGAGCATCTCACAAGTTGCCTTCAATGATTGCATACGATGACCCGTGCCTGTCCCGTTTACATCCTAACACAAGGTTGTTCACCAAATACAATGGTGAAACAACACTGTTAAAAGGGTTAAAAACATAAGAAAAATATTTGAGTAAAATAGGGTAGACGACTCTTAGTTACTTGATCAAAAATCTTGCAAAACATCCTTGCCATTTTTCAAACACACATCTCCACACAATTTCAAAACAACTTTCAAGAACATTGAAACATCTTTTCAAAAAGACAAACACCTTCGTATATACTCAAACATGAGTCATTACAAAGGTTGCCTAGACAAGGCACCTTTTTCAAAACATTTTCAAAACCACACACACAAAGCACCATTTTAAACAATTGAAAAGCAAAGGAAAGTGATCTAAAACAAGTAACTAAGAGCCCATGGATAACCATGGATGAAAAGGGTGCTAGCATCTTCCCTTTTCATAATCTACCCCCCGAACCCACGAAAACATCTCAAAGGTCTTTCCTGTGCTTTTTGACCTTTCCTTAGGATAAAATAAAAAGTCGGTGGCGACTCTTGCTAAACCGAACAAGTGCGAAAACAAACGCAAAACCTCAAGTCAGTTCTCCCACCGTATCACACCTTTCAACATACTTCTCACCATATTCATGATGGTTCGATTCTTCCTTTCTACAATTCCATTATGCTGTGGAGTATAGGGTGGCACCACCTCATACACAATCCCTTCTTTTTCACATAACCTATCGAAGTCTTTCGACATATACTCTCCACCACCATCAGTTCTTAAAACTTTAAGTTTTCGACCACTTTGTCTTTCGACCATAGACTTAAACTTGGAAAATACCTCGATCACTTCACTTTTCTTCTTTATCAGGTAAGTCCATAACTTTTGACTAAAATCATCTATGAATGTAACAAAGTATTTGTTACTCCCATCGAATCCACCTGGATTGGTCCACATACATCAGAGTATATGACTTCAAGAATAACCTTCGACCTGCTTCCTGCATCCTTGCTGAAGTTATTCTTGTGCTGCTTCACTTGCACACATTCCTCACATACCTCATTTGGAATATCGATTTCTGGCAATCCTGAAACCACATTTCTTCTCTTCAAATCTCTAATGTCTCTGAAGTTGAGATGGCCTAGTTGATAATTCCATATCCATTCATCTCTGCTAGCTGCATTCGAAAGGCACTTGTGCTCCACCACATTTAGTTCGATCTTGAAGGTTCTATTCTGATACATAGGAGCCTTCAAGATTAATCTTCCATTTTCATCGATGAATCTCATCATCTTATCTTCGATCGACACTTTATAATTATTTTCGACCAACTGCCATATACTGAGTAAATTGCTCTTCATGCATGGTATGTACAACACATTGGAAATTACATACCTCTTGCTATCTTTCATCATAATCATAACATCACCAATACCTTCAGTTGCTAGGGTATTATCATTTGCGAATTTTACCATATTTTTTGTTGAGGGCTTTATGTTCACAAACCAGTCTTTTCTTCCAGACATATGTGATGAGCATCCTGAATCTAAGTACCATTGGTCCTTGAATCTATCTTCATCTCTTATTGTGACCGTCAACATTGTAACACCCCAATTCTACCCCAAGCAATTTACAAAAAATCAGAGTATAAAAATTTCCAGAATAATCAGGATGCTACACATTCAGCAGAGACACATAAACCTGTCATGCTTTTAGAATAGATGCATAACACTTAAAGAAAATGGAATGAACACAACTCATGAATAAAGTCTTCATAACATAAACCAACTTTGATTAATCACGCAGTGGATTCATAATAATTCTCCATATGAGACATAACATCTTTTGAATCATAAAACAACATCAATATGATAACTCCTCAAATAAAAACATAAGGTTCGATAAATAAACAACAAAATAAGACAAGCGTTCATTTCCCCCAGAGTGCTACGTATCAGAGCAAATGACACCAAACTCGAACTAACAACGCTAACGGCTACTCCTCTTGGTTACCTGCACGTTACCAACGAAGGATAACATTCAAACAGAAGGGGTGACATATCGAATACTATAATAAAACATATGATAAATAATATATCGAAATCAGTTATGTAAAATCATCACTTCATACCAAATCAACATAAAACAATATTGTTGTACCCCAAAATTTGCCCTCCCATATTCTTCAAAAGTTTTGCCAAGCATCACCTCAAATGGTTCAAGGCTACTCCAAGGATTGCACAGTCAACCATCCTCCTAAGCCAGTCAAAATTAAGGTTTTGGTTCCTTCAAGGAAGTTGAGGTTTTCGATGGTCCAATCAAGTCCCACATGCCTATAAACATTGTCAAGCACCTACATGTCAAGTTTCAAGGCTCACAAGGTCAAGTTGCACAGTAAAAAACCCTAATTGCTTCACAATCAACTGTAGGGGCAAAATGGTCATTTGGCAGTCAAAAGTCAAAATTTTTGGTCAACATCTTATTTTGAAGCTACAATCATCATTTGGTTAAATCTTGATCATGATTCCTCAAGCATGGCTCAAAAATCATCAAGGTGTCAAAAGTTTCTATTTTTGGACAGCTGAAAAGTCAACTGTACCTTGACCAAGGCATAACTTTTTCATGGTTCATCAGAAAAATCCCATCCAATGCTCATTTTGAAGGGGAAGACATTTCCTACAACTCATCTTCACATTCCAAGTCCAAGAAATGCTCTCACAAAAAGTTATCAATTTCAACATTATAGGTCATTTTCAAAAGTCAACAAAAAGGCACTTTAAGTCAAAGACCATAACTTGATATTGGTAAATCAAAATGACATGGGACCAAAGGCATTGGTTAGAGGACTTCAAGACCTTTCCAAAATGTCCAAGAACATGTTCATAACTTCAAAATTGAGCAAGATATGCATTGGAGAAGTTGAGAAATTTTTGTGAAAGGGCCAAAGTCAATTATCCTTGAAACTTCATTTTTGACAAAAGGGGCCCACTTTTTCCACTTGATTCAGCTTTGCCATACCTCCCACGTGTCCCATGTTTTATTTCAAGAATAAAAATTAATTTTTCTATTTTTGTTTAATTTTATTTGATTTAATTCATTTTAAATCTTTAAAATTCAAATAAAAATCAAGAAAATTAATGGGAGGATATTTTGTGGTTTGAATAGCTTTGATACACCATAAAACATATACCAAATTCGTTCAAGACCTATTTCAAGCAAAAAAATTCAAATTTGGAGCAAATATGGCAAGTTATTTCAATGGTGATTATGGAGAAAATCAAAACTTCATTGCAAGGCTTAAAATCTCCTTAATGTGACTGATTCTCATCCAAGCCTATATATACAAGCCTTGCAAGCCTCATTCAGAACCTAGAAAAAAAGGAGAGTGTGCACAAACGGCCAGAGGAAAAGTTCAAAATTTGTCCAAAAAAGTGAGAGATCTAAAGCGGTGTTGCAAACATTTTCAGATCAAAGCAAACACGTGGCTTTCTTCCTTGCCACTCCCTGAAGCCAAAGCAACCACAAACGCGTCCTAAGGTCCACTACCAAGCGCTGTAAGTTGTCTCAAACTCACCCCTGTACACGAAATCATGTTTCTCCATTCTTGCACTTTTTCTGGAAAATAATAGCATATTCATACTCCATGCCTAATTTCCAATGTAACTGCTATATTCAATTTCATTTTTAGGCTTCGTATAACAATACCCGTGCCTAGGGTTCGTTGGTTTTGTTTTTAGGTATTTTGTCTACAGATGAAATTGGGACAAACCATAAGCATAGACGTGATCAGGAGACATGGACGATCACAACCATGGGCTTAGATGGAATTTTTGATGCCTAAGGATGATTTTGAGTAAAACCTCCAAAATCCGGCCTTCACCTCCTTGGTTTAGCATTTCTTTTCTTATTTTCTTTCCTTTTATTAATTATTATTATTATTTAGTTAGTTCACAAATAATTATTTTCATAAATTCAGAAAAAAACAAAAAAAATGTAATTATTATTATTATTATTAATTTCACTTTAGTAATTATTTTTGTAAATAAAATACTAACAAATTAATTAGTTTAATTAGTTAATTTTAACCTTTTTTCACAATAAATAAAAACAAATTTAGACTTAGGCTTTTTCTTTTGACATTTTTAATTCTTTTTTTATTTTATTTCATAAAAACATAAAAAAGGTCAAAAAATATTTTCTTGTAGTTAAAATAATTAATTAGTTTTCAATTTCATTTAATTACCAAAAAAAAGACAAAAAAATTAATTCCCTTTTCTTTATTCGCGCGTATTTAATTTGTTCGATTATTATGTAATTGCTCCAGATATGTAATAGTAAATAGGACCTTTTTACTGTTTTTTTACTTTCCGTACTTTTATTCAAATCGGGTCTTGGTTTAATTTGGCGATGTAGACCCGCGCCTTGTAATAGCGTAGGACCTTTATTTTTTTCCGCCTTTTAATTTCCGCACCCTTTAAACTGCTAATCACATGAAAGAATGAATGCCCAAATAAAATCAAAGCGTAGCTCACCCAATACATGACAAGACAAATAATAACTGAAAATGACTCACAATTCACACACCACTCCTAGAGTACGCCTCACTGTTGCCTTGCCCCTCGAAACGTGGTCGTCGAGTATAGGACGTTTTAGTAAGTCCTTATGTCCATGAACATGGCATAAGGGTAGCTTCTAAGGTGTCCTACTGTTGCTCTGGTGACCATACTGTCCCTACAAGCTCGAATTGTGGTCGTCGAGTACAGGACGTTTTAGTAAGTCCTTATGTCCATGATATGATCCAGTCACCTCGGAAAGGTTGCCTCGGAATTAAAAAGGATCAATGGTGTAAGGGTAGCTTCTGAGGTGTCCTACTGTTGCTCGGTGACCACACTGTCCCTGCAAACGAATTGACCCGAACACCTCCAACGGTGGTGCTACCTACCTCTCAATGGTGGGATGGCACTACCTTAAGGACATTTACACAGCCTAATTCCTTAGGGTAGGTAGATGACTCATAGATACTTGCTCTATTTCAAAAAAACAAACAAAACTCTTTTCACACCGACACTTTTCAAAAAGCTTTCAAAATAATTTTTCAAACACTCTTGAGGACTGATACAAGAGTTATTCAGAAATCTTTAAACGAAACTTTTTTCAAACCCACTCACAATTGAAAAGCAAACATTTTGAAAACACAAATGAGCAAGTATCTAAGAGCCCATGGATAACCATGGATAGAAAGGGTGCTAACACCTTCCCTTTCTATAAATCTACCTCCCGAACCTAGAAACTATCTCATAAGGAATTTTGCTGTGCTTTTGTCCTGTCCATGTTGGAGAAAATAAAAGACGGTGGCGACTCTTGCTTACCGCGACATTTCGCGAACCAGCGTTAAACAGTCAGTTCCAGATCCACCGATCACAGAACTGGCGACTCTGTTGGGGATGATTTTAAAGTGAGGTGTACCTTAGGACTAAGATCACTGTGTTTTCAATTGCTTTGACTTGTTTGCTTTAAATTGTGGGACTGTCTTGGGAGTTCTATAGATCCTAACCCGGATCTGGGGATACCTTCTTAGAAAGTAGCAACAAGGCTGTGAGGGAACTGTGCGGGGTATACCGACATGGTTGAAACAGTCTGCTACGTTGATGTGGCACTTTGGTGCGTACCGGTAACCCTTGAGTTCAGTCAAGGAGAGTACGGGGCCGCCGCGTGGTGTCGTGAAGCATCAACTGACCTTAGGAACCTTAATTGAACCATCTTGGCCTCTTTAGGGTAGTGAGATAATTGACTTTGGTGCAGTCCGAGGTTGGTTGATACTCGATACTACACTCAATTGAGGGTTGTTTTCTTGGAATATTTCGGTCGCCAGTTCAGTGGCTAAATCGAAACGATGAACAATGAAAGTAATCCAGTGATATTGGGATCCTCTAGAACCCGGTTACTTCTGATAGGACAGGTCTTAACCAACAAACTGAAAGAGGGTAATACCTAGACCTCATGCTGGCCTAAACTCTAAGGGCTGTGGTGTGACTTGTGTGCCTTAAAACTTGACTACTTGCATGCTTGTTATCTGACACTTGAGTTTCTTGCAGGTTTTGTTTATAGTCCTTAATTGGGACTCATAACAGGGTTTACCTACATTACCCCATGCATAGCATAACATCATACCATTGCATACATCCTGCATAAGGACTAACCCATTTCAAGGATCTCAAGGGCTTGTGATGTAGGTCATGATGAATCAAACGTCTAGCAAGGGGCAAAGAGGATTTATTTTCCTCTAGCCAAGGTTGTCAGGGGCTATGACCCACTCGATATGGTGAGCCTTGACTCTTGAAGAAGGACTCTCCACAATATGAAGTGCCTTCAATCAAGCAATCGGATTCGAATTCTAACGATTTTCTTGTTTACCCCGCGAGATCCTTGAAAACATCGCATGCATATCATACATATCATTGCATAACAGGTACCCTTTCTCTACAGGTTGCTTACCTTCTTCGCTGTTTATTTCAGCAGTCATCATGAATCCTGAGTCATCCAATGCACAAGCTATCAAGGCCCTCCAGGCCCAGAACGCCCAGTTTTAGGAGCTGGTCATGAGCTTAGCACAAGGACAATAGGAATTGAAGACTCTGCTCTTTAAGAAGAAGAAGAAGAGGATTGTTTTGTTCAACCCTAGACGCAGATCTGGGAACACACTGCAGAATGAAGCTGAGTGGACTACTCCATCTGTTGAGGAAGGCAGTCACCAAGAGGGAAAGGTTCCTAGTCCCGTGGTCTCTGACACTGAGACAGACTTCAATGATGAGCAGTACCCTCCTGTGGAGGACAGGTACAAACAGCTGGAAGACCGGTTGAATGCTATGGAGATTCAACGTGTGCCTGGGCTGGACTTTGGGGACCTAGGTTTATCTTCTGGGGTGGTGATCCCTCACAAGTTCAAGGCACCTGCCTTTGTAAAGTACGACGGGGCTTCCTGTCCTAAGTTGCATCTCCGTTCCTACGCAAGGAAGATCCAGCCCTACACGGTAGATAAGAATCTATGGATCCATTTCTTCCAGGAGAGTCTTTCAGGGACTCAACTCGAATGGTTCTATCAGCTGGATGGAACCACTATTCGTAACTGGGAGGACTTGGCTACTGCTTTTTATAAGCAGTATCAGTATAATGTCGACCTCGCTCCTACGTGTACCCAATTCCAGGGTATGTCACTTGGGACGGGTGAAGGTTTTAAGGAATATGCACAAAGGTGGAGAGATCTGGCTGGAAGGGTGCAGCCGCCTTTGACTGACCGTGAGCTCGTTGACATGTTCTTGGGGACCCTGTCTGGTCCCTTCTTCAACCATCTGATTGGGAATTCTTCTGCTGGGTTTACCGATTTGATCTTGACTGGGGAGAGGATCGAAGCTGGCATCAAGGCTGGAAAGATCCAAGAAGCTGCACCTTCTGATACTCACAAAAAGCCTTACACTGGGAAGAAAGAGGCCAATGCTGCATACAGCCAAAAGGTTCGCCATGATCAACATGTAGGGGAAGTCCAGATCTCTAATCCTAGGCCTGCTCAACAGGGACAGGGGCATCAATGTAAGGAGGTCTCACCCAAGAGACAATTCACTAAAATCAACATGTCACTGGATCAAGCGCTACAACAAATGTTGAAGGCAGGGTTGATTACCTTGAGGGCTCCTCTCCGGAATCCAAACACCTCTGCTCCCAACTACCATCCTAATGAGAGGTGTGCATACCACTCCGATAGCCCGGGTCATACTACGGACAACTGCTGGCCTTTGAAGAACAAGATTCAAGACATGATCGATGCCGGAGAGATTCAGTTTGAAGCGTCAGAGACTCCAAACATAATCCATGCTCCTTTGCCCAATCATTGAAGACTTTTGTTTATTTGAATTTCCGAGTTGTAATTTTTTGCTTATACGAACAATTAAATGTCATAGCGAACTCTTTTATTTCATTAATGCACGGCATATGTCTGTTTTTGAATTAATCCAATCATTTTCACTATGTTCACATTGCCTTCATATTTTTTTGTGATGTTCAACTCTCGGTTAATAATTCTAAGCCTCTTGAGGGAGGATGACGAAAACGATACCATGATCTACAGTATGCTTTTGAACAGACCCCGCTGATGAGGTACATGCATTGTTTCAATTCCTAAACACTGGAGTTATAAGGCAGATAATCCCTCGTCAACCCCTCTGAGCCAAAGAAGCAGGAGTTTTTCTTTTCGAAAATTAAAACCCTTAATCATAACCTGGGGCAGGGTAGTTCTCTCAGTTGATCCAAGTGCACAACGAATAGCACCAAAGAGGTCCTCACAAAACAAAAGACAGTGATGGTTCCGAATAATCATAAAGACAGGCAGTCATTACCCCTCAAAATAAACGCCCATTAAGTCAAAACCTATGAAGGAGACTTACAAAACTGGGGCATCCCGCTGACTGTAATCACAAAAAGGAACAGTTCAGGCAAAAAACAGGGATAACGAAATCAAAAAAGAAAGAGGTCCTACAAACCCTCAATCAAAAACAAAATGACTGCCTGTTCAAAATAAATTGTCAATATCCGAACCATCATCGGAATGTCAGAGCGAAGACTCAAACAAGGTCTAACATACGGTCAGCTGGGTTTAGGTTTGAAGAACATCACGAAGAATGGGTGGGTACCAATAAAATTTGAGCCTTTATCCTTTGTTTCTTAAACCGTGAACCGGGCCACGCTACAACCTTTAAAAGTCCTAGCTGAAGCATGGGTTAGTTCGAAAGCATACTGTTACGAAAGGTATCCTGACTCCTTAAGGCTTGCGGTAAAATAACGAGTTGACATCACAGTTTACAAAAAATTCACTTGTTTTTATAAAAAAAATGCATTTTCAAAAACTTCAAGGCAGACATAAGCTTTGCATTTTTGATATAACATTGTTTGCATATGATTATTTGTTCAACAGCAGAGAAGTTCGCACGGCGAATGTCTAATGAGCGAAAGCACCTCCAATCAAGGGGAAGGGCATGATCATTGTCCATCATCTGGGGCAGTCCAGTCAAGATTCGGAGAATCTCTCAAGATGCCAAACAGCTTGGGGCAAATCTCCACCTGGATCACTTGGGGCATTGGACGATCAAACGAAGATCTTCTGGTAGCATGACAACACAACCCTACTGACAGAGGCAACTCCCTCGTCCCGAGAATATGGACATAGTCAAAAAGATACTACGCATGAACAAAAGACCCGCTAGGTTGACACACCTAGGCAAAAATAAGGGCTTCCCGACGAACCAAAAGGGTTCGGGCAAAAATAAGGGATGAAAATAAAAATTTGTACACCCGGCAAGTCGAAAACCTGAAAAGGCGGCTTGGGCAAAAATGGGTATCCCGTTGGACTGAAAACCCGAAAGGGAGGTCCAGGAAAAAATTAGGGATCAAAGCGTACGACTATGTCCCGTCATCTCGTCACTTGCCTACCAGAAGAGTTGTCAAATCGGCAGTTATCAAGACCTCCACAGAAACATGGGCAATAATGAGTTGTCTAAGCGATCTAGTTTCTCTGCCATCAAGGTACCAAGGTAAGTTCGGCTGAAGAATGTAACCAAGATACCTTAATTCCCCAGAGAATGAGACAAGGTTCAGCCATACTCCCCCCGAGCAGAGAAGGCACAATACCTCCAGCGAGTCGGCAACACTCTCCCAAGCAGAGTTAACATACTGCCAGCCTTAAGGAAGTTAAGTATCCCCAGCAGATCTCAACATTCCTCAACGGAGTCTACAAACACCCTTAACAAGCATCCCCGGCAGTCTTGATCTAAGATTGTTCCTCGGCGGAATCTAGACATCCAGCGGAGCCCTTCCCAGTACAGTCCAAAGTCTCCCCAGGAGAGTTAAATCATCTCCCCAGTAGGAAGCTTATCCCCAGTAGATTCTGGAAGCTTATCCTTTGCAGAGCATATCTCTCCCCGTCTTTATTCAGAAGGTTATTCCTCGCCAGAGCTTATAACTGGGTTATCCTCAGCTAATTGCCACAGAAAGATCGTCCTTGGCGAAGTATTCCTATCCCCAGCGGAGTTCCTCAAACCTCCCAAACGTAACTCAACAATGGTATCCCCAACGGAGTTCTCATACAACATCTCAGTGAAGTACCTCTCTCCCCACAGAGTATTTTCCCCAGCAAGATCACTAGAGTAATTTTCCCCGCAGAGTAATCTATTCGCCAAGTTTATTCCCCAACGGAGTTATCTTCTCCTACCGGTATTCTTGCAACATCAGCCCAGGATAAGCTCCCAGCATTCGTCAAGGATTTATTTTCCTAGACAAAAATACATTCGCAAACATCACATTTTCATACATGATATAAACATCACATTCTACAATCCCATTGGTTATAAACGTCATGACACCGCGCATTCCATGCACCATGACATTGCATATAACTAATGTTTTGCCTTTTTTAAGGAAAGGTCAATACAAAGATGATTACTATCAACTATCGCAATCCCAGATTCGATTCCTATATCTAGCCAGGGCATGTCTGTGAGCGATTGATTGTGGATTCGATTCCTGTATCTAGCCAGGGCATGTCTGTGAGCGATTGATTGTGGATTCGATACCTGTATCTAGCCAGGGCATATCTACATTAAAGAGATTAAAAAGATAGCTTGGAAATGCTCCAGATATGGATGCTGTTCTTTTGCTTATTCAAGACTCCTTCTAGATATGGTTCAGATGTGACCCAGGCATGGCGACGTTCTGATACTCATTCCAGATTTCCTTTCAGAGATAGCTTGGAAATGCTCCAGATATGGATGCTGTTCTTTTGCTTATTCAAAATTCCTTCCTAGATATGGTTCGGATGTGACCCAGGCATGGCGATGTTCTGATACTTATTCCAGATTTCTTCTCAGATATAACTTAGAGATGCTCTGGACACGGAGGCTGTTCTATTGTTTATTCAGAGATCTCCTTCTAGATATGGTTCAGATGTGACCCAGGCATGGCGACATTCTGATACTCATTCCAGATTTCCTTTCAGAGATAGCTTGGAAATGCTCCAGATATGGATGTTGTTCTTTTGCTTATTCAAGACTCCTTCTAGATATGGTTCAGATGTGACCCAGGCATGGCGACCTTATGATACTCATTCCAGATTTCCTTTCAGAGATAGCTTGGAAATGCTCCAGATATGGATGCTGTTCTTTTTCTTATTCAAGACTCCTTCTAGATATGGTTCAGATGTGACCCAGGCATGGCGACGTTCTGATACTCATTCCAGATTTCCTTTCAGAGATAGCTTGGAAATGCTCCAGATATGGATGCTGTTCTTTTACTTATTCAAGACTCCTTCTAGATATGGTTCAGATGTGACCCAGGCATGGCGACGTTCTGATACTCATTCCAGATTTCCTTTCAGAGATAGCTTGGAAATGCTCCAGATATGGATGTTGTTCTTTTGCTTATTCAAAATTCCTTCCTAGATATGGTTCAGATGTGACCCAGGTATGGCGACGTTCTGATACTTATTCCAGATTTCTTCTCAGATATAACTTAGAGATGCTCCGGACACGGAGACTGTTCTATTGTTTATTCAGAGATCTCCTTCTAGATATGGTTCAGATGTGACCCAGGCATGGTGACGTTCTGATACACATTCCAGATTTCCTTTCAGAGATAGCTTGGAAATGCTCCAGATATGGATGTTGTTCTTTTGCTTATTCAAGACTCCTTCTAGATATGGTTCAGATGTGACCTAGGCATGGCGACGTTATGATACTCATTCCAGATTTCCTTTCAGAGATAGCTTGGAAATGCTCCAGATATGGATGCTGTTCTTTTGCTTATTCAAGACTCCTTCTAGATATGGTTCAAATGTGACCCAGGCATGGCGACATTCTGATACTCATTCCAGATTTCCTTTCAGAGATAGCTTGGAAATGCTCCAGATATGGATGCTGTTCTTTTGCTTATTCAAGACTCCTTCTAGATATGGTTCAGATGTGACCCAGGCATGGCGACGTTCTGATACTCATTCCAGATTTCCTTTCAGAGATAGCTTAGAGATGCTCCGGACACGGAGGCTGTTCTATTGTTTATTCAGAGATCTCCTTCTAGATATGGTTCAGATGTGACCCAGGCATGGCGACGTTCTGATACTCATTCCAGATTTCCTTTCAGAGATAGCTTGGGAATGCTCCAGATATGGATGTTGTTCTTTTGCTTATTCAAGACTCCTTCTAGATATGGTTCAGATGTGACCCAGGCATGGCGACGTTCTGATACTCATTCCAGATTTCCTTTCAGAGATATCTTGGAAATGCTCCAGATATGGATGCTGTTCTTTTGCTTATTCAAGACTCCTTCTAGATATGGTTCAGATGTGACCCAGGCATGGCGACGTTCTGATACTCATACCAGATTTCCTTTCAGAGATAGCTTGGAAATGCTCCAGATATGGATGCTGTTCTTTTGCTTATTCAAGATTCCTTATAGATATGGTTCAGATGTGACCCAGGCATGGCGACGTTCTGATACTCATTCCATATTTCCTTTCAGAGATAGCTTGGAAATGCGCCAGATATGGATGCTGTTCTTTTGCTTATTCAAAATTCCTTCCTAGATATGGTTCAGATGTGACCCAGGCATGGCGATGTTCTGATACTTATTCCAGATTTCTTCTCAGATATAACTTAGAGATGCTCCGGACACGGAGGCTGTTCTATTGTTTATTCAGAGATCTCCTTCTAGATATGGTTCAGATGTGACCCAGGCATGGCGACGTTCTGATACTCATTCCAGATTTCCTTTCAGAGATAGCTTGGAAATGCTCCAGATATGGATGTTGTTCTTTTGCTTATTCAAGACTCCTTCTAGATATGGTTCGGATGTGACCCAGGCATGGCGATGTTCTGATACTCATTCCAGATTTCCTTTCAGAGATAGCTTGGAAATGCTCCAGATATGGATGTTGTTCTTTTGCTTATTCAAGACTCCTTCTAGATATGGTTCAGATGTGACCCAGGCATGGCGACGTTCTGATACTCATTCCAGATTTCCTTTCAGAGATAGCTTGGAAATGCTCCAGATATGGATGTTGTTCTTTTGCTTATTCAAGACTCCTTCTAGATATGGTTCAGATGTGACCCAGGCATGGCGACGTTCTGATACTCATTCCAGATTTCCTTTCAGAGATAGCTTAGACATGCTCCAGATATGGATGCTGTTTTCTTGCTTATTCAAGACTCTTTCTAAAGATAGTTCAGATGTGACCCAGGCATGGCGACGTTCTGATACTTATTCCAGATTTCCTTTGAGATATAGCTTAGAGATGCTCCAGATCCGGGCGCTATTCTATTGCTTATTCAGATTCAAACTTCTAAAGACAACTTAGAGATGCTCCATCCCGGATGCTATTCTATTGTTCAGTGCAGATACGATCCAGATTCGGATGAAATTCTGTTAGTCATGCAGTATGGATATACCCCAGACCCGGCGGTCATTCTACTACTCATTCATACGTCAGCAATTAGATATAGACTAGATATTCCCCAGACACGGAAGCTATTCGATTTCTTATTCAGATTCAACTATCCATTACAGTTCCAAATGGCATCTATAAGCCCATTCCCGACAAGGTTCTGTCACACTTCCAGATGGCATCTATAAGCCCATCCTCCTACCCATCATCTCTCCAAATGGCATCTGTAAGCCCATTCCCGACATCACACTGTTGATACTCTACTATGTGAGTGCAAATTTCTGGGCACTCTAGTGTTCAATCATCTTCCACCCTCGGATCACGAAAGGCACACAAGCCAATCTACATCCTCAGGTCTAAGAAGATTGAACATGGGCAACTATTGTACCCCAAAATTTTCCCTCCCATATTCTTCAAAAGTTTTGCCAAGCATCACCTCAAATGGTTCAAGGCTACTCCAAGGATTGCACAGTCAACCATCCTCCTAAGCCAGTGAAAATTAAGGTTTTGGTTCCTTCAAGGAAGTTGAGGTTTTCGATGGTCCAATCAAGTCCCACATGCCTATAAACATTGTCAAGCACCTACATGTCAAGTTTCAAGGCTCACAAGGTCAAGTTGCACAGTAAAAAACCCTAATTGCTTCACAATCAACTGCAGAGGCAAAATGGTCATTTGGCAGTCAAAAGTCAAAATTTTTGGTCAACATCTTATTTTGAAGCCACAATCATAATTTGGTCAAATCTTGATCATGATTCCTCAAGCATGGCTCAAAAATCATCAAGGTGTCAAAAGTTTCTATTTTTGGACAGTTGAAAAGTCAACTGTACCTTGACCAAGGCATAACTTATTCATGGTTCATCAGAAAAATCCCATCCAATGCTCATTTTGAAGGGGAAGACATTTCCTACAACTCATCTTCACATTCCAAGTCCAAGAAATGCTCTCACAAAAAGTTATCAATTTCAACATTATAGGTCATTTTCAAAAGTCAACAAAAAGGCACTTTAAGTCAAAGACCATAACTTGATATTGGTAAATCAAAATGACATGGGACCAAAGGCATTGGTTAGAGGACTTCAAGACCTTTCCAAAATGTCAAAGAACATGTTCATAGCTTCAAAATTGAGCAAGATATGCATTGGAGAAGTTGGGAAATTTTTGTGAAAGGGCCAAAGTCAATTATCCTTGAAACTTCATTTTTGACAAAAGGGGCCCACTTTTTCCACTTGATTCAGCTTTGCCATACCTCCCACGTGTCCCATGTTTTATTTCAAGAATAAAAATTAATTTTTCTATTTTTGTTTAATTTTATTTGATTTAATTCATTTTAAATCTTTAAAATTCAAATAAAAATCAAGAAAATTAATGGGAGGATATTTTGTGGTTTGAATAGCTTTGATACACCATAAAACATATACCAAATTCGTTCAAGACCTATTTCAAGCAAAAAAATTCAAATTTGGAGCAAATATGGCAAGTTATTTCAATGGTGATTATGGAGAAAATCAAAACTTCATTGCAAGGCTTAAAATCTCCTTAATGTGACTGATTCTCATCCAAGCCTATATATACAAGCCTTGCAAGCCTCATTCAGAACCTAGAAAAAAAGGAGAGTGTGCACAAACGGCCAGAGGAAAAGTTCAAAATTTGTACAAAAAAGTGAGAGATCTAAAGCGGTGTTGCAAACATTTTCAGATCAAAGCAAACACGTGGCTTTCTTCCTTGCCACTCCCTGAAGCCAAAGCAACCACAAACGCGTCCTAAGGTCCACTACCAAGCGCTGTAAGTTGTCTCAAACTCACCCCTGTACACGAAATCATGTTTCTCCATTCTTGCACTTTTTCTGGAAAATAATAGCATATTCATACTCCATGCCTAATTTCCAATGTAACTGCTATATTCAATTTCATTTTTAGGCTTCGTATAACAATACCCGTGCCTAGGGTTCGCTGGTTTTGTTTTTAGGTATTTTGTCTACAGATGAAATTGGGACAAACCTTAAGCATAGACGTGATCAGGAGACATGGACGATCACAACCATGGGCTTAGATGGAATTTTTGACGCCTAAGGATGATTTTGAGTAAAACCTCCAAAATCCGGCCTTCACCTCCTTGGTTTAGCATTTCTTTTCTTATTTTCTTTCCTTTTATTAATTATTATTATTATTTAGTTAGTTCACAAATAATTATTTTCATAAATTCAGAAAAAAACAAAAAAAAATGTAATTATTATTATTATTATTAATTTCACTTTAGTAATTATTTTTGTAAATAAAATACTAACAAATTAATTAGTTTAATTAGTTAATTTTAACCTTTTTTCACAATAAATAAAAACAAATTTAGACTTAGGCTTTTTCTTTTGACATTTTTAATTCTTTTTTTATTTTATTTCATAAAAACATAAAAAAGGTCAAAAAATATTTTCTTATAGTTAAAATAATTAATTAGTTTTCAATTTCATTTAATTACCAAAAAAAAGACAAAAAAATTAATTCCCTTTTCTTTATTCGCGCGTATTTAATTTGTTCGATTATTATGTAATTGCTCCGGATATGTAATAGTAAATAGGACCTTTTTACTGTTTTTTTACTTTCCGTACTTTTATTCAAATCGGGTCTTGGTTTAATTTGGCGATGTAGACCCGCGCCTTGTAATAGCGTAGGACCTTTATTTTTTTCCGCCTTTTAATTTCCGCACCCTTTAAACTGCTAATCACATGAAAGAATGAATGCCCAAATAAAATCAAAGCGTAGCTCACCCAATACATGACAAGACAAATAATAACTGAAAATGACTCACAATTCACACACCACTCCTAGAGTACGCCTCACTGTTGCCTTGCCCCTCGAAACATGGTCGTCGAGTATAGGACGTTATAGTAAGTCCTTATGTCCATGAACAGGGCAAAAGTCAACTGTGTCCCAAATACAGTCAAACTTTAAGATTTTTTGTCAACATTCTAATTTTTAAGTATAATTCATCATTTTATCAAGGGTTGATCAAGATTCATCCAGGATTGCTCAAGATTCATCAAGATTCAAAACTTGCTAAATTAGGGTTTTGTAGGAAAAGTCAACTCAACTTTGACCAAGCATAACTTTCTAATACTTTATGAGAAATGAACCATCCAAAGTTCATTTTGAATAGGATGCAATTTCCTACACTCCATCTTCACACCCCAAGATCAATAAATGCTCTGAGAAAAAGTTACAAATTTGGACATTATAGGTCATTTTTGAAAGTCAACAAAAACACCTTTTTTTGCCAAAGCTTATAACTTCAGCATGGAATATCAAAATGAGATGAGACCAAAAGGGTTGGTTAGAGGACATCACAAGGTTTCTAAAAAGTCCAAGAAAACATCCAAAAGTTCAAAATTGAGGAAGTTATGCATTGTTGAAGTTGGGCATTTTTCCAAAATTGCCAAAAGTTAACTATCCTCAAAACTCCAATTTTTGACAAAAGGACCCACTTTTTTCCACTTGATTTGGTCTTGTCACACCACACACGTGTCCTATCTTCAATTTCATGACCAATTATTAATTTTTCTATTTTATTTGATTTTTATTGATTTAATTCATTTTTAATCAATTTAAATCAAAATAAAATCCAAATCTTAATATCTTAATATCTCTTTGATCATTACAGCTTTCAATTATCATGATACACATAATCAAATTCGTGCCAAGGCATATTGTGAACCTTAATCTTGGATTTGGCATAATTTTGGAAGCTTTGTTAATGGAGATCATATCATATCTTGAATCTTCAACGCACAAGGATTGGAAGCCCAAGATTTAACCTAATGCATTCCTTATTACTCACAGAAGCTAGACACAAAAAACACGACCAAAAAGCTGCCCAAATCACAAAACCAAACTTGAAAAAAATCTTGAAAAGCTTGAATCTGAAATCGATATTAGAGGTGAATTCAAAGAGAAAACTCAACGCTATCTTCTTGCTAGCCATTCACTGAAGCTAAAGCAACCACTCACGAGCCCTGAATCACCTCCAAACGCACTGTAAGTCGCTTGAAACTCCGCCCTGTACATGTAATCGTAACCTTGGATTCTTGCATCTTTTTGACAAAACGTTGGTATATTCATGACTCTTGTGTGATTTCTAAGCATTCTGCAATATTTGATTTCGTTTTTATGGCCTGTAACATAACACCCGAACCTAGGGTTTCCATTCCTTGGTTTTAGGCGTTTGCTGTACAGGAAAAATTGGGACAAATAATTAGTATAGAGATGCTCAGGAAGGAGAGACGAAGCAAACCATGGCTTTGGATTTCATTTATATAGCCTAGGATTAATTTTAGGACGAACCTAGGGATTTTGCTGCGGATAAAAATCCGCAGGTAAGAAAACCAGGTTTTGTTGAAGAAGACGGAGACGTGGCTCGTCTTCATTGGCCCATTCATATATTGGCGCGAGTTTTTTTTTAATTCCAGCATATTGATTGTGTTTCATATATAATGTTCATTACCTATTCCACTAACAACTAAGTACATTGGCTCAGCTGGCAAGCGCGTTAGTTCCAAATCCCATGGGACCTGGGTTCGAATCCCAGGTCCCCCAAAAACTTTGTGTCATTTTATTTCAGGTATTCCAGTATGCATTTAAGCGCGTAGGCCCATCATGCTCCCTCAGATCCCAAGCGCCAGGTGGCCTTCAGGCCAAATCTGATGGTCACAAGATGACGTCCACCACACACACTAGTCAACGTGTCACATGGAAGCAGGAAAAGTCATACAGGCTTGAACGTAAATGGGCCAAACAATTACTATCGAACACCCTGATCCAGGCCCAACACCCCCTTTTTTTTGGTTATTTCTTTTTCTCTTCATTACATTTATTTATTTTGTTAACTATTATTATTATTATTTAAAACTAACCAATTGACATTTTTCTTAATAAAATCAGAAAACACAAAAATATTATTTTTATTAATTTCATTATTTTATTTTTGTAAATAAATACTAATGTAATTAATTTAGTTTTAAATAGGTTTAACTTTTATCATTTTTGCAATAAATTAAAATTAATTTAGAATATTAGGTTTTAATAACTTTGACCAATTTTATTTTGTTTCCTTAATTATTCAAAAATCCAAAAATATTTCTTTTAATTAATTAATTTAATCATTAACTTAGATCTTATTTTCTTTTAATTCAAAAATAACAAAAATCTTTTCTTTAATAAAAAAAGGGTCAAAACCCTAAAAACTTGCCCGATTTAATTTCTTGCATGCGTATCGTTTTATCCAATATTGTAATTGATTCTGGTATGTAATAGCTTTTAATTAGGACTTTAATTATTTATCGCTTTATTTTACTTTCCGCAATTTAAATTAAATGGTTTGTTTTTGGCGATGTAAATACCCGACGCCTTGTAATAGTTTAGATTTAATTTCCGCAATTTAATTCCTGCAAATTATTAACTGTTAGATGTTTGATAATAGGGAATGCATGACAAGATCAAATCTTTAACCTAAAATCAACGTAGCTCACCCATGACATGTACAAAGATAAATTAACCGAAACAATACACTCGCACATGCGCACTCTTAGGGTACACCTCACTTGGTTTCCTTCGAACGTGGTCATTGAGTATAGGAAGTTTTAGAGGTCGCCCTCTTGTCCAAAGATCATAGTTGCCTCGAAACGGTTGCCTCGGATAAAATGATCTAAGACATTAGGGTTACCGCTAAGGCGTCCTAACATTGCTTTAGTGACCACATGTCCCTTAATCGAATTGACCCGAAAACTCCAACGACGGTGCTACCTACTCATCAATAGTGGGCTAGAATTGTCTAAAGGACATTTGTACAGATTAATTCCTTTTTCGAGTAGGTAGATGGTTCTTAAGTACTTGCTCATTCTAAAACAAAATAAAACTTTTCGCACTTACACTCCTTTCAAACAAAAACTCTTTTCAAACCGACAAACACAAAGAAAAGCAAAATTTGAAAACAAAATGAGCAAGTACCTAAGAGCCCGTGGATAACCACGGATAAAAAGGGTGCTAACACCTTCCCTTTCTATAATCTACCCCCCGGACCCGAGAAACATCTCGAAAGAGGAATTTTTCTGTGCTTTTTTTCTTTCCTTGTTAGATAAAATAAAAGATGGTGGCGACTCTTGCTTACCGCGACATTTTGCAAAAACAAACGTAAAACGCGAACCAGCATTCCAAAACGGTCAGTTCTCTTTTCCACCGTATCACAGAACTGGTGACTCTGCTGGGGATATTTTTATAAGTGAGGTGTACCTTAGGATTAGATCACTGTTGTTTTCAATTGTATGCTTTGTATGCTTTAGTTTTGTGGGCTTGTATCGGAGTTTCTATAGATCCTAACCCGGATCTGGGGGCACCCTTTTAGGTAAGTAGCAATAAACTGTGAGGGAATTGTCCGGCGTAGACCGACACGGTTGAAGCAGTAGCTATGTTGGTGTGGCACTTTAGTCTGTACCGATATCCCTTGTGTTGGAAAGAGGAGAATATGGGTCTTCTAAGGGGTCATTAAGCACCAACTGACCTTAGAACCTTAAATTGACCAACTTGGCCATAGAACAGTAGCAATATGCTACACTCATTGAGACTAAACTCTCGCGATGATTCCGGCCACAAGAAAAGGTTGCTAAACTGGAATTATGACCGATTGAGGGTAGTCAGTGATATTGAGATCCTTTAGAACCCGATTACTATTTTTAGGACAGGTTTAAACCAACTGAACTGAAAGAGGGTAGTACCTAAGCTCCTTGCCAACCTGAAATCTAAGGGCTCTTCAGTGTGACTTGTGTGCCTTTACCATGTTTGCTATTTGTGGATACTTGTGGTGTGCTTATTATCATGACATCATGACATCATAACATTGCATACATCTTGCATAAGGACTAACCTATTTCAAAGACAGGAGGGATTCATCTTTGTTCTGTTTTGTAGGTCATCATGATGCCCATGCGTAAGAATACCATCCGGATCAACTTTGTCCAAGTCCCTACCTTGCTTAAAGAGTTGGTTGCCAAGATGCCTGACATTACTTCCTTCATCAGGAGGCATGGTTCTCTTCTCAGTTTGGTCACCTCCAAATTGGACGAGCAGATGATGAGTGTCTTGGTCCAATTCTATGATCCGATGTACCATTGTTTTACTTTCCAGGACTTCCAGATGGTTCCTACCCTAGAAGAGTTCTCTGAGCTGCTCGGTATCTCTGTTCTGGAGCAGACCCCATTTACTGGTTGGGAGAAGACCCTTAGGCCCGAAGAGATTGCTGCAGCCCTTCATTTGACCAAAGAGGAGGTAATGACTAATTGGGAGACTAGGAGTGGAGCAAAGGGATTTCTGACTAAGTTCTTGGTTGGTAAGGCTAACTATTTCTGGGATAGTCTAGACTTCAAGGCCTTTGAGGATATTCTGGCTCTTTTGATATACGGTTTGGTATTGTTTCCGAATCCTGACACTTTTGTGGATATTAATGCGATAAAGATCTTCATCTCTCAGAACCCTGTGCCCACTCTCTTGGGTGATATTCTTCATCAGCTCTATGCTCGTACTGCCCAAAAGCGGGGAACCTTGATGTGTTATTCTCCCTTATTGTCGAGGTGGTTTATTTTGCACCTCCCAAAGTCAGTACTGAAGAATAAAGAAGGAATGGGTTGGGCTTATAGGGTGATGTCTCTTTCTCATAATGACATTATCTGGACTCTCAAAGGTATGGATGAGGTGACTATCATTGATCGCTGTGGAGAGTACCCTAATGTTCCATTGATAGGAACCCATGGAGGAATTTCTTACAACCCATGCTTAGCTCTCCGTCAGTTTGGAAGAGCCAGAAGAGAAGGACCTCATGAGATGTTAATGCCTCATATCATCTTTGATTTCCAAGGGGATAGCGACGAGCAACATCGTAGATTCATAAGGGCTTGGGATAGAGTGCACCAATCTGATCCACATGAGTTGGGCCCAAAGACTTCTCTGCCAACGGAGCCATATCTCAGATGGGTCCGTATCCGCGCCCAAAAGCTAGGTATGCCATATGAAGCTGTCCGGCCTGTCACTCTTGAAGTTGCTAATGAAGAAGGGGTTCTTCCAACCATTCTCCATCCTTATATGCCCACTGACATTGGGGCACTAAAGAGATCTTGGATGCAACTGCGGGAAGAATAGGATTCTTATCGGGAGAAGTTCAACGAGCAAGAGCAAAAGATCCAGAAGCTGACTAGGCAATTGGAGAACGAGCGGATCCTGAATGACTATGTCCGCACTGATAAGAAGAGACCATGGGAACATTGATGGGCCTTTGATGATTTCCTTTCCAGTTTTTGTTTACTTTTCAGTATTTCCATTCTTGTAACGCCTTAAGGGCAATTTGTTGAACAATTTGAATTACAAAGTTATCTAATAAAGTGTGTTTCCTTTCTTGTTTACAAATTTGAATCTCAATTGTCTTTGAAATCATAAATCATACGCATTTCATCCCATGCACTTCATAGACAAGTACCCTTTACAGGTCTCTTATCTTCTTCGCTGTTTATTTCAGCGCTCATCATGTCTATTGAACCTTCAACTGAGCAAGCCATCAAGGCCCTCCAGGCCCAGAATGCCCAATTTCAAGAGTTGTTCATGAGCCTAGCCAAGGGTCAGCAAGACCTGAAGACCCTGATTCTGAAGGAGAAGAAGAAGAAAAAGAAGAGGACAGTCCTGTTCAACACTGGTCCTAGGTTTGGAAACAGGCTGCAGGATGAAGTTGATCTAACCACCTCATCTGGAGGGAAAGTTAGTCCACAAGAAAGGAGGGCTCCTAGCCTTGTGGTCTCCGATAACGAGACGGACTATGATGAAAAACAGTATCCTCTTGCCGAGGATAGATACAAGCAACTAGAAGACTGGTTGAGTGCTATGGAGGTTCAAAAGGTGCCTGGTCTGGACTTCGGTGATCTAGGTCTATCATCTGGGGTAGTCATTCCCCACAAATTCAAGGCACCAGCCTTTGCTAAGTATGACGGAGTTTCTTGTCCGAAGCTGCACCTCCGGTCATATGTGAGGAAGATTCAACCATACACAACTGATAAGAACTTATGGATCCACTTCTTCCAAGACAGTCTCTCAGGGACTCAGCTTGAGTGGTTCTATCAGTTGGACGGAGCCAGTATCCGCAGTTGGGAAGATTTGGCTACTGCATTCTACAGGAAGTATCAGTACAACTCCGACCTCACTCCTACGCGTACCCAACTCCAGGGTATGTCAATGGGAATGAATGAAGGATTCAAATATTATGCTCAAAAGTGGAGAGACCTCGCCGGAAGGGTACAACCACCCTTAGCTGATCGGGAACTTGTTGACATGTTTTTGGGGACCCTGTCTGGTCCATTCTTCAACCATCTGATTGGAAGTTCTTCATCTGGTTTTACAGAGCTTATTTTGACTGGTGAGAGGATTGAGGCTGGTATTAAGGCTGGGAAGATAAGAATGGTGCCTCATCAAGCACCGAGAAGAAGCTGTTTAAGAAAGAGTCCAGTGCTGTCTACAGTTCGAGGAGACAAAATAGACCTGAACACCACCAAGCTGTCAATGCGGTTGTTATTTCAAAACCTGATGGTGCTCCTCAGCACAACAATCAATAGAAGGACGAGAGACCTCGAAGGCAATTCACTCATCTCAGCATGACTTTGTCTCAGATTCTGCCACAATTGCTGAAGACTAATCTGGTGGTTCTAAAGGAAGCCCCGAAGAGTCCAAATACCACACCACCGAGGTATAACCCTAATGCCCGCTGTGCTTTTCACTCTGATAGCTCGGGGCATAATATAGATGATTGTTGGGTTTTGTAGAACAGGGTACAAGACTTGATTGATGCAAAGGAGATCGAGTTCGGAGAATCAGAGAAGCCTAAACAAGAGGCAGGGGTGAATGCTATTAGGGATGACGATGATGAAGAGTTTGATATCGACAATTGGATCTACCCGACTGCCAATGGTGGATTAAGCAACTGGACAACGAAGAATTCTATACCCGTTTCTGTGATCACCCAGTAATGAACTCTTTTGTTTTGAATTTGTAATAGACAATGTTTTAAACTTTATGGCCCAATGTCTTACCCGGGGCACCGTGGCTTCATTTGTGAGGGATTTTGTGTGTTATTTTCATATATCATTAATAAAAGCATTGGACGTTTCTTGCATTTCAAATTTTGCGCTCCTTGTTTTTCTTTATTGTAAAACAGCTATTTACACACACTCACATATACAGGTCCACATCCACTCCGGATCTCACTGGTAACGACTCTGCTACTAGCGGTTATGACTTCGAAAATCCGATCAACTTAGCCGAAGATGAAGGTGAAGATAATTGCAAAGTGCCTGGTGAACTTGCAAGACTGTTACTTCAAGAAGAGAGGGCCATTCAGCCACATGAAGAGCCAGTAGAAACAATGAATCTGGGTACTGAGACAGATAAGAAAGAAGTCAAGGTTGGTGCCAATCTGAAGCTTAGTGTGAAGCAACGATTGATTCAGATGTTGCGTGACTACGTTGAGATCTTCGCCTGGTCTTACAAATATATGCCTGGTTTGGATACTGATATTGTGGTTCATCGTCTACCTACCAAGGAAGACTGTCCTCCAGTAAAACAGAAGGTTCGCCGTATGCGCCCAGAGATATCTGAGAAAATCAAGGCTGAAGTTATGAAACAATTTGACGCCGGTTTTCTAGCAGTGACTTCTTACCCTCAGTGGGTGGCCAATGTGGTTCCAGTGCCGAAGAAAGATGGTAAGGTCCGAATGTGTGTTGACTACAGGGATTTGAACAGGGAAAGCCCCAAGGATGACTTCCCTCTACCTCATATCGACGTTCTGGTTGACAACACCGCTCAGCACAAGGTCTTCTCCTTCATGGATGGCTTCTCCAGTTATAATCAGATAAAGATGGAGAAGACGACCTTTGTTACTCAGTGTTTACCGTGAAAAATGGTAAACAACCGCTGATCTTCCAAAAGGTTACTTATTTGGTGACTAGCAGGATCGATCAGATTGATCCTAAGACATGGTTGATTTTCTAGAGTTTGACTAATCCTAATGGTGATTAATGCTAGTAAAGTAAATACACTTTAAGTAAATTGCATGAAGAAAAGCTTGATAGAATAAATAAAAGCGTTAAGTAAAAGGCTTCGACGGAGATAAGTAAATGAAAAGCGATAAATTGCTTGAATATAAAAGACTTGATTAATTTAAATGGTGTTTCACACATACATTCTCAATGATTCTTTCTCTCACGCTGGGTACTTGAATCTAAATGAGTGACTTGTATAAAATGATGAACACACGCGAAAACTACGTGAACAAGTAGTATTTATACTAAAACAAATCCTAAGTAACCGCTGGGCAGTTACACTGCTTCGAGAGGACGCCACATGGCACGCTCACAACCTTCGACGCTTCTGTTCTCGGCACGTTGCACTTGGTAACTGCTGGGAACCGTTTTCCCTCCAACAATTCAAATCTCAAACCGTTCGACCTTGGGCATCAGGTACCTTTGTTGAGAGGTTCCTTCGATGTCGAAGACAACAAGATTCCCACTTAAAGGAATTTCTCTAAGTATCTTGTCATTCTTTGATGACCCTTCAACATGATCAGTTGGTCGAAGCCTCCTTATGTAGGAAACTCTTCTGACTCATAATTAATGGTCTATATGATAACAAACAAGGGTGTCGAATTTAGGAGCCAACAAATTCCCCCCCAAGAATGTCTTATTTCGACGCTGAAAAGAAAAAGGCATTCTTTGAGATTCCATTCGACACCTGTCCTTCACTCTCAGCCACAAATTAGTTTGTGTGCTTTTCGTCTCCTACCAACCAACTGACAATCTCAAAAAGTCATCATTTCACTCGTTCCCAAGACGTCACTTCAGTAAGGCATTTAGCACCCACGATGTCTTTTCAAATGTTGTCATCATGACTATTTCCCGAAATCAAGGACGCACACTGCACCGTTTCCGTTCTTCAGAACGGCTACATCACCAAATGAGCGCCACGTGCCCCACTCTTGTCTGAGACATTAAATCACCTTGAGTCTTATGATCTTTCAATCACTATAAATAGCACTAAGTACCCCTTGTTGGACTCTTTACGCTTTCTTTCATCCAAGCCTTAAGTCGAACAAAATTTCCTGTAAGCAAACCTTTGCTTCTTCCTCTCCAAACCCAGAAACCTTTATTCTTCATCCATCTTCATCTCAAACCAAAAAATGGCTTCACATTCTCGTTCTTCCAATGTCCCCAGATCTAGCACTCCCTCTAAAACTACTCAACCGGAAATCTTTTCAACCGCTCCGATAGTTAACTCCATGGGAATGCGAAGGGTTCCTGAACCCATGGGAGATGCTGAGCGTGAAACTTATTCTTCTCAACTGCTGATTCCTGTTGGATATTCTAACCAGGTTTTCGCCATGTCCGGTCCTCTATCTACATGCATTGCTGACCCAACGAAAATCGAGGGTTTCTTCCCCGTGCATGAGGCACTCAAGCCCATTGGGTGCTCCAAGAAGGCGACAGACGATACCGAAGATCCTGCAAAAGAGAAAATAGATCTTCGATTCTTCAACAGGGGGTTAGGGCTTTTAGGTCTAGCCCTAACCTTACACCAGAATACAACGCTTGGCTCAACAACATGAAGAAGTGCCAGGCTTCGATTTGGAAGGGCATGGGGATTTATGACCTAGTCATGCTGTCCAAAACTGGTCTCAACTATTGTCCTGAAATGCTGGTAGCTTCTTTGCTTTTTTGGGATTATACTCATTATACCTTCCACCTGCCTTGTGGAATGGTAACACCCACTCTTTTCGACGTAGCTGCTATTACTGGTCTTCGACCAACTGGGGACTACTTTGACCCAGAGGAAATGTATGAAGACCAGATTGGGTTTTCAGCTACTAAACCCACTTATACCACCTACACCAACCACTACCATGACAAATCGACGGCTGTGGTGACTGATGTGGAGCACATCGCGTTTCTAGCCCTTTGGCTGTCACGCTTCGTGTTCTGCACGAAATCCCTACAGGTGACGAAGAAAATGGTCACCCTTGCTACTCAGCTTCATCACAGTCAAAACATCTGTTTGGCCGAATTAATACTGGCAAACCTGTATGAGTCAATAAGCAGTGGAGCGACTCAATTAAAAATAATAGAAAATAGAGCCAGCTTGCTGCTTGCTGGACCCTTCTGGCTACTTCAACTCTGGCTAAACGCCACTTTTGAGTCTTTTCTACCCCAGAAGACTCAAATAAATGAAAAGGCTCCTGAGATAGCCAGAAGGCGTGTCGAAGGCACCAGGCTTGCCTTATTGACTCCCACTGAGGATGGGCTGGAACTCCAAAAGACCTTTGCAAACTTCATTCAGATGTTTGCAGGGAGGAAGGAATTTACCTCGACCATGGCTCCTTTCGCCAGTCGAAAGTTTGGTCCAGGGTGGTTCACCAGGCCCCATCCTAAGTCATCAGAGGATCCTCACCTCGAGGAGCACACAATAATGTGGGAAGCGTTTCTTACTCCAAGGATAATGCCATTGCGCTTCAAGAGTTCAAAGAATCATCTGAGCCTGATTGCTTACCAGCCGAATCTTGTCTCTCGACAGTTTGGCAGGATCCAATCGCTTCCTTCTCCCATTTACCCTAGGAAGAAATCATTGTTGTACTTTTGTAATGACTACTCTGGGGATGCTGCTACTAAGCATATTAGTATGTACGTTGGTCAGACCGTACAATCATTGTTCGACTACCAACTCAACTTCCTCTGTTCACCATCTTTTGAAGACTGGTGGAAGAGATATTACATCGAAGAGTTCTTCGATGAAAAAACAGCCATCAGGGTGGAGGTCCCTCTACAAAACCTCCAGCACAGGTAACAAAAATCTCTCTTGTCTCCTGCTGTGGTTTTAAACATCCTGGTTTTCGATGCTGCGTTTTAAATCAACTCCATTTGGGATTTTCAGGAACCTGCGCCTAAGAAGCGACCTGCATTAACGGTCGAATCTTCGAGTGGCGACGAGGATGAATCTCCCCCTTTTCCTCTCAAACGGAGAAAGCTGAAGAAGGCTGCCCCTGCTCCTGAGCCTCGACCCGCGATAAGAATCAAGGTCACAGGGAATAAACCCAGGCCACCTCCTGTGATCATCGAAGAGCCCACGGAGGAGGAGCTACACGTCTTGCTCAATAAACCCGTTGAGAGTGACAACTCTAGCCCTGGGGCTGAAGTTCCTTTACAGGTAGTGCCTTCGACCACTTTTAACTTAGGTGTCAACGATCACCTTCGATTGTGCATCTCCCTAAATCAGAATATTTTTCCTTTTCTATTTTCAGGAGACCGCTGGAACTTCAACACCAACTGGGCATCCTGTCGAAGGTTCTGATTCCTTTGTAAACAGCGCAGGGGAACCCATTCACCATCCTTCTTCTTTCGTCAGTTCTGCTAACGAAGTAAATCAAACTTCAGAGCCACAAGACTCTGCTGACCATAGCAGACAACGAGAGGAGGAACTGGTGGATAATGAAGTCCTTGCTGAAATAGAGGAGCACCACCAGGAGGAAGCTCAAGTGGTCAATGAGACAGAAGAGAAACTTGATGAAGAGGGTCATGTTGATGCTGACGCTGCTGAACATACTCAGCCCTAAGCCACCACTGCTGCAGAAACGATCACCTCGACAAAGCCCAGGTCTAAAGAAGACTTGGCCCTCTTGAAGCAAAATGATCCAATTGGCTACCTGAATGCCATCATTGAGAGCAGGGAAAATTCATCTGACCCTAGCCATGATGCTTCTACTGCATCAGGGAAGTCTACTTTGACTTCTCCTCTCGATGAGGTCTTGAAGAAAGTCAAGGCTCAGTTCTTTAAGAGGGATCTAATGAAGGCTTTGGAGGGGGATCCTACTGCCCAGTCTTGTTTGGGAGCTGTCTTGGGTGCAGTTGATTTGCTTGCTGTTTCTCCAGAGATTTCCAGCTTCATCTTGGAGTTATACTCCATTATTGACCAAGTCTCTGCGGACTATAATCGTTGAAGGGGGTTCAACAACCAACTCGAAACACTGCATGGCAAAAGTTCTTCTGCTTGGACTGAAGTAGCTGAATCGACTTCTCGAATTGCAGAATTTTCGAAACAGAAGACGTCCAAGCAACAGGAAATCGAAGCCATAGATCAGGATAACGCCTCTATAAGGGCGCAGATCGAGGAGTTGGAGGCCAGGTTAAACGCTAACACTAAGCGCAAAGAGGAACTCCTTTCGACCGTTTCGGACGCAGAGAGCCAAGATGAAGTTACTCGAGGCCTAGAGTTCGCTGAAAGGGCCCAAGCCCTAGATGACCAGATTGCCAAACTTTCTCAGGCGAATGCCTTATGTAACAAACGGCTGGAGTTACAGCGAGCCAAATATCTTCGTCTGAAAGCCTCTGTCCCTTTTTAATTTTGCTATGTACCTCATTGACCAATGTACTGTAATTTTTGTAATACAATGCAACCATTTTGGTTAATCAATATATCACTTTCCATTTTGGCTCTTATGGTTAACTTAGTCATTAACTGTTATTTATTTTGATCTCTTGGAGCATAGGTTTATATTTTTTTAAATATTTGCCGTTTACCCTCAAGAGTCTTTTATCTTCGCTTAACTCTTCGACCTCATAAGCTCCACCAGAAAAAATTTGAATAATTCTGAACGGTCCTTTCCACTTGGGTGACCATTTTCCCATGCTTCGATCTCTTCGATCCATGGGGAGAATTACCTTCCAAACTAATTCTCCAGGCAAGAATGCCTTAGGTTTTACTTTCTTATTGTAAGAGTCTTCCACTCTTTTCTTCTGAATTCTCAGTAGGTCGAGAGCTTGTAGTCTTTCTTCGTCTAAATCTACTAGTTTGTCTAACATCATATCCCAATAAACCTCAGAGGGAATATCTTGATGTCTCTGAACCCTTGCTGATTGAAGACAAATTTCTGCTGGCAGTACTGCGTCATGACCGTAAGTTAGCCGATATGGTGTTGTACCTGTGGCTTCTTTTGGGGACGTTCAACAGGCCCACAAAATCTGGTCTAACGTTTTATGCCAATTTTTTGGCTTCTTTCCCACATGCTTTTTTATCAGGCCAATCACTATTTTATTCGCCGCTTCGACTTGACCATTTGCCTGTGCGTAATAAGGTGTTGATGTTAGGAGTCTAAAGCCTGTTTCTTGAGCGAATTCCTGCATCTTTCGACCAGTAAACACCGACCCTTGATCAGTTGTTATAGTCTCAGGGATTCCAAATCGGTAGATAATATTCTTTTGAATAAATTCAATGACATTTTCTTGGTCTGCGTTGACTAAAGGGATAGCTTCGATCCATTTAGTGAAATAATCAATGCCTACCAGTATATACTTCTGGCTCTTTGATGATGCTGATCGAATCTCTCCAATAAGATCCAACGCCCATCCTCTAAAGGGCCAAGGTTTCACTATTGAGTGAAGTTCACTTGCTGGTACATGTTGGATACCAGTATGGACTTGGCATTCTTGGCAACCCTTCGCGAACTCAACACAATCTTTCAAGATAGTGGGCCAATATAGTCCTTGTCGAAACAACAACCATTTCATCTTATGACCTACTTGGTGAGCCCCACATGCTCCAGCATGCGTAGTTGAAAGGGCTATATATGCTTAGGTTTCGCTTAAGCATTTTAATAATACCCCTTCAGGCGTCTTTTTGAACAACTCATTACCCATGAGTACATAACTCAACGCCCTATATTTTATTTTTCGTTCTGTCAAAGCTGCTGGATTTTGTAGATAATCTACAATGGGTTTCCTCCAATCCTGCTCTGACAAATTGTCTATGAATGAAATTTCAAAGTTCCTTTGATCAGTATACCCTAGTCTTGTCGATTCCAAATCTGTTGGAGACAGGCTGGTTGCTTTTATTTTCTCTCGAACTTCGGTTGCTCTTTGTAATCTCGTTTTTGAAATTTTGTACCCAGATGCAATTTGTGCCAAGTCATTGGCTACTTGGTTTTCCAATCTAGGTATGTGTCAAATGTTAACCACTTCAAATTTTTTCAATAAACGATTTGCTATCACAAAGTACATAATAAGATTTTCTCTTATGCATTTATACTCTTTTGTGACTTGCTTGATGACTAAATCTGAGTCTCCCATTATTTCGACTAGAGTTTCCCCCAATTCCAACAATATCTCAAGGCCAGTAATTAGAGCTTCGTACTCAGCCTCATTGTTCGAACAAGTACCTTCTATCTTGTACTTGAATGTTGTTGGAATTTTTTCTGGAGAAATAATTAAGACCCCTACTCCCGTTCCATCTTTATGGATGGAACCATCGAAGTAAAATTTCCAAGGTTCTATCTCCACGTAATTTATATTTTCAACCTGAATTGAGTGGTCGACTATAAAGTCTGCTACCACTTGCCCTTTTACTGCCTTAAGAGGCATAAAGGTCAATGAATACTCAGTTAATGCTAGCGCCCACTTGCCAATTCGGCTGTGCAAGATGGGTTTCGACAACATGTATTTGAAAACATCAAAATGAGACGAAACATACACATCAACTGGTTTTATATATTGTTTGAGCTTTGTACAAGAGAAATAAAGACATAGACATAATTTTTCAACTTCGCTATATCTAGTTTCTGCATCGTTCAAAACTCTGCTAAGGTAATAAATGGGTCTTTCGACTCCATTTTCATCTTCTTGGGCTAACATGCGTCCCAAAGTTTTGTCGGATGCAGCTATGTACAATCTCATACTCCTATTGCTACAAGGAGGCACCAAAATAGGTGGCTTGGTGAGATACCCTTTGATCTTGTCGAAGGCTTCCAATTGCTCTTGCCCCCACTCGAATCCTTCCTTATCTTATTCAATCGAAGTAAGGGTGAGAAGGCTTGAGCTTTTCCACTTAGGTTAGATATAAATCTCCTTAAGAAATTTATCTTGCCCAGCAGAGATTGCAGTTCCTTCTTGTTCGTTGGCGCTTTCGCTTCCAAGATTGCCTTTGTCTTGTTCTGGTTGATTTCGATTCCTTTCTTGTGGACGACGAAGCCCAAGAAATCTCCAGCTTTCACACAAAAAGCACACTTCAAAGGGTTCATTTTCAGACCATGTTCTCTCATTCGTTCAAATGATTGTCGAAGGTGGTCTATATGGTTCTTCCTGGAAACAGATTTTACAACAATATCATCAATATATACTTGCATAAAAGTGTTAATAAAATCATGGAAGATAGAGTTCATCGCTCGCTGATATGTTGCCCCAGCGTTTTTTAGGCCAAAAGGCATCACTACCCATTCGTAAGTGCCTAAAGCCCCGGGGCATCGAAAAGCTGTTTTCGACACATCTTCTTCAACAATGAAAATTTGATTGTACCCTGAGTAACCGTCGAGCATGCTCAGGTACTCATGGCCAGCGGCAGAATCGACTAGCATTTCTGCCACAGGCATAGGCTATTCATCTTTGGGTGTTGCAGCATTCAAATCTCTGAAATCTATGCACACCCTCAACGTACCATTTTTCTTAATTACTGGCACAATGTTTGCAATCCATTCGACATACCTCGTAGCTCGTATGAATTTGCACTTCAGCAGTCTTTCGACTTCCGTTTTGATCTTCAACAGTATTTCTGGAGCGAAGCGTCTTGGACATTGCTTGACTGACTTATTTCCAAGTTTGATTGGCAACTGAAGTTCTACCAATCCTCTGTCGAGACCAGTCATCTCGTCGTAATCCCATGTAAAGCATTCCTTGAACTCCTTTAGTAATTGGATCACTTCAACTCTGAGCTCTGGGTCTATTTTGGCGCTGATGTAAGTGGGCTTTTTCTCTAACCCTTCGCCCAAGTTGATTTCTTCTAAAGGATCTTGTGCTAACATTTTGATGTTGTTCGCCAGGGGGTCCTTTTCGAATCCCAAAGGCTCATCGTCATAGATGGCGTCGAGCCTTTGATCCTGTATTCCTTCTGTCATGATATTAGGAGGTTCTGGGTCGAAATCTTTTCCAGGACCTATATCCGGTGGTTCTGGGTCGAAGTCTTTTCCAGGACCTGCAGAAGGTAGCTCTTGGTCATTGGCCTGGGTGGCCATATATTTTACTTCGGCTTCGAGAGCCGCTATCATCCTTGTTTCGGCTACGTAAGCCGAAATTCGCTGTAGTGCTTGTGACTCAGTCATTATCACTGAATTCACTTCCCTAACCAGTTGGCTGGATGTCAGTTAGCCCACTGAAATATATGTGGGACAAGTCTTCTTTGTCCCATTGAAACCCATGATCAGGGTGCAGGTACAAGGAACAAAAAGCATTTGGTGCTGGTGCCATGTCGAAGTCAGGTGCTGGGCATGGCCCAATGTGAGCCAAATTTTTGTCGAAGTCATCTCTCCCTAGGTGATTTATTTCGCCCAAGTAGTAGCTCTGATCTGCCTCTATATTCTCGACAATTCCATCAGGACGCCATAATATTAACCTTTGGTGCATTGATGATGACACTGCTCCAACACCATGTATCCATTCTCAACCCAACAATAGATTGTAATTTGGTTTAGCCAATATGACCATAAACATAGTTGGTCGAAGGATGGATCCTACTTTGAGGTCTAGTTGGATCACACCCATAATGGTCCCTATTCCGCCTTCGTAGTTCGATAGGACCATGTTATGAGGCTTAATGTTTTCATCATTCTTGCCTATTTTTATTAGCATGAAGTGGGGGATTATGTTGATGGTTGCCCCACAGTCCACCAAGATCTTGTTTACAGTGGCTTCTTCGAGTTTTGCCCTTATGAATAAAGGCTTGAGGTGACTTTTCATCGCCTTAGTAGGTGGTTTGAAGAAACCATTTTGCTCTTCAGTGCAGCCATTATCCATGACGAAGTAGCATACTGGCCTATGCTTGGCCATTTCTTGTTCGACTTCCCAGTCGTTCGATTCGACCTCCATCTGGCGGTTGAACTCTCTTGGCAAAACTGAGACTATATTCACCATGATATCTAGGGTGTCATCAGACTCAGAGCCATCTTCGTCACCAACTTCGCCTTGGTTAGGCTGTACCAGTCTATTGGTCACTGGTTCCCTCTCCAAAGGCTTTCTTTGCTTTCGCTGGGGGACATTTGAACTTGACTCTGGCTTTGGTTCATTGATAGCTTCCCTCTCAGCCTTGTGCCTCCTTTGGTATCTTCTCCACTGGGATCGAGACATTGGATTCTTTCCCTTGTAGTTACTTGATACTTGGGTCACTTTGGAGGCAATAACATGAGGTTCTTTCTTGAGTGTCAAAGATGAACCTCTTGGCACTTCGAAGGAATGCCACTTTTCTTCGCTAGGTCTCTTTCGACTCGATGTTTTGAGCCACGTATCAACTGGCACATTGGTTGGAGGCCTGAAAGTTAGTGGCCTCTTTTCCTGATTTGAACCCTTTTGGTAGGTTCTTCTGGGATCATGTCGAACATCAGGACCTTCCCTTCTTTTGTTTGCTGCTCTCACACCTTCGATGTGTTCAGCAGCTTTCTTGTCAAAAATAGAGCTGCATCGAGGACACAACATTACTTCTGATTTTTTCTTCTGGCATCGTTGCAAGAATTCTGCCAGATTTTCGTTTTCCCGAGGGAAAGCCGTTCTGTTTGCTTGCTCTTGCCTAATGGCCTCCTCTGAAACTTTTGATTCAGAGATTTCGACCATGTTAACATTCATGTTGTCTTTAGTAGCAAGAGTCATCTGCTTCATTTGGGCCTCCAGGTCTTCTGTCTGGCCTTGCGCTGCAGCCAAGTAGGAAATGGGTTTAGCTCCAGATTTTGAGGCTCCACCTGTCTCCAATTTTGGGCCTTCAACAGCTCTTTGGACTGCTTCGATTGTCTTTCTAGAAAGATTCCCAGAAAAACTGCCAAAGATTGGCATATTAATATGATCTTTGGTGACTTCGACCATAGTTATCCCTGGCCTTTTCACCTGACTTCTGGAAGCTTCGATCACATTCACCTCTGAAGGTTCAGCATAGTGGGCTTCCGCCTTCAAAGGACTCGAATCCACATTCACGGGGGCCTTATCAGCGAACTTCAGCCTCCCTTCTTCGATAACATTCTGCACGAGATCCCTGAAAAGAAAACATTGAGATATTTTATGGCCCAGAAAGTTATGATATTTATAATAGCCTCTTTTCCTTCTTTGATCAAGAGGAGGCACTTTTACCCCTGGGGGTATTATCATTTGGCCATCTTTTACAAGTAAATCAAAAATTTCATCACATTTCGTAATATCAAAACTGTAAGTCTTTTTAGGGAACCTATCATTGGCCTTTTCAGGACCAGTGGGTTTTTTTCCACTTGAGAGGACTAGTAGTTTGCAAGAGTATGGTGGCCCTTGTTTTAACTCAGCTAAATCGACCTCACTTTCTTCGACGGTTATGGGTTCGTCGAATGTTTCTGGATCTTCATCGTCCATTTCGACATACGCTATCCTTTCTCTTTTATGAGTTTTTGTCGCCCTGGCTTTTTCAGCTTTAAGGCGTTCTACCTGTCAAACCCTATCGGCCAATTGGGCCATGTCTCTCAGGTATTGAGTGTCTAATTTCTTCGTAATGGAGTAATCTAGACCTCCTGCGGCTATTTCGACTAACTCATGCTCTGGCACTTGCGTAAAGCATCTTGCCTTGAGCAATCTAAACCTATTTAGATATTCGTCTATAGGTTCAGTGAATCGCCTCTTTACACTGGCCAACTCTTTCAGGCTTATCTTGGTTTGCCCCATGTAGAATTGCTCATGGAATAATCTCTCCAACTGGGTCCATTGGTGGATCGAATTGGGGGGGAGAGTTGTGAACCAAGTAAACGCATTCTTCGTTAGGGAACTTGGGAAATACTTAATCCTCAGGTTCTCATTGTTTGAAATTTCTCCTGCTTCGATTAAGTATCTTGCCACATGTTCGACAGTGGATTCTGTGGTGTCCCCTGAAAACTTAGTAAACTTAGGGACTTTGCATCTAGGAGGCAAGTCCGTTTGTAACACATATTCCGACAGCGGGGATGTAAAGTTGGGCCTATGGAAGCCCGTATTCATCCCATTTTGCATCATGATTCTTTCAATCATGGCTGTCAAATTATTTTCCAAACCAACATTCTGGTATTGGATCTGCTGAACTACTTCGTCAGCGTTTTGGTTTCTATTAACCATCCTTACTTCCAGGGCTATGACTCTAGGCTCTTCGACCCTGGGTTGTTCCATTCGTACCCTAAGGTTTTCTTCGACAGGCTGCTGGACTTGGTTAATAGTGGTTTCTTCCTCTAGAAGTATACCTTGGTTTCCCCTTATCTGTGCCCTTTGGGGCTGTCGAATAGGTTGGGGTACCCCAAAAAAGTCAGCCAGACGCGACATTTGCGCTGTCATTTGCTGATTCGACTGGGTGGTATTTTGTATTAGAGGATTTAGCACTGTGCTTAAAGTTTGCGCCAACATTTGAACCATGTCGTGGTTGCTTTTGTCCATTTGCTGCCTCAAGACTGCTGTCGAGGCATTCGTAAGGCCATGCATTACTTGGGACATTCCTCCTAAGAGTTGGGTCCTACCCCTGTTCGCCATACCAACCCCAGAGCCTTGGAGTGGCGAAGAGGCGCTCACTAAAGGATCTGAAAAAGTGGACGTAGCATTCGTCAGGCTAGCCAATTTAGAAGTTGGCATGCCATAGAGTGGTTCTCGATTTAAACCGACTGTCGAAAAGCCTGGGGGAACATATGGCCCAGTTCCTTGGTTTCCCCTTGGTGGGGGAGTTCCCAAAGGCATTCTGGGGCCTGTAAATGGAGGTAATGGCCCCGTTTGTGTAACCGTTACTGTTGGCGTTGAACCAGCGGTTACCACTTCACTTACGGTTGGGATAACCGTTGCTCCCACGTTTGTTTGTGGGATTTCTCCATTGTTTGGCGGATTCGCCATCTCTTCACTTCTTCTCCTAGTATTGGTTTCATTGGTGTATATTCTACCACTTCTCAATAACATGCAATACTCTCGAAAAAGGAGGATATTTTATATAAAATGGTTAATCGTAAAAATCAACACAAAGTCCCACCAAGTGTGCCAATTTGTTTACCGTGAAAAATGGTAAACAACCACTGATCTTCCAAAAGGTTACTTATTTGGTGACTAGCAGGATCGATCAGATTGATCCTAAGACATGGTTGATTTTCTAGAGTTTGACTAATCCTAATGGTGATTAATGCCAGTAAAGTAAATACACTTTAAGTAAATTGCATGAAGAAAAGCTTGATAGAATAAATAAAAGCGTTAAGTAAAAGGCTTTGACGGAGATAAGTAAATGAAAAGCGATAAATTGCTTGAATATAAAAGACTTGATTAATTTAAATGGTGTTTCACACATACATTCTCAATGATTCTTTCTCTCACGCTGGGTACTTGAATCTAAATGAGTGACTTGTATAAAATGATGAACACACGCGAAAACTACGTGAACAACTAGTATTTATACTAAAACAAATCCTAAGTAACCGCTGGGCAGTTACACTGCTTGGAGATGACGCCACATGGCACACTCACAACCTTCGGCGCTTCTGTTCTCGGCACGTTGCACTTGGTAACTGCTGGGAACCGTTTTCCCTCCAAGAATTCAAATCTCAAACCGTTCGACCTTGGGCATCAGGTACCTTTGTTGAGAGGTTCCTTCGATGTCGAAGACAACAAGATTCCCACTTAAAGGAATTTCTCTAAGTATCTTGTCATTCTTTGATGACCCTTCGACATGATCAGTTGGTCGAAGCCTCCTTATGTAGGAAACTCTTCTGACTCATAATTAATGGTCTATATGATAACAAACAAGGGTGTCAAATTTAGGAGCCAACACTCAGTGGGGCACCTTTTGCTACAAAGTCATGCCTTTTGGGTTGAAGAATGCTGGGGCAACATATCAGCGTGCCATGATTGCTTTGTTTCATGACATGATCCATCATGAGATTGAAGTATACGTCGACGATATGATTGCAAGGTCCCAGACTGAGGAAGAACACCTTGACCATCTGCAGAAGCTGTTTGACAGATTGAAATTGTACAAGCTGAGTTTGAACCTGAACAAGTGCACCTTCAAGGTGAGGTTTGGTAAGCTACTGGGTTTCGTCGTAAGCGACAAAGGTATTCAAGTGGATCCAGCGAAAGTGAAAGCCATACAGGATATGCCAGCTCCCAGAACAGAGAAAGAAGTCAGAGGCTTTCTGGGACGTCTGAATTACATTGCCCGATTCATCTCGCACTTAACTGCTACTTGTGAGCCAATCTTCAAGCTGCTGAAGAAAGATCAAGTAGTACATTGGAACGACGAATGTCAGGCCGCTTTCGAAAGGATCAAAGAGTATCTCCAAGAGCCACATATCCTGATGCCACCAGTTGAAGGGAGACCTCTGATTTTATACTTGACAGTACTCGACAACTCAATGGGGTGTGTGCTGGGGCAGCATGACGAGTCTGGCCGAAAAGAGCATGCTATTTATTACCTTAGCAAAAAGTTTACCGACTGTGAGACCCAATACTCACTGCTCGAGAAAACTTGCTGCGCTTTGGCATGGGCTGCTCGTCGATTGAGACAGTATATGTTGACTCACACCACTTTATTGATATCAAAGATGGATCCCATCAAGTATATCTTTGAAAAGCCTGCCTTGTCCGGAAGAATAGCGAGATGGCAGATGATCTTGACTGAGTATGACATCCAGTACACAACTCAAAAGGCAATCAAGGGAAGTGTATTGGCAGACCATTTGGCACATCAGGCAGTGGATGATTACCAGTCTATGAACTTTGAATTTCCGGACGAGAATATCATGTTGGTAACTGATTGTGAGACACCAGGACCGGATGAAGGACCTGAGGAGGGATCCCGATGGTCTATGTACTTTGATGGAGCTTCGAACGCTTTGGGTAATGGCATTGGCGCCGTGATCATATCTCCTAAAGGCTCTCATACTCCGTTCACCGCCCGACTATGTTTCAACTGCACCAACAATATGGCGGAGTATGAAGCGTGCATCATGGGTCTTCAAGCAACAATTGACCTAAGGATTAAGTTCTTGAGTGTCTTCGGAGATTCCGCTCTCGTGATTAGTCAGATCAAAGGAGAATGGGATACGAAACATCCAAATCTTATCCCTTATAAGGAGTATGTGTTGACATTGCTTCCCCACTTTGAGGAGATAGCCTTTGAACACTTCCCTAGAGAGGAGAATCAATTTGCGGACGCGCTGGCTACGATGTCTTCTATGTTAAAGGTCAATTGGGACAACGAAGCTCCCCAGATTATCATTGAAAGACTGGACGAACCTGCACATTGCTGTGATATTGAGACTGAGGAGGCAGCAGATAAACCCTGGTTTCATAAGGTAAAGAGGTATCTTGAAGCTCAAGAATACCCTGAGGGGGCATCTGTTAATGACAAGAAGTTTCTGAGGAGGTTTGCAGCAAAGTTCTTCATCAGCAATAACGTACTTTACAAGCGAAACCATGATTCGACCTTACTGCATTGTGTGGATAAGAATGAAGCAGAAAGGATCATGGCAGAGCTGCATGAAGGTACTTTCGGGACTCATTCCAGTGGACATACCATGGCAAAGAAAATCCTCCGGGAAGGATATTACTGGTCCACAATGGAAGCCGACTGTTATCAGCATTCTCGGACATGTCACAAGTGTCAGGTCTATGCTGATAAGATGCACATACCTCTAGTTCCTCTGAACGTCTTAACAACTCCTTAGCCTTTTGCAATGTGGGGCATTGATATGATCGTTAAGATCATACCTACGACATCTAATGGGCATCGTTTCATCTTGGTAGCAATTGATTACTTTACAAAGTGGGTTGAAGCAGCTTCCTTTGCCACTGTAACCAAGAACGTCGTGGCACGATTCATTCGGCATAATCTGATCTGTCGATATGGTGTACCGGAGAGGATCATTACGGACAATGGTACCAATCTCAACAACAGGATGATCACTGAGCTCTGCGAGCAGTTCAAGATACAGCATCACAACTCTTCTCCCTACCGGCCGAAGATGAATGGGGCTGTAGAAGCGGCTAATAAGAACATTAAGAAGATCATGCAGAAGATGACAATGACTTACAAAGACTGGAACGAGATGTTACCATTTGCTCTTCATGGTTACTGTTGTACCCCAAAATTTTCCCTCCCATATTCCTCAAGATTTGTCAAGATTAATCTTCAAATGGTTCAAGTTTACTCAAGGGCTATACAGTCAAACCACCTCCTAAGCCAGCTGAAATTAGGGTTTTGGTTCTCTCATGGAATTTGAGGTTTTCAATGGTCCAATCAAGTCTCATAGGCCTATACACATTCTCAAGCACCTACATGCCAAGTTTCAAGATTCACAATGCCAGTTTGCACAGTCAAAAGCTCCATTTGACCCACAGTCAACTGCAAGGGCAAAATGGTCATTTTACAGTCAAAATTCAGAATTTTTGGTCAACATCTTATTTTGAGTCCACAATCATCATTTGATCAAGTCTTGATCATGATTCCATAAGGATAACTCAAAAATCATCAAGATGCCAAAAGTTACTATTTTTGGACAGTAGAAAAGTCAACTGTATCTTGACCAGGGCATAACTTTTTCATGGTTCATCAGAAAAATACCATCCAATGCTCATTTTGAAGGGGATGACATTTCCTACAATTCATATTCACACTCCAAGTTCAAGAAATGCTCTCATAAAAAGTTATCAATTTCTACATTATAGGTCAAATTCAAAAGTCAACAAAAGTACACTTTAAGTCAAAGACCATAACTTGAGATTGGTAAATCCAAATGACATGGGACAAAAGGCATTGGTTAGAGGACTTCAAGACCTTTCTAAAATATCAAAGAACATGTTCATATGATCAAAATTGAGCAAGATATGCATTGGAGAAGTTGGGAAAGTTTTATGAATTTGCAAAAGTCAACTTTGCTCAAAACACCTCATTTTTGCTAATGGGCCTCAAATTTCTTCTTGAAACTTTATCCAAGGCCTATGCACGACCCATCAAGCTTATTTGAATTTATTTTCTTATTTTTATTAATTAATTGGATTTTTAATTGATTTTAATTCATTTAATTAATTTAAATTGTAGGAAATACAAAGATTTGATTTTTCAATCTTTTTGTGAAGCCAATGGGGTCAAGATATGCTGGCAATTTCGTGCACAAATCAAATATGCAAAAATCTCCAAGTTTGGCAACTTTTTCCAATCATGAAGATTCAAAAATATATGATTTTCAATCAAATATTTAATCATCATTCCAATGGATTTTTGCTCAAAGATTTGACCTAAATTCAGTCCTCTATAAATACACAAGTGAACCCTAATCATGCACACGTGAAAGCACTGCAGACAAAGCCATAGCAATATTGAAAAAAACTCAAGAAACTTGAAAACTGATTTCCATATTCTAGCACGATTCAAAGGCTTTTGTGAATTCTAACACATTGCAGGGAGTGTGAGGAACGTGTAGCAATCAAAATCAAGCGTTAAAGCTCAAGAAATCCTCAAGAACAGTCTCACGGTTTGACATTTTTTCTCATAATCGTAACTCATGATTCATAAGCATTTGACATGATTTCTTGTTTGTTTTGTGTTGCTAGAGATCATATGAAGCTATTGGCATAGTTTAATTGGATTAAAACGCACAGAATCAAAAGATGCCATTGATGAATTTTAGGGTTCATAACCTTTCAAATTAGGGCTTTGCGGTACAGGAAAAATTAAGCCTTGAGAGACCCATGACTGAAATCGTGAGAACCAGACAAACACATTGGACTATTCGCGAAATATTTATGTTAAGCACAACCCTAATCGCTATTATTGGTCATTGCAGTTTGTGGGGGTTAAAAACCCCCGCTATCTAACATTGCTTTTGCAGGTTCAGTGAAGAAGACGAGGACGTGTTTGCTTCTGAGTGGTTGATTCAAAAAAGGCGCGTGTTTTTATGGTGTCAGAGCGTATTATTTATTTTCTTAATATAATATTAATTATCCATTCTTATAACAATTGCAGCGTAATGGCGTAGTGGATGGTGCGTTGGCCAATGATCATTGGGACCTGCGTTCGAATCCCAGGTCCCCCAAAAAACATTTATTTCTTTTCTTAACATGTTCTCATGCAGGCTTCTAAGAGTGGTCCATCATGTACCTCACGCTTCAGCATGCCAAGTGGCCACAGTCAAAAATCTAATGGCCAGGAGATGGTGATCATGGTACTCCCTAGTCAACCAACGCCTGGACAATTCAAGAAAGTCAAACAGGCTTGTGTGCAAATGGGCCTGAGAATTGCCAAGGAAACCTCCATAATGGGCCAGCACCCCCCTGGTTTCTTTTTCTTTTTTTCTCTTTATATTTTCTATTTATTTAGTTAATTATTTTATTAATTATTATTATTATATTTATTTAACTAACATAATAAATTATTTTCATAATAAAATTCAGCAAACTAAAAATAAAATATTTGTATTATTATTATTATTATTTATTTCACCCTTTATTATTTTTGTAAATAAATGTAATTAATTAATTTAGTTTAGTTAGGTTAACTTTAAATTTTTTTGCAATAAATAAAATCATGTAGAATTAAGTTTTTTACTAACTTTTAATCATGTTCTCCTATTTTATTTTATTTCCTAAAAACATAAAAAACTTAAAAAATATTTCTTTTATTTAATTAATTAGAATTAGGTTTAATTAAATGCAAAAAGAACCAAAATTCATTCTTTTCTCAAAAAGGGGTCAAAACCCTAAGGACTTTCCCGATTCAATTTCTTTTCGCGCGTATTATTTTTGATCATATTTATGTAATTGCTCCGAGGATGTAATAGCGTAATTAGGACCTTTTTTATCGCTTTTCTTTATTTTCTCGCATTTACTTTTCAAGGGTTTGCTTTTGGCGATGTAAATACCCGACGCCTTGTAATAGCTTAGATTTACTTTCCGCAATTTACTTTCCGCACAACTATTAACTGCTATGCATGACAAGACTTGTTCTCAAATTAAAATCAACCCGTAGCTCACCATAACATGTGCAAAGATGATATAAACTGAAACCTGACACACTCGCACATGCCACTCCTAGGGTACGCCTCACTTGGTTGCCTCGACGTGGTCATTGAGTATAGGGTGTTTTAGAGGTCGCCCTCCTGTCTAAAGATCCAGTTGCCTCGAATCGGTTGCCTCGGATAAAAAGGATCTAAGACATTAGGGTTACCGCTAAGACGTCCTACTATTGCCTTGGTGACCACACATGTCCCTATAATCGAATTGACCTGAAAACTCCAACGACGGTGCTACCTACTTCTCAATAGTGGGATAGTACTGTCTAAAGGACATTTACACAGCTTAATTCCTTTGAGTAGGTAGAGGTTCTTAGATACTTGCTCTTTCAAAATAAAACAACTTTTCGCACTTACACTTTTTCGAACAAAGTTTTCAAACAACACTTCATACACTCTTGAGGACTGATACAAGAGTCAAAACGAAGTTTTCAAACAAACTTTTTTTTCAAAACCCACAAACACAAGAAAAGCAAACATTTTTGAAAACATAGTGAGCAAGTACCTAAGAGCCCGTGGATAACCACAGATAGAAAGGGTGCTAACCCCTTCCCTTTCTATAATCTACCTCCCGAACCGAGAAACATCTCAAAAAGGAATTTTGCTGTGCTTTTGTCCTTTCCTTGTTGGAGAAAATAAAAGACGGTGGCGACTCTTGCTTACCGCGACATTTCGCGAACCAGCATTCCAAAACAATCAGTTCTCATTCCCACTGATCACAGAACTGGCGACTCTGCTGGGGATTTTATATAAGTGAGTTGTACCTTAGGATTAGATCACTCTATGTTTTCAATTGTATGCCTTGATTGCTTTAATATATTGTGGGCTTGTATTGGAGTTTTATGGATCCTAACCCGGATCTGGGGAATACCCTTTTAGGTAGCAATAAACTGTGAGGGACCTGTCCGGCGTAGACCGACACGGGTGAAGCAGTAGCTACGTTGGTGTGACACCTTGGTCTGTACCGATATCCCTTGTGTTGGAACAAGGAGAATATGGGTCTTCTGTGGAGTCGTTAAGCACCAACTGACCTTAGAACCTTAAATTGACCCAACTTGGCCATAGAACAGTAGCAGTATGCTACACTCATTGAGGCTAAACTCTCGCGATGGTTCCGGCCGCAAGAAAAGGTTGCGAAGCTAGAGTTATGACCGATTGAGGGTAGTCAGTGATATTGAGATCCTCTAGAACCCGGTTACTATTTTTAGGACAGGTCTTAACCAACTGAAACTGAAAGAGGGTAGTACCTAAACTTCATGCCGGCCTGAAATCTAAGGGCTCTCTTGTGTGACTTGTGTGCCTTCAAACTTGAACTACTTGCACATTCTTGTTATCTGACAACATGAGTTCCTTGCAGGTTTTGTTTACAGTCCTGATTCATTGCAGGGCTTACTTACACCTCACACTTTTGCATACCTGTACATAACATCATAACATCATGCCATAGCATTTTCCCTAAACCATTTCAAGGATCTCAAGGGTTTGTGATGCAGGTCATGATGAACCAAATGTCTAGCAAGGGGAAAAGGGGATTTATTTTCCTCTAGCCAAGGTTGTCTGGAGATCAAAGCATGATAACTTGAGTCAGGGGCTATGACCCACTCGATATGGTGAGCTTGACTCTTGAAGAAGGACTCTCAGCAACATGAAGTTCCTTCAATCAAGCCGCAAAATTCAGATTCTAACAGTTTCTTGTTTACCCCGCGAGATCCTTGAAAACATTGTATACATATATCATACATATCATTGCATTACAGGTACTGTTACAGGTCTCTCACGTTCTCGCTGTTTATTTCAGCAATGGCTTTCCAACAAGACAACCAGGATCTTCATACTCAAGAGACTCAGTTCAGAGAAATCTTCCTAAATCTATCCAAGGGGCAGGAAGAGTTGAGAACACTCCTCATGGGGACTTTGGTCAGGAACAGTCCTAAAGACGATAAGGACGAACGGCTGAAACGTCTGCAAGCTGAGGTAGATACAATGAGAACCCAGATGCTGGGGCAAATGGCCCTTATCCAAGGCTTAGCTCGGGAGCAAGAAGAATTGAGAACCATGATCGACCAACTTCATCAAGACAAATACAATAGTATGAAGCAAACGGTCAAGGCTGGGGATCAAACTAGTAATCAGCCTCCAAGAAGACAGGAGTTTGGCATGGTGAAGAATGGACCTCTCCAAGTTGCTACTACATCAAGGGTCCAACAACAACCTCACCAAAAACAACAGGTTGATCAGAGTAAGACAAACAGACCCAGGAGGCAATTTACCAAGATCAACATGTCACTGACTCAAGCGCTACAACACATGTTGAAGACAGGGCTGATTATATTAAAGGCTCCTCCCCGGAACCCAAATACTTCCGCTCCTACCTATCATCCCAATGAAAGGTGTGCCTACCATTCTGACAGTCCTGGACATGACACCAACGACTGTTGGAGTTTGAAGAACAAGATCCAAGACTTGATTGATGCCAAGGAGATTAAGTTTGATCACTGATCCTACACCAAATCATTGAGAATGTCTTTTGTTCATTAGAATTTTCAATTTGTAATTTTCTTTTGATTGTTCAAACATTTATTCATGTCAAACTTTATTACTTTATCAATGCATCGCATATGTCTGTTTTGAATTAATCTATTCGTATTCACTATATTCAAATTGCTTTCATTTTTTTGTGATGATCAACTCTCGATTAAAAATCCTAAGCCTTTTGAGGGAGGATGACGAAAACGATACCACGACATTTACAGTATGCTTTTGAACAGACCCTGCTGATGAGGTACATGCATTGTTTCAAATCCTAAACAGTGGAGTTATAAGGAAGATAATCCCTAGTCAACCCCTTTGAGCCAAAGAAGTTGGAGTTTTTCTTTTCACAAAAATTAAAACCCTTAATTATAACCTAGGGCAGGGTAGTTTTCTCAGTTGATCCAGGTGCACAATGAACGACATCAAAGAAGTCCTTCCGAAACAAAAGACGGTGATGGTTCCCTATAATCGTCAAGACAGGCAGTCGTTATCTTTCAAAAACCAAAAGCCCAATAAGTCAAAACCTATGAAGGAGACTTACAAAAAACTGGGGCATCCCGCTGACTGTAATTACAAAAGAAATAGTTCGGGCAAAAAGACAGGGATAATAAAATCGAAAAGAAAGAGGTCCTACTAACCCTCGACAGAAAAGAAATGACTGCCTATTCAAAATAAACTATCAGTATCTGAACCATCACCGGAATATCAGAGCAAAGACTCAAACAAGATCTAATGCACAATTAGCTGAGTTTAGGATTGAAGAACATCACGAAGAACGGGTGGGTACAAATAAATTTTGAGCCTTTATCCTTTGTTTCTTAAACCGTGAACCAGGCCACGTTATAACCCTTAAAAGTCCTAGCTGAAGCATGGGTTAGTTCGAAAGCATACTGTTACAAAAGGTATCCTGACTCCTGTAGGGCTCGTTGTAAAATTTTGAGTTGACATCACATTTTATAAAAATTCACTTGTTTTATTGAAAACTGCATTTTCAAAAAAAAAAAAAACTTCAAGACAGACATAAGCTTTGCATTCTTAAAATAACATTGTTTGCATATGGCTATTTGTTCGAACAGCAGAGAAATTCGCACGACGAATATCTAGTGAACAAAAATCTTTTCAAAGGTCACCTCAAGTGGAAAAACACTTCCAATCAAGGGGCACGACATGATCATTGTCCATCATCTGTGGCAGTTAAGTCAAGATTCAGAGAATCTCTCAAAGATGCCAAATAGCCAGGGGAAAATCTCTTCCTGAGTCACTTGGGGCATTGGACATGAATTCCAGCTACGAATCTTGCATGATCAAACAGCTTCTGGTGGTATGGCAACACAACACTACTGACAGTGACAACCCCCTGCGCTCTGAGAACGTGGACATAGTAAAAAAAAAATATTACGCATAATCAAAGACCCGCTAGGTCGACTGGCCTAGGCAAAAATAAGGGCTTCCCGGCAAACCAAAAGGGTTCGGGCAAAAATAAGGGATGAAAATGAAAAAAAAATTTGTACACCCGACAAGTCGAAAACCTTGAAAGGCGGCTTGGGCAAAAAAGGGTATCCCGATGGACTGAAAACCCGAAAGGGAGGTCCAGGCAAAAGTTAGGGATCAAAGTGTACGACTATGTCTCGTCATCTCGTCACTTGCCTACCAGAAGAAGATTTGTCAATCGGCAGTTATCGAGACCTCCACAGGTACCTTCTCCCACAGAAGCTGGGGCAATAAGAAGTGTCCGAACTGTACAAGCTACTTTGTCCTCCAGGTACCAGGTAGATTCAGCTGAAGAATACGACCAAGATACCTTCACTCCCCGCAGAGTACAAATATCTCTCCCCATCCAAATCCAGAGGTTATCCCCACCAGAGTCTAACTGGGTTATCCTCAGCAAGTTGCAACTGAAAGATCATCCTCGGCGAAGTTCTTTCTATCTCCCAGCGGAGTTCATCATCCAAATCCCCCAATAGAGCTTATCAACAGAATCCCCAGCGGAGTTATTGTTAAAATCTCAGCAAAGCATCTCTTCCCACAGAGTAGTTCCCCGCAGAGTAATCTCTTCACCAGGTTTATCCCCCAACGGAGTCATCTTTTCCTACTGGTTTATTCTTGCAATCATCTTCGTTCATCATCCCTAGCGGAAACGAAGGACTCTATTCTTCAACATCAGCCCAGGATTTAACTTCCCGACATCTGTCAAGGATTTATTTTCCCAGACGAAAATACATAAACATCACATTATCATACATCATGATACATGCATATACGCATCATATCGACATAATCTCATTTATTTTTGAGAACATCATGACATCATGCATTTCATACATCATGATATTGCATACAACTAATGTTTTGCCTTTTCAGGAAAAGGTCAATCAAAAGATGATTACCATTAACTTCTACAGTTCCAGATCAACACCTGTATCTGGCCAGGAAATATCTGTGGACGATTGATTGTAGATCTATACCTGAAACCAGACAGGAAAGTTATCTACATTGAAGAGATTGAAGAGATAGCTTAGAGATGCTCCAGATCCGGATGCTATTCTTTTGCTTAGTCAGAGTTTCTTTTCAGAGATAGCTTAGAGATGCTCCAGATCCGGATGCTATTCTTTTGCTTATTTAGAGTTTCTTTTCAGAGATAGCTTAGAGATGCTCCAGATCCGAATGCTATTCTATTGCTTATTCAGAGTTTCCTTTCAGAGATAGCTTAGAGATGCTCCATATCTGGATGCTATTCTATTGCTTATTCAGAGTTTCCTTTCAGAGATAGCTTAGAGATGCTCCAGATCCGGATGCTATTCTATTGCTTATTCAGAGTTTCTTTTCAGAGATAGATTAGAGATGCTCCAGATCCGGATGCTATTCGTTTGCTTATTGAGAGTTTATTTTCAGAGATAGCTTAGAGATGCTCCAGATCCGGATGCTATTCTATCGCTTATTCAGATTTCCTTTCAGAGATAGCTTAGAGATGCTCCAGATTCAGATGCTATTCTATCGCTTATTTAGATTTCCTTTCAGAGATAGCTTAGAGATGCTCCAGATCCGGATGCTATTCTTTTGCTTATTCAGAGTTTCTTTTCAGAGATAGCTTAGAAATGCTCCAGATCCGGATTCTATTCTTTTGCTTATTCAGAGATAGCTTAGAAATGCTCCAGATTCGGATGCTATTCTATCGCTTATTCAGACTTCCTTTCAAGAGATAGCTTAGAGATGCTCCAGATCCGGATGCTATTCTATTGCTTATTCAGAGTTTCCTTTCAGAGATAGCTTAGAGATGCTCCAGATCCGGATGCTATTCTATTGCTTATTCAGAGTTTCCTTGCAGAGATAGCTTAGAGATGCTCCAGATCCGGATGCTATTCTTTTGCTTATTCAGATTTCCTTTCAGAGATAGCTTAGAGATGCTCCTGACCCGGACGCTATTCTATTGCTTATTCAGATTCAAACTCCTAAAGACAACTTAGAGATGCTCCAGATCCGGATGCTATTCTATTGCTTATTCCAGATTCCTTCCAGAGATAGTTCAGATGCGACCCAGACATAGCGACATTCTGATACTTATTCCAGATTCATTCAAAAGACAGTCCAGATACGATCCAGATTCGGATGTCATTCTGTCACTCATTCAGATACAGTATGGATATACCCCAAACACGGCGGTCATTCTACTACTCGTTCAGATGTCAGCAATTAGACACAGACTAGATATGCTCCAGACACGGAAGCCATTCTATTTCACATTCAGATTCAACTATCAACTTCAAGTGCAAATATACTCCAGATACGGAAGTCATTCTGTCACTTATCCAGATCCCAGTACGGTTCAGATACGATCCAGATTCGGATGTCATTCTGCTACTCATAAAAAGTCCAGATACGATCCAGATTCAGATATCATTCTGTCACTCTCTCAAAAACTCGTCAACAAAGACAAAACTATCTACCAACAATCTCCAGATGGCATCTATAAGCCCATCCCCCGACAAGATTCTGTCACGTCTCCAGATGGCATCTATAAGCCCATCCTCCTATCCATCATCTCTCTAAATGGAATCTGTAAGCCCATTCCCGACATCACATTGCTGATACTACACCACGTGAGTGCAAATTTCTGGGCACTCTAGTGTTCAATCATCTTCCACCTTCGGATCACGAAAGGCACGCAAGCCAATCTACATCCTCAGGTTTAAGAAGATTGAACACGGGCAACTGTTGTACCCCAAAACTTGCCCTCCCATATTCCTCAAGATTTGTCAAGATTAATCTTCAAATGGTTCAAGATTACTCAAGGGCTATACAGTCAAACCACCTCCTAAGCCAACTGAAATTAGGGTTTTGGTTCTCTCATGGAATTTGAGGTTTTCAATGGTCCAATCAAGTCTCATAGGCCTATACACATTCTCAAGCACCTACATGCCAAGTTTTAAGATTCACAATGCCAGTTTGCACAGTCAAAAGCTCCATTTGACCCACAGTCAACTGCAAGGGCAAAATGGTCATTTTACAGTCAAAAGTCAGAATTTTTGGTCAACATCTTATTTTGAGTCCACAATCATAATTTTATCAAGTCTTGATCATGATTCCATAAGGATAACTCAAAAATCATCAAGATGCCAAAAGTTACTATTTTTGGACAGCAGAAAAGTCAACTGTATCTTGACCAGGGCATAACTTTTTCATGGTTCATCAGAAAAATCCCATCCAATGCTCATTTTGAAGGGGATGACATTTCCTACAATTCATCTTCACACTCCAAGTTCAAGAAATGCTCTCATAAAAAGTTATCAATTTCTACATTATAGGTCAAATTCAAAAGTCAACAAAAGTACACTTTAAGTCAAAGACCATAACTTGAGATTGGTAAATCCAAATGACATGGGACAAAAGGCATTGGTTAGAGGACTTCAAGACCTTTCTAAAATATCAAAGAACATGTTCATATGATCAAAATTGAGCAAGATATGCATTGGAGAAGTTGGGAAATTTTTATGAATTTGCAAAAGTCAACTTTGCTCAAAACACCTCATTTTTGCTAATGGGCCTCAAATTTCTTCTTGAAACTTTATCCAAGGCCTATGCACGACCCATCAAGCTTATTTGAATTTATTTTCTTATTTTTATTAATTAATTGGATTTTTAATTGATTTTAATTCATTTAATTAATTTAAATTGTAGGAAATACAAAGATTTGATTTTTCAATCTTTTTGTGAAGCCAATGGGGTCAAGATATGCTGGCAATTTCGTGCACAAATCAAATATGCAAAAATCTCCAAGTTTGGCAACTTTTTCCAATCATGAAGATTCAAAAATATATGATTTTCAATCAAATATTTAATCATCATTCCAATGGATTTTTGCTCAAAGATTTGACCTAAATTCAGTCCTCTATAAATACACAAGTGAACCCTAATCATGCACACGTGAAAGCACTGCAGACAAAGCCATAGCAATATTGAAAAAAACTCAAGAAACTTGAAAACTGATTTCCATATTCTAGCACGATTCAAAGGCTTTTGTGAATTCTAACACATTGCAGGGAGTGTGAGGAACGTGTAGCAATCAAAATCAAGCGTTAAAGCTCAAGAAATCCTCAAGAACAGTCTCACGGTTTGACATTTTTTCTCATAATCGTAACTCATGATTCATAAGCATTTGACATGATTTCTTGTTTGTTTTGTGTTGCTAGAGATCATATGAAGCTATTGGCATAGTTTAATTGGATTAAAACGCACAGAATCAAAAGATGCCATTGATGAATTTTAGGGTTCATAACCTTTCAAATTAGGGCTTTGCGGTACAGGAAAAATTAAGCCTTGAGAGACCCATGACTGAACTCGTGAGAACCAGACGAACACATTGGACTATTCGCGAAATATTTATGTTAAGCACAACCCTAATCGCTATTATTGGTCATTGCAGTTTGTGGGGGTTAAAAACCCCCGCTATCTAACATTGCTTTTGCAGGTTCAGTGAAGAAGACGAGGACGTGTTTGCTTCTGAGTGGTTGATTCAAAAAAGGCGCGTGTTTTTATGGTGTCAGAGCGTATTATTTATTTTCTTAATATAATATTAATTATCCATTCTTATAACAATTGCAGCGTAATGGCGTAGTGGATGGTGCGTTGGCCAATGATCATTGGGACCTGCGTTCGAATCCCAGGTCCCCCAAAAAACATTTATTTCTTTTCTTAACATGTTCTCATGTAGGCTTCTAAGAGGGGTCCATCATGTACCTCACGCTTCAGCATGCCAAGTGGCCACAGTCAAAAATCTAATGGCCAGGAGATGGTGATCATGGTACTCCCTAGTCAACCAACGCCTGGACAATTCAAGAAAGTCAAACAGGCTTGTGTGCAAATGGGCCTGAGAATTGCCAAGGAAACCTCCATAATGGGCCAGCACCCCCCTGGTTTCTTTTTCTTTTTTTCTCTTTATATTTTCTATTTATTTAGTTAATTATTTTATTAATTATTATTATTATATTTATTTAACTAACATAATAAATTATTTTCATAATAAAATTCAACAAACTAAAAATAAAATATTTGTATTATTATTATTATTATTTATTTCACCCTTTATTATTTTTGTAAATAAATGTAATTAATTAATTTAGTTTAGTTAGGTTAACTTTAAATTTTTTTGCAATAAATAAAATCATGTAGAATTAGGTTTTTTACTAACTTTTAATCATGTTCTCCTAATTTATTTTATTTCCTAAAAACATAAAAAACTTAAAAAATATTTCTTTTATTTAATTAATTAGAATTAGGTTTAATTAAATGCAAAAAGGACCAAAATTCATTCTTTTCTCAAAAAGGGGTCAAAACCCTAAGGACTTTCCCGATTCAATTTCTTTTCGCGCGTATTATTTTTGATCATATTTATGTAATTGCTCTGAGGATGTAATAGCGTAATTAAGACCTTTTTATCGTTTTTCTTTATTTTCTCGCATTTACTTTTCAAGGGTTTGCTTTTGGCGATGTAAATACCCGACGCCTTATAATAGCTTAGATTTACTTTCCGCAATTTACTTTCCGCACAACTATTAACTGCTATGCATGACAAGACTTGTTCTCAAATTAAAATCAACCCGTAGCTCACCATAACATGTGCAAAGATAATATAAACTTAAACCTGACACACTCGCACATGCCACTCCTAGGGTACGCCTCACTTGGTTGCCTCGACGTGGTCATTGAGTATAGGGTGTTTTAGAGGTCGCCCTCCTGTCTAAAGATCCAGTTTCCTCGAATCGGTTGCCTCGGATAAAAAGGATCTAAGACATTAGGGTTACCGCTAAGACGTCCTACTATTGCCTTGGTGACCACACATGTCCCTATAATCGAATTGACCCGAAAACTCCAACGACGGTGCTACCTACTTCTCAATAGTGGGATAGTACTGTCTAAAGGACATTTACACAGCTTAATTCCTTTGAGTAGGTAGAGGTTCTTAGATACTTACTCTTTCAAAATAAAACAACTTTTCGCACTTACACTTTTTCGAACAAATTTTTCAAACAACACTTCATACACTCTTGAGGACTGATACAAGAGTCAAAATAAAGTTTTCAAATAAACTTTTTTTTCAAAACCCACAAACACAAGAAAAGCAAACATTTTTGAAAACATAGTGAGCAAGTACCTAAGATCCCATGGATAACCACAGATAGAAAGGGTGCTAACACCTTCCCTTTCTATAATCTACCTCCCGAACCGAGAAACATCTCAAAAAGGAATTTTGCTGTGCTTTTGTCCTTTCCTTGTTGGAGAAAATAAAAGACGGTGGCGACTCTTGCTTACCGCGACATTTCGCGAACCAGCATTCCAAAACAGTCAGTTCTCATTCCCACCGATCACAGGTACCATACCTCAGCACAGACGTCAACAGGAGCAACACCCTATTCCTTGGTTTATGGCATGGAGGCAGTCTTGCCCATTGTAGTTCAGATACCCTCTCTTCGAATCATGAAGGATGCAGGTTTGAGTGAAGATGACTGGATTCAGACCCGACTTGATCAACTGAACCTAATTGACGAAAAGAGACTTACTGCTATTTGTCATGGTCAGACGTATCAAAAACGGATGATCAAGGCATTTAACAAGAAAGTTAGACGACAAGAGTATCAAGTTGGGGACCTGGTAATCAAGCGCATTATTCTACTTCAAGGTGATCCCAGGGGCAAATGGACCCCTACTTACGAAGGGCCATTTGTGGTTAAGAAAATTTTCTCAGGCGGAGCTATGATTCTAACCACCATGGATGGTGACGACCTTCCTCACCCCGTCAATGTAGACATAGTGAAAAGATACTACGCATAATCAAAGACCCGCTAGGTTGACTGGCCCAGGAAAAAATAAGGGCTTCCCGGCGAACCAAAGGGTTCGGGAAAAAATAAGGGATGAAAATTAAAAAAATCTGTACACCCGGTAAGTCGAAAACCTGAAAAGGCGGCTTGGGCAAAAAAGGGTATCCCGGTGGATTGAAAACCTGAAAGGGCGGTCCAGGAAAAAGTTAGGGATAAGCATAACACTATGTCTCATTGGATCACCTTGCATCCGGACTCCGGTATCGACTATCAAGCTCAGACGGCACTAACCAATCTGATCTACCTTCAACCAGTAGCAAAGTGATGAGATGCTCGAAGACATAAAGACAATAGCAGAGTTGGAACCCAGTAGAATTATTCACATAGCTGTTTTGTTTTCTTTTAACAAATTGTGTAAATTTCTATTTGTTCGGCGGCGTTCTCTTACTAGGACGTCAGCCTCTTGTACAAAAAATGCCTATTTACAGGCCAAACTTCAAAATCAATACAAATTCATCTTCAGAAAAATTTCAAACTGTTTTTCCTTTATCAGTTTTGTTTTGCAAAGAACGTCCAATGTTCATTTTTGATATATGCGTTTGACATTAATTGCTACTCATAAATATTTACATGCGAAACAAAGATGAATTACTGGTAATATCAGAAGCAGAGGGAATAAGAATTGTCCGAACTGTGTAGTTGCTTTGTCTACCAGGTACCAAGGTAGGTTCAGCTGAAGAATATGACCAAGATACCTTCACTCCCTGCAGAGTAGGACAGTAATGGTAGCTCTCCCAACTGGGACTTGTAGCTATGGACAAATCAGCAATACTCTCCCCAAGAAGAGTTCATCCACCATCAGCCCTAAAAAGGCTTGGTATCCCCAGAAGGTCTTAATATTCCCCAGCGGAGTATAAAGATATTCCCCAGCAAGCATAAGAGTATCCTCGGCAGTCTTAATATTCCTCAACGGAATATAAGAATGTTCCCTGGCAGAATACAAGATACCCCCAGTGGAGCCAAATCCCCAGCGCAGTCTGAAAAAGCTTCCCCAACGGAGTTGAAGCATCATCCCCAGTAGACTCTGGAAGTTTACCCCCTGCAGAGCACAAATAAATCTCCCCAGCCAGGTTCGAAGGATCATTCCCAGCCAAATTCAGAGGGTTATCCCCACAAGAGTCTAACTGGGTTATCCCTAGCAAGTTGCAGCTGAAAGATCATCCCCCAGTGAAGTTCTTTCCTTTCACAAGCAGGAATTCAATCCTTAACAGATTCAATCTTCTTAGACATGAAGAGTTAGATTGGCAAGTTTGCCTTTCGCGACTCGAGGGTAAAAGGAGATTGGACACTAGAGTGCCCAGAAAATTTGCACTCGGTGATGTGATGGTAGAGGGAATGGGCTTACAGATGCCATTTGGTGATGGGCTTAAAGATGACATCTAGGGATGTGATAGAATCTTGTCGGGGGATGGGCTTAGCGATGCCATCTGGAAATGTTTGTTGAGGAGGATGGGCTTATAGATGCCATCTGGAAATGGGCTTAAAGATGCCATTTGGAAATGTCTGGAGGAGGATGGGCTTATAGATGCCATCTGGTGACTGTTGGTAGGAGGATGGGCTTGTAGATGCCATCTGGAAATGGGCTTAAAGATGCCATTTGGAAGTGTTTGTTGAGGAGGATGGGCTTATAGATGCCATTTGGAAATGTTGAACTGCATGTCCTTGGTGAGTGGACGAGTATCAGAAAGGTATCCATGTTTTGGAACATCTCTGAAATGGGGGTCTGAATAAGCAATAGATTGACATCCGTGTTTGGAGAATCCGTAAACTGTTTTCAGGAGTTGAAGTTGAATAAGCAATAGAGCAACATTCGTTGTTGGGAGGCGTCCGTAAACTATTTTCAGAAGTCTTGAAGTGGAGAAGGAACCGGTGTAGGGTTTCCTAATGATGAGTCAGTGTAAAACTGCATCTGGATGAATCTGGAATAAGTATCGGAATGTCACCGTGTTTGGGTCACATTTGAACTATCTCTGAGTGAATTTGGAATAAGTATCAGAATGTCGCCAAGTCTGGGTCACATCTGAACTATTTCTGGATGAATCTCGGAAGATGATGGTCTTTGTTTGTTGACTGCTCTTTCCTGAAAAGGTAAAGAGTTGGCTGTATGAAATGTCATGATGCGTGATGCAATGTATGTTATATCAATGTTTATGATATGAATGCGATGAATGAGCATGTAAGCTGATGAGCTATCTTGCTGAGGATAGATGAATCCCGGATGGCTGAAGATAAAAGAATCTTGACTGCTTCCGGGGAGAACAATTCCTTGGCTGCTGCTGTGGTGGGCAAGAATCTTCTGATCGTTGAAAATGAGAAGTCCTGGGACCACTGTTGGGGAATCAGAAGCTTGGGTTGTATGCCAATCTACTGAGGATTCCTGTCTCGAGGAGATCTTCACTGGGGAATATTCGAATATTCTGTGAGGAATTGAGAATGAGAGTCTCCACTCTGCTTGGGGTTTGATAGTTGGAAGTTTTTAGCTCCGCTGGGGGTCTTGAAACTTGACTCTGAGGGGAGTTAGATTCTGGAAGGCTCTCTGGCTGGGGAAGTCGAGAAGCTTTTGATTGTTGTAGGTGTTGATCTCGGGAATGGACTTACATGTGCCATTTGGAGATAGGAACCGGTGTAGGGTTTCCTGATGATGAGTCCGTGTAAAACTGCATCCGAGGTTGAAAGGGAACGGGTGTAGGGTTTCCTGATGATGAGTCCGTGTAAAACTACATCTTGGATTTGAGATCTGTATGAGTAGCAGAATAACTTCCGTGTCTGGAGTGTATCTGAAACTGTAACTAGGATCTGAATGAGTGACAGAATGGCTACCGTGTCTGGAGCGTATCTGAAACTGTATCTTCCAACAGGTGATGAAGGAATTTCTGAACACTTTTGACATTCGAATGCCCCAAGTGATGATGTAGATAATTTCCTGGCTTGTTACAGGTGTTGATCCGGAACTTAAGAAAGGTGACAGAATGGCAACCGTGTCTGGAGCACATCTGGACCGTATCTTCCAACAGGTGATGAAGGAATTGCTGAACACTTTTGACATTCGAATGCCCCAAGTGATGATGTAGATAATTGCCTGGCTTGTTACAGGTGTTAATCCACAATCAGTCGTTCACAGATATTTTCCTGACTTGTTACAGGTGTTGATCCGGAACTTAAGAAAGGTGACAGAATGGCAACCGTGTTTGGAGCGTATCTGGACCGTATCTTCCAACAGGTGATGAAGGAATTTGTTGAACACTTTTTGACATTCGAATGCCCCAAGTGGTGATGTAGGAGTCTCTTTAGGTTACTATGCAATTGAGAGATTTTGTTGAAATCTTGACTGGACTGCCCCAGGTTAACTGAACTTTGAAAGATCCGTTGAAACCTTGACTGGACTGCCCCAGGTTAATTGGATGGTGACATGTCATGCCCCTTGTTGATAGGAGACTTGTAATGGAAGTGTCGTCCTTCTGAAGTGATTTTTGTTCACTGAGAGAGTTTTCGTTCCTCTGAACATTCGCTGTATGAATTTCTTCGCTATCAAACAAATAGCCAAATGCAAACAGTGATATTCAAGCAATGCAAAGTTTATGTTTATCTCGAAGTTTTGAAAAAATGCGTTTGTTAGCAGAAAACTTTTTGTAAGACAAGTTAACACAAGATTTTAGAGCAAAGCCTTACAGGAGTCAGGGTACCTTTGGTACAGTATGCTTTCGAACTAACCCATGCTTCAATTAGGACTTTTAAAGGGTTGTAACGTGGCCTGGTTCACGGCTTAAGAAACAAAGGATAAAGGCTCAAAGTGTATTTGCACCCACCCGCTCTTCATGATGTTCTTCAACCCTAAGCTCAGTTAATTGCGCGTCGCACTCTGTTTGAGTTTGGAACGAATTTTGGGTGATGGTTCACCAGATGAATTTGGGAGACAATCATCATCTCCTTTTTCTTTTGCAACATTTTTCATGTTGTTGAGGATTTGTAATGACCTCACTATTTTGATTTTGATTTGTTATCCCTGACTTTTGCCTGACTGTTTCTGTTTTCGAGATCACAGTCAGTGGGATGCCCCAGCTTTCTTAAGCCTCCTTTACAGGTTTTGGCTTGGTGGGTGTGATACGGTGGGAGAACTGACTAGTGTTTTGTGTTCGTGTTCGCACTTGTGCGGTTGAGCAAGAGTCGCCACCAACTTTTCATTTTATCCTAAAGGAAAGGTTAAAAAAGCACAGCAAAAAACCTTTTGAGATATTTCGTGGGTTCGGGGGGTAGATTATGAAAAGGGAAGGTATTAGCACCCTCTTCATCCATGGTTATCCATGGGCTCTTAGTTACTTGGTTTTTTAGATCACTTGCCTTGATTTTCGATTGCTTGAAAATGGTGTGTGTGTGTTTGTTTTTGAAAATGTTTTGGAAGAGATGCCTTGTCTTAGGCGACCAATGTATTTGACTCGTGTTTGAGTGTTTTACAAAAGTGTGGATCTTTTCGAAAAGATGTTTCAAATTTTTTTGAGAGTTTGTTTGAAAGTGTTGTGGATTGTGGTTTTTGAAAAGAAGGCAAGTGTTTTTTCAAGTTGATCTCAAGTAACTAAGAGTTTTGTCTACCCTATTGTACTCAAAGGTTTTTGTTATGTTTTCAACCCCTTTTTAACAATTTTGTTCCACCATTGAATTTGGTGGACAATCTTGCGTTTAGGAAGTTTATTCGGGACGAGCGCGGGTCGTCGTATGGACCATGAATGCAATGGTGCCAAGTGTCTTTGGCAATTTGCTTTGAAGGGACTATGATCATTCCGTTTAGGCAACACTTTGAGAGACTTATGATCATTTGATTTTGTTTTGCCAAAGATACTCGACGTGCAAGCATGGCCCATTTTGGAAGGCAACATGTGGGATTACCCTAGAGGGTGCAAGTGTGATTGTGTATTGATTTCATGTATTTGTCTTGTGTTAGGTTATCTAGCGTTTGATTTTATGTACATGCAAACCCTAGGTCTAATCATGGTATAATTGAAAGCGGTAAATTGCGAAAATGTAAAGTCTACGCTATTACAAAATAGTATCCGGGAGTGGGGGTACAAATGTTCACAAATGGGGATGAGACCTATAGTATCCAATAAGTTACAACCAAATCGAATTTGCGATCAAATGTAAATAATATATATCAATGTATAAGATAAACAAATGTGTATAGGGGAAATGTGAATGTATTTGTATTGTGTAAGTGTGAGATATATTGTATAAGTATGTAACTATTTACAAGTGCGGAATGTGAAATTAAATGTGCATTAAGTATTGTTAGGTATTGTTTTGACTTAAATAATTTAAATGCTTATTTGTTTAATTAGTAATCTTGTATTTCTTTTAATATGTACGAAAGAAAAAATGTTTTAATTGAATGTTTAAGTTCTAATTAAAATATGTATAAAAATGATGTTTTAAGAAAATATTTCTAAGTTTCAATTATGTATACAAAAAGTATTTTTCATTTGTTATATACAAAAATATTTTAATTAAAAAAGAAAGGGAAAATGTTTTCAATTTTAATTACATGGTGTAAAAATGTATTTTATTATTTATGTACAAAATATGTTTCAATTAAATATCAAGAAATGAATTATGTATGTTAAAAAGAAATGTATTTTTAATTGTTATGTACAAAAGTATTTTAATTAATTAAACTATGCAAAATGTATATTTACTTATTATGTACAAATAGAATTTAAATTAGATATTTTTAGATAAAAAGTGTTTTTATATGTTTTAGTATTAATGTAATATTATAAAGAACATGTTAAGTTAGAAAACAAATAGATTGTATTAAAAAATATTTTTAAGTATAAAAGAAAAGGATTTATGTTAATTTATATATGATGGTAAATAAAAGGTTTGGAATAGGTTAGAAGTGGGCTCAAAGAGAGGGAGGTGTGAATTGGAGCAATGATTTGGGCTTAGGCATGCAGAGACGGGCAAGGCCCACGTTTGGATTCAAAACAATTTTTTAGGGTTTGAGATTTTTTTCTTCAGACTTAGGGTTTGTACAGCGGCGCGTCTTGGAGTTCCGTTGTCTTCTCCATTCGTCTTTGGCCGTGGATATCTATTCTCCCCTTTGCCCAGCCATCAGCATCCCTCTTCTCCTTCGCTGAGTTCAAGGAAACGGCGTAGAGGTTCAGATCTGTTCTTATGGTATATTAGTTTTTTACGATTTTTGTTGCACGTTATGATTTGGGTGTGATTCTGACTTCGTTTTATGTGTGATTATTGTTGAGAGAAAAAAAAGGAAAGAATGAGAAGCAACGAAAACTAACTTTTGTGAAGGAGGAATGAAGGGTGTTATGGAGGCTTGCTGGCGAAGGGGAAAAGCGCGTGATGCTGATTGGCTTTTTGGTGAACCTGGTATCTTTTATCTTGTTACCATTTTTAAGGTTTGATGATGTTTTGACTGAAAATCCCTTTTTTGAATTCGCCTCACTTCTTTCTTCTTCTCTCCTACTGTATGCTGCCTTGAACGCTTGCTTACGTTGCCTCGAATGTTTATTGCTTTTCTCTCTTCTTCTGACTTGTGTTGCCTTGGGCTTGCCTTTGAATATGTTTGAATATGCTTGCTTCTGTATCTTCTTTGTTGCCTAATGATGAATCTAGGATTCTGAGGGACTCGTGGGTTTGGAAATTAGTATGCTTTGATGTTTGTTTTTGCTCAATGATGCTTTTTTCCTTTTACTGAGGGCTTGAGGGTATATGCTGGTATGGCTTTGGTCTCTTGTTTGATGGCCTTAGCAGGTTTGAGCCAATGCAGGTTATGTGCTTGACAGTAGGCAGGTTTTTGTATGGTTCAGGCAGGTTTGTGCTTCAGGCTTAACTGGTTTAAGGCTGTAACAGTAGGGTGGCTTTAGGCTTGCTTCATGTTTTAGCAGGTTTGGGTTATGATGGTCTTAGCAGGTTATGTGTTTAGGCCAGATTGAATGTTTGTGTTTTGGTAAGAAAACAGGTTATGCTTCTTCTTGACAGGGCTTTTGCTGGTATGGCTTCAGCAGGTAATGCTTGTAGTGTTAGGCTTGAGGCTTTTTGACAGGATGAGGCTGAGGCAGGTTTCAAAATGCTTAGCAGGTATGATGCTTTGGGGTTTTCTGAACTGGTATCCTGGCTTTTTGGGTTAATGCAGGTTTGTATATTTTCCTTTGTTTTGTTGGTTTTGGTTTTGACATTTATGGTTTTGTATGGTCTCAGGCAGGATGAGGCTTTTAGGCTTCAACAGGTTTTCAGGCTTATGAAGTCCTTTTTTTTTCTGCTTCAGTAGCTTGGCGATTTTCCTTTGTGTTGGTTTTTTTTTTCTTTTTGAACTGTGTTCAGTTCTTGTATATCTTCTTATGCCTGCCTAAAGCCTAAAACCTGCATTCTTTTTTCTCTCTCTCTTCTTTCTCAGTACAGCTAAAAATATAAAAAAATGTTTGTGCTGTACCTTTGTTCTGAAAGGGTCACTTCAATTGGGAAATGATGAAAATGAGTTGCTTGCATATCATACTTTCCTCTGCCTATTTGATCTCTTCTTGACAGCTTTTGTGCTTTTTGATATCTTTCAAAATCTTCTTCTTTGATAGCTTTGAGTAGCCTTTTGGATAGTTGCTTTATTTTTGGCAGAAAGTTGAGTTTGGACCTTTGGTTTGGACTTGCTGTTTGCTTTGTAACATGCTGTTTGAGATTTGAACTTTATGCAATTTTGACAATTTTGAATTGTGCATTTTTTAAACTTGTGCATTCAATTTTAGCAAATAAACTCGTCCCTCTCTGTGAACCGGGAGAAATCCCGTGATTTGTAGAGAGGGTTCACTGATCCCAATTAGTGGCCCTTAATGATGAATTTCTTCTGTCATTTATTATTTTATCTGCTTTTTTGACTTTTCTCTTTTCTTTTTGCAGATGAAAAATGGAGCACCGGAGCGAAGTGAAGAATGAAGAAATAGGGACTTAGAAAATGTTTAGAAAAAATAGGATAGTTTTTATTTTCAATTTAATTATTGTAAACTATTATTATTTTAAATACTTCGTAAATAAATACCTGTATCCAAATAATAATTGTAACAAATATTAAATATGAAATAAAAATTCTATTGATTCATTTAATTCTTTTCAATCCCTTTTCAATTATTTACTTATTATTCATGGTTCCTTAAATTAAAATAAATGAAAATTAAATTCCAGATATTTAATTCTTAGAATCATAAATAATCAACTAAACATTGATTCTTCGTTGATCAAAATAAATGAACTTGATGTCTCCATCATCCAAAGCAACGCACAATCAAACGCAATAACTGATCAGACGCATTCCTTACTTACTGATTTCTTACCAAGCACTGTAAATCCAAACTGCGTATTTCTCTTGACTGGCTCAAACAAACTAACATGAATTCAAACCAACTGCCTCTTTTACTGATTAAATCAAAACAATGCTAATTCAACCCGAATCGTGGAATAACTTGCAAAGTGCTGTGGAAATTTAATCTTTCTGAGAATATGCCCATAAAACCTTAATTCCTGATTAAATGCCAAATAACGTTTGCCTGATCAAAATTTAGCCAAAGTCAACCAAAACCCTAAGGCAACTGTTTGAAGCAATCCAGAGTCCTGAAAAATCAATGAAACCCTAATTTTGTCTGACTGACGAGAAAAGTCCGTTTGACCGATTCTTGAGCCAGTTTGAAAAATCAGGAAATGCCTGAAGCTGAGATTTCCTGTGGAAAAAATGCGAGGGCAAATTTTGGGGTACAACAGTTGCCCCTGTTCAATCTTCTTGGACCTGAAGAGTTAGATTGGCAAGTTTGCCTTTCGCGACTTGAAGGTAAAAGAAGATTGGACACTAAAGTGCCCAGAAAATTTGCACTCGGCGACATGATGGTAGAGGTGAATGGGCTTAAATATGCCATTTGGTGATGGGCTTAAAGATGCCATCTGGTGCGATAGAATCTTGTCGGGGGATGGGCTTAGAGATGCCATCTGAGAATGGGCTTAAAGATGCCATTTGGCGACTGCTGGTAGGAGGATGGGCTTATAGATGCCATCTGGACATGTTGAACTGTATGTCAATGGTGAGTGGACAAGTATCAGAAGGGCATCCATGTTTCGGAACATCTCTGAATTGGGAGGTCCGAATAAGCAATAGGTTGACGTCCATGTCTGGAGAATCCGTAAACTATTTTCAGGAGTTGAGATGGAGTGAGCAATAGAGCCACATCCGTCGTTGGGAAGCGTCCGTAAACTGCTTTCGGAAATTGAGAAGAGTCTGAACAAGTTGGTAGATTGACATCCGTTGTTGGGAAGAATCCGTAAACTATTTTCAGAAGTCTTGTGGAGGAACCGGTGTAGGGTTTCCCGATGATGCGTCTGAATGGATCTGGAATAAGTATCAGAATGTCGCCGTGTCTGGGTCACATCTGAACTATTTCTGGATGAATCTCGGGAGGTGATCTTCATCTGTCGACTGATCTTACCTGAAAAGTAAAGGGTTAGTTGTATGCAATGTTATGATGCATGATGCAATGTATGTGACATCAATGTTTATGACATGAATGCGCATGTAAGCTGATGAGCTAATGCTGAGGATAAATGAGTCTGAGATGGCCGAAAATAAAAGCATCTTGACTGCTGCCCGGAAAATAATCCCTTGGCTGTTGCTGGGGAAGAGAATTCCTGATGACCTCTACTGGGGAGTTCCAATCTAATAGGCTCATGCTGGGGAGGTAAGATTGAGAATCTTCAGCTTGGTGGGAAGTAACTCTGGCGACTTCACTGGGGAACTCAAGATTTGCCCTCTCCAAAACTCTGTGGGGAGAAGGTTCGATGGTCTGGCTCCGCTGGGGATTGATAATCTGAAGTTTTAGCTTCGCTGGAGATAATGAAGCAGTAGAGCAGCATCTGTTGTTGAGAAGCGTCCGTAAGCTGCTTTCAAAGGTTGCATCTGAATAAGCTGATAGATTAACATCCGTTGTTGGGAAGAATCCATAAACTGTTTTCGGAAATTGAGAAGAAGAATCTGAACAAGTGATAGGTTAACATCCGTTTACTTGGAGAACCCGTGAACTGTTTTCAGAAATCTTGAAGTTGAATCAGCAATAGAGCCGCATCCGTTGTTGGGAAGCGTCCGTAAACTAATTTCAAAGGTTGCATCTGAACAAGTTGGTAGATTAACATCCGTTGTTGGGAAGAATCCGTAAACTGTTTTCAGAAGTCTTGAAGAAGAATCTGAACAAGTGATATGTTAACATCCGTTTACTTGGAGAACCCGTGAACTGTTTTCAGAAATCTTGAAGTTGAATCAGCAATAGAGCCGCATCCGTTGTTGGGAAGCGTCCGTAAACTAATTTCAAAGGTTGCATCTGAACAAGTTGGTAGATTAACATCCGTTGTTGGGAAGAATCCGTAAACTGTTTTCAGAAGTCTTGAAGAAGAATCTGAACAAGTGATAGGTTAACATCCGTTTACTTGGAGAACCCGTGAACTGTTTTCAGAAATCTTGAAGTTGAATCAGCAATAGAGCCGCATCCGTTGTTGGGAAGCGTCTGTAAACTAATTTCAAAGGTTGCATCTGAACAAGTTGGTAGATTAACATCCGTTGTTGGGAAGAATCCGTAAACTGTTTTCAGAAGTCTTGAAGAGGAACCGGTGTAGGGCTTCCTGATGATGAGCTCGTGTAAAACTGCATCGGTTTTTGAACACTTTTGACATTCGAATGCCCCAAGTGGTGATGTAGATAATTTCCTGGCTTATTACAGGTGTTGGTCTACAATCGATCGTTCACAGATGTTTTCCTGGGTTGTATACAGGTGTTGATCTGGAATTCTTCAGACGTGCCCTGGCTGGATACAGGAGTCGAATCTAGAAGGGTGATAGTTGATAGATATGCCCTGGCTGGATACAGGAATCGAATCTTCAAACTCTTCAGACGTGCCCTGGCTAGATACAGGAATCGAGTCTGGAAAGGTGATAGTTGATTTGTTGAACACTTTTGACATTCGAATGCCCCAAGTGGTGAAGAAGAAGTCTTGAATCAGATTACTCTGCATATTGAGAGATTTCTTGAAATCTTGACTGGACTGCCCCAGGTTAACTGAACTTTGAAAGATCTGTTGGACCTTGACTGGACCGCCCCAGGTTAATTGAATTGTGACATGTCATGCCCCTTGTTGATAGGAGATTTGCAAAGGAAGTGTTATCCTCTTGAAGTGATTTTTGACTTACTGAGAGAGTTTTCGTTCCTCCGAACATTCGCTGTATGAATTTCTTCACTGTCAAACAAAAAGGTCAAATGCAGACAGTGATATTCGAATAATGCAAAGTTTATGTTTGTCTCAAAATTTTGAAAAATGCGTTTTTAGCAGAAAACTTTTTATAAGACAAATCAACACGAGATTTAGAGCAAAGCCTTACAAGAGTCAGGATACCTTTTGTAACAGTATGCTTTCGAACTAACCCATGCTTCAATTAGGACTTTTGAAGGGTTGTAACGTGGCCTGGTTCACGGTTTAAGAAACAAAGGATAAAGGCTCAAAGTATATTTGTACCCACCCGCTCTTCGTGATGTCCTTCAACCTAAGCTCAGTTAATTGTGCGTCACTCTCTGTTTTGAGTTTGGAACGACTTTTGGGCGATGGTTCACTAATTGAATTTTGGGAGACAGTCATCATCTCCTTTTTCTTTTTCAACATTTGTTGAGGATTTTGTAATGACCTCACTATTTTGATTTTGATTTGTTAACCCTAACTTTTGCCTGACTGTTCCCATTTTCGAGATTACAGTCAGCGGGATGCCCCAGCTTTCCTAAGCCTCCTTTATAGGTTTTGGCTCGGCGGGCTTTTCTCTTTTGAGAGATTAACTGTCTATGGGATAGGGGACCACCCTTGTCTTTTGATTTCAAAGGAATGCTTTCTTTTTTTGACGTCGTTCATTGTACTATGAACTTGAGAGTTTGTGACTTCAATGCGCATTTTCTTTTGAATTAACTGAGATACTACCCTGCCCCAGGTTTATATCAAAGGTTTTGATTGTTTAGAACAGAAAAATCCTACTTCTTTGGCTCGAAGGGGTTGACTAGGGATTAACTTCCTTATAACTCCAGTGTTTGGGAATTGAAAGAAATGCATGTACATCATCAGCAAGGTCTGTTCAAAAGCATACTGTATAAGATCATGGTATTGTTTCGTCATCCTCCCTCTAAAGGCTTGCAGCTTTTTATCAAGAGTCAAATATCATAAAGAAAAGCATAAGAGTAGTGAAACGAATGGATGAATTCGAGACAAACATATGCAATGCATTAATGAAAACAGAGTTTAACATCAACAAATAATTGTTTGACAGCAAAAGAAATTACAACTTTGAAAATTCAAAAAGAAGCAAAAAGTCTTTCAGCTTGAGCTTCGTCACTTCAAGTGGAGAACCCTTTAACGGAAGATTTTCATCTCGCCGTCTGGCATGAATTCCAGCACCCCAATGTCGATCAGATCTTGAATCTTGTTCTTCAAGGCCCAACAGTCGTTGGTGTCGTGTCCCGGGCTGTAGGAGTGGTAAACACAAAATGCGTCGGGATGATAGTGAGGAGAGGAGGTATTGAGCTTCTGAGGAGGGTCCTTTACGGTAAGCAAGTTGACCTCCAACAGACGCTTCAATATGAAGAATGATGGTATTTCAGTCTCCGTAAACTGTCTTCCCGACTTTTCTTGCTTATGCCGATTGCCCCGTTGACGTTGGCGAGGTTATTGATGGGTTTGTGACCCTGAAGCAAGTAAAGGAGCTTTCCCCTTGTCTTCTTGAATGGATGGAGGTTGAGCGGTGACTTGCTCTTCGACCTCAGATGCTTGCCCCAGTTGGTTGTTTGGAAGAAGTTGGCGGACAAGAACTCTGAGTTCCTTTTGTCTTTGGGATAGGTCTTGGATGAGAGCCATCTGGCCCACCAACTGTCCCATCACTTGAGTCCTCAAGGTTGTCAGATCAAATCGCAGCTCCGCAAGCCGATCTCTCCTGGCGTTGTTGGAATTCTCCAAGCTCTTTGTGAGGAGAGCTTTCATCTCTTCTTGCCTCAGAGACAAGTTCAGGAACATCTCCTGCAGCTGAGCAGTCTGGTCTTGAATGTCTTTGACAGACCTTTCTAGAGCCATCTCTTGCTGAAATAAACAGCAGGAGAGTAAGGAAACCTGAAAAAGGAAAGACTGTCAAAATGCAATGCATGATATGTGGATGCATGCTTTCAAGGATCTCTTGGGGTAAACACAAAAAAATGTTAGAGGTTGAACTCTGCTCTTGGATGGGAGATCTCTGCACCAGTGGACGTCCCTCCACGAGAATCAAGCTCACCATGTCAAGTGGGTCATAGCCACTGATTCAAGTTGTTGCACTTGATCTTTGATTGGAGAGCTTTGTATCGGTGGATGTCTTTCCACGAGAATCAAGCTCACCATGTCAAGTGGGTCATAGCCACTGATTCAAGTTGTTGCACTTGATCTTTGACTGGAGAACTTGGTTTAGAGGAGGAAACCTCTTGCCCCTTGGTAGATGTCTGGTTCAACGTAACCCTGCATCAAAAGAACCCTCGAGATCCTTGAAATGGTTATTGAAAATGCTATGGTATGATGTTATGATGTTATGTACATGTATGCACAAGCAAGTGAGTGTATACACAGGCAAACATATTCACACAAAGCAAACAAGTCCTTAGGTTTAGGCTTGCATGGGGTTCAGGTACTACCCTCTTTCAGTTCGTTGGTTAAAACCTGTCCTATCAAAAGTAACCGGGTTCTAGAGGATCTCATATCATTGGCTACCCTCAATCGGTCATAACTCCAGCGTCGCAACCTTTTCTCGCGGCCGGAACCATCGCGAGAGTTTAGCCTCAATGAGCGTAGCATACTGCTACTGTTCTAATGGACAAGTTGGGTCAATTTAGGGTTCTAAGGTCGGTTGGTGCTTAATGACTCCTTGGAAGACCCATATTCTCCCCGTTTCAACACGAGGGATATCGGTACAGACCAAGACGCCACACCAACGTAGCCACTGCTTCACCCATGTCGGTATACCCCAGACAGGTCCCTCGCAGATTATGCTACCTAAAAAGGTTTCCCCAGATCCGGGTTAGGATCTATGAACTCCGATACAAAGCCCACAAATGTAAAAGCAAACAAAGCAATCCATTGAAAATAAAGGTGATCTAAACCCTAAGGTAACCCCACTTTAAAATTCTCCCCAGCAGAGTCGCCAGTTCTGTGATACGGTGGGAGAACTGACTAGTGTTTTGTGTTCGTGTTCGCACTTGTGCGGTTGAGCAAGAGTCGCCACCGACTTTTCATTTTATCCTAAAGGAAAGGTTAAAAAAGCACAGCAAAAAACCTTTTGAGATATTTCGTGGGTTCGGGGGGTAGATTATGAAAAGGGAAGGTATTAGCACCCTCTTCATCCATGGTTATCCATGGGCTCTTAGTTACTTGGTTTTTTAGATCACTTGCCTTGATTTTCAATTGCTTGAAAATGGTGTGTTTGTGTTTGTTTTTGAAAATGTTTTGGAAGAGATGCCTTGTCTTAGGCGACCAATGTATTTGACTCGTGTTTGAGTGTTTTACAAAAGTGTGGATCTTTTCGAAAAGATGTTTCAAATGTTTTTGAGAGTTTGTTTGAAAGTGTTGTGGATTGTGGTTTTTGAAAAGAAGGCAAGTGTTTTTGCAAGTTGATCTCAAGTAACTAAGAGTTTTGTCTACCCTATTGTACTCAAAGGTTTTTGTTATGTTTTCAACCCCTTTTTAACAATTTTGTTCCACCATTGAATTTGGTGGACAATCTTGCGTTTAGGAAGTTTATTCGGGACGGGCGCGGGTCGTCGTATGGACCATGAATGCAATGGTGCCAAGTGTCTTTGGCAATTTGCTTTGAAGGGACTATGATCATTCCGTTTAGGCAACACTTTGAGAGACTTATGATCATTTGATTTTGTTTTGCCAAAGATACTCGACGTGCAAGCATGGCCCATTTTGGAAGGCAACATGTGGGATTACCCTAGAGGGTGCAAGTGTGATTGTGTATTGATTTCATGTATTTGTCTTGTGTTAGGTTATCTAGCATTTGATTTTATGTACATGCAAACCTTAGGTCTAATCATGGTATAATTGAAAGCGGTAAATTGCGAAAATGTAAAGTCTATGCTATTACAAAATAGTATCCGGGAGTGGGGGTACAAATGTTCACAAATGGGGATGAGACCTATAGTATCCAATAAGTTACAACCAAATCGAATTTGCGATCAAATGTAAATAATGTATATCAATGTATAAGATAAACAAATGTGTATAGGGGCAATGTGAATGTATTTGTATTGTGTAAGTGTGAGATATATTGTATAAGTATGTAACTATTTACAAGTGCGGAATGTGAAATTAAATGTGCATTAAGTATTGTTAGGTATTGTTTTGACTTAAATAATTTAAATGCTTATTTGTTTAATTAGTAATCTTGTATTTCTTTTAATATGTACGAAAGAAAAAATGTTTTAATTGAATGTTTAAGTTCTAATTAAAATATGTATAAAAATGATGTTTTAAGAAAATATTTCTAAGTTTCAATTATGTATACAAAAAGTATTTTTCATTTGTTATGTACAAAAATATTTTAATTAAAAAAGAAAGGGAAAATGTTTTCAATTTTAATTACATGGTGTAAAAATGTATTTTATTATTTATGTACAAAATATGTTTCAATTAAATATCAAGAAATGAATTATGTATGTTAAAAAGAAATGTATTTTTAATTGTTATGTACAAAAGTATTTTAATTAATTAAACTATGCAAAATGTATATTTACTTATTATGTACAAATAGAATTTAAATTAGATATTTTTAGATAAAAAGTGTTTTTATATGTTTTAGTATTAATGTAATATTATAAAGAACATGTTAAGTTAGAAAATAAATAGATTGTATTAAAAAATATTTTTAAGTATAAAAGAAAAGGATTTATGTTAATTTATATATGATGGTAAATAAAAGGTTTGGAATAGGTTAGAAGTGGGCTCAAAGAGAGGGAGGTGTGAATTGGAGCAATGATTTGGGCTTAGGCATGCAGAGACGGGCAAGGCCCACGTTTGGATTCAAAACAATTTTTTAGGGTTTGAGATTTTTGTCTTCAGACTTAGGGTTTGTACAGCGGCGCGTCTTGGGGTTTCGTTGTCTTCTCCGTTCGTCTTTGGCCGTGGATATCTATTCTCCCCTTTGCCCAGCCATCAGCATCCCTCTTCTCCTTCGCTGAGTTCAAGGAAACGACGTAGAGGTTCAGATCCGTTCTTATGGTATATTAGTTTTTTACGATTTTTGTTGCACGTTATGATTTGGGTGTGATTCTGACTTCGTTTTATGTGTGATTATTGCTGAGAGAAAAAAAGGAAAGAATGAGAAGCAACGAAAACTACCTTTTGTGAAGGAGGAATGAAGGGTGTTATGGAGGCTTGCTGGCGAAGAGGAAAAGCGCGTGATGCTGATTGGCTTTTTGGTGAACCTGGTATCTTTTATCTTGTTACCATTTTTAGGGTTCGATGATGTTTTGACTGAAAATCCCTTTTTTGAATTCGCCTCACTTCTTTCTTCTTCTCTCCTACTGTATGCTGCCTTGAACGCTTGCTTACGTTGCCTCGAATGTTTATTGCTTTTCTCTCTTCTTCTGACTTGTGTTGCCTTGTGCTTGCCTTTGAATATGTTTGAATATGCTTGCTTCTGTATCTTCTTTGTTGCCTAATGATGAATCTAGGATTCTGAGGGACTCGTGGGTTTGGAAATTAGTATGCTTTGGTGTTTGTTTTTGCTCAATGATGCTTTTTTCCTTTTACTGAGGGCTTGAGGGTATATACTGGTATGGCTTTGGTCTCTTGTTTGATGGCCTTAGCAGGTTTGAGCCAATGCAGGTTATGTGCTTGACAGTAGGCAGGTTTTTGTATGGTTCAGGCAGGTTTGTGCTTCAGGCTTAACTGGTTTAAGGCTGTAACAGTAGGGTGGCTTTAGGCTTGCTTCATGTTTTAGCAGGTTTGGGTTATGATGGTCTTAGCAGGTTATGTGTTTAGGCCAAATTGAATGTTTGTGTTTTGGTAAGAAAACAGGTTATGCTTCTTCTTGACAGGGCTTTTGATGGTATGGCTTCAGCAGGTAATGCTTGTAGTGTTAGGCTTGAGGCTTTTTGACAGAATGAGGCTGAGGCAGGTTTCAAAATGCTTAGCAGGTATGATGCTTTGGGGTTTTCTGAACTGGTATCTTGGCTTTTTGGGTTAATGCAGGTTTGTATATTTTCCTTTGTTTTGTTGGTTTTGGTTTTGACAGTTATGGTTTTGTATGGTCTCAGGCAGGATGAGGCTTTTAGGCTTCAACAGGTTTTCAGGCTTATGAAGTCCTTTTTTTTCTGCTTCAGTAGCTTGGCGATTTTCCTTTGTGTTGGTTTTTTTTTTCTTTTTGAACTGTGTTCAGTTCTTGTATATCTTCTTATGCCTGCCTAAAGCCTAAAACCTGCATTCTTTTCTCTCTCTCTCTTCTTTCTCAGTACAGCTAAAAATATAAAAAAATGTTTGTGCTGTACCTTTGTTCTGAAAGGGCCACTTCAATTGGGAAATGATGAAAATGAGTTGCTTGCATATCATACTTTCCTCTGCCTATTTGATCTCTTCTTGACAGCTTTTGTGCTTTTTGATATCTTTCAAAATCTTCTTCTTTGATAGCTTTGAGTAGCCTTTTGGATAGTTGCTTTATTTTTGGCAGAAAGTTGAGTTTGGACCTTTGGTTTGGACTTGCTGTTTGCTTTGTAACATGCTATTTGAGATTTGAACTTTATGCAATTTTGACAATTTTGAATTGTGCATTTTTTAAACTTGTGCATTCAATTTTAGCAAATAAACTCGTCCCTCTCTGTGAACCGGGAGAAATCCCGTGATTTGTAGAGAGGGTTCACTGATCCCAATTAGTGGCCCTTAATGATGAATTTCTTCTGTCATTTATTATTTTATCTGCTTTTTTGACTTTTCTCTTTTCTTTTTGCAGATGAAAAATGGAGCACCGGAGCGAAGTGAAGAATGAAGAAATAGGGACTTAGAAAATGTTTAGAAAAAATAGGATAGTTTTTATTTTAAATTTAATTATTGTAAACTATTATTATTTTAAATACTTCGTAAATAAATACTTGTATCCAAATAATAATTGTAACAAATATTAAATATGAAATAAAAATTCTATTGATTCATTTAATTCTTTTCAATCCCTTTTCAATTATTTACTTATTATTCATGGTTCCTTAAATTAAAATAAATGAAAATTAAATTCCAGATATTTAATTCTTAGAATCATAAATAATCAACTAAACATTGATTCTTCGTTGATCAAAATAAATGAACTTGATGTCTCCATCATCCAAAGCAACGCACAGTCAAACGCAATAACTGATCAGACGCATTCCTTACTTACTGATTTCTTACCAAGCACTGTAAATCCAAACTGTGTATTTCTCTTGACTGGCTCAAACAAACTAACATGAATTCAAACCAACTGCCTCTTTTACTGATTAAATCAAAACAATGCTAATTCAACCTGAATCTTGGAATAACTTGCAAAGTGCTGTGGAAATTTAATCTTTCTGAGAATATGCCCATAAAACCTTAATTCCTGATTAAATGCCAAATAACGTTTGCCTGATCAAAATTTAGCCAAAGTCAACCAAAACCCTAAGGCAACTGTTTGAAGCAATCCAGAGTCCTGAAAAATCAATGAAACCCTAATTTTGTCTGACTGACGAGAAAAGTCCGTTTGACCGATTCTTGAGCCAGTTTGAAAAATCAGGAAATGCCTGAAGCTGAGATTTCCTGTGGAAAAAATGCGAGGGCAAATTTTGGGGTACAATAGTGGGCTTTTCTCTTTTGAGAGATTGACTGCCTATGCGATAGGGAACCACCCTTGTCTTTTGATTCCAAAGGAATGCTTTCTTTTGTTGACGTCGTTCGTTGTGTTACGAACTGAGAGTTTTGCGACTTCAATGCGCATCTTTTTTGAATTAACTGAGAGACTACCCTGCCCCAGGTTTATATCAAAGGTTTTGATTGTTTAGAACAGAAAACTCCTACTTCTTTGGCTCAAAGGGGTTGACTAGGGATTATCTTCCTTATAACTCCAGTGTTTGGGAATTGAAAGAAATGCCTGTACATCATCAGCAAGGTCTGTTCAGAAGCATACTGTATGAGATTGTGGTATTGTTTCGCCATCCTCCCTCTAAAGGCTCGCAGCTTTTTATCAAGAGTCAAATATCATAAAGAAAGCACAAGATTAGTGAATACGAATGGATGAATTCAAGACAAACATATGCAATGCATTAATGAAACAGAGTTTAACATCAGCAGATAATCGTTTGAATAACAAAAGAAATTACAACTTTGAAAATTCAAATGAAGCAAAAGTCTTTCAGTTTGAGCTTCGTCACTTCAGGTGGGGAACCCCTCAACGGAAGATCTTCATCTCGCCATCTGGAATGAACCTCAGCACTCCAATATCGATCAGATCTTGAATCTTGTTCTTCAAGGCCCAACAGTCGTCGGTGTCATGTCCCGGGCTATAGGAGTGGTAAACACAAAATGCATCGGGATGATAGTTAGGAGCGGAGGTATTTGGGTTTCGGATAGGATCCCTCAAGGCAGTCAGGTTGACCTCCAACAAGCGCTCTAGAATCAGAGATGACGGTATGTCAGTCTCCGTGAACTGTCTTCCCGATGTATTTTGCCTACGCCGATTACGCCGTTGACGCTGACGAGGTTGTTGATGGGCTTGTGACCCTGAAGCAAGTAGAGGAGCCTTCCCCCTGTCTTCTTGTCTGGATGGGGGTTGAGTGGTGACTTGCTCTTCAACCTCAGATGTTTGGACCAGTTGGTTGCTATGAAGCAGTTGATTCACGAGAACCCTGAGCTCTTCTTGTCTTTGAGCCAAGTCCTGGATAAGAGCCATCTGGCCCACCAGTTGCCCCGTCATTTGGATCCTCATGGCAGTCAGCTCAAACTGGAGTTCTTCCAACTGATCACTCCTGGCATTGTTTGAAGTCTCCTGGACCAAGCCCTTTGTGAGGAGAGCTTTCATTTCTTCTTGCCCCAGTGACAGGTTCAAGAACATTTCCTGCAGCTGAGTAGTCTGGTCCTGGATATCCTTGACAGTCCTCTCTAGAGCCATCTCTTACTGAAATAAACAGTATGAGAGTAAGGAATCCTGAAAAAGGAAAAACTGTCAAAATGCAATGCATGATATGTGGATGCATGCTTTCAAGGATCTCTTGGGGTAAACACAAGAAAATGTTAGAGGTTGAACTTCGATCTTTGATTGGAGAACTTTTTCACCAGTGGATGTCTTTCCACAAGAATCAAGATCACCATGTTAAGTGGGTCATAGCCCCTGATTCAAGTTGTTTCACTTGATCTTTGATTGGAGAACTGTGCACTGGTGGATGTCTTTCCACGAGAATCAAGCTCACCATGTCGAGTGGGTCATAGCCACTGATTCAAGTTGTTGCACTTGATCTTTGATTGGCCTTTTTTTAGAGGAGAAACCTCTTGCCTTTTGGTAGACGCCTGGTTCAACGTAACCCTGCATCAAAAGAACCCTCGAGATCCTTGAAATGGTTATTGAAAATGATATGGTATGATGTCATGATGTTATGTACATGCATGCAAAACAAGCAAGTGTATATACAGGCAATCATATTCACACAAAGCAAACAAGTCCTTAGGTTTAGGCTTGCATGGGGTTTGTAGGTAAGTACCCTCTTGAAGTCAGTTGGCTCATCCTGTCCTAAAATAGAGACGGGGTTCTAAGGAGCTCAATATCATTGGATTGTTTTCTGTGTTCATTGTTTCGGTTTAGCCACTTAATTGGCGACCGAAATATTCCAAGAAAACAACCCTCCATGAGTGTAGTATCGAGTATCTACCAACTTCGGACTGCACCAAAGTCGGTCATCTCACTACCCCTAAAAAGGATAGGATGGTCAATTAAGGTTCTAAGAGTTCGTTAGTGCTTCACGACATCACTCAGCGGCCCCGTACTCTCCTTGATTGAACTCAAGGGTTACCGGTACTCACAAATATGTCACACTAACATAGCTTACTGCTTCAACCGTGTCGGTATACCCCGCACAGTTCCCTCACAGTTTTTTTGCTATTTACCTAAGAAGGTGCCCCAAATCCGGGTGTAGGATTTACAACAAACCCAAACAAGGACCCAAAAAGTAAAGCAATCAAGGCAATCAAGGCAAGAATATAAAGGTGATCTAAACCCTAAGGTAACCCCACTTTTAAGTAGATCCCCAGCAGAGTCGCCAGTTCTGTGATACGGTGGGAGGACTGACTTGGGTTTTGCGTTTGTATTCGCATTTGTTCGGTTTAGCAAGAGTCGCCACCGACTTTTTATTTTATCCTAAAGGAAAGGTTAAAAAGCACAGGAAAAACCTTTTGAGATGTTTCGTGGGTTCGGGGGGTAGATTATGAAAAGGGAAGGTATTAGCACCCTTTTCATCCATGGTTATCCATGGGCTCTTAGTTACTTGGTTTTAGATCACTTGCCTTGATTTTTGATTGCTTGAAAATGGTGTGTGTGTGTTTGTTTTGAAAATGTTTTGAAAAAGATGCCTTGTCTAGGAAACCGTTGTAACAATTCTTTACTCGAATGTTTTACAAAGGTGTGTGTCTTTTCGAAAAGATGTTTCAAATGTTTTTGGAATTTGTTTTGAAAGTTGTGTTTGTGAAGTGGGTTTTGAAAAGTAGGCAAGTGTGTTTTGCAAGTTTGATTCAAGTAACTAAGAGTTGTCTACCCCTAAATTTACTCAAAGGTTTTTCTCATGTTTTAACCCTTTTAACAGTATTGTTCCACCATTGCATTTGGTGGACAATCTTGCGTTTAGGATGTTTTAACGGGACAGGCGCGGGTCATCGTATGGACCATGAATGCAATGATGCCAAGTATCTTAGGCAATTTGCTTGAAGGGACTTGATCATTTTGATAGGCAACTTTCGAAAGCGTCATCGAGGGACTTATGATCATTTGAATTGTTTTGCCAAAGAAACTCGACGTGCAAGCATGGCCCAATTTGGAAGGCAACATGTGGGATTACCCTAGGGGTGCAAGTGTGATTGTGTATTGATTTCATGCATTTGTCTTTGTATTAGGTTATCTAGCGTTTGATTTTATATACATACAACCCTAGGTCTAACCATGGTATAATTCAAAAGCGATAAATTACGGGAATTTAAAGTCCTAAACTATTACAAATAGTATCCGGGAGTGGGGGTACAAGTATACAAATGAGGGATGAGAATTATAGGAGAATAGTATCCAAATATATTTGCAACCAAATCGAATCAATTGCAATGTAAAAATGTAGCAATGTATAAGAATAAAAGATAAGCAAATGTATAATGTATCAATGTATTCGTGTATTGTAAATGTGTAAGTGTATGGGTATATGTGTATGTAATTTATTTACAGGTTGAGAAAAATGTGAATTTTAATGTATTACGAAGTGTTGTCAACTTAATGAGAAAATTAGGTGTTTTATTATAAAAAAAATATTTTAAGTTTAAGAAAATTATGTATTATTGTTTTATGTACAAACTAAATGTTTTTAATGAAAAAAAAAGTTTTAAGTTTTTAAAAAGAAAATGTTTTAATGAAAAAAAAGTTTTAAGTCTTAAAAAGAAAATGTTTTAATGAAAAAAAAGTTTTAAGTTTTAAAAAGAAAATGTTTTAATGTTTTATGTATTAATCAAAACAAGTTTTAGTAAAATAAAAGATGAAGAAAAGGGTTAAATGGGCCAAAAGGGAATTAGGGCTTAATCAGAATGGCCATGAGGGAGGGGGGGGGGTGCATTCAGGAAAACAAATGGGCTTAGTCCTGTTAGAATGGGGCGAGGCCCAAAGCTTGAGACAAAATGTTTTTAGGGTTCTCATGTTTTTGTATCATTCGGGATTCTAGGGTTTGGCAAGTTACAGCACCGTTTGCTTCGCTTCGTTCCTTTTCATCTTTTTCAACGTAAAGGCCACTGAAACGCGACCCTCCGCCTAGGGCCACCGCGCCACCATCTATCTCTCTTTCCTCCATAGTCGAGCACAGTGACCTTACGAAAAAGGGTTTGATTTTGACGCTTTATACGTTTTTACATTTTTTTTGCATGCTTATTTTTCGTTTTGGATTCTGACTTTAAGCTTGGTTATTGTGGTTTCTGTTGAGGTGTACGAAATGAAGGGAAAGAGGTTATACTACCTTTATCTTCTGGAGATAGAGGAGAGATGGATCTCGGAGGTGCTCAGGCGGCCGGAGGCGAGGCTTGGTGATGCTGGAAAACCTGGTTTGTATCGTTGTCTTTTATTAGGGTTTGATGATGATCTTGAGAACCTAGCTTTTGTCACTTCTTTCTTCTTCTTGTCTCTTTGCCTCGTATCTGTTGCCTAGCTTGCTTGCCTCTGTATGTTAACTCGGTGATGAGGTTTCCTCTGAGGGTTTGTGTTGCCTTGAATGCTTTTTCCTCTTCTTCTTGTTGGCTTCGTATGTTAGCTTGATGCCTTATATATTTGCCCTATGATGAGGCTTCCTCTGAGGGTTTGTGGCCTTGAAATGCTGAGTTGCCTGTTGAATGTTTCTTCTGATATGCTCTTCTCTTTCACTTTCTTCAGTTGCCTCTGAACATTTTGTATGCTTGAGATCGATTTGAAGGTTTTCTTGCCCAGTGATGAATCACAGTTCTGAGGGCTTATGGTTTTTTGGCTATTTGGATAAAAGTTTGGATAGATCTGGGCGCGGTATGATTTTGAAGCTTTATTTTTGGTTTGTGAGATTTACACAGGCCTCAGGTTTATGGAATAAGTCTTGATGCAGGTAAGGCTTGACAGGGTTTTTTAGCTTTACTGGTTTAAGGCTTGATGAGGCTTGCTTCAGGCTTGCATCAGTTTGAGCTTTTTGACACAGGTTTGGTTTGTTAAGCTTTTAAAGGCTTGTGCAGGTTTGGACATTGCTGGCTTATGCAGGTTAGGCTGGTTGTTTGGAGTTTTACTGATTTAGGCTGTTAAGCTTTGAGGCTTATACACAATTTTTGCTTAGTATTTGAATATACTGGTTTAGGCTTATGCTGTTTAGGTCTTGGCTTCAGTTTTTTTTTTACAGTTGGTATTGTTTGAGAACAGGTTATAGGCTTGAGGGCCTTGAGGTTGTGGCTTTTAAGCTTGGCAGGGTTGGTGTTTTTTTGAATGGTAAGGCTTTGGTGAGGGTTTTTTTTAGGCTCTCCGGTTTAGAACCAAGGCTTTGTGTTATATGCCTCAAACAGGTTCAGGGTTTGAATCAGGTTTGAAGGTTTAAGTGTGGATAGGCAATTCTGTTTCTTTTTCTTGACAGTTTTGTTTGTATTCTGATTTTTCAATATCTCTGCCTTCTGCCCTACTGTTTTATTGCAGTTTTGTTTTTATATATCTTGTCCTCATGCCTAAACCTGTAAGCCTATCTCCTCTTACTCTCTCTCTCCTCTCTCTTTGACAGTTTTTAAGCATTCTATATTGCTTATATTGTCCTTATATTGAAAAGGCACTGCTGGAAAAATGATGATATTGAAATTTGCTTGCTTGCAATACATGTTTTCTCTGCATACTTTATGTCTTCTTGATATCTTTCCATATCTTCTTTTGACAGCTTTGAGTAGCCTTTTGTACTTGTTGGATATCTTTGACAGTTTTTTGGATAGTTTGGCTTTGGGCAGCTCTAGTTGACTTTGGACTTAGTTTTGAAATCGTGACTTTCCTTTTTGGTTTCCCATTTGGATTTTGTTTGGCATTTTATGCAGCATGCTTTGACAAACTTTAGATTTGTGCAATTTAACTTTTGTGCATTTTCATACTTTATTCTTGCAAGCATCATTTTCATCCCTCTTTGTGAACCGGGAGAAATCCCGTGATTTGCAGAGAGGGCGAACTAATTCCGGTCAGTCGCCTTTAATGATGAGCCCAAATTAACTGTTTGTCTTCTATTTATTTTATCTGCAATTGACTTTTCCTTTGTTTCTTGTTTTGCAGATAAAACTCAATGGAGCATTGGAGCAATGAACAGAAGATGAAGACTTAGGAATTTAGGATAGTTTTATTCCAAATTTAATCATTTGTAAATATTTATTATTATGAATACTTTGTAAATAAATACTGTATTCAAACAACAATTGTAACGAATAATTTAAAAAATAAATAAAATCCATTTTTTTATCAGTTAATTCCTTTTCTTCTTTTCAATTATTTATTTTATTATTTATAATTCTTAAATTATAATAAATGGAAATAAATTCCAATTATCTTAACTTAGAATAAATAAACAATTAAATAAACATTGTGGTTTTAGCATCGATCAATTAATAAACCTGGCGCTTCAAAAAATCCAAAACAATGCACAGTCAATCACAACAACTGCCCAAATGTCTTTTCTCTTAATGATTCAATCAAACACTGCAAGCTCCCAGTCAGAAACCTCAGTCCATATCCCAGAGTGAAAAGCACTGTAGACTTAATTCTTTCTACGCGCACAAAAACCCTAATTCTTGATTAAAAGTCAAAGAAGCGTTCGCCTGATCAAAGCTGAGCCAAAATCAACCAAACCCTAAACAAACTGTGTAAACTGTTCCAGAGCCATGAAAACCCTAATTTTGTCTGACTGACGAGAAAAGTCTGTTTGACCGATTCTTGAACCAGTCTGAAAAATCAGGGAACGCCAGAAGCTGTGATTTCTGGTGGAGAGATACGAGGGCAAATTTTGGGGTACAACACATGCATATACGCATCATACCATACAATCTCATTTATGTTGAGAACATCATTGCTTGATCCATCTCATGCATTGCATATGACTGACCTTTCTCTTTCAGGAAATATGCAGTTAAGTTCCCAGCTTAGTCGAAGACCTGACCGGTTCTTAAATCTCAATTGAATTATCCTCGGTTGAATTTAAGATAAGGTTCTCCATCTCGACAGTTTCCCCATGTCATAGTGTGGACGAGTGCTATAACCTCAACAGTATACTACGTTGAGCACTAGACAGTTCCTAGATCTTGATGTTTTCCTCCGTCAAAGTGTGGACGAGTTCTGTAACCTCAACGGTATACTACGTTGAGCACCAGACAGTTCCTAGATCTTGATGAAGATGTTTCCCTACGTCATAGTGTGGATGAGTGTTATAACCTCAACGGTATACTACGTTGAGCACTAGTCAGTTCCTAGATCTTGATGTTTTCCTCCGTCAAAGTGTGGACGAGTTCTCTAACCTCAACGGTATACTACGTTTAGCACCAGACAGTTCCTAGATCTTGATGAAGATGTTTCCCTACATCATAGTATGAATGAGTGCTATAACCTCAACGGTATACTATGTTGAGCACTAGTCAGTTCCTAGATCTTGATGTTTTCTTCCGTCAAAGTGTGGACGAGTTCTCTAATTTAAATGGTATACTCCGTTGAAGACCAGACAGTTCCTAGATCTTGATGAAGATGTTTCCCCATGTCATAGTATGGATGAGTACTATAACCTCAACAGTATACTATGTTGAGCACTAGTCAGTTCCTAGATCTCGATGTTTTCCTCCGTCATAGTGTGGACGAATTCTCTAACCTCAACGGTATACTACGTTGAGCACCAGACAGTTCCTAGATCTTGATGAAGATGTTTCCCTATTTCAAAGTGTGGACGAGTGCTATAACTTCAACGGTATACTACGTTGAACACTAGTCAGTTCCTAGATCTTGATGTTTTCCTCCGTCATAGTGTGGACGAGTTCTCTAACCTCAACAGTATACTACGTTGAGCACCAGACAGTTCCTAGATCTTGATGAAGATGTTTCCCTACGTCATAGTGTGGATGAGTGCTATAACCTCAACGGTATACTACGTTGAGCACTAGTCAGTTCCTAGATCTTGATGTTTTTCTCCGTCAAAGTGTGGACGAGTTCTCTAATTTCAATGGTATACTCCGTTGAAGACCAGACAGTTCCTAGATCTTGATGAAGATGTTTTCCCATGTCATAGTGTGGACGAGTACTATAACCTCAACGGTATACTATGTTGAGCACTAGTCAGTTCCTAGATCTTGATGTTTTCCCACGTCATAGTGTGGACGAGTTCTCTAATTTCAATGGTATACTCCGTTGAAGGCCAGATAATTCCTAGATCTTGATGAAGAGGTTTCCCCCCAATTGAATTATGGACAAGTTCTTAAGACTCAACCGAGACATTCTCTCAGTTGAAGTACAGGCAGGTTCCTAAATCTCAACAAAAGTTAGACTTCCCCAGCGGAATCTTCCATAAACCACAAGTATGCAAGTTCTCACTAAGGAATCTCTTATGCGATCGACACTCCTGCAGATGGCATCTGTAAGCCTATCCTCCTATTAACAATCTCCAAATGGCATCTGTAAGCCCATTCCCGACATCACAATGCTGATACTACACCATGCGAGTGCAAATTTCTGGGCACTCTAGTGTTCAATTATCTTCCACCTACGGATCAAGAAAGGCTCAAAAGCCAATCCATATCCTCAGGTTTAAGAAAATTGAACAGGGGCAACTGTTGTACCCCAAAATTTTCCCTCCCATATTTCCCAAGACATTCCAAGAATAACTCCCAAGTTTCTCAAGATAGCTCAAGAGTTGGACAGTCAAATCATCTCCTAAGGCAGTCAATTCAAAATTAGGGTTTTGTGTTGCATCAAGGTCCTTACATCCAAATGACCCCAAGTGCTCCCCAATGTCCTAATATGTTCATAAGTTCATCCATGTCAAATTTCAAGCCTTGCAGAGGAAGTTTGGTCAATCAATTGCTCAAGAGGCCCAAAAATCGACTATGTTAGGGCAAAAGTCAACTGTGTCCCAAATACAGTCAAACTTCAAGATTTTTTGTTAACATTCTCATTTTGAATTATAATTAATCATTTGATCAAGGGTTGATCATGATTCATTAAGGATTTCTCAAGATTCATCAAGATTCAAAAGTTGCTAAATTAGGGTTTTGTAGGAAAAGTCAACTCAACTTTGACCAAGCATAACTTTCTCATACTTTATGCGAAATGACCCATCCAAAGCTAATTTTGAATAGGATGCAATTTACTACAATCCATATTCACACCCCAAGATCAAAAAATGCTCTCACAAAAAGTTACAAATTTGGACATTATAGGTCATTTTAGAAAGTCAACAAAATCACCTTTTTTGCCAAAGCTTATAAATTGAGCATGGAATATCAAAATGAAATGAGACCAAAATGGTTGGTTAGAGGACATCACAAGGTTTCTAAAAAGTCCAAGAACACCTCCAAAAGTTCAAAATTGAGGAAGTTATGTATTGTTGAAGTTGGGCATTTTTCCAAAATTGCCAAAAGTCAACTATCCTCAAAACTCCAAATTTTGACAAAAGGGCCCACTTTTTTCCACTTGATTTGGTCTTGTCACACTACACACGTGTCCTATCTTCAATTTCATGACCAATTATTAATTTTTCTATTTTATTTGATTTTTATTGATTTAATTCATTTTTAATCAATTTAAATCAAAATAAAATCCAAATCTTAATAGCTTAATATCTCTTTGATCATTACAGCTTTCAATTATCATGATACACATAATCAAATTCGTGCCAAGGCATATTGTGAACAAAATCTTGGATTTGGCATAATTTTGAAAGCTTTGTTAATGGAGATCATATCATATCTTGAATCTTCAATGCACAAGGATTGGAGGACCAAGATTTAACCTAATGCATTCCTTATTACTCACAGAAGCTAGACACAAAAAACACGACCAAAAAGCTACCCAAATCACAAAACCAAACTTGAAAAAAAGCTTGAAAAGCTTGAATCTGAAATCGATATTAGAGGTGAATTCAAAGAGAAAACTCAACGCTATCTTCTTGCTAGCCATTCACTGAAGCTAAAGCAACCACTCACGAGCCCTGAATCACCTCCAAACGCACTGTAAGTCGCTTGAAACTCCGCCATGTACATGGAATCGTAACCTTGGATTCTTGCATCTTTTTGACAAATTGTTGGTATATTCATGACTCTTGTGTGATTTCTAAGCATTCTGCAATATTTGATTTCGTTTTTATGGCCTGTAACGTAACACCCGAACCTAGGGTTTCTATTCCTTGTTTTTAGGCGTTTGTTGTACAGGAAAAATTGGGACAAATAATTGGTATAGAGATGCTCAAGAAGGAGAGACGAAGCGAACCATGGCTTTGGATTGCATTTCTATAGCCTAGAATTAATTTTAGGACGAACCTAGGGATTTTGCTGCGGATAAAAATCTGCAGGTAAGGAAACCAGGTTTTGTTGAAGAAGACGGAGACGTGGCTCGTCTTCATTGGCCCATTCATATATTGGCGCGAGTTTTTTTTTAATTCCAGCATATTGATTTTGTTTCACATATAATGTTCATTACCTATTCCCCTAACAACTAAGTGCATTGGCTCAGCTGGAAAGCGCGTTAGTTCCAAATCCCATGGGACCTGGGTTCGAATCCCAGGTCCCCAAAAAACTTTGTGTCATTTAATTTCAGGTATTCCAGTATGCATTCAAGCGCATAGGCCCATCATGCTCCCTCAGATCCCAAGCGCCAGGTGGCCTTCAGGCCAAATCTGATGGTCACAAGATGACGTCCACCATACACACCAGTCAACGTGTCACATGGAAGCAGGAAAAGTCATACAGGCTTGAACGTAAATGGGCCAAACAATTACTATCAAACACCCTGATCTAGGCCCATCATCCCCCTTTTTTTTGGTTATTTCTTTTTCTCTTCATTACATTTATTTATTTTGTTAACTATTATTATTATTATTTAAAACTAACCAATTAACATTTTTCTTAATAAAATCAGAAAACACAAAAATATTATTTTTATTAATTTCATTATTTTATTTTTGTAAATAAATACTAATGTAATTAATTTAGTTTTAAATAGGTTTAACTTTTATCATTTTTGCAATAAATTAAAATTAATTTAGAATATTAGGTTTTAATAACTTTGACCAATTTTATTTTGTTTCCTTAATTATTCAAAAATCCAAAAATATTTCTTTTAATTAATTAATTTAATCATTAACTTAGATCTTATTTTCTTTTAATTCAAAAATAACAAAAATCTTTTCTTTAATAAAAAAAGGGTCAAAACCCTAAAAACTCGCCCGATTTAATTTCTTGCACGCGTATCGTTTTATCCAATATTGTAATTGCTTCCGGTATGTAATAGCTTTTAATTAGGACTTTAATTATTTATCACTTTATTTTACTTTCCGCAATTTAAATTAAAGGGTTTGTTTTTGGCGATGTAAATACCCGACGCCTTGTAATAGTTTAGATTTAATTTCCGCAATTTAATTCCTGCAAATTATTAACTGTTAGATGTTTGATAATAGGGAATGCATGACAAGATCAAATATTTAACCGAAAATCAACATAGCTCACCCATGACATGTACAATGATAAATTAACTGAAACAATACACTCACACATGCACACTCTTAGGGTACACCTCACTTGGTTGCCTTCGAACGTGGTCATTGAGTATAGGAAGTTTTAGAGGTCGCCCTCTTGTCCAAAGATCATAGTTGCCTCGAAACAGTTGCCTCGGATAAAATGATCTAAGACATTAGGGTTACCGCTAAGGCGTCCTAACATTGCTTTAGTGACCACACGTCCCTTAATCGAATTGACCCGAAAACTCCAACGACGGTGCTACCTACTCATCAATAGTGGGCTATCATTGTCTAAAGGACATTTGTACAGATTAATTCCTTTTTCGAGTAGGTAGATGGTTCTTAAGTACTTGCTCATTCTAAAACAAAAAAAAACTTTTCGCACTTACACTCCTTTCAAACAAAAACTCTTTTCAAACCCACAAACACAAAGAAAAGCAAATTTTGAAAACACAATGAGCAAGTACCTAAGAGCCCGTGGATAACCACAGATAGAAAGGGTGCTAACACCTTCCCTTTCTATAATCTACCCCCCGGACCCGAGAAACATCTTGAAAGAGGAATTTTTCTGTGCTTTTTTTCTTTCCTTGTTGGATAAAATAAAAGACGGTGGCGACTCTTGCTTACCGCGACATTTTGCAAAAACAAACGCAAAACGCGAACCAGCATTCCAAAACGGCCAGTTCTCTTTTCCACCGTATCACACTTATTATACAACTAATGGGTGTGCCATTCTTCCATATAAAATTAGCTTCTAGCAACTAAATTTAATTTACTGCTACTGAAAACAGTGACATTCATATATGCTGCTACTAGATATTACTAATATTATTTGAGAATTATGCAGCATAGTGTCTGTTGTACCCCAAAATTTGCCCTCTCATATTATCAAGATTTTTCCTTACAAGACCTTTTGTACTCCAGACAGGATTAAGGTTTGTTCAACTCAAGACCTCCTTGCACTAATGACCTGAAATTAGGGTTTGAGTTTGCACGAGGATTTTTGGACCATCAATGCTTCATGTGACTTTCATACACCATCTTGGACCCCTAAGATTTCCCATGACAAGTTTCAAGCCCTGAATCACATTTTTGACCAGTCAATTGGACAGTTGACCTAAAAATCAGTTGTATTGGGGAAAAAGTCAACCATAGCCAATTCACAGTCAAACTTCATAATTTTTTATCCCCATCAACATTATAGGCTCCTATGTACCATTTTATCAAGTTTGGACCACAACTCCTCAAGAAATTTGATTAAATCATCAAAAGGGCAAAATGGTCAAAATTAGGGTTTTGACTAAGAAAGGGCAATTTCTGATTTTTGACCTAGCCAATGACCAATTGGGTTCAAGCATGATTTCAAGGAATCAATGGCATCATCTTAACCTAATCACATGGTTCAAAAGATCTCAAATGCATAGGATTGACAAATGAATTTTGCAGTCAACTGATCAAAAATCAATTGTACACTGAAAAGTCAAACTTTGACCTTTTGGTCAAAATCAAGTCCCAAGGGTCATAATTCATCAAGATATGTCAAAATGTGAAACTTGTTGATCAAGAAACCTAAAATTGCAAATTAGGGTTTAATTTGAAATTTTTTCATAACTTAGAAAAATTCTAAGTTATGGAAATTTCTTATTTTTCCCCAACTTTTTCACCATAATGCAATTGGATTCAAAGAAAACTTCCAACATGAAAGTTGTAGTCCTCCATGAAATCTACAACTTTGATTCATAAAGTTTTCCCAAAAGATGATTGTATCTCAAGTTATGATTTTGTGAATAGGGGTACATAAACTTTTTAACTTAGTGAAAATTTGCCCGGGTTTAGACAGATTTTTGACCTAACTTCATGGCAACTTTTCACCTATTTCCAAGAGGAATCTCAAGTTTCATTTCAAATATGGATTTAAGAGCATGTTACAAGCTTTCCAAAATGTCCAAGAACTCTCCAAGATCATTTATGGTTAGGGATAATCGAATAAAGGAAAATGGCAAATTATCACTTTTTTGCAAGGCATTTTCACAATGTTACAAGTTGCAAATCAGTTTCAAACATGCTTGTACTTGGTACTACAGGTCCTAATCCCTTCTACACTCCATAATTGAATGCTAACATATTGGATATTGGCTTTATTCTGACCTATGGAGCTTTGCACAAAGAATTAATCCATTTATGGCATAAAGTTCTCAATACCATTTTCATAAAGCTAGCCTTTTTGCAACTTTGCATTCCTTGAGCATTGAACCTATTTCTTTGTCACAAGCAAGGTCCACAGTTATCAAGCATGTTTACTATTCTGGACTGGGCCCGCCTTGGCCCAAAGTGCAGATAAAGGCCCAAATCCAAGCAGCTCCTCGGGGAATGCTCGCGAACAGACCATCACCGAATGTGCCCGACCACAGACTACATTTGTTATGTCCGCATTTGCCCGCGAAGAACAACATCCCCGACCGAGGGAACTCCAGCTTGAGTCCAGCTCGAGCACCCTCCCCATAGGGCATATTCTGTCTACTTTAACCGTTATGGAATCCTCAAAGCTCCGGAAAGACCGCGTCTTCGTCCTTCCTCTTTCTTCGCAGAGCACCACCAGGAAGGGGACCACGTGCGGATCCCCACTACACACGTAGAACCTGGCAGTTTCTTTATTGGGCCAGTTCTGGTCAGCCCAATGAGGGGACCTTGGCCCAGCGCTGGGGGCTATAAATACCCTCTATTCCAAGAGGGTCAGGTATTCATCTATCACACGCTTATACACTTTTTGCCTGCCCATTCTGTCTCTCATTTTAGCATCAGAGTGTCTTGCAGGTACCCTCCCCCCCCCATCTCTCTCAAAACCAGTTCGAGCCAGCTGTGATGGTCCAAGTCTGATCCGGTAAGATCAATGGCGCCGTCTGTGGGAAACTTGCTTCCCCGTCTTCTATTCACTTGAGACCAAAGCTAAAAACCATCTTCCACCGTCATGGCTCACCAGACTCGGGAAGACCAGAACGTCCGCGTCATCGATGCCAACAACAACCTCGCGGACAAAAACGGAATCCCCGACAACGCCGGCAACCCCGACTATAACACACTCCCTGGGGGTGTCATCCCCGGGCCCTCATGCCACCGCGACGGAACCACGGCCTCATCTTCTTCAGTCCCCCCTCCACTCGAAGATGACAATACAACTCCCCTAAACTATCTAGCCGCCCAATTCCAGGAGGTCCCAGTCCCCGCTGGGGCAGATGCCACAACCAGAGCATTGTTCGCGGCAATCAATCAAACCAACTACCTCATCTTTTCCCAGGGGGAAAGATTGAGGGCGCTCGAGGACGACAGAAGACCCGCGAGGAGACATAGGAGGTCCCAGACCCCACCTCCTCTAAGGACAGAGGTATGTCTCGCATCTCCCTCGCGGAAACAATACAGAGACGCCTCCCGAAGCCCTTCACACCGACAACCGGGGAGACGACCCCCCTTGGAGAGGGAACCGATCATTGAAACCAGAGGGCGCAACCACGGCCCCTTACGGCAAGAAAGAAGACATCCTGGAGACAAGCACGAAAGAACGGACCAACGAACGCACTGCTCGAGGGATATCCAACACGATCAGGACCGTCGTGCCCGACAATACCTCAGATCCCCGTCCCTTTCCCCAGAACAAAGTGATGAGGACGACCCCCGCGGTCCCCTATCACAAGCTATCATGGAGGCTCCAATCCCCCCGGGCATGGAGAAGCCCATTCACCTGAAGGAATACGACGGAGTTGCCAATCCAGTCGACCATATATACGGGTTCGAAGCTATACTGCACTACCATAACATTAGGGGACCCATCAAATGCCGGTTGTTCCCCACAACCCTCAGGAAAGCAGCATTGGATTGGTACAAGGGTCTTGCCCTGGGGTCAATCACCTCGTGGAGGAACTTGAAAAACCAATTCATAAGCTCGTTTACCGCGTCGCGGCGATATCCAAAGACCGAAGCGGCACTCGAGGCTATCATCTAGAGGCAGGATGAAACCTTGAGAGAATTCATCAACCGCTTCAATCGTGAGGCCATCCAGGTCCCCTGCGCGGATCACATGAAAAGATACATGCTGGAGAAGGGACTTCTCCCCGGCACTGAGTTCAGAAAAGCAGTGGGCATCGAACTGCCCCGAACGTTCGATGCTCTCCTCGAGAAGGCCAGGGCCTATATGGATTATGATGAAAGGGAAGCGGCCAACAGAGCCCGTGATCCCAGAACTCGCGGATCCAGCAGTAACCCGTGCCAGGAGACTGCTCCTCCTCGATGAGCCGGGGAGAAAAGAAAGGATGACAAACCCCGAGAAGTCTGAGAACAGAGAGGACCCTCGGAGTGTTTCACAGAATACACTCCGCTCACGGCTTCCCACGAGCGTATCTTGACGGAGTGCGCCAGCACAGATTTCAAAGATGGCGGCGTCAAACACCCTCGACCAGCTCCTTCCAAGCCTGGGGTGGACAAGAGAAAATACTGTCAGTACCATAGAATCCATGGTCATCTGACGGAGGACTGCGTCTAACTCAAGGACACCATCGAGACCCTCATAAAAGGGGGGAGACTCGCCCAATATCGGCGGAACGACGCTCCTCGTCGCGATGCCCAGGAGACAAGAGAGCCGAAGGAGGATGCCCGACCATCTGACGAGTCGATCCCCATCCAGACGACCTTCTCCGTCACAAGACCTGAGGACTTCTACGTCCCCGAGCACTTACAAGAACCATTGTCAACACACAACAGGTGGGAGCACTTTCCCTCCGCCATGGTCATAAATGGTGGAGGATTCAACGACCTAACCATAAATCCGGCCAAGAGGAAGCTGGATGAACTGGTCGACTCTACAGCTCCTCAGACCGTGACTTTTGAAAGGGTGAAAGGTAGATCGGAGCCTATCACCTTTTACCTCGAAGAACTCCCCGGAGGAGCCCCCAACGCGGTCATTCCTCTGCTAATACGAGCGAGAATGGCTAATTTTGACGTACACTGCATTCTCGTCGACGAAGGAAGTTCCGTCGACGTAATGTACATTCAACTATTCCAGACCTTGCAGCTCGACGACTCACACCTCTCACCTTATATGGGGTCGGACCTACAAGGCTTCAACGGCTCGACCTCCAAACCTTGGGGATACGTCGAGCTCATGGTTACCTTTGGCGAGGACACGACGACGAGGTAGGTGAAGGTGCGCTTCCTCGTTATCGACTGCCCGTCCCTCTACAACTGCATCCTGGGAAGACCAACACTAGCGGAATTGACCGATGTACCCTCTACCGTCCACTTGAAGATGAAGTTTTACACCAAGAGGGCACGGGTCGCCACCATCCAAGGGGACCTGGCCGTTGCTCGAAGGTGTTTCAATGTGGCATCCAAGGGACGCGACACGGTCGACACTAGGATAAGGCCCGCCAAGAAACCAGCAACGACACGACCAGAGCCTGAGAAGACAGAGCCCATCAAGGCAGAAGAACAGAAAGCTCCCCCAAAGATCGACTCCATAGCCTTGGACGCCCGCTTCGACCAGGATGAGCCTTCCAGCAGCGAGCAAGTCCCCCTCCGACCAATTCCGGACGGGGACTTAGAGCTCGTTCCCCTCGGCGAGGACGCAAGCAAAGGAGTGAAGATCGGTACCGACCTCCCCGACCTAGCAAGGAAGCAGATCAAAGCCTACTTGCGCGAGAATACTGACTTGTTCGCGTGGAGCACCGCAGAGATGCCCGGACTCGACCCCGAGGTCGCCTGTCACCGTCTCGCCATAGATCCAGCCGCTAGGGCGGTAGTACAATGTAGACGTAGGCAGTCTCCAGAGAAAACAGAGGCTACTGAAAAAGCTGTAAAAGACCTCTTAAAGGAAAATTTTATTTCTGAAGCCCGGTATTCAACTTGGCTGTCAAACGTTGTATTAGTAAAAAAGAATAATGGAAAATGGCGAATGTGTGTTGATTATACCGACCTCAATTGGGCATGCCCGAAAGATGCTTTTCCTTTACCAAACAAAGACATGCTGGTCGATAACTTGGCCGGTTACAAAATACTGTCGTTCATGGATACATATTCAGGCTATAACCAAATCCCAATGGCCCTGAGCGACAAGCATTGCACTGCTTTCATGACCAGCTTGGGAAACTATTACTACAACATAATGCCCTTTGGTCTAAAGAACGCAGGGGCGACATACCAACGTATGATGAACAATGTGTTCCACAACCAAATCGGGGACATGCTCGAGGTTTACATGGACGACATGATCGTCAAATCCCGAGCAGACACCGATCATGCAGCCCACCTCAAAGTAGTCTTTGCCCAAGCAAGACAATGTAAGATGAGGTTCAACCCCGAGAAGTGCATGTTCGGGGTCAAGGCAGGGAAATTCCTCGGTTTTTATCTAACAGAACGAGGAATTTAAGCCAATCCCGACAAATGTCGAGCCTTCTCCGACCTCCCGACACCCACGTCGAAAAGTCAATACAAGTCATGAACGACATGCTCACCTCGCTGTCCCGCTTCGTCGCGAGATCCGCTCAGCACGCCCTCCCCTTCTTCAAACTCTTTCGTAAAGAGGCAACCTTCGAATGGACCGAGGAATGTGAACAGGCGTTGCGCCACCTAAAACAAAGCATATCCCAACCGCCCGTACTGTCTCATCCGCGAGACCACTGACGGGCAGAAACCCATTTATTTCACGAGCAAAGCCCTACAAGGGCCCGAGAGCCGATACCAACAGATAGAAAAAGTAGCTTTGGCCCTAGCCAACGCGGCGAGGAGACTCAGACACTATTTCCTGGCTCACACGATCATAGTACGAACCGACCAACCATTAAAACAACTCTTAGGTCAACCGGACATGGCGGGTCGAATGTTGAAGTGGTCCTTAGAACTCTCCGAGTTCGACATTCAATACAAGAGCAGGAAAGCCCTAAAAGCACAAGCCCTGGCCGACTTTTTCGCAGAAATGACCACTCACAACCCGCCCGCAGGGAAAGAGCACAAGTGGACCATCTTCGTCGACGGAGCTTCCAGCTCATCCGGAAGCGGCGCGGGGATCCTCCTAGAAAATGAGGAGGGCATAGTGATCGAGCACTCGTTAACCTTCTCCTTCTCAACTTCGAACAACCAAGCAGAGTACGAGGCCCTGCTCACAGGACTGAGGCTAGCCGAGGACCTAAGAGCACGCGAAGTACAAATTTTCACGGACTCTCAACTCGTTGCCTCCCAAGTCCAAGGGAGCTACCAGGCTAGAAACGACAGCCTCATTGAATACCTGGACTTAGTCAAAAAACGCATGAGGAAGTTCGACCGAGCAGAAATATCACACGTCCCGCGCGAGCAAATCACAAGGGCCGATATACTTTCAAAGCTCGCAAGCACAAGAAAGAAGGGCGGGAACAAATCCGTCATACAAGAATCTCTGTCGCGCCCGTGCATCGAAAGAACCTCGACCCCCATCGACATACACGCCATCAGAGACGCTTCATGCTAGATGACCCTGGTGTACAACTTTTTGACAAAGGGTGAACTCCCTTTGGACCGGACAGAAGCGACCGCAACGAAACAAAGAGCGTGCTCCTACGTGGTGCTCGAACGCAAGTTGTATCGCAGGGGATTTTCCATTCCCCTCCTGAAGTTCATCGACGAATCCACAATCCCCTAGGTATTATGGGAAATACACAAAGGGATTAACGCCCAGCACATGGCAAGGAAAGCTCTACGAGCGGGGTACTATTGGCCGACAATGCAGCAGGACGCCAAAGATCACGTTAAGAAGTGCGACAAGTGCCAGAAGCACGCCGACATGCATCTCGCCCCCCCTCACGAGTTGAGCATATTGTCATCCCCGTGGCCATTTGCCTGGTGGGGGATGGATATCCTTGGACCATGTGTACAAGGGACTCACCAAAACAAGTTCCTTATTGTGGTCGTGGATTACTTCACGAAATGGATAGAGGCCGAGGCCCTTGCGAAGATCTTCTCGCACAACATCCTCCGTTTCTACAAACGAAATATCCTCGCCAGATTTGGAATCCCGAAGGCGTTGATCACAGACAACGGCACCCAATTCACCGACCACGGGTTCCGAAACTTCGTCACTAAACTAGGAACCAAACAACATTTTACCTCGGTCGAGCACCCCGAAACCAATGGGCAAGCCGAGGCCGCCAACAGGGTCATCCTGCGAGGACTCAAATGCTGGCTCGGCGAAGCAAAAAGAGGGTGGGTCGAGGAGCTGCACAATTTCTTATGGGCTTATCACACCATGCCCCATTCAACGACGGGCGAAACCCCTTTTCGACTAACATACGGCACCGAGGCCGTCATCCCTGTAGAGATCAGAGAACCCTCCAGGCGGACAGAAATGCCTCTCGACGAGGAAATGAACGACGAAGCACTTAGAGACGAACTTGACCTGGTCGGGGAAATTCGATCAGGGGCAACCCTGCGCGAGGCCGTTCTAAAACAACGAGTAACTCTGCGTCATGACGACAAGGTCATCAGACGCGAATTCCAAATCGGCAGCCTGGTATTGCAAAGAAACCAGAAAGACTCCCACGAAGGGAAATTGGCCGCGAATTGGGAAGGACCCTATCGCGTCCATGGCACCATAGGCACCAGGGCATATTACCTCGAGCAGCTAAATGGAGAACCGTTACCAAGACCCTGGAACGCTGCTGAGCTAAAATAGTACTATAGCTAAAGCCCTTAAACACTGAGGACTTTCGCCGTCGAACATCCACCTTTAGTCAACAGAGGGAAATGTCTCGACCACGTAGACAGGCCGAGGTACGGTCCCGATCTACACCCAAACGACATAACGTCGTTCAACCAACGAGGTAGAACGACAATGCCCGACAGGGACACCTCGATCGAGCTCCACTGTTGAAGTACCCACATGGCAGAACACCCAGGTCGCGATGGGCAGTTCACGCCGCGGGCGTACGACCTTGATCTAGGTCATACGCTCGACATGCGGGCTTCACTCTGTACAACCGACGCATTTCGAAGTACGTCGAACCATCAAAGGGGTCAAAAGGATATCTCCGCTCGAGGACATAACTTAAACAAAATATTCATCACAAAAGTAACGGTCGAACATTAGCCTAGATACGAGCAAGTTAAGGAGAAATAAGCATCCATTAAAAAAGTTTATGCACAAGACAAGTTAATAGTGAACCGACTAAGAAGGCCGACGATGTTCGAGGGTACAAGCCATGGCACAACGGCCAAAAGAAATCAAGAGATTAGCACGGGCACCCAGGCCCCAAAAAATGAGCACGGGCATGCAGGCCCCAAAACAAAAAAAAACCAATACGCGGGCGCGCAGGCCCAAACAAAAACTTGACACTAAACGTCCCCAGGACTACCAGTATCTCTAGGAGACTCGGGAGGAGGCACGACCTGGCCATCAATAATCTGGGACAAGAACCCGACTCCCTCGATGTTCATGCCCGGATTTAGGACGGAGAGCTGGCTGACCGCGGCCTCGAACCCATCAGCTAAGGCACCGACGCAGTCCGACTTGAGAAGGTGAACCTGTGCAACCAAAACTGAACGGGTTTATAAGGAGGCTATCTCCTCTGGCTCATCATCGACGGGAAACATAGCAGCTTTTAGCTCCTCGATTTCCTTGGACAATCGTTCGTTGTCACCCTCCAATCGTTCCTTGTCAAGTAGGAGGCAATCCCTCTCCTCGGCAATCTTCGCAGTCTTTTCCTTCTCCCCTGACAGCAGGTCGGCCTGCTCACGGAACATTTCCTCGGACCGTTCGAGGGCCGCTTTTAACTTACGAGACTTGGCAGCAAAAGCAGTCTTCTCTGATTCCAACTCCCTAACACGGTCCGAGGAGTCTGATCCTTCCCTGGCAAGGACCACGACCATCTCGGCCATCTTCACCACCCCGACCATGCTGGCGGCGAGGTGTTTCCTCCGACCTTCTTTGTCAAGCCGTTTAATAGTCTCGGCCTCGTTGTCAATCACCGTCAGAGGAAACCCCTCGAAGAAGTCCTTCTCCGCGAAACAGGGTGGTAAGTCGAAGGCCCACGCAACTATGGACTCGTCGCCAATCTCCGACCTGTTCTCAGCCCGACTTCTCTTCCTGGTAACCAGCTCGGTGGGTTGCTCGGCATCAGGAGAGCCCGAGGACCCACTGGACACATCTCCCCCCGAACTGGCTGGCGGGCCCATCCTTGTGGCTTGCGGCGCCCTCACCAGCCTCTTGTTTATCTTCTTGTCTTGGGTTAACTTCAATAACCTTTCTCGTCGTTCAGCCATATGACCTGCAAAGAGGAGCAAACCCGAGTTAGCTACAAGCGAGCAAAAACAATAAAATGGAATAAAACAATGGGAGCAGAAGCAAGAAACCTAGCAGATCTACGGCCTGCCCGTAGGACTGACACTCGACGAGTGCCTTGGTGTTGATGGGATGTGCCTCGAACGTCGGGTACCCATCCTCATCAAGAATGTCATCCCCTTCCCTTGTAACCCACCGGGCAGGGAAGAAGCTATCAACAAACTTGCAAAGGACAACATAGGCCTCCTCATCCTCGGCGCTCATGCTCCCCGCGGGTGTATGATAATACTCGGTGCCATGATCGTAATGACCCGAGCACCAATGGATCGGGAACTTTGAAATACGCCCGACTGCGGGACTACCCTCAACATCCACTAGGGGCTCCCCATCCGCGTCGACCACCACAGTTTCCGATTCGAACAAAGAGTCCAGGGCGGTTTGAGTGACCGGTTGCAGCACATACCATTTATTCTTGAAGTCCCTTACCGAGTCCATATACATCCTGAACAGCCTCTTCGACTGTTTAGGGATACCCAGTTGTGCCTGCCTCCTCGAGACTGACGTTGCAGGTGAAAGACCCTGAAGAAAAGGGGAATCGTCGCCCCAATTCTCAAGAAACGACATGTCAGCTTGAACGCCCAAAGGAATGCGATCGCGTTGGGGTGAAGCTGCGAAGGGGCCAGGTTCAGATGGCTAAACACCCCGACCTGAAAGTCACTAGAGGGTAGCTTAAGACCAAGGTCCCTAAACACGATCACGTACATAGGGAATGCATACTCGGTAAACTCCGAGCAGATACGGGCGTTGATCATCAGCCTCATTACTATAAAATTCTTTTGAAAACCTGGCTGACTGCCGCCATGCTCGATGACAGTATAAGCACTCCGACTACATCGGCAGTATGCTGGAGCAATCCCCTGAGGCTCGGCGCCCACCCAGTCCAACATAGGGTCATCAATGGTGTCGACTAATGTAACGTTCTCTTCCGTACTTGTTTCCTCGGCGTCATTTTGCCTCGAGGATTCCGGATTATCAGCCATTTACCTGCAAAGCACAGAAAACCGGTGAAATTGAGAGCAAATTCGGATGCTCGCCACAGAGGCGGGAAGAAGTACACAACAAGCCGAACATTGACACCCCAGTTCCGACCATGCATCGGGGACAGCACGGGCGTAGCATGAGCACCCCGGGCAAATCATGAATCACTCGAGCAAGTTCCTGACTTCGCCTACCCGACACTAGGATACCTCAAGGAGACTACCCTACATACTTCCTAAAAGGATGAACATCCCGACCAAACGCATGAAGATCACGAGAAATATCATGAGCTATACGCCTAAAACTATGAATCTCACGGGCAATATCAATAATTATGTGCCTAAACTCCGAATACCACGTGCAATCTCATAAAGTAGGCCCCTAAACTATGAGTATCGCGGGCACAGTCATGAATCTACCGGGCACTACTTCCAAATATGGGTTTCTAGCATCAAAAACAACATCAAAACTACCTACAACAAAGAAAAACAGGAGGAAGGGACACTTACTTGGAGGAAAAGAGGTATAAACGATGGCAGTGGAAGTAATCGAACAGCGAATGGTTTGGTGATCTCACGGTGTTGCGGGAAACGACGGCAGCGGAATCAGAGAAAGAGGGAGGAGCGTGAAGAGGAAAAACAAATTATGGGCCCAAGGGTCCTATTTATAAAGATGACATGGAATTTGAAACGTCGCTCCGGGGAGACACGAACTTCCCCTATCCTCGACACCTACTCCCCTAGGCAATGATTACCCTAGTTGCTAGGGTGGCGTTACAATTCCCAAGGACTGCTCCACGTACCCGACGGACACAGCCCGTGTATCCCCGCGAGAAATACCTCGAGCACGCTTCAAAAAGACAAAGCCCTGGTCCGCGCATCAGGTCCCCGCGGTAAGAGCAAGCTGAGGTCAAGTCATAACTCCTGCGCCAGGAGCAACAACTTGGGGGGCTCCTGTTCTGGACTGGGCCCGCCTTGGCCCAAAGTGCAGATAAAGGCATAGATCCAAGCAGCTCCTCGGGGAATGCTCGCGAATGGACCATCATCGAACATGCCCGACCACAGACTACAGCTGCTATGTCTGCATTTTCCCGCGACGAATAGCATCCCCGACCGAGGGAACTCCAGCTTGAGTCCAGCTCAAGCACCCTTCCCGTAGGGCAAATTCTGTCTACTCTAACCGTTATGGAATCCTCAAAGCTCCAGAAAGACCGCGTCTTCGTCCTTCCTCTTTCTTCGCAGAGCACCACCAGGAAGGGGACCACGTGCAGATCCCCACTACACACGTAGAACCTGGAAGTTCCTTTATTGGGTCAGTTCTGGTCAGCCCAATGAGGGGACCTTGGCCCAGCGCTAGGGGCTATAAATACCCTATGTTCCAAGAGGGTCAGGTATTCATCTATCACACACTTATACACTTTTTGCCTGCCCATTCCGTCTCTCATTTTAGCATCGGAGTGTCTTACAGGTACCCCCCCCCCCCCCCCCCCCCCCGATCTCTCTCAAAACCAGTTCGACCCAGCTGTGACGGGTAAGTCTGATCCGGTAAGATCATTTACCAACTCTTATCAGCTAAGGAACTAGCAAGTACAAGCTTTTGGGCATTGTCACTTCAACTTTCTTCAAAAGCAAGTAAACTTGCAAAAGTCAATACAACTCATCCATCCGATAAAGGCAAGCCTTGGCTTCATTTCAAACAACCTCAGAACATTGTAACAAGCCTAAGCACGAATTGCTAACATCTCAAACACTCCAAAACAAAAAAAAACCACATTTTTTCCCAAAATAGGGCAGCTTCTACAAATCTCAAGCCAAATCAATATTGGCTCGTGCGTTTCTTGATTCAACCCTTGAAACACCTTCCATACATCACACCTAAACTGTCCAGGCCCTTGTCTTGCAACTGTGTGCCCTATTTCAAGCTTCACTATTTTCATTTTGAATGTTTGCAGGTTGACTCGTGCAGTAAGATTCAAGCATCTACAAGGCAAGTTGAGCATTGGAGAAGCTTGAGGGAACTTCAAGGAAGCTCACAAGAACTTCAGGCCTCACTCAAAGTTCCCACATTGCCATATCCAAACTCAATTGAACAAGGTATTTTTCAAGTTTCTATCTCTCTATTTAGGCATCCTTAGGTCACGATTTGTGAAACAAAGATGTAGTCCTCAACATGCTTAAGCTGTACATATGCATAGTTTCCATTTATATTAACTGAGCTAAGAGTATTTAGATGTTGAACATGCTGAAAAAACTAGGTCAGAAATTAGGTCCATTAAAATTCTCCTTGGTCTTTTAGAGTTAGGTCATGTTTTTTATATCATTGGAATCGTGATAAAAAATGCTACAAGTTTCATGTTGCAAGATTTTGTTTTTGTGCAAAGAATAGAGAGTTCCAGATTTGAACACAGGGCGCGCGCGAAGGAGCAAGGACAAGGATGAAGTCGTGTTTTGGGCCTGGCGCCTTGGGCCTTTCACTTTCCACACCCCCTTTTTACTTATACACCCCCCTGACTTATTATTTTTGTATTTTCTTGCATATTTTATATTTTTGACTTTATTATTTTTTTTCTGAACATTGAAAAATCCCAAAAATATTTTCTTAATTTTTTGCATTTTATTTTATTTTTTATCTTATTTTTTGCATATAAGAATAGTTTTATTTTAATAAATAGAAATCATTTTCTTAAAATAATTTGTAAAGAAAAAATAAATACAATACATTTTTATTTTGATTATGTTACACATTAAATATTTATTTATAGATATTTAATTTTTTCATATTTGTACATAATATTATTATTATTTTTCTTAAACAAAAATGGACAAATAAATATTAGAAAATAATATTTTCTTTTAAAACAAAATTAGGGTTTTCCCTTTCAAAAATAATAACATTATTTTTTCTTATTTTTAGGACTTAGATAATTTTATTTTCTCATACATAAAGCAATTACAAAACATTTTTTGCATATTTACATTTTATTGCATATTTAAATAATTGTTTATTTATTTATTGTATAATAAATTCAATTGGGTTGTAATAGTAAATTAGGGTTTTATTTTGAGCAATATCCCCCATTCAAAACTTGTATCCCCCTTCCCATAATATTGTTGTAATAGCTTAGATTTACTTTACGCAATTTATCGCATTATATGCATGTTTAGTAAATTAGGGTTTGTATGATAAGACAAAATCAAACAAATAGCAAGACCTAACACAAGACAAAAATGCATGAAAAATGACAACACATCTCATACAAACACCTCTAGGATTTCACCCACTTGGTTGCCTAATTTAAATGGCCATGGTATGCATGCTAGGTATCTTGGCAAAACAAAGCAAAACAAAAGAACACAGTCCCTCGATGACGCTAGACAAGGTTGCCTAAAAACAAATGATCTTGGTCCCTCAAACTTGCTAAGATACTTGGCACCATTGTTATCATGGTCATACGATGACCCACGCTCGTCCCGTTTAACATCCAAAGATAGGGTTATCTATTAAAATAATAGTAGGTCAACAATGTCAAAGGAATAAAAATGTACAAGAAAGACTTTTGAGTAGGTAGATAGCTTCTAGTTACTTGATCAATTTGCAAACAATCCTTGCTATTTTCAAACAAACACACACATTTCAAAATAATTTCAAAACAACTTTCAAAACATTGAAACATTTTTCAAAAGACAAACATCTTTGTATACATTCTTACAAACAAGAATCATTACAAAGATTGCCTAAACAAAGGTCTCTTTTCAAAATATTTTAAAAAACACACAAAGCACCATTTCAAACAATTGAAAAAGCAAAGCAAGTGATCTAAAACAAGTAACTAAGAGCCCATGGAAAACCATGGATGAAAAGGGTGTTAGCACCTTCCATTTTCATAATCTACCCCCCGAAGCCAAAAACAATCTCAAAGGTCTTTCCTGTGCTTTTTTACCTTTCCTTTTGGATAAAATAAAAGTCAATGGCGACTCTTGCTAAACCCTAACATTTGCAAATACAAACGCAAAACCTCAAGTCAGTTCTCCCACCGCATCACAAAACTGGCGACTCTGCTGGGGATCTTATAAAAGTGGGGTTACCTTAGGGTTTTAGATCACCTTTACATGCTTATCTTGCTTGACTTGTTTGCTTTACACTTTGGTTCTATTGTTTGGGTTTGAATCCTCTACCCGGATTTGGGAAACATTCATAGGTAAATAGCAATACGTTGTGGAAACTGTGCGGGGTATACCGACATGGTCTAAGCAATAGCTATATTAGTGCGACATATTTATGGGTACCGGTAGCCTTTGAGTCAATCAAAGAGAATACAGGGTCGCTGAGTGATGTCATGAAGCACTAATGGACTTTTAGAACCTTTACTTGACCAACTTGGCCTTTTAGGATGTAGTGAGATGACCGGCTTTGGTGCAGTCCGAAGTTGTAAGATACTCGATACTACACTCATTGAGGGTTGGTTTCTTGGAATATTTCGGTCGCCAGTAAAGAGGCTGAATTGAAACAATGAACAAGGAAACAATCCAGTGATATTGAGCTCCTTAGAACCCGATTACTATTTCTAGGACAGGTTGAGCCAACTAAACTTCAAGAGGGTACTTACATATGAAACCCCATGCAAGCCTAAACTAGGAACTTGTGTGATTTTCTTGTACATATATACTTGTGTATAACATCATGGATATCATGAAGCATCATGTGCATCAACTAACCATTTCAAGGATTTTGGATTTTCATCTTTGTTTCTGTTTTGTAGGTTATGGATCCACTTCGCAGGAAAACTGTCCAAGTCAACCTTGTAAGAATTCATCCACAACTCAAGGAGCTAGCTTCAAGGATTCCTGAGAATTCTCCATTCACCGAGAGGCATGGTCGTCTTCTCAACTTAGTCACTACCAACACTGAGGAGGATATGCTGAAAGTTCTCTTCCAGTTCTTTGACCCTTTGCATCATTGATTCACATTTCTTGACTACCAACTTGTGCCTACTTTGGAGGAATTTTCTCAACTCTTGAGGATTCCTATTCTCAATCAACTACCTTTCAACGGTACGGAAAGAGATCCAAAGCCAGAAGAGATTGCTCAAGCCTTACACTTGCACTCATCTAATGTCACAACACATTGGAAAACTAGAAGTGGTGTCAAAGGCTTCTTGTCAAAGTTCTTGTTTGAGAAGGCCCAAAGCTGCTGGAATTCCTTGGACTTACAAGCTTTTGAGGAAATTGTAGCTCTTCTCATCTATGGGATGGTCTTGTTCCCCAACCCTGATCAAATCATAGATGTGAGTGCTGTCAAAATCTTCATGACTCGCAACCCGGTGCCTACATTGCTTGGGGATATCCTCCACTCTTTTCACACTCGTACAATGAGGAAAAGAGGTGTTCTCATGTGTTGCACTCCTCTACTGGCAAGATGGTTTATTTCTCATCTTCCCTAATCAGTCTTGAAGAATGAGCAAGGTTTTAGGTGATCACAATGATTGATGACTCTTACACATTCAGATATTCATTGGTGTTCTCGATCCAGAGAGAATGTCATTATCATTAACCGTTGTGGGGAATTCCCTAATGTCCCTCTACTTGGCATTAGGGGAGGCATCACCTACAACCCTTGCTTGGCTCTGAGACAGTTTGGGTATGCCCGAAGGGATGGCCCACATGACATGCTGATTCAAGGTTTGGTTTTCGACTTCGACAACGACAACCAAGGACTCCGACAAAGGTTCATCCGAGATTGGAGGATGCCCAACAAGGTAGATAGTAAGACTTTGGGACACAAGAATTCCACCCCTCTTGAGCCTTACCTCAAGTGGGTACGAACCCGAGCCCAAAGTCTTATGATGCCTTACCCCTCCATTCTCCATGTGATTATAGAGCCTGTTATGGAAGGAGAGGTTCCATACACCCTCCTACATCCTAACATGCCAACATCACTCAAAGATCTGCAAAGGAGATGGATACAACTCAAGGGAGAGCGCGATACTTTCGAAGCCCAATTCTATGCAAGCGAGAAGAAGGTTTTGGAACTCACTCGTCAACTTCACAAAGAGAAGACTCTCAACACTTACATTGCACCAAAGAGGATGCGCAACATCTTTTTACCTTAGAATTTTGTATTATTTTGCCCGTGGGGCATTGATGTACTAACAAATTCTATCTTATTAATATGACGTGTGTTCCTTTTTTGTTTAAAACAAATTTGAATTTCTGAATCCTTGAATGCATTACATGAATACATATCATTCATCATATGCATAAGCAGGTCTTCACACCAAGTTTCCTCATCTCTCTGCTGTTTATTTCAGCAAGATGGATATTGAACAAACGGTCAAAGATTTGCAAGCTCAGAATTCACAATTTCAATAGTTACTCTTGACCTTGGCCAAGGGGTAGGAGGAGCTCAAGACTCTACTAGAGAAGGAAAAAGAGAAAAAGAAGAAGAAGTGGGCCGGTGTAGTTATCATGGGCAGAAGGTTTGAAGGACAAGCCAGACGGACTTTGGAATTCCCATCAACATCTGAAGAGGGGGAAGGAAAAGGTAAAGGAACTGCAATGCCATCTGAGTATGAAGCAGAAGTAGAAGAGGATGAGGACTATTCTGAACAGCAGTATCCTCCGGCCGATGACAAATACAAGAACTTGGAAGAACGTCTAGCTGCTATGGAAGTGCAAAGAGTACCGGGGCTGGATTTTGAGGAGTTAGGGTTGGTATCTGGAATTGTAATCCCTCCTAAGTTTAAAGTACCACTGTTCGCTAAGTATGATGGGGTGTCTTTCCCGAAGATGCACCTACAATCTTATGTCAGGAAAATTCAACCACATTCTTCTGACAAGGACCTGTGGGTCCACTTTTTCTAGGACAGTCTTTCGGGAACGGAGCTGGATTGGTTCTACCATTTGGAGAGGTCTGATGTGCATAATTGGGAGGATTTGGCAGCCGCATTCTATAAACAGTATCAATACAACGCCAGCTTGGCGCCAACCCGTACTCAGCTACAGAGTATGGCCATGGCTACCAACGAGGGTTTCAAAGACTACGCCCAAAAATAGAGGGATTTGGCCGGAAGGGTGCAACCACCTTTATCTGAAAGAGAGATAGTGGACATGTTCTTAGGGACTCTGTCAGGTCCTTTCTTTAATCACCTGATTGGAAGCTCCTCTGCAGGTTTCACTGAGTTGATTTTAACTGGCGAAAGGGTTGAAGCCGGTATTAGAAGCGGGAAAATTTAGAAGGACACGTCTGCCTCAACTGCTGCAAAAAAGCCCTTCACTGGAAAAAAAGAAGTGTCTGCTGTATATGCCCAGAGAAATCAGGGAAGAACCGAAAGACAACCAACTGTGGGGGCCGTTATGATTCAAAAGTATGCGTCAGACCAACCGAGAAACACTCAGCCGAGAAATGATCAGTCGAGGAATAACCAGCAAAGGGTGGAAAGGCCTGTAAGGCAATTCACCAAGATAAACATGACTCCTGCTCAAGTCTTACCACATATCTTGAAGTTAAACCTGGCCATGCTAAAGGAGGCCCCTAAAAATCCTAATACTTCATCTCCACACTACCATCCCAACGCCAGATGTGTGTACCATTCAGAAAGCCCGAGGCACGACACCAACAACTGTTGGGCCCTAAAGAACAAGATTCAAGATCTAATTGAAGCCAAGGAAGTTGAATTTGAAGCTCCTGAAAAGCCGAATGTTATCTCCGTCCCAATGCCGAGGCATGGGCATAATGCCAATGCTGTGGAAGAAGATCTATTTGTTTCTATTGTGGATGAACTGTCAACTCCTCTCCTAACCATCAAGTTGAATTTGTTGAAGGATGGGTTGTTCCCAGGTTGTGACCAAGATTGTCGCACTTTCCTGTCCTCTCCATTTGACTGTCCTCTTTTGAAGAAAAGAATCCAACAATTGATTGATAACAAGGAAATTTTGTTTGAGAAAGCTCTTGTCTCACCCATTCCAGTTCCTGAAGTTTCAATAATAACCATATACGCCAATCCTTCTAGGGTTCCTAAAAAACCCGTTAGGATTACATCTGCTCCAGTGACTACTCCGTTGAAGATAACAATGCCCGGACTAACCCCATACAAAACTGATAAAATGGTACCATGGAACTATGGTGGAGAAATCTACTACCATGGTGTCAAACAGATTGAACAGATCATTGAAGAAGAATGCTCCGAGGAAGATAACCCTGACGTCAGTAACATTGCTGATACAAGCAAAATTACTCGTAGTGGGATAATCTTTTCTCCAGAGATTGCTCCTCCAACAACAGTCTTTGGACTTGCGGCCATCCCGAAGATTACACCTAAACCAGTAATTGTACCTGCAAGTGTACCCGCCAACAATGACAATACAATTACCATCCCTGTTTCCGATGCTGAGAAAAAAGGAAAGAATGTTCAAGAGGAGCATGTCTTGACGAAGGCTCAGTCATTAGTCATTCCTGAAACATCCCAAAAAGAGGTGGAAGAGATTCTGAGGATCATTAAGAAAAGTGATTACAATGTTGTTGAACAACTGGGGCAGACCCCCTCCAAAATATTTATGTTAGCCCTCTTGCTGTGCTCTGAGGCACATGCTAAAGCTTTGGTCAAGTTTTTGAAGACAGCCCACGTGCCACAAGAAACCTCCGCTGATCAATTCCAGGAATGTGTGGCCAGCTTAATAGTTGACAATGGCCTGGGATGCTCCGATGCAGACTTGACCTCCAAAGGGAGAAAACATAATGACGCGCTACATGTCTCGGTGGAGTGTAGGGGAACCACCCTAGCTCATGTTTTGGTTGATACTGGGTCGTCTCTAAATGTCTTGCCGAAGAAAGCCTTGGATAGACTGGATTATGAAGGCTTAACCCTGAAACCCAACAATATAATTGTCAGAGCCTTTGATGGTTCTAAAAGGATGGTCCATGGAGAGGTGGACATCCCGATCAAGGTGGGTACCCAGGCATTCAATTCAACATTTTACGTGATGGACATCCGTCCTTCCTATTCTTGCCTGTTGGGAAGACCTTGGATCCACCATGCTGGAGCTGTCACTTCTACTCTGCATCAAAAGCTCAAGTACCCTGTCCAGGGGAAAATTATAATTGTTCATGACGAAGAGGAATACATGATCAATCATCTAAATTCTTTCCGTTATGTAGAATTGGATGGCGAATTCATAGAGACCCCTTTCCAACACTTCGAAGAAGTTTCTGAGGAGATAGCAGCGACCAAGGCAGTGTCCTCTGTACCCATGATTATAAGACCTCCGCCTCGGATGTCTTCTCTCAAGGATGCAAGGGCAGTGGTGGAAGAAGGCGGATCCACAATCTCGGGGCAGCTTCCCGACTTTCCTTTCAAAGCAGACAAATTCGGCTTGGGATTTACTTCGACTGGTCAAAAGGTCGTGCGCCGCTCTTGTGCCGGAGGGCCACCTGTGAGGATCAACCACTGAGGGATTAATGCACTAGAGGCCAGTGAAGAAGAGGGCAGCTTGGAAGACTGGATTTTTCCTACTGTTGATGGAGGACTGTGCAACTGGGAAGCAAAAGACTTTGTTCCGATTACTTTCATAAATCAGTAATTTATCTTTTCCATTTATGTTGGATCTGTAATAATTCACAAACAATTCGTACTTTTTCAACCTTGTGTCTTACCCGAGACACATAGGTCCATTTGTAAGGGTTCTTATTTCATTTTCATATGTCATTTTAATGAATCATGGACGCTTTTAATATTTAAACCTTTTTGCTCATTGTTTTTCTTTTACATTTTGTTGTTTTAAGATGGCTATCCCTTAAACACACCCACACTCACAAATGCAGGTACCCTTCCATTCTGGAACCCATGGGTAACGATACTGCTATAGCCTTCAGTGACTCTGAAGATCTGATCAACCAAGCCGAATACGAAGGTGAAGAAGATTGTGAGGTGCCAGGGGAATTGGCCAGACTTCTACAGCAAGAGGAAAGAGCAATTCAGCCTCATGAGGAGCAGTTGGATACGATCAACTTGGGAACTGAGGTTGACAAAAAGGAAATCAAGATAGGTGCCAATCTAGAGCCGAGTGTCAAGGAACGCCTAATTCAGCTACTGCATGATTATGTTGAGATATTTTCCTGGTCATACGAAGACATGTCGGGACTCGATACAGACATTATGGTACACCGTCTCCCCACAAGAGAAGACTGTCCACCAGTGAAACAAAAGGTCTGCCCCATGAGACCTGACATGTCCAAAAAGATCAAAGCAGAAGTTATGAAACAGTTCAATGCTGGATTTCTGGCTGTTACTTCCTATCCATAATGGGTTGCTAACATTGTGCTTGTGCCTAAGAAGGACGGCAAAGTGAGAATGTGCGTGGATTATAGAGACATAAATAGGGACAGCCCTAAAGATGATTTTCCACTACCGCACATCGACATCTTAGTTGATAACACAGCTAAGCACAAATTATTTTCTTTCATGGACGGATTCTCAGGCTATAACCAGATCAAAATGGCACCTGAGGACATGGAGAAAACTACTTTTGTCACACAGTGGGGTATGTTCTGCTACAAAGTGATGCCATTCGGACTGAAGAATGCCGGGGCAACCTATCAACGCGCCATGGTAGCTTTGTTTCATGATATGATACATCATGAGATAGACGTCTACGTAGATGACATGATATCCCGATCACAAACGGAAGAAGAACACCTTGATCATTTGCAAAATTTGTTTGTCAGGTTGAAGGAGTACAAGCTCAGACTAAACCGAAACAAGTGTACATTTGGAGTCCGATCCGGTAAACTCTTGGGTTTCATTGTCAGCAACAAAGGCATCGAGGTTGATCCTGCCAAAGTCAAAGCTATAAAAGAAATGCCTGCCCCTCGCACTGAGAAGGAGGTTAGAGGTTTCGTGGGACGCCTAAACTACATTGCAAGGTTCATTTCTCACCTAACATCTACTTGTAAACCAATCTTCAAGCTGTTGAAGAAAGATCAGGTAGTTAAATGGAATGATGACTGTCAAATTTATTTCGATAAAATCAAGGAGTATTTGCTAGAACCTCCTATCTTGATGCCACCCATCGAAGGAAGGCCGCTAATCATGTATCTGACCGTCTTAGAGAATTCAATGGGGTGCGTACCGGGTCAACATGACGAGTCTGGCCGAAAAGAGCATGCCATTTATTACCTTAGCAAAAAGTTTACCGACTGTGAGAACCGATACTCACTGCTCGGGAAAACTTGTTGCACTTTGGTATGGGCTACTCGCCGGCTAAGGCAGTATATGTTGACTCATACCACTTTGCTGATATCTAAGATGGATCCGATCAAGTACATCTTTGAGAAGCCTGCTCTATCTGGAAGAATAACTAGATGGCAGATGATCCTAACGGAATACGACATACAGTACACAACCCAAAAAGCTATAAAGGGGAGTGTGCTAGCTGAACATCTAGCCCATCAAGCTGTCGAAGATTACCAATCCATGAGGTTCGACTTCCCTGACGAAGACATCATGACATTGGACAACGTTGAAGGTTTCAGACCATATGATGGACCTGAACAAGGATCCCGATGGACCCTGTACTTTGATGGGGCCTCTAATGCACTTGGAAACGGTATCAGAGCGGTACTCATTTCCCCGGAAGGTTGCTGTTGTACCCCAAAATTTTCCCTCTCATTTCATCAATATTTCTCATCACAAGACTCTTGGAATTCAAGATCAAGTTAGGGTTTGCTCTGCTCAAGACACCTCCTTGCATTGTTGACCTAAATTAGGGTTTGAGTTTGCACAGGGATGTTTTGAACTACAATGCCCAAAATGACTTTCATACTTCATGTTGGACTCACAAGTTTGTCCATACCAAGTTTCAAGCCTTGATTCAAATTTTTGCCCAGTCAATTGGACAGTTGACCTAGAAATCAACTGTATTGGGGGAAAAGTCAACTGTGGCCAATTGACAGTCAAACCTCATGAATTTTGACCCACATCAACATTATGAACTCATATGAACCATTTGATCAAGTTTGGATCATAATTCCACAAGAAATTTGATCAGATCACCAAAAGGGCAAAATGGTCATTTTTAGGGTTTTGACTATGCAAAGGCAATTTTTGACTGTTTGACCTAGCCAATGGCAAATCAAGCTCAACCATGGACTCAAGGACTCAATAACATTGTCTTGACCCATTCAACAAGTTCAAAAGATCTCAAATGCATAGGATTGACAGATGAATTTTTCAGTCAACTGATCAAAATTTGACTGTAATACTGAAAAGTCAATCTTTGACTTTTTGATCAAAATCAAGTGCCAAGGGTCATTTTTCATCAAGACATGTCAAATTATGAAACTTGTTCATCAAGAAACCCAAAAATGCAAATTAGGGTTTAAAATGGAAAAATTTCATAACTTAGAATTTTTCTAAGTTATAAAATTTTCTTATTTTTTCCTAACTTTGTCCCATTTTTTTACCAAGATTCAAATGGATTCAAACAAAACTTGAAACATGAAAGTTGTAGTCCATCAAAAAGTTTACAACTTTGATTCAGAAAGTTTTCTCAAAAGAAGCTTGTATCTCAAGTTATGATATTTGGAACAAGGGTACCTAAAACTTTTAACTTAGAGAAATTTTGCCCTAGTTTAGGCAGGATTTTGACCCATCTTCTTGGCCATTTTTCACATAGTTACACTTGGAGTTTCAAGTTGAATTTCAAATATGGATTATAGTACATGTTTCAAGCTTTCCAAATTGTCCAAGAACTCCTCAAACACCTTTATGGTTAGGGAGAATCGAATGCTTGAAGTTGGCAAAAACTCACTTTGATCCATGGCCAATACATGTTCATACAACTTGCATTTTCAAACCAAACTAGCTTAGTACATGATTACAGGCCTCTAAACTAATTCACACTCCAAAATTGAATTCAAATACATTGGATATTGGTATTGTTCTGATCAAGAGAGCTTTGTACAATGAACATTGCCATTTTAAGCATAAATGCCACACTTCCATTTTCATAAAGCATGAACTTTTGCAAAGTTGTCTTTCTTGAGCTTTGAACTTCTTTCTTTGCAGAAAACAGGTTCCACAAACTTAGGCAAAGGTACAAGGAGTTTGTGCATGCTTGGAGATAGCCTGTACAAGCCTATCACACTTCACTTCCAACTTTGCTTTCAAAACAAGTAAAAGGGCCAAAAGCTTGTATCTCTCACATCTGATAAAACCAACTAAAACAAAGTTGTCAAAGAAGTTTCATACATCCTCACAAGTCAGAAGCACGTGCCTTTCACCCCTAAAGCATCCTCATACTCCAAAACCCCATTTTCTTGCAAAACAGAGTCAGTTCTGCATTTTGCAAGCCATCATCAAATTCCATCGTGCGTTTTGCCCAAAGCTACTTCAAACACCTTCCAACCAACATACCTGAGCTATCCAGACCATCCATAAGTTGTTGTAACTCCATTAACACACGTTTCCATTTTTGTTTGGAAGCTTTGCAGGTTGAGTTCTGTAGCACGATTCAGGCTACTTCAAAACAAGCCAAGCATTGGGAAAGCTTCAGTGGACCTCAGGTAAGCTCAAAAGAACCTCAAGCACCCTTGGAAGTTGCTGCATTGTCCAGCTTGAAGTCAACTGAAATAGGTATTTCATGAACTTCTATCTCTCTATTTAGGAATAGTTAGACTTAGGTTTGTGAATGAAAGATATTGTATTCATAGCCCTAAAACCATACATGTGCTTAGTTTCCATTTATATTAATCGTGCTAGGAGAATTTTGTTCATGAACTTTCTGAAAAAACTAGGTTAAGATTTAGGGCCAGAGAAATTCTCTCTAGTCTTTGAGAGTTAGCTTGAGTTTTTTATATGGTTAGATTCGTTGTTGGATGCTCTACAAGTTTCATGTTATGAGTTTTGTCAAAAAAGCAAGGAATCAAGAGATATCATTTGATGTACAGAACGCGCGTGTTTTGAACTGAGAAAGAAGATGAAGTTGATTCTGGGCTGGGCCTGGACTTCTTTGCTTTTGACACCCCCCAGTTCACTTTCAGCACCCCTTGGCCCATTGCTTTGTATTTTCATTATTTTTGCATTTTTATTTTTTCTCTGACTTTGATATTTTATTTGCAAACATAAAAAATATCCCAAAAATATTTTCATATTTTTTTTCATTTATTATATATTTTATTATAATTTTTCCTAATGTAAACATATTAAATATCTTATTTTCTTTTGTTAAAACTTAAAAATAATACAAATAATACTTAAATAATTTATTTTATTTTTATATACATATTTGAAAATATTTTCTTGAAGTATATACATTTTGTAAATAATTAATTTTTACTTTTATACATTTAATATATTTAATACATATATATACATATATAATATATTTTATTAAATAATAAGAACAAAAAAACACAAAAAAATAATACATTTTTATTTTTATTAATATTTTATACTAAAAATACCTTTTTTTCAATATACTTTTATTTTTGTACAAATTAATACATTATTGTATATAAATATTAAATAATACTATTTATTTAAGAAATTAGGGTTTTTGCCCTAAAAAACAAAAATAATTAAAATTGACTTTTCTTTATTATTTACACTTCACATTTAAAAATACTTTTTACCTACATAAAAATCTTTTTTGCATAACACATTTATCTAATATTTATTTATTGTATTTAATTATTGTACATTTAAATATTATGCCTTGTACTTTCAATTTGGTTGTAATAATTTAGGATTTAATTTCTTGCAAAATAATCCCCAATTCAAATTTGTATCCCCCTCCCTATATCATGTTGTAATAGTGTAGAATTTAAAATTCTCGCACCTTTAAGCTTTCAATTATGCCATGATTAGACCTAGGTTTTGTATGCAAAATAAAATCAACAATTAGTTTGACCTAATCCAAGATAACAAAGCATGAAAATAAACACAATACACACTTGCACCCCTAGGGTTTCAATCCACTTGTTGCCTTCAAAAATAGGCCATGATATGCATGTCAAGTACTTTGGCAAAACAAAAACAAAACAAAAGATCATAGTCCCTCGATGACGCTATCTGAGTTGCCTAAACAAAATGATCAAAGTCCCTCAAGAAAATTGCCAAAAATACTTGACACAATTGCTATCATGGTCTATACGATGACCCACGCCTGTCCCGTTTAACATCCTAACACAAGGTTATTCACCAAATACAATGGTGAAACAACACTGTTAAAAGGGTTAAAAACCTTAGAAAGATCTTTGAGTAAAATAGGGTACACAACTCTTAGTTACTTGATCAAAGCTTGCAAAAACATCCTTGCTATCTTCAAAACACACTTCACAACACTATTTCAAAACCCTACTTTCAAACATTGAAAACTTTTCAAAAGACAAAAACACCTTTGTATACATTCAAACAAGAATCATTATAAAGGTTGCCACAACGATGGCCTCTTTTCAAAAACATCTTTCAAAACCACACACAAAGCACCATTTCAAACAATTGAAGAGCACCATTTCAAACAATTGAAAAGCAAAGCAAGTGATCTAAGCAAGTAACTAAGAGCCCATGGATAACCATGGATATAAAGGGTACTAATACCTCCCCTTTCTATAATCTACTCCCCTAACCCAAGAAAAAATCTCAAAGGTATTTCCTGTGCTTTTTGACCTTTCCTTAGGATAAAATAAAAAGTCGGTGGCGACTCTTGCTAAATCGAAACATTTGCGAACACAAACGCAAAATCCCAAGTCAGTTCTCCCACCGTATCACAGAACTGGAGACTCTGCTGGGGAAATATTTAAAAGTGGAGTAACCTTAGGGCTTAGATCACCCTTTGCATGATTATTTGTTTGCTTTGAATGCTTTACATTTGTTTCTTTTGTTTGGGGTTGAAATCCTCCACCTGAATTTGGGAAACATTTATAAGTAAATAGCAATACGTTGTGGAAACTGTGCGGGGTATACCGACATGGTTGAAGCAATAGCTATATTAGTGCGACATATTTGTGAGTACCGGTAGCCTTTGAGTCAATCAAAGAGAATACGGGGCCGCTGAGTGATGTCAGGAAGCACCAATGAACTCTTAGAACCTTACTTGACCATCTTGGCCTTTTATTAAGGGTAGTGAGATGACCGGCTTTGGTGCAGTCCGAAGTTGGTAGATACTCGATACTACACTGATTGAGGGTTGTTTTCTTGGAATATTTTGGTCGTGGCTAAACCAAAACAATGAACACGAAAAATAATCCAGTGATATTGAGCTCCTTAGAACCCGGTTACTATTTATAGGACAGGTTTGAGCCAACTAACTTCAAGAGGGTACTTACCTATGAAACCTCATGCAAGCCTGAAACTAGGGTTTTGTGTGACTTGCTTGTACATGTGCTTGTGCATACATCATGAACATCATAAAGCATCATATGCATCCACTAACCATTTCAAGGGTTTGGATCTTCATCTTTGTTCTTGTTTTGTAGGTCATGGAATCTCTTCGCAGGAAAACAATTCAAGTCAACCTTGTGAGGATCCCTCCTCAACTCAAGGAGCTTACTTCTAGGATTCCAGAGAATTCTCTCTTCACTAAAATACATGGTAGACTCCTGAACTTGATCAACACCAACATTGAATAAGATTTGGTGAAAGTTCTCTTCCAGTTCTTTGACCCCCTACACCACTGTTTTACATTCCCTGATTACCAATTGGTGCCTACTTTGGAGGAATTTTCTCAACTCTTGAGAATTCCTATTCTTCATCAACTACCCTACAACGGTACGAAAAAAGAACCAAAGCCTGAAGATGTTGCTCAAGCATTACACTTGCAACCATCTAACATCAAAGGGCATTGGGAAACCAGAAGTGGTGTCAAGGGTTTCTTGGCAAAGTTTCTGTTTGAGAAGGCACAAGACTGCTGGAATTCTCTTGATCTACAAGCCTTTGAAGAGATTGTGGCACTCCTCATCTACGGGTTGGTCTTGTTCCCAAACCCTGACCAACTTATAGATGTGAATGCTGTCAAGATTTTCATTTCCAGGAATCCTATACCTACATTGCTTGGGGACATCCTACACTCATTTTACACACGAACAATGAGGAAAAGAGGTGTTCTCATATGCTGTACTCCTCTCCTAGCAAGGTGGTTTATTTCACACCTTCCACAACCAGTTTTGAAGAATGAACAGGGTATGAGGTGGTCACAACGATTGATGACCCTCACACATTCTGATGTACATTGGTGTTCTCGGTCCAGAGAAAATGTCATCATCATTGATCGTTGTGGGGAATTCCCTAATTTCCCACTACTTGGCATTAGGGGAGGTATTACCTACAACCCCTGTCTAGCTTTGAGACAATTTGGATATGCTCGGAGGGATGACCCTCATGACATGCTGATTCCTGACCTAGTTTTTGACTTCGACAATGATGCGCAAGGACTTCGACAAAGGTTCATCAGAGCTTGGAGGATGCCCAACAAAGTGGATAGTAAGACACTGGGGCACAAAAATTCCATCCCCCTTGAGCCTTACCTCAAGTGGGTATGAACCCGCTCCCAGAATCTTATGATGCCATACCCTCATATTCTCCCCGTGATCAAAGAGCGCGTTATGGAAGGAGAGGTCCCATACACCATCCTACATCCTGACATGCCAACGTCATGGGAAGAAATGCAAAAGAGTTGGATCCAACTCAAGGAAGAACGGGATACTTTTGAAGCCAGCTTCTATGCCAGTGAGAAGAAGGTTTTGGAGCTTACCCTCCGACTTCATGAGGAGGAAACTCTCAACACTTACATCGCACCAAAGAGGATGCGCAATGTCTTTTTACATTAAGAATTTTGTAATATTTTGCCCATGGGGCACTTATGTACTAATAATTTCTTCTTAATATGACGTGCGTTTCTTTTTGTTTGCAACAAATTTGAATTTCTGAATCCTTGAATGCATTACATGAATAACATACCATTCATCATATGCATAAACAGGTCTTCACACCAGGTTTCCTTATCTTTCTGCTGTTTATTTCAGCAAGATGGATTTGGAGCAGACGGTAAAGGATCTGCAGGCACAAAATTCATAGTTCCAGCAACTCCTCATGACCTAGGCAAAGGGTCAAGAGGACCTCAAAGCTTTGTTGGAGAAGAATAAAGAGAAAAAGAAAAAGAGACATGGGGTAGCCACTTTTGGAAGAAGGTTTGAAAGCAATGCTAGGAAGGTTCTTGAGTTCTCTTAAACGTCTGACGAAGGGGCCGGTAAAGGGAAAGGGACTGTTGTACCTTCTGAATCTAAGGTTGAAGAGGAGGAAGAGGAAGAAGATGAAGACTACTCCGAACAACAGTATCCTCCAGCGGATGATAAATATAAGAATCTTGAGGATAGACTGACAACTATGGAGTTGCAGAGGGTTCCTGGTTTGGATTTTGAAGAACTAGGGTTGGTAGCTGGGATTGTTATCCCTCCCAAGTTCAAGGTGCCAACATTTGCTAAGTACGACGGTCTGTCTTGCCCAAAGATGCACCTGAGGTCGTATGTCAGAAAGATCCAACCCCACTCGTCTGATAAAGACCTCTGGGTACACTTTTTTCAAGACAGCTTGTCAGGAACGCAGTTGGACTGGTTCTATCAGCTCGAGAGATCAGAGGTTTACAATTAGGAAGACTTGGCGGCTGCTTTTTATCGTCAATATCAGTACAACACTGATTTGGCACCCACTCGTACTCAATTATAAAGTATGTGGATGGCTTCCAATGAAGGGTTTAAAGAGTATGAACAGAAGTGGCGCGATCTGGCTGGAAGGGTGCAGCCACCGTTGTCAGATAGGGAGTTAGTTGACATGTTTCTGGGGACCCTGTCTGGCCCCTTCTTCAATCATCTAACTGGGAGTTCTTCCACGGGATTTACTAAACTAATTTTGACTGGCGAGAGGGTCGAGGCCGGTATTAAGAGTGGAAAGATTCAAAAGGATGCTTCCGCATCCACAGCTGTTAAGAAACATTTCCCAGCTAAGAAGGAAGCATCTGCTGTGTATTCTCAGAAGGGTCAGGGAAGAACCGAGCGTCGGCCTACTGCAGGGGCTGTGATGATTCAAAATTCTTCAAATGATCAACCTCGTAACAATCAGTCGAGACCTAATCAACAACGGGTAGAAAGGCCACAACGGCAGTTCACCTGAATCAACATGACGCCAGCTCAGGTACTCCCCCATTTGTTGAAGCTGAATCTTACCAGTTTGAAGGAAGCGCCAAAGAACCCTAACACCTCCTCTCCATACTACCACTCCAATGCCAAATGTGCTTACCATTCTGATAGTGTTAGGCACGATACCAATAATTGTTGGGCGCTTAAGAACAAAATCCAGGACCTGATTGATGCCAAAGAAGTAGAATTTGATGCTCCTGAGAAGCCCAATGTTATATCTGCTCCGATGCCCAAGCACGACCACAATGTTCATGCCGTTATAGAAGACCTCCATGTTACTGATGTTTCCGATCTTTTGACTCCATTGTTAGTGATTAAAGAGAAGTTGATGAGAGCCGGGATATTCCCAGGCTGCAGGAAGGATTGTTATTTTTGTTTGAACATACGAGCTGACTGCCCAATGTTGAAATCAGGTGTCCAACGCCTGATGGATACCCAAGAGATACTTTTCCAGAAAACCCCTGTTGATACCTTCAATCCTGTTACTCCTGATACTTGTGCTACTTCGACCAACGATATTGCAATCATAACCATTTTCGACAATCCTCCCAAGGCTTGCAAAAGGCCTGTCAGGATTACACCCAACTCTAAATGTGTAGCATTAAAGATCACCATGTCGGGATCTGTCCCGTACCAATCTAGCAAAACGATACCATGGAACTATGGGGGAGAAATCTTCTACCATGGTATCAAACAAATTGAGGCAGTCCAAGAAAATTCTGAAGAGGAGAACCCTGATATAGGGAACATTGCGGGTACAAGCAAGATAACCCGCAGCGGCCGAATGTTTTCTCCGGAGATTGCTCCCCCTCGAGCAGTTTTCGGACCCTTGAAAGATTATGTACCTGTTGGACCATCTGTGCAAGGCCCAATGATTGAAGAATTGGATACTCCTAAAGAAAGACCATCTGTTGATACTACCGGTAAGGGTAAGGGGATACTAGAAGTGTCTGTCAGGACGAAGGCTCATGTTGTGGTTATCCCCGAAACCACTCAGAAAGAAATGGATGAAATCTTGAAAATAATCAGAAAAAGTGACTACGACATTGTGGAACAGCTAGGGCAGACCCCTTCTAAAATTTCAATGTTGGCTCTTCTACTCTGTTCTGAGGCCCATGCTAAGGCCCTAATCAAATTCTTGAAGGCGGCACATGTACCCCAAGAGACTTCGGCTGACCAATTTCAGGAATGTGTGGCCAGTCTTACTGCTGATAATGGCCTGGGCTTTTCCGATGCTGACTTGACCCCCAAAGGAAGGAAACACAACGATGCGCTACATGTCTCAGTTGAATGCAGGGGAACCACCCTCTCCCATGTCTTAGTTGATACTGGTTCTTCCTTGAATGTGCTGCCGAAGAAAGCTTTAGACCGTCGATTGCGAAGGTTTGACCCTCAAACCTAGTAACATCGTTGTTAGGGCTTTTGATGGTTCCAAAAGAATGGTTCATGGAGAGGTTGATATTCCCATCAAAGTAGGCACAAAAGTTTTCAATTCCACCTTTTACGTGATGGACATCCGTCCGTCATACTCGTGTTTGTTAGGAAGACTGTGGATCCATTATGTCGGGGCAGTTACCTCCTCTTTGCACCAAATGCTGAAATATCCTGTTAAGGGTAAGATTATAACAGTGCACGGCGAGGAAGAGTACATAATAAGTCATCTCAATTCCTTCCGCTATGTGGAGTTTGATGGAGAGTTCATCAAAATGCCTTTCCAACATTTTGAGGAAGTTTCTCCTGAGGTAGCAGTTGCGAAGACAATGGTTGAGGTGCCTATCGTTCCCAAGCATGTATCTAGGATGGCATCTCTCAAGGACGCAGAGGTTGTGGTTAAAGAAGGAAAGAGCACAATGTGGGGGCAATTGCCTGATTTTCCCCATAAGACGGACAAGTTTGGATTAGGGTTTACTGCTGCAGGACAAAAGGCTATGCGTCGCTCCAAGGCTGGAGGACCACCCGTAAATATATCTCACCATGGAATCAATGCTGTAGAAGATGAAGATGAAGAGAGCCACTTTGAAGATTGGATCTTTCCGACCGTCGAAGGGGGTTTAAGCAACTGGGAAGCAAAGGATTTTATTCCCATCACCTTTATCAACCAGTAATTTTATCTTTGAACAATTTCCCATTTATGGTATGTAATAACTAAACAATTTGCACACTATTTTCACCTCATGCCTTGCCCGTGGCATGTAGGTCCATTTGTAAGGGCTTGATTTTCTCCATAATCATATGCCATGTTTTAATGAATCATTGGACGTTTTTCATCTATAAATTGTTGTGTTCATTTTTCTTTCCTTTTGCATTTTTGTTTGTTTAAGGATGACTATCCCTTACACACACACACACACACTCACAAATGCAGGTACCCATCCATTCCGGATTCCATGGCTGACTATTCTGCTTTAGCCTTCGATAACTCTGAAGATTTGGTTAATCATGCTGAGTACGAAGTTGACGAAGATTGTGAAGTGCCGGGAGAGTTAGCCAGACTTTTGCAACAAGACGAGAGGGCTATTCTGCCTCATGAAGAGTTGCTAGAAACCATCAACTTGGGGACAGAGGAAGACAGGAAAGAAGTAAAAGTGGGTGCCAACCTGGAACCAAGTGTAAAAGAGCGCTTAGTGCAACTGTTGAACGAATATGTTGAAATCTTCGCCTGGTCTTATGAAGACATGCCAGGGTTAGACACAGATATCGTGGTTCACCGTCTCCCCACAAGAGAAGACTGTCCACCGGTCAAGCAAAAGGTCCACCGAATGAGGCCTGACATGTCTGAGAAGATTAAAGCTGAGGTAATAAAGCAGTTCAACGCTGGCTTTCTGGCTGTTACTTCCTATCCACAATGGGTTGCTAACACCGTGCCCGTGCCTAAGAAGGACCGCAAAGTCAGAATGTGTGTAGACTATCGGGATTTGAACAGGGCTAGCCCCAAGGATGATTTTCCGCTGCCACATATCGACATCTTGGTTGACAACACAGCTCAGCACAAGGTTTTTTCCTTCATGGATGGATTCTCGGGATACAACCAAATCAAAATGGCCCCCGAGGACATGGAGAAAACAACCTTTGTCACGCAATGGGGTACCTTCTGCTACAAAGTGATGCCATTCGAACTGAAGAATGCAGGGGCGACCTATCAACGCGCCATGGTAGCTTTGTTTCATGATATGATACATCATGAGATCGAAGTTTACGTAGACGACATGATAGCTCGATCACAGACAGAAGAAGAACACCTTGAGCATTTGCAAAAGCTGTTTTCCAGGTTGAAGGAGTATAAGCTCAGACTAAACCCAAGCAAGTGCACTTTTGGGGTTAGGTCTGGTAAACTTTTGGGATTTATTGTCAGCAACAAAGGCATTGAGGTCGATCCAACTAAAGTAAAGGCTATACAAGAAATGCCTGCTCCCCGTACTGAAAAGGAGGTTAGAGGATTCTTGGGACGCTTGAACTATATTTCCAGGTTCATCTCTCATCTGACATCTACCTGTGAGCCAATCTTTAAGTTGTTGAAGAAAGATCAGGTGGTTGAATGGAACTATGATTGTCAAGTTGCTTTTGATAAAATCAAGGAGTATTTACTAGAACCTCCTATTTTGATGCCACCAGTCGAAGGAAGGCCGTTAATCATGTATCTGACTGTTTTGGGTAACTCAATGGGGTGCGTACTGGGCCAACATGACGAGTCTGGCCGAAAAGAGCACGCCATTTATTACCTTAGCAAAAAGTTTACCGACTGTGAGACTCGCTACTCACTGCTCGAGAAAACTTGCTGCGCTTTGGTATGGGCTGCTTGCCGATTAAGACAGTATATGTTGACACATACCACTCTGCTGATTTCCAAAATGGATCCGATCAAGTATATCTTCGAGAAGCCTGCTTTATCTGGAAGAGTCGCTAGATGGAAAATGATACTGACTGAGTATGATATCCAGTATACTACCCAAAAATCTATAAAGGGGAGTGTGCTAGCTGACCATCTAGTTCATCAAGCCGTCGAAGATTACCAATCTATGAGATTCGACTTCCCTGACGAGGACATCATGACATTGGACAACATTGAAGGTAACAGACCATATGACGTACCTGAACAAGGATCCCGATGGACCCTGTACTTTGATGGTGCTTCAAATGCACTTGGAAACGGTATCAGTGTGGTACTCATTTATCCGGAAGGTTGCCATACACCCTTCACTGCCCGACTTTGCTTCAGTTGTACCAACAACATGGCTGAATATGAAGCTTGCATCTTTGGTCTCAAGGCTGCTATAGACTTGGGAATCAAATCTTTGGTCGTATTTGGGGACTCGGCTTTGGTTATCAGTCAAGTCAAAGAAGAGTGGGACACCAAGCATCCTAATCTTATCCCATACAAAGAAAATGTCCTGACATTGTTGCTTCATTTCGAGCAAATTACTTTCGAACATTTTCCGCGAGAAGAAAATCAGCTAGCAGATGCTCTGGCTACAATGTCTTCCATGTTTAAACTCAACTGGGATAACGAGGCTCCTCAAATTACCATCGAGCGAATGGACGAACCTGTGCACTGTCATGAGATTAATACCGAAGAAGTAGTGGAACAACCTTGGTTTCATGAAATCAAAAGGTATCTCCAGACTAGAGAATACCCTGAAGGAGCTTCAGTCAACGACAAAAAGTTCTTAAGGAGATTTGCTGCCAAGTTTTTCCTAAGCAATGGCATCCTTTATAAGCGCAACCATGATTGTGTTTTACTTCGTTGTGTGGACAAGGTTGAAGCAGAGTTGATCATGACCGAGATACATAGTGGAACATTTGGCACCCACTTGAGCGGACATACGATGGCTAAGAAGATTCTAAGGGCAGGCTACTACTGGTCTACCATGGAAGCTGATAGTCATCAACATTCTCGTACTTGTCACAAATGCCAAGTCTACGCCGACAAGGTACATATTCCTCCTGTTCCCCTCAACATTCTGACAACTCCTTGGCCATTCACAATGTGGGGTATTGACATGATTGGATAGATCAAGCCTACGACATCCAATGGACATCGCTTCATCTTGGTCGCTATTGATTATTTCACCAAGTGGGTTGAAGCAGCTTCCTTTGCCTCTGTTACAAATAATGTCTGTTGTACCCCAAAATTTGCCCTCCCATTTCATCAATATTTTCTCACCACAAGACCTTTGGAGCTCAAGATCAAGTTAGGGTTTGCTCTGCTCAAGACTCCTCCTTGCACTGTTGACCCAAATTAGGGTTTGAGTTTGCACAAAGATGTTTTGACCTAAAATGCCCAAGATGACTTTCATACTTCATGTTGGACTCACAAGTTTATCCATACCAAGTTTCAAGCCTTGATTCCAATCTTTGCCCAGTCAATTGGACAGTTGACCTAGAATTCAACTGTATTGGGGAAAAAGTCAACTGTGGTCAATTGACAGTCAAACCTCATGATTTTTGACCCACATCAACATTATGAACTCATATGAACCATTTGGTCAAGTTTGGATCACAATTCCACAAGAAATTTGATCAGATCACCAAAAGGGCAAAATGGTCATTTTTAGGGTTTTGACTGCACAAAGGCAATTTTTGACTGTTTGACCTAGCCAATGGCAAACCAAGCTCACATATGGACTCAAGGACTCAATGACATGGTCTTGACACATTCAACAAGTTCAAAAGATCCCAAATGCACAAGATTGACAGATGAATTTTCCAGTCAACTAATCAAAATTTGACTGTATACTGATAAGACAAACTTTGACTTTTTGGTCAAAATCAAGTGTCAAGATTCATTTTTCATCAAGACATGTCAAACTATGAAACTTGTTCATCAAGAAACCGAAAATTACAAATTAGGGTTTGAAATGAAGAAATTTCATAACTTAGAAATTTTCTAAGTTATGAAATTTCCTAATTTTTTCCTAACTTTGTCCCATCTTTTCATAAAGATACATTTGGATTTAAACAAAACTCAAAACATGAAAGTTGTAGTCCATTGCAAAATCTACAACTTTGATTCACAAAGTTTCCTCAAAAGAATCTTGTAGCTCAAGTTATGATTTTTGGAATAGGGGTGCAAAACATTCTTAACTTAGAAATTTTTTGACCTATTTTAGGCAGGATTTTTGCCCAACTTCATGACCACTTTTCACATGCTTCCACTTGGAATTTCAATTTGCATTACAAAGATGGATTGTATTACACATTCCAAGCTTTCCAAATTGTCCAATAACTCATCAAACACCCTTGTGGTTAGGGAGATTCGAATTTGTCAAGATGGGCAAAAGTCACTTTGTTCATGGCCAAATTCATGTACATAACACTTTGCATTTTCAAACTCAGCTTGCACAAGCTAGGTTACAGGCCTCTAATCCCATTTACACTCAATAATTCAATGCTAAACCTTTGTGCCAAGATGTTATTTTTCTCATTTGGTCATTATATGGAAGATTAACCTTTAAATGGAAAAAGCATTTTAGCCATTTTTGAAAAGGTGCACTTTATGTCAAAACACAAATCAAAGAGGTACAGGCCAGATCTTTTGGGCACAAGATTATGGACATATCCCACTGATCAAGACTTAAATTTGCAGCATGCTTGAGGGGCCTGTAGGAGCCTATAATCCAACTTGCATTTTGTTTGCTTAGATAAGAAGAAAGCTTGCATTTTGTACCATAACATACATTCCTGCAAGAACCAACTAAAACAAAACTTTGTCCACACATTGCATACTCCCTAACCAACCTAGAACACGAGCCCTTAACCCTCAATACCTCCTCATCCATCAAAGCCCATTTTTCTGCAAAACAAAGTCCCTGTTGCAGATTGACTTGGCCAGTTCATTTCCCTCGTGCGTTTTCCTCCAAACCAGTTCAAACACATCCTACATCATCCATGCAAACTATCCCAAGCCCTAGTTACAAACTGTAACACCCCTAACCAAGTTTTCCATTTTCATTTTTTTAGTTGTGCAGGTTGAGTTACATAGCTCGATTCAGTTAGTTTCAAAGCAAGCTAAAGGTTGGAAGAGCATCCTTGGACCTCAAGCAAACTGTACAAGTCCTCAAAATTCATTGAAAGTACCTCCATTGTTGTGCACGACTCAAGCTGAACAGGTAAAAGTTTGAACTTCTATCTCTCAATCCAGGCATATCTAGGCTTAGGTTTGTGAAGAAATTATGTCCTACTCATGGCCCTGAAGCTACCCATATCATTACTTTTCATTTATGTTGTATGTAGTGAGAGAATTTGGAACCTGAACATTAGAAAAAACCTAGGTCAGGAATTGGGGGAGGAGAAATTCTCTCTCATTTCTGAGAGTTAGAACAACTTCCTTATATGTTTAGAATCGTGACATGATGCTCTATAACATTGTTGTTGTAAGTTTTTGTTGAAAGTCAAAGGATCAAGAGATAGCAGGGATAGACAAAAACGCGCGTTTTTGTGTTTAAAACTGGCTGGAGGTTGAAGACAACTCCCTTTGGGATGGGCCTGGCTTATTTTTCTGTTTGCACCACTATTTCCCACTTACACCCCCTTGGCCCATTGTGTGTGTTTTTAATTATTTTTGACTTTTTATTTTTTCTTCTGACTTATTATTTTTTGTCAAAACATAAAAAATATTAAAAATATTTTTTCAACCATTTTTGCATTTTTATTTGGATTTTATTTGTTTTATTTGAACTTGTACATATAAATAAATATAATACTTTTATTTGAAACCTTAAAAATAATGTGAAAATATATACTTTTAGTTATTATTTTTATTTGCATTTTCTGAAAACATTTTCTAAAAAATATATTTTTTTTTGTAAATAATAAATATTTTTATTTTTGTGCATATTTGATATATTTAATACATAATATAAATACTTATATATTTATTAGAATATTTAGGATAAAAATACAAAAATAATACATTTTTTCTTTTATTAATATTTAACCTCAAAAATCACTTTTTTACAATATACTTCCTTTTTATTTATTTTCTGTATATAGTTAATAAATATTGTATATAATAAATAATAAATACCTTTTATTTAGCAAATTAGGGTTTTGTCCTAAACCATGAAAATATCCAAAAATTAACCTTTTTATTTTTGTTTATATGTCACATGAAAAATACTTTTACATACATATAAAAATCATTTTTTTTGCATCTTGCATATTTATTGTATTTATTCAATTATTGTACAATTAAATAACTTGTATATTCAATTTGGATTGTAATAGCTTAGATTTAAATTTCTTGCTAAATGTCCCCCATTTGAACATTTGTACCCCCCATCCCATAATTATGTTGTAATAATTTAGGACTTTAAATTCCGCATTTTAAAGCTTTCTAAATATGCCATGATAGACTTAGGGTTTTGTATGCAAATCAAATAATAAAATAGCTTGACCTAATCCAAAAATAACAAAGTATGAAAATGGACAACACCAATCACACTTACACCCCTAGGGTTACTCCACTTGTTGCCTTCAATATTGGGCCATGTTGCATGTTGGGTGTCTTTGGCAAAACAAAACAATTCAAATGATCATAGTCCCTCGATGACGCTTTCGAAAGTTGCCTAAAAATGATCAAGTCCCTTAAAGGAAAAGTTGCCAAAGACACTTGGCACTATTGCATTCATGGTCTAAACGATGACCCGCGCCCGTCCCGTTAACATCCTAACACAAGATTGTCCATCAAATACAATGGTGGAACAAAATTGTTAAAAGGGTTAAAACATAGAAAAAAACCTTTGAGTAAATTTAGGGGTAGACAACTCTTAGTTACTTGATCAACTTGCAAAACACACTTGCCTACTTTTCAAAATCCACATCACAACACACTTTCAAAACAAACTTCCAAAAACATTGAAAACTTTTCAAAAGACAAGTACACCTTTGTATACATTCACACATGAATCATTACAAAGGTTGCCACCACAATGGCCTCTTTTCAAAACATTTTCAAACCCACACACAAAGCACCATTTCAAAAAATTGAAAATGCAAGGCAAGTGATCTAAGCAAGTAACTAAGAGCCCATGGATAACCATGGATAGAAAGGGTGCTAATACCTTACCTTTCTATAATCTACCCCCCGAACCCAAGAAAACATCTCAAAGGTTTTTGCTGTGCATTTTAACCTTTCCTTAGGATAAAATAAAAAGTCGGTGGCGACTCTTGCTCAACCGAAACATTTGCGAAAACAAACGCAAAACCCAAGTCAGTTCTCCCACCGTATCACAGAACTGGCGACTCTGCTGGGGAGGATTTTAAAAGTGGAGTAACCTTAGGGCTTAGATCACCCTCTTGCATGACTAATTGTTTGCTTTGATTGCTTTATATCTTGGTTCTCTTGTTTGGGCTTAAAATCCTACACCCGGATTTGGGGAAACATTCATAGATAGCAATACATTGTGGAAACTGTGCAGGGTATACCGACACGGTTGAAGCAATAGCTATATTAGTGCGACATATTTGTGAGTACCGGTAACCCTTGAGTTCAATCAAGGAGAGTACGGGGCCGCTGAGTGATGTCACTAAGCACTAATGACCTAGAACCTTACTTGACCATCTTGGCCTTTTATTAGGGGTAGTGAGATGACCGGCTTTGGTGCAGTCCGAAGTTGGTAGATACTCGATACTACACTCATTGAGGGTTGTTTTCCTGGAATATTTTGGTCGCTAGTTAAGTGGCTAAACCAAAACAATGAACATGGAAAACAATCCAATGATATTGAGCTCCTTAGAACCCGGTTACTATTTATAGGACAGGTTTTTAAGCCAACTACACTCAAGAGGGTACTTACCTATGAAACCCCATGCAAGCCTGAAACTAGGGTTTTGTGTGAATTGCTTGTACATATGTTTGTGCATACATCATGAGCATCATAAAGCATCATATGCATTCACTAACCATTTCAAGGGTTTAGATCTTCATCTTTGTTCTTGTTTTGTAGGTCATGGAAATTCTTCGCAGGAAAACTATCCAAGTCAACCTTGTGAGAATCCCTCCTCAACTCAAGGAGCTCACATCCAGAATTCCGGAAAGCTCTCCCTTCAGTGAAAGACATGGTAGACTGCTCAGCCTAGTCAACACCAGCATTGAAGAGGACATGGTAAAGGTGTTGTTCCAGTTCTTTGACCCCCTTCACCACTGTTTCACATTCCCCGACTATCAATTGGTGCCCACTTTGGAGGAATTTTCTCAACTCCTGAGAATTCCTATTCTTAATCAACTACCCTACAACGGTACCGAAAAAGAACCAAAGCCTGAAGATGTTGCTCAAGCACTCCACTTGCAACCATCTAACATAAAGGGGCATTGGGAAACTAGAAGCGGTGTCAAAGGCTTCTTAGCAAAATTCTTGTTTGAGAAGGCACAAGAGTGTTGGAATTCATTGGACCTACAAGCCTTTGAAGAAACTGTGACACTCCTCATTTATGGGATGGTCCTGTTCCCAAATCCTGACCAGCTTATAGATGTCAACACCGTCAAAATCTTCTTATCCAGGAATCCAATACCAACATTGCTTGGGGACATTCTTCACTCATTTTACACACGAACAATGAGAAAGAGGGGTGTTCTCATGTGCTGTACTCCTCTCCTTGCAAGGTGGTTTATTTCGCACCTTCCACAATCTGTCTTGAAAAATGACCAAGGCTTAAGGTGATCACAACGATTGATGACCCTCACTCACTCTGATGTACATTGGTGTTCTCGGTCCAGAGAAAATGTCATCATCATCGATCGTTGTGGAGAGTTCCCTAATGTTCCATTGCTTGGCATTAGAGGAGGCATTACCTACAATCCTTGTCTAGCTTTGAGACAATTTGGATACGCACGGAGGGATGGCCCTCACGACATGTTGATTCCTGACTTAGTTTTTGACTTCGACAACGATGCGCAAGGACTTCGCCAAAGATTCATCAGAGCTTGGAGAATGCCTAACAAGGTAGACAACAAGACACTGGGGCACAAAAACTCCATCCCTCTTGAGCCTTATCTCAAGTGGGTACGAACCCGAGCCCAGAGTCTGATGATGCCCTACCCTCATGTTCTCCCTGTGATTAAAGAGCCCGTTAAGGAAGGAGATGTTCCCTACACCATCCTGTATCCTGACATGCCAACATCATGGGAGGAGATGCAGAAGAGTTGGATCCAACTCAAGGAGGAACGAAATACTTTTGAAGCCAGCTTCTACGCCAGTGAGAAGAAGGTTTTGGAGCTTACCCGCCGACTCCATGAGGAAGAGACCCTCAACACCTACATCGCACCAAAGAGGATGCGCAACGTCTTTTTACCTTGAGAAGTTTTTGTAATATTTGGCCCATGGGGCATTTATGTACTGACAAAATTTCTTCTTATTAATATGACGTTTGTTCTTTTTGTTTGCAACAATTTTGAATTTTCTAAATCCTTGAATGCATTGCATAAATAAGCATATCATTCATCATGCGCATAAGCAGGTCTCCACACCAGGTTTCCTTATCTTTCTGCTGTTTATTTCAGTAAGATGGATCTCGAACAGACGGTCAAGGATTTGCAGTCTCAAAACTCACAGTTTCAACATCTCCTGATGACCTTGGCAAAGGGTCAGGAGGATCTAAAAGCCCTGCTTGGGAACAAAGAGCAAGTGAAAAAAGAAGAAGAAAAGAATCGGGGTGGCTACCTTGGGAAGAAGGTTTGAGGGTGAAGCCAGAAGAGTTCTTGAATTTCCCCATACGTCTGAAGAAGGAACCAGTAAAGGAAAAAGGGTTGCGGTACCGTCTGAATCTGAAGCTGAAGAGGAAGAGGCCGAAGAAGACGAAGACTACTCAGAGCAACAATACCCGCCCGCCGACGATAAGTATAAAATCTTGGAAGACAGGTTGGCAGCTATGGAGCTGCAGAGAGTCCCCGGCTTAGATTTCGAAGATTTGGGATTAATTGCTGGAATTGTGATCCCCCCGAAGTTTAAAGTGCCAATTTTTGCAAGATATGGCGGGCTGTCCTGCCCGAAGATGCATCTCAGATCATATGTAAGGAAGATCCAACCTTACACTGCAGACAAGAACCTATGGATCAATTTCTTCCAGGATAGCCTTTCAGGGGCTCAACTCGAATGGTTCTATCAGTTGGATGGAGCCAGTATTCGAAACTGGGAGGACTTGGCTACTGCATTTTATAAGCAGTATCAGTAAAATTCTGACCTCGCTCCCACGCGTACCCAACTCCAGGGTATGTCACTGGGGACGGTCGAAGGATTCAAGGAGTATGCGCAAAAGTGGAGGGACCTGGCTGGAAGGGTGCAACCACCGCTGACTGACTGTGAGCTTGTGGACATGTTCTTAGGGACCCTGTCCGATCCATTCTTCAACCACCTGATTGGTAATTCTTCTGCTGGGTTCACATACCTGATCTTAACCGGTGAGAGGATAGAAGCTGGTATCAAGTCGGGGAAGATACAGAAAGGTGCCTCCTCGAGTACTAAAAAGAAGCCCTTCAAGAAGGAAGCCAGTGCTGTTTATGGTCCCAGAAGACAAAATAAGCCAGAACGCCGCCAAGCTGTCAATGCGTTGGTAATTTCAAAACCTACTGCTGCTCCTCAGCAGTATAACCAACCAAGGGGTGAGAGACCCAAAAGGCAATACACTCGACTCAGCATGACCCTGTCTCAGATTTTGCCGCAACTACTGTCAACTAATCTGGTAACTGTCAAAGAAGCTCCGAAGGTAGTGAACACAGCTTCTCCAAAGTACAACCCCAACACCCGTTGCGCTTATCACTCTGATAGCCCAGGTCATACTACGGATGATTGCTGGGCTCTGAGGAATAAGGTTCAGGACCTTATTGATGCCAAGGAAATACAGTTCGAGGCGCCCGAAAGGCCCAATGTTGTAACTGCTCCCATGCCCCAGCATGGAGTGAATGTTGTGGAAGAAGACCTGTATGTGGCCTTCGTGGATGATATTGTTACTCCGTTGTTGACTGTCAAGAGGAACCTGTTGCTAGCCGGTTTATTTCCATGATATAGTAAAGGTTGCCATTTTTGTGCTGTTTCACCTGCTAGTTGTCCCTTGTTGAAGTCAGGTATCCAAAGCCTGATGGATAATAAAGAGATCTTGTTCGAGAAGATTGTTGTTCCTACTACCCGTACTGAAGAAGTTTCTATTGTCACTATTTTCAACAAACCTCCTAAGGCTCCTTCAAAAAAGCCTGTCAAAATCATGTCCACTCAGAAGATTGCTCCTATCATCATCACTGTTTCGGGGCCCCTCCCTTATACATCTGACAAAGTTGTCCCTTGGCACTATGGGGCAGATGTTTATGTGCTTGGAATTAAACAAGAGTTCGATACTAGTACCGGCGTCAGTAACATCACCGGGCCTGCCAAAGTTACTCGCAGTGGTAGGCTCTTCTCGCCTGATATTGCACCACCAGCTATTCAGAGACCCCTTATCATCACACCTGCAAGTGTGCCTGCTCCCCTTCCTAACCAAGTCCCTGTTTCTACCCATGATGCCGAGTCATCTTACGCTCGGGGCAAAGGGATTGCTACTGATTTTCCTTCCCTGACGGAGGCACCAAAGACAACCAATGTTGAAGCTTTCCAGCAAGAGATGGAAGAGATTCTCAAGATTATCAAGAAGAGTGATTTCAATGTAGTTGAGCAGTTGGGGCACACCCCCTCTAAAATTTCTATGCTATCACTGTTGTTGTGTTCAGAGGCCCATGCCAAGGCCCTGATTTCCTTCCTAAAGACGGCCCATGTGCCACAAGAAACGTCTACTGATCAATTTACCGATTGTGTGGCCAACTTGACTGCCGATAATGGGTTGGGCTTCTCTGATGCCGATCTGACTGCCAAAGGAAAGAACCATAACGACGCCCTGCATGTCTCCATCGAATGCAGGGGCACTACTCTTGCCCATGTGTTGGTAGACACTGGTTCTTCATTGAACGTATTACCCAAGAAGGCCCTAGACAGGTTGGATTGTGAGGGTTTTGAGCTCAAGCCTAGTAACATTGTTGTCTGGGCCTTTGACGGTTCGAAAAGGATGGTACATGGGGAAGTTGACATTCCAATCAGGGTTGGTTCTCAAGTTTTCGATTCTACTTTCTATGTGATGGACATCCGACCATCCTATTCTTGTTTGCTGGGTCGTCCATGGATCCATAAGGCTGGAGCTGTGACTTCCACACTACATCAGAAGCTTAAGTACCCGGTTAAAGGGAAAATTGTTACAGTTCAGGGGGAGGAAGAATACATGGTCAGCCACCTCAACTCGTTCCGGTACATAGAAATGGATGGGGAGTTCATTGAGACCCCCTTTCAACACTTTGAAGAGGTGCCTCAGACACTGGCGTCAGCAGAGACTGTAGAAGACTCTCTTTTGAAGATGGCTTCCTTAAAGGATGCTCGGGATGTTATTGAGAAGGGTGAGTGCGCAAACTGGGGCCAACTTCCTGATTTTACTCCAAAGACTGACAAGTTTGGTCTGGGTTTCACTGCAGAAGCTCAGAGGGTTGTTCGTAAGGCAAGGATTGGAAGACCTCCTGTGTTCATCACCAACCCGGGAATAAATGCTATTTAAGACGACGTGGAGGAATCTGAATTCGACAGCTGGATCTACCCAACGACCAACGGTGGACCAAGCAACTGGACTGCCAAAGACTTCACACCTATTACTTTTGTCACTCAGTAATGAACTCTTTTGTTTTGAATTTGTAACAGACAATATTTTGAAACTTTTATGGCTCGGTGTCTTACCCGGGGCACCGTGGCTTCATTTGTGAGGGATTTTGTGTGTCATTTTCATATATCATTAATAAAAACATTGGACGTTTGTTGCATTTCAAAATCTTGCGCTCCTTTATTATATATTGCAAAACAGCTATATTTACACACACTCACCTATACAGGTTCCAATCCACTCTGGATCTCACTGGTAACGACTCTGCTACTGCCAGTTATGACTTCGAAAATCCGATCAACTTATCCGAAGACGAAGGTGAAGATGATTGTGAAGTGCCTGGTGAGCTTGCAAGACTATTACTCCAGGAAGAGAGGGCCATTCAGCCACATGAAGAGCCAGTGGAAACGGTAAATCTGGGTACTGAGACAGACAAAAAGGAAGTCAAGATTGGTGCCAATCTAGAGCTCAGTGTGAAACAACGGTTGATTCAGATGCTGCATGACTATGTGGAAATCTTTGCCTGGTCTTACGAAGACATGCCTGGGTTGGATACCGACATTGTGGTTCATCACATGCCAACCAAGGAAGGATGCCCTCCGGTAAAACAGAAGGTCCGCCGTATGCGTCCAGAAATGTCCGAGAAAATCAAAGCTGAGGTTATGAAACAATTTGATGCCGTGTTTCTAGCAGTGACTTCTTACCCTCAATGGGTTGCCAACGTGGTTCCAGTTCCGAAGAAGGATGGTAAGGTCCGAATGTGTGTTGATTACAAGGATTTGAATAGGGCGAGCCCTAAGGATGATTTCCCTCTGCCTCATATCGACGTTCTGGTTGATAACACTGCTCAGCATAAAGTATTCTCCTTCATGGACGGCTTCTCCGGTTATAATCAGATCAAGATGGCTCCTGAAGACATGGAGAAGACCACTTTTGTTACTCAGTGGGGCACCTTTTGTTACAAGGTCATGCCTTTTGGGTTTAAAAATGCTGGGGCAACCTACCAACGTGCCATGGTTGCTTTATTTCATGACATGATCCATCACGAGATAGAAGTATACGTCGATGATATGATTGCAAGGTCCCAAACTGAGGAGAAACACCTTGACCATCTACAGAAGCTGTTTGACCGTCTGAAGTTGTACAAGTTGAGGTTGAACCTAAACAAGTGCACCTTTTGGGTGAGATCTGGAAAATTGCTAGGCTTCGCCGTAAGCGACAAAGGCATTCAAGTGGACCCTGCCAAAGTGAAAGCCATACAAGAGATGCCAACTCCCAAGACAGAGAAAGAAGTCAGAGGCTTTCTAGGACGGTTGAACTACATTGCGCGATTCATCTCGCATCTAACTGCTACCTGTGAACCAATCTTCAAGCTGCTGAAGAAAGATCAAGTAGTACGTTGGAACGACGAGTGTCAGGCCGCTTTCGAAAGAATCAAAGAGTATCTCCAAGAACCACCCATTCTTATGCCGCCGGTTGAAGGGAGACCTCTAATCTTATACTTGACAGTACTGGAAACCTCAATGGGGTGTGTGCTGGGGCAGCATGACGAGTCTGGCCGAAAAGAACACGCCATTTATTACCTTAGCAAAAAGTTTACCGACTGTGAGACCCGATACTCACTGCTCGAGAAAACTTGCTACGTTTTGGTATGGGCTGCTCGCCGGCTGAGACAGTATATGTTGACTTACACTACTCTGTTGATTTCAAAAATGGATCCAATCAAGTATATATTCGAAAAGCCTGCCTTGTCCGGAAGAATAGCAAGATGGCAGATGATCTTGACGGAATATGACATCCAGTACACGACTCAAAAAGCAATCAAGGGAAGTGTGTTGGCAGACCATTTGGCACATCAGGCAGTGGACGATTACCAGTCGATGAACTTTGAATTTCCAGACGAGGATATCATGGTAGTAACTGATTGTGAAGTACCTGGACTGGATGAAGGACCTGAGGAAGGATCCCGATGGTCTATGCACTTTAACGGAGCCTCGAACGCTTTGGGTAATGGTATCGGCACTGTGATCATATCCCCTAAAGGCACTCATACTCCACTCACCGCCCGGCTATGTTTCAACTGCACCAACAACATGGCAGAGTATGAGGCATGTATCATGGGTCTTCAAGCTGCAATTGACCTAAGGATCAAGTTTCTGAGTGTCTTCGGAGATTCCGCTCTCGTGATCAATCAGATCAAAGGCGAGTGGGATACGAAACACCCAAATCTTATTCCTTACAAAGAGTATGTGTTGACGTTGATTCCCCACTTCGAGGAGATAACCTTTGAACATTTCCCAAGAGAGGAGAATCAGTTAGCGGACGCGTTGGCTACGATGTCTTCTATGTTCAAAATCAAATGGGACAACGAGGCTCCCTGGATCATTATCTGGAAGTTGGACGAACCTGCACATTGTTGCGATCTCGAGACCGAAGAGGTAACAGAAAAACCCTGGTATCATGAAGTGAAGAGGTACCTTGAAGCTCAAGAATATCCCGAGGGCGCATCTGTTAATGACAAGAAGTTCCTGAGAAGGTTTGCGGCAAAGTTCTTCCTCAGTAATGGAATTCTATACAAGCGAAACCATGATTCAACCTTACTGCGTTGTGTGGATAAGACTGAAGCAGAAAGGATCATGGCAGAGCTACATGAAGGTACCTTCGGAACACATTCCAGTGGACATACCATGGCAAAGAAAATCCTTCGGGCAGGATATTTCTGGTCCACAATGGAAGCTGACTGTTATCAGCATTCTCGAACTTATCATAAATTCCAGATCTATGCTGATAAGGTGCACATTCCTCCGGTTCCTCTGAACGTCTTGATAGCACCTTGGCCTTTTGCAATGTGGGGCATTGATATGATCGTCGAAATCCGACCTACGGCATCCAACGGGCATCGCTTCATCTTGGTAGCGATTGATTATTTCATAAAATGGGTCGAAGTAGCTTCCTTCGCTACCGTAACCAAGAACGTCGTGGCACGGTTCATTCGGCACAACCTGATCTGTCGATACGGTGTACCTGAGAGGATCATTACGGATAATGGTACCAATCTTAACAACAAGATGATCACTGAGCTCTGTGAGCAATTCAAGATACAGCACCACAACTCTTCTCCATACCGGCCAAAGATGAATAGGGTTGTAGAAGCAGCAAATAAGAACATTAAGAAGATTGTGCAGAAGATGACAGTGACCTACAAAGATTGGCAGGAAATGTTACCGTTTGCTCTTCATGGGTACCGTACCTCAGCACGGACGTCAACAGGGGCAACTCCCTTTTCCTTGGTCTATGGCATGGAGGCAGTCTTGCCTATTGAAGTCCAGATACCCTCTCTCCAGATAATGAAGGATGCAGATTTGAGCGAAGATGACTGGATCCAGACTCGGCTTGATCAATTAAACCTAATTGACGAAAAGAGACTCACCGCTATTTGTCATGGTCAGACGTACCAAAAACGGATGATCAAGGCATTTAACAAGAAGGTCAGACGACAAGAGTATCAAGTCAGAGACCTGGTAATCAAGCGCATCATTCTTCCTCAAAGTGATCCCAGGGGCAAATGGACCCCTACATACGAAGGTCCATTTGTGGTTAAACATATCTTCTCAGGAGGAGCTATGATTCTAACCACCATGGACGGTGACGACCTTCCTCACCCCGCCAATGCAGACATAGTAAAAAGATACTACGTATGAATTAAAGACCCGCTAGGTTGACACACCTAGGAAAAAATAAGGGCTTCCCGGCGAACCAAAAGGGTTCGGGCAAAAATAAGGGACGAAATGAAAAAAATATGTACACCCGGCAAGTCGAAAACCTGAAAAGGAGGCTTGGGCAAAAATGGGTATCCCGGTGGACTGAAAACCCGAAAGGGCGGTCCAGGCAAAATTTGGGATAAAGCGTAATACTATGTCTCATTGGATCACCTTGCATCCGGAATTCGGCATCAACTATCGGGCTTAGATGACTCCAATCAATCAGCTTCATCTTCAACTAAGCAGCAGAGTGATGAGACGCTTGAAGACATAAAGGCGATAGCAGAGTTGGAACCCAGTGGGATTATTTTTCACATAGCTGTTTTGTTTCCTTTTCACAAAATTGTATAAACTCTATTTTGCTCGGCGGCGTTCTCTTACTAGGACGTCAGCCTCCTGTACACAAAACGCCTATTTACAGGCAAATTTCAAAATCAATACAAGTTCAATTTTTCAGATAAATTACCCATCGCTTTTTCCTTTTTCTGTTTTGTTTTGCAAAGAACGTCCGATGTTCATTTTTGATATATGCACTTGACATTAATTGCTAATCATGAATATTTGCATGCGAAACAAAGGACTAATTACAGATGACATCAGAAACAGGGGCAATAAAGAATTGTCTAAGTGATCTAGTTGCTCTATCCACCAAGGTACCAAAGTAGGTTCGGTTGAAGAACGTAACCAGGATACCTTCACTCCTCGTTGAATAAGACGAGATTCGGCAATACTCGCCCCAGGAAGAGTTGGTCCCCCATCAACCCTGAAAAGGCACAGTATCTCCAGCAAGTCAGCGATACTCTCCCCAAGCCGAGTTAGTCTACTGTCAGCCTTAAGGAAGTTGGGTATCCCCAGAAGATCTCAACATTCCCTAGCAGAGTATAGACATTCCTCAGCAAGTATCCCCGGCAGTCTTAATATAAGATTTGTTCCCCGGCGGAATACAGACACCCCAGTGGAACCATTCCCCAGTACAGTCCAAAGTTTCCCCAGGAAAGTGGAATCCATATCCCCAGTAGATCCTGGAAGCTTATCCCCAGTAGATTCTGGAATCTTATCCCCAGTAGATTCTGGAAGCTTATCACCTGCAGAGTACATACGTCTCTCCCCGACTTTATTCAAAGGTTATTTCCCCACCAGGGTATAACTGGGTTATCCTCAGCTAATTACCACGGAAAGTTCATCCTCGGCGAAGTTCTTCCTATCCCCAGCGGAGTTCATCAAATTCCCCAACATAACTTATCAGTGGAATCCCCAGCGGAGCTCTCATCAAAACCTCAGCGAAGTATCTCTTCCCACAGAGTAATTCCCCGCAGAGTAATCTCTTCACCAAATTTATTCCCCAACGGAGTCGTCTTCTCCTACCGGTTTATTCTTGCAACCATCATCCCCAGCGGAAACGAAGAACTCTACTCTTCAAAACATTAGCCCAGGATTCAACAAGTTCCCGGCACTCGTCAAGGATTTATTTTCCTAGACGAAAATACATTCATAGACATTTCACATTTCATACATCTTGTTTACATACATGATAAAGTGCATACAACACTATCTCATTTTTAGTATCATGACATCAGGCATTTCATACATCATGACATTGCATACAACTGATGTCTTGCCTTTTCAGGAAAAAGGACAATCCAAAGATGATTACTATCAACCGTCACAATTCCAGATTCGATTCCTGTATCTAGCCAGGGCATATCTGTGAGTGATTGATTGTAGATTCGATACCTGTATCCAGCCAGGGCATGTCTACATGAAGAGTTTAGAGATTCGATACCTGTATCTAGCCAGGGCATATCTGTAGACGACCAATTCCAGATTCTATACCTGTATCCAGCCAAGGCATATCTGTAGACGATAAATTCCAAATTCAATACCTGTACCCAGCCAGGGCATATTTGTAGACGACAAATTCCAGATTCAATACCTGTATCCAGCCAGGGCATATCTGTAGACGACAAATTCCAGATTCGATACCTATATCCAGCCAGGGCATATCTGTAGACGACAAATTCCATATTCGACACATGTATCTAGCCAGGGCATATCTGCATAAATAGTTTAGAGATTCGATACCTGTATCCAGCCAGGGCACGTCTGTAAGCAACCTTTTGAAGTTCCGGATTCGATTCCTGTACCCAGCCAGGGCATATCTATAGACGACAAATTCCAGATTCGACACATGTATCTAGCCAGGGCATATCTGCATAAACAGTTTAGAGATTCGATACCTGTATCCAGCCAGGGCACGTTTGTAAGCAACCTTTTGAAGTTCCAGATTCGATTTCTGTACCTAGCCAGGGCATATCTGTGAGCGTTTGATTGTAGATTCGATACCTGTATCTAGCTAGGGCATATCTGCATGAAGAGTTTGAAGATCAACACCTGTAACAGGCCAGGAAACCATCTTCCTTTCTCAAAGTACGCAAGTTCTCGCTAAGGAATCTCTTACGCGATCAATACTTCCAAATGGCATCTATAAGCCCATTCCCGACAAGGTTCTGTCACGTCTCCAGATGGAATCTATAAGCCCATCCTCTTATCCACCATCTCTCCAAATGGCATCTATAAGCCCATTCCCGATATCACATTGCTGATACTCCACTATGCGAGTGCAAATTTCTGGGCACTTTAGTGTTCAATCATCTTCCACCTTCGGATCACGAAAGGCACGCAAGCCAATCTACATCCTCAGGTCTAAGACGATTGAACAGGGGCAACTGTTGTACCCCAAAATTTGCCCTCCCATTTCATCAATATTTTCTCACCACAAGACCTTTGGAGCTCAAGATCAAGTTAGGGTTTGCTCTGCTCAAGACTCTTCCTTGCACTGTTGACCCAAATTAGGGTTTGAGTTTGCACAAAGATGTTTTGACCTAAAATTCCCAAGATGACTTTCATGCTTCATGTTGGACTCACAAGTTTATCCATACCAAGTTTCAAGCCTTGATTCCAATCTTTGCCCAGTCAATTGGACAGTTGACCTAGAATTCAGCTGTATTGGGGAAAAAGTCAACTGTGGTCAATTGACAGTCAAACCTCATTATTTTTGACCCACATCAACATTATGAACTCATATGAACCATTTGGTCAAGTTTGGATCACAATTCCACAAGAAATTTGATCAGATCACCAAAAGGGCAAAATGGTCATTTTTAGGGTTTTGACTGCACAAAGGCAATTTTTGACTGTTTGACCTAGCCAATGGCAAACCAAGCTCACATATGGACTCAAGGACTCAATGACATGGTCTTGACACATTCAACAAGTTCAAAAGATCCCAAATGCACAAGATTGACAGATGAATTTTCCAGTCAACTGATCAAAATTTGACTGTATACTGAAAAGTCAAACTTTGACTTTTTGGTCAAAATCAAGTGTCAAGATTCATTTTTCATCAAGACATGTCAAACTATGAAACTTGTTCATCAAGAAACCGAAAATTACAAATTAGGGTTTGAAATGAAGAAATTTCATAACTTAGAAATTTTCTAAGTTATGAAATTTCCTAATTTTTTCCTAACTTTGTCCCATCTTTTCATCAAGATACATTTGGATTCAAACAAAACTAAAAACATGAAAGTTGTAGTCCATTGCAAAATCTATAACTTTTATTCACAAAGTTTCCTCAAAAGAAGCTTGTAGCTCAAGTTATTATTTTTGGAATAGGGGTGCAAAACATTCTTAACTTAGAAATTTTTTGACCTATTTTAGGCAGGATTTTTGCCCAACTTCATGACCACTTTTCACATGCTTCCACTTGGAATTTAAATTTGCATTACAAAGATGGATTTTAGTACACATTCCAAGCTTTCCAAATTGTCCAAGAACTCATCAAACACCCTTGTGGTTAGGGAGATTCGAATTTGTCAAGATGGGCAAAAGTCACTTTGTTCATGGCCAAATTCATGTACATAACACTTTGCATTTTCAAACTCAGCTTGCACAAGCTAGGTTACAGGCCTCTAATACCATTTACACTCAATAATTCAATGCTAAACCTTTGTGCCAAGATGTTATTTTGCTCATTTGGTCATTACATGGAAGATTAACCTTTAAATGGAAAAAGCATTTTAGCCATTTTTGAAAAGGTGCACTTTATGTCAAAACACAAATCAAAGAGGTACAGGCCAGATCTTTTGGGCACAAGATTATGGACATATCCCACTGATCAAGACTCAAATTTGCAGCATGCTTAAGGGGTCTGTAGGAGCCTATAATCCAACTTACATTTTGTTTGCTTAGATAAGAAGAAAGCTTGCATTTTGTACCATAACATACATTCCTGCAAGAACCAACTAAAACAAAACTTTGTCCACAAATTGCATACTCCCTAACCAACCTAGAACACGAGCCCTTAACCCTCAATACCTCCTCATCCATCAAAGCCCATTTTTTATGCAAAACAGAGTCCTTGTTGCAGATTGACTTGGCCAGTTCATTTCCCTCGTGCGTTTTCCTCCAAACCAGTTCAAACACATCCTACATCATCCATACAAACTATCCCAAGCCCTAGTTATAGACTGTAACACCCCTAACCAAGTTTGCCATTTTCATTTTTTCAGTTGTGCAGGTTGAGTTACATAGCTCGATTCAGTTAGTTTCAAAGCAAGCTAAAGGTTGGAAGAGCATCCTTGGACCTCAAGCAAGCTGTACAAGTCCTCAAACTTCATTGAAAGTACCTCCATTGTTGTGCACGACTCAAGCTGAACAGGTAAAAGTTTGAACTTCTATCTCTCAATCCAGGCATATCTAGGCTTAGGTTTGTGAAGAAATTATGTCCTACTCATGGCCCTGAAGCTACCCATATCATTACTTTTCATTTATGTTGTGTGTAGTGAGAGAATTTGGAACCTGAACATTAGAAAAAACCTAGGTCAGGAATTGGGGGAGGAGAAATTCTCTCTCATTTCTGAGAGTTAGAACAACTTCTTTATATGTTTAGAATCGTGACATGATGCTCTATAACATTGTTGTTGTAAGTTTTTGTTGAAAGTCAAAGGATCAAGAGATAGCAGGGATGGACAAAAACGTGCGTTTTTGTGTTTGAAACTGGCTGGAGGTTGAAGACAACTCCCTTTGGGCTGGGCCTGGCTTATTTTTCTGTTTGCACCACTATTTCCCACTTACACCCCCTTGGCCCATTGTGTGTTTTTTTAATTATTTTTGACTTTTTATTTTTTCTTCTGACTTATTATTTTTTGTCAAAACATAAAAAATATTAAAAATATTTTTTCAACCATTTTTGCATTTTTATTTGGATTTTATTTGTTTTATTTGAACTTGTACATATAAATAAATATAATACTTTTATTTGAAACCTTAAAAATAATGTGAAAATATATACTTTTAGTTATTATTTTTATTTGCATTTTCTGAAAACATTTTCTAAAAAATATACTTTTTTTTTGTAAATAATAAATATTTTTATTTTTGTGCATATTTGATATATTTAATACATAATATAAATACTTATATATTTATTAGAATATTTAGGATAAAAATACAAAAATAATACATTTTTTCTTTTATTAATATTTAACCTCAAAAATCACTTTTTTACAATATACTTCCTTTTTATTTATTTTCTGTATATAGTTAATAAATATTGTATATAATAAATAATAAATACCTTTTATTTAGCAAATTAGGGTTTTGCCCTAAACCATGAAAATATCCAAAAATTAACCTTTTTATTTTTGTTTATATGTCACATGAAAAATACTTTTACATACATATAAAAATCATTTTTTTTTTGCATCTTGCATATTTATTGTATTTATTCAATTATTGTACAATTAAATAACTTATATATTCAATTTGGATTGTAATAGCTTAGATTTAAATTTCTTGCTAAATATCCCCAATTTGAACATTTGTACCCCCCATCCCATAATTATGTTGTAATAATTTAGGACTTTAAATTCCGCATTTTAAAGCTTTCTAAATATGCCATGATAGACTTAGGGTTTTGTATGCAAATCAAATAATAAAATAGCTTGACCTAATTCAAAAATAACAAAGTATGAAAATGGACAACACCAATCACACTTGTACCCCTAGGGTTACTCCACTTGTTGCCTTCAATATTGGGCCATGTTGCATGTTGGGTGTCTTTGGCAAAACAAAACAATTCAAATGATCATAGTCCCTCGATGACGCTTTCGAAAGTTGCCTAAAAATGATCAAGTCCCTTAAAGGAAAAGTTGCCAAAGACACTTGGCACTATTGCATTCATGGTCTAAACGATGACCCGCGCCCGTCCCGTTAACATCCTAACACAAGATTGTCCACCAAATACAATGGTGGAACAAAATTGTTAAAAGGGTTAAAACATAGAAAAAAACCTTTGAGTAAATTTAGGGGTAGACAACTCTTAGTTACTTGATCAACTTGCAAAACACACTTGCCTACTTTTCAAAATCCACATCACAACACACTTTCAAAACAAACTTCCAAAAACATTGAAAACTTTTCAAAAGACAAGTACACTTTTGTATACATTCACACATGAATCATTACAAAGGTTGCCACCACAATGGCCTCTTTTCAAAACATTTTCAAACCCACACACAAAGCACCATTTCAAAAAATTGAAAATGCAAGGCAAGTGATCTAAGCAAGTAACTAAGAGCCCATGGATAACCATGGATAGAAAGGGTGCTAATACCTTACCTTTCTATAATCTACCCCCCGAACCCAAGAAAACATCTCAAAGGTTTTTGCTGTGCATTTTAACCTTTCCTTAGGATAAAATAAAAAGTCGGTGGCGACTCTTGCTCAACCGAAACATTTGCGGAAAAAAACGCAAAACCCAAGTCAGTTCTCCCACCGTATCACAATGTCGTTGCCCGCTTTATCAAGCAGAACCTCATATGCCGGTATGGTGTCCCCGACAGGATCATCACAGACAACGGTACAAATTTGAACAACACTATGATCACCGCTCTATGCGAACAGTTCAAGATTTATCATCACAATTCATCTCCCTATCGGCCGAAGATGAACGGTGTTGTTGAAGCCGCGAACAAAAATATCAAGAAGATCATTCAAAAGATGACATTCACCTACAAGGACTGGCATGATATATTACCGTTTGCTCTGCATGGATATCGTACCACGGCACGTACTTCAACAGGGGAAACCCCATTTTCTTTGGTGTATGGCATGGAAGTTGTTCTACCCATGGAAGTTCAGATTTATTCCTTAAGGATTATGAAAGATGCTGGTTTGAGTGAAGACGATTGGATTCAGACCCGGCTTGACCAACTTAATTTGATCGACGAGAAGCGACTTACTGTTGTTTGTCATGGTCAAACGTATCAAAAACGGATGATCAAGGCTTTCAAGAAGAAAGTCAGACGCCAAGTATATCAAGTCGGAGATCTTGTAATCAAGCGGATCATCTTACCGCAAAGTGATCCCAGGGGCAAGTGGACTCCTACTTACAAAGGACCATTTGTGATCAAGAGCATTTTTTTCTGGTGGGGAAATGATTCTGACCACCATGGACGGCGACGATTTGCCGCACCCTGCGAACACAGACATAGTCAAAAGATACTACGCATAAAACGACCCGGCAAGTTGAAAACCCGAAAGGGCGACTTGGACAAAAATGGGCATCCCGGTGAATCAAAAACCCGAAATGGCGGTTCAAGCAAAAATTAGGGATAAAACAAAAAAAATCTGTACACCCGGCAAGTTGAAAACCCGAAAGGGCGACTTGGGCAAAAAAGGGTTTCCCGGTGGATCGAAAACCCGAAAGGGAGGTCCAGGCAAAAGTTAGGGAATTAAAGCGTATGACTATGTCTCGTCAGATCACTTTAAGAACAATCTCTTCACCAACAAGCTCCAAGCTTCTGATCAATCCAGTCATCGGCAGACGAAGCAGCGAATGGACAAGATATTCAGAGTTGTAAAGGCTATAGCAGAATGGGAATCCCATGGAATTGTTGCACATAGCCATCTTTCTTTTGTATAAAATTTTTCAATTTTTTACGACAACATTCTCTTACTAGGATGTCTGTCTCCTTTGTACAAAGATACTCACGAAATTTAAGTACAAGATACTTCAAAGCGCAGAAATTTGCTTGCCTTTCTTTCTTTTTTTTTTACACTTATGTTTTTATTTGAAAAAGTCCAATGTTTTGTTAAATAGGCATATGCAATTGAATATAATCACTGCTTACAAATAAAACGAATTTGAAAAAAAAAAGATAATTACTGATAGATTGAAGGTGTAGGAAGATATCTTTGTTCCATTTCAGAAGAAATCCCCTACGATACATCATTCAAATCCTCAACAAAGCTAAAATTTGGAGTATATTTCCCCAACGGAGTTAAGCTTCAAGATCCTCAGCGGAGCCAGTGCATTCTAAAACTTGATTCCCCAGCTGAGTTAAGTTTCAAAATTCCCATCAGAGTTAAGCTTTGAGATCCCCAGTGGAGCCCGAAAACCCTGAAAATCCTATCCCCAGCGGAGCCAGAATAGTGAACATTTCCCCCACAGAGTTATCCCCCAGCAAGATCGAAGATTCTCGGTCTCATTTCTCCAAGCAGAAGCCTCCTAGGTCCTAACTCCCCAATAGAGATTTTCAGAGTTTTCCCTACATCCCAAGAAAGTCATGAAGGATTCTCATTCCCTGCAGAAATTGTCAAAGGCTTATGAATCCCCACAAATCGTCGAGGATTTTCAATCTCCAGCAGTGGTCCCAGGATTTCTCATTCTCAACAAACAGAGATCTTTAATCCCCAAGCAGTCAGCAAGGATTTCTCATCTTCAGTATTCAAAAAAATTTGGAATCCCCAGCATTGGTCAAGGATTTACTTTCCCCGACAGCAATCAAAGATTTCATTATCTCCAGTTATCAAGAATTTATTTTCCTCAGCAAGACAGCTACTCAGCTTACATGCACATCCATTACATTCATATATCATAAACATTGATGAAATACAGTTCATTGCATCATACATATCATGCAACATAACTTTGTGTTTTAGCTAACATTTTACCCTTTTCAGGATAAGATTAAAAGGCTATTGTTAACAATTATTCAGATACAGTACAGATACACCCCAGACACGGAGGTCATTCTACTACTCATTCAGACTTCAGCAATCCGATACAGACTAGATACGCTTCAGACGCGGCGACCATTCTATCTCTCATTCAGATTCAACTATCAACTTCAAGTTCAGATATGCTCCAGACACGGATGCCATTTTGGCCCTTACACCAGCAGCTTGATTCTCCCCAGTGCAATCGCCACGGAAGTCATTTTGTCACTTATTCATATCCCAGTTACAATCTCAGATATACTCCAGACACATAAGTCATTCTGCTACTCATACATATCTCAAATTCAGATACAATACAGATACACTCCAGACACGGCAGTCATTCTAATATTCATTCGAAGTTCAAACACAGTTACAGCTCAGATACGCTCCAAACACGGACACCATTCCTTTGCTCATACAGACTCGGTCTCCATATATAGTTCAAATGCATTCCAGACACGGATACCATTTTGATGCTCATTCTTCTGACCTACCATATTGCAGTTCAACAAAAACTCTTGGATGGCATCTTTAAGCCCATCTCCATCAAGGTTCTACCATCTCCAAATGGCATCTTTAAGCCCATTCCCACAATAATATTTTGACGAGTGCAAATTTACGGGCACTCTAGTGTCCAATCCTCTTTTACCTTCGAGTCACGAAAGGCAAGCTTGCCAATCTAACTCTTCAGGTTCAAGAAGATTGAACAGGGGCAACTGTTGTACCCCAAAATTTTCCCTCTCATTTCATCAATATTTCTCATCACAAGACTCTTGGAATTCAAGATCAAGCTAGGGTATGCTCTGCTCAAGACACCTCCTTGCACTGTTGACCTAAATTAGGGTTTGAGTTTGCACAGGGATGTTTTGACCTACAATGCCCAAAATGACTTTCAAACTTCATGTTGGACTCACAAGTTTGTCCATACCAAGTTTCAAGCCTTGATTCAAATTTTTGCCCAATCAATTGGACAGTTGACCTAGAAATCAACTGTATTGGGGAAAAAGTCAATTGTGGCCAATTGACAGTCAAACCTCATGAATTTTGACCCACATCAACTTTATGAACTCATATGAACCATTTGATCAAGTTTGGATCACAATTCCACAAGAAATTTGATCAGATCACCAAAAGGGCAAAATGGTCATTTTTAGGGTTTTGACTGTGCAAAGGCAATTTTTGACTGTTTGACCTAGCCAATGGCAAATCAAGCTCAACCATGGACTCAAGGACTCAATAACATTGTCTTGACTCATTCAACAAGTTCAAAAGATCTCAAATGCATAGGATTGATAGATGAATTTTTCAGTCAACTGATCAAAATTTGACTATAATACTGAAAAGTCAAACTTTGACTTTTTGGTCAAAATCAAGTGCCAAGGGTCATTTTTCATCAAGACATGTCAAATTATGAAACTTGTTCATCAAGAAACCCAAAAATGCAAATTAGGGTTTAAAATGGAAAATTTTCATAACTTAGAATTTTTCTAAGTTATAAAATTTTCTTATTTTTTCCTAACTTTGTCCCATTTTTTTTACCAAGATGAAAATGGATTCAAACAAAACTTGCAACATGAAAGTTGTATTCCATCACAAAGTCTACAACTTTGATTGACAAAGTTTTCTCAAAATAAGCTTGTATCTCAAGTTATGATTTTTGGAACAAGGGTACCTAAAACTTTTAACTTAGAGAAATTTTGCCCTAGTTTAGGCAGGATTTTGACCCATCTTCTTGGCCATTTTTCACATAGTTCCACTTGGAGTTTCAAGTTGAATTTCAAAGATGGATTATTGTACATTTTTCAAGCTTTCCAAATTATCCAAGAACTCCTCAAACACCTTTGTGGTTAGGGAGAATCGAATGCTTGAAGTTGGCAAAAACTCACTTTGATCCATGGCCAATACATGTTCATACAACTTGCATTTTCAAACCAAACTAGCTTAGTACATGATTACAGGCCTCTAAACCAATTCACACTCCAAAATTGAATGTAAATACATTGGATATTGGCATTGTTCTGATCAAGAGAGCTTTGTACAATGAACATTGCCATTTTAAGCATAAAGGCCACACTTCTATTTTCATAAAGCATGAACTTTTGCAAAGTTGTCTTTCTTGAGCTTTGAACTTCTTTCTTTGTAGAAAAAAGGTTCCACAAACTTAGGAAAAAGTACAAGGAGTTGGTGCATGCTTGGAGATAGCCTGTACAGGCCTATCACACTTCACTTCCAACTTTGCTTTCAAAACAAGTAAAAGGGCCAAAAGCTTGTATCTCTCACATATGATAAAACCAACTAAAACAAAGTTGTCAAAGAAGTTTCATACATCCTCACAAGTCAGAAGCACGAGCCTTTCACCCCTAAAGCATCCTCATACTCCAAAACCCCATTTTCTTGCAAAACAGGGTCAGTTCTGCATTTTGCAAGCCATCATCAAATTCCATCGTGCGTTTTGCCCAAAGCTACTTCAAACACCTTCCAACCAACATACCTGAGCTATCCAGACCATCCACAAGTTGTTGTGACTCCATTAACACACATTGCCATTTTTGTTTGGAAGCTTTGCAGGTTGAGTTATGTAGCACGATTCAGGCTACTTCAAAACAAGCCAAGCATTGGGAAAGCTTCAGTGGACCTCAGGCAAGCTCAAAAGAACCTTAAGCACCCTTGGAAGTTGCTGCATTGTCCAGCTCGAAGTCAACTGAAATAGGTATTTCATGAACTTCTATCTCTCTATTTAGGAATAGTTAGACTTAGGTTTGTGAATGAAATATGGTGTATTCATAGCCCTGAAACCATACATGTGCATAGTTTTCATTTATATTAATCGTGCTAGGAGAATTTTGTTCATGAACTTTCTGAAAAAACTAGGTTAAGATTTAGGGCCAGAGAAATTCTCTCTGGTCTTTGAGAGTTAGCTTGAGTTTTTTATATGGTTAGATTCGTTGTTTGATGCTCTACAAGTTTCATGTTATGAGTTTTGTCAAAAAAGCAAGGAATCAGGAGATAGCATTTGATGTACAGAACGCGCGTGTTTTGAACTGAGGAAGAAGATGAAGTTGATTTTGGGCTGGGCCTGGACTTCTTTGCTTTTGACACCCCCCAGTTCACTTTCAGCACCCCTTGGCCCATTGCTTTGTATTTTCATTATTTTTGCATTTTTATTTTTTCTCTGACTTTGATATTTTATTTGCGAACATAAAAAATATCCCAAAAATATTTTCATATTTTTTTCATTTATTAGATATTTTATTCTAATTTTTCCTAATGTAAACATATTAAATATCTTATTTTCTTTTGTTAAAACTTAAAAATAATACAAATAATACTTAAATAATTTATTTTATTTTTATATACGTATTTGAAAATATTTTCTTGAAATATATACATTTTGTAAATAATTAATTTTTACTTTTATACATTTAATATATTTAATACATATATATATACATATATAATATATTTTATTAAATAATAAGAACAAAAAAACACAAAAAATAATACATTTTTATTTTTATTAATATTTTATACTAAAAATACCTTTTTTTTAATATACTTTTATTTTTGTACAAATTAATATATTATTGTATATAAATATTAAATAATACTATTTATTTAAGAAATTAGGGTTTTTGCCCTAAAAAACAAAAATAATTAAAATTGACTTTTCTTTATTATTTACACTTCACATTTAAAAATACTTTTTACCTACATAAAAATCTTTTTTGCATAACACATTTATCTAACATTTATTTATTGTATTTAATTATTGTACATTTAAATATTATGCCTTGTACTTTCAATTTGGTTGTAATAATTTAGGATTTAATTTCTTGCAAAATAATCCCCAATTCAAATTTGTACCCTCCTCCCTATATCATGTTGTAATAGTGTAGAATTTAAAATTCTCGCACCTTTAAGCTTTCAATTATGCCATGATTAGACCTAGGTTTTGTATGCAAAATAAAATCAACAATTAGTTTGACCTAATCCAAGATAACAAGGCATGAAAATAAACATAATACACACTTGCACCCCTAGGGTTTCAATCCACTTGTTGCCTTCAAAAATGGGCCATGATATGCATGTCAAGTACTTTGGCAAAACAAAAACAAAACAAAAGATCATAGTCCCTCGATGACGTTATCTGAGTTGCCTAAACAAAATGATCAAAGTCCCTCAAGAAAATTGCCAAAAATACTTGACACAATTGCTATCATGGTCTATACGATGACCCGCGCCTGTCCCGTTTAACATCCTAACACAAGGTTGTTCACCAAATACAATGGTGAAACAACAATGTTAAAAGGGTTAAAAACCTTAGAAAGATCTTTGAGTAAAATAGGGTAGACAACTCTTAGTTACTTGATCAAAGCTTGCAAAAACATCCTTGCTATCTTCAAAACACACTTCACAACACTATTTCAAAACCCTACTTTTAAACATTGAAAACTTTTCAAAAGACAAAAACACCTTTGTATACATTTAAACAAGAATCATTACAAAGGTTGCCACAACGATGGCCTCTTTTCAAAAACATCTTTCAAAACCACACACAAAGCACCATTTCAAACAATTGAAGAGCACCATTTCAAATAATTAAAAAGCAAAGCAAGTGATCTAAGCAAGTAACTAAGAGCCCATGGATAACCATGGATATAAAGGGTGCTAATACCTTCCCTTTCTATAATCTACTCCCTGAACCCAAGAAAACATCTCAAAGATCTTTCATGTGCTTTTTGACCTTTCCTTAGGATAAAATAAAAAGTCGGTGCCGACTCTTGCTAAACCGAAACATTTGCAAACACAAACGCAAAATCCCAAGTCAGTTCTCCCACCGTATCACAGTTGCCATACTCCTTTAACATCCAGACTTTGCTTCAACTGTACGAATAACATGGCAGAGTATGAAGTTTGCATCTTTGGACTCAAGGCTGCCATAGACTTGGGAATCAAATCCTTAGATGTGTTTGGGGACTCAGCTTTGGTCATCAGTCAGATCAAAGGAGAGTGGGATACTAAACATCCAAACCTCATCCCTTACAAAGAACATGTCTTGACATTGTTACCACATTTCGAGCAGATTACCTTCGAGCACTTCCCGCGAGAAGAGAATCAGCTAGCAGATGCTCTAGCTACAATATCATCCATGTTTAAACTTAATTGGGACAATGAGGCTCCCCAAATCACCATTGAACGAATGGACGAACCGACACATTGTCACAAGATTAATACCGAAGAAGTAGTGGAGCAGCCCTGGTTTCATGAAGTCAAAAGGTATCTCGAGGCTCAGGAATACCCTGAAGGAGCTTCAGTTAACGACAAAAAGTTCTTAAGGAGATTCTCAGCTAAGTTCTTCCTAAGAAATGGCATCGTGTACAAGCGCAATCATGATTCTATTCTGCTCCGTTGTGTGGACAAGGTTGAAGCTGAAAGAATTATGGACAAATTGCATGAAGGTACCTTTGGCACTCACTCTAACGGGCATACGATGGCTAAGAAGATTCTACGGGCAGGCTATTACTGGTCTACCATGGAAGCTGACTGCTATCAACATTCCCGGATATGCCATAAATGTCAAATATATGCAGACAAGGTGCACGTGCCTCCTGTTCCTCTAAATGTCTTAACATCTCCTTGGCCATTCGCTATGTGGGGAATCGACATGATTGGAGAGATCAAGCATACAACATCTGTGATATGGTGGGAAGAGAACTGACTTTTTTTTGGAATGCTGGTTCGCGTTTTGCGTTTGGATTCGTAAAATGTCACGGTAAGCAAGAGTCGCCACCGTCTTTTATTTTATCCAACAAGGAAAGTAAAAAAGCACAGAAAAATTCCTTTTTCGAGATGTTTCTCGGGTCCGGGAGGTAGATTATAGAAAGGGAAGGTGTTAGCACCCTTTCTATCTGCGGTTATCCACGGGCTCTTAGGTACTTACTCAAAGTGTTTTCAAAAATTTGCTTTTCTTTGTGTTTGTGGGTTTGAAAGAAGTTTGTTTGTTTGAAAGGAGTGTAGGTGCGAAAAGTTTTATTTTGTTTTAGAAAGAGAGCAAGTACTTGAGAACCATCTACCTACTCGAAAAAGGAATTAAGTTGTGCTAATGTCCTTTAGACAATGCTATCCCACTATTGATGAGTAGGTAGCACCGTCGTTGGAGTTTAAGGGTCAATTCGATTAAGGGACGTGTGGTCACTAAAGCAATGTTAGGACGCCTTAGCGGTAACCCTAATGTCTTAGATCATTTTTACGAGGCAACCGTTTCGAGGAAACTATTATCTTTGGACAAGAGGGCGACCTCTAAAACTTCCTATACTCAATGACCACGTTCGAAGGCAACCAAGTGAGGTGTACCCTAAGAGTGCGCATGTGCGAGTGTGTCATTTTTCAGTTATTAGTCTTTGTACATGTCATGGGTGAGCTATGTTGATTTTAAGTTCATACATTTGATCTTGTCATGCATTTCCTATTATCAAACATCTAACAGTGTATAGTTGTGGAATTTAAATTGGAGAAATTAAATCTAAACTATTACAAGGCGTCGGGTATTTACATCGCCAAAAACAACCCTTGAAATTAAAGTGCGGAAAGTAAATAAAATGATAAAATAATTAGAGTCCTATTTAAAGCTATTACATTCCGGAAGCAAGTACAATAATATGAAAATATGGATCGCGTGTGAGAAAATTAAAACGGCGCATTTTTTAGGGTTTTGACCCTTTTCGAAAGAAAGCATTTTTTTGTTTATTTTTGAATTTTAAAGAAATTAAATCTAAGCTAATAATTAAATTAATTAATAAAAAAGGATATTTTTGGATTTTTTACATTTAAGGAAATAAAATAAATTTGGTCAAAATTATTAAAACCTAATATTCTACATTAATTTTAATTATTGTAAAAATATTGAAATTGTACCTAATTAAAGCTAAATCAATTAAATTAATTTATTTACAAAAATAAAAGTCATGAATTTAATTTTAATAAATAAAAATATATTTTTTTTATAGTTTTGATTTTATTAAGAAAAATGTTAATTGGTTAGTTAAATAATAAAAATAATAGTTAAAACAGTGTGACATGTTGACTGAGCACCATGGAGGGGGTGATTTGCAATTCCTTGGCCCAATACAAGTCAGCCTGCGTTTGACTTTCTGATCCAGTGTGACATGTTGACTGAGCACCATGGTGGTCTTGCAATCTTGGCCACCAGATTTGGCCTGAAGGCCATCTGGCACGTTGAGATTTGAAGGCATATGGTGGACAACGCCTTGGATAACGCATGAGAATATCTGAAACAAAATAATACAAAGTTTTGGAGGACCTGCGATTCGAACCCAGGTCCTGTTAGCCAATGAACAAACGCCCTAGCCACTGAGCCACTTGCTTCTTTTGTAATTATAATACACAACAATTAATATATGTAGAACACAACTAATATGCCAGAAATTATAAAAACGCGCGCCAGATTTTTGAATGGGCCAATCGGATATGAACACGTCTTCATCTTCTCCAATGGCCCTGGTTATTTTTCCTGCAGATTTGAATCCGCAGCAAAATCCCTAGATGTCTCCTAAAATCATCTGTAGGCCATGGAAACGAATTTTGAGAACATCATCATGCTCGTCTCTCCCTCCTGATTCCATCCATGTCCATGGTTGGTCCTGATTTTACCTGAAATAGAAACGCCTAAAAACAAGAAACCCAAACCCTAGTTTCGGGTAGGGCTTTACAGGCCATGAAAACTCAATTGAATATTGCAGAATGCTTAGAAATCATGCAAGAGTCATGAATATACCAACGTTTTGTCAAAAAAATGCAAGAATGAGAGGTTGTAGTTTCGTGTACAGGGGTATGTTCAAGGAGACTTACAGTGTGATTTAGGGAGGGAGAGGGCTTGATTCTGATTGCAATAGCTTCAATGGATGTCAGGCAAGAAGATAGCGTGGAGGTTTTGCTCTGAATCGACCTCTAACCAAGATTTCAGTTTCCAACTTTTTCAAGCTTTTTTTCAGTTTTTGTTCTTGTGAATTTGCAGCCTCTTTTGTTATATTTTCATGCCTTTGCCTTGTGTGAGTATAATGGAGTGAATTAGGTTTAGTTTTGGGCTTTGAATCCATGAGCATTGATGATTGAAGATGTGATTTTATTCTCCATTGAAAAAGCTTCCAAATTTGTCAAAAACCAATATTTTGTTCATAAAATGGCTTGATTCGGATTTGATCTGGTCCATGATGATAATTAAAAGTTGTATCAATCAAAAAGATCACAAGTTATTAATATTTAGATTTTATTTGGATTTAAATTGATTAAAAATGAATTAATTCAATAAAAATCAAATAAAATAGAAAAATTAATGAATGGACATAAAACTGAAGATAGGACAGTGAGTGGTGTGACAAGATCAAATCAAGTGGAAAAAAGTGGACCCATTTGACAAAAATTGAAGTTTTGGGGATAGTTGACTTTTGGCAATTTTGGAAAAATGCCCAACTTCAACAATGCATAAATTCTTCAATTTTGAACCTTTGGAGGTGTTCTTGGACTTTTTAGAAACCTTGAGATGTCCTCTAACCAAACCATTTGGTATCATCTCATTTTGATATTCCATTCTCAAGTTATAATCTTTGGAAAAAAAAGGTGTTTTTGTTGACTTTCAAAAATGACCTATAATGTCCAAATTCATAACTTCTTGTGAGTGCATTTCTTGATCTTGGGGTGTGAAGATGGATTGTAGGAAATTGCATCCTATTAAAAATTAGATTTAGATGGGTCATTTATCATAAAGTATGAGAAAGTTATGCTTGGTCAAAGTTGAGTTGACTTTTCCTACAAAACCCTAATTTAACAACTTTTGAATCTTGATGAATCTTGAGCAACCCTTGATGAATCATGATCAACCCTTGATAAAATGATGAATTATCCTTCAAAATGATAATGTTAACAAAAAATCTTGAGGTTTGACTGTATTTGGGTCACAGTTGACTTTTGCCCTAGCACAGTCGATTTTTGGGCCTCTTGAGCAATTGACTGACCAAACTTTCTCTGCAAGGCTTGAAATTTGACATGGATGAACTTGAGAACATATTAGGACATTGGGGAGCACTTTAGGTCATTTGGATGCAAGGACCTTGATGCAACACAAAACCCTAATTTTGAGGTTGGCTGCCTTAGGAGATGATTTGACTGTCCAACTCTTGAGCAATCTTGAACCATTTGGAGGTTATTCTTGAAATGTCTTGAGAAATATGGGAGGGCAAATTTTGGGGTACAACAGCATCCAATGGACATCGTTTCATTCTGGTGGCCATTGACTACTTCACCAAGTGGGTCGAAGCAGCTTCCTTCGCATCTGTTACTAAGAATGTTGTTGCCCGCTTCATCAAGCAGAACCTTATTTGCCGGTACGGTATCCCCGAAAGGATCATCACTGATAACGGTACAAACCTTAACAATATTATGATCACCGCTTTGTGCGAGCAGTTCAAGATTCAACATCACAATTCATCTCCCTATCGGCTAAAGATGAACGGTGTTGTCGAAGCTGCGAACAAAAATATCAAGAAGATCATACAAAAGATGACAGTCACCTACAAGGACTGGCATGAAATGTTACCGTTTGCTCTTCACGGGTACCATACCATGGCACGCACATCAACTGGGGAAACACCCTATTCCTTGGTATATGGCATGGAATCTGTTTTACCTATTGAGGTTCAGATTCCCTCCTTGAGAATCATGAAAGATGCTGGTTTGAGTGAAGACGATTGGATCCAAACCCGGCTTGATCAATTAAACTTAATTGACGAGAAGAGACTAACTGCTGTTTTCCACGGTCAGACGTATCAAAAACGGATGATCAAGGCTTTCAACAAGAAAGTCAGACGCCAGGTATATCAAGTCTGGGATCTAGTAGTCAAGTGCATCATCTTTCCGCAAAGTGATCCCAGGGGCAAATGGACTCCTACCTACGAAGGACCATTTGTGATCAAAAACATCTTTTCTGGTGGGGCAATGATCTTAACCACCATGGACGGTGACGACCTGCCGCACCCTGCGAACGCAGACATAGTCAAAAGATACTACGCATGAATGACCCGCTAGGTTGACACACCTAGGAAAAAAAGGGCATCCTGGTGAATCGAAACCCCAAAAGGGCGGTTCAGGCAAAAATTAGGGATAAATATAAAAAAATATGTACACCCGGCAAGTTGAAAACCCGAAAGTGCGACTTGGGCAAAAAAGGGTTTCTCGGTGGACTGAAAACCCGAAAGGGCGGTCTAGGCAAAAGTTAGGGAATTAAAGCATATGACTATGTCTCGTCGGATCACTTTAAGGATAATCTCTTCACTGACAAACTCTGAGCTTCTAATCAATCCAATCATCTTCGGACGAAGCAGCGGATGGGCAAGATATTCAGAGATATGAAGGTTATAGCGGAATGGGAACCCCATGGGATTTTTACACACATAGCTATCTTTCTTTGTATAAAATTTTCTTACTTTTATGACACCATCCTCTTACTAGGATGTATGTCTCCTTTGTACAAAACACTTATTCAAAGTAAATACAAAGATATCTCTTTCAAAGTACAGAAAACTATTTGCCTTTTTCTTTTACACTTGTGTTTTTATTTGCAAAAACGTCCAATGATTCATTGATGAACATATGCATTTGAATATAATTACTGTTTACAAATAAACAAGATGGAAAAGAATAATTACTGACAGACTGAAAGGATAGGGAAACGTCTTTGGGCTATTCCATGAGCAATCTGTACAGTACACTATCTAGATCCCCAGCGGAGCTAAAACCTTGAAATACATATCCCCAGTGGAGCTAAATTCCAAATCCTTAATTCCCATCAAAGTTTAAACTTCAAACTCCCAATCCCCAGCGGAGCCAAAGCTTTGAGTTACAGATCCCTAGCAGAGCTGAAACCCTTATCCCCAGTCGAGTCAAGATTTCTAATCCCCAGCGGAGACCATCCAATTCCCCCATCAAGTTATCTTGAAACCTGGAAATCAACCAGATAACAGTTAACTTTTGTCTTATCCCCAACCTAAGATAAATCCCCAGTAGAGTGGTAGACGACCGAAACTCATGAACCTACTCCCAGCAGTAAACTCTTCCCCACAGAGTTTTTACTCCCCAACAGAATGAAGATTCTCATTCTTGATTCCCTAGTAAAGTTGCCAGAGTCTTCATTACTCCCCAGCATGAGGTCGCCAAATTTTCATGGCTCCCCAACAGAATGAAGATTCTCATCCTTAATTCCCCGGTGAAGTCACCAAAGTTTTCATTACTCCTCAGCAGAATGAAGATTCTCATTCTTACTTCCCCGCAGAAATCATCAGAGCTTTCCCTATTCCCCAGCAGGATAAGGATTCCCATTGTGTAACCCCCAGTAGAAGTCATCAAAATTCTCTGGATTCTCTAAGCAAATTTCTCAAGCAGTTTGGCATTACTCTCACAACAGATTCTGTCAATACTCCAACTTCAAGACATGAAGGATCCTCACATTCCCACAGAAGTTGTCAAGGATTTTTAATCTCCAGCAGTCGCCCAGGATTTTCTCATCCTCAGCAGTCAAGGATTTATTTTCCCCAGCAACAGTCAAGGGTTTCATTATCCCCAGCCGTCAAGGATTTATTTTCCTCATCAAGACAGTAAACTAGCTTACATGCACATACATTACATTCATATATCATAAACATTGATAAAACACATTTATTGCATCATACATTTCATGCAACATAAATCTGTGTTTCAGCTAACATTTTACCCTTTTCAGGATAAGATTAACAGTTATCATTAACAATATTCAATGATTTCAGATACAGTAAAGATACACTCCAGACACGAAAGTCATTCTATTACTCATTCAGAATTCAAGGTCAGATACAATCCAGATACACTCCAGACACGGAAGTCATTTTGTCACTTATTCAGACTCTAGTTTAGATACGCTCCAGGTGCGGATGCCATTCTGACCCTTATTCAGTTTCTGATCATGATATAGTAAAGATACACTCCAGACACGGAAGCCATTCTGTTTCTCGTTCAGATTCAAACTTCAGATACAATCCAGATACGCTCCATACACGGTTGCCATTCTGTCACTTATTCTGATTTTCCCCAGCTAAGAGACGCTTCAGACACGGATGATATTCTATTGCTTATTCAGATTCAACATTCAGATACAGCTAAGAGACGCTCCAGACACGGATTTTATTCTATTGCTCATTCAGATTTAGCCCCCAGATACAGTACAGATACGTTCCAGACACGGACACCATTCTGATACTCATTCTTTTGACTTACAACTCAGTAAACATTCTTGGATGGCATCTTTAAGCCCATCTCCAACAAGATTCTATCACATCTCCAAATGGCATCTTTAAGCCCATTTCCTCAACTACACTTTGACGAGCGCAAATTTACGGGTACTCTAGTATCCAATCATCTTTTACCTTCGAGTCACGAATGGCAAACTCGCCAATCTAACTCTTCAGGTTCAAGAAGATTGAACAAGGGCAGCTGTTGTACCCTAAAATTTTCCCTCTCATATTATCAAGATTTTTCCTCACAAGACCTTTTGGACTCCAGACAGGATTAGGGTTTGCTCAACTCAAGACCTCCTTGCACTAATGACCTGAAATTAGGGTTTGAGTTTGCACGAGGATTTTTGGACCATCAATGCTTCATTTGACTTTCATACACCATCTTGGACCCCTAAGATTTCCCATGACAAGTTTCAAGCCCAGAATCACATTTTTGACCAGTCAATTGGACAATTGACCTAAAAATCAGTTGTATTGGGGGAAAAGTCAACCATGGCCAATTCACAGTCAAACTTCATAATTTTTTATCCCCATCAACATTCTAGGCTCCTATGTACCATTTGATCAAGTTTGGACCATAACTCCTCAAGAAATTTGATCAAATCATCAAAAGGGCAAAATGGTCAAAATTAGGGTTTTGACTGAGAAAGGGTAATTTCTGATTTTTGACCTAGCCAATGACCAATTGGGTTCAAGCATGATTTCAAGGACTCAGTGGCATCATCTTGACCTAATCACATGGTTCAAAAGATCTCAAATGCATAGGACTGACAAATGAATTTTGCAGTCAACTGATCAAAAATCAACTGTACACTGAAAAGTCAAACTTTGACTTTTTGGTCAAAATCAAGTGCCAAGGGTCATAATTCATCAATATATGTCAAAATGTGAAACATTTTTATCAAGAAACCTAAAATTGCAAATTAGGGTTTAATTTGAAAAATTTTCATAACTTAGAAAAATTCTAAGTTATGGAAATTTCTTATTTTTTCCCAACTTTCCATAACGTTTTCACCACGATGCAATTGGATTCAAAGAAAACTTTCAACATGAAAGTTGTAGTACTCCATGAAATATACAACTTTTATTCACAAAGTTTTCCCAAAATATGCTTGTATCTCAAGTTATGATTTTGTGAATAGGGGTACATAAACTTTTTAACTTAGTGAAAATTTGCCCTAGTTTAGGCAGATTTTTGACCTAACTTCATGGAAACTTTTCACCTAGTTCCAAGAGGAATCTCAAGTTGCATTTTAAAGATGGATTGAAGATCATGTTACAAGCTTTCCAAAATATCCAAGAAATCTCCAAGATCATTTATGGTTAGGGAGAATCGAAGAAAGGAAAATGGAAAATTATCACTTTTTTGCAAGGCATTTTCACAATGTTACAAGTTGCAAATACGTTTCAAACATGCTTGTACTTGGTATTACAGGTCCTAATCCCTTATACACTCCATAATTGAATGCTAACATATTGGATATTGGCTTTATTCTGACCTATGGAGCTTTGCACAAAGAATTAATCCATTTATGGCATAAAGTTCTCAATACCATTTTCATAAAGCTAGCATTTTTGCAACTTTGAATTCCTTGAGCATTGAACTTGTTTCTTTGTCACAAGCAAGGTCCACAGTTATCAGGCATGTTTACCAACTCTTATCAGCTAAGGAACTAGCAAGTACAAGCTTTTGGGCATTGTCACTTCAACTTTCTTCAAAAGCAAGTAAACTTGCAAAAGTCAATACAACTCATCCATCTGATAAAGGCAAGCCTTGGCTTCATTTCAAACAACCTCAGAACATTGTAACAAGCCTAAGCACGAATTGTTAACATCTCAAATACTCCAAAACAAAAAAAACCACATTTTTGCCCAAAACAGGGCAGCTTTTGCAAATCTCAAGCCAAATCAATATTGGTTCGTGCGTTTCTTGATTCAACCCTTGAAACACCTTCCATACATCACACCTAAATTGTCCAAGCCCTTGTCTTGCAATTGTGTGCCCTGTTTCAAGCTTCACCATTTTCATTTTGAAGGTTTGCAGGTTGACTCGTGCAGTAAGATTCAAGCATCTACAAGACAAGCTGAGCATTGGAGAAGCTTGAGGGAACTTCAAGGAAGCTCACAAGAACATCAGGCCACACTCAAAGTTCCCATATTGCCATATCCAAACTCAACTGAACAAGGTATTTTTCAAGTTTCTATCTCTATATTTAGTCATCCTTAGGTCACGATTTGTGAAGCAAAGATGTAGTCCTCAACATGCTTAAGCTGTACATATGCATAGTTTCCATTTATATTAACTGAGCTAAGAGTATTTAGATGTTGAACATGCTGAAAAAACTAGGTCAGAAATTAGGGCCATTAAAATTCTCCTTGGTCTTTTAGAGTTAGGTCATGTTTTTTATATCATTGGAATCGTGATCAAAAATACTACAAGTTTCATGTTGCAAGATTTTGTTTTTGTGAAAAGAATATAGAGTTCCAGATTTGAACACAGGGCGCGCGCGAAGGAGCAAGGACAGGGATGAAGTGGTGTTTTGGGCCTGGCGCCTTAGGCCTTTCACTTTCCACACCCCCCTTTTTACTTTTACACTCCCCTGACTTATTATTTTTATATTTTTGTATTTTCTTGCATGTTTTATATTTTTTACTTTATTATTTTTTTTCTGAACATTGAAAAATCCCAAAAATATTTTCTTAATTTTTTGCATTTTATTTTATTTTTTATCTTATTTTTTGCATATAAGAATAGTTTTATTTTAATAAATAGAAATCATTTTCTTAAAATAATTTGTAAAGAAAAAATAAATACAATACATTTTTATTTTGATTATGTTACACATTAAATATTTATTTTTTATACATATTTAATTTTTTCATAATTGTACATAATATTATTATTATTTTTCTTAATCAAAAATGGAAAAATAAATATTAGAAAACAATATTTTCTTTTAAAACAAAATTAGGGTTTCCCCTTTCAAAAATAATAACATTATTTTTTCTTATTTTTAGGACTTAGATAATTTTATTTTCTCATACATAAAGCAATTACAAAACATTTTTTGCATATTTACATTTTATTGCATATTTAAATAATTGTTTGTTTGTTTATTGTACAATAAATTCAATTGGGTTGTAATAGTAAATTAGGGTTTTATTTTGAGCAATATCCCCCATTCAAAACTTGTATCCCCCTTCCCATAATAGTGTTGTAATAGCTTAGATTTACTTTACGCAATTTATCGCATTATATGCATGTTTAGTAAATTAGGGTTTGTATGATAAGACAAAATCAAACAAATAGCAAGACCTAACACAAGACAAAAATGTATGAAAAATGACAACACATATCACACAAACACCTCTAGGGTTTCACCCATTTGGTTGCCTAATTTAAATGGCCATGATATGTATGCTAGGTATCTTGGAAAAACAAAACAAAATAAAAGATCATAGTCCCTCGATGACGCTAGACAAGGTTGCCTAAAAACAAATGATCTTGGTCCCTCAAACTTGCTAAGATACTGGGCACCATTGTTATCATGGTCATACGATGACCCACGCCCGTCCCGTTTAACATCCAAAGATAGGGTTGTCTACTAAAACAATAGTAGGTCAACAATGTCAAAGGAATAAAAATATACAAGAAAGACTTTTGAGTAGGTAGATAGCTTCTAGTTACTTGATAAATTTTCAAACAATCCTTGCTATTTTCAAACAAACACACACATTTCAAAACAATTTCCAAACAACTTTCAAAACATTGAAACATTTTTCAAAAGACAAACATTTTTGTATACATTCTTACAAACAAGAATCATTACAAAGATTGCCTAAACAAAGGCCTCTTTTCAAAATACTTTCAAAAACACACAAAGCACCATTTTAAACAATTGAAAAAGCAAAGCAAGTGATCTAAAACAAGTAACTAAGAGCCCATGGAAAACCATGGATGAAAAGGGTGCTAGCACCTTCCTTTTTCATAATCTACCCCCCGAACCCAAAAACAATCTCAAAGGTCTTTCCTGTGCTTTTTTACCTTTCCTTTTGGATAAAATAAAAGTCAGTGGCGACTCTTGCTAAACCGCAACATTTGCGAATACAAACGCAAAACCTCAAGTCAGTTCTCCCACCACATCACAGTTTCATAGAAGGACAAGCAGAAAAACAGATAAAACAAAGAAAACAAGTGCCCCTGCCTCACAGTGTCAAAGTGGCACTTTTCCTCTCCACCTCCACCTAGTGTCGATCGGCACTTCTCCATTCTTCCAAGATTGCCGAACGGAAACCCCTATAAACACAAGTGTCGAACGACACTTCCACTTCCAGTTTCATTTTCATTTCTTCTTCTTATTTCCTATACTTAATTTCTATGCGTAGTTTCTATACTTATTTTCTATGGTAGTTTCCATACTGCTTCAGTAATTCTTGTCTCCTAATCCAAACTCAACCCAGACAATAACACAGCAACCCACATATTTTCCTTGACAATTCCATAACTAAAACAATATTAATCATTATTATCACAACAACACAGTTGTACCCCAAAATTTTCCCTCCCATATTTCTTAATACATTTCAAGTAAGGTCTTCAAATTGCCCAAGGAAGTCCAAGAGTTGACCAGACAAACTCTCTCTTAAAGGCAGTCTACCTCAAATTAGGGTTTCATGTTGCATCAAGATACTTGAGTGCAAGGGATCCCAAATTCTCACCATTGTCCTAATATGTTCTCAAGATTATCCATGTCAAGTTTCAAGCCTTGCAGAGGAAGTTTGCTCAGTCAATTGCTCAAAGGCCTATAAATTGACTGTGCTAGGGCAAAAGTCAATTGTGGCCCAAATACAATCAAACTTCAAGATTTTTGGTAAACATCCTAATTTTGAAGTATTATTCATCATTTGATCAAGGTTTGATCATGATTCATCAAGGATTGCTCACAATTCATCAAAACCCAAAAGTTGCTAAATTAGGGTTTTGCAGGAAAAGTCAACTCAACTTTGACCAAGCATAACTTTCTCATACTTTATTAGAAATGACCCATCCAAATCTCATTTTTAATAGGATTCAATTCCATACAATTCATCCTCATCTCCCAAGTTCAAAATATGCACTCACAAGAAGTTATGAATTTGGACATTATATGTCATTTTGAAAAGTCAACAAAAACACCTATTTTATCAAAGCTTCATACATGAACATGGAAGACTCAATTGAGATGAGAATAAAAGGGTTGCTTAGAGGACATCTCAAGCTTTCTAAAAAGTCTAAGAACACCTTCATAGAGTCAAAATTGAAGGAGTTATGCATTGTTGAAGTTGACCTTTTTTGCAAAATTGCCGAAAGTCAAAAGTGCCTCAAATTGCCAGTTTTGTCAAATGGGCCCAACTTTTTGTACTTGTTTTGAGTTTGTAACATGGTCCACGACCCATGATCATTCCCTCTTGCCTTTATTTTATTTTTCCATTTATTTTGATTTTTATTTCAATTAAATCAAATTAAATCAAAATAAAATCATGGAAATATCAAAATCATTTAAACCTTGAGATTTTCTGCATATTTCAGGTCTCTTATACAGCTAGCAATGAAATCAAATCGTGCAAGGCATGTTTGTACACAAAAAGATTGGTTTTTGGCTTATTTTAGAAAGATTTGAATGAGAATCAAATCTTGATCAATGACCATAATTGAAAAAGATTTAGAGCAAACTTGTAAGCCTTATTCACTCGAGACCATATATAGAACAAATATAGACCAAATACACAAGGGTTAGAGGCGTGTGTGATACGGTGGCCAGAACCAGACTGTTTTGAAATGCTGGTTTGCATTTTGCATTTGTGTTTGCAAAATGTCGCGGTAAGCAAGAGTCGCCACCGACTTTTATTTTATCCAACTGGAAAGGAAAAAAGCACAGAAAAATTCCTTTTTCGAGAAGGTATTAGAACCCTTTATATCCGTGGTTTTCCACAGGCTATTAGGTACTTGCTCATCATTTTCAAAATTGCTTCTGTGTGTTTGTGTGATTTGAAAAGTTTTTGTTTTGACTTTGATTTAACTCTTGCTTTTGTCTTCAAGAGTGTTACGAAGTTGTTTTTGAAAAATTTGTTTGAAAGGAGTGTAAGTGTGAAAAAGTTTGTTTGGATTGAGCAAGTATTTAAGAACTAATCTACCTACTCGAAAAAAGATTTGTTCTATGTTGTTTCCTTTAGACAGGGCTATCCCACTATTAGTGAATAGGTAGCACCGTCGTTGGAGTTTTAAGGGTCAATTCGAAAAGGGACGTACGATCACTAAAGCAATGTTAGGACGTCTTAGTAATAACCCTAATGTCTTAAGATCAATAATCGAGGCAACAATTCCGAGGCAACCTTTCCGAGGCAACTTTGATCTTTGAGACAAAAGAGCGACCACTAAAATATCATATACTCAATGACCGTTTACCGAAGGCAACCGAAGTGGGAGTATACCCTAGGAGTGCGCATGTGCGAGTGATTCAATTTCAAGTTTATTATCTTTGCACGTTTAGGGTTTGCTAACTGTTTTAAAGTTTACATACATTATTGTCATGCATCCCTATTATTCATACATCTAACAGTTAATATTTGCGAAATTTAAAGTGCGGAAAGTAAAGCTACGTTATTACAAGGCTTCGGGTATTTACATAGCCAAAAACAAACCCGTAAAAAATGATAAACGAAAGTAAAAGTCCTAATTAATCTATTACAACTTGTGAGCAATTACATTAATATGGTAAAAATAAATATAAAGCGCGTGCGAGGAGTTAAGAACGAGAGAGAACTAGGGTTTGGACCCTTTCTAACCTAATTGGAAGAAAAAATTGTTTTTGTTATTTTTAATTTTTTTTTAAGAAAAAGAATTAGGTTTTGAAATTAAATGCAAAATTAATTAGTAATTAAATTAATTAAAGAAAATGACTAATTTTAACCTATTTTTGTATTTTTGGTTATTTTTAAGAAAAAAGAAAATAGAATTAAGTTAAATTAAAACCCTAATTTTCTAATTATTTTTTAATTTATTTACAAAAGAATTCAAGTTACCCTAAAATTAAATAATATAATTAAATTAATTAATTTTTGACAAAAAATAAACCTAAATCTAATTGGATGAAAAATATTATTTTTGTGATTCTTTTGATAAAAAAAATTAATTTGTGTTAGTAAATATAAATAAATAAATAGATAAAGAAAATATAGAGAAGAAAGAAGAATTGGGCCTGGTTGTAAGTAATTTGGGGGGTGTGAGAATCAGATTCTGGGCCCAAAACAGGTTGGTCCATGTTGACTTGCCCAGATTTCCTGTGATGCATTGACCATGGCCTATGATACTCCTTCATTGATGGCCTTCAGATCTGGCCTCCTGGACACTTGGCAGGTTGAATGATGAGGTCACATGGTGGTCTCTTGGCTTGTGTGTACGCCTGATTACCTGAATGAAAATAAAAAGAAATAATAGGGGGGACCTGGGATTTGAACCCAGGCCACAAAGCATTTTCCAACCGCTCCACTACCAACTGCGCTGCACGTTCCATTTGTATATAGAATAATAATAAATGATAATATGGAATAAAAGGAGTTAGTGAAGGAAATAAAAAAACGTGCCAGAACTTTGAATGAACAACCAGGATGATGCCACGCTTGTCATCCCTGTCCTTGCTCCGTTGGTAAAAGTCATAAACTTTTACCTACGGACGAGTGTCCGTCACTACAACTTTGGCTTATCTCAAAATCAAGCACAAGCAAGATAAATAAAATCTAAGGCCATGAATTGATTCGTCTTGGCCTGCTGAGTACGATGGTACCCTTCTTGAGGGCTAATTTCACTTGTACGTAAAGATCCCAAATCGAGCCAACAAAACCTAGCAATGGTGAATCTTGATACAGTCCATGAAAACAAAATTAAATGGCATAGACAGCTTGCAAATGTGTTAATGAACAAGAATATACCATTAAAACATGATGAATGTGCAAGAATAACAAGATTTAGTTTTGGAAAAATGGACAAACCGTGGGAGTCGTGGGGACGAATTCTGGGCACTAGCCCGCTTGTTTTCGATTGGTACTGCTTACATGCACTCCCAGGAAGCGAATGGGATGGTCGGGAAGCCTTGTAATTGCCTGGAAGTGTGAAATCGAGTCTGCACTTTTCTTTGACTTTTTCAAATTTGGTTATGACTTCTCACACCTCCAAAGCTTCTTTTTGTTGTCTGCATTTGTTCAATATATTCAATGATTGAATTAGGGTTGCAAACATGATCTCAATCTTTGCCAATTATTGATTTTGATTTGGATTCGATTCACTTGAAAATATTTCTAAAAAAATGTCAAACTCAATCTTTTTGTGCACACAAAGGCCTTGCACGAATTCAATCACTTGCCAACTGGATATAGGACCTGAAACATGCACAATATCTTGAGATTTCAATGTTTTGGATTTTTCCATGATTTGTTTTGATTTAAATTGATTTAATTAAAATCAAAATCGAAATAAATAATAAAAATAATATAATGACAAGTGGAAAGAGCTAGGGCTCGTGGACTATGCTACCAACTCAAGACAAGTGCAAAAGTTAGGCCCATTTAGCAAAAATTACAGTTTTAGGCATAGTTGACTTTTGACAATTTTGCAAAAAGGGTCAACTTCACCAATGCATAACTTCCTCAATTTTGACTCTTTGAAGGTTTTCTTGGACTTTTTAGAAATCTTGAGATGTCCTCTAAGCAACCCTTTTGGTATCATCTCAATTTGGTATTACATGTTCATATATGAAGCTTTGACAAAAAAGGTGTTTTTGTTGACTTTTCAAAGTGACCTATAATGTCCAAATTCATAACTTCTTGTGAGTGCATATTTTGAACTTGGGAGATGAATATGGATTGTAGGGAATTGAATCCTATTCAAAATTAGCTTTGGATGGGTCATTTATCATAAAGTATGAGAAAGTTATGCTTGGTCAAAGTTGAGTTTACTTTTCCTACAAAAACCCTAATTTAGCAACTTTTGGTTCTTGATGAATTATGAGCAATACTTGATGAATCATGATCAAAACTTGATCAAATGATGAAATATACTTAAAAATGAGGTTGTTGACCAAAAATCTTGAAGTTTGACTGTATGTGGGCCACAGTTGACTTTTTCCCTAGCACAGTCGATTTTCATGCCTTTGAGCAATTGACTGAGCAAACTTCCTCTGCAAGGCTTGAAACTTGACATGGATGATCTTGAGAACATATTAAGACAAAGGTGAGCATTTGGTATCCCTTGGACTCAATTATCTTGGTGCAATATGAAACCCTAATTTGAGGTAGACTACCTTAGGAGAGAGCTTGTCTGGCCAACCCTTGGATTTCCTTGAGCAACTTGAGGATCTTTCTTGAAATGTTGTGAGAAATATGGGAGGGCAAATTTTGGGGTACAACAGCTGCCCCTGTTCAATCTTCTTAAGCCTGAGGATGTAGATTAGCTTGCTTGCCTTTCGTGATCCGAAGGTGGAAGATGATTGAACACTAGAGTGCCCAGAAATTTGCACTCGCATGAAGTTGTATTTGTCTCATGATGTCGAGAATGGGCTTATAGATGCAATTTGAAGATTGATGATGGAAGATGGGCTTAAAGATGCCATCTGAAGGAGTTTCGATCGCATAAGAGATTCCTTAGTGAGAGCTTGTATACCTGTTGTTGAGGAAGATTTCGCTGGGGAATGTTGTTCTCTGTCTTGAGAGAAAAGTTGAATTTTAGGAGCTTCAGTCGTCCGTTATTCTACTGGGGAATCGTCTCTTGGTCGAAGAGGGAAAATGAACTACTATCTGGTCGTGACCCAGGCTTCATAGTGATAAGACCGACTGCTATCTGGTCGTAATCCAGACTTTATAGTGACTTTCACTGGGGAGATGAGATTAAACTTGCTATTCGGTCGTAATCCAGGCTTCGCAATTTCTCAATTCTTATCTGGTCGTAATCCAGACTTCAGAAGTAATTTAGTTGTTATCTGGTCGCATCCGGGCTTCAACTTAAATTTAGGGCACACTAATATCCGGTCGACTCCGGGCTTTTTAGTATTTGTCCAGGTAAACTGCTATTTGGTTAAAATCCAAGCTTCACAGTGTCTTGTACTGTTATCTGGTCGTAATCTAGGCTTTAGTCTTTTTATCGTTATCTGGTCGTAATCCAGGCTTCACGATGCTCTATACCATTATCTGGTCGAATCCAGGCATCATGGTGTTCTGTACTGCTATCTGGTCGTAATCCAGGCTTCATAATACCTTACTTCTTATCTGGTCGTAATCCAGGCTTCAGAAGAAATCCAGTGGTTATCCGGTCGCCTCCAGGCTTCCATTTGACTTTTGGGCCTACTAATATCCGGTTGATTTCTGGGCTTCATAGTAATTGGCCGGGTAAACTGCTATTTAGTCGTAATCCAAGCTTCACAGTGTCCCTCACTGTTATCTGGTCGTAATCCAGGCTTCAATGTCTCTTACCGCTATCTGGTCGTAATCCAAGCTTCACGATGTAATATACCATTATCTGGTCGAATCCAGGCTTCATGGTGTCCTGTACTGCTATCTGGTTGAAATCCAGGCTTCACAATACTTTACTTCTTATCTAGTCGAAATTTAGGCTTCAGAAGAAATCAACTAGTTATTCGGTCACCTCCGGGCTTCCCTTTGATTTTTGGGCCTACTAATATCCGGTCGAATTCGGGCTTCATAGTAATTGGCCGGGTAAACTGCTATTTGGTCGTAATCCAAGCTTCACAGTGTCCCTCACTGTTATCTGGTCGTAATCCATGCTTCAGTGTCTCTTACCTCTATCTGGTCGTAATCCAGGCTTCACGATGTAATATACCATTATCTAGTCGAATTCAGGCTTCATGGTGTCCTGTATTGCTATCTGGTCGTAATCCAGGCTTCACAATAACTTGTTGAGCTGTTATCCGATCGTAATTTAGGCTTCACATCTTGCTGGGGGATTAAACTATTATTCGGTCGAGTTCGGGCTTCATAGTTTAAAGATAAACCACTATCTGGTCGAATCCAGGCTTCATGGTGTTTGATATTGTTATCCGGTCGTTCTTCGGGCTTCACGATATGATATAGAAATCAAGGTACTATCCGTTCGGGTCCGGGCTTTATAGCTTGAACTTAGTTAGAATTTAATTGTATCTTTCCTGAAAGGTAAAGGTTAGTCGTATATAATGGCATGATGCATGACATGTATTGAGTAATAATGTTCTCAAAATAAATGAGATTGTGTTGTACGATGCGTATGCACATGTCATGATGTATGGACATGCAATGTTTTCATGATATTCTCTAGCTGGGGAAAATAAATCCTGGATTGCTGCTGGAGAATGAAAGAGTTTCACTCGCTGGGGATAATGACCGAAGGTGATTGGGAGGATAATCCTGCTGGAGAACACATTGGTGGGAGAATGACTCTGTGGGGAAGAAATACTTTGTTAGAAGATCTGCTGACTTGGAGAAAAATCCTCAACTGGGGAGGAATTATCGTTGCTGGCAATGATGAAATCTGTCGGGGATAAAATTTCTGTTCATGGAAGAAATAAACTCCACTGGGGATAGTCCTTCATTGTTGGTGAAAGATGAACTCTGCTTGGGGAGAATCGACACCAATGTCTTTAGATACCTTTTACTCTGTGGGGAGTGTAGATGTTGTTGGGATGCATGTTGGGGATATGACAATGACTTTGCATCGAGACTTTTCGGCCCCTGTATCTGCTTGAGAAGGTGCCTGCGGAGGCCTTGCGGATCGAGTGTTATCCAAACTTATGAGGTGCTTGGTAACTTTCGATCGAAATGATAAGTCTTCTTCTGGTAGGCAAGTGACGAGATGACGGGACATTGTCGTACGCTTTAATCCCTAACTTTTGCCTGGACTGTCCTTTCAGATTTTCAGTCCACCGGGATACCCTTTTTTGCCCATGCCTCCTTTTCAAGTTTTCAGTTTGCCGGGTGTACATATCTTTTTTGTTTTTATCCCTAATTTTTGCCTGAACCCTTTTGGTTCGTCGGGAAGCCCTTATTTTTTCCTAGGCCAGTCAACCTAGCGGGTCTTTGTTCATGCGCAATATTTTTTGACTATATCCACGCTCTCAGGGTGTAGGGAGTTGTCACTTTAGGTAGTGTTGTTGTTGCCACACTACCAGAAGATGTTTGTTTTATCATACTTGATTCGTTGCTGGAATTCATGTCCAATCCCCCAAGTGATTCAGATGGAGGTTTGCCCCTGGCTATTTGGCATCTTTGCGAGATTCCTTGAATCTTGACTTGACTGCCCCAGATGAGGGACAATGATCATGTCGTGCCCCTTGGTTGGAAGTGTTTTTTCCTCTTAAGGTGATCCTTTTTATTGAGAAGGTTTTTGTTCACTAGGTATTCGTCGTGCGAATTTCTCTGCTGTTGAACAAATAGTCATATGCAAACAATGTTATTTTAAGAACGCAAAGCTTATGTCTGTCTTGAAATTTTTGAAAATGCATTTTTCAGTAAAACAGGCAAATTTTGTAAAATGCGATGTCAACTCAGGATTTACAGCAAGTCCTACAGGAGTCAGGATACCTTTTGTAACCGTATGCTTTCGAACTAACCCATGCCTCAGCTAGGACTTTTAAGGGTTATAACGTGGCCTGGTTCACGGTTTAAGAAACAAAGGATAAAGGCTCCAATTTTATTTGTACCCACCCATTCTCCGTGATGTTCTTCGATCCTATATTCAGTTAATTATGCATTTTGATCCCTTTTGAGTCTTTGCTCTGATATTCCAGTGATGGTTCGGATACTGGCAATTTATTTTGAATAGGCAGTCATTTCTTTTTTGTTTAGGGTTTGTAGGACATCTTTCTTTTTTATTTTATTATCCCTCTTTTTTCCTGAACTGTTTCTTTTTGTGATCACAGTCAGCGGGATGCCCCAGTTTTTCTTAAGTCTCCTTCATATGTTTTGACTTAATGGGCTTTTATTTTGAGAGATAATGACTGCCTGTCTTGACGATTATAGGGAACCATCACCGTCTTTTGTTTTAGAAGGACGTCTTCGATGTCATTCATTGTGCACCTGGATTAACTGAGAAAACTACCCTACCCCAGGCTATGATTAAGGGTTTTAATTTGTGTGAAAAGAAAAACTCCTACTTCTTTGGCTCAAAGGGGTTGACTAGGGATTATCTTCCTTATAACTCCACTATTTAGGATTTGAAACAACTCCTGTACATCGTCAGCAGGGTCTGTTCAAAAGCATACTGTAGAGATTTTTATATCATTTTCGTCATCCTCCCTCTAAAGGCTTAGAGTTTTTTTTTAATCGAGAGTTGATCATCACAAAAAGGAAAGAAATTTAAATATAGTGAATACGAATGGATTGATTCAAAACACACATATGCAATGCATTGATAAAGTAACAGAGTTTGACATGAATAGATGTTCGAACAACAAAAAGAAAATTGCAAATTGAAAATTCTAATGAACAAAAGCCTCTCTTGTCATAACTTGTCACTTCAAATGGTAAGCCTTGGAGGATTGACAGAAACATTCCAGTTGACCATCTTGTGTGAATTCCAATGCTCCTTCATCAATAAGGTCTTGAATTTTCTACTTCAACTTCCAACAGTTGTCAGTATCATGTCCCGGACTGTTAGAGTGGTATGCACATCTTGCATCAGGATTGTAGTTAGGGGAAGAAGTCTTGGGGTTCGGATGAGGTCCTATCAACGTCACCAGATTCATCCTCAACAGGTGTTGTAAAGCTTGAGACAGCGGCATGTTGAGCTTGGTAAAATGCCTCTTGGGTGTATCTGGCTTACTCTGATTAACCCGTTGTTTTTGGAGAGGTTGTTGTTGGACCCGTGAGGTAGTAGCAAGTTGGAAAGGTCCACCCTTCACCAAACCAAACTCTTGTCTTCTTGGAGGTTGATCAATGACTTGGTCTCCTGCCTCGACTGTTTGCTTCATACTGTTGTATATGTCTTGATGAAGTTGGTTGATAATGGTTCTCAACTCTTCTTGTTCTCGGGCTAAGCCTTGGATAAGAGCCATCTGCCCCAGCATTTGTGTTCTTATTGCATCTACCTCAGCTTGTAGTTGTTCCAGTCGTTCGTCCTTATTGTCTTCAGGACTTTTCTTGACCAAATTCCCAATGAGGAGTGTTTTCAACTCTTCCTTCCCCTTGGATAGGTTTAGGAGTATTTCCCTAAATTGAGCTTCTTGAGTTTGGAGATCTCTGTAGTCTTGTTTGAGAGCCATTGCTGAAATAAACAGCGGGGACATGAGAGACCGGTAATGGAAGTCCTGTTATGCAATGATATGTATGATATATGTATGCAATGTTTTCAAGGATCTCGCAGGGTAAACAAAAAACTGTTAGAATTTGATTGCAGCTTGATTGAAGAAACTTCATATCATTAAGAGTCCTTCTTCAAGAGTCAAGCTCACCATATCGAGTGGGTCATAACCACTGACTCAAGTTATCGTGTTTTGATCTCTAGACGGCATTGGCTAGAGGAAAATAAATCCCCTTTGCCCCTTGCTAGACGTTTGATTTACCATAACCTGCATCACAAACCCTTGAGATCCTTGAAATGGTTAAGAAAATGTTAAGGAATGATGTTATGATTTGTATGCTATGCGTTAAAGCAAAAGTACGAGGTGATGTAAACAAGTAAATCCGGCAAGAAATCCAAGTTATTGGATAAGTACTGTAAACAAAACCTACAAGGAACTCATGTTGTCAGCTAATAAAAATGTGCAAGTAGTTCATTTTGAAAGCACACAAGTCACACAAACAGTCTTATGTTTAGGCTTGCATGAGGTCTAGGTATTACCCTCTTGAAGTTCAGTTGGTTTTAACATGTCATAATAATAGTAATCGGGTTCTAGAGGTTCTCAATATCACTGACCATCCTCCATCGGTCATGGTTTTAGCTCACGCAATCTTTTCTTGCGGCCGGAACTATCTCGAGAGTATGGTCTCAATGAGTGTAGTATCGGGTATCAACCAGTTCTCAGCTCTATACCGAGGTCGGCTATCTCACTACTTCTTATGGCCAAGTTGGTCAATTATAGGTTCTAAGGTCAGTTGATGCTTAACGACCCATACAGCAGCCCCGTATTCTCCTTGTTCCTCCACAAGGGATACCAGTACCAACTAATGTGCCATATTAACGTAGCTACTGCTTCAACCGTATCGGTCTATGCCATACAGTTCCCTCACAGTTTATTGCTACTTACCTAACAGGTGTTCCCCAGATCCGGGTTAGGATCTATAGTAACTCCGATACAAAGCCCACAAAAATAAAGCAATCAAATCAAACAGTAGAAGCAATTATGATGAACTAATCCTAAGGTATACCCCACTTATTATCCCCAGCAGAGTCGCCAGTTTTGTGATACGGTGGCTAGAACTGAACTGTTTTGAAATGTTGGTTTACATTTTGCGTTTGTGTTTGCAAAATGTCGCAGTAAGCAAGAGTCACCATCGACTTTTATTTTATCCAACTGGAAAGGAAAAAAGCACAGAAAAATTCCTTTTTCGAGATTTTCTGACTACGGGGGGTAGATTATAGAAAGGGAAGGTATTAACACCCTTCCTATCCGTGGTTTTCCACGGGCTCTTAGGTACTTGCTCATTATTTTCAAAATTGCTTCTGTGTGTTTGTGTGATTTGAAAAGTTTTTGTTTTGACTTCGATTTAACTCTTGCTTCTGTCTTCAATAGTGTTACGAAGTTGTTTTTAAAAACTTTATTTGAAAGGAGTGTAAGTGTGAAAAAGTTTGTTTGGATTGAGTAAGTACTTAAGAACTAATCTACCTACTCGAAAAAAGATTTGTTCTATGTTTGTTTCCTTTAGACAACACTATCCCACTATTAGTGAATAGGTAGCACCGTCGTTGGAGTTTTAAGGGTCAATTCGAAAAGGGACGTACGATCACTAAAGCAATGTTAGGCCGTCTTAGTAATAACCCTAATGTCTTAAGATCAATAATCGAGGCAACAATTCTGAGGCAACCTTTCTTAGGCAACTTTGATCTTTGAGACAAAAGATCGACCACTAAAATATCCTATACTCAATGACTGTTTACCGAAGGCAACCGAAGTGGGAGTATACCCTAGGAGTGCGCATGTGCGAGTGATTCAATTTCAAGTTTATTATCTTTGCACGTTTAGGGTTTGCTAACTGTTTTAAAGTTTACATACATTCTTGTCATGCATCCCTATTATTCATACATCTAACAGTTAATATTTGTGGAATTTAAAGTGCGGAAAGTAAAGCTACGCTATTACAAGGCTTCTGGTATTTACATAGCCAAAAACAAACCCGTAAAAAAAATGATAAATGAAAGTAAAAGTCCTAATTAATCTATTACAACTTATGAGCAATTACATTAATATGGTAAAAATAAATAAAGCGCGCGCGAGGAGTTAAGAACGAGAGAGAACTAGGGTTTGGACCCTTTCTAACCTAATTGGAAGAAAAAATTGTTTTTGTTATTTTTAATTTTTTTTAAGAAAAAGAATTAGGTTTTCAAATTAAATGCAAAATTAATTAGTAATTAAATTAATTAAATAAAATGACTAATTTTAACCTATTTTTGTATTTTTGGTTATTTTTAAGAAAAAAGAAAATAGAATTAAGTTAAATTAAAACCCTAATTTTCTAATTATTTTTTAATTTATTTACAAAAGAATTCAAGTTACCCTAAAATTAAATAATCTAATTAAATTAATTAATTTTTGACAAAAAAATAAACCTAAATCTAATTGGATGAAAAATATTATTTTTGTGATTTTTTTGATAAAAAAAGAAAAATTAATTTGTGTTAGTAAATATAAATAAATAAATAGATAAAGAAAATATAAAGAGAAGAAAGAAGAATTGGGCCTGGTTGTGAGTAATTTAGGGGGGGTGAGAATCAGATTTTGGGCCCAAAACAGGTTGGTCCATGTTGACTTGCCCAGATTTCCCGTGATGCATTGACCATGGCCTATGATTCTCCTTCATTGATGGCCTTCAGATCTGGCCTCCTGGACACTTGGCAGGTTGGATGATGAGGTCACATGATGGTCTCTTGGCTTGTGAGTATGCCTGATTACCTGAATGAAAATAAAAAGAAATAATAGGGGGGGCCTGGGATTCGAACCCAGGCCCCAAAGCATTTTCCAACCGCTCCACTACCAACTGCGCTGCACGTTCCATTTGTATATAGAATAATAATAAATGATAATATGGAATAAAAGGAGTTAGTGGAGGAAATAAAAAAACACGCCAGAACTTTGAATGAACCAACCAGATGATACCACGCTGGTCATCCCTGTCCTTGCTGCGTTGGTAAAAGTCATAAACTTTTACCTACGTACGTGTGTTCGTCACTACAACTCTGGCTTATCTCAAAATCAAGCACAAGCAAGATAAATAAAATCTAAGGCCATGAATTGATTCGTCTTGGCCTGCTGAGTACGATGGTACCCTTCTTGAGGGCTAATTTCACTTGTACGCAAAGATCCCAAATCGAGCCAACAAAACCTAGCAATGGTGAATCTTGATACAGTCCATGAAAACGAAATTAAATGGCATAGACAGCTTGCAAATGTGTTAATGAACAAGAATACACCATTAAAACATGATGAATGTGCAAGAATAACAAGATTTAGTTTTGGAAAAATGGGAAACCCGTGGGAGTCGTGGGGACGAATTATGGGCACTAGTGCGCTTGTTTTCGATTGGTACTGTTTGCTTGCACTCCCAGGAAGCGAATGGGATGGTCAGGAAGCCTTGTAATTGTCTGGAAGTGTGAAATCGAGTCTGCACTTTTCTTTTACTTTGTCAAATTTGGTTCTTACTTCTCACGCCTCCAAAGCCTGTTTTTTTTTTGTCTGCAGTTGTTCAATATATATCAATGATTGAATTAGGGTTGCAAACATGACCTCAATCTTTGCCAATTATTGATTTTGATTTTGATTTGAATCACTTGAAAATCTTTCTAAAAAAAGTTCAATCTCAATCTTTTGTGCACACAAAGGCCTTTCACGAATTCAATCACTTGCCAACTGGATATAGGACCTGAAACATGCACAATATCTTGAGATTTCAATGTTTTGGATTTTTCCATGATTTGTTTTGATTTAAATTGATTTAATTCAAATAAAAATCAAAATAAATAATAAAAATAAGATAATGACAAGTGGAAAGAGCTAGGACTCGTGGACTATGCTACCAACTCAAGACAAGTGCAAAAGTTAGGCCCATTTAGCAAAAATTGCAATTTTAGGCATAGTTGACTTTTGACAATTTTGCAAAATGGGTCAACTTCACCAATGCATAAATTCCTCAATTTTGACTCTTTGAAGGTTTTATTTGACTTTTTAGAAAGCTTGAGATGTCCTCTAAGCAACCCTTTTGTTCTCATCTCAATTTGGTATTCCATATTCATATATGAAGCTTTGACAAAAAAGGTGTTTTTGTTGACTTTTCAAAGTGACCTATAATGTCCAAATTCATAACTTCTTGTGAGTGCATATTTTGAACTTGGGAGATGAAGATGGATTGTATGGAATTGAATCCTATTAAAAATTAGCTTTGGATGGGTCATTTCTCATAAAGTATGAGAAATTTATGCTTGGTCAAAGTTGAGTTGACTTTTCCTACAAAAACCCTAATTTAGCAACTTTTGGTTCTTGATGAATTATGAGCAATCCTTGATGAATCCTGATCAACCCTTGATCAAATGATGAAATATACTTCAAAATGAGGATTTTGACCAAAAATCTTGAAGTTTGACTGTATGTAGGTCACAGTTGACTTTTGCCCTAGCACAGTCGATTTTTAGGCCTTTGAGCAATTGACTGAGCAAACTTCCTCTGCAAGGCTTGAAACTTGACATGGATGATCTTGAGAACATATTAGTACAAAGGTGAGCATTTAGTATCCATTGGACTCAAGTATCTTGGTGCAATATGAAACCCTAATTTTAGGTAGACTGTCTTAGGAGAGAGCTTGTCTGGCCAACCCTTGGATTTCCTTGAGCAACTTGAGGATCTTTCTTGAAATGTTGTGAGAAATATGGGAGGCCAATTTTGGGGTACAACAGCGTGTAGAGTGAAGAACAAACTTGGAAAAACTCAAGAAAAGTAGCAATCGGTTTTCATACTTCCAGGCATTCTCAAGCCTCCCAAGCCATCTCATTCGCTTCCTGGGTGTACAAGGAGTTTATACCAATCAAAAGCAAGTGTTTTTATGCCCAGAAACGCGAGGTAAGTGCTTCACGACATCCCTCCCTTTTTGAAATTGAATCTCATTATTTTGGCATTTGTAGCATGAGTTCTTAATAGATTCTTGTTCAGTGAAGCATTTGCAAGCTGTTGGTAATGATTAATTGCATTTTTTGCTAACCCTACAGAGACATGCCATTGTTAGGTTTTCTTGTTTCGTTTTGGGATTTTCTTGTACAGGTAAAATTGACCCCAAAGAAAGGTACCATGATGTTCACAAGGTCAAGGCGAGTTGATATGCATCATTTGTTTTGATTTATTGTACCTGTGTGAGATTTTGGAAAATTGCAGGGATTATAGATACGGATTTTCGTCTGTAGGTAAAAGTCCTTGACTTTTACCAACGGAGAGGGGAAGAAGAAGGTGGTGTGGCACCACCCCATTTGCCTATTTGAAAATTCGCGCGCTGGAAGTTAACATATTGTGTTTTTTTAATATAATCTTTGTGTTTGTCTATTGTATAACAAAAGCGCGCTAGTAGAGTTGGTCTGGAGGCATATGGAAAAGGCCATAGGACCTGGGTTCGAATCCCAGGTCCCCCATATTATTTCATGGTTTTATCTCTTGTATAATCAGGTACCTATGCATCCAAGGTGACTATCATACGCCTCAATGCACAGCCATCAGATTGCCCACCAGCTGGATTAGAAGGCCATCACGTGAGGTCCTACCATAGGCTTGTTCAAACGTGCAACATTGGAACCAGGAAGGTCAACGTGGACCCTTGCTTTTGGGCTCAGAATTTGCTATAGAGACCCCCCCCAATTGTTGATCACAAGGCCCATTTTGTTTCTCTTCTTTTATATTTTTCTTTTAATTATTTTATTTAATTTATTTTTCTCACAAAATTAATTCTTTTTTTTATATAAAAAATTCATAAAATCAATTTTCATCAAATTAGATTTAGATTTATTTGTTATCAAAAAATTAATTTAATTAGTTTAATCTAATTTTTAAGGTAACTTTAATTCTTTTGTAAATAAATTAAAACAAATTAGAAAATTAGGGCTTTGTTTAATTTAACATTTATTTTCTTTTTTTCTCAAAATAACAAAAATATAAAATAGGTCAAAATTAATTATTTTCCGTAATTTAATTTAATTAGTAATTAGATTCGTATTTATTCATTAAAACCTTATTTTCTTAAAATAATCAAAAACAACCAAAAAATGTTTTTTTTTTAAATTAGATTAGACGGGGTCAAAACCCTAATTTTCTCTCACTCTCGATTCATTGCGTGCGTTTGTTTATTTTTTTACTATATTAATGTAATTGCTCATCGAATGTAATAGTTTAATTAGGACTTTTCATTTATTTATCGTTTTACGGGTTTTTGGCTATGTAATTAATCCCCCTCCCCGAAGCCTTGTAACAGCGTAGCTTTATTTCTCGCATTTTAATTTTTGCAAATATTAACTGTTAGATGTATGATCATAGGGTTGCATGACAAGAATGTATGTTAATTTTAAAATGGTTAGCAAACCCTAAATCTGCAAAGATAATAACTTGAAATCAAATCACTCGCACATGCGCACTCCTGGGGTATACTCTCACTTCGGTTGCCTTCGGTAAACGATCATTAAGTATAGGGTATTTTAGTGGTCGCCCTCTTGTCTAAACAAAGATCAAAAGTCCCATTCGGAAATGTTGCCTCGAAAAGGTTGCCTCGGAAATGTTGCCTCGAATATGATCTTAAGACATTAGGGTTATTACTAAGACGTCCTAACGTTGCTTTAGTGATCGTACGTCCCTTTCGAATTGACCCTTACAACTCCAACGACGGTGCTACCTGCTCACTAATAGTAGGATAGAGTTGTCTAAAGGAAACAAGAATTGAAACATTCTTTTTTCGAATAGGTAGATACTGTTAGGTACTTGCTCAAAATAAACTTTTTCACACTTACACTCTTTTCAAACAAAGTTTTCAAAAACACTTCGTAACACTCTTGAAGACAGAAGCAAGGGTTAAATCAAAGTAAAACAAAAAAATTTCAAAACATACAAACACAGAAGCAATTTTAAAAATGATGAGCAAGTACCTAAGAGCCCGTTGAAAACTACGGATAGAAAGGGTGCTAATACCTTCCCTTTCTATAATCTACCCCCCGTACTCAGAATATCTCGAAAAGGGAATTTTTCTGTGCTTTTTTCCTTTCCAGTTGGATAAAATAAAAGTCGGTGGAGACTCTTGATTACTGCGACATTTTGAAAACACAAACGCGAAACGCAAACCAGCATTTCAAAACAGTCGATTCTGCCACCATATCACAAACACAAACCAACACAAATCAATTACTATCACAACAACACAAGCCAAACACAAGTCAATAAAACAGTAACAATTTCACATGAAAATTCCCACATACAAAATATCATACACCCTATTATAGTATAAGAAACCCACCCTTACTTGGTTTGGTTTTGAAAAAAATCAAGGAAGCTTCAATGGAATTTCTGGAAACTAGCCCTAGCAGCAGCTTCCTCGTCCTTCTCCTTTTCTCACAAAACCCTATTCTCTTTTCTCTTCTTATTTTGTTTTTCCTGATAACACCACTTTCTCTCTTTTCTTCTATTTTCTAATAAAATATTATTATTTAACCCTTAGTAACTTAAATGGGCCTAAACAAAACACCCCCCCTTATTACTTCGCGACACCATACTTAAGCTCAACATCAATTCTAAGCTTACTAGTAAAATGATACCTCAACTTATTTATACCTATATAAACCTGATTAAATTATTATTCCAACTTAATAAAATAATTCTGACTTCAACAATAAAAATTTGAATTAAAATAAAATAATCAAAATAATATTTAATTAAATAAATAATTAAATATCGGGGCGTTACAAACATCATCTTTTCTTCTTAATGTTTTGCAAATTTTGCATCACTTTCTTGAATCTTTTGCTTTTCTGGACAATCACTCGAATAGTAACCATACTTCTGACAATTTTAACATTGAATATGATTCTTGTCAGTTTTTCGACCACCACCTCTTTCTCTATTTGCAACACCGCCTCTTTGGTTGCCTTGGTATGGTCTTCTCTGATTCAACATGTTTCCTTCGTTCTGGTTTCCTCTACCATTCGATTTGTTGTAGCCGCCTCTACCTTTGTCGAACCACTTTCCTTTGACTTTGGTTTCTTTCTGGGGGTACTTCCTCCAAATCCTAGAGATTGGGGGCATATCTTTTAAAATTCAAATATTGGGGCAAACCACTGTGAGGCTCGATCAAAAAGAGTTTATTCAAAATGGTTCATCAAAGACAAATATCTTTCAAGAGTTTGTTAATCAGAGGCATAGTTCAAGATAGTGGGACCATTCATATTATGATCAAACTACTTTCGATATCATATCAAGGATAATCTCTACAAATCAAAAAAATGGGGCAAGACCCACTGTTGTACCCCAAAATTTTCCCTCCCATATTCTTCAAGATTTGCTAAGAGCATGCTTCAAAATCTCCTAAGGGTTGCACAGTCCAATTGCCTCCTAACAGTCAAAAATTAGGGTTTTGGTTCTGGCAAAGAAATTGAAGTTTCCAAGGGTACAAACAAGTCCCACATGCCTACAAACATTGTCAAGCATCCATATGCCAAGTTTCAAGACTCACAACATCAAATTGCACAGTCAAAAACCCTAATTGCTTCACAGTCAACTACAAGGGCAAAATGGTCATTTGACAGTCAAAAGTCCAAATTTTTGGTCAACATCTTATTTTGAAACCACAAACATCATTTGATCAATTCTTGATCATGATTCTCAAGGCATGGCTCAAAAAGTCTCAAGATGCAAAAGTTTCTATTTTTGGACAGCTGAAAAAGTCAACTGCAAATTGACCAAGGCATAACTTCCACATGGTTTATCAGAAAAATTCCATCCAAATCTCATCTTGAAGAGAATGACATTTACTACAACTCATCTTCACACTTCAAGTCCAAGAAATGCTCTCACAAAAAGTTATCAATCTCAATATTATAGGTCATTTTCAAAAGTCAACAAAAAGGCACTTTAAGTCAAATACCATAACTTGAGATTGGTAAAACAAAATGACATGGGACCAAAGGAATTTGTTAGAGGACTTCAAGACCTTTCCAAAATGTCCAAGAACATGATCAAAGCTTAAATATTGAGCAAGATATGCCTTGTGGAAGTTGGGAAATTTTTGGGAATTTTGAAAAGTCAACTTTGCTTCAAATGCCTCAAAATTGCTAATGGGCCTCAATTTCTTCCATGAATCATTATCCAAAGGCCATGCACGACCCATTAAGCTAAAAGGGAGTTATTTTATTATTTTTAATTAATTAATTGAATTTTTTAATCCTATTAATTCATTTAATTAAAATTAATTATGAGAAAAATACTAAAGCATGTGTTTTGAATCTTTTTATGCAGCTAATATGTCCATTATGAGCTCAAGATTTCATGCACATTCTAAAAGGAAAGAATCTTCCATGATTTGGCATAATTAGCATGAAAAAGATTGAAAAAAGATCATGGAAAATCAAATATTCAAAGTCATCAATGCATGGATTATGGGCTTGTTTTTCTTAACCTAATCATGCTCAGATACATATAGAACAAAAACCTAATGCATAAAAACACAGAAGCTGCGCTCAGAACACAAGAACACTTTGCAACTTTTGACAAAAAAATCTCAAAACTGAAAACCTAGCTAGAGCTCGTTTCAAAGAAAAAAAACCATTCCAATACACCCCTGACACATCCAGGAAACTATTCCAATCAAAGCCAGCCTTCCATACTCAAGGAATCGGTATACCAGAGTCTTGCTTTTCTTGAAAATTTCCATAATCGTATTTTGATTTCTAGACATTTTCCATGCATTTTAATTGTTGATTTATACTAACCATGACCTTCTGAAGCTAATAGTATTATTCAATTGAAGAATGGTTGTCTAGATAGGAATTCACCATGGAAGCGTTCTAGGGTTTCAGAAGTTTGAAATTAGGGTTTCTTTCATGTGGAAAAATCAGGCCATGAGACCAGTACCATTGGAATCGTGACATCCAAACGAATTGAAATCACCCATCGCGCCCTTTTTATGATTGCTTAAATTATATTCGCTATTTTGAAGGTTTGAGTTTAGTGGGGGTTTAAAACCCCCGCTATTTGATATTGTTTACAGGCAAAGAGATGAAGACGAAGCTGGCGTGTCCATACGTGACTGGATGATTTGAATATTCGCGCGTGATTTTTTTATTTTATACCAATAGCATTCGTTTTCACATATAATAATCACGTTCTATTATTCATACAAATAAACGTGTTGGTTGGGTTGGTTAATGCGCTGGCTTGCAGGTATTGGGACCTGGGTTCGATTCCCAGGCCCCCTTATATATTTCATAATTTTGCCATTCACATGTTTCTATGCAGCGCCTCACCTAAAGTCCACCATACACGTCCACGCTGATGCCTGCCAAATGTCCATGAATTCCAATCTGAAGGTCACCACAGGAAGACTACCATACACGCTAGTCAAAGGATCCACACACAATTCCAGAAAGTCAAGCAGGGCCTGGTTCAATGGGCCAAATTACTCCAATAAAACCTCCAAATTGGGTCTGAATACCCCCCTTGTTTGTATTTTCTTTCTCTCTTTTTTTCCTCTTTTATTTATTTTAATTATTATAATTGTTTCTTTTAATTCAAAAATTAATTTTCATAATAATATAAAAAATCAGAAATCAAAAAAATAAAATATGTTTATTTAATTTTTAATTCATTAATAGTTTTTGTAAATAAATTCCAATAATCAATTTAGTTTAAAATTAGGTTTTAATTTTAATGTTTTTTCTTAAATAACTAAAAAATGTAGAAATTAGGTTTTTAGCATTTTTATTCTCTTTTCTTAATAAATAACTTTTTCTCCTTATTATCATTATTAATTATTAGTTTATTTTGTAAATACTCATGTAATTAAATAATTAGTATAAATTAGGTTTTAAACGTTAACTTTTTTTAAATAATTAAAAACAATTTAGAATTAGGGTTTTATTTAATTTCTAATTTTAATTAATTCTCTTTATTTCCATTAAATACAAAAAAACATAAAAAAATAACTCCTTTTCTTTATTTAATAATTAATTAACTTTCAATTTCAATTTAATTTCTTTAAAGGGTCCAACGCCCTCGAACACTCGATTCCAATTTCTTTTCGCACGCGTATTCTTATGTTTATTTTAAATCTTATGTAATTGCCCAAAGCCTTGTAATAGTAATTAGGAAATTTATTTACTTTCTGTATTTTACTAAAAAACGGGTCTTTGTAATTTTGGCGATGTATAGACCCGCGCCTTGTAATAGCGTAGGACCTTTATTTTCCGCACTTTAATTCCCGCACCTTTAAACTGCTAATCACATGAAAGAATGAATGGCCCAAATAAAATCAAAGCGTAGCTCATCCAATGCATGAACAAGATAAAACATAATTGAAAATGACACACAATTCACACACCACTCTTAGGGTACGCCTCACTGTTGCCTTGCCCCTCGAAAGGTGGTCGTAGAGTATAGGACGTTTTAGTAAGTCCTTATGTCCATGAACATGGCATAGGGGTAGCTTCTAAGGTGTCCTACTGTTGCTCTGGTGACCACACTGTCCCTACAAACGAATTGACCCGAACACCTCCAACGGTGGTGCTACCTACCTCTCAATGGTGGGATGGCACTACCTTAAGGACATTTACACAGCCTAATTCCTTAGGGTAGGTAGATGACTCGTAGATACTTGCTCTAATTCAAAATAAATCAAAAACTCTTTTCACACCGACACTTTTCAAAAAGCTTTCAAAAACAATTTTTCAAACACTCTTGAGGACTGATACAAGAGTCGATCTGAAACTTTAAACGAAACTTTTTTCAAACCCACTCACACTTGAAAAGCAAACAAACATTTTGAAAACACAAATGAGCAAGTATCTAAGAGCCCATGGATAACCATGGATAGAAAGGGTGCTAACACCTTCCCTTTCTATAAATCTACCTCCCAAACCAAGAAACACATCTCATAAGGAATTTTTCTGTGCTTTTGTCCTTTCCATGTTGGAGAAAATAAAAGACTGTGGCGACTCTTGCTTCCGCGACATTTCGCGAACCAGCGTTAAACAGTCAGTTCCAGATCCACCGATCACAGAACTGGCGACTCTGCTGGGGAATTTTATAAAGTGAGGTGTACCTTAGGATAGTTCATAACTGTGTTTTCAATTGTTGTGCTTTGTTTGCTTTAAATTGTGGGTTGCATCGGAGTTACATAGATCCTAACCCGGATCTGGGGATACCCTGTTAGGTAGCATAAGCTGTGAGGGACCTGTCCGGCGTAGACCGACATGGGTGAAGCAGTGGCTACGTTGGTGTGGCACCTTAGTCTGTACCGATATCCCTTGTGTTGCAACGAGGAGAATATGGGTCTTCTGAGGAGTCATTAAGCACCAACCGACCTTAGAACCTTAAATGACACAACTTGGCCAATAGAACAGTAGCAGTATGCTACGCCCATTGAGGCTAAACTCTCGTGATGGTTCTGGCTGCAAGAAAAGATTGCGATGTTGGAGTTATGACCGATTGAGGGTAGTCAGTGATATTGGGATCCTCTAGAACCCGGTTACTTCTGATAGGACAGGTCAGAACCAACAAACTGAAAGAGGGTAATACCTAGACCCCATGCTGGCCTAAACTCTAAGGGCTTGTCTTGTGTGACTTGTGTGCCTTATCATGTTTGCCTTTGTAAATATTTGTGGTGTGCTTTATCATAACATCATGCCATCATAAACATTGCACGCATCCTGCATAAGGACTGACCATTTCAAAGACAAGAGGGTTTCACCTTTGCTCTGTTTTGTAGGACATCATGATGCCTATGCGAAGGAATACTATCTGGTTCAACTTTGTTCACCCACCTGAGTTACTTGAAGAGTTGGTTAGCAGAATTCCAAATACTACTTCCTTCATCCAAAGGCATGGTTCTCTTCTCAGTTTAGTCACGGCAAAGTGGGACCAACAGCTGATGAGTGTCCTGACCCAGTTCTATGACCCTCTGTACCAGTGCTTCACCTTTCAAGACTTCCAGCTGGTCCCTACCCTGGAAGAGTTCTCTGATTTTCTTGGTATCCTTATCTTGGATCAGACTCCCTACACTGGTTGGGAAAAGACTCTTAGGCTTGAGGAGGTTGCTGCAGCTCTTCCCTTGACTCACCAAGAAGTAATGGACAACTGGGTGACTAGAAGCGGAGTTAAGGGTTTCTTGGCCAAGTTTCTGATTGGTAAGGCTAACAGTTTCTGGAATGACTTGGACTTTAGGGCATATGAAGACATCCTGGCTCTCTTAATCTATGGCCTAGTTTTGTTTCCTAATCCTGATAACTTCATTAACATCACTGCCATAAGGATCTTCATGTCTCGGAACCCTGTGCCCACTCTCTTGGGTGACATCCTGCAACAACTTTATGCCCGTACTGCCCGAAGACGAGGAACTCTGTGGTGTTGCATCCCTTTGTTAGTGAGGTGGTTTATTTCGCACCTCCCTAAGTTCGTGCTGAAGAACAAAGAAGGAAGAGGTTGGGCTCATAGGTTAATGTCTCTCACTGATAAGGACATCATTTGGACTTTCAGAGGTTTGGATGAGGTAGCTGTTATTGATCGTTGCGGAGAATACCCTAATGTTCCTTTGATTGGTACCCAAGGAGGGATCTCTTATAATCCATGTCTAGCTCTCCGTCAGTTTGGAAGAGCCAGAAGGGCAGGGCCTCATGAGATGTTGGTGCCTCACATCAGTTTTGAGTTTCAGGTGGATAGTAACGAGCTGCATCGTAGGTTCATCAAGGCTTGGGACAGAATTCACAAAGCTGATCCACAAGATTTGGGGCCAAAGACTTCTCTACCTATGGAAGCCTACTACAAATGGGTCCGCATCCGTGCTCAGAAGTTAGGTATGCCGTACGAAGCTGTCAGACCCATCATTCTTGAGTATCCTGACAAGGATGGGGTTCCTCCAACTGTTCTCCCTCCTCAGATACCCACTGATTATGAGACATTAAAGAGGTCTTGGGCGCAACTGCGAGAAGAACGGGATTCTTACCGGGAAAAGTCCAACGAGCAGGAATTGAAGATCCAGAAGCTGACAAAGCAGTTGGAGAATGAACGAGCTCTGAATGACTACATCCGTACTGAGAAGAGGAGACCCTGGGATCAATGATGAGCTTTGGATATTCTGTTACAGTTTTATTTCCCTTTTCAGTATTTTCATTTTTTATGTAACGCCTAAGGGCAATCTGTTGAACAATTTAAATTTCAAAGTTGAATCTAATGAAGGGTGTTCCTTTTTGTTTACAAAGTTGATTCCCGGTTGTCTTTGAAAACATAAATCATACGCATTCCATTCATCATGTGCATCACAGGTACTCTTCTTTTCAGGTTGCTTACTGTTCTTCGCTGTTTATTTCAGCATCATGAACCCAGAATCATCTACCGAGCAGTCTATCAAGGCCCTTCAGGCGCGGAACGCCCAATTTCAAGAGCTGATCATGGGTTTGGCTCAAGGTCAAGAGGAGCTGAAGGCTTTGCTGGTTAAGAAGAAGAAGAAGAGAACTCTTCTATTCAACACGGGCCGGAGGTTTGGCAACACACTGTAGAATGAGGAAGCTGGTTCTTCTGTAGGCAAAGACAGTCCCCAGGGGGGAAGAGGTCCTAGTCCGGTAGTCTCTGACAACGAGACTGATTTTAATGAGGATCAGTATCCTCCCGCTGAAGACCGGTACAAGCAGTTGGAAGACCGGCTGAATTCCATGGAAATTCAATAAGTGCCTGGGTTGGATTTCGGAGACTTGGGTTTATCTTCTGGTGTGATCATCCCGCACAAGTTTAAAGCACCATCTTTCATAAAGTATGACGGGGCGTCCTGCCCTAAGTTACATCTCAGATCTCATGTGCGGAAGATTCTGCCGTATACAGTGGACAAGAACTTGTGGATCCACTTCTTCCAGGAGAGTCTTTCAGGGACTCATCTCGAATGGTTCTATCAGCTGGATGGAACCAAGGTTCGTAACTGAGAGGAGTTGGCTACTGCTTTTTACAAGCAGTATCAATATAATGCCGACCTTGCTCCTACACGTACCCAACTCCAGGGTATGTCGCTAGGATCATGCGAAGGTTTTAAAGAGTATACGCAGAAGTGGAGGGACCTGGCTGGCAGGGTGCAGCCACCATTAACTGACCGTGAATTGGTGGATATGTTCTTGGGGACCCTATCCGGGCCATTCTTCAATCATCTTATCGGTAATTCATCTGCAGGGTTCACTGACCTTATTCTGACTGGGGAAAGGATAGAGGCTGGCATGAAGTCCGGTAAAATTCAGAAAGGGGCGTCTTCAAGTGCTGAGAAGAAACCTTTTAAGAAGGAGGCCAGTGCCGTGTATGGGGCTAGAAGGCAATATAAACCAGAGCGCCGCCAATCTGTTAACGCGGTAGTGATTGCAAAGCCTGCCGCCGCTCCTCGACAAGTTAATCAACCAAGGGGTGAGAGACCCAGAAGAGAATTTACCCGGCTGAGTATGACCTTGTCACAAATCTTGCCGCAACTGCTATCAACCAACTTGGTGACTGTCAGAGAGGCTCCAAAGGTTGTGAATACTGCCTCTCCTAAGTATAATCCAAATGCCCGCTGTGCTTATCACTCCGATAGCCCGGGGCATTCTACTGATGATTGCTGGGCCCTGAGGAATAAGGTGCAGGACCTTATTGATGCAAAGTAGATACAATTTGAGGAGCCTGAGAGGCCAAATGTGGTGACTGCTCCTATGCCCCAGCATGGAGTAAATGCCATTGATGAAGACTTGTATGCCGTTTCTGTGAATGATGTAGCTACTCCTCTGTTGACTATTAAGAGGAACCTGTTGTTAGCCGGTTTATTTCCGGGTTGTAGCGAGGGTTGCCTTTTGTGTGCTGTTTCCCTTACTGGTTGTCCGTTGCTGAAGTTAGGCATCCAAAGCCTGATGGATAGCAAGGAGATTCTATTCAAGAAGACCGTTGTTCCTTGTGTTCCCGTGGAAGAAGTATCCGTCGTTACAATTTTCAACAATCCAATCAAGGCTCCCCCGAGGAAGCCAGTTAAAATCATGACTGTTGCACCCATTGTTATTACTGTTCCGGGGCCCCTCCCCTATGAGTCTGATAAGGCTGTCCCATGGCACTATGGGGCAGATGTATATGTACTGGGAATAAAGCAAGAGTTCAATACCGGTACCAGTATCAGCAATATTATCGATCCAGCTAAAGTAACTCGCAGTGGCAGGCTCTTCTCGCCTGACATTGCACCACCAGCTATTCGAAGACCTCTCATAATAACGCCTGCAAGTGCGCCTGTTGCTACTTCTGATCAAGTTGCTTCCCCTGCTGTCGAGTCATCTAATGCTCGGGGCAAAGGGATTGAGGATGAGCCTGCCCGGATGGAGGCACCAAAGTCTGTGAATGTTGAAGCCTCCCAGCAAGAGATGGAGGAAATTCTTAAGATAATCAAGAAGAGCGACTTCAATGTCGTTGAACAGCTGGGGCATACCCCCTCCAAGATCTTTATGCTCTCATTGCTGCTGTGCTCAGAGGCCCATGCTAAGCCCCTGATTTCATTTCTGAAGACGGCCCATGTGCCACAAGAGACCTCTGCAGACCAGTTTACTGACTGTGTGGCCAATTTGACAGCTGACAATGGTTTGGGTTTCTCGGATGCTGATCTTACCGCCAAAGGAAAAAACCATAATGATGCCCTGCATGTCTCCATTGAATGCAGGGGCACTACTCTCACGCACATGTTGGTGGACACCGGTTCGTCCCTGAATGTATTACCCAAAAAGGCCTTAGACCGGTTGGATTGTGAGGGCCTGGAGTTGAAACCTAGCAACATCATTGTTCGAGCCTTTGACGGATCAAAGAGGATGGTTCATGGAGAAGTAGACATTCATATTCGTGTGGGTTCTCAAGTATTCGACTCAACGTTCTATGTGATGGATATCCGTCCATCTCATTCCAGTTTGCTGGGTCGACCTTGGTAACACAAAGTTGGGGCAGTGACATCCACTCTCCACCAAAAGCTCAAGTACCCTGTCAGAGGGAAGATTGTCACTGTGCAGGGGGAGGAAGAATACATGGTTATTCATTTGAATTCCTTCCGGTATATCGAGATGGACGGGGAGTTTATTGAAACCCCTTTCAGCATTTTGAAGAGGTACCTCCAACATTGGCAGCAGCAGAAACAGTGGTTGAAGAGGATTTTCCTTTGAAGATGGCTTCCTTGAAGGACGCCCGGGCTGTAATCGAGAAAGGTGAATGTGCTAACTGGGGCAGGCTCCCTGATTTCACTCCTAAAACTGACAAGTTTGGACTGGGTTTTACTGCAGAGGCTCAGAGGGTTGTGCGCAAAGCTAGGACCGGAAGACCTCCTGTGCTCATCACCAATCCAGGAGTGAATGCTATTGGGGATGAAGACGATGTGGAAGAATCAGAGTTCGATAGCTGGATCTACCCGGCGACTGACGGTGGATTGAACAATTGGACCGCAAAAGATCATACACCTGTTACTTTTGTTACGCAGTAATGAATTCCTTTGTTTTTGTTATTTGTAATAAACAATGAATTGAAACTTTATGGCCCGGTGTCTTACCCGGGGCACCGTTGGTTTCATTTGTGAGGGCTTATAACTGTCATTTCCATATATCATGAATAAAGATCTTGGACGTTTTTTCGCATTTCAAATCTTGTGCTCCCTTTCTTTCTTTCTTTCTTTATATATTGCAAAAACAGCTGTATTTACACACACTCACCTATACAGGTTTCAATCCACTCTGGATCTCACTGGTAACGGCTCTGCTACTGCCAGTTATGACTTCGAAAATTCGATCAACTTAGCCGAAGACGAAGGTGAAGATGATTGCGAAGTGCCTGGTGAGCTTGCAAGACTGTTACTCCAGGAAGAGAGGGCAATTCAACCACATGAAGAGCCAGTGGAAACGATAAATCTGGGTACTGAGACAGACCGAAAGGAAGTCAAGATTGGTGCTAACCTGGAGCTCAGCGTAAAACAACGGTTGACTCAGATGCTACATGATTATGTGGAGATCTTTGCCTGGTCCTACGAAGACATGCCTGGGTTGGATACGGACATTGTGGTCCATCATTTGCCTACCAAGGAAGACTGCCCTCCGGTTAAGCAAAAGGTCCGCCGTATGCGTCCAGAGATGTCTGAGAAGATCAAGGCTGAGGTTATGAAACAGTTTGATGCCAGTTTTCTTGCAGTGACTTCTTACCCTCAGTGGGTTGCCAACGTGGTTCCGGTGCCGAAGAAGGATGGTAAGGTCAGAATGTGTGTTGACTACAGGGATCTGAACAGGGCAAGCCCCAAAGATGACTTCCCCCTACCTCACATTGACGTCCTGGTTGACAATACTGCTCAGCACAAGGTGTTCTCTTTCATGGATGGGTTTTCAGGTTATAATCAAATCAAGATGGCTCCTGGAGATATGGAAAAGACTACCTTTGTTACTCAGTGGGGCACCTTCTGCTACAAGGTCATGCCATTCGGGTTGAAAAATGTTGGGGCAACCTACCAACGTGCCATGGTTTCTTTATTTCATGACATGATCCATCATGAGATTGAAGTGTATGTTGACGATGTGATTGCAAGGTCCCAAACTAAGGAGGAACACCTTGACCATCTGCAAAAACTGTTTGACCGTCTGAAGTTATACAAGCTGAGGTTGAACCCGAACAAGTGCACCTTCGGGGTTAGATCTGGAAAGTTGCTAGGCTTCGTTGTAAGTGATAAGGGTATTCAAGTGGACCCTGCCAAGGTTAAAGCCATCCAAGAGATGCCAGTTCCTAGGACAGAGAAAGAGGTCAGAGGCTTTTTAGGACGCCTGAATTACATTGCCCGGTTCATCTCGCATCTAACTGCTACCTGTGAGCCAATCTTCAAGCTGCTGAAGAAAGATCAGGTAGTACGTTGGAACGATGAATGTTAGGCCGCTTTTGACAGAATCAAAGAGTATCTCAAAGAACCACCCATCCTTATGCCACCGGTTGAAGGGAGACCTCTGATATTATACCTGACAGTACTTGACAACTCAATGGGGTGTGTGCTGGGGCAGCATGACGAGTCTGGCCGAAAAGAGCATGCCATTTATTACCTTAGCAAAAAGTTTACCGACTGTGAGACCCGATACTCACTGCTCGAGAAAACTTGTTGCGCTTTGGTATGGGCTGCTCGCCGGCTAAGACAGTATATGCTGACTCACACTACCTTGTTGATTTCAAAGATGGATCCTATAAAGTACATATTTGAAAAGCCTGCTCTTTCTGGGAGAATAGCAAGATGGCAAATGATCTTGACGGAATACGATATCCAGTACACGACTCAGAAAGCTATCAAGGGGAGTGTATTGGCAGACCACTTGGCACACCAGGCAGTAGATGACTATCAGTCAATGAACTTTGAATTTCCAGACGAGAGCATCATGATAATGACTGATTGTGAAGTACCTGGACTGGATGAAGGACCTGAGGAAGGATCCCGATGGTCTATGCACTTTGACGGAGCCTCCAACGCTTTGGGTAACGGTATCGGCGCTGTGATCATATCCCCCCAAGGAACTCATACTCCACTCACTGCCCGGCTATGTTTCAACTGCACCAACAACATGGCAGAGTATGAGGCATGCATCATGGGTCTTCAAGCTGCGATGGACTTAAGGATCAAGTTTCTGAGTGTCTTCGGAGATTCCGCTCTCGTGATCAATCAGATCAAAGGCGAGTGGGATACGAAACATTCGAATCTTATTCCTTATAGAGAATGTGTGTTGACATTGATCCCCCATTTCACAGAGATAACTTTTGAACACTTTCCGAGAGAGGAGAATCAGCTGGCGGACGCGTTAGCTACGATGTCTTCCATGTTCAAAGTCAAATGGGACAATGAGGCTCCCCGAGTCATTATCTGGAAACTGGACGAACCGGCATACTGTTGTGATCTTGAGGCTGAGGTAGTGACTGAAAAACCTTGGTACCATGAGGTGAAGAGATACTTGGAAGCTCAGGAATACCCTGAAGGTGAATCTGTCAATGAAAAGAAGTTTCTGAGGAGGTTCGCAGCGAAGTTCTTTCTCAGTAACGGCATTCTGTACAAGCGAAAGCATGATTCGACCTTACTGCGTTGTGTGGATAAGACTGAAGCGGAAAGGATCATGGCGAAGTTTCATGAAGGTACCTTCGGAACACATTCCAGTGGACACACCATGGCAAAGAAGATCCTTTGGGCAGGATATTTCTGGTCCACAATGGAAGCCGACTGCTACCAACATTCTCGGACATGTCATAAATGCCAGATTTATGCAGACAAGGTGCATGTTCCTCCAGTCCTTCTGAATGTCCTGACTGCACCTTGGCCTTTTGCAATGTGGGGCATAGATATGATCGGCGAGATTAAACCTACGGCATCCAATGGGCATCGCTTCATCCTAGTAGCGATCGATTACTTTACAAAGTGGGTTGAAGCAGCTTCTTACGTCACTATAACCAAGAATGTTGTGGCACGGTTCATTCGGCACAACTTGATCTGTCGATATGGCGTCCCTGAAAGAATCATTACAGACAACGGTACCAATCTCAATAACAAGATGATCACTGAGCTCTGCGAGAAATTTAAGATACAGCACCACAACTCTTCTCCTTACCGGCCGAAGATGAATGGGGCTGTAGAAGCAGCGAATAAGAATATCAAGAAGATTGTGCAGAAGATGACAGTGACCTATAAAGATTGGCACGAGATGTTACCGTTCGCTCTTCATGGGTACCGTACCTCAGCAAGGACGTCAACCGGGGCAACTCCTTTTTCCTTGGTCTATGGCATGGAGGCAGTCTTACCGATCGAAGTGCAGATACCCTCTCTCCGGATAATGAAGGATGCAGATCTGAGCGAAGATGATTGGATCCAGACACGACTTGATCAGTTAAACTTAATCGACGAAAAGAGACTCACTGCTATTTGTCATGGTCAGACGTACCAAAAACGGATGATCAGGGCATTTAACAAGAAAGTCAAACCACAAGAGTATCAAGTTGGTGATCTGGTAATCAAACGCATCATCCTTCCTCAGAGTGATCCCAGGGGCAAATGGACCCCTACGTACGAAGGGCCATTTGTGGTTAAACATGTGTTCTCAAGAGGAGCCATGATTCTGACCACCATGGATGGTGACGACCTTCCTCACCCCGCCAATGCAGACATAGTAAAAAGATACTACGCATGATAAAAGACCCGCTAGGTTGACATACCTAGGCAAAAATTAGGGCTTCCCGGTGAACCAAAAGGGTTCGGGCAAAATGAGGGATGAAATGAAAAAAATCTGTACACCCGGCAAGTCGAAAACCTGAAAAGGCGGCTTGTGCAAAAATGGGTATCCCGGTGGACTGAAAACCCGAAAGGGCGGTCCAGGAAAAAGTTAGGGATAAAGCGTAATACTATGTCTCATTGGATCACATTACATCCAGAATCCGGTATCAACATCAAGTTCAGACGGCATCGATCAATCAGCTTCATCGTCAACTGAGCAGCAAAGTGATGAGACGCTCGAAGATATAAAGGCGATAGCAGAGTTGGAACCCAGTGGGATTATTCTTTTCACATAGCTGTTTTGTTTTCCCTTTGTACAAATTGTATAAACTCTTTTATTCGGTGGCGTGCTCCTACTAGGACGTCAGCCTCTTGTACATAAACGCCTATTTACAGGCAAATTCAAAAATCAATATAAATTCACTTTTCAGACCAATTGCCAATTGTTTTTCCTTTTTCTGTTTTGTTTTGCGAAGAACGTCCAAGGTTCAATTTGTGATATATGCATTTGACAATAATTTCTAACTCATAAATGTTTGCATACGAAACAAAGGATTAATTACAGGTAACATTAGAAACAGGGGCAATAATGAGTGGTCTAAGCGATCTAATTGCTCTGTCCATCAAGGTACCAAGGTAGGTTCAACTGAAGAACATAACCAAGATATCTTAAATCCCCAGAGAGTGAGCCAGCAAGTCAATACACTCTCCCCAAGCAAAGTTATACTGTTGACCTCGAGGAAGTTGGGTATCCTCCAGCAGATCTCAACATTCCCCAGCGCAATATCCAAACATTCTTAACAAGCATCCCCGGCAGTCTTGATCTAAGATTGTTCCCCGGCGGTATACCAGACATTCAGCGGAGCCACTTCCCCAATACATCTCAAAAACTTCCCCAGGAGAATCCAGTCTGAAGATTTCCCCAGGAAAACTGAATCATCTCCCCAGCAGGAAGCTTATCCCCAATAGATTCTGGAAGCTTTCCCTCCTGCAGAGTACGAACGCGTCTCCCGGCCTTATTCAAAGGTTATTCCCCTACCAGGATATAACTGGGTTATCCTCAGCCAAAAGCCACGGGAAGATCGTCCTCGGCGAAGTCTTCTTATCCCCAGCGAAGTTATCATCAACATCCCAGCAAAGTACCTCTCTTCCCACAGAGCATTGTTCCCCAGCAAGATCGCTAGAATAATTTTCTCCCCGCAGAGTAATCCATTCGCCAAGTTTATTCCCCAACAGAGTTATCTTCTCCTACCGGTATTCTTGCAACCATCATCCCCAGCGGAAACAACGAAGCTCTATTCCACATCAGCCCAGGATTTAACTTCCCAGCATCCGTCAAGGATCTATTTTCCTAGACAAAAACATATATTCATAAACATCACATCTTCATACATTATAGCATGCATATACGCATCATGAACATACGGTCTCATTCATTCTGAGAACATCACGCATGTCATCCATCATGACATCGCATACAACTAACGTTTTGTCCTTTCAGGACAAAGGTTAATACCAAGATGATTACCATCAACGGTCGCAACTAAAGATCCGATTCTTGTATCTTGCCAGGGTGTATCTGTTGAAGATCGATTCCAGACCTGATTCCTGTATCTTGCCAGGGTGCGTCTGAAGAGTTCGAGGATCTGATGCATGTATCTTGCCAGGGTGTATCTGTTGACGACTAGCATTACCAGACCCGGTTCCTGTATCTTGCCAGGGTGCGTCTGAAGAGTTCGAGGATCCGATGCCTGTATCTTGCCAGGGTGTATCTGTTGACGACTAATTCCAGACTCGATTCCTGTATCTTGCCAGGGCACGTCTGAAGAGTTTGAAGATCCGATGCATGTATCTTGCCAGGGTGTATCTGTTGACGACTAGCATTACCAGACCCGATTCCTGTATCTTGCCAGGGTGCGTCTGAAGAGTTCGAGGATCCGATGCCTGTATCTTGCCAGGGTGTATCTGTTAACGACTAGCATTACCAGACCCGATTCCTGTATCTTGCCAGGGTGCGTCTGAAGAGTTCGAGGATCCGATGCCTGTATCTTGCCAGGGTGTATCTGTTGACGACTAGCATTACCAGACCCGATTCATGTATCTTGCCAGGGTGTGTCTGAAGAGTTCGAGGATCCGATTCCTGTATCTTGCCAGGGTGTATCTGTTGAGGACTAATTCCAGACTCGATTCTTGTATCTTGCCAGGGCACGTCTGAAGAGTTTGAGGATCCGATGCCTGTATCTTGCCAGGGTGTATCTGCTGACGACTAGCATTACCAGACCTGATTCCTGTATCTTGCCAGGGTGCGTCTGAAGAGTTCGAGGATCCGATGTCTGTATCTTGCCAGGGTGTATCTGTTGACGACTAGCATTACCAGACCCGATTCCTGTATCTTGCCAGGGTGCGTCTGAAGAGTTTGAGGATCCGATTCTTGTATCTTGCCAGGGTGTATCTGTTGACGACTAGCATTACCAGACCCGATTCCTGTATCTTGCCAGGGCACGTCTGAAGAGTTTGAAGATCCGATTCCTGTATCTTGCCAGGGTGTATCTGTTGACGACTAATTCCAGACTCGATTCATGTATCTTGCCAGGGTGCGTCTGAAGAGTTTGAGGATCCGATTCTTGTATCTTGCCAGGGTGTATCTGTTGACGACTAGCATTACCAGACTCGGTTCCTGTATCCCGCCAGGGCACGTCTGAAGAGTTCGAAGATCCGATTCCTGTATCCTGCCAGGGTGTATCTGTTGACGACTAGCATTACAAGACTCGATTCATGTATCCCGCCAGGGCACGTCTGAAGAGTTCGAAGATCCGATTCCTGTATCCTGCCAGGGTGTATCTGTTGACCACTATATTTTCCGGACCCGATTCCTGTATCTCGCCAGGGCACGTCTGAAGAGTTTAAAGATTTGATTCCTGTAACTAGCCAGGGCGCATCTACATAAAGAATTTTGAAGATCAACTCCTATAACAGGCCAGGTAATTATTTTCTTGTCTCAGGTACGCAAATTCTCGCTAAGGAATCTCTTACGCGATCTACAACCTCCCGATGGCATCTATAAGCCCATCTCGCCCATCCATCAGTCTCCAAATGGCATCTATAAGCCCATTCCCATCATCACACTGCTAACATGTGAGCGCAAATTTCTGGGCACTCTAGTGTTCAAACATCTTCCACCTTCGGATTACGAAAGGCACGCCAGCCAATCTACATCCTCAGGTCTAAGAAAATTGAACAGGAGCAACTGTTGTACCCCAAAATTTGCCCTCCCATATTCTTCAAGATTTGCTAAGAGCATGCTTCAAAATCTCCCAAGGGTTGCACAGTCCAATTGCCTCCTAACAGTCAAAAATTAGGGTTTTGGTTCTGGAAAAGAAATTGAAGTTTCCAAGGGTCCAAACAAGTCCCACATGCCTACAAACATTGTCAAGCATCCATATGCCAAGTTTCAAGACTCACAGCATCAAATTGCACAGTCAAAAACCCTAATTGCTTCACAGTCAACTGCAAGGGCAAAATGGTCATTTGACAGTCAAAAGTCCAAATTTTTGGTCAACATCTTATTTTTAAGCCACAAACATCATTTGATCAATTCTTGATCATGATTCTCAAGGCATGGCTCAAAAAGTCTCAAGATGCAAAAGTTTCTATTTTTGGACAATTGAAAAAGTCAACTGCAAATTGACCAAGGCATAACTTCCACATGGTTTATCAGAAAAATTCCATCCAATGCTCATTTTGAAGAGAATGACATTTCCTACAACTCATCTTCACACTTAAAGTCCAAGAAATGCTCTCACAAAAAGTTATCAATCTCAACATTATAGGTCATTTTCAAAAGTCAACAAAAAGGCACTTTAAGTCAAAGACCATAACTTGATATTGGTAAAACAAAATGACATGGAACCAAAGGCATTGGTTAGAGGACTTCAAGACCTTTCCAAAATGTCCAAGCACATGATCAAAGCTTAAAATTTGAGCAAGATATGCCTTGTGGAAGTTGGGAAATTTTTGGGAATTTTGAAAAGTCAACTTTGCTTCAAATGCCTCAAAATTGCTAATGGGCCTCAATTTCTTCCATGAATCATTACCCAAAGGCCATGCACGACCCATTAAGCTAAAAGGGAGTTATTTTCTTATTTTTTAATTAATTAATTGAATTTTTAATCCTATTAATTCATTTAATTAAAATTAATTATGAGAAAAATACTAAAGCATGTGTTTTGAATCTTTTTATGCAGCTAATATGTCCATTATGAGCTCAAGATTTCGTGCACATTCTAAAAGGAAAGAATCTTCCATGATTTGGCATAATTAGCATGAAAAAGATTGAAAAAAGATCATGGAAAATCAAATATTCAAAGTCATCAATGCATGGATTATGGGCTTGTTTTTCTTAACCTAATCATGCTCAGATACATATAGAACAAAAATCTAATGCATAAAACACAGAAGCTGCGCTCAGAACACAAGAACACTTTGCAACTTTTGACAAAAAAATCTCAAAACTGAAAACCTAGCTAGAGCTCGTTTCAAAGCAAAAAAAAACCATTCCAATACACTCCTAACACATCCAGGAAACTATTCCAATCAAAGCCAACCTTCCATACTCAAGGAATCGGTATACCAGAGTCTTGCTTTTCTTGAAAATTTCCATAATCGTATTTTGATTTCTAGACATTTTCCATGCATTTTAATTGTTGATTTATACTAACCATGACCTTCTGAAGCTAATAGTATTATTCAATTGAAGAATGGCTGTCTAGATAGGAATTCACCATGGAAGCGTTCTAGGGTTTCAGAAGTTTGAAATTAGGGTTTCTTTCATGTGGAAAAATCAGGCCATGAGACCAGTACCATTGGAATCGTGACATCCAAACGAATTGAAATCACCCATCGCGCCTTTTTTATGATTGCTTAAATTCTATTCGCTATTTTGCAGGTTTGAGTTTAGTGGGGGTTTAAAACCCCCGCTATTTGATATTGTTTACAGGCAAAGAGATGAAGACGAAGTTGGCGTGTCCATACGTGACTGGATGATTTGAATATTCACGCGTGATTTTTTTATTTTATACCAATAGCATTCGTTTTCACATATAATAATCACGTTCTATTATTCATACAAATAAACGCGTTGGTTGGGTTGGTTAATGCGCTGGCTTGCAGGTATTGGGACCTGGGTTCGATTCCCATGTCCCCTTATATATTTCATAATTATGCCATTCACATGTTTCCATGCAACGCCTCACCTAAAGTCCACCATACACGTCCACGCTGATGCCTGCCAAATGTCCATGAATTCCAATCTGAAGGTCACCACAGGAAGACTACCATACGCGCTAGTCAAAGGATCCACACACAATTCCAGAAAGTCAAGCAGGGCCTAGTTCAATGGGCCAAATTACTCCAATAAAACCTCCAAATTGGGTCTGAATACCCCCCTTGTTTGTATTTTCTTTCTCTCTTTTTTTCCTCTTTTATTTATTTTAATTATTATAATTGTTTCTTGTAATTCAAAAATTAATTTTCATAATAATATAAAAAATTAGAAATCAAAAAAATAAAATATGTTTATTTAATTTTTAATTCATTAATAGTTTTTGTAAATAAATTCCAATAATCAATTTAGTTTAAAATTAGGTTTTAATTTTAATGTTTTTTCTTAAATAACTAAAAAATGTAGAAATTAGGTTTTTAGCATTTTTATTCTCTTTTCTTAATAAATAACTTTTTCTCCTTATTATCATTATTAATTATTAATTTATTTTGTAAATACTCATGTAATTAAATAATTAGTATAAATTAGGTTTTAAACGTTAACTTTTTTTAAATAATTAAAAACAATTTAGAATTAGGGCTTTATTTAATTTCTAATTTTAATTAATTCTCTTTATTTCCATTAAATACAAAAAACATAAAAAAATAACTCCTTTTCTTTATTTAATAATTAATTAACTTTCAATTTCAATTTAATTTCTTTAAAGGGTCCAACGCCCTCGAACACTCGATTCCAATTTCTTTTCGCATGCGTATTCTTATGTTTCTTTTAAATCTTATGTAATTGCCCAAAGCCTTGTAATAGTAATTAGGAAATTTATTTACTTTCTGTATTTTACTAAAAAACGGGTCTTTGTAATTTTGGCGATGTATAGACCCGCGCCTTGTAATAGCGTAGGACCTTTATTTTCCGCACTTTAATTCCCGCACCTTTAAACTGCTAATCACATGAAAGAATGAATGGCCCAAATAAAATCAAAGCGTAGCTCATCCAATGCATGAACAAGATAAAACATAATTGAAAATGACACACAATTCACACACCACTCTTAGGGTACGCCTCACTGTTGCCTTGCCCCTCGAAAGGTGGTCGTCGAGTATAGGACGTTTTAGTAAGTCCTTATGTCCATGAACATGGCATAGGGGTAGCTTCTAAGGTGTCCTACTGTTGCTCTGCTGACCACATTGTCCCTACAAACGAATTGACCCGAACACCTCTAACGGTGGTGCTACCTACCTCTCAATGGTGGGATGGCACTACCTTAAGGACATTTACACAGCCTAATTCCTTAGGGTAGGTAGATGACTCGTAGATACTTGCTCTAATTCAAAATAAATCAAAAACTCTTTTCACACCGACACTTTTCAAAAAGCTTTCAAAAACAATTTTTCAAACACTCTTGAGGACTGATACAAGAGTCGATCTGAAACTTTAAACGAAACTTTTTTCAAACCCACTCACACTTGAAAAGTAAACAAACATTTTGAAAACACAAATGAGCAAGTATCTAAGAGCCCATGGATAACCATGGATAGAAAGGGTGCTAACACCTTCCCTTTCTATAAATCTACCTCCCGAACCGAGAAACACATCTCATAAGGAATTTTTCTGTGCTTTTGTCCTTTCCATGTTGGAGAAAATAAAAGACGGTGGCGACTCTTGCTTCTGCGACATTTCGCGAACCAGCGTTAAACAGTCAGTTCCAGATCCACCGATCATACCCTCCACGAAGGGGAAAGTTCTCTATGCACTTTCACAACCCCCAGTGGATCTTTCTCCTACATTAGTAATCTTTGAGTTCAAATCAAGTATCGGGAAATAATGTCGACATAACACCATACCATCATGTGACAAGCAGCCTTGTTACACAAGTGGTCTCTTTGCGTCTTAACCATCCACGACCTACCACAAAGGCATCAGTCAAAAGCATACAAGTCTGCATAAATCATTCATTAAGTTACTTTTGTTAGAACAGGATTAGTTCTGATCTATCTCAGAGTTTTGATGATAACAATAAATTATATTTTAGATAATTTATACTCCGATGAACGTATTTGAATGTTTCAGATAATGTTCTAACAGAAGCATTCTGTTGTGCAAAGCTAAATATTATATGAAGAAGTTCTTTAATGAAAAAACTTTTTTTTGTTTTAAGCGCAACTGTTGACTCTGGTAAGACAATTTAGTTAAATGTATCTTCTAGCAATTAGCAGGATTCCTTCTTCAGAAGATTACTTGAAAGCAAGTGTTGTTCAGAAGTTTATTTGAAAGCAAGCGCTGATCAAGTTCTTAGCAAGCAAAGCTCTGCTTAGAAGATGAGTAAATCATGTTCTGAATTCAAGACGTTGAAGCAAGTTCTGAAAGAAAGTTAAAGCCAACTTGTCTTGTCAAGATTCAGGAAACGTATTCTTACAAGTGTCGTTTGCTCATTTAATGCAAAGACGGTTGCATGCACTCAAGTGTCTACGCTAGTTCTTGGAAAATGGAATAGCGCAAAGAAACACACAAGCATTTAATGCTCTCCACTTTTTGAAGGCAGCAACGGTCATTTTGTTCTTACTATATATAGAAGGACATTTATTGCCAGCCAACTAACTAATCAATTTCAAAAAGAAGCAAGAAACTACGTGAAAAATTATGGGCTCACAAACTCTTTGTTCATACACTTTGTACAAATTTATTCTAAGTGAAAAATCACAGTTGTGATATAGCTTGATTAGAAGCAAATTTTATTTCACTATCTGTAAGATTAAACTCTTGTAATTATTCCTTGAGAGACCAAGTTTGGTCAGATTTCTCAAGCAGACTAGGACTAGATTTAAGTCTTAGTGGTGTTAGTCACTTGTAAGATTACTTGTGCATTGTTAGTCACAACAGTTGTTGTATGTTTGTAATCAGTTGATTATAGTGGATTAATTCCTTGTTGAGAAAGGCGAAATCACCTTGACGGGTGAACTGGAGTAGTTCGAGTTCAAACGAACCAGGATAAAAATAACCTTGTCCTTCCATTATTGTTGAGCTTTGTTTTAAAAAGAAAAAGAGTCACTTATTCAACCCCCCCCCCTTCTAAGTGTTTTCTTACCCCTTCAATTGGTATCAGAGCTTGACTCTGAGCACAACACTTAACCGTGTCAGGAAAAGATCCAGAAGAAAACACAATGGCCGCTGAACAAAACAACAATAGTTACAACAAACCTCCTGTTTTTGATGGAGAAGATTTTGAGTACTGGAAAGACAGACTAGAAAGTTTCTTTCTAGGTCATGATAGTGATCTATGGGATATAGTCTTGGATGGTTACACACATCCTACTGACTCGGAAGGAAACAAGGTTGACAGAAAAAATATGGATAGACAACAAAAAGCTGATTTTAAAAATCATCATAGAGCTAGAAATATTTTTCTAAATGCTATCTCTAAAGTAGAATATGAAAAAATCACTAATAGAGATACAACACATGATATGATTGAGTCTCTTAAAATGACTCATGAAGGAAACTCTCAAGTAAAGGATCTAAAGCTCTGGCTTTAGTTCAGAAGTATGAAGCCTTCAAAGTTGAAGAAAGTGAGTCTATAGAAGCAATGTTCTCTTGGTTTCAAACTCTGATCACTGGTCTGAGAGTTTTGAACAAGGGATATACTAAAGCAGATCATGTTAAAAAGATCATCAGAAGATTACCCAGAAGATGGGAACCAATGGTCACTGCTTTCAAAGTTTCAAAAGATCTGAACAATGTGTCTCTAGAGGAACTCATCAAGGCTCTCAGAAGTCATGAGATAGAACTTGATGAGCACGAGCCTCTGAAGAAAGGTAAGTCTCTTGCCCTTAAATCAATTAAGAAATTTGATACTAACACTTTTCAGGCTGAAGAGGAAAACTCTGAAGAATCAGCATCAGAAGAAGACGAACTATCCTTGCTCTCCAGAAGGATCAATCATCTGTGGAAGCAAAAACAAAAGAAGTTCAGGAACTTCAAGAAGTCAGAAGATAAACCTGAATCTTCTGGACACAAAAAGTCAAATAGAAGAGAGATCATCTGTTATGAATGCAAAGAACCTGGTCACTAAAAAAGTGATTGTCCAAAGCTTCAAAAAGAAAAACCAAAGAAAGGTTTGGTACGAAGAAAGGGATGATGGTAACCTGGGATGACTCAGATTCTTCTGAAGATGAATCTGGTTCTGAAGATGAAAATGCCAACCTAGCTCTGATGGCTACCACAACAGATGACTCAGACTGTGAGTCAGAACCAAGAGAGGTATTTTCTGAATTTACTAGAAATGAACTTGCTGATAGTTTATCAGAACTTCTGGAAAACTATAGTAAACTCAAAATCAAATACAAGAAACTCAAGAAGAGTCTTGCATCTGATATTGAGAAACATGAAGCAGAAAAATCTGAAATTTTAGAAAATAATTTTAAACTTAAAGAAGAAATTCAAAATGTTCAAAAAATTTCTAGTTCAGAATCTGTGTCTAGTTCAAAAGATATTCTGAAAGAATATGACTAGAGTTTTCAAACTTTCATAGCTAAAAGCATAGATAGAAGCAAAATGGCTTCAATAATCTATGGAGTTAGTGGGGAAAATAGAAGAGGAATTGGATATGAACCTCCCAAAGGGAAGGAGACATACATACCAAAACCTGTTGCTAAAATGACTTTCACTTACAAACCTCTGAATAAACAATTCAAGTTTGGACACTCACATGATATAAAATATACATCACATTCTGGAAACTCTTATGCTAACCCAAAGTTCAAACAAAACTTTAAACACTCTAACCCAGAAGGACCCAAAAAGATATGGGTACCTAAGGATAAAATAATATTTGTTGCAGATGTCCTTAACAGCTCAATTGAGACACCAGTCATGGTACCTGGACTCTGGGTGCTCATGACACATGACGGGAAAAAGGTTTATGTTCCAAAGCCTAGAACTTAAAGCTGGAGGAGACATGAAGTTTGGAGGTAATCAGAAAGGGAAGATTATTGGTTCTGGAACCATTGGAAACAGTAACCTTCCTTCTATCTCTAATGTTTTATTAGTAGAAGGATTAGCTCATAATCTATTATCCATAAGTCAATTAAGTGACAATGGTTATGACATTATCTTCAATCAAAACTCATGTAGAGCTGTAAGTCAAAAAGATGGATCAATCCTCTTTTTTGGCAAGAGAAAGAACAACATTTACAAAATTGATTTATCAGATCTTAAATCTCAGAACGTTAAATTCCTTTTGTCTGTTAGCGATGAGCAATGGGTATGGCACAGAAGATTGGGACATGTTAGTCTTAGAAAAATCTCTCAACTAAATAAATTAAGTTTAGTCAGAGGAGTTCCCAATCTGAAGTACAACTCAGAAGCTCTGTGCGAAGCATGTCAAAAAGGAAAATTTTCAAAACCTTCCTTTAAATCCAAAAATGTTGTCTCTTCCTCTAAGCCACTAGAATTACTTCATATTGATCTGTTTGGGCCAGTTAAAACTGCATCCATCAGAGGCAAGAAGTATGGATTAGTCATTGTTGATGACTTCAGAAGATGGACATGGATAAAGTTTTTAAAACACAAGGATGTGTCACATTCTGTGTTTATTGACTTCTGTACCCAAGTGCAAAACGAAAAAGATTTTAAAATCATAAAAGTCAGAAGTGATCATGGTGGTGAATTTGAAAATCATTATTTTGAAAAATATTTTAAAGAAAATGGTATTGTTCACAATTTTTCTTGTCCTAGAACTCCCCAACAAAATGGAGTTGTAGAAAGAAAGAATGGAACATTAAAATAAATGGCCAGAACCATGATCAATGAAACTAATATGGCAAAGAACTTTTGGGTAGAAGCTGTGAACACAGTGTGTTACATTCAGAATAGAATCTCTATAAGACCTATACTTGAAAAGACTCCCTATGAATTGTGGAAAAACAGAAAACCCAACATTTCTTATTTCCATCCTTTTGGATGTACTTGTTTTATTTTGAACACTAAAGAAACTCTGAACAAGTTTGATTCTAAAGCACAAAAGTGTTTTCTGCTTGGATATTCTAAATGCTCAAAAGGCTATAGAGTATACAACACAGAAACTCTGATTGTTGAAGAATCAATCAAAGTCAGGTTTGATGATAAGCTTGGCCAGCAACAGCCAAAGCAAATTGACTTTTCTGTAGGTACTTGTGATCGGTGGATTTAGAACTGACTGTTTAAAGCTGGTTTCGCGAAATGTCGCAGTAAGCAACAGTCGCCACCGTCTTTTATTTTCTCCAACATGGACAGGACAAAAGCACATCAAAATTCCTTATGAGATAGTTTCTCGGTTCGGGAGGTAGATTTATAGAAAGGGAAGGTGTTAGCACCCTTTCTATCCATGGTTATCCATGGGCTCTTAGATACTTGCTCATTGTGTTTTCAAAATGTTTGCTTTTCAATTGTGAGTGGGTTTGAAAAAGTTTCTTTGAAAGATTTTTGAATAACTCTTGTATCAGTCCTCAAGAGTGTTTGAAAAATTATTTTGAAAGCTTTTTGAAAGTGTTGGTGTGAAAAGAGTTTTGATTTGTTTTAGAAGAGAGCAAGTTTTGCACCCCAAAATTTGCCCTCCCATATTCTCCAAGAAATTGCCAAGCCAAGATTCAAAATTCCCCAAGGGTTGCACAATGCAAAGGTCTCCTATACAGTCAAAACTAGGGTTTGTGTTCTGATCAAAGAAAGGAAGTTTTCAAAGGCCCAATCAAGTCTCATATGCCTACAAATATGGTCAAGTATCCTCATAGCAAGTTTCAAGGCATTCAGCTCAAGATTGCACAGTCAAAACCCTAAATTGCACTACAGTCAACTATAGGGGCAAAATGGTCATTTGACAGTCAAAAGTTCAAATTTTTGGTCAACATATAATTTTGAAGCCACAAACATCATTTGATCAATGCTTGATCATGATTCTCAAAATTTGGCTCAGAAATCATCAAAGATGCAAAAGTTACTATATTTGGACAGCTGAAAAAGTCAACTGAAATTGACCAGGGCATAACTTTCACATGGATTATCAGAAAAATTCCATCCAAAGCTCATTTTGAAGAGAAAGACATTTCCTACAACTCATATTCATACTTCAAGTCCAAGAAATGCTCTCATAAAAAGTTATCAATTTCAACATTATAGGTCACTTTCAAAAGTCAACAAAAAGGGACTTTAAGTCAAAGACCATAACTTGAGATTGGTAAATTCAAATGACATGGGACCAAAGGCATTGGTTAAAGGACTCAAAGACCTTTCCAAAATGTCCAAGAACATGTGAAAAGCTTAAAAATTGAGCAAGTTATGCCTTGTGGAAGTTGGGAAATTTTTGGGAATTTTGAAAAGTCAACTTTGATCCAAATGATTCAAAATTGCTAATGGGCCCATTTTTCTTCCACAAATCATCATCCATGGCATAGGCACGACCATTAGGCCCAAAGGGAAGTTTTTCTCCATTTTTATTTATTTATTTGGATTTTTTTATCATTTATAATTCATTTAATTAAATAAAATGCATGAAAAATACAAAACTAATGAAATAAAATCTTTTTGTGCAGAAATTATTCTCATTGGACACTCAAAATCGTGCATGATCAATTAGGGAAAGTTTTGGCAAGATTTGGTATCAAATTGCATAGAAAAAGATTGAAAACATAATGGAAAAAAATCAAATATTCAATCCATAATTGCAAGAGATTTCTATGAATTTTGTTGACCTAATTGCCTCAGTACATAACCTAGAACACAAACCTAATGGCATAACACTCCATGTTGCGCAGAAAACTCCATTACAAACTTGAAAATTTTCCATAAAAACTCAATTCTGAAAAGCATTCTAGAGGTCGATTCAAACCCTACAATTCATTCCATTGGCTTCCTTGAGTCTCCTTGATCATACTCCAATCAAAAACAACAACAAAAGCTCCAAGAATCGGTAATAAGGACCCCTCCTGTACAGGGAAAAAGTCACCATCGTGCTTTGCATTCTAGACATTTTCATAGCATTCTAATCATATATTAGTCTTCCTCATGATGTTCTAAAGCTAACCCACACATTTAATTTGATTATCGTGCTGTATATACAATTTCGCCATGGCCAGTTTCTAGGGTTTGCAGGTCTTTCAATTTAGGGCTTTCCAGCCAAGGCAAAATCAGGACTCCTGAGTACCACCATTGCACTCAACGCATCTGGACGAAGAGATTGATATAGTCGCGCCCAATTTATGAGTTACATAGCGCTAGTCGCTATTTTCTGGAAACACCCCTAAGGCCACGCACGTGAAACCGTTGCCATCGTGTTTTGTTTTACAGGATGAGGAAGAAGATGATCTCGTGTCACACAGCGATTGGCGCGTTTGAAAATTGGCGCGCTACCCACTAACATCTTGTTTTTTCTATTATATTATTTATTCGTCTATTACATAACAAACGCGTCATTTGGTTCAGCTGGCAAAGGCTTGTGGCTTCAACATCCAAGACCTGGGTTCGAACCCCAGGTCTGTACAATTCCATATTATTTTTCCATATAAGTTCCCATGCAGGCACAACGCTGAAGCGTACCATGTTCCATCATCATCCAGATGTCCACGTGCTTAGTGAAATCAGATCAATGGCCAAGAATCAAAGCACACCCTACGTCCCAGTCAACATGCCACATAGTGCTTGCAAAAGTCAATGGATTTCATGCTTAATTGGGCCAGAATTCTAAGGCCAGCACCTCACAAATTGGGACTACACCCCCACCCTGGTTTGCAAGTTTTATTTATTTCTCTTATATTTTTTTAAATTAAATTATTATTTTACTTGTTTTGTTGTTTTAATTTAATTCATTATTTTTACAAAATATAAAAACTTCATAAAAAAAATCAGAAAAGACCAAAAATGATAAATATTTTTATTGTAATTATTTTCTTGTAAATAAATTAACATGTAATTATTTAGTTTTAATTAGGATTTTTGCAAGTTTAATTCTTTTTAATAAATCTAAAAAAGGGTAGAATTAGGTTTAATTAACAATTTCCATTCCTTTTAATTTTTCCTTTTTATCATAATATTATTATTTATTTATTTTCATAATTAAATTGTATATAAATAATTTAGGTTTAAATTAGGTTAAAAATTCAATATTTTTCTTAATAACTTAAAAATAATTAGAATTAGGTTTAACATTTCATTTTAATTTTAATTAATTCTTTTTTCTCCTTAAATCCTAAAAAACATAAAATACTAAAAAACATTTTCTTTTCAATTTTAATTTCAACCCTTCATTAACTTTAAATTTTTTTTGCAAAAGGGTCCAACGCCCATGTTCGTAATTTATTTTATTTCGCGTGTTTATTTTATATCGTTTAAATAATTATGTACATGTCCCAAAGCCTTGTAACGATTTAATTTTTCGCACTTTTATTTGCGTTATTTATCTTTTCTGTCAAATCGGGTCCGGTTTAATTTTGGCGATGTGGACCCGCGCCATTTGTAATAGCCTTAGAATTCATTTTCCCGCAACTTTTAACTGTTAACAAAAAGCATGCAAGAATGAATGGACTTAATTAAAATCAAGCTTAGATCACAACAAACATGACAAGACAAATACAAATGAAAACGACACACGAATCGCACACACCACCCCTAGGGTACGCCTCACTGTTGCCTTGCCTCGAAAGGTGATCGTCGAGTAGAGGATGTCTTAGTAAGTCCTCATGATCCGGGAACCTGGCATGAGGGTAGCTTCTAAGGTGTCTTCCCATTGCTCTGGTGATCACCATGTCCCTACAAACTCGAATTGACCCGAACACCTCCAACGGTGGTGCTACCTACCTCTCAATGGTGGGATGGCACTACTTTTAAGGACATTTACACAGACGAATTCCTTAGGGTAGGTAGGTTCTCAAGGATACTTGCTCTCTTCAAAACAAACTAAAATCTTTTCACACCAACACTTTTCAAAAGCTTTCAAAGCAAACTTTTCAAACACTCTGACGTACGAGTCGAACTGAAACTTTTCAAAGAAACTTTTTTTAAAACCCACATTGAAAAGCAAACAAACAATTTTGAAAACACATTGAGCAAGTATCTAAGAGCCCATGGATAACCATGGATAGAAAGGGTGCTAACACCTTCCCTTTCTATAACCTACCTCCCGAACCGAGAGCAATCTCTATAAGGAATTTTTCTGTGCTTTTGTCCTTTCCATTTGGAGAAAATAAAAGACGGTGGCGACTCTTGCTTCCGCGACATTTCGCGAACCAGCGTTAAACAGTCAGTTCCAGATCCACCGATCACAGCAAGTATCCATGAGTCATCCACCTACCCTAAGGAATTAGGCTGTGTAAATGTCCCTAAGGTAGTACCATCCCACCATTGAGAGATAGGTAGCACCACCGTTGGAGGTGTTCGGGTCAATTCGAGTGTAGGGACAGTGTGGTCACCGAAGCAACAGTAGGACACTTTAGAAGCTACCCTTATGTCCTTGATCCTTTTTTTTATTCCGAGGCAACCATTTTCGAGGCAACTATTTCGAGGTAACTATTCGAGGCAACTTGTTCCGAGGCAACTGGATCATGGACATAAGGACTTACTAAAACGTCCTATACTTGACGACCACGTTTCGAAGGCAACAGGTGAGGCGTACCCTAGAAGTGGTGTGTGAATTTGTGTGTTATTTTCAGTTAACAGTTATCTTTGATCATGGCATTGTGAGCTACGCTTGTTTTTAATTAGCCATACATTCTTTCATGCAATTTAGAATTTAAGAGTGCGGAAAGTAAAAGACGGAAAGATAAAAGCTACGCTATTACAAGGCGCGGGTCTATACATCGCCAAAGTACAAAGACCCGTTTGATAAAAGATGCGGAAAGTAAATAAATACCTAATTACTATTACATCCAGAAAGCAGTTACATAATATTCAAAAGAAAATAATGCGCGAAATAGAAATTAAAATTGAATGTCCGAGGGTTTTGACCCTTTGCTTGAAATTAAATTAAATTAAAGTCTAATTATTATTTAATTAAAGAAAAGAAATTGTTTTTTATGTTTTTGGTATTTTATGAAATAAAGAAAATTAAAATCAAGAGAAACCCTAATTCTAAGTATATTTTAATTATTAATGAAAAAATATTAAAGTTACTCTAATTTACTAATTAATTAATGTACATGTTTATTTACAAAAATAAATAATAATTAACAATAATAATAAATAATGAGGAAAATAATTTAATTAAGAAAAAGATAAAATGGCAAAAAACCTAATTCTAGATATTTTTTATTTATTAAGAAAAAGATTAAAGTTTAAAACCTAAATTAACTAAGTTAATTGTTATTGAAATTTATTTACAAAAATATTTTAATGGTGAAATTAATAATAATTAAACATGTTTTTGTATTTTGATTTTCTGATTTTATTAGGAAAAGATTAATTTTAATGACTTAATAATAATTACAAAAAATAAATAATTGAAAGAAATTAAAAGAAAGAAAAAAATCAAATTGCAAACCAGGGGGGTGTCAGGCCCAAAGGGAGGTATTTGTGAGGAATTCAGGCCCACTAGAACTAAGCCTTGTTTGACTTTCCATGCTTGAATGCGCCTTGGTTGACTGAGGTACATGATAGACCTCCTTTTGTGGCCTTCAGATTGTGGGTCAAGGCCATCTGGCTAGCCAATGCATGAGGACGTATGGTGAACCCTTGAGAATGTGCTGCATGTGAATACATTGAAACAAAAATTAAGAATTAAGTGGGGGGACCTGGGAATCGAACCCAGGTCCTAGCGTTTACCAAGCGTGTCCCTTGCCAAGTGAGTTGTTGTGCGCGTTTGTATACATAATGAATAGAAAATATAATATACAAAAACAATGGTTAGTGGTATGAGACAAAAAATTATGCGCCAGATTTGAATGCTCCTATCATGCCTGGACACCTCAGCTTCTTCTTCATCTTTTTCCTGCAAATAGAAAACAAGTAGCGGGGGTTTTAAACCCCCACTAAATGGAACAGTGGATAATAGCGAATAGCACTATGTATTATATAAATTGAGCGCGAGTAGTTCAATCAATTCATCTCGTTGCCACGAATTTGTCCATATAGGTTTGATGGTCCAATTTTACAGTATATGGGAAGCCCTATTTTGAAGCTTCTGAAACCCTAGGTTTCATCAATGGCAGATTTTGATACAAGCATCTTTAGAACAATTAAACATTACCAAAAGCTTCAGAAGATCATTAGTAGCATAAATCAATAATCAAAACACTTGAATGATGCATAGAAATTGGAAATCGATTATGGAAATATTTATGAAAAAGGTGATTCTGTTCTACCGATTCTTGGAGTATGGGGACTTGTTCTTGATGCCAGTAGCTTCCTAGCAACGTCAGTAATGCAATGGAAAAGCTTTTAGGCCTTGAATCGCCCTGCAAATACGAAATCAGTTTCCAAGTTTTTGATGAAAAGTTGCAACTTTGTTCTGAGTTTGTGAGCAATTTTTCGTGTCTCTATGAATTAGGTTTCCTTGTGCATATGTATGTGAAGCATTCTAGGTCAAAAACAAGCCCATGAATCCATTGAATTTATGATTTGAAGATTTGATTTTCAATTATGTATTTCCAATCTTTTTTCATTGAAAACCCTTGCCAATCATGGAAAATCTTCCCTTTTTGAATGAGAAACGATTTGCTAGCTTGCCCTAGTTTGATTTGCTGCACAAAAAGATTTGAAAAAGCATTATTTGATATTTTTTCATAATTAAATCTAATTAAATGAATTAATAAGAATAAAAATTCAATTAATTAATTAAAAATAAGAAAATAAATCCCTTTGAGCTCAATGGGTCGTGCATAGGCTTTGGGTAATGATTCAAGGAAGAATTTGAGGCCCATTAGCAATTTTGAAGTATTTTAGGCAAAGTTGACCTTTCAAAATTCCCAAAAATTTCTCAACTTCTCCAATGCATATCTTGCTCAATTTTGAAGCTATGAACATGTTCTTGGACATTTTGGAAAGGTCTTGAAGTCCTCTAACCAATACCTTTGGTCCCATGTCATTTTGATTTACCAATATCAAGTTATGGTCTTTGACTTAAAGTGCCTTTTTGTTGACTTTTGAAAATGACCTATAATGTTGAAATTGATAACTTTTTGTGAGGGCATTTCTTGGACTTGGAGTGTGAAGATGAGTTGTAGGAAATGTCATCCCCTTCAAAATGAGCATTGGATGGGATTTTTCTGATGAACCATGAAAAAGTTATGCCTTGGTCAATTTGCAGTTGACTTTTCAACTGTCCAAAAATAGAAACTTTTGCATCTTGAGACTTTTTGAGCCATGCTTTGAGAATCATGATCAAGAATTGATCAAATGATGATTGTCGCTTCAAAATAAGATGTTGACCAAAAATTTTGACTTTTGACTGTCAAATGACCATTTTGCCCCTACAGTTGACTGTGGAGCAATTAGGGTTTTTGACTGTGCAATTTGATGATGTGAGTCTTGAAACTTGACATATGGATGCTTAACAATGTATATAGGCATATGGGACTTGATTGGACCCTTGAAAACCTTAATTTCTTTGCAAGAACCAAAACCCTAGTTTTGACTGTGTTTGGAGGCAATTGGATTGTGCAACCCTTAGGAGATTTTGAATCATCTGGAGGTTGATCTTGGCAAATCTTGAAGAATATGGGAGGGCAAATTTTGGGGTACAGCAGTTGCCCCTGTTCAATCTTCTTAGACCTGAGGATATAGATTGGCTGGCGTGCCTTTCTTGATCCGAAGGTGGAAGATGATTGAACACTAAAGTGCCCAGAAATTTGCGCTCACATGTTAGCAGTGTGATGGTGGGAATGGGCTTATAAATGCCATTTGGAGACTGATGAATAGGAGGATGGGCTTATAGACGCCATCTGGAGATGTGACAGAACCTTGTCGGGAATGGGCTTATAGATGCCATTTGGAACTATAATGGGAGGATGGAGATGGGCTTATAGATGCCATCGGGAGGTTGTCGATCGCGTAAGAGATTCCTTAGCGAGAACTTGCGTATCTGAGAAAGAAAGATAATTACCTGGCCTGTTACAGGAGTTGATCTTCAAACTCTTAATGTAGATGTGCCCTGGCTGGATACAGGTATCGAATCTTTAAACTCTTCAGACGTGCCCTGGCAAGATACAGGAATCGAGTCCGGAGAATAGTCGTCAACAGATACACCCTGGCAAGATACAGGAATCGGATCTTCAAACTCTTCAGACGTGCCCTGGCAAGATACAGGAATCGAGTCTGGAATTAGTCGTCAATAGATACACCCTGGCAATATACAGGAATCGGATCTTCAAACTCTTCAGACGTGCCCTGGCAGGATACAGGAATCGAGTCTGGAATTAGTCGTCAACAGATACACCCTGGCAAGATGAAGGAATCGGATCTTCGAACTCTTCAGACGTGCCATGGAAGGATACAGGAATCGAGTCTGGAATTAGTCGTCAACAGATACACCCTGGCAAGATACAGGAATCGGATCTTCGAACTCTTCAGACGTGCCCTGGCGAGATACAGGAATCGAGTCTGGAATATAGTCGTCAACAGATACACCCTGGCAAGATACAGGAATCGGATCTTTGAACTCTTCAGCCGTGCCCTGGCAAGATACAGGAATCGAGTCTGGAATTAGTCGTCAACAGATACACCCTGGCGAGATACAGGAATCGGATCTTCAAACTCTTCAGACGTGCCCTGGCAAGATACAGGAATCGAGTCTGGAATAGTCGTCAACAGATACACCCTGGCAAGATACAGGAATTGGATCTTCGAACTCTTCAGACGTGCCCTGGCAAGATACAGGAATCGAGTATGGAATTAGTCGTCAACAGATACACCCTGGCAAGATACAGGAATCGGATCTTCAACTCTTCAGACGTGCCCTGGCAAGATACAGGAATCGAGTCTGGAATTAGTCGTCAACAGATACACCCTGGCAAGATACAGGAATCAGATCTTCAAACTCTTCAGACGTGCCCTGGCAAGATACAGGAATCGAGTCTGGAATTACTCGTCAACAGATACACCCTGGCAAGATACAGGAATCGGATCTTCGAACTCTTCAGACGTGCCCTGGCGAGATACAGGAATCGAGTCTAGAATATAGTTGTCAACAGATACACCCTGGCAAGATACAGGAATCAGATCTTCGAACTCTTCAGACGTGCCCTGGCAGGATAAAGGAATCGAGTCTGGAATTAGTCGTCAACAGATACACCCTGGCAAGATACAGGAATCGGATCTTCAAACTCTTCAGACGTGCCCTAGCAGGATACAGGAATCAAGTCTGGAATCAGTCGTCAACAGATACACCCTGGCAAGATACAGGAATCGGATCTGGAATCACGACAGTTGATAGTAATCATCTTTGTACTGACCTTTGTCCTGAAAAGACAAAATGTTAGTTGTATGTGATGTCATGATGCATGACATGCGTGATGTTCTCAGAATAAATGAGATTGTATGTTCATGATACGTATGTGCATGCTATAATGTATGAAGATGTGATGTTCATGAATGTATTTTAGGAAAGTAAATCCTTGACGGGCGCCGGGAAGTTAAATCCTGGGCTGATGTTGAAGAGTAGAGCTCTTTGTTTCCGCTGGGGTGATGGTTGCAAGAATACCGGTAGGAGAAGTTGACTTTGTTGGGGAATAAACTTGGCGAATAGATTACTCTGCGGGGAATGCTCTGTGGGAAAAGAGGTACTTTGTTGAGGTTGATGATAACTCCGCTGGGGATACCATTGTTGAGCTCTGTTGGAAGATTTGATGAACTCTGCTGGGGGATAGGAAGATTTCGCCGGGGACAATCTTTCCGTGGCAATTGGCTGAGGATAACCCAGTTATATCCTGGTGGGGAAATAACCTTTGAATAAAGCTGGGGGAGCGTTCGTACTCTGCGGGTGACAAGCTTCCAGAATCTACTGGGGATAAGCTTCAAAACCTGCTGGGGATATGGATTCTACTTTCCTGGGGAAACTTTTGAGATTGCACTGGGGAAGTGGCTCCACTTGATGTTCGGTATTCCGCCGGGGAACAATCTTAGATCAAAATTGCCGGGGATGCTTGTTAGGAATGTTTGTATACTCCGTTGGGGAATGTTGAGATCTTTTGGGGATAACCCAACTTCCTTAAGGCTGACAGTGGCCTAGCTCTGCTCGGGGAGAGTGTTGCTGACTTGCTGGAGATATTGTTCCTTGTTAGGGTTGATGGGAGGCCCACTCTGCTTGGGGAAGTATTGCTGAACCTGTCTTACTCTCTGGGGAATTAAGGCATCTTGGTTACATTCTTCAGCTGAACTTACCTTGGTACCTTGGTGGACAGAGCAATTAGATTTCTTAGACAACTCATTATTGCCCCTGCTTCTAATGTCACCTGTAATTAATCCTTCGTTTCATATGCAAATATTTATGAGTTAGTAATTAGTGTCAAATGCATATATCACAATTGAACATTGGACGTTCTTCGTAAAACAAAATAGAAAAGGAAAAACAATTGGCAATTGGTCTGAAAAGTGAATTTGTATTGATTTTGAATTTGCCTGTAATTAGGCGTTTATGTACAAGAGGCTGACGTCCTAGTAAGAGAACACCGCCGAACAACAGAGTTTATACAATTTTGTGAAAAGGGAAAACAAAACAGCTATGTGAAAAGAATAATCCCACTGGGTTCCAACTCTGCTATCGCCTCTATATCTTCGAGCGTCTCATCACTTTGCTGCTTAGTTGACGATGAAGCTGATTGATCGATGCCGTGTGAACCTGATAGTCGATGCCGGATTCTGGATGCAAGGTGATTCAATGAGACATAGTATTACGCTTCATCCCTTACTTTTGCCTGGACCGCCCTTTCGGGTTTTCAGTCCACCGGGATACCCATTTTTGCCCAAGCCGCCTTTTCAGGTTTTCGACTTGCCGGGTGTACAGATTTTTTTTTTTATTTCACCCTCATTTTGCCCGAACCCTTTTGGTTCACCGGGAAGCCCTAATTTTTGCCTAGGTATGTCAACCTAGCGGGTCTTTCATCATGCGTAGTATCTTTTTACTATGTCTGCATTGGCGGGGTGAGGAAGATCGTCACCATCCATGGTGGTTAGAATCATGGCTCCTCCTGAGAACACATGTTTAACCACAAATGGCCCTTCGTACGTAGGGGTCCATTTGCCCCTGGGATCACTTTGAGGAAGAATGATGCGTTTGATTACCAGGTCCCCAACTTGATACTCTTGTGGCCTGACTTTCTTGTTAAATGCCCTGATCATCCGTTTTTGATACGTTTGAACATGACAAATAGCAGTGAGTCTCTTTTCGTCAATTAGGTTTAACTGATCAAGTCGAGTCTGGATCCAGTCATCTTCGCTCAGATCTGCATCCTTCATTATCCGGAGAGAGGGTATCTGGACTTCAATCGGCAAGACTGCCTCCATGCCATAGACCAAGGAGAAAGGAGTTGCCCCGGTTGATGTTCTTGCTGAGGTACGGTACCCATGAAGAGCAAACGGTAACATCTCGTGCCAATCTTTGTAGGTCACTGTCATCTTCTGCACAATCTTCTTGATATTCTTATTTGCTGCTTCTACAGCCCCATTCATCTTCGGCCGGTAAGGGGAAGAGTTGTGGTGCTGTATCTTGAATTGCTCGCAGAGCTCAGTGATCATCTTGTTATTAAGATTGGTACCATTGTCCGTAATAATCCTTTCCGGGACACCATATCGACAGATCAGGTTGTGCCGAATAAACCGTGCTACGACGTTCTTGGTTACAGTGGCGTAGGAAGCTGCTTCAACCCACTTTGTAAAGTAATCAATCGCTACCAGGATGAAGCGATGCACATTGGATGTTGTAGGTTTAATCTCGCCGATCATATCAATACCCCACATTGCAAAAGGCCAAGGTGCAGTCAAGACATTCAGAGGAACCGGAGGAACGTGCACCTTATCTGCATAAACCTGGCACTTATGACATGTCCGAGAATGTTGGTAACAGTCGGCTTCCATTGTGGACCAGAAATATCCTGCCCGAAGGATCTCCTTTGCCATTGTGTGTCCACTGGAATGTGTTCCAAAGGTACCTTCGTGCAGTTCTGCCATGATTCTTTCTGCTTCAGCTTTATCCACACAACGCAGTAAGGTTGAATCATGGTTTCGTTTGTATAGAATGCCATTGCTGAGGAAGAACTTTGCAGCGAACCTTCTCAAAAACTTTTTGTCATTGATGGATGCACCTTCAGGGTACTCTTGGGCTTCCAGATACCTCTTCACCTCATGATACCAAGGTTTTTCAGTTACCACCTCAGCCTCAAGATCACAGCAGTATGCAGGTTCGTCCAATTTCCAGATAATGATCCGGGGAGCCTCATTGTCCCATTTGACTTTGAACATAGAAGACATCGTAGCCAACGCGTCCGCCAACTGATTCTCCTCTCTGGGGAAGTGTTCAAAAGTTATCTCCGTGAAATGGGGGATCAATGTCAACACACATTCTTTGTAAGGAATAAGGTTTGGATGTTTCGTATCCCACTCGCCTTTGATCTGATTAATCACGAGAGCGGAATCTCCGAAGACACTCAGAAACTTGATCCTTAAGTCAATCGCGGCTTGAAGTCCCATGATGCATGCCTCATACTCCATCATGTTGTTGGTGCAGTTGAAACATAGTCGGGCAGTGAGTGGAGTATGAGTGCCTTGAGAGGATATGATCACAGCGCCAATACCATTACCCAAAGCGTTCGAGGCTCCGTCAAAGTGCATAGACCATCGGGACCCTTCCTCAGGTCCTTCATCCGGTCCAGGTACTTCACAATCAGTCACTACCATGATGCTCTCGTCTGGAAACTCAAAGTTCAATGATTGGTAGTCGTCTACTGCCTGGTGTGCCAAGTGGTCTGCCAATACACTTCCTTTGATAGCTTTCTGAGTCGTGTACTGGATGTCGTATTCTGTCAAGATCATCTTCCATCTTGCTATTCTTCCAGACAGAGCAGGCTTTTCGAATATGTACTTTATTGGATCCATCTTAGAAATCAACAGAGTAGTGTGAGTCAGCATATACTGTCTCAACCGGCGAGCAGCCCATACCAAAGCGCAACAAGTTTTCTCGAGCAGTGAGTATCGGGTCTTACAGTCGGTAAACTTTTTGCTAAGGTAATAAACGGCGTGCTCTTTTCGGCCAGACTCGTCATGCTGCCCCAACACACACCCCATTGAGCTGTCAAGTACTGTTAGGTATAGTATCAGAGGTCTCCCTTCAACCGGTGGCATAAGAATGGGTGGTTCTTGGAGATACTCTTTGATTCTGTCAAAAGAGGCCTGACATTCATCATTCCAATGTACTAACTGATCTTTCTTCAGCAGCTTGAAGATTGGTTCACAGGTAGCAGTTAGATGCGAGATAAACCGGGCAATGTAATTCAGACGTCCTAGAAAGCCTCTGACTTCTTTCTCTGTCTTAGGAACTGGCATTTCTTGTATGGCTTTAACCTTGGCAGGGTCCACTTGAATACCTTTGTCACTTACGACGAAGCCTAGCAACTTTCCAGATCTTACCCCAAAGGTGCACTTGTTCGGGTTCAACCTCAACTTGTACAACTTCAGACGGTCAAACAGCTTTTGTAGATGGTCAAGATGTTCCTCCTCAGTTTGAGACCTTGCAATCATATCGTCAACGTATACCTCAATCTCATGATGGATCATGTCATGAAATAAAGCAACCATGGCACGTTGGTAGGTTGCCCCAGCATTTTTCAACCCGAATGGCATGACCTTGTAGCAGAATGTGCCCCACTGAGTAACAAAGGTAGTCTTCTCCATATCTTCAGGAGCCATCTTGATCTGATTATAACCTGAAAAGCCGTCCATGAAGGAGAACACCTTATGCTGGGCAGTATTGTCAACCAGAACATCGATGTGAGGCCGAGGGAAATCATCCTTGGGGCTGGCCCTGTTCAAATCCCTGTAGTCAACACACATTCTGACCTTACCATCCTTCTTCGGTACCGGAACCACATTGGCAACCCACTGAGGGTAAGAAGTTACTGCAAGAAAACCGGCATCAAATTGCTTCATAACCTCAGCTTTGATCTTCTCGGACATCTCTGGACGCATACGGCGAACCTTTTGTTTAACCGGAGGACAGTCTTCCTTGGTAGGCAGGTGATGAACCACAATGTCAGTATCCAACCCAGGCATGTCTTCGTAGGACCAGGCGAAGATTTCCATATAGTCATGCAGCATCTGAATCAAACGTTGTTTCACACTGAGCTCTAGATTGGCACCAATCTTGACTTCCTTTCTGTCTGCCTCAGTACCCAGATTTACTGTTTCCACTGGCTCTTCATGTGGCTGAATGGCCCTCTCTTCCTGGAGTAACAGTATTGCAAGCTCGCCAGGCACTTCGCAATCATCTTCACCTTCGTCTTCGGCTAAGTTGATCGGATTTTTGAAGTCATAACTGGCAGTAGCAGAGTCGTTACCAGTGAGATCCAGAGTGGATTGGAACCTGTATGGGTGAGTGTGTGTAAATATAGTTGTTTTGCAATATATAAAGAAAGAAAGAAAGAAAGGGAGCACAAGATTTGAAATGCGAAAAACGTCCAATGTCTTTATTCATGATATATGGAAATGACAAGTAATAAGCCCTCACAAATGAAGCCAACGGTGCCCCGGGTAAGACACAGGGCCATAAAGTTTCAATTTATTGTTCATTACAAATTAAAAAACAAAGGAATTCATTACTGCGTAACAAAAGTAACAGGTATGTGGTCTTTTGCAGTCCAATTGTTCAGTCCACCGTCGGCCGTCGGGTAGATCTAGCTATCGAACTCTGATTCCTCCGCCTCGCCTTCAATAGCATTCACTCCTGGGTTGGTGATGAACACGGGAGGTCTTCCGATCCTTGCTTTGCGTACAACCCTCTGAGCCTCTGCAGTGAAACCCAGCCCAAACTTGTCAGTTTTAGGAGTAAAATCAGGGAGCCTGCCCCAGTTAGCACATTCACCTTTCTCAATTACAGCTCGGGCGTCCTTCAAGGAAGCCATCTTCAAAGGAAAGTCTTCTTCAATTACCGTCTCAGCTGACGCCAATATTGGAGGTACCTTTTCAAAATGTTGAAAGGGGGTTTCAATAAACTCCCCGTCCATTTCTATATACCGGAACGAGTTCAGATGACTAACCATGTATTCCTCCTCCCCCTGCACTGTAACAATCTTCCCTCTGACAGGGTATTTGAGCTTCTGGTGTAGAGTGGAGGTTACAGCCCCAGTCTTGTGGATCCAAGGTCGACCCAGCAAACAAGAATAGGATGGGCGAATGTCCATCACATAGAACGTTGAATCAAAGACTTGGGAACCAACACGAATCGAAATATCTACTTCACCATGAACCATCCTCTTCGACCCATCAAAGGCTCGGACGATGATGTTACTAGGCTTCAACTCCAGGCCCTCACAATCCAACCTGTCTAAGGCCTTCTTGGGCAATACATTTAATGACGAACCGGTGTCTACCAACACGTGTGCAAGAGTAGTGCCCCTACATTCTATGGAGACATGCAAGGCATCATTGTGGTTCTTTCCCTTAGCGGTAAGATCAGCATCCGAGAAACCCAAACCATTGTCAGCGGTCAAATTGGCCACACAGTCAGTGAATTGATCAGCAAATGTCTCTTGTGGCACATGGGCCGTCTTTAGAAATGAAATCAGGGCCTTGGCATGGGCCTCTGAGCATAACAACAGTGATAGCATAGAGATCTTGGAGGGGGTATGCCCCAGCTGTTCAACGACGTTGAAATCGCTCTTCTTGATGATCTTAAGGATTTCCTCCATCTCTTGCTGGGAGGCTTCACCATTGACAGTCTTTGGTGCCTCCATCCGGGCAGGCACATCAGCAATCCCTTTACCCCGAGTGTCAGACGACTCGGCAGCAGGGGTAGAAACTTGATCAGAAGGGGAAACAGGCGCACTTGTAGGTGTTATGATAAGAGGTCTTCGAATAGCTGGTGGCGCAATGTCAGGCGAGAAGAGCCTGCCACTGCGAGTAACTTTGGCGGGACCAGTGATGTTACTGATACCGGTACTGGTGTTGAACTCCTGCTTTACTCCAAGTACATACACATCCGCCCCATAGTGCCATGGGACAGCCTTGTCAGACTTGTAGGGGAGGGGCCCCAGAACAGTAATGATAATAGGTGCGACAGACATGATTTTGACTGGCTTCCTTGGGGGAGCCTTGGTAGGATTATTGAATATGGTGACAACAGATACTTCTTCAGTGGGAGCAATAAGAACAGCGGTCTTCTTGAATAAAATTTCTTTGCTATCCATCAGGTTTTGGACGCCTGACTTCAGCAACAGACAACCAGCAGGGGAAACGGCACACAGAAGGCAACCCTTGCTACAACCCGGAAATAAACCGGCTAGCAACAAGTTCCTCTTGACAGTCAATAAAGGGGTAGCAACATCATCCACAGAAACTGCAAAAAGGTCTTCCTCAACAGCATTTACTCCATGCTGGGGCATATGAGCAGTCACAACGTTGGGCCTCTCGGGCGCCTCAAATTGTATTTCCTTGGCATCGATAAGGTCTTGAACCTTATTTCTTAGGGCCCAACAATCATCAGTAGAATGCCCCGGGCTATCAGAGTGATAAGCACAGCGGGCATTGGGATTATACTTCGGAGATGTGGTGTTCACCACCTTCGGAGCTTCTCTGACGGTTACCAAGTTGGTCGATAACAGTTACGGCAAGATCTGTGACAAGGTCATACTAAGCCGAGTATATTCTCTTCTGGGTCTCTAACCCCTTGGTTGGTTAGGTTGCCGAGGAGCGGCAGCAGGCTTTGCAATTACCACCGCATTGACAGCTTGGCGGCGTTCTGGTTTGTTTTGCCTCCTAGGCCCATACACAACACTGGCTTCCTTCTTGAAAGGCTTTTTCTCAGAACTTAAGGACGCACCTTTCTGAATTTTCCCTGATTTCATACCAGCCTCTATCCTTTCCCCAGTCAGAATGAGATCTGTAAACCCTGCAGACGAATTACCAATGAGATGATTGAAGAATGGCCCGGATAGGGTCCCCAAGAACATGTCCACTAGTTCACGGTCGGTTAACGGTGGCTGCACCCTGCCAGCCAGGTCCCTCCACTTCTGCGCATACTCTTTAAAACCTTCTCCCGATCCTAGCGACATACCCTGGAGTTGGGTACGTGTAGGAGCGAGGTAGGCATTATACTGATACTGCTTGTAAAAAGCAGTAGCCAAATCCTCCCAGTTACGAACCTTGGTTCCATCCAGCTGATAGAACCATTCGAGATGAGTCCCTGAAAGACTCTCCTGGAAGAAATGGATCCACAAGTTCTTGTCCACAGTATATGGCTGGATCTTCCGCACATAGGATCTGAGATATAGTTTAGGGCAGGACGCCCCGTCATACTTTGCGAAAGATGGTGCTTTGAACTTGTGTGGGATCACCACACCAGAAGATAGACCCAAGTCTCCGAAATCCAAACCCGGTACTTATTGAATTGCCATGGCATTCAGACGATCCTCTAACTGCTTGTACTTGTCTTCAACTGGAGGATACTGCTCCTCATTGAAATCAGTCTCGTTGTCAGAGACCACCGGGCTAGGAACCCTTCCCCCCTGGGGACTGCCTTTCCCTACAGAAGAACCAGCTTGATCAACCTCATTCTGCAGTGTGTTACCAAACCTCCGGCCAGTGTTGAATAGTACAGTTCTCTTCTTCTTCTTCTTGACCAGCAAAGCCTTTAATTCCTCCTGTCCTTGGGCTAAACTCATGATCAGCTCTTGGAATTAGGCGTTGAGCCTGGAGGGCCTTGATGGATTGCTCAGTAGATGATTCAGGATTCATGATGAGATTGCTGAAATAAACAGCGAAGAACATTAAGCAACCTGAAAAGAAGAGTACCTGTTATGCACATGATGCATGATATGTTGTTTATGCAATGCATTCAAGGGTTCGAAAGTTCAAATTTGTTGTAGACAAAAAGGAACACACGTTATCATTAAGAAATCATTATTCAGTACATCAAAGCCTCATGGGATAACATTACAAAGTAAATCAATCCCAAAAGACACTGCGCATCCTCTTTGGAGCAATGTAAGTGTTGAGAGTCTTTTCCTCGTGCAGTAGGCGGGTGAGCTCCAAGACCTTCTTCTCACTAGCATGTAGACTGGCTTCAAGAGAATTCCGTTCTTCCTTAAGCTGGATCCAGCTCTTCTGCATTTCTTCCCAGGATGTAGGCATGTCAGGATGTTGAATGGTGTATGACACCTCTCCTTCCAAAACTGGCTCTTTGATCACAGGGAGAACATGAGGATATGGCATCACTAATTTCTGGGAGCGGGCTCGTACCCACTTGAGATAAGGCTCCAACGGGATGGAGTTCCTGTGCCCCAGTGTCTTGCTGTCTACCTTGTTGGGCATCCTCCAAGCTCTAATAAATCTCTGGCGAAGTCCTTGTGCATCATTGTCGAAGTCAAAAACTATGTCAGGAATTAACATGTCATGAGGGCCATCCCTCCGAGCATAACCAAACTGTCTCCAAGCCAGACACGGGTTGTAAGTGATACCTCCTCTGATTCCAAGTAAAGGAACATTAGGAAACTCCCCGCAACGATCAATGATAGTGACGTCTTCTCTGGACCGAGAACACCAATGTATATCAGCATGCGTAAGAGTCATTAATCGTTGTGACCATCTCAAACCCCGCTCATTCTTCAAAACTAATTGTGGAAGGTGCGAAATAAACCACCTTCCCAGGAGAGGAGTGCAGCATATAAGAACACCTCTTTTTCTCATGGTTCGAGTGTATTATGAGTGAAGGATGTCCCCAAGCAACGTAGGTATAGGATTCCTGGACATGAAGATCTTGACAGCACTGATATCTATAAGCTGATCTGGATTAGGGAACAACACCAATCCATAGACAAGGAGAGCCACAATTTCTTCAAAGGCTTGTAGGTCAAGGGAATTCCAACATTCTTGGGCCTTCTCAAACAGGAACCTGGCCAAGAACCCTTCGATACCACTTCTAACTTCCCAATGTCCCTTGATGTCAGACGGTTGTAGGCGTAATGCTTTAGCAATCTCTTCAAGTTTGGGTTCCTTTTCCGTACCGTTGTAGGGTAGTTGACTAAGGATAGGGATCTTCAGAAGCCGGGAGAACTCTTCCAATGTAGGCACCAGTTGATAATCCAAGGAAGTAAAACAGTGACGCAGAGGGTCAAAGAACCGGAAGAGGACCTTTATCATATCTTCCTCAATGTTGGTGTTGACCAAGCTAATGAGTCTTCCATGCCTTTCACTGAAAGAAGAGCTTTCGGAAATCCTGGATATAAGTTCCTTAAACTGAGGAGGGATCCTTACAAGGCTGATCTGAATTGTCTTTCTGCGGATAGTTTCCATGTCCTACAAAACAAGAACAAAGATGAAGATTCGAACCCCTGAAATGGTTAGTCAATGCATATGATGCTGTATGATGTTATGATGCTATGATAAAAACACACCACAAGTATCCACAAAAGCAAACATGATAAAGCACACAAGTCACACCACAGCCCTTAGAGTTTAGGCCAGCATGGGGTCTGGGTATTACCCTCTTGAGGTTGGTGGGCTCAAAACCTGTCCTATCAGAAGTAATCGGGTTCTAAGGGTCCCAATATCATTGGATTGTTTTCTGTGTTCATCGTTTCGATTTAGCCACTGAACTGGCGACCGAAATATTCCAAGAAAACAACCCTCAATTGAGTGTAGTATCGAGTATCAACCAACCTCGGACTGCACCAAAGTCAGTTATCTCACTACCCTAAAGAGGCCAAGATGGTTCAATTAAGGTTCCTAAGGTCAGTTGATGCTTCACGACACCACGCGGTGGCCCCGTACTCTCCTTGACTAGACTCAAGGGTTACCGGTACTCACCAAAGTACCACATCAACGTAGCAGACTGCTTCAACCATGTCGGTATACCCCGCACAGTTCCCTCACAGTCTTATTGCTACTTTCTAAGAAGGTATCCCCCAGATCCGGGTTAGGATCTATAGAACTCCCAAGACAGTACTCACAATAATAAAGCAAACAATTCAGACAATTGAAAACACAAGTATGAGTTATCCTAAGGTACACCTCACTTTAAGTAGTCCCCAACAGAGTCGCCAGTTCTGTGATCGGTGGATTTAGAACTGACTGTTTAAAGCTGGTTTCGCGAAATGTCGCGGTAAGCAAGAGTCGCCACCGTCTTTTATTTTCTCCAACATGGACAGGACAAAAGCACAGCAAAATTCCTTATGAGATAGTTTCTCGGTTCGGGAGGTAGATTTATAGAAAGGGAAGGTGTTAGCACCCTTTCTATCCATGGTTATCCATGGGCTCTTAGATACTTGCTCATTGTGTTTTCAAAATGTTTGCTTTTCAATTGTGAGTGGGTTTGAAAAAGTTTCTTTGAAAGATTTCTGAATAACTCTTGTATCAGTCCTCAAGAGTGTTTGAAAAATTGTTTTGAAAGCTTTTTGAAAGTGTTGGTGTGAAAAGAGTTTTGATTTGTTTTAAAAGAGAGCAAGTATCCATGAGTCATCCACCTACCCTAAGGAATTAGGCTGTGTAAATGTCCCTAAGGTAGTACCATCCCACCATTGAGAGATAGGTAGCACCACCGTTGGAGGTGTTCGAGTCAATTCGAGTGTAGGGACAGTGTGGTCACCGAAGCAACAGTAGGACACTTTAGAAGCTCCCCTTATGTCCTTGATCCTTTTTTTTATTCCGAGGCAACCATTTTCGAGGCAACTATTTCGAGGTAACTATTCGAGGCAACTTATTCCGAGGCAACTGGATCATGGACATAAGGACTTACTAAAACGTCCTATACTTGACGACCACGTTTCGAAGGCAACAGGTGAGGCGTACCCTAGAAGTGATGTGTGAATTTGTGTGTTATTTTCAGTTAACAGTTATCTTTGGTCATGGCATTGTGAGCTACGCTTGTTTTTAATTAGCCATACATTCTTTCATGCAATTTAGAATTTAAGAGTGCGGAAAGTAAAAGACGGAAAGATAAAAGCTACGCTATTACAAGGCGCGGGTCTATACATCGCAAAAGTACAAAGACCCATTTGATAAAAGATGCGGAAAGTAAATAAATACCTAATTACTATTACATACAGAAAGTAGTTACATAATATTCAAAAGAAAATAATGCGCGAAATAGAAATTAAAATTGAATGTCCGAGGGTTTTGACCCTTTGCTTGAAATTAAATTAAATTAAAGTCTAATTATTATTTAATTAAAGAAAAGAAATTGTTTTTTATGTTTTTGGTATTTTATGAAATACAGAAAATTAAAATCAAGAGAAACCCTAATTCTAAGTATATTTTAATTATTAATGAAAAAATATTAAAGTTACTCTAATTTACTAATTAATTAATGTACATGTTTATTTACAAAAATAAATAGTAATTAACAATAATAATAAATGATGAGGAAAATAATTTAATTAAGAAAAAGATAAAATGGCAAAAAACCTAATTCTAGATATTTTTTATTTATTAAGAAAAAGATTAAAGTTTAAAACCTAAATTAACTAAGTTAATTGTTATTGAAATTTATTTACAAAAATATTTTAATGGTGAAATTAATAATAATTAAACATGTTTTTGTATTTTGATTTTCTGATTTTATTAGGAAAAGATTAATTTTAATGACTTAATAATAATTACAAAAAATAAATAATTAAAAGAAATTAAAAGAAAGAAAAAAAATCAAATTGCAAACCAGGGGGTGTCAGGCCCAAAGGGAGGTATTTGTGAGGAATTCAGGCCCACTAGAACTAAGCCTTGTTTGACTTTCCATGCTTGAATGCGCCTTGGTTGACTGAGGTACATGATAGACCTCCTTTTGTGGCCTTCAGATTGTGGGTCAAGGCCATCTGGCTAGCCAATGCATGAGGACGTATGGTGAACCCTTGAGAATGTGCTGCATGTGAATACATTGAAACAAAAATTAAGAATTAAGTGGGGGGACCTGGGAATCGAACCCAGGTCCTAGCGTTTACCAAGCGTGTCCCTTGCCAAGTGAGCTGTTGTGCGCGTTTGTATACATAATGAATAGAAAATATAATATACAAAAACAATGGTTAGTGGTATGAGACAAAAAATTACGCGCCAGATTTGAATGCTCCTATCATGCCTGGACACCTCAGCTTCTTCTTCATCTTTTTCCTGCAAATAGAAAACAAGTAGCGGGGGTTTTAAACCCCCACTAAATGGAACAGTGGATAATAGCGAATAACACTATGTATTATATAAATTGAGCGCGAGTAGTTCAATCAATTCGTCTCGTTGCCACGAATTTGTCCATATAGGTTTGATGGTCCAATTTTACAGTATATGGGAAGCCATATTTTGAAGCTTCTGAAACCCTAGGTTTCATCAATGGCAGATTTTGATACAAGCATCTTTAGAACAATTAAACATTACCAAAAGCTTCAGAAGATCATTAGTAGCATAAATCAATAATCAAAACACATGAATGATGCATAGAAATTGGAAATCGATTATGGAAATATTTATGAAAAAGGTGATTCTGTTCTACCGATTCTTGGAGTATGAGGACTTGTTCTTGATGCCAGTAGCTTCCTAGCAACGTCAGTAATGCAATGGAAAAGCTTTTAGGCCTTGAATCGCCCTGCAAATACGAAATTAGTTTCCAAGTTTTTGATGAAAAGTTGCAACTTTGTTCTGAGTTTGTGAGCAGTTTTTCGTGTCTCTATGAATTAGGTTTCCTTGTGCATATGTATGTGAAGCATTCTAGGTCAAAAACAAGCCCATGAATCCATTGAATTTATGATTTGAAGATTTGATTTTCAATTATGTATTTCCAATCTTTTTTCATTGAAAACCCTTGCCAATCATGGAAAATCTTCCATTTTTGAATGAGAAATGATTTGCTAGCTTGCCCTAGTTTGATTTGCTGCACAAAAAGATTTGAAAAAGCATTATTTGATATTTTCTCATAATTAAATCTAATTAAATGAATTAATAAGAATAAAAATTCAATTAATTAATTAAAAATAAGAAAATAAATCTCTTTGAGCTCAATGGGTCGTGCATAGGCTTTGGGTAATGATTCAAGGAAGAATTTGAGGCCCATTAGCAATTTTGAAGTGTTTTAGGAAAAGTTGACCTTTCAAAATTCCCAAAAATTTCCCAACTTCTCCAATGCATATCTTGCTCAATTTTGAAGCTATGAACATGTTCTTGGACATTTTGGAAAGGTCTTGAAGTCCTCTAACCAATGCCTTTGGTCCCATGTCATTTTGATTTACCAATCTCAAGTTATGCTCTTTGACTTAAAGTGCCTTTTTGTTGACTTTTGAAAATGACCTATAATGTTGAAATTGATAACTTTTTGTGAGGGCATTTCTTGGACTTGGAGTGTGAAGATGAGTTGTAGGAAATGTCATCCCCTTAAAAATGAGCATTGGATGGGATTTTTCTGATGAACCATGAAAAAGTTATGCCTTGGTCAATTTGCAGTTGACTTTTCAACTGTCTAAAAATAGAAACTTTTGCATCTTGAGACTTTTTGAGCCATGCTTTGAGAATCATGATCAAGAATTGATCAAATGATGATTTTCGCTTCAAAATAAGATGTTGACCAAAATTTTTGACTTTTGACTGTCAAATGACCATTTTGCCCCTACAGTTGACTGTGGAGCAATTAGGGTTTTTGACTGTGGAGCAATTAGGGTTTTTGATTGTGCAATTTGATGATGTGAGTCTTGAAACTTGACATATGGATGCTTGACAATGTATATAGGCATATGGGACTTGATTGGACCCTTGAAAACCTCAATTTCTTTGCAAGAACCAAAACCCTAGTTTTGACTGTGTTTGGAGGCAATTGGATTGTGCAACCCTTAGGAGATTTTGAATCATCTGGAGGTTGATCTTGGCAAATCTTGAAGAATATGGGAGGGAAAATTTTGGGGTACAACAGTACTGAATATCATCCCTCAAACTCTGAAACTTCAGAAGCAAAGAAAGACTCAGAAGCAAAGGAAGACTCATCAGATCATCCTCTTGACAATGCTCTGGACAACCTTAGAATCTCTGATCAACACACTCATAAAGGGTTTCCTAGAATCTCTTCAGCTCACAAAGAAGACGTAATTATTGGAAGAAAAGAAGATCCCATCAGAACAAGATCCTCTCTCAGAATCAATGAAGAATCTTTGTTTGGTTTGGTTTCTCGGATTGAGCCAACTTCCATTGATGAAGCTCTGGAAGATAATGATTGGATCTTAGCAATGCAAGAAGAACTCAATCAATTCTCCAGAAATGATGTATGGGATTTAGTTCCAAGACCCAAAGGATTCAACATTATAGGAACCAAATAGGTTTTCAGAAACAAACTGAACGAGCAAGGAGAGGTGATCAGAAACAAAGCACGACTAGTTGCACATGGTTATAGTCAATAAGAAGGAATTGATTATAATGAAACCTTTGCACCAGTCGCCAGGTTAGAATCTATAAGATTATTAATTTCTTTTGTTGTGCAAAATAACATTTCATTATACCAAATGGATGTTAAAAGTGCATTTTTAAATGGCTATATTGAAGAAGAAGTTTATGTTCATCAACCTCCTGGATTTAATGATTCAAAACATCCATAACATGTTTATAAATTAAAAAAATCTTTGTACGGTTTAAAACAAGCTCCTAGAGCTTGGTATGATCGTCTGAGTAATTTTCTTTTAGAAAAAGATTTTACCAAAGGGAAAGTGGACACAACTCTTTTTAGAAAGACATTTAAAAATGATATTTTAATTTGTAAAATTTATGTTGATGATATAATTTTTGGAACCTCTAATATCTCCCTTGGAAAAGAATTTGCTGAGACCATGCAGGCAGAATTTGAAATGAGCATGATGGAAGAATTGAAGTTCTTTCTGGGAATTCAAATCAACCAGACTCCAGAAGGTACTTACATACATCAGACGAAGTATGTTAAAGAACTTCTTAAGAAATTTCAGATGTCAGAAAGCAAAGATGCCAAGACACCTATGCATCCAACCTGCATTCTGGGAAAAGATGAGGTAAGTATGAAGGTAGATCAGAAGCTCTATAGAGGTATGATTAGATCCCTTCTCTATCTGACTGCATCTAGACCTGATATACTATTCAACGTGTGTTTGTGTGCTAGATTCCAATCAGATACTAGAGAATCTCACTTAACAGCTGTTAAGAGAATTCTTAGGTATCTTAAAGGTACTACTAATCTGGGTTTGTGTTACAGAAGATCACAAGATTACAGACTAGTAGGTTATTGTGATGCTGACTTTGCTGGAGATAGAATTGAAAGAAAGAGCACCTCTGGAAGCTGCTAGTTTCTGGGTGACAATCTTATCTCGTGGTACAACAAGAAGCAAGCAACAATTGCACTTTCAATCATAGAAGCTGAGTATATATCTGCTACTGGATGTAGCTCTCAGATGATTTGGATGAAAATTCGGCTATAAGATTTTAATATTTATGAAAGTAAGATTCTTATCTTGTGACAATACTTCTGTTATTTGTCTTTCTAAGAATCCAATTTTACATTCTAAAGCCAAACATATTGAAATTAAATATCATTTTATAAGGGACTATATTCAGAAGGGAATTTTGAATTTAATTTTTGTAAAAACAGACCATCAATGAGCTGACATTTTTACCAAACCCCTTTCAGAAGATAAATTTAATTTCATTTTGAAAAATATTTGTATGGAATTATGTCCTGAATAAAATAATATTTATCTTCTGTGTTTGACTTCAGAATATTCTGAAATGAATGTTCTGAGTAACAACTCTTCAGAAGTTAGAAGAGAAGTTACATCAGAAGCTATATGAAAAGTTCTGAAATATTCTAACGTTTCATTTCTAAGTATAGTTCAGAAATTCATTAGAACAAACAGCTGTCACATGCAACCTTCAGGAGATGAACATGTGGTGTGTTTCTGAAAGGTCACGCATGCAAAAACTACTGATGACGTTCCAGGTAACTGTTAATGATTAGCTAATCTCACGTTTTCCCCTAATTTTTAGCAAAATCATTAAATGCATGTAATGATGAGATTCGTTTTAAATTCTTTAAATTTTTTTTTACAGTTTTATTTCTAAACCTATTTCTGAAACTTTTTCATATAAATACTTTTGGAAAAACCCTTTTTCATTTTTTACCGTCTTTTTCAAAACTCAAACGTTTCTGTACTCTTTCTCTAAAACCCTTTTTCATCTCTCATCTCTAAGAACTCCAATGGCTTCTTCCTCTACCCATTCTGAGAACGTCCACTCTGAGCAATACATCGTGCCTGAGAGAACAACTCTCATTCCTATAGACAACTTGGAAGTGTTAAGTGAGTTAATGGTGGATTTTGAGAATCTAAGAGAAAATGGCTTTGATTTGTTTCCTGCTGTTAAGTTTCAAGGTTGGGAAAACTTTTTTGACCGTCTCATTGGTCCAGTTTTTCCACACCTGGTGAAGGAATTCTGGATTCATGCAATTGCAACCCCTAAAGTTATCCTCTCTTTCGTAATGGGTAAGGAAATATCCATTACAGAAAATTTAATCAGAAAGTTGTTAGGGTTTAAAGGACTTGGAGTAACATGTATGCCAAGTGGAAGAATGGAAATGTCAAGGGTCTACTCAGAAATTTTCACAAATGGTCAAGGATCTTCTAAAGTCAGGGACTTGAAAGATAAATACAAGATTTAGGCAAGGATAATCCATGGGTGTATTCACCATAGGAAAGAAATCAGCTCTCCAAATTACATTAATGCTGATCAACAATACTTGTTGTTCTGCCTTGGAATAAATGTAAAAATTGATTTGCCTTATTTGTTGTTTGAACATCTCTAGAATCACGTAAAAGAGACTAGGGAAGCTGAAAGGATGAAAAACCCCAAATCCAAAAGAAATTGGATTCCTATGGGTAGATTAATATCATACATTCTGACTGAAAATGGTCTGATTGCTCACCTAGATGAAGCCAATCTTCTGGGGGAGCTAGAACCTACTTGTGAAAAGACTATGATTGGGAAGAATTTAGTGAAAAGGAAAATAATTGACAAGCTGTTGGTGAAACCAACTCCGTATGTGTCAGCTACTGTGAAGAGAAGAAGGATACCTATTGCTGATTTCCCTCTGTTCAACTCAGGAGATCATCCACGTATCATCCTACACTGCATTGAAATCTGCAAAGAGACTGGAACACCTATTGATCCAGCTTGGCTCCAAGGAAGAAATCAAGCTGCTCTAGATGTTGTTCTTCAGGAATCTTTGAAGAGGAAAGCAGTTGAAGGACCTTCTGCCACACCTCAAAAGAAGAAAAAGAAATCAGGTAAACCTGCTGAAACTATCACTGTTTATGATTCTGTCAATGTATCTACATCTGCTGAACCCCCCCAAACCTTAGGAGATATAGATGTTGATATTGACCCGACCTTACCCTCTGACTCTCTTGCTGACAACCCTCAAAGAAATCAAGTTCTATCAGACTTAAGTGACTTTAACTCTGATGAATACTCTGAAACCCAGACAGAACCATCCCAATCTGAACAATCTTACTCAGAACCCTCTGAACCATCTGTTTCTCAACTCATTCCTTTTGAACTCTTTTTAATACCTCCACCCATACCTTTATCACCCAGACCCTCTGGATGGTATGATGCTGGATCTTGGAGAATTCCAGGAATCAACGTTCCTTTGGCAACACAAAAACCACCTTTCACCTTACCGTCGGAAAACATTTTTGCCATGAATCGACCACAACCTCAGAACCCCATTCCCACTGCTGAAAATACAATAATTATTTCACCTGACATCACTCTACCTACTTCACCATAACATCCAACACCAAACTCACCTATACTCTCACCTCCTCAAATTCTAGAACAACAATCTTTTGAACCACCTGAAACTCATGAATCATCCGAACCTCATGATCAATCAGCTCCACCTAACCTTGTTGACCAACCTGACCATTCAGCCACTCCTGAACCAACAACAAATTCTGAACCTGCTAACTTTTTAAGAACTGTAGTGGATTATGAATCTCTACAATTTTTGAAAAATAAAACTTTCAAGAAGGCTGTCCCAAAACCTGTTCAGCCAGATGTGAATACATTGTTTCATAATTTTTTAACAGAAGTTCAAGCATGGTTGAATCTGCTGAAAGAAGACAACACCAGAAGTGTGAACTCAACTGCAACGGATCTTCTATGGGAAACCTTCAGAAGAACTTTTGATGCTGAGTCACTGAAGCTACAGGATTTATGTCACTTTCAGGTGCTGGACAAATTTTCCAAACATCTGCATGCATTCAAGTCAGAAGTTGCTGACATTTGGAATAATAAATCTTCTCTAATGATTGCTGATACACCAGCTGATACAATGGACATATCAGAAGATGAATCTGAAGATGCCTCTGACGATTCAAATCCTCTGGCTATTGTTCTATTGAATCAACCTTCTGTTAAGGCAGCTCCTGAACCCGTGCCAACTCTTGTGATGGATCTGGGCACTTTGCTTTCAACCTTTGTGCATTCTGACTCAACGGTTGCTGCTCCAAAGCATGTTTCTACTAAAGCTTCGTCATCCTCTGCTCCTGCCTCACTTATCATGGATACTATGAATGAGCTCAAGAGGGAGAACAAAGTCATTCATGAGCGCTTGGATAAGCAAGACCAGACAAATCAAGAAATCAGAAGTTGGATGATGAAACAAGAAGAATCTGCCTCTGAGGTCAAGAATATTTTGATGGCTCTTGTTACTAAGAAATCCCAGTGTCTTTCTGTTTCTTGTCTTTTGTTTGTTGTTTTGTACTTCTGGATATCTTTTGCTTTTTTTTATGAAAACTTTTAAGCTCTTCAACTATTTTATTTATACGCTTTTTGATTATGCCAAAAAGGGGGAGAAAATGAGTATTTTGAACTAATCTCTGATTAACAATTATGGGACTAAGTCTCAGACATTCTAACAAAATACAAGATTTCTTTCTGTGCAAAAGATTTTTTTTGCAGGTATCACTTTAACTCTGAAAGAGTATTCCAGCTGAACATTATCTTCATAAAGAAGTTCTGAAGAAATCCAAGAAGATATTTTCAATGCTCTGATAAATAATCTCAGGAAGTTTTATATATAGAAATATTCATTTCAGGGGGAGATTCTTATCTCTTATTATATTTTATTTCTATATTTGAATAATTTTTGTCATCATCAAAAAGGGGGAGATTGTTAGAACAAGATTAGTTCTGATCTATCTCAGAGTTTTGATGATAACAATAAATTATATTTTAGATAATTTATACTCTGATGGACGTATTTGAATGTTTCAGATAATGTTCTGACAGAAGCATTCTGTTGTGAGAAGCTAAATATTATATGAAGAAGTTCTTTATTGAAAGAACCTTTTTTTTGTTTTAAGCGCAACTACTGACTCTGGTAAGACAATTTAGTTAAATACATCTTCTAACACTTAGCAGGATTCCTTGTTCAAAAGATTACTTGAAAGCAAGTGTTGTTCAGAAGTTTATTTGAAAGCAAGCGCTGATCAAGTTCTTAGCAAGCAAAGCTCTGCTTAGAAGATGAGTAAAGCATGTTCTGAATTCAAGACGTTGAAGCAAGTTCTGAAAGAACGTTAAAGCCAAATTGTCTTGTCAAGCTTCAGGAAACACATTCTTACAAGTTTCGTTTGCTCATTTAATGCAAAGACGGCTGCATGCACTCAAGTGTCTACGCTAGTTCTTGGAAAATGGAATAGTGCAAAGAAACACGCAAGCATTTAATGTTCTCCACTTTTTGAAGGCAGCAACGGTCATTTTGTTCTTACTATATATAGAAGGACATATATTGCCAGCCAACTAACTAATCAATTTCAAAAAGAAGCAAGAAACTACGTGAAAAATTATGGGCTCACAAACTCTTTGTTCATACACTTTGTGCAAATTTATTCTAAGTGAAAAATCACAGTTGTGATATAGCTTGATTAGAAGCAAATTTTATTTCACTATCTGTAAGATTAAACTCTTGTAATTATTCCTTGAGAGACCAAGTTTAGTCAGATTTCTCAAGCAGACTAGGACTAGATTTAAGTCTTAGTGGTGTTAGTCACTTGTAAGATTACTTGTGCATTGTTAGTCACAACAGTTGTTGTGTGTTTGTAATCAGTTGATTATAGTGGATTAATTCCTTGTTGAGAAAGGAGAAATCACCTTGACGGGTGGATTGAAGTAGTTTGAGTTCAAATGAACTAGGATAAAAATAACCTTGTCCTTCCATTATTATTGAGCTTTGTTTTGAAAAGAAAAAGAGTCACTTATTCAACCCCCCCTTCTAAGTGTTTTCTTACCCCTTCAACTTTGTCCATAATCGGACCATACATATCATCTCATCCATATGACGAATTACGACAACACGGATCAAGCATATGACAAGATTGGTTATTCATTAAAATTTCAAAATTTCCAACATTCATTGATGCATGTCCAAGTCGCTCATTACATGCATTGCTCAGTCATTCTACGCATTAACGCATGCATCTGCGTTCATGCATGACATATCATAGACCAAGACTTAGGAGCCCCCATAAAAATCCAAATTCAATTTCCAAGGGAGTCATTATTCTCAATCCTTACGCAATCTCCATCAATCGTCCAAGACGTGAGCAGCCTCACATATTTATCACCCTAAGACGTGAACAACCTCATGCACTTCAATCAAAATAAGACATGAGCAACCTCACACATTTTTTTCATTAGCCATTTAAGACGTGAGCAGCCTTATGCATTTTCCAATAGTAAGACATGAGCAGCCTCACACATTTCTTTATTTGTGTTTCACAAAAGACGTGAGCAACCTCACGTAACCTCACCCATTGTTCACTCGTAGACATCCCTATGAAGCATGAGCAACCTCATGTGTTCATCAGTCGTCCATACGTAAGAAGCCTCATGTAAAAGTCGTGAGCAATCTCACACTTTCCAATCACCTGATCGACGTCTTCCGATGACCTTACCGATATTAGCGACCTTGTTGTTCATTTCACCTTTCTAAGTTGATATTATTCCAGTAACCCTACATATGTTTGTGTAAATCCCAATTCCTATATGGCATATCACCTTAAGCCCAGTTCATGTCTGGCATATCACCTAAACCAGTTCTCGTCTGGTAGTGTTCCAATTCCCGTTTGGAAGCTAATTTTTATCCCCAGTTCCTGTCTGGTAGTCTTCCTTAAGTACTGGTTCCGCGGTTCAAATAACATGGGCATTGCATTTATCAATTATCGCATCATTTCAATTATCAAGCATACATACCATGCATCATGCATACATCAACCATAATCATATCAAACATGCATACATGCATTACATTCAATCATATATGCCCATGAAAACTGCGGAAAATCTGAATGCATGCTTACTAGCTAAGACGCACTCAATTTCCAATTCAAGCTCAACACTATCCATTCTTCATACTATCATTATAGTCGCCTCAGGTGAGAATAGACACAACTGTCAAAGGTACCACTATCAAAATTTCACTATGCAGCTTACCTATAATTCATATCCAAAGCCTAGTCATCACCCATCTCCGGCCGTTATACTTTCAATTATCAAATTCAAACCTTTCAAACATTCAACTTCATTTGGTTATCATATAATTAAGCCTTGGTTGAAAACAGGCACAATCGACGTCATCATTCCAAGTTCCAAATATTCGGTTTCTAACCCGTACAATTTATCCCCTAGGTTACGATAAGATGTATAAAATTCACAATATAACCTGTTATATTAGTCTCTAAGCTTTAGCAGTTGGTCCTCATTTACCACATTAGTCCCCTGGCAGTGGTAAATGTACGTCTTCCCTAGTTACATTAGTATTCGAGTAGTATCAAGCTACCTTTAATCCATTAGACCCCTGGCAGCGATTGATTGGCTATCCACATTTATTCTTCTTTCCTATCATGTTAGTCCACTGGCAGTGATTGATTGGCTATCCGCATTTGCTTTCTTTTCCTATTACACTAGCCTACAGGCACATTTATCAAGTTCTGATTACCAAAGTTCCAAAGTTCAAGTTTCAACTACCAAGTCTCAATTATCAAAATTCCAGTTCCAAAATCAAATTTCAAACCAACATCATTTATCCCCTAGGTTGTGATAATTATGCAAGTCTGCATTACAACTCGCTATGTTAGTCTTGAAACTTTAGCTAGTTTGTCACCAGACCTAACTCTATTAGATTAGTCCCATGGCGTGAATAGAGTTAATATTTGTGTTATTTACCTCCTAGATTGTGATAAATATAAAACCTGCAATATAATTTGCTATGTTAGTCTCGAAGCGTTAGTAAGTTATTTTCAAAATTTGTGTTATTTATCCCCTAGGTTGTGGTAAATATAAAACCTGCGATATAACTCGTGGCATTAGTCACGAAGCAGCAATAAGTTATTTGTTTTCAAAACCTGCATCGTTTATCCTCTAGGTCGTGATAGATGTCGCAAAACTACAATATAACTTACTATGTTAGTCTCGAAGCGTTAATAACATATTTTCAAACCCGTATCATTTATTCCTTAGGTCATGGTAGATATACGAAAGTATACGATATAACTCGTTGCGTCCTCGAAGCATCAATAAGTTATCTATTTTTCTGCGATAGAATTTATTGTGTTAGTCTCAAAGCGACAATGAATTATCAAACTTGTGATATTTACCCCCTAGGTTGTGGTAAATTTTACGATATAGCATACTATGTTAGTCTCAAAGCATTAGTAAGTCATTTTTAAAACTTGTGTTATTTATCCCCTATGTTGTGGTAAATATGCAATAAATGCGATATAACTTGTTGCATTAGTCTCGAAGCAGCAATAAATTAGCTATCTTCAAACTCGTGTTATTTACCCCCTATGTTGTGGTAAATACACGAAATATGCGATTACTTTTTCTAGGTGTTGACGAGTTATCTGCGTCGTCTTCTCTTGGTTACCTATGATATGTACGAGTTATCCACGTCGTCATATCTAGGTCATTTATATTCATGCTCCAGACATTGGTGAGTTAACTGCGTCATCCTTGCCTATTTATTTTTTGGTTTATCATATAGTTTATCTATTTCAAGTTTTTGGTCAAAATTTGGGGTCTTCCAACATTTAATAACCCTCCGCGATCTGAACGTGTGAAAACTTCATATACTCGCACACTTCAATCGAAGAGTAATTAAATAGGGGCAACTGTCATACCCCAAATTTGTCTGACCTATTTCAGACAGTGAAATTATTTTTAAACTTGGGCTTAATAAAATTTAGTTTTACTAATATTTTAATATTAATTTATTTGGTTTTTCTTTAAATTATTTTTTAAATAGTAAATATTTTCACACTGTTTATAAAGTGGCTTCTTATCACAAATAAATGAGCTACTACAATTGGTAAAAAGGTAAGACTTGCAAGCATAGAGTCACATATTCGAATCTCACTTGCTATATTTTTAACGTTTTTTCTTTCATTTGTTACTAACTTTATTCTATTTTAAAATCACAAAATTGCATTTTTTATTATTTTAATTTCAATTTTCGTTTTTATTTTTAAGGTATTTTTAAAAATAATTATTTATTTAATTTTATGCACTTTTTACCAAAATTGAGTGCAAAAATTATAATAAATATAAAAAATATTTCCTTTTCTAGTTAGTTGTTTCTTATTGGTCAGTTTGTGTCACACTCAACTTTTGATTGATTAACTTATTGATCAAGAAAAATCTAATTTGTTAATCTATTTTATTTCTTAATTTGTTGTCCTAATTATAACTATAAATATGTCATTCTTTCGTACAATTAGGACTTCTTTCATACAATTAGGACATGAACAATCATTAACAGTTTTTCACTACACATACAATTCCACACACTTTATTTTCAAAAAATTTTGGTGTTACAATTTTTTTTTGGTGTTATTATATTATTTTGACCAATAATTAAATATGAGGCCACCTTTTTTTATTTATTTTCAATTTCATCTTATAATTTTAATTTGTTTAATGTTTAGAAGCAAGTGATAAACATATGATGATTCCTTCCTTTTAAATATTTTTAGTTATATTATTTGCTAACAGTTCTAAATATTCTAACATTTTTTCCCTAACACTTCACACTAAGAAACCCTTATGATTGTGACTTTTCTAATATACAATTTTTTTGCACAGTAATACTTTTTCTTTTAACACTTGTCCACTTAAAAATCATTACAAACAATGTTCTTAAACTCTCTCCTTCTCTCACGTGTTACTGTTGTTTTCCAGAAAAAATAGCCAACCCCAAAATCTTCTCAAACCTTTATGTTATAAAGCAACATTATAACAGTTAAACACAACCTGCAAAAATTTATCCTCTAACTCCATTAATTTCACAAAAGTTCATACATCACAGGTTTTCACAATACTAAACCTCCATTATTGAAACAGAACATCACCAACACAATCAAACTTATAACACAACATTCAATACGTTTCAAGTTTTTTAGGTCATGTGTAATTTGAGTTAACTAGCAAGGTTTCAGTTCTTGTCCTTGTTGTGGGATATTGATTTTCATTTTTTAAATAAGTCAGATGCTAAGGAAGAAACTAATGTTATTATCTATGCTAATTATTATTTTTTACAATTAAACACAATACACATCTCCGGATTCTAAAAAACACAAGTAATTTGCTTCGATAAGTTTATGACACTACAAACATAAATATGCAATGAGAAGTAGTTATTTTTCTTCTCTTTTTTTGAACCACAATGTTTATCAGTTCTACATTAATAAGATTTACATAGGCATGTAATTTTTCTTGTCTTGCTTAAGTTTTCTTGATCTCCCGCTGCTCTGCACATGTTGACCATGAAAAGTAAGAATGCAATTTTGTGAGCGCAGTGCTTGTGACATCTTGGCAATTTCTGAACCAATTGTTTCTCAAACTCTCGGAACACCACTGACCAAATTCTCATAAGCTGCTTCAAAAACTTCCAACAAAAACCGAGGTAATCCAATGGAGTTGTTATGGTTACGAGAGTACACATCCCATATGTGCCTCACGACATTCTCTCTCCTCCACTTCCTCTTTTCAATTGAAAGACCAAAACAGAAACAAAGCAAAATATTATATGTTTCTATGCTGAAAAGAATATGAGTTACTTTTGCATGTGGAGAGCAAGTCCCACATCATTTTGCCTTTAAACAATATTAGTGTTTACATAGCTAACATGTTTGAAACATTGTCTTCTTAGGCAATTTATTTTCCCTTCCTTATAGATTATCTCAAACTTTGGCCAAAAGTAAAAATGTCGCTAATTTTGAGAGATATATCTCTAAATAGATTATTTTCACATAAAATAAACATAAATGAGTGACAAAAATTTAATATATTTAGAGATGAATCTTCGAAAACATTATATAATATACGAAATACATATATTTAAATAACTAAAATTGTATTCAAGAATGTTTTTAGAGATGCATTTCGAATTAATTTTTTGCAAAGATAGTGTTCTGGATTGGGCCCACCTTGGCTCAAAGTGCAAATAAAGGCCCAGATCCAAGTGGCTCCTCGGGGAATGCCCACAATCAGTACATCACCAAACGTGTCCGACCACAGACTACATCTGCAACGCCCGCCGTTGCCCGCGATGAGCAGCCTCCCGACCAGGGGACCGCGAGCTCGAGCCCAACTCGAGCACTCTCCCCGTAGGGCAGATTCTGTCCACTATAACCGTTACGGAATCCTCAAAGCTCCAGAAAGACCGCGTCTTCGTCCTTCCTCATTCTTCGCAGAGCACCACCCAAGAAGGGGACCACGTGCGGGTCCCCACTACACACGTAGAACCTGCCAGTTCCTTTATTGGGTCAGTTCTGGTCAGCCCAATGAGGGGACCTTGGCCCAGCGCTGGGGGCTATAAATACCCTCTGTTCCAAGAGGGTCAGATATTCATCTATCACACGCCTATATACTTTTTGCCTGCCCATTCCGTCTCTCATTTTAGCATCAGAGTGTCTTGCAGGTACCCCCCATCTCACTTAAATCCAGTTCGAGCCAGCTGTGACGGTCCAAGTCTGATCTGGTAAGATCAGTGGCGTCGTCTGTGGGAAACTAGCTTCCCCGTCTTACAAGCTCTCAAAGACCAAAGCTAAAAACCATCTTCCACCGTCATGGCTGACCAGACTCGGGAAGACCAGAACGTCCGCGTCGTCGATGCCAACAACAACCTCGCGGACAAGACCGGAATCCCCGACAACGCCGACCATAGTACACTCCCCGGGGGCGTCACCCCCGGGCCCTTAGGCCACCGCGACGGAGCCACAGACTCATCTTCTTCAGTTCCCCCTCCGCTCGAAGAAGACAATGCGGCTCCCCCGAGCTACCTAGCCGCCCAATTCCAAGAGGTCCTTGTCCCTGCTGGGGCAGATGCCACGACCAGAGCACTGTTCACGGCAATCAATCAAACCAACTACCTCATCTTTGCCCAGGGGGAAAGATTGAGGGCGCTGAAGGACGACAGAAGACCCGCGAGGAGACATAGGAGGCCTCAGACCCCACCTCATCGAAGAATAGAGGTACGTCTCCCATCTCCCCCGCGGAGACAATACAGAGACACCTCCCGAAGCCCTTCACCCCGACAACCAGGGAGACGACCCCCCTTGGAGAGGGAACCAATCATTGAATCCGGAGGGCGAAACCACGACCCCTTACGGCAAGAAAGAAGACATCCTGGAGACAGGCACAGAAGGACGGACCAACGAGCGCACCGCTCGAGGGACATCCAACACGATCAGGACCGTCGGGCCCGACAATACCTCAGGTCCCCGTCCCTTTCCCCAGAACGAAGTGATGAGGACGACCCCCGCGGTCCCCTATCATAAGCCATCATGGAGGCTCCAATCCCCCCGGGCATGGAGAAGCCCCCTCACCTGAAGGAATACGACGGAGTTGCCGACCCAGTCGACCATATAGACGGGTTCGAAGCCATGCTGCACTACCATAACGTTGGGGGACCCATCAAATGCCGGTTGTTCCCCACAACTCTCAGGAAAGCAGCAATGGATTGGTACAAGGGTCTCGCCCCGGGGTCAATCACCTTGTGGAGAAACTTGAAAAACCAATTCTTAAGCTCTTTCACCGCGTCACGGCGACACCCAAAGACCGAAGCAGCGCTCGAGGCTATCATCCAGAGGCAGGATGAAACTTTGAGAGAATTCATCAACCACTTCAATCGTGAAGCCATCCAGGTCCCATGCGCGGACCACATGAAAAGATACTTGCTGGAGAGGGGACTCCTCCCCGGCACAGAGTTCAGAAAAGCAGTGGGCATCGAACCGCCCCGAAAGTTCGATGCTCTCCTCGAGAAAGCCAGGGCCTATATGGATTACGAGGAAAGGGAAGCAGCCAACAGAGCCCGTGACCCTAGAACTCGCGGATCCAGCAGCAACGCACGCCAAGAGGTCGTTCCTCCTCGACGGGCTGAGGAGAAAAGAAAGGACGACAAACCCCGAGAAGTCCGAGAACAGAGAGGACCCTCGGGGCGTTTCACAGAATACACTCCGCTCACGGCTTCCCGCGAGCGCATCTTGGTGGAGTGTGCCAGCACGGATTTCAAAGATGGCAGGGTCAAGCGCCCCCGACCAGCTCCTACCAAGCCTGGGGTGGACAAGAGCAAATACTGTCAGTACCATAGGAGCCATGGTCATTTGACGGAGGACTACGTCCACCTTAAGGACGCCATCGAGACCCTCATAAAAGGGGGGAGACTCGCCCAATATCGGAGAAACGACGCTCCTCATCGCGATGCCCGAGAGACAAGAGAACCGGAGGAGGATGCCCGACCATCTGACGAGTCGGTCCCCATCCAGACCGCCTTCTCCGTCACAAGACCTGAGGACTTCTACGTCCCCGAGCACTTGCAAGAGTCGTTGTCAACACACAACAGGTGGGAGCACTTTCCCTCCGCCATGGTCATCAATGGTGGAGGATTCAATGACCTAACCATAAATTCGGCCAAGAGGAAGCTGGATGAACTGGTCGACTCTGCACCTCCTCAGACGGTGACTTTTGAAAGGGTGAAAGGTAGGTCGGAGCCTATCACCTTTTACCTTGAAGAGCTCCCCAGAGGGGCCCCCAACGCGATCATTCCTCTGCTAATAAGAGCGAGAATGGCTAACTTCGACGTACACCGCGTTCTCGTCGATGAAGGAAGTTCCTTCGATGTAATGTACAATCAACTATTCCGGACCCTGCAGCTCGACGACTCGCACCTTTCACCTTACGTGGGGTCGGACCTACATGGCTTCAATGGCTCGACCTCCAAACCTTAGGGATATGTCGAGCTCATGGTTACCTTTGGCAAGGGCACGGCGACGAGGTAGGTCAAGGTGCGCTTCCTCATCATCGACTGCTTGTCCCTCTATAACTGCATTATGGGAAGACCAACACTGGCAGAACTGACCGTGATGCCCTCTACCGTCCACTTGAAGATGAAGTTTTACACCAAGAGGGCACGAGTCGCCACCATTCAAGGGGACCTGGTCGCCGCTCGAAGGTGTTTTTAACGCGGCATCCAAGGGATGCGACACGGTCGACACTGGGACAAGGCCCTCCAAGAGACCAGCGACGACACGACCAGAGCCCGAGAAGACAGAGTCCGTTAAGGCAGAAGAATAGAGGGCTCCCCCAAAGGTCGACTCCATAGCCCTGGACACCCGCTTCGACCAGGATGAGCCTCCCAGCGGCGAGCAAGTCCCCCTCCGACCAATTCCGGACGGGGACTTAGAACTCGTCCCTCTTAGCGAGGACGCGAGCAAAGGAGTGAAGATCGGTACCGACCTCCCCGACCTGGCAAGGAAGCAGATCAAAGCCTGCTTACGCGAGAATGCTGACTTATTCGCGTGGAACGCTGCAGAGATGCCCGGACTCGACCCCGAGGTCGCCTGTCACCGTCTCGCCATAGATCCAGCCGCTAGGGCAGTAGTACAATGTAGACGAAGGCAGTCTCCAGAGAAAACGGAGGCGGCTGAAAAAGCTGTAAAAGACCTCTTATAGGCAAAATTTATTTCTGAAGCCCGGTATTCAACCTGGATGTCAAATGTTGTACTAGTCAAAAAGAATAATGGAAAATGGCGAATATGTGTTGATTATACTGATCTCAATCGGGCATGCCCGAAAGACGTTTTTCCTTTACTGAACATAGACATGTTGGTCGACAACTCGGTCGGCTACAAAATACTGTCGTTCATGGATGCATATTCTGGCTATAACCAAATCCCAATGGCCGCGAGCGACAAGAATTGCACTGCCTTCATGACCAGCTCGGGCAACTATTACTACAATGTAATGCCCTTTGGTCTAAAGAACGCAGGGGCGACATACCAACGTATGATGAACAGAGTGTTCTGCAACCAAATCGGGGACATGCTCGAGGTTTACATGGACGACATGATCGTCAAGTCCCGAGCAGACACCGACCATGCAGCCCACCTCAAAATAGTCTTTGCCCAAGCAAGACAATGCAAGATGAGGTTTAACCCCGAGAAGTGCACGTTCGGGGTCAAGGCAGGAAAATTCCTCGGTTTTTACCTGACAGAACGAGGCATTGAAGCCAATCCTGACAAGTGTCGAGCCTTCTCCGACCTCCTGACACCCATGTTGAAAAGTCAATACAAGTCATGAATGTCATGCTCACCTCGCTGTCCCGCTTCGTCGCAAGATCCGCTCAGCACGCCCTCCCCTTCTTCAAACTCCTTCGTAAAGAGGCAGCCTTCGAATGGACCGAGGAATGTGAACAGGCGTTGCGTCACCTAAAACAAAGCCTATCCAAACTGCCTGTACTGTCTTGACCAGTCGACGGGGAACCTTTGTTCTTATACCTGGCTGTCTCAAACAAAGTCATCAACGCGACTCTCATCTGCGAGACCACCGACGGGCAAAAGCCCGTTTATTTCACGAGAAAAGCGCTACAAGGGCCCGAGAGCAGATACCAGCAGATAGAAAAAGTAGCTTTAGCCCTCGTCAACGTGGCGAGGAGACTCAGGCACTATTTCCTGGCTCACACGATCATAGTACGAACCGACCAACCAGAGAAATAGCTCTTAGGTCGACCCGACATGGCGGGTCGAATGTTGAAGTGGTCCTTGGAGCTCTCCGAGTTCGACATTCAATACGAGAGAAGGAAAGCCCTAAAAGCATAAGCCCTGGCCGACTTTGTCGCAGAGATGACCGCTCACAACCCCCCCGTAGGGAAAGAGCACAAGTGGACCATCTTCGTCGATGGAGCCTCTAACTCATCCAGAAGCGGCACGAGGATCCTCCTAGAAAACGAGGAGGGCGTGGTGATCGACCACTGGCTAACCCTTTCCTTCCAAACCTCGAACAACCAAGCAGAGTACGAGGCCCTACTCGCGGGATTGAGGCTAGCCGAGGACCTAGGGGCACGTGAAGTACAAATTTTCACGGACTCTCAACTTGTTGCTTCCCAAGTCCAGGGGAGTTACCAGGCTAAAAACGATAGCCTCATTGAATACCTAAACTTAGTCAGAGAACGCATGAGGAAGTTCGACCGAGCAGAAATATCACACGTCCCGCGCGAGCAAAACACAAGGGCCGACATTCTTTCGAAGCTCACAAGCACAAGAAAGAAAGGCGGGAACAAATTCGTCATACAAGAATCCCTATCGTGCCCAAGCATCGAAAGAACTTCAACCCCCATCGGAGTACACGCCATCGGAGACGCTTCGTGCTGAATGACCCCAGTGTACAACTTTCTGACAAGGGGCTAGCTCCCTTCGGACCGGACAAAAGCAACCGCAACCAGACGACGCACGTGCTCCTACGTGGTGCTCGAGCACAAGCTGTACCGAAGGGGATTCTCCATTCCCCTCCTAAAGTGAATCGATGAATTCACAGTATTCGAGGTATTATGGGAAATACACGAAGGGATCAACGCCCAACACATGGGCGACAAATCCCTAGCAAGGAAGGCTCTACAAGCGGGGTACTACTGGCCGACAATGTAACAGGACGCCAAAGACCACGTCAAGAAGTGCAACAAGTGCCAGAAGCACGCCGACATGCATCTCGCTCCCCCTCACGAGCCGAGCATACTATTGTCCCTATGGCCATTTGCCTAGTGAGGGATGGATATCCTCAGACCATTCGTACAAGGGACGTACCAAAACAAATTCCTTATTATGGACGTGGATTACTTCACGAAATGGATAGAGGCCGAGGCCCTTGCAAAGATCACCTCGCACAACATCCTCCGCTTCTACAAGCGAAACGTCCTGGCTCGATTTGGGATCCCGAAGGCACTGATCACAGACAACGACACCCAATTCACTGACCAAGGGTTCCGAAGCTTTGTCGCTAAACTCGGGACCAAACAACATTTTACCTCAGTCGAGCATCCCCAGACCAACGAGCAAGCCGAGGCCGCCAACAGGGTCATCCTATGAGGACTCAAACGCCGGCTAGGCAAAGCAAAAATGGGGTGGGTCGAGGAGATACACAGCGTCTTATGGGCCTACCGCACCACGCCCCACTCAACGACGGGCGAAACCCTTTTTCGACTAACATACGACACCGAGGTCGTCATCCCCGTGGAAATCAGGGAACCCTCCAGGCGAACAGAGATGCCTCTCGATGAGGAAATGAATGAGGAAGCCCTTAGGGACGAGCTCGATATGGTCGAGGAAATTCGATCGGGGGAAGCCCTGCGCGAGGCCACTTTGAAACAATGAGTAGCCATGTGTCACGACCACAAAGTCATCAAACGCGAGTTCCAAATCGGCAGCCTAGTCTTGCGAAAGAACCAAAAAGATTCGCACGAAGGGAAATTGGCCGCAAACTGGGAGGGACCCTACCGCGTCCAAGGTGCTACGGGCACCAAAGCATATTACCTCGAGCAGCTAGACGGAGAACCGTTACCATGACCCTGGAACACCGCTAAGCTAAAACAATATTATAGCTAAAGACCTCAACCACTGTGGACTTTCATTGTCGAACATCCACCTTTAGCCAACAAAAGGAAATGTCTCGACCATGTAGGCGGGTCGAGGTACGGACCCAACCTACCACCAAACGACATACCGTCGTTCACCCGACGAGTCGAACAACAATGCCCGACAGGGACACCTCGATCGAGCTCCACTGTCGAAGTACCCACATGGCAGAACACCCAGCTCGCGATGGGCAGTTCACGCCGCGAGTGTAAGACCCTGATCTGAGTCATACGCTCGACATGCGGGCTCCACTCCGCATAACCGACGCATTTCGAAGTGTGTCGAGCCATCAAAGGGGTCGAAAGGATACCTCCGCTCGAGGACAAAACTTAAACAAAATATCCATCACGAAAGTGACATTCGAGCATTAGCCTAAAGACGAGCAGGTTAAAACAAAATAAAAATTGAAAGAACATGCACAAAATAGGTTAATAATGAACCGACCAAGAAGGCCAGTGATGTTCGAGGTTATAAACCATGGCACAACGCCAAAAGGAATCAAGAATTATCACGGGCACGCAGGCCCCAAAAACATAGAAATACACGGGCGCGCAGGCCGAAACATCAACTTAATGCTAAACATCCCCGGGACTTCCGGCATCTACCCCAGGAGACTCGGGAGGAAGCACGACCTGACCATCGATAATATGAGACATGAACCTGACTCCCTCGGTGTTCATTCTCGGATTTAGGACGGAGAGCTGGCTGACTGCGGACTCGAACACATCGGCTAGGGCACCAACACAGTATGACTCGAGAAGGTGGATACGTGCAACCAAATCTGAACGGGTTCGCAAAGAGGCTATCTCCTCCGGCTCGTCGTCAGCAGGAAATATAGCAGCTTTTAGCTCCTCGACTTCCTTGGACAAACGTTCGTTGTCACTCTCCAACCGTTCCTTGTCAAGTTGGAGGCAATCTCTCTCCTCGGCAGCCTTCGCAGACTTTTCCTTCTTCCCCGATAGCATGTCGGCTTGCTCGTGAAAAATTTCCTCTGACCGCTCGAGGGCCGCCTTTAACTTACGAGATTTGGCAGCAAAAGCAGCTTTCTCTGATTCCAACTCCCTAAGACGGTCCGAGGAGTCTGATCCTTCCCTGGAAAGGACTACATCCATCTCTGACATCTTCACCACCCCGACCATACTGGCGGCGAGGTGTTTCCTCCGGCCTTCTTTGTCAAGCCGTTTAATAGTCTCGGCCTCGTTATCACTCACCGTCAGAGGAAACCCCTTGAAGAAATCCATCTCTGCAAAACAGGGCGGTAAGCCAAAGGCCCGAGCAGCGACGGGCTCGTCACCAGCCTCCGACCTGCTCTCAGTCTGATTCCTCTTCCGGGTAACCAGCTCAATGGGTTGCTCGGCATCGGGAGAGCCCGAGGACCCACTGGATGCATCTCCGCCCGAACTGGCTGGCAGGCCCATCCTCGTGGCTTGCGGTGCCCTCACCAGCCTCTTGTTTATCTTCTTGTCTTGGGTTAGCTTCAATAACCTCTCTCGTCGTTCAGCCATGTCACCTGCAAAAAGGAGCAAACCCAGGTTAGATGCAAGCGAGCAAAAACAACAAAAATGGAATAAAACAATAAGAGCAGAAGCGAGAAACCTAGCAGATCTATGGTTTTCCCGTAAGATTGGCACTCAACGAGCGCCTTGGTGTTGATGGGACGCGCCTCGAACATCGGGTACCCGTCCTCATCGAGAATATCATCCCCCTCGTGACCCACCGGGCAGGGAATAAGCTATCAACGAACTTGCAAAGGACAACATAGGCCTCCTCGTCCTCGACACTCATGCTCCCCGCGGGTGTATGATAGTACCCGGTGCCATGATCGTAATGGCCCGAGCACCAATGAATCCGGAACTTGGAAATACGCCCGACTGCCGGACTACCCTCTGCATCCACGAGGGGTTCCCCGTCTGCGTCGACCACCACGGTTTCCGATTCGAACAAGGAGTCCAAGGCGGTTTGGGTGACCAGCTGCATCACGTACCATTTATCTTTAAAATCCCTTACCGAGTCCATATACATCCTGAACAGCCTCTTCGACTGTTTTAGGGATACCCAGTTGTGCCTGCCTCCTCGAGACTGACGCTGCAAGTGAAAGACCCTGAAGAAAACGGGAATCGTCGCCCCGATTCTCAAGAAACGGCACGTCAGCTCGAATGCCCGAAGGAAAGCGATCACGTTGGGGTGAAGCTGCGAAGGGGCCAGGTTCAGATGGCTGAACACCCCGACTTGAAAGTCGCTGAAGGGTAGCTTAAGACCGAGATCCTTGAACACGATCTCGTACATAGGGAACGCGTACTCAGTAAACTCCAAGCAGATACGCGCATCAATCGTCGGCCTCATTACTACAAAATTCTTTTGAAAACCTGGCTGACTGCCGCCATGCTCGACGACAGTATAAGCACGCCAACTACACTGACAGTACGCCGAAGCAATCCCCCGGGGCTCGGCGCCCACCCAGTCCAACGTAGGGTCATCAATGGTCTCGACTAATGTAACATTCTCTTCCGTACTTGTTTCCTCGGCATCATTTTTCCGCGAGGATTCCGGATTATCGACCATTTACCTGCAAAGCACAGGAAACCGGTAAATTCGAGAGCAAATCCGCGTGCTCGCCACAGAGGCAGGAAGAAGTACACAACAAGCCGAACACGGACACCCCAACTCCGACCACGCATCGGGGACAGCACGAGCGTAGCATGAGCGCCCCGGGCGAATCATGAATCACTCAAGCAAGTTCCTGACTTTGCCTACCCGACACTAGGATACCGCAAGGAGACTACCCTACATATTTCCTAAAAGGATGAACATCCCGACCAAACACATGAAGATCACGAGCAATATCATGAGCTATACGCCCAAAACTATGAATCTCACAGGCAATATCAATAATTATGTGCCTAAACTATGAATACCACAGGCAATCTCATAAATTATGTCCCTAAACTATGAGTATCTCGGGCACAGTCATGAATCTACCGGGCATTACTTCCAAATATGTATTTCCAGTATAAAAAATTGTATCAAAAACTACCTACAACGAAGAAAAACAGGAGGAACGGACACTTACTTGGAAGAAAAGAGGTACGAACGACGACGGTGAAGGTAATCAACGGCGGATAGTGCGGCGGTCTCACAGCGTTACGGGAAATGACGACAACAGAAAAAGAAAAAGAGGGAGGAGCGTGAAGAGGAAAAATAAATTATGGGCCAAAGGGTCCTATTTATAGGGATGACGTGGAATGTGAAACGTCGCACCGGGGAGACACAAACTTCCCCCGTCCTCGACATCTATTCCCCTAGACAATGATGACTCTATTTCGCTAGGGTGGTGTTACAATTCCCAAGGACTGCCACACGTATCCGACGAACGCAGCCCGTAAGAAATTCCTCGAGCACGCTTCGAAAAACAAAAGCCCTGGTTCGGGCGTCAGGTCTCCGCGGTAAAAGCGAGCTAAGATCAAGTCATAACTCCTGCACCAGGAGCAACGACTTGGGGGGCTCCTATTCTGGACTGGGCCCACCTTGGCTCAAAGTGCAAATAAAGGCCCAGATCCAAGCGGCTCCTCGAGGAATGCCCATAATCAGTACATCATCAAACGTGCCCGACCACAAACTACATTTGTAACGCCCGCCGTTGCCCGCGACGAGCAGCCTCCCGACCAGGGGACCGCGAGCTCGAGCCCAGCTCGAGCACTCTCCCCGTAGGGCAGATTCTGTCCACTATAACCGTTATGGAATCCTCAAAACTCCGGAAAGACCGCGTCTTTGTCCTTCCTCATTCTTCGCGGAGCACCACCCAGGAAGGGGACCACGTGCGGGTCCCCACTACACACGTAGAACTTGGCAGTTCCTTTAATGGATCAGTTCTAGTCAGCCCAATGAGGGGACCTTGGCCCAATGCTAGGGGCTATAAATATCCTCTGTTCCAAGAGGGTCAGATATTCATCTATCACACGCCTATATACTTTTTGCCTGCCCATTCCGTCTCTCATTTTAGCATCAGAGTGTCTTGCAGGTACCCCTCCATCTCACTCAAATCCAGTTCGAGCCAGCTGTGACGGTCCAAGTCTGATCCGGTAAGATCAAATAGGTAACTGCATTAAAATAGCTAAAAATGAATTTAAAAATATTTTCGAAAATGCATTTTCAAATAAATTTTTTAGACAATTTTAAGACAATTTTAAATTTTTAGAAATATGAGTCACATTATTGAAAAAAGAAATTGTCTAATTATAAAGAGGAGCAGAACTAGTTTGACTCGAGAGCCCAAAATTTTTATATTGTTTGTATTAATTAATTTTTTAATAATTTACTAAAATTTTCAGTTAATAATTAAATAATTTACTAAAATATCTTAATTAAAATTAATTAATTAATTTTAAAAAAATAAATATCCTATTAATCAAAACCAAATCATTAAAAATAATATTTTTAATTCCAGTCATGAATGTCGCATTTACAAAAATGAAGGAATCAACAAAATTCCAAACAAAATAAAATTGAGGAATAAAACATTAAATTTTAAAATAGGAGGACAAAAAAATTAAAACATCTAAATAAAAAGACTAAAAAATACATTTAAATATTAAATTTAAATACTTTTAAATTCAAAATGACCTAATAAGGAAAAACATATTAAAAAATTGAATTAGACAAAAAAAAAATGATAGCATAAAATTTGAAAAGGAAAATGGACGAAGACGTTTTATTTTTCAACAGCAGGCACAGGCAGGGGTTGTGGACGCGGGGCGGGATTTGAGAAAGTAAAATCCTGTCCTCATTCTCAATGCGTCAATATCAAATTCTAACAATTAACTCTTAAACCTTCTCAATTTCCCCTATTCAGATCCTAGGGTTTAACAAGGGGTTTTGAACTTTTGAGATTTTCTTCACTCTCTGATATCGCTTTTCACAATGTCACTTTCGTTGTTCTCCACTCCTCAGCAACCGCAACCGCAGTCTCTTTTTCAACCACTGCAGCAACAGCAACAATCGCCTTTTCAGCAGCAGACCAATTTGTTCCAGCCACAGCAACAACAACAACAACAACAATTTCAACAACAGCCACATCAACAGCAATTTCAACAACAGCAACAGCAACAACTGTTGTTTTTGTTCACTAACGATAAAACTCCTGCCAGTTACACCACCAATTGGCCCGATCTACATCCTGATTCCCAGAAGTTTCTACTTCAGATCGAGTATATGTTCTAATTTTCCACTTTATTCTTCAAATTTAAGTTTTTTATTTTTAATTTCATTATTATTATTATTATGTTATGATTTTAGTTGCTTATTAGATGTTATTTGTTACACAGGGAACGGGTATTGGAGTATAGAGATGAAAGCCAGAGACTTGATCAGTGTAATCGTCTTTATGATTCTTCCGTTTCGAATGATGGGTTTGAGGTTGATGCAAGCCATATTGTTCAGGTTCTCGCTTACACCAATTTGTTGATCATCTATGTATTCTGTTTTCGTTATAAATAAAAAACATGACTTTTATGTTGGCGAAAAATGTATGGATCGACGTTTTCTAGTTGAGGCATAATGAAAATACTTGCTTATGATTTTGTTTTCTATAGCAAAATTAATTGATAGTTTACTCTTGACTTGTGTGATTTGCTTTCTATTGATTTGTGAAGGAAGCATATCAAATTTAATTACTTTATTCGGGCAGAATGTATGATAGGACCTGTGAATTGAGAAAAGATAATCTGTTTGTATTGTGTATGTTTTAGAATTAGATTTTGGCTAACTCATTCATACAAAACCGGCTTCTAAGGTGAGGGGTGCTACTCTGTATAAGCCATTTCTTTAGGCTCTATCTTTAACCAATGTGGGACTTGGGTTTCTCCCAATAGTATGGAAATGGAGCAGAAGCTCACTTACAGTAATGGAAGAAAGAAAACCAAGAGTCAGAGACTCCTATCCAGAGAACTATGCTCCTAACTAGAGAGAGAATTCTCCTAGCCAACTCTAACAATATTTTTCAATGCCTTTCCTTACCCATCTCGCTCTAATCATATAGACAGTTCACTCATAACAGAATGCTAGGAGAGTCACATGCCACGCCACTACTGACTCATTCTCTAACTTCCCTATTCAGCTTAGTTGTTGTGTTTAGGCCCAACTCAGGGTCCTACCAACGTATGTGACCTTAATAACATGATCTTTGACCATTGAATTTTTTTAGTTTGTCATCTAAGGGCAGCCTGTGGTTATTATTAGCATTGAGAAGTGCATGCATCAAATGCCACTGGCCAGACCTACAAGCCTATTTTTGAGATATGTTTAACCATGCTGTTTTTTTATGATGTGGTTGAAACTCGTTCTATTTCTGTTTACATTTCACTTGTTGTTCAGCAGTTTTTCATCGTAACAATGCTTTGAAATGATTAAATTGCTTCCTTCTCTCTTAATATTTTGCTTAATGTGATCTATTCATGGAATAACAGATATTTTCTGATGTTTAATAGGAACTTGGTGGAATCAGCACTGCTATGGAACGGCAGAAAACTTTGCTACATGAATTGATGTCAGTTGTTAAGGATATGTTACGTAATACAGAGGTTGCTGTTCGATCGTTTATGATCCTACGTCCAAGGTTCCATCATCCTAGTGGGGGAGCATCAAGTGCCACTGCCCCATCACAGACCCCGGGAGCAACAACACCTAGTTTGAACAGCCAACCAACAGCTACGTCTATAGTGCCTGTTTTTGATTTCTACAGTGGTCTTCCGAAGAAACCATCACCCTTTTTACAGCAAACAATTCTTCGATTTGAGAAATATCTTGGTGAATGTCATCAGTGGATTCAAGAGTTAGAGCAGCTGCTTCTCCTAGAATCTGAAAAAAATGCTTCTAATAATGGATCCTCGTTATTGCAGTCTCTTCCCAAAGTCATGACAAATGTGCATGACTTTTTTGTTCACGTGGCCGCAAAGGTAAAGTAAAGAGAAACAGATATAACTTTTTAAAACGACATCACACCATACTGCTATGGGTGTATGCACTTCAATATAAATCTTATGAATTGAACACTATCTATTCGTTATTACTTTCGGAATATGACATGGAAATTTATGGCCGTGAGCTTTTGAATCTTGACACTTTAATCACTTGTATCTTTTCCTTTGTATTTATTTATTTTTAAATTTAACTTACCAAGAGATTTTGTTTTCTTCCATTTGTTCATGTCATGTTATGAGCTATTTTTTGAAACTAATCTCTCTGCAGTTCATTCATTTCTCCGTAGCTTTTAAATTTGAAATCATTATATATTCTTAATATGCAACTATGATAGACCTCTAAAGCATGGATAAGTCTCTAAGTTTACCAGAGAAGGAAGAGAGGAAGGGAAGGAATGGACATGTGTTTAGAGAAGTCTATTTGGAAGAAAAGGTGGTGAAGTGGTGTCCAACAGAATGGGCAGGTAACAGGAGGATATTGGAGGTGGGACGTGGGATGCGCTGGGAGAGTGGGGATTTAATGGATTGAGCTTGGTGAAATAGGCGTAGTCTCGGATCATTGTTTAATCATAGAGTAGCTAAACCCATAGGGCAGAGAAAACGTTCTTGCTTCTATGATATTTCCTAAATTCCTTCTTTATTTTCTGTAGTTTCTGTTCTTTGTAAGGAGCTAGTGTTCATTGTTTATCTGTAAAATAAAAATTCCTATCAAACATGATAACGCGTGGTTGACCTGTTCAAAAAATTCTATGCAGATATAAAACCATGCTCCATAATATTTACCAATTCTAATTTATGCTAATACTAACATGTTATTTAATAATTTAATAATGCCTATTCAGGTGGAGAGCATTCATCAGTACATGGAATCTATGAAATCAGCATATCTAGCTGATCAGCGCCGCCGAGGGGAGGTGAATGATCCATTTCTAGAGGCTGACCGACGAGAAACTGCAAGACAAGAAGCTGCATCAAAAAGAGTTCATCCGACATTGCATTTACCTGCAAATTCACAACCCTCAACTCAAGTTGCTGGGTTGTTTTCCAGTTCAGGAACTCAAGGAGCATTGACTGCCCAACAGACTGCTGCAACAACTTCATCTTTGTCAACAGGAAGTGGTTTGTCTCTTTTTAGCACACCGACTTCTGCTCCATCATCGTCTATGTCATCTTTGTTTGCAACACCAACAACTCCGGCTCAAGGAACCTCATGGTTTGGATCATCTAGTGCTACGCCTCAAACCTCACTTTTTGGTTCTGCCTCATCATCGCTACCTGGTGCGACATCAACTCCCTCTCTGTTCGGTAATAGTACTCCATTGTTTAGTTCAACTCCGGCTGCAAGTTCGCTCTTTTCAACTCCGTTTGCTTCAGGTACTTTCTTGGTTCATACTTTGTCTTAATTATCTTATGTTCAAGTGTTAACAAATTACGTAGTTGTTTTAGATGTAAATTGTTTTAAAATGAAGGCTAATGTGTTAGGAACCCAATATTCAAGAGAAAATAAATTATATTATTAATGGAAAACCAATAACTATTACAGAAGATAGACCCCTTGCAATCCCAGAGCAAAGCTCCTCAGAGAAGAGACAATTCTCTCTCTGCCCAAACCAATGTGGTTCCTAACTTAATAATTCTCAATGCCCTCTCCATTGCTATCCCTATTATTCCCCTCTAACCAACTAGCCACATCAGCGAATATAACTCATTCCTCTATTTGACACATTCCTCTATTTGACACATTTGGTGGGCTTAGGGCTTAGGTCCAAACCAAGTACCTAACAATATCCACCCCTTAAAAAACAGCCTTGACCTCAAGGCTGAGATATTGCATCCCTTGCTGCCAAATCTTTCCTCGACACAAAAACTTGCCTCTGTCAAATACAAAGTTGAGCAACCCATGGAACCCCTCTTTCCTTCCTTGCAGATCAGAGGTTGAAGAGATTCGCGCATGCGAATCCATGTTTGGCGGTTCCGGTGGGGGTCGGAGTTCGACGACAACCGCTTGTATTATTTGAATCTCGTTCGCCATCACATAAAGGACGGTGTCCGGTGGCTCCGGCAACAGAGGTGGCCCAAAAACAAATGCTTGCTCCTTTCTTCTTTGCATCTCATTCATTCTTCTCTCACAATGCTTTTGTTCCTCGTTTTCGGTAATCCGTTTCAATCACTATATCAACAATCTCTTTGGAGTCGGATTCTACTTTTGCATAACCTTCTGCTTCTCGTTCTACAGTGAAGTTCATCTCCTCTAACTTTGGCTCATCGTGTGTTTCTGTCACCTTCCATAGTTTCGGCTTAGATTCTTGATTTTGCACCATTTGTGCTCCAAATTCTCTAGTCATAGTCATAGAAGGTGAATTCCAGTCAGCATCTGGATTCTCTTCGCACCAATAATAAAACCATAGCATCGCTCCTTCATCTTCCATGCTCATGAATGCCCACTGCAACTCATCTTCGGAATGAATTTTGTTCTTCTCAAAGAACTTTTCAGCCACAGAGATCCAACCAACAGGATCTGTCCCCATAAAATCTGGTAATTCCCTCTTCATAGTCCAAACGTCCTCCATCACTGGCTCTCCGTAGTTATCCGGCAGTTTTCGTCAGTTTCCAGCAGTTATACGGAAGTTTCCGGCAGTTTTGGGCAGTTTTATGGCAGTGTTCCAGCAGTTTTGGGCAGTTATACGGCAGTTTCCAGCAGTTATCCGACAGTTTCCGGTAGTTTCTGACAGTTTCCGGCAATTATCTAGTAATTTCTGATAATTTCCAGCAGTAACTATTACAGAAGATAGACCTCTGCAATCCCAGAGCAAAGCTCCTCAGAGAAGAGACAATTCTCTCTCTGCCCAAACCAATGTGGTTCCTAACTTAATAATTCTCAATGCTCTCTCCATTGCTATCCCTATCCTTTATATAACTATTATTCCCCTCTAACCAACTAGCCACATCAGCAAATATAACTCATTCCTCTATTTGACACATTTGGTGGGCTTAGGCCCAAACCAAGTACCTAACATAATGCAGCACAGCAGACAACATAGGATTTTTTTTTGACGAAGAGAGAACTTAAAAGATCAAAATAAGGTTTTCTTGGGATCCCTGAAGGAAGGAGTTAAGGGAACTTAGGGCTCCTAAATAATATTTGAGGACAAGAGTGGTTCAAGTGAAAAGATTAAGGGTTAATGATCAGTGCTTCTTGCTAAGCAAATGGAGTCTCGTCACATTTAAGGGAAAATTAGTATTGTATAAGAAATTAGGTTATGCGTCACATTAAGAAAAAGACATATTATATTGAAGTAATCTCTTCATTAGTTATATATTTTGTGAAGTTGGTTATATGACATAAATAGATAATGTTAAACTTAGGGGTCAATTGCACAATTAGTCCACAACTTAAGGCCCAAGCTAAATAACCAGCTTCTTGTAGTAGCTTTAGAATCACACATACTGATGCAGCTAGATAGTGTTTTAGGATCTTTTAGATGATCACTAAAATATCTCTAGAACTAAAAATACAATTGCTGACCCATATTTGTATATTACGAGGGATTTACTTGCATTCCATCCTAATACTAAATAAAAAAAAAATCATTAGAATTTTTTGTAGTTTTATATGGGCCCAATACTGTACAGGTCCTGTTTTAGTTTCATTTTTCAAATTTTCTTTTATGTATGCTGATGGTTAAAATGATTAATAAATGGAAGTTCACTGTTTTTGTGAAGCAATTCTTGTTTGCAACCAGGTCATTGAAATCACTGTTTATAATAACCAAACCAGTCAGGGTACTGGTAAAGAGAGAGGTTTTAGGTTGAGGCTCAGCTGGAGTTGAACCAGAGTTGAACATAAATTTCAAATATACATCTATATTGTATTAAACTGGTTTATTAATTTATAATAATGTCAAAAAACTCAACATACATATGACGGTTTTATAAATAAATTGGTTAAATATATTTTTGGTCTTTATAAAATGGAGACCTTCTAACTTTAGTCCCTATTTAAATTTTAATAAATATTTGGTGCTCCGTGTTTCTACCGGTTGCAAGAATAGTCCGTGCTGGCAAGCTTCTCATCATCTATCCGTCACATTGAAATAAGAGAAAGAGGTGAAGCATCTTGGTTTTGACTGAAGCCAAACCCTTGTATTGTATGACAAGCTCTTAATTGTCTTACATTGGGCATATTAATAGGAGTGAGATTGAATTTGGGTTATATAGATAGGATTAAGCAGGATTACAAAAACCAATCACCTTTCAAAGAGTGATAGTCAAGAAATACACCAAACAATACATATCAATACCAATCACAACCCGATCTTTGTGGCCACACACAACCTCCAGCGAAATTTATACAGAAGATATCACACACATTGCAGGAAACCAGATAAGTGACAGTTTAAACTGTTTCATTCATAATATAATAATGATTGGTTTAAACATGTGAGGTTTACATGGTTCAACTGGTTTTCTTTTCTGGCTCAAATACTGGTTTTCAAACAGTTGTTTAGGGCCATTTGAATTTGATCTAGCATAGCAGTAGGGCAGATTCCCTTTCCCATTCCGACCAGTTGCTCCGGTTCCTGCTGAAAACCTGTTAGAGTTATAGAATAATGCCCAATTAGAGTAAATCATTGTTTGAGGGTTGTTTTAGAAGTTGGTTAGTTGAAGTTGCTATAGGGCTATTTGTATAAATAGGAGAATACAATGTTAGAGTTGATCGTTATTGAATATTGTTAACATTGTGAATAGAGTAGTGACTTTATTGTGCGGGGGACACCCTTGGAGGAGAGATTTCTCTCCCATTCTTTCATATTTCTCAATAAAGTTTATCTTTGGAATCCAATTCTTGGGTTCCTAACAAAACGTGATTAAAATAATTAAATGTATTATTGTTGAACTTGATAGCAAGAGATAACAAAGAAACTGAAACCTGATGCCTCCCTCCCTCTCATTTTATCATGACAAGAAAAAAAGAGGGATTTAATTCATCTTTTTTAATATTATCTTCAAACCACGTTGACCATTTTTTCTTACTCAGGTGCTGCAGCAGGATCAGGAGCAAGCTTTGGGGGATCTGTAAGTAAACTTTAACCTCTCAGGCTTATTAGTAGATTCTGTTATAATTAATCATTGTGATCTGTAGTTTTAGTGATTTTTTATGATGTGTTTGGCTGCATCCTTTAAGCTTTCTTTTCTACGATGTTATTTGCAGAAAAATCCACGTCCAAAATCCAGAACTGCTCGGCGCTAATAGAAGCAATCTGAAATCATGAAAGTTCATGAGACTCTTTTCTGCTACCAAACAAATATGAATGTACCACTTGAAAGTATCGGTCTCTTAAAATTAATTTTGTTATTAATCCGATGTCTTCAATTAGGCTTTTATAGCGTGTTACTGTTGAACCCATTTTTTTTTAATATTTGTCTAGGTTAGGTGATTTTGAATGCTAAAATTTTCCAAATTGTAGCTATAGCTTCTTGCTGGTTCTAGTTTGAACTCGATCCATCATTCATTGTTGTAAAAGATACCAGATTCTAGGCATCAGCTGTAATGTATGGCTCCGTTTTACTTATAGATTTCAATTTGGATAGTTGGTCTTTGATTTTTATTTTGGAATGGGTTAGTGTTGATTTAAATTTCACTCAACCCTCATGTTTCCTTGAACTGACTAAAAAGACATGAGTTTAGCCCTATTTCTTGGGGACCCCCATCAAATGTCCACTGATGGAAGATACTGTATCAACCCTGGAAAACCAGCCAATCTGATATATCAACGCAATTTCAAATGTCCCTACAAATTCTGTCTAACGTTGCTAACTTCTCCCTCTCAGGCCATTTGTCTTGTTCTGGGAAAACTCTTCTTAAGCCCCCGAATCTTCTATAAGGAATGTAATGAGACTGGTTGACTACCCAGCTAAAGTTGAAGATGCAATTAAACTTGTAGTTCTTGCCGTCCATGATAGATAGAGTCCATATGTACTACTTTTATCACTCTTAATTAGGCATGACAACAAAACCAAAACTATGAGATATCCAACTCCGAACTTGTCCTAAATTTGATGGAGAAAACTCACTTTGACCGGGTTTGGATTTTTCTTAGGGCTGAAAATGAATTGAATTGATCTGAACTCGTCTTAGCTTGATTCGTTAAGAATTGGTTCAGTTCGAAATTCAATCCGAATTCGATACAATTCTTTTTGGAGATTTTTTAGTACACCCTTATATGAGTGAGAAAATATTTGAAAGACCCAAAATACCTTTTAATATAACGAATTCCTATATTTCATTTTCAGATATGCATATCTGAAATAATCCAATATTCTATTTTGAGATATGTATATCTGAAATAATTCAATATCTCAACTTTAATTTTATTTTAAATTTAATTTGTAATCATTCAAATTTTGAATGATATTTATTTTAAATACATAAAATTTTGTTGTTATTTATTTCAGATTTGTTTTTACTATGTTTAGAAAGAAATAATTATAGTTTTAACTTGAGTCAAGACTTCAATCAAAATATTAAAAAAAATTATATATCTTAATTTCTTTCAATTTAAAAGATACATCTTTCATTTTGTTTTATTTTAAATAAATTGCTATTTTAATTTGAACTAATTTTTAAAAAATATAATAAAGTTGCTTAGAAACTTTAAAGTCTAAATAATTTATTCTAAATAGAAATTACTATTGTAATTTATAATTTGTTTCTAGTATGTTATTTTGATAAATGATTATTTTAAGAAGTTAATAATAATTAGAGATTTTAATTTTAATTTCAAATGGTATGTTTAATTTGGATATGCATATACGAAAACCCTCTGAAAATAAAATATTGAGTTATTTTGGATATGCATATCCAAAAACCACATGAAAATGAAATATAAGGGTTCGTTCGGATATGCATATCCAAAAACCTCTTGAAATATTGAGTTCGTTCGGATATGCATATCCGAATTAACGGGGTATTACGGAAATTTCGCCAGGGACCCCTAAGAAGACATAAGGGTGTACAAAGATATTCTCTTCTTTTTTTAAACTCAAACTCGATTCATTTTAAGTTCACAAACAAATATGATTCAACTTTATTAGGTTCAACTCGTTTTTTTTTTCACAAACTTAAAAATCGTTTTCTTAAAGATAAATTTAAAGTATACACATTAATATTTTTAAAATAATATAAACTAGAGGACGTTTGTAGTGATTATCAAACCCTAATTTGTCTGCTTGCATCTTTAACCGCTTGTCATACTTTAATCCTCATAGATTGCAAAAGTTGTTATACAAGTTGTCTTCAAGTTTTCATCATCAAAAGCACACTATTGAGACCAAGCTATGATAGTTAGCTTTGATCACTTCTTTAAGTAACATGCAAAACATGGTTCTACATACTCAAGCACATAGATCACAAAAAACATAAGAATTTAAAATTCAAAATACTTTATTAATTAAAAAAGTAAGGAATTCAAATACTAAAAACGGGAAAAACAACAAGCAATAAGCAAGCATATGGGGGAATGAGATCTTTGAATGGAAAAAATTTAGGGATCTCGTAATCGAAATCTTACATATTTAAAGGTCTTGCTTAATAAGGTGATCGCTGCTGAGCTTGGCGCCTTTGAGTGGCTCTTCTAGCTCTGGGAGGTTTTTGAGATGACACTCCTTCGATCTCAATTCTAATTAGCCCCAGCGAAGCATTTCCCATCCCTTTAGAGTTATACTTGGATTCCTCATCCTCAAGATTGAAGTTAACATGCTCCAAAACTTTCGATACCAAGTGACTGTATGGCACCATATCTTTTCTTTTGTTTACTATCATGTGGTGGATCACTGCACTAGCCCAATTAGTCTTAACTTTGTTGGCCAATGACCAGGCGATGACCACATCAACTTTTCACAACTGTCCCAAATTATATTTTCTAGGGACGAGGACGTGGTTTACCATATAATGAATTAGCCTAATATATGGGCGCACACTACGCACAAGAAAAGGTGAGGGAATGCAAGATTATGGATCTTGCAAGAAGGAGAAGGAAGTTGGAGTGGAGGAGTTGGCAGAAGTTCTGACTCTTTTTGGTGTCATGATGATATATGAGGACTAAGAGCGAAACTTACACAATATTTGTGAAATAGTAAATAGAGAGAAAATACGAAGAATAAGAGATTGCAAGATGGAATGAATAAAAATGAGGAAAGGATTACCTTTTATAGCCTTAAGACAATCAATGTTCAACTTTATAATAAAGAATGTTATAATTTTTTATTCATGTCTAGGCATTTATTAACCAACTTATACCCAACATTAACCAACGTTTTACACACCATTAAACAATTTTGATATAAATTTATATTCTACATCTAAATAACATTTTTGTGCAGTTTTAGTGTCATGTTTTTTTTCACAACTGAAACATAATAGACAATTCAAACATTTTGATAGATTGTGGTAGTATTCAAAGGGAAGATCTAGAAGTTGATCACAATGATGGTGATGATGATGATTCATGTTGGATTCATGCAATGAAGATGCATTTTTCTTGTCTAGAGGAAGTTAAAACATATTATCAAGAGTATGCTTTAAAAAAGAAGTTTGGATGGTGGATTGAATCATCGAAAAAGGGAGATGATGGGGGGCTCAACTACCTAATACTTGAAGGTTGAGAAAACCAAAAGAAATAGGGTATATGAATTAGGTTTTCAAAAACTTTTTCTTTTAGAAGTGCTTTATACAAACAATCAGAATTAGAAACAATGCTTTAGAAGAGAAATAATGACACTTTCGATTTATACAGGTTCACCTTAGAAAAGGTTAATCCTGTCCACCCTTCAAGGTGATTTCGCCTTAGAAAAGGATTTAATCCACTAATATTGAAATATTACATATGCACGGGCGACCCTATGGTGACTAACAATAACAATGATAACCTGTTAGTGATCCCTTAAGAATTCTGACCTACCTAGTCCCCTAAGAGATATATCGATCATTGACTCCTTAAGGATTCTGACCTACCCGGTCACTTGAAGGAGATTTCTCTATGCCTTAGAAAAGGACTTAATTAACTTATAGTTGAATGATGTGTTTATAGATTTCTTCTTACAAGCGGATTACACAAATGTTCAAGTACAAATTATATAACACAAATATGAGCAACAACTCCTGTGTTCAAACAAATTACAATAGTAACACAATAATAAGCAACAACTCTTGTGTTCTAGCAAATAGTAATATCAACATAATAATGAGCAACAACTCTTGTGTTTTGATCTTTTGTTCTTCTTGCTTTGATTTGGGTAACATTATTGTTCTTGTGTTCCAATCTCTTGTTTTGAAAATGAAACAATTGATCCTTTATATAGGCGTTGAGGAGGTAGATCGTTGTAGTAGTACATCTCACTTTCATCTTGTCAGCTACCAACGGTAAGAAACAATCGTGGGGGAGAAATAATATACAGTACATCCATTTGAGTGGAATGTGTAATTGTACTATTGTACTAACCATTCTTGAACATATTTATGATGATATTGTCTTCTGATGAATATTAATTATGATGAAGTAGATTGGCTTGAGAATATATCATATTTGATCTTGTCTTCTGATAGACTATATGATGTAGAATAATAATGAGTCCAGAAGATCTAAATTTCCTTGATCTGTCTTCTGATGGAATGTTTTTGATGTGAAGTAATATGCGCATATGCCACGAAGTATCTGAGTATTCAGAATCTTGACTTTGTCTTCAGAATTAGAAGCAACAACTTTTCTGATGAACAAATCTTGACTTCTAATTCGGAAGTAGAAGCTTTACTTTGATGTGTTCAGAATCTTGACTTTGTCTTCATATTTAGAAGCAATAACTTTTCTAACGAATAAATCTTGACTTCTGATCTTTGGCGCAAAACTTATTTCTGGTGCTATCTTGTTTTTTGATCTTGGAGCAACAACTCTAATATAAATTCTCTCTTCTAGAATACTAGTGACTTCTAAAGCAGCAACTTATTGAGAAGTACACAAGAGATCATCTTTCTGGTGAACATTCAACATTCTTTAGAATTATTGATGTTACTTTAGAAGCGGATGCAATAGTCCTTTTGATGCGTGCTTGGTGTATTTCTGATGATTTTTCAGACAACAATCAAGAATCAAATTAGAACTACTAATCTTCACACTCAATAAACTATTAGAAACAAAATTGTTTACATATAAAATATATGTATTGTTGTCATCAAAATCCATATATTAATTGTAGAATCCAAATCTTGTTCTAACAATCTCCCCCTTTTTTATGATGACAAAACCAGGTATTTTGATGTAATAATTTTACAAGGTAATATCATAATCGAATCAGAGTTAAGAAGAAAACTTCCTCTGATTGGTGTAAGATCCCTCTGAGTCTAAGACTTATAGTATTAAGAAGGAAGGGATATCTGAGCATTGTTTATAAAACTCCCACTGAGTTAAACAATCTCCCCCTGAATCTAAAACTTAAGACCTTATCAAAAAGTAGGGTTTTCTGAGCTTGGTTATCTTTTCTAGAATTCTGAGTGAAGCATGTGGAAGCGATTTATCAGAGTTTTCTTTATAAGAACTTCTTTCTTCATTATAATATTCTAATCTTGTACATGAAAACACATTCTAAAAAATCTTGCATATATAATTCGTTAGAAATGTAAACAATGGGATTTAGAGAATTAGGTATGCATCAAAATCATCATTATGCTTTCTCCTCGTTTTTGTCATTATAAAAAAGGTTTAACTTCATTGATTAAGAAAATAGAGAGTACATGAGAAAAATAAAATAAGACAGGGACAACAAAACATGGTTTCCTAGAAGTGCATATGGGTTAGAAGAAGAGGGAAGTTTCTGAAGAATCTGCTTGAGCATATCCAAAACGCTTAAGTTGAAAGCTTCATGTTTATCAAATTTTTTATTTACTCACACTTGTTACTTTTTTAGTTCTTCAAGATTTTGTAGAACAATGGAAGTTTCTGGAGTCTTAGAAATATCTGCACTAGCTTCTTCAGTAGTTGCGTTTCTGACATCTTCTTCTTTAGCCTGTTTCAGAGCCATTTCCTCTTCAGCCTTTTTCTGAGCAAACTCTTCTTCTTTCTTTTTCTTAGCTTCTTATTCTTCTTATTCTTCTTCTTCTTCTTCTTCTTCTTCTTCTTCTCTTTTCTTAGCAGCTTCCTCTTTTGCCTTTCTCTTAGCTTCTAAATCCAGATATCTCTCTTCTGCTTCTTTGACAAATTTTTCTTGTAACTTTCCAGTAAGTTTTCTGATTGTGAGAAACTCATTAGCCACCCATTATTTAAACTCATCCTAGATGGAGTTCAAGTGAGAAGAATCAGTGCATGAATTAGATTACTTTCTAAGCTCATTGACTCTCCTTATTGCATCTTCCTTGAAGATAGCAATTACTTCTTCCAAGTTTAGATTCAGAGGAGGAAGATCAGAGGATTGGGAATTTTTTTTCCTTTTCAAAGCTAGTTTCATCAAAAACTATGTCGTTAGAGTTATCTGAGCCCTGGGTTTCATCAGGATATTTTTTGTTATTTGGATCAGAAGGAGTTGGTGATGGTGGAATGTTTGAGGTGAAAGTGGTTTTAGAGGCGACTTGATCAGAAGTAAGAAAAGTTTCTGATATTTGAGCATCATAAATTGGTAATGATGTAATGATTTGTTGTGGAATTTTTGTGGTGTTTGTGATCTTTGATGGTGAGATGGTAAGTGAGAAATCTGGAAAGGAGGTGGTAATGGTGATTTCTGGATTGATTTTTGTTTGTTGTAGTGGTGGAGTGATCAATTTGAATTTTTCAGTGGAAGCCAAAATAGGCAAGGATGGAAGTGGAATGGATGAGGTAGTAACTGTGGTAGATGTTTGTGGAAGTGACATAGGCATAGATGAAGTAACATAAAAAGTTCATGACCAGATACAACAATTTTAGAAGTCTTACTAGCTTGAGATGCAGAGATATTGATGTGAGAAAAATCTCCTTTCTCTAGAGTTTTCTGCTTCTTCTTCGTCTTCTTCTTCTTCTTCTTCTTATGGGTTGAGTCAGACTTCCTCTTGAGAGTATATGATTTCTTATAGTTGATTTTAATTTGAGAGTTATCAGTACACTCTTTTTCAATTCCCTTGATATAAGGTTCTAGAGTTGTGTGCGAGTCAAACTCTGTAAATAAAGGATATCTGGCAACTGGTATCATAAGAGTCTTGATATTCTGTAGATTCTAAGGAGTGATTGGTTTAATAACTTCCCATGACTTTTCAACAATATTTTTAAGGTTTTAATATTATTACCATTGAAAGGTTTTCCTCTATCTGCCTCAATACCTTCCATATGATTATGATTAGTGAGATGTTCTATGAGGTCATTTTCAATTAGAATATATGAAATTAGTCTCCCTATATGAATGTAACTCTTCTTGGACTTCCCAGATTTGATTTCTCTAGATGATATGACATAATCTCATAGGTAGTTAAAGAGAAGAGATAGAAGACGGACCTTGATTCCTTTCATCAATAATACAATATGATCGATGTTGACATAATCGGCTGAGCTAATTTCTTTTCTATGATGAATATAACTCAAAATAATCTTAAACCACACTTTGAAATTTTTGTGTAGATCTATGTATTTGAAGGATGGCTTTCCTTCAGAAGTTCCTTGCTTACCTTCTGTAGAAATTGCAGGGGTTACTACACGAGCACAAAAGGGGATTTTGAATCCGTTTGATAAATCCTTTTTCCTCTTTCTTTTTCCATTCCGAGTAGGGTTGCTATGGATCTTTCTTTAATGACAACCTTTAAACCCATAACATGGGATATGATATACATTTCTTTAGCTTCACCATGTATCCAAAATTCTCTTACGAGTTTAGTGTAGATGGGACCATGGAGTTGTTTGAAGTAGATTTTCCATCCTTGATCGTTGAGTTCTTTGGTAATATCCAACCAATTTACCTTTAGATTTTAAAAATCTGCAAGAGGTTCTTAGAGAACATCCAGTTCATCAGGATAAGTAGAGAGATGAATAGCATCAAGGCGATGAAGGATATGGAGTTCTTGAGTTTGTCGCTTGGATGAAGATCCTGGTTTAAGAGACTCTATAACCATTTGTTCTGAAGGATTCTCTTATTGTTGATCAACCATAGTTGATGAGGAGTGTGACGATGAAGTCAGATGTGAAAAGGTTTTAGGTTAAATAATGAAAGGTGTAGAAGTGAGGCAACATACTGTGTTAGTGTGAGAAGCGTGAGTATTTATAGAAAACTTTAAATGATTAAGAACTGTTGGAACTTTACAAAACGATGGAGTAATGATGATTTCAAAACCTAATCTCTAGACGTCACATCACTCAAGATATCATCCAAACGACGTGTTCTGACATATGTCATGATGACTCACAGCCACACGTTTGAGGAGACACATGTTGATATTCTCAGAGTCAAGAACACCAAAGGGTTTTTGACTTGAGGTGTTTCTAATTAAGACATCTTCTAACTAGTAGAAGTATCTGTAGGGATAAAAAATGTAGCAGTGTAAATCGGAGATCGAGCTATTACTTAACTAGACTCGCAAAAGCAAGAGTCACCATTGCGCTTTATTATTTCCAAGGGAAAAGGGAAAAGAGTGAAATAAAACCCTTAAATATGCAATGTAAAGTAATACTTAAAAGTAATGAAAATACAATGCATTTTTTGAAAGAGATCTAGAGTTCGGGGGTTGGTTATACAATGGGAAGGTACTAGCACCCAATACGTCTGTGGTACTCCGCAGGAACCTTTTGAAATATCTGTTTTTTGGTTAAAATTGTTTGTTTGGTTAAAATTGTTTGTTTGGTCAAAATGTTTTGTTTGGTCAAAATGAGTGTGAATAAGATTTTGAAGATACGACGACCTAGTGTCGGTGTTTTGACTTAAAAGGTGTGAGTTTTAAAATTGAGTTTTTTTAGGAAAATTAACTTAAGATTAACAAAATATTAAAGCAAAAATGAATGAAGGTATTCGCACAATCGTATATGATATATTTGATGACATGAAGTCAACAAAGTGAAAACATCTCCCTTGGAATTGAGATGAACGGAAGATTTAAAAGATCGAGAATAAAGTTAATTAGAGCGACAATTGAATAATAACAAAAATTCAATAAGAGATTAATCTATAAGCGTGTATTTTTAAACAATTAAATATATAACAAAAATTGAATAAAGAATAAATTATAATAGCATGTATTTTTCAACAATTAAATAAATAACAAAAATTAAATAAAGACTAAATTATAATAGCATGTATTTTAATAATTAAATAAATATCAAAAATTAAATAAAAGACTAATTTAATAGCATGTTTTTATATTTTATAATGGCATGAAATAATTATATGTATAAAATAAACTAAAAGTAATATTTGTTATCATATATTTAATAGAATATGGGGAGATAATACTAAAAGAACTAAAAAAACAGGATAAAATGCCCCAGCAGGGGTTAAACTTGTTAGAACATAGTCTGTTTCTACAACCCTTTATTAGAGTTTTTATGATAACAAACACAAAGAACAAACATGCACTCTAAAAATTGTGTTACTGTATATGCACAAGTTCTGACCAAAGCAGCATCAGAAGTTAAACTACAGAAGCTTTCACGCTGAGGTAATCAGAATCCGCGCTGAAGAATGATGATCAAAACTTGCGCTGAAGTGAAGCACACTCTGATTCTGAACAAAAGGTTCAAATACAATCAGATTCTCACACTCTAAGTCATCAATGTTCTGAAGCAAATACAACATACAAGATTGAAAGACTCTAAAGCGTTACTATTCAATAAAGACAACATCAATTGTAACGACTTCATTCAGACAGGATGTTCTCAATATGGAAACTGCTTTAATGTCCTCTATCACGCTTAAAGTTGGACAAAATTCCATTGCCTATATAAACAAGCTAAGAGATCAAATCGTTTACGATTTTCAAATGCTACTGCAATACAATTCAAAAGGCTGCAAGCTTACATACTTATTCCAACGCTCTAATTTGTGTAAATTATCACAGTTGTGGTAACTGTTTTTGTAACGAAAAACTACTACATATAGAATTCTTGTATCTTTAATTAAGACAGATTTCCTTGAGATTAACCGGATTGTGGTTGTACTCAAGAGGACTTTGACAGTTGTCAAAGTAGTGATTGTAATCTGTTTGTGATTAGTGGATTAAGACCTCATTGGAGAGAGGAAAAATCACCTTGACGGGTGGACTGGAGTAGTTTGAGATTAAACGAACCAGGATAAAAATACTGTGTCATTGCGCATTTGATTTCAAGTTTTCAATTCAACCCCCCCTTCTTGTGTTTTTCACTTCTTCAATTGGCATCAGAGCGCCTGGTTCTGAGTTCATACACTTAACCGTGTCAGTACAAGATCGAAGCTTCAGAAAAACACTATGGTGGGACCAAGCCAAAACATCAGCAATGACTATCATGAAGGCAAAGACAGAATCAGTGGCAAACCTCCAGTCTTTGATGGAGAAAATTTTGACTACTGGAAAGACAGAATTGAGAGCTTCTTTCTGGCCCATGATGCTGATCTATGGGACATGGTAACTGATGGACACACACATCTAGTGGATGGACGTGGTCAGAAGATAGACAGAAAAATGATGTCTGACCAGCAAAAAAGTGAATTCAGAAACCATCATAAAGCCAGAACAATACTCCTCAGTGCTATCTCATACTCAGAATATGAGAAAATCTCAAACAGAGAGACAACCAAAAATATGTTTGGCTCTCTGAGAATGACGTATGAAGGTAACATGCAAGTCAAAGAAACCAAGGCCCTTGCGCTCATTCATAAGTATGAAGCATTCAAGATGGAAGAAAGTGAATCTATAGAAGCAATGTTCTCAAGATTCCAGATCCTTGTTGTTGGGCTGAAGGTTCTTGACAAAGGATATTCTACTGCTGATCATGTAAAGAAGATCATCAGAAGTCTACCCAAGCAATGGAGGCCAATGGTCACAACACTTAAGCTAGCCAAAGATCTCAACAAGATATCTCTGGAGGAACTTGTCAGCTCCCTCAGAAGTCACGAGATAGAGCTAGAAGAAGATGAGCCTCAAAAGCAAGGTAAGCCACTAGCATTAAAATCTAACAGAAAATCTGACTCTAAGGTTTTACAGGCTATGGAAGAAACCTCTGATGGATCCTCATCAGAAGAAGATGAATTGTCTCTCCTCTCCAGAAGGGTGAATCAACTGTGGAAGCAGAGACAAAGAAAATTCAGAAATCCTAGAAGATCAGATAATTAAAATAAATCCTCCTCCAGATACAAAAATTCTGAGTCTTCCTCTGGACATAGAAGATCTGAAGGCTCTTCAGGACACAAAAAGTCAAATAATAAGGACATCATCTTCTATGAGTGCAATGAGCAAGGGCATTACAAAAGTGACTATCCAAAGCTTCAGAAGGAGAAGCCCAAAAAGAAGTTCTTCAAGGAGAAGAAGAAAAGCCTCATGGCAACATAGGACGATTCAGACACTTCTGATGCTGACTCAGAGTCAAATGATGAAAGAGAAAACATAGCTCTCATGGCAAACGTGTCAGAAGATAGTGAAGCTTCTGGTTCAGACTCAGAATCAGACACTGAAGAGGTATTCCCTGACTTCACTATTAATTTTAATAAGGCTGAACTTGCAGAAAGTCTAAATGAAATTCTGGAAAGGTATCAGCAAATCAGAGTCAAATTCAAGAACCTGAAAAAGGAATTTGTCTTTGACTCTGAAAAGAATGAGAGTCTCAGATTAGAAAATCCTGAGTTAAAAGAAAAAGTTTCAAAATTAGAAAACGATTTGCAAAACTCTCAGAAGGAAATAATCTCAGAGACTCCCAGTAATGCTGATGAGATCATCAAAGAGTATGATCAGAGCTTTCAGAAGTTTCTGGCTAAAAACATAGATAGAAGCAAGATGGCTTCAATGATCTATGGAGTTAGCAGAAATGGAAGAAAAGGGATAGGATATCAAGGTAAGGTACCTACACCTAAGAAAGCCATGGACTTAGTCATAAAACGCACACCACTTAAATCACACTTCATATATGGGAACACACACGACCTAAAATACACTAGTAATGATTACTCTGTCCAACCAAAATTCAACCAGAATTTTGGTAAAACTAACAAACCAGGACCCAAGAAGATATGGGTACCTAAGGATAAAATTATATATGTAGCATATATCTTTAACAGCAAGGCTAAAACACCAGTCATGGTACCTGGACTCTGGATGCTCTCGACACATGACGGGAAGAAAGCATATGTTCCAAAGCCTGGAACTTAAACCTGGAGGCTACGTGGGCTTTGGAGGCAACCAAAGAGGAAAGATTTTTGGCTCTGGAACAGTAGGTAATGGAAATCTTCTCTCTATAAATAATGTGCTATTAGTTGATGGATTAATGCATAACCTGTTATCCATAAGTCAATTAAGTGATAACGATTATGATATAATCTTTAATCAAAATTAATGCAAAGCTATTAGTCAGAAAGATGGAACTATCCTTTTTAATGGAAAGAGGAAAAACAACATTTATAAGATAAAACTTTCTGAACTAAAGAGTCAGAATGTGAAATGTCTTCTCTCTGTTAACAACGAGCAATGGGTCTGGCACAAAAGATTGGGGCATGTTAGTATGAGAAGAATATCTCAGATTAACAAACTCAATCTGGTCAGAGGACTTCCTAACTTGAAGTTCAGCTTAGATGCTCTGTGTGAAGCATGTCAGAAAGGCAAATTTTTAAAACCTGCTTTTAAATCTAAAAATGTTGTTTCCACCTCTAAGCCATTAGAACTTCTGCACATAGACTTATTTGGACCAGTAAAAAATGCGTTTGTCAGTGGAAAGAAGTATGGGTTAGTGATCGTAGATGACTATAGCAGATGGACATGGGTAAAGTTCTTAAGACACAAGGACGAGTCACACTCTGTGTTCGTTTCATTCTGTAACCAAGTTCATAATGAAAAGGATCTTAGAATTGTCAAAGTCAGAAGTGATCATGGTGGAGAATTTGAAAATAAATATTTTGAATCATTTTTTAATGAAAAAGGCATCTTGCATGACTTCTCTTGTCCTAGAACTCCCCAACAAAATGGATTTGTAGAACGAAAGAACAGAACATTGCAAGAAATGGCCAGAACCATGGTCAATGGGACTAACATTGCTAAGATCTTCTGGGCAGAAGCAATTAACACATCGTGTTACATTCAGAATAGAATCTCTATAAGACCTATTCTGGAAAAGACTCCATATGAACTGTGGAAGAACAGAAAGCCCAACACTTCTTATTTCCATCCGTTTGGATGCACTTGTTTCATTCTGAATACTAAAAATTATCTGAACAAGTTTGACTCTAAAGCACAAAAGTGTATTATGTTAGGATACTCTGAACGCTCAAGAAGGTACATAGTATACAATACAGAAACACAGATTGTTGAAGAGTCAATCAGTGTTAGATTTGATGATAAGCTTGACCCTCAAAAGTCAAAGCAAAATGAATTCTTTGCAGATATAGAAGTTGAATTCATAGGTACTGAAGATAAATCATCAGAAGTTCTCAACAGAGACGCTCCAACAACGTCAGAAAGAAATGTAACAAGTAATCTATCACCTTCTGTTGATCAACTCCAAAAAAGGTTTTCCAGAAGCAGCATAGCTCACCCAGAAGATAAAATCTTGGGAAAGAAGGATGATCCAATCAGAAAAAGATTAACATTCAGAAACTCTGAAGAATCCCTCATGGGACTGGTCTCTCTAATTGAACCAACAACAATTGATGAAGCTCTTCTGGACAATGACTGGATTCTGGCAATGCAGGAGGAATTAAATCAGTTCACCAGAGATTCTGACTGATGAGTCCCCAAACACATCTAAAGATTTGATTCCCAAGTCTATGGCAGCTTTGAGACCAAAGATACATGCTTTGTACTCTGCCATGTTGTTTGTACAGTTGAAGCAAAGCCTGGCAGTAAAGGGAGTATGACACCCTTTTGGAGATATGAGTTCAGCGCCGATACCATTACCAAGTGCGTTGGATGCCCCATCAAAGAACATGGTCCATCGGGATCCTTGTTCAGGTCCGTCATATGGCTTGATTCCTTCACAGTTGTCTAATGTCATGATGTCTTCATCCGAGAATTCAAACTTCATGGACTGATAATCTTCTACAGCTTGATGAGCAAGATGATCAGCTAGCACATTACCCTTTATAGCTTTCTGGGTAGTATACTGTATGTCATATTCTGTTAGGATCATCTTCCATCTAGCTATCCTCCCAGACAGAGCAGGCTTTTTGAAGATGTACTTTATCGGATCCATCTTAGATATCAACAGAGTAGTATGAGTCAGCATATACTGTCTTAGCCAGTGAGCAGCCCATGCCAGAGCGCAACAAGTTTTCTCAAGTAGTGAATATCTGGTTTCACAGTCGGTAAACTTTTTGCTCAGGTAGTAAATAACGTGCTCTTTTCAGCCAAACTCATCATGCTGCCCCAATACACACCCCATTGAGTTCTCTAAAACGACCAAATACATGATCAGTGGTCTTCCCTCGCCTGGTGGCATCAAAACATGAGGCTCTTGTAAGTACTCTTTGATCTTGTCAAAAGCATAATGGCATTCATCATTCCATCTGACTACTTGATCTTTCTTCAATAGTTTGAAGATTGGCTCACAAGTAGCTGTTAGGTGAGAAATGAATCTGGAAATATAGTTTAGGCGCCCCAAGAATCCTCTGACTTCCTTCTCAGTACAAGGAGCATGCATTTCTTGTATCTCTTTGACTTTGGCAGGATCGAATTCAGTACCTTTGTTACTGACGAAAAAACCTAAAAGTTTACCGGATCGTACTCCAAATGTGCACTTATTTGGGTTCAACCTTAGTTTATACTTCTTCAACCTCTCAAACAACTTTTGCAAGTGATGAAAGTGCTCTTCTTCCATTTGTGATCGGGCTATCATATCGTCTATGTAGACATCTATTTCATGATGTATCATGTCATGAAATAAAGCTACCATGGCGCGCTGATAGGTTGCCCCAGAATTCTTCAGTTTGAATGGCATCACTTTGTAGCAGAATGTGCCCCACTGTGTGACAAATGTTGTTTTCTCCATGTCCTTAGGTGCCATTTTGATTTGGTTGTAACCTGAGAATCCGTCCATGAAGGAAAACACTTTGTACTGGGCCGTATTGTCAACCAGAATATCGATGTGGGGAAGTGAAAAATCGTCTTTAGGGCTGGCCCTATTCAAATATCTATAGTCCATGCACATTCGTACTTTGCCGTCCTTTTTTGGCACGGGAACAATGTTGGAAACCCATTGGGGATAGGAAGTGACAGCCAAGAATCCGGCATTGAATTGTTTCATGACTTCCGCTTTGATCTTCTTTGACATGTCAGGCCTCATGCGGAGAACTTTTTGTTTTACTGGCGGACAATCTTCTCTTGTAGGGAGACGATGTACCACAATGTCTGTATCGAGTCCCGACATGTCTTCATATGACCAGGCAAAGATCTCAACATAATCATGCAACAACTGAATTAGACTCTCCTTGACACTAGGCTCTAGATTGGCACCCACCTTGATTTCTTTTTTATCCTCCTCGATACCCAAGTTGATTGTATCCACCGGTTCCTCATGAGGCTGAATAGCCCTTTCCTCTTGTTGTAGTAGTCTGGCCAATTCCCCTGGTACTTCACAATCTTCCTCACCTTCGTCTTCGGCTTGGTAGATTAGATCCTCAGAGTCACAAAAGGCCATAGCAGTATCGTTACCCATGGGGTCCGGAATGGAGGGGTACCTGCATTTGTGAGTGTGGGTGTGTGTAAGGGTATAGCCATCTTTAAAAATAAAATGTAAAAGAAAAACAATGAGCACAAAAAGTTTGTATGTGAAAAACGTCCATGATTCATTGAATGTCATATGAAGATGAGATAAAAACCCTTACAAATGGACCATTCTGCCTCGGGCAAGACACAAGGTTTTAAATGTGCGAATTGTTTGTGAATATTACAAGTCCAACAAAAATGTAAAAGATAAATTACTGAGGGATGAAAGTTATTGGGACAAAGTGTCTGGCTTCTCAATTGCGAAGTCCTCCGTTGACAGTAGGAAAGATCCAATCCTCCAAGCTACAATCCTCTTCACCATCTTCCACTGCATTGACCTCTCGGTTGCTAATCTTCAAGGGTGGCCCTCCAACATGGGCACGACGCACAGACTTCTGAGCATTTGAAGTAAACCCTAAGCCAAACTTGTCATATTTATATGGAATATCTGGGAGTTTCCCCCAGATGGTGCATCCACCCTCCTCTACTACTGCCTTGGCGTCCTTCAGAGATGACATCCGGAGCGGAGGTCTTGTAATCTTGGGAATATGGGACGCCATCTTGGTCACTGCTACCTCTTGAGGAACTTCTTCAAAATGTTGAAAAGGAGTTTCAATGAACTCGCCGTCCAATTCCATATACCGGAAAGAATTGAGGTGGATAATCATATACTCTTCCTCTCTGTGGACAATGATAATCTTTCCATGGACTGGGTATTTCAGCATCTGGTGCAGTGTGGAGGTGATAGCACCGGCATTATGGATCCATGGCCGTCCTAGAAGACATGAGTAAGAGGGGTGGATGTCCATTACATAGAAGGTTGAGTTGAAAGTTTGAGTCCCAACCTTTATGGGGATGTCCACCTCCCCGTGGACCATCCTCTTTGAACCATCAAATGCCCTTACAACTATGTTACTGGGTATCAATGTTAATCCTTCGCAATCTAGTCTGTCGAGAGCTTTCTTCGGTAAAACATTCAAAGATGAGCCAATGTCCACCAAGACGTGGGCCAGAGTTGTTCCCCTACATTCCACAGAGACATGCAATGCCTCGTTGGGCTGTCTTCCCTTTGGTGTCAGATCAGCATCCGAGAAGCCTAGGCCGTTGTCCACCGTCAAACTGGCCACACAATCTTGAAATTGGTCAGCCGATGTCTCTTGAGGCACATGGGCTGTCTTCAGAAACTTCATCAGAGCTTTCGCATGTGCCTCGGAGCAAAGCAACAATGCCATCATGGAAATTTTGGAGGGAGTTTGCCCCAACTGTTCAACTATGTCATAGTCGCTCTTCTTTATTATTCTCAGGATCTCCTCCATTTCCTTTTTGGAGGTTTCTGGAATAGTTAGTGGTTGAGCCTTCGTCTGGACAGGCTCTTCTTGAATACTTTTCCCTCGAGTTTCAGCAGTAGGAGCGTTGGTAGGGATAACAGCAGGGTTTGTGTCGTCTTTGTTAACAGGAGTACTTGCAGATATGATTATTGGTACGGAGGTAATCTTCGGAGCAGCTGTAATACCCCAAATTTGTCCTACCCCTTGTTCTCTTATCTGTCTTACGCATCTCACATTTTTCTCATATACATAACTCCCATTAGGTCTTTTGACAACACCATTCATTCATTAATCAATAAAATGTGGCATGTGATCAAAGATTCCGAAGAATTAGGGTTTCGCTCAGGCATCAGTGTTTCATCTCTTTGCAACCTTATCTTAACTAAAGACTCAAGGGCTACAAACAAGAGCTTTGAAGGTCATCTTCATGTGCTCATCATCTCCATAGGGATTAGAGTTATTTTTCTAATCACGTGGAATCCAGGAGGGATCCATGAAGTTTGTTCATCAGTTCATCTCATTATTAAAGAGTTTCCATTAGTGCTTAAGGTACGAGATTACGGAAGAGATCTTGGTGTATTCATGGCATCTTAAATTTTTTCTTCAGTATGCAACACGAGGAAGCTATCATTGAAGAATTCTTATCCATTGGAATCTAAGTCTTCTATTGGTTTTTATTAAGGGAAGTTTGCTTATTGGTATTGAATCATAGAGCGTATGGCTAGGGTGTTTATACAAGAAGATGGAAAGATAGTTTCACTTGGGTTTTATTCATAATTCAGGGTTTGTAAAGTATGCTTCTTTTACAAAATCCAGCACCTTGTTCATTATGACTTCAAGTTCTTTTTACAACGAGAAATTTAGTCTTATCAACATTCCAATTACATCTCATTCAAAAGAATGTAATCATATTCCAAATCCCTTAAACCAGTACAAGATCAATACCATTACATATTTCCATCTCCTTTACATAAGCTACATAGAAACTATTAAGAGTTACAAATTATACCCTATGCTAAAGCTATCCTAAATCTTCAAGCCTCGCTTCATCTCACAAGCTTCCGTGGCTCCATTTTTGGGTCATTCTTCAAATTTCAGTTATGCCTCATGTGTCCAAGCTGCTATGATATAAACGAAACCTACAAAAATATTGAATAAACTGCCATAACCACTCCATAACCTGTAACAGAAAATAAAAAAAAACCAATTCCAACAAACTGTCCAAACGAAATTACACTTCCCTAACTGCTAACCAAAAAAAAAGAATCCCAGTATTCCAAAGTAACCTGTAAACTGTCGTAACAAGAAAACCAAAACAGAATCATCTAACGGTCTTTTTAAAAACAGAAACAGATCCGAACTAGCAGCAAGCACCAAACAGACTTTCCTAACTTCTAACCAACTTACAGCAACTAACCTCCAAACTGAATTGTAACAGAAAAACAACCAATAATAGAACATAACAGAACTTCTCACAAACCTCTCCATAACCAACTGTAATTGTATCCTAACCACCTAACCAATTTAATAACAAACTTCTAACGCAATCACCAAACGGAAATTAACTAACTGACAAAAGATATAACTAAACTTCCTAACAGCACTGCATAACTTCTAACCTATAACTAACTTTCAACTTCCAAAAACCAGAAGAGAACCAGATCATAACAGAAAAACTAACTCTAATCCTCACCTTCTATATTCTCTAACCAATTTTTAATCAAAGGCGGAGATCCATTCTAATCAGTAACTAACTTTCACAGTCCTAACCAACTATATAATATAAACTCACCAGATTCTTCTTCGTTGGGCACTCTCTGAGAAATCATCAAAAAACTTCACTCTTCTCTCTCTCTGAAATCTCTGAAAATTCATCTGTAACCTATAACAAACTCTCTCAAAAATCTTCATCTTCCACCTTCACGCTTCAGCCTTCATCAACCTCTAACATCTTCAATCTCTTTTCTGCACAATCTCCATCACCTTCCTCACCACGCATACACCTTCTCTACTTCTCAGAATGACGAAATCGCAAATACAAAAAATCTAGGAAAAGCAGAGATTCATAGAAGAAAACAAAAAGAACGAAGAAGAAGGCCATGAAGAGGAAGTGTACCTGGACGATACCTCGAAGAAAATCTGGATTTATCTCTGGAATTCTATCTTCATTGATGTCAATCACCATCGGTAAATCTCGACTCCTCTAAATCTTGCGTCTTTTTATTTCTCCTAGCTTGGCGACGGTTTAAATCCGCAGAAGTTTAACAGAGCCGACAGAGAATTTGCAGATTAAAACTCGAATTGAAGTGTTAGAATGTTGATTCTCGAAAGAGGAAGAGATTGAGCATGGTGGGGTTGATTTATGATTGGCGGCCACAGAGGAAGTTGAATGGAGGATGAAGGCGGAGTGAAGAAACATAAGCGAGGGGGAGTGAGGCGATTTGAGTGACAACAGCATTTTCCCCGACGGTGCTGGTATGTAGGGCCATCGACGGTGGTGACATTGGGAAAATAGATAAGAGGATTGACTGAGCGAAGAAGCTTGAATGGTCACATGCATTGTGAACCCTAATTCCGTTCTCACAAGTCACTAGTGTGTAATATTGGGCTTGACCAAACCGAGTCACCCAGTCCCATAAGCCCATTGCTGATTTTTTTGGAGAAGACTGAAGCCTGTGCACAAAAAGATCATTGGACTGGGTTTAGTTTGGGCTTAATGCCAATTTAAATTGCTTCAGCGTACCACATGGCGTCCGACCTGCACCCATTAGGCTTGTTTTTTTGGCTATTTGCAATTCCTTTGAATAAATTTGTTAAATATTTAGATTTTTATTAACTTTTCCTATGATAAAACTTTTCCAATCAATAAAATTTGTTAGATCTATTTAATTGATTTTAGGGTTTAATTCTTTAGTTTTTTTGATAGAATTTTCCTTACATAAAAAACTAATAAAAACACTTCTTTTTCTTTTTAGTCGTCATCCGTATTTTCATGACGCTTTGCCATATTATTTTTGACGCGTTTGTTCATTGTGCGAGGAATTTCTGATTATTAGCTGCATTCGCGACATGCATTTGCCTTTATCTTAGTTGGATATTGCTTCTGACTCTGTTTGTTTCTTGGTGAAGCTTGCTCGACGCGTACTCCCTGCTTTTTCAGTGCTTGCATCTGTTCTCGATGGCTTGCTCACTTTGGTAGCCTCCGCTACTACTCTTGTACCTTATTTCACACTTTATTGCATTTCTTTACTGCATGCTAATATTAGATAGAATTCCCTCGAGAATCCGAATCTTAGGACCACCAGTGTATGATAACATTAGGTTTAGAAATAGGCTAGTCTCCCTGTGACTTTTCTTCCCCGTTTGCATTCACACTAAAACTAAAACTTCTTTTTCTTTTAAAATTCAAAACACTTTAAAACTACTGATGAGAATCATGCTTTTTCTTAGTATGAGAAATGATAAGCGGGTCTCTTCTCGATCTTATTGTTCTTCATCTCAGGCCTAGGTGTGGTTCAATTCTCAAAGACTCCTTTCATAGCTAAGTAGAAAAGTGGCTAATATCTCTCTCTTGAGGTCAACTAGTCATTATCTGCAACAAAATACAAACCAACTCAAACCACTTTGTGCGTTCAAGCACCTTTTTATAAGAAACCCTTTTCAGGTAAGGACATGATTAATTTACTTCTGTGCCAATGCATAAGTCTCCGAAGGTCGAGCTGCAGCAGAAGGCGGAATTAACTTCGTCCATAAAGAAAACAAACAAACAAAAACATATGAGCCGAACTACGGTAGCTCTAATTCCTCAAAACAGATACGTAGGCATTGGGGTAGGGCCCAAGTGAGCACAATTTTATTTTCCCTACATTCTTTTCTCCTTTCTTTTGCATGTATTCTCCCTTCAGTAGTATAGTAAACTGTAAGCATAGATTAAACACACCCATAAGATAGATAACAAGAGTGGATACCGTAGAGTACTACGGGCGTGTGGGGTGCTAAGACCTTCCCCTCACGTAACAGACTCCCTTACCCGATCTCTCGGTCGCAAGACCGTGACTTCTCCCTCATCAGGTTTTCTCGATGTTTACCTTTCCCTACGTATGGGATAAAAGACGTTCGATGGCGACTTTATTATTTGATGATTTTTAGCCGGTTGTTTCAGCTGGCGACTTCACTGGGGAAAGGTCGACCAAATGCTGGTCCATCCCGGAGTCGATCCTAGCTCTTGCTTTCTTTTCTTTGGGTGTTTATCTTTACGCTTTCAGTTTATTCATTCATTTTGTATATACTTGAGCATACACATGCATTGCATTTTACTATTTTCCATATACTACTGCTGTACTGGATTTGCTTCTTGTTTGGGTGGGGATGCTACTATTGAGGTAAAAGGCCCAGTACTCAGGCCAGAGTGCACTAGGACACCTAGGAATAGAGTGGGGTCATGAAGGCTATAGGACATGGTCCGATTAGTGCAGTCATGTCATATACCATGCTCGGATGAGGTTCAAATGAATTACTATCGGCACCCACGTATGTGGGTAAGCCCATAGCACTTTCAGGCGGATCCGTGATTTTCGAGTTACCATTGCCTTACCCTGACCTAGTCTTCACCCGTGAGCGGGGAGGGAATTCTTATTACAGGTAGAGATGGTGACTGTGTTCAGATGGTTATTCATATTCGGATAGTGACTGTACCCAGACGACGATTATCGGTTCTAATGGATATGCTCTGGAACTCTGTTAATGATTAGGAGGTTCTCAGATTTATTTTGAGTCCCGAATCTGGTCATAAGATTTTGTGGTTTATGTTCCGGACCTACGATCCTGGTACTTACAGACTACGCAGAGGCAGTACAACAGAAATTGGTATCATGGAAGTAGTAACCCCATGATCACTTTGCATTTACATCATAACATGTTCATTTCTCGAAAAGAAATGTCAGAAAGATGAAATATATCAACCTTGCATATGCATGTCCACTTTGGATATCTCTCTGGCATAATTTCAGTCAGTAACATTTGACAACAGTGATGTTCTCAAGAGAACCAAGGGAGACAATCATACTTATCTGTACCACTCAAGTTTTCCTATCAAGTTCTCGGCCTTCTTTGAAGAGTCTAAAGGATCATTTTAGTCATTTTGACCCTACTTCAGTCTTACAGCTACAAGTTACACATTCCAGGACTATCAAATTGTTCCAATTCCGGAAGGACGATTCCCTTTGCTGAGCACCTACCTGTTTCCAAGTCCGGATGGGAACGATTTTGGAACTATTGCTAAGGCACTTTATTTGGGCCTTGGCGATATAAATGGGAGAAGAATAGTAACCTACCCCCGAACTGATCATTATTATTGCCAATAAACAGAGTTGCTCATCTTATACTCCCATAACCTTCTCATATTCAATTCTGTGGGAACTTCTCTTATTTTTGGATGTTTTCTTCATATGGTCGTTCTTATCATCATGTTGCTCGATTACTGCTGACGGTAATTGAACCATGGAAAACCGGAGTGGACAATAATTTCATACATCATACATATCATGCATTTAATAAATTGTAGGTTTTCTGGCAGGAATTCTTATCTGATGGGTTTGCCTTTAACAAAGAATCTACAAGACGACTTCCCTACATCCTTATCATACTCAAGCCAACAAGTTGAGGATTATGGAACAGATTGAGCAGAACCAGGCCGCTCTCCGCAAAGACATGGACACCATGGGTGACCGAATGAATCAACTCATGGAAACTCTTCATGCCGTCATCCAAGGGCAAGAAGAGCTCAGAATAAGCGTTACTAAACTGGTAGACGATGCCTTCACATCCAAGAATGGTGGACCCAAGAATGACCATGGGGGGAATCCACGACTGATTATGGATGAGCACCATGATGTCATTGATCTCGACGACCCTCCAAAGGATTCTACGGCTGATCTGTCTGAAACTGCTAAGATGTACAAGGCTCTGGAAGAACGCTTAAAGGCTATGGAGACTTCTAAGAAACCGGGATTCAGTGCTGCTGCTATGTGTTTGGTTCCAGGGATTGTGATTCCGCCAAAGTTCAAGGTACCTGATTTCGACAAGTATAAGGGGGTTACATGCCCAGAGACTCATCCCAGATCCTACTGCAGAAAGATGGCTGCTTATGCTAGCAATGAACCATTGCGCATGCATTTCTTTCAGGACAGTCTTGCTGAGGCTCCACTAGAGTGGTACATGCAGTTGGAGCAAACTAATGTTCGTAATTGGAGTGAGCTTGTTGATGCGTTCTTAAAACATTATCACTACAACACCGCCATGGCACCTAGCCGTGCGCAGCTACAGAGTATGTCTCAAAAGGCTGGTGAGTCTTTCAAAGAGTATGCCCAGAGATGGCGCAGTTTTGCCGCAAGAGTTCAACCTCCTCTCCTAGATCGGGAACTAGTGGATTTTTTCATGAGTACCCTCCGAGGCCCGTATTTGCAACATATGCTCAGTAGTACTTCTGACTCGTTTTCAGATATGGTCATCATCGAGGAACGGGTTGAAATGTGTGTTAAGGTAGGGACTATTTCAGGTGCATCTGGCAAAAATGGTAACAACAACTCAGGTGGTGGGAAGAAACCGTACTCTAGCGGTTTCGTCAAGAAAAAAGAGGGAGAAGTAAGCAATACCTCTGATGATAAAGGGAAAGCTATTGTACAGGTTCCATATTACCAAACCCCTGCTGTTACTCCACAACAACAGTATGCACCGCCGCGAAACTATCAACAGAACCAAAGGCCCCAGGGGCAGAGGGGTCAACAAAGACAACAAAGGTATCCTGAGAGGAAGTTGGATCCAATCCCGATGTCATATACCCAATTGCTTCCACAATTGCTAGCTGGTCAGTTGGTACAACTTCGAGTATTGGCTCCCCCACCAGCAGAACTACCAAGGGGTTATGATGTCAATGCATGTTGTGAGTTTCATTCAGGAGTCCCGGGTCATTCAATCGAAAACTGCAGAGCTTTAAAGTACAAGGTGCAAGATCTTTTGGAGGCAAAGGAGTTAAGCTTCGCTCCTATAGGCCCTATGTCCAGAATAATCCTATGCCTCCCCACCATGGGGCTGCTGCCAATGCTATTGGGTTTGACAATGACCATGACTTAGTGACTCAGGTTGAAGAGATTCAGATGTCGATGGCAGTCCTAAGAGAGCATCTTTTGCAGCAGAAAGTTCTACAAGAGCTTCATGGTTTTTGTTTGAAATTCTCATCCAATCCGGACGAGTGTGATGATTTGAAAAATTCCATTTAGAAACTGATGGAAGAAGGGGTTGTTAGAGTTGAGAAAGTCGTTCCCGAAGGTGATGTCGCTATTTTGGAAATTCCGTATTATCCGGCCAATGTTCAGAGGAACACTTCAAGAGTTCCATTGGTTATACAGATTCCAATGCTCCTTGCGCTAAACCTGAATCCGGTTGCTCTCCCGCCAACCCAAGCATCAACACTTCCAAGTTCTGTTCCCGATCCGTTAACTGATAACAGGGCAGTGCCGTGGCAATATAATGTCGTTTTCATTCGGGGAAAGAAAGTTGTTTGTCCGCCGATTGAAAATAAGGATGTAACCAACATTACCAGGACTAGTAGAATAACTCGAAGTGGGAGAGTCTTCGCTCCTACTCCACCGCCTCCTGAGGAAGTTATCGAAGAGATTCCTGCGAAAGATAAAGGGAAACAGGCAGTTAATGATTCTCCTTGGACGTCTTTTGAACAACAAGTGGAGCAGTTAATCAAAGTAATCAAGAAGAGCAATTTCAAGGTGGTTGACCAGCTGAATCAGACGCCTAAAAAGATCTCAATCCTATCCCTCCTCCTGTATTTCGAAGCTCATCGAACCGCCTTGATGAGAAGTTTACACGGTTCCCATGTAAATCCTGAAATTTCGGTGGCCTAATTTGAAGGGGTTGTTACAAATATCTCTGCAGGAAACTGTCTAGGCTTCATAATAAGGCGCTGCATATTTCCATCAGGTGCTTAGATACTGTAATGTCTCGGGTCTTAGTAGACACTGGGTCTTCTTTGAACGTGATGCCTAAGCACACTCTGCTCAAGCTAAACATGGAAGGGGTGATGATGAAACCCAGTATGCTGACAGTCAAAGCCTTTGATGGGTCGAGGAGATCTGTGGAAGGAGAAGTTAACTTACCCATCAAAATCGGCCCCCACGTGTTCTACCTATCTTTCTATGTCATGGACATTCATCCGTCTTACACTTGCTTACTGGGACGCCCGTGGATCCATGTGGCAGGAGCCGTTACTTCAACCCTGCACCAACGTTTGAAGTTCGTTGTCCAAGACAAGGTCTTCATCATTGGCGGAGAGGAAGATGTCGTGATTAACAATGTTACTTCCTTCTGTTATGTCGAAGTAGACGAGGAAGTTCATGAAACCCCTTTTCAAGCCTTGGAAATCATTTCTGTTGACAGAATCCCCACCATGCTGGAAAATACACAGAAGTCTGGAGTTCCGATGGTTTCCTTGAGAGATGCCAAGGCTATTGTGGAATCCAGGGTCCCTAATGGAGACTGGGGCAAAGTGGTAGAGGTGCACGAAAAGCAGGACAAGTCTGGACTTGGGTTCAGGTCCCCGTTTTCAGACCATGTTGGTACGAGTCCAATTATGCTTAAGGGAAAACAAGTTCCTCCGCTTTCAAAGGTATTTGTTAAGGCCGGTCCGGAGGCTCAAGGACAAATCCATGAAATTGATGATGAAGATGATGCAGATATGGCTCAGTATATCTACCAGATTGCGCCTGATCAAGAGCTCGACAATTGGACTGCCACTGATATTCCCGAAGTGGTTTTCTTTGACATGTAATTTTCTTGTTTTAAATAAGTCGCATGCTTTTCCCCGAAGCATGTTGACGGCTTGTGAAAAGGGCCCATCATGTTTCTATGTTTGATTAAAAATTGAATAAAATGTCATTTTTGCATACAATTTTCATTCTCTATCTTTTCTTATTTTCGTAAAATAAAATGGCTATGTTTTTTCTAACTCTTTAACCATTTTCCAATTCGCATCCATAATTTAAAATAAGGCACGATTCATCAAATCATGCAGGTCTGCCTCAAATTCCATAAAAAACAGTGATGTTACAGTTCCTTGCACCAATATCCTTGGAAATCCGAATGACCAAGCCAATGAGGGTAGTGGGGAAGATTGTGAAATTTCGGAGGAATTGGAAAGGCTGTTGAAACAAGAAGAGAAAATGATATTGCCTCATCAAGAAGCCATTGAAGTCATCAATCTCGGCACTGACGCAATAAAGAAGGAGGTCAAGATAGGGGCCGCTTTGCAAAATAACGTAAAGAAGGGGTTGATTGAGCTTCTCAGAGAGTACTCTGACATCTTTTCCTGGTCGTATGAAGATATGTCTGGTCTAGATACGGATATAGTCATGCACCACTTGCCACTCAAGCCAGAATGTCCTCCAATAAAGCAGAAGCCGAGGAGAACTCGTCCAGATATGTCTCTCAAAATCAAAGAAGAAGTTGAAAAGAAGTTGAACGCAGGCTTTTTGTTGGTATGTGAATACTCATATTGGATTGCCAACATCGTACCTGTCCCTTAGAAAGATGGGAAGGTGCGCATGTGTGTAGACTATCGAGATCTGAACAAAGCAAGCCTAAAATACGACTTCCCATTACCACACATCAACGTATTGGTTGATAATACGGCTCAGTCCTTGGTTTTCTCCTTCATGGATGGTTTTTTGGGATACAATCAGATAAAGATGGCCCCGGAAGACATGACAAATATGACATTCACTACTCCATGGGGAACTTAATATTATAAGGTTATGCCTTTTGGCCTCAAAAATGCTGGTGCAACATATCAACGTGCCATGGTGACGCTTTTCCATGATATGATTCATAAAGAGGTCGAAGTATATGTTGATGATACGATCGCAAAATCAGAAAACGAGGAAGAACACTTAGTCCATCTGCAAAAGTTATTTGCGCGTCTGCAAAAGTTTAGACTAAGGCTTAATCCGAATAAGTGCACCTTCAGAGTGCGATTCGGCAAACTACTCGGTTTTATCATAAGCCAACGAGGCATCGAGGTAGATCCCAACAAAGTAAAAGCAATACAGAATATGCCAGCACAAAAAAATGAAAAAGAAGTGAGAGGGTTCCTTGGGAGATTTAACTATATAGCCAGGTTCATTTCTCATCTCACAGCTATTTGTAAACCCATCTTCAAATTGCTGCGTAAGAATCAAGATGTTCAATGGGATGCTAATTTCCAGAAAGCCTTTGAAAAAACCAGACAGTACCTCTAAGAGCCACCAATCCTTATCCCTCCAGTGCCTGGGAGGCCACTCATTATGTACTTGACGGTGCTGGAAGGATCCATGGGTTGTGTGCTCGGGCAGCAGGATGAAACAAGACGTAAAGAGCACGCCATCTATTATCTGAGTAAAAAGTTTACCGATTGCGAATCTAGGTATTCTTTACTTGAAAAAACTTGTTGTGCGCTTGCTTGGGCTGCTCGGTGCCTGAGGCAGTACATGCTGACGTACACGACCTTTCTAATATCGAAAATGGATCCGATAAAGTATATCTTTGAGAAACCAGCACTCACAGGAAGACTTGCTCGATGCCAAATGCTTTTATCTGAATATGACATTCAGTATGTTACACAAAAAGCTATCAAAGGTAGCATTCTCGCGGATCATCTTGCTCATCATCCATTGGAGGAGTACCAATCAATGAAATTTGACTTCCCGGATGAAGATGTTATGAAGCTTGATGATTATGATGGGGTCGATCCGGAAGAGCGATGGACTCTTACGTTTGATGGCGCCTCGAACGTTGCAGGCCATGGCATTAGGGCAGTACTGACTTCTCCACATAATACTCATACACCGTTTACGGCCCGGTTATGTTTCGACTGTACAAATAATGTGGCAGAATATAAGGCGTGTGTAATGGGTCTAGAGGCAGCTATCGACCTTAAAATCAAGATCCTGGAAGTCTTTGGAGACTCCGCTTTGGTCATACATCAGGTACGCGGTGATTGGGAGACGAAACACCCCAGTTTGATTCCATACAAAGATTACATCTTGCAGTTAGTACCCGCATTTGAGGAAATCACCTTTGAGCATATTCCCAGAGACGAAAACTAGCTGGCTGATGCTTTTGCCACATTAGCATCTATGTTTTTGGTGAGCTTTCCAAATCAGGCACCTAATATACGCATCCTCAGGTACAAAGAGCCGACACATGTCTTTCCTGCCCATTGTCTCTCAACCGAAGACATGACTGATGAGAAGCCGTGGTATTACGACATTACACGGTACCTCAAGAAGCAAGAGTATCCAGAAAATGCTATAATTTGTGATAAGCGTACGCTTAGAAGATTAGCATCCAAGTTCCTCTTATCGGGAGACGTCCTGTATAAGAGAAATTATGACTCGATTCTGCTCAGATTCGTGGATAGACACGAAGCATAATCGATCATAAAGGAAATCCATGAGGGTTCTTTCGGGACTCATTCGAGTGGGCATTCTATGGCGAAGAAAATCTTACGAGCAAGATACTTCTGGACGACAATGGAGAGTGATTGTTGTGTATATGCAAAATAGTGCCACAAATGCCAAGTATATGCAGACAGAATTCATGTTCCTCCAACCCCGCTGAATGTTATGACCTCACCGTGGCCGTTTGCGATGTGAGGAATTGATATGATTAGAAGAATTGAACCAAGTGCTTCGAACGGTCATATATTCATCCTAGTGGCTATCGACTATTTCACCAAATGGGTAGAAGCAGCTTCTTACAAGAATGTAACCAAACAGGTCGTCACCAATTTCATCAGGAAGGAAATCATATGTCGTTACGGAGTCCCTCATAGAATCATCACTGATAATGGTTATAATCTTAACAACAACATGATGAAGGAATTGTGTGAAGAATTCAAGATTGAACATCACAATTCATCGTTGTATCGACCAAAAATGAACGGTGCATTTGAAGCTGCCAACAAGAACATAAAGAAGATCGTCCAGAAGATGGTCAAAACATACAAAGATTGGCATGAAATGTTGCCTTTTGCTCTACATGGCTATAGAACATCTGTGCACACTTCAACAGGGGCAACCCCATTTTCGCTTGTCTATGGCACTATGCCGTGCTCCCTATCGAAGTAGAAATTCCTTCGTTGAGAGTTCTGATGGAGACCAAGCTTGATGAGGCAGAATGGGTTCAGACAAGGTACGACCAACTCAATCTGATTGATGAAAAGCGGCTGACCGACATCTGTCATGGCCAGTTGTACCAACAAAGGATGAAAAGAGCATTTGACAAAAAGATTCGTCCTCGAAAGTTTTATCCTAGTGATCTGGTCCTAAGAAGGGTCATCATACAAAGCCATTCTGACCCAAGGGGAAAATGGACCCCCAATTACGAGGGACCATACATCGTGAAGAGAGCTTTTTCAGGAGGTGCCTTGATCCTGACAGACATGGATGGGGAAGACGTTCCACTCCCAGTCAATTCAGACTCAGTCAAAAAATTCTACGCATAAAGAGACCCGCTAGGTCGAAAACCCGAAAGGGCGACTTAGGCAAAAAATGGGCATCCCGGTGGACACGAAAGTCCAGGCAAAAGTTAGGGATAAAATGAAAAAAGATAACAACCCGCTAAGTTGAAAACCCGGAAGGGCGACTTAGGCAAAAATGGGTGTCCCGTTGGGTCGAAAACCCGAAAGGGCGATCCAAGCAAAATTTAGGGATTTTAAGCGAGAGACTGTAGTCTGAATGGTCTTCACAAGTGACACATGCACATCTATAGCACCTTGGCAGCGAATTGACCGGTCCAACTACTACTCTTCAGAGGCAAGGCATTGAGACTACTTAGGATATGGGAATTGTAGCAATACCGATTTTAATGGAAATTTGAGCATCTCTCATTGCCATTTATGCCTATTGTATTTTTTTTCGTTTCTGTTTTGCAGCTACCTCATATAGGAGTTGCTTCCTTGTACGAATCGCTATTCACAGGCCAATCAATAAAATCTGTTTTCATCAAAGTTGTCTCTTATTATCATGAAATGTTTTTGAATGCAGAATATGTTTTATTTGTTAATTAAACATGGCATTAGAAACATAGGGAATAAAAATTCTTAAGCCGAGATAAAACTTGACTTTACGTCAATGTATAACCATGTGGGGATGTCATATGAACTCCAAATGTTGTTTTTCCTTGCAGGTAGCAATTTGTAACGGTCACCCTGACCCAGCCAGCACGTGAAACTGCCTTCCTCTACTGCAGACAACTTCAGGTCTGATTCCCCAAGTGAATTCAGAAAGTTCAGAATCGTCGTTTGACTCGGCACGCGCAAGTGCATCCCCAGTGGAGCTAATCAAGAACATCCCCAATGGAGCTAAACCGGGGCATTCGCAGAGCCAAACTGGGGCATTCGCAAAGCTAAATCGGGGCATTCGCAGAGCCAAACTAGGGCATTCGCAGAGCTAAACCGGGGCATTCGCAGAACTCAACCGGGGCACTCGTAAGTGTCCACGCCCATCTCTTATCCCCAAGTGATTCAAGAGATAATTCCCCAATGTGCATAAACTTGGGGCATGTATTCAAAGAGATCCACATGGTGTTTGACATCCATTATTAGGCATATTCAGTTCTATCATCCTCTTCTTCAGTTCAGGATGTATGGAAGTCTGACCAGATTATCTCTTCCCAACGGTACGATTCAGAATCCAGCAGCGTACCTGAAGACTCGCTTCGTCATCAATTCAACTCTCAGCAGAGTTATCAACGATCTTTGGTATCAGGGGCTCCCCAGGGCAAATTATTATCAGTATCCCCAACAACCTTTGATGCTGCAGGCTTCAACCATCGATATATACTGACATCCCCAGTGATGATAAATGGTTCCCAGCAAGCCTTATCTTATCCCCATGAAGTTTATTTCTTCGCACTGCATATAGTTATCACTGCATAACATTACATCCTCAAAAGCGCGTAGGATCCATCAGAATGGATCTTTGCGGCAAAAGAAATTCAAACATGCATATGAAGCATAAGCCAGATCAGGTACGTTACATGAAAGACCTAAATTATTCAAGGACAATAATACATCCCTACAAAAGGATATCATCCCCAGAATCCCCAGTCGATGACCTTCACCTTTTCGATACCCAACAAAATCAATACACTTTGTCATTCTAAACCCAGTTCTTGTCTGGTAGTCAGTTCCCTAAACACTCGTCCGTGTCCATTCCTAAACACTCATCTGTGTCAGTCTCTCAAACACTCGTCTGTGTTTAACCTTTTGATACTCGCCTGTATCTCCTTTCAATACTCGTCCGTATTGATTCAAACACTCGTCCGTGTTTAACCTTTTGATACTCGCCTGTATCTTTTTTTAATACTCGTCCGAATTGATTCAAACACTCGTCGTGTCAACTTCTAAACACCCGTCCATGTAAATTTCTAAACACCCGTCCGTGTAAATTCCTAAACACTCGTCGTGTCAACTTCTGAACACTCGTCCGTGTTTAAACTTTTAATACTCGTCCGTATCTTCTTTCAATACTCATCCGTATTGATTCAAACACTCGTTCGTGTTTAACCTTTTCAATACTCGTCCGTATTGATTCAAACACTCGTCCGTGTTTACCCTTTGATACTCGTCCGTATCTTATTTCAATACTCATCCATATTGATTCGAACATTCGTTCGTGTTTAGCCTTGGATACTCGTCTGTATCTTCTTTCAATACTCATCCGTATTGATTCAAACACTCGTCCGTGTTTAACCTTTGATACTCGCCTGTATCTTCTTTCAATACTCGTACGTATTGATTCAAACACTCGTCCGTGTTTAACCTTTCTTGATGCTCGTCTGTGTCACTTATTTAAACAATCGTCATGTCGTAACCCATGTTTCCATCTTAGAACCTGAGATCGCCCGTAGGCTAGGTTCTTCCCATAGATCACCGTTGAACCTGAGATCGCCCGTAGGCTAGGTTCTTCCTTAGATCATCTTAGAACCTGAGATCGCCCGTAGGCTAGGTTCTTCCCATAAATCATCGTCAAACCTGAGATCGCCCGTAGGCTAGGTTCTTCCCATAAAACATCGTCGAACCTGAGATCGCCCACAGACTAGGTTCTTCCTTAGATCATCTTAGAACCTGAGATCGCCCGTAGGCTAGGTTCTTCCCATAGATCATCGTCGAACCTGAGATCGCCCGTAGGCTAGGTTCTTCCTTAGATCATCTTAGAACCTGAGATCGCCTCTTGGCTAGGTTCTTCCCAATACCGTCATCATAGAACCTGAGATCGCCTCTTGGCTAGGTTCTTTCCATATATTTTGTCTTAGAACTTTAGATCGTCCTTAGGCTAGGTTCTCTGTCAAATCACTCTCATGTTTCGCCTTAGGATCATAGGTCGCCCGTAGACCTTGTCCGCTATCTTTTCGTACCAACCTCTGTCTTGTATTGGCATCACGCCATGTTACAAGTCCAATCTCTGTCTCTTCACTGAAAAAACAAAAAAAATTCTTTCCCCCAGCGGATAACACATAAATAAAAAAAAACACTTACTCTCTCTCCCAGGACAAATTTTTAGCATTGATATTTAATCATCTTCTATCTTGAACTCCCTAAAGGCATGTGCCAATCATACTTTCAAGTATAAGACGATTAAATAGGGGCAGCTGTAATACCCCAAATTTGTCCAACCCCTTGTTCTCTTATCTGGCTTACGCATCTCACATTTTTCTCATATACATAACTCCCATTAGGTCATTTGACAACACCATTCATTCATTAATCAATAAAATGTGGTATGTGATCAAAGATTCCGAAGAATTAGGGTTTCGCTCAAGCATCAGTGTTTCATCTCTTTGCAACCTTATCTTAACTAAAGACTCAAGGGCTACAAACAAGAGCGTCGAAGGTCATCTTCATGTGCTCATCATCTCCATAGGGATTAGAGTTATTTTTCTAATCACATGGAATCCAGGAGGGATCCATGAAGTTTGTTCATCAGTTCATCTCATTATTAAAGAGTTTCCATTAGTGCTTAAGGTACGAGATTACGGAAGAGATCCCGGTGTATTCATGGCATCTTAAATTTTTTCTTCAGTATGCAACACGAGGAAGCTATCATTGAAGAATTCTTATCCATTGGAATCTAAGTCTTCTATTGGTTTTTATTAAGGGAAGTTTGCTTATTGGTATTGAATCATAGAGCGTATGGCTAGGGTGTTTATACAAGAAGATGGAAAGATAGTTTCACTTGGGTTTTATTCATAATTCAGGGTTTGTAAAGTATGCTTCTTTTACAAAATCCAGCACCTTGTTCATTATGACTTCAAGTTCTTTTCACAACGAGAAATTTAGTCTTATCAACATTCCGATTACATCTCATTCAAAAGAATGTAATCATATTCCAAATCCCTTAAACCAGTACAAGATCAATACCATTACATATTTCCATCTCCTTTACATAAGCTACATAGAAACTACTAAGAGTTACAAATTATACCCTATGCTAAAGCTATCCTAAATCTTCAAGCCTCGCTTCATCTCACAAGCTTCCGTGGCTCCATTTTTGGGTCATTCTTCAAATTCCAGTTATGCCTCATGTGTCCAAGCCGCTATGATATAAACGAAACCTGCAAAAATATTGAATAAACTTCCATAACCACTCCATAACCTGTAACAGAAAATAAAAAAAACCAATTCCAACAAACTGTCCAAACGGAATTACACTTCCCTAACTGCTAACCAAAAAAAAAAGAATACCAGCCTTCCAAAGTAACCTGTAAACTGTCGTAACAAGAAAGCCAAAACAGAATTATCTAACGGTCTTTTTCAAAACAGAAACAGATCCGAACTAGCAGCAAGCACCAAACAGACTTTCCTAACTTCTAACCAACTTACAGCAAGCACCAAACAGACTTTCCTAACTTCTAACCAACTTACAGCAACTAACCTGCAAACTGAATTGTAACAGAAAAACAACCAATAATAGAACATAACAGAACTTCTCACAAACCTCTCCATAACCAACTGTAATTGTATCCTAACCACCTAACCAATTTCATAACAAACTTCTAACAAAATCACCAAACGGAAATTAACTAACTGACAAAAGATATAACTAAACTTCATAACAGCACTGCATAACTTCTAACCTATAACTAACTTTCAACTTCCAAAAACCAGAAGAGAACCAGATCATACAAGAAAAACTAACTCTAATCCTCACCTTCTATATTCTCTAACCAATTTGTAATCAAAGGCGAAGATCCATTCTAATCAGTAACTAACTTTCACAGTCCTAACCAACTATATAATATAAACTCACCAGATTCTTCTTCGTTGGGCACTCTCTGAGAAATCATCAAAAAACTTAACTGTTCTCTCTCTCTGAAATCTCTGAAAATTCATCTGTAACCTATAACAAACTCTCTCAAAAATCTTCATCTTCCACCTTCACGCTTCAGCCTTCATAAACCTCTAACATCTTCAATCTCTTTTCTGCACAATCTCCATCACCTTCCTCACCACGCATACACCTTCTCTACTTCTCAGAAAAACAAAATCGCAACTACAAAAAATCTAGGAAAAGTAGAGATTCATAGAAGAAAACAAAAAGAACGAAGAAGAAGGCCATGAAGAGGAAGTGTACCTGGACGATACCTCGAAGAATATCTGGATTTATCTCTGGACTTCTATCTTCATCGATGTCAATCACCATCGGTAAATCTCGACTCCTCTAAATCTTGCGTCTTTTTATTTCTCCTAGCTTGGCGACGGTTTAAATCCGCTGAAGTTTAACGGAGCCGACAGAGAATTTGCGGATTAAAACTCAAATTAAAGTGTTAGAATGTTGATTCTCGAAAGAGGAAGAGATTGAGCGTGGTGGGGTTGATTGATGATTGGTGGCCACAGAGGAAGTTGAATGAAGGATGAAGGCGGAGTGAAGAAATGGAAGCGAGGGGGAGTGAGGCGATTTGAGTGACAGTAGAGTTTTCCCCGACGATGCTGGTACGTAGGGCCACCAACAGTGGCGACATTGGGAAAAAGGAGAAGAGGATTGACTGAGCGAAGAAGCTTGAACGGTCACATGCATTGTGAACCCTAATTCCGTTCTCACAAGTCACTAGTGTGTAATATTGGGCTTGACCAAACCGAGTCACTCAGTCCCATAAGCCCATTGCTGATTTTTTTGGAGAAGACTGAAGCCTGTGCACAAAAAGATCATTGGACTGGGTTTAGTTTGGGCTTAATGCCTATTTAAATTGCTTCAGCGTACCACATGGAGTCCGGCCTGCACCCATTAGGCTTGTTTTTTTGGCTATTTGCAATTCCTTTGAATAAATTTGTTAAATATTTAGATTTTTATTAACTTTTCCTATGATAAAACTTTTCCAATCAATAAAATTTGTTAGATCTATTTAATTGATTTTAGGGTTTAATTCTTTAGTTTTTTTGATAGAATTTTCCTTACATAAAAAACTAATAAAAACACTTCTTTTTCTTTTTAGTCGTCATCCATATTTTCATGACGATTTGCCATATTATTTTTGACGCGTTTGTTCATTGTGCGAGGAATTTCTGATTATGCGCCACATTCACGACACGCGTTTGCATTTATCTCAGTTGGATATTGCTTCTGACTCTGTTTGTTTCTTGGTGAAGCTTGCTCGGCGCGTACTCCCTACTTTTTCAGTGCTTGCGTATGCTCTTGACGACTTGCTCACTTTGGTAGCCTCCGCTACTACTCTTGTACCTCATTTCTCACTTTATTGCATTTCTTTACTGCATGCTAATATTAGATAGAATTCCCTCGAGAATCCGAATCTTAGGACCACCAGTGTATGATAACATTAGGTTTAGAAATAGGCTAGTCTCCCTATGACTTTTCTTCCCCGTTTGCATCCGCACTAAAACTAAAACTTCTTTTTCTTTCAAAATTCAAAACACTTTAAAACTACTGATGAGAATCATGCTTTTGCTTAGTATGAGAAATGATAAGTGGGTCTCTTCTAGATCTCATTGTTCTTCATCTCAGGCCTAGGTGTGGTTCAATTCTCAAAGACTCCTTTCATAGCTAAGTAGAAAAGTGGCTAATATCTCTCTCTTGAGGTCAACTAGTCATTATCTGCAACAAAATACAAACCAACTCAAACCATTTTGTGCGTTCAAGCACCTTTTTCTAAGAAACCCTTTTCAGGTAAGGACATGATTAATTTACTTCTGTGCCAACGCATAAGTCTCCGAAGGTCGAGCTGCGGCAGAAGGCGGAATTAACTTCATCCATAAAGAACACAAACAAACAAAAACATATGAGCCGAACTACGGTAGCTCTGATTCCTTAAAACGGATACGTAGGCATTGGGGTAGGGCCCAAGCGAGCATAATTTTATTTTCCCTATATTCTTTTCTCCTTTCTTTTTCATGCATTCTCCCTTCAGTAGTATAGTAAACTGTAAGCATAGATTAAACACACCCATAAGATAGATAACAAGAGTGGATATCGTAGAGTACTACGGGCGTGTGGGGTGCTAATACCTTCCCCTTGCGTAACAGACTCCCTTACCCAATCTCTCGGTCGCAAGACCATGACTTCTCCCTCATCAGGTTTTCTCGATGTTTACCTTTCCCTACGTATGGGATAAAAGACGTTCGATGGCGACTTCATTGTTTGATGATTTTCAGCCGGTTGTTTCAGCAGCCACGGGTCCAAAAACTGCCTTTGGAGGGGAAATTTATGAAGAGAAGATTCTACCGCTACGGGTAATCTTACTGGTTCCAGCAATATTGCTAATGTCAGAGTCTTCCTCTTCGGAGCTCATTTCTTCGGCGGCCAGCCCATCTTGTTTGATACCATGGTAGTAGATGTCTCCACCGTAATTCCACGACACAGTTTTGTCTAATTCATACGGGACCGGCCCGGGCATTGTGATTATAAGAGGAGTAGTTTTTGGAACTGATGTAATCCTAACGGGTCTTTTGGGGACCCTGGAAGGATTAGCAGAGATGGTTATGATTGAAACGTCTTCAACAGAAACAGGTGAAACATGAGCACTTTAAAATAGAATCTCTTGGTTGTCTATTAAGCGTTGAATGCCTGTTTTCAACAAAAGGCAATCAGTTGGTGAGGATAAGCAAAGATGACAGTCTTAATTACAACCCGGGAATACACCAACTTTCAACAAGTTTATCTTAATGATTAGGAGTGGAGTTAAGAGTTCATCAACTGTGGTAACGAACAAATCTTCTTCTATTGCATTGGTGTTGTGACCATGCCTAGGCATAGGAGCAGAAATGATGTTTGGCTTCTCGGGTGCATCAAACTCAATCTCTTTTGCATCTATAAGGTCTTGAATTTTGTTTTTCAGGGCCCAACAGTTGTTAGTGTCATGACCCGGACTTTCGGAATGATATGCGTATCTGGCATTTGGGTGATAATGAGGGGAAGCTGTGTTGGGGTTCTTTGGAGCTTCTTTTAAAGTTACCAAATTGGATTTCAGAAGGTGCGGTAAAACCTGGGATAGAGTCATATTAATTATGGTGAATTTCCAGACTGGCCTTTCCACCCTCGGTTGATTACTTCTTGGTTGATCAGATGTGGGCTTTGGGATCATAATGACTCCTACCATTGGTCGGCGTTCAGCTCTCCCTTGGTTCCTTTGTGGGTAAACAACAAATACCTCCTTCTTCCTAGTGAAAGGATTTCTCATAGCTGTAGAGGCAGATGAATCCTTCTGAATCTTTCCACTTTTTATGCCAGCTTTCACCCTCTCTCCAATTAGTATTAACTCAGTAAATCCTGCGGATGAGCTTCCAATCAGATGGTTGAAGAAAGGGCCCGATAGAGTGCCTAAGAACATATCCACCAACTCCCTTTCAGATAGAGGGGGTTGCACTCTCCCAGCTAGATCTCTACATTTCTGCGCGTAATCCTTGAAACCCTCATTTGAAGCCATAGCCATACTCTGAAGTTGAGTACATGTAGGCGCCAAATCTACATTATACTGATATTGCTTATAGAAAGCTGCGGCAAGATCTTCCCAGTTGTGGACGTCGACCCTTTCCAATTGGTAAAACCAATCGAGTTGTGTTCCAGATAGGCTATCTTGAAAAAAATGCACCCATAGGTCTTTATCGGTGGAGTGCGGCTGGATTTTTCTCACATATGATCGGAGGTGCATCTTAGGACATGACACCCCATCATATTTTGCAAACAACGGTATTTTGAACTTTGGTGGGATCACAATTCCCGACACTAGTCCCAATTCTTCAAAGTCTATATTTATCATCTGCTGGAGGATACTGTTCCTCAGAGTAGTCTTCCTCTTCTTCATTCTCTTCAGATTCTGACGAAACCGCTATTTCCTTTCCTTTTCCTTCTCCTTCATCAGATGTTGTTGCGAAATTCAAGGTTATTCTAGTTTGTCCTTGAAACCTTCTCCCCATGATTACAACACCGATTGGTTTCTTCTCTTTCTTCTTCTTCTCTTTGTCCAACAGAGTCTTCAACTCCTCCTGTCCTTTGGCCAAGGTTGTGAGTAACTGTTGAAACTGCGTGTTTTGAACTTGAAGATCTTTGATTGTCTGTTCGAGATCCATCTTACTGAAATAAACAGTAGAGAGATGAGGAAAATCATTGCAAAAGACCTATTTATGTCATGATGAATGATATGTGCATATGTAATGTTTTCAAGGATTTTAAAAGATTCAAGTTCGTTTTAGACAAAAAGAAACACACGTTATATTAATAAGATAAAGTTTGAGTACATCAATGCCCCTTGGGCTAAATAATACAAAAATCTAAGATAAAAAAGTAGTGCGCATCCTCTTTGGTGCAATGTAGGCATTAAGAGTCTTCTCCTCATGAAGTAGCCTAGTGAGTTCCAAGACCTTCTTCTTGCTTGCGTAGAATTGGGATTCGAAAGTATCTCGCTATCCTTTGAGCTGTATCCAATCCCTTTGTAAGTCTTCAAGAGATGTGGGCATGTCAGGATGTAGGATAGTGTATGGAACTTCTCCTTCCTTAACAGGCTCAATAATCACCGGGAGAATGGAAGGATAAGGCATCATAAGACTTTGAGCGCGAGTTCGTACCCACTTGAGGTAAGGCTCAAGAGGGATGGAATTCTTGTGTCCCAAAGTCTTGCTATCCACCTTGTTTAGCATCCTCCAAGCTCGGATGAATCTCTGGCGAAGACCTTGGTCGTCGTTTTCGTAGTCGAATACCAAGCCTTGAATTAGCATCTCATGTGGGCCATCCCTTCGAGCATAACCAAACTGTCTTAGAGCTAAGCATGGGTTGTAGGTGACGCCTCCCCTAATTCCAAGTAGAGGGACATTATGGAATTCCCCACAACGGTCAACAATGATAACATTCTCCTTGGATCGGGAGCACCAATGAATATCTGAATGTTTGAGCGTCATTAACCTTTGTGACCACCTTAATCCTTGCTCATTCTTTAAGACTGATTGGGGAAGATGAGAAATAAACCATCTTTCCAGGAGAGGAGTGCAACACATAAGGACACCTCTCTTCCTCATTGTACGAGTGTGAAAAGAGTGCAGGATACCCCCTAGCAATGTAGGCACCGGATTGCGTGACATGAAGATTTTGACGGAACTCACATCTATGAGTTGGTCAGGATTGGGGAACAAGACCATTCCATAGATAAGAAGAGCCACAATTTCCTCAAATTCTTGTAAGTATAGGGAATCCCAACAACTTTGGGCTTTCCCAAACAGGAACTTTGCTAAAAAGCCTTTGACACCACTTCTAGTTTCCGAATGAGTTGTGACATCAGATGAGTGCAAGTGCAGGGCTTGAGCAATCTCTTCTGGCTTTGGGTCTCTTTCCGTACCGTTGAAAGGTAGTTGATTGAGAATGGGAATCCTCAAGAGTTGAGAGAATTCTTCCAAAGTAGGCACAAGCTGATAGTCGGGAAGTGTTAATCAATGGTGCAAGGGATCAAAGAACTGGAAAAGCACCTTCATCATATCCTCCTCTATTATCGAGGTGACCAAGTTGAGCAGATAACCATGTCTCTCGGTGAATGGAGAATTCTCAGGTATCCTTGAAGCTAGCTCCTTGAGTTGGGGAGCAATTCTTACAAGGTTGACTTGGATAGTTTTCCTGCGGAGTGAATCCATATCCTACAAAACAAGAACAAAGATGAATCTCCAAAATCCTTGAAATGGTTAGCGAATGCATATGATGCTCATGATGTCCATGATGTTATGTACAAGTATGCATATACAAGCAAAACAAAAAAGTTCTTAGTTTAGGCTTGCATGGGGTTTCATAGGTAAGTACCCTCTTGAAGTTTAGTTGGCTTAAACCTGTCCTAGTAATAGTAACCAGGATCTAAGGAGCTCAATATCACCAGATTGTTTCCTTGGTCATTGTTTCAGCTCAAGCCTCTTTAATGGCGACCGAAATATCCCAAGAAACCAACCCTCAATGAGTGTAGTATCGAGTATCTACCAACTTCGGACTGCACCAAAGTCGGTCATCTCACTACATCCTAAAGGCCAAGTTGGTCAAGTAAAGGGTTCTAGAAGTTCATTAGTGCTTCATGACATCACTCAGCGTCCCCGTATTCTCTTTGATTGACTCAAACACTACCGGTACCCACAAATATGTCACACTAACATAGCTATTGCTTAGACCATGTCGGTATACCCTGCACAGTTTCCACAACGTATTGCTATTTACCTATAATGTTTCCTAAATCTGGGTGGAGGATTCAAACCCAAACAAAGAACCAAAATGTAAAGCATACAAGTCAAACAATGTAAGCAAATAAATGTGATCTAGCCCTAAGGTAACCCCACTTTTATTAATGTCCCCAGCAGAGTCGCCAATTCTGTGATACAGTGGGAGAATTTACTTGAGGGTTTTGCGTTTTATCGCAAATGTTGCGGTTAGCAAGAGTCATCACCTACTTTTCTTTTATCCAAAAGTAAAGGTGAAAAAGCACAGGAAAGACCTTTGAGATGTTTTCTTGAGTTCGGGGGGTAAATTATGAAAAGGGAAGGTATTAGCCCCCTTTTCATCCATGGTTTTCCATGGGATCTTATTTACTTGCTAGATTACTTGCTTTTGTTGTTTGAAAATGTGTTTGGTGTGGTTTTGAAAGTATTTTGTAAAAGAGGCCATTGTTTAGGCAATCTTTGTAATGATTCTCGTTCGTAAGAATGTATACAAAGATGTTTGTCTTTTGAAAATGTTTTTAATGTTTGTAAGATGTTTTTGAAATGTGTGTGTTTGCTTTGAAAATAACAAGGATAGTTGTTTGAAAATAGAGTGTTGTACCCCAAAATTTTCCCTCCCATATTTCTCAAAACATTTCAAGAAAGATCCTCAAATTGCTCAAGGAAGCCCAAGGGTTGACCAGACAAGCTCTCTCCTAAGATAGTCTACCTCAAATTAGGGTTTCATGTTGCATCAAGATACTTGAATCCAAGAGACCCCAAATTCTCACCATTGTACTAATATGTTCTCAAGTTCATCCATGTCAAGTTTCAAGCCTTGTAGAGGAAGTTTGCCCAGTCAATTGCTCAAAGGCCTAAAAATCGATTGTGCTAGGGCAAAAGTCAACTGTGGCCCACATACAGTCAAACTTCAAGATTTTTGGACAACATCCTCATTTTGAAGTATATTTCATCATTTGATCAAGGGTTGATCATGATTCATCAAGGATTGCTCACAATTCATCAAGAACCAAAAGTTGCTAAATTAGGGTTTTGTAGGAAAAGTCAACTCAACTTTGACCAAGCATAACTTTCTCATACTTTATGAGAAATGACCCATCCAAAGCTCATTTTTAAGAGGATGCAATTATCTATAATCCATCTTCATCTCCAAAGTTCAAAATATGCACTCATAAGAAGTTATGAATTTGGACATTATAGGTCATTTTGAAAAGTCAACAAAAACACCTTTTTTGTCAAAGCTTCATACATGTACATGGAATACCAAATTGAGATGATACCAAAAGGGCTGCTTAGAGGACATCTCAAGCTTTCTAAAAAGTCCAAGAACACATTAAAAGAGTCAAAATTGAGTAAGTTATGCATTGGTGAAGTTGACTGTTGTACCCCAAAATTTGCCCTCCCATTTATCAAGATTTTTGCTCACAAGACTTCTTGGACTCAAGGCAAGATTAGGGTTTGGTCAGCTCAGGACATCTCATCTTGCACTGATAACCCAAAATTAGGGTTTGAGTTTGCACAAGGATTTTTGGACCACCAATGCTTCATGTGACCTTCATACATCATCTTGGACCCCTAAGATTTCTCATGTTAAGTTTCAAGCCTTGAACCACATTTTTGATCAGTCAATTGGACAGTTGACCTAAAAAATCAGCTGTATTGGGGAAAAAGTCAACCATGGCCAATTCACAGTCAAACTTCATAATTTTTGATCCACATCAACATTTTAGACTCATATGTACCATTTGATCAAGTTTGGATCACAACTCCTCAAGAAATTTGATCAAATCATCAAAAGGGCAAAATGGTCAAAATTAGGGTTTTGACTGAGAAAGGGCAATTTCTGATTTTTAACCTAGACAATGACCAATTGAGTTCAAGCTTGATTTCAAGGGTTAAATGGCATCATCTTGACCTAATTACATAGTTCAAAAGATCTCAAGTTCATTGGATTGATAGATGAAATTTGCAGTCAACTGATCAAAAGTCAACTATGCACTGAAAAGTCAAACTTTGACTTTTTGCTCAAAATCAAATGCCAAGGGTCATAATTCATCAAGATATGTCAAAATATGAAACTTGTTCACCAAGAAAACCAAATTTGAAAATTAGGGTTTTGAATTTGAAAATTTTAATAACTTAGAATTTTTCTAAATATGAAAATTTTCTTATTTTTTCCCAACTTTTCACCACTTTTTCACCATGATGCATTTTGATTCAAAGAAAACTTCCAACATGAAAGTTGTAGTCCTCCATGAAATCTAAAACTTTTCTTCACAAACGTTTCCCAAAAGATACTTGGATCTCAAGTTATGAATTTGTGAATATAGGTCCATGAACTAAATAACTTAGTGAAATTTTGCCCTAATTTAGGCAGGTTTTTGACCCAACTTCATGGACATTTTTCACCTAGTTCCAAGAGGTATCCTGTTGTACCCCAAAATTTGCCCTCCCTTTTTCACAAGAAATCACAACCCTAGGGCTTTCTATTATTTTTAAGATTGGCTCAGGAATCGATCAAACAGAATTTCCTTTGGCAGTAAATCAAGAATCAGGTTTTCTCTCGCATTTCTCAGAAGAAATTGAATCCACAAAAGTTCAGTTTACTGTTACATTGTTTTCACACTTTTCCAAAGTTTGCTGAAAGGTTAACTGATATTTCTCAAAGCCTGATTATCTGGGATAAGAGCTGAGACTTTTATTTGGAATATTAAGGCATCTGCTTGTTAATGGAATGAAAGGTTTACCGTTTAATGGAATGCTTGCTTGTTTAACTATACAATGCGTATGTTAATTGGGATGCTGTTGCAAAGTTACGAAACTGCAAAGTTTTGGATTATTTGAGATTTAAGTGATCTGGATTAGAATTGTTGGAATACAATTTCAATTATTTTTGATTGTGAGAAACTTAAATAATTAAGTAAAGGTGCAAGGAAGAATGGCAAGATATGTGACAATAGAAAAATTCTTTTGGATAAAGACTTTTTATTCACTTCAAATGTTGTTACAAAATTATTTGAATATTGTAAGTTTATAACTTATAGTATTTAAAATAATGATTGTTTACAAAAAATGGAAAATAAATCTAAGTCTAAAGCCTAAACTCCATTGCCCCGTGCTCAAGATTTTTTGCTTCCTATGCTTCCTCTATCGTCCAATTGGTGTTCACCTGCAAAAGGCAAAGGAAAAGAAAATTAGTACAAGAATTTTCAAATAAAAAAGGAAAGAAAAAAAAGTCATCATTAAAATTGGCCGTCTGGAATCAGAATGCTTATTTTTGTCACGTTTTATTTTTCTCTCTGCAAATCACAAGAAGATTGCTCTTCTTGGTTCACAAAGAGAAAATTAAAATACAAATTGAAAAAATGCAAGCATACTGAGTTACAAAGTGAATATACAAGGCAAACTAAGGCGCCAAAATTCAAACATGATGGGCACCCATTATACTGCATTGCAAACCAAACTGTCTAACTAAGCAAACTAAACATGGCAGCCAAACCAAACTGAGTTACAAAATTCAAAAGGGCAAACAGGCGCCAAAACTGCCAAAGCATAGGTCAAACAAATATACAATGCAACAGCAAGCAAAGTCCCAAATTCAGCTACAAAACAAATTGCCCAAAACCAAGTTACAAGACAAATTGGATAAATGTAGCAATGCAGCATGGAAATAGAAAAATACAGCAGGCAAAAGTAAAACAGCAGGAGGTAACCCACTTGACAAGTCAAAGCTTGTCAAAAGGCTGTCATCATTTTCCAGACAGCCAATTTTTCAGAATATAAAATAATAAGCAAAAAGTGCTTATTTGAGAGAGAGAGAAAGAGAGGACCTTTGGTGAAAAGTTTGCAGTTTGGCAAAGGCAGGCTGGCATAAGTTAACAAAAAAAAAGATATAAAACAAAAGGACTGCATAACAGTCAAAGAGAGAACATTAGAGCCAAGCTGAAGAACTAAATACTCTCCAAACCTGCAAGTTACAAAAAACACCAAACTATAAAACTGTAAACAACAAACATGCCTGCTATCCAAAACACCATAACCAAGCTAGCTGCAAAACAAACAGCCAAAGCTACAACTAAATAAACCATAAGCTTGCTCAAAACACCATAAACCTGCATAACCAAGCCTTGCCAAACCTGCAGTTCCAAACTGCAAATCAAACATAACAAAACCTGCAGTTCCAAACTGCAAATCAAACATAACAAAACCTGCAGTTTCCAAACTGCAAATCAAACACAACAAAACCTGCCCAAGTTCCAGACTTCAAACCTAAACAACCAACAAAAACCAGTTGGTACCAAAATCTGCACAACCTGTGTAACCAACCAAAACATTAACCTTCAAAACCAACAAAAAGCAAGCTTGCCAAACAAACCAACAATCTGTTTCAAAGGCTACTCTCATCATCAACATTAACATTCAAGAAAAAGAGGAAGAGTTTCAGAAGCAAAGGAAACGAGTTTCAGAGGCATATCATCATCAACAAAGAGAAAGCAAAAGTTTCAGAACCATGTCATCATAAACAATAATATCATAAGTTTTTAGAATATTTCATCATCAAACATCACATTCAAAATCAACAAAGAGTAAGAAGCTTCAGACATTTGTCATCACTAACAACAAAAAAACCAACACAGTAGTTTCAGAAAATCATCATTAACATCCCAAGAGAAGAGGAAGAGCATTTCAGAAGCAAGTCAAGAATCAACAGTTTTCAGAACAGTTTCATCATCAAACATCAACAAATCAAAAGAATAACAAAAAAGAGATACCAGAAACCAAAGCGTGCCCATCATTTCTTTTCCCTTCCGCCCGGACACCAAGGACGCGCCTCCGTCTCACCCTTTTCTCTCCCTCCACTTTTCCAGAAAAGCTCAAGGTAAGTCTTTCCTCAAACTCTTACTGCATTTCAAGCGCATAAACACCATAGATTAGCAAACATAAAGCAAACAAAAACTGTAAAAACCCTAAAAGACAAGAAGCAAATCGTATCGTTCAAATCAAACGCATGATCGTTGCAAAGAGAATGAGAAGTGAGAGGCGGCGCTCCGGTGGCTGGAGCTTGGAGGGAGTATAAGATCAGCGTTTATGGCATGAGAAGGATGAAGATGAAGAAGAGAGTGAGAGAACGGCGCCACTGTGAACACAACGACACTAACCCTAATCCTTTCAAACCCTAACCAAAAACTGTGTGAATTTTACACCGGGCCTTCGCCCCAAACATTTCCACAAGCCAACAACGTTTTCCTAAGCGCGCACCCCCCTTTCATTCTGACTTGTTATTTGTTATTCTTCATTTGTTCATTTGGGCCTACCCCCTAACAAACTTCTAAGCGCATCATTTTTTTTAATTTCTTTAAACTAATACCTTTTTTTAATTAATGTCTTTTTAACTAATTTGTTTTCTTTCTTTTAGTTAATAAAAACACTAAATAAATTTTGTTTTACTTTCTTTTAAGTTAATTTTATTTTTTCTTTATTAATATTGTTTAATACAATGAAAATACAAAAAAAGAATATTTAGTTTGATTTAAATAATTTTGGTTTTCTTTAACCCTTTTTATTGATTAAAAAAATATAAGAATGATAGAAACTTTGTTCATTTAATTTTTCTTTTAAACTTTTTATTTACATAATTAATAAAACAAAGAAAATAATAATAATACTTAATCTTTCTTAGGTTAGTTTTTATTTGTTTATTTTTTAAATAAATACATGCATCTCATAATATTTTTGATTCTCTTTATTTTTATGTTTTGTTATAGCTTTATATATGAATTGCGACGATTCGATTTGGTTGTAACCCATAATATTTGGGACATTATTATTCTTGTGAGACTCATCCCCATTTGTAAATAATTGTACCCCCATTCCCGAATACTTTTGTAATAGCTTAGAATTTAATTCTCACACTTTATGCTTTCAAATATGCCATGATTAGAGATTAGGGTTTGTATGCGAAAATCTAAAATCAATCGTTAGATGACTTAATACAAGAATCAAAATGCATGAAAATGACAAAGACAATGCACACTTTCACCTCTAGGGTAACCTCGCTTGTTGCTTCGGAAAATGCAATCATGTCCCTCGAATATGAGACACTCTCGCAAATGCCCCTTGGATAAACAAAGATCGTAGTCCCTCGATGACCCTCGATGTTGCCTTTGATAAAACGATCTCGTCCCTTACAAAATTGCTAGAGAGTCTCACAAGTTGCTTTCGATGATTGTATGCGATGACCCGTGCCTGTCCCGTTTAACATTCTAACACAAGGTTGTTCACCAAATGCAATGGTGAAATAACACTGTCAAAAGGGTTAAAAACATAAGAAATATCTTTGAGTAAAATAGGGTAGACAACTCTTAGTTACTTGATCAAAAGCTTGCAAAACATCCTTGCTACTTTCAAACACACATCACAACACAACTTCAAAACACTTTCCAAAAACAACTTTCAAAACAATGAAATATCTTTTCAAAAAGACACACACCTTTGTATATATTCAAACAAGAATCATTATAAAGGTTGCCTAGACAAGGCCTCTTTTTCAAAGCATTTTCAAAACCACACACACAAAGCATCCTTTCAAACAATCGAAAAGCAAAGGCAAGTGATCTAAAACAAGTAACTAAGAGCCCATGGAAAACCATGGATGAAAAGGGTGCTTGCACCTTCCCTTTTCATAATCTACCCCCCGAACCCAAGAAAACATCTCAAAAGTCTTTCCTGTGCTTTTTGACCTTTCCTTAGGATAAAATAAAAAGTCGGTGGCGACTCTTGCTAAACTGCACAATTGCAAACACAAACGCAAAGCCTCAAGTCATTTCTCCCACCGTATCACAGAACTGGCGACTCTGCTGGGGAAAATTCTAAAAGTGGGGTTACCTTAGGGTTTTAGATCACCTTTGCATTCTTATCTTGATTGCCTTGATTGCTTTACATTTGGTTATATTGTTTGGGTTTGAAATCCTCTACCCGGATTTGGGAAACATTCATAGGTAAATAGCAATACGTTGTGGAAACTGTGCGGGGTATACCGACATGGTTGAAGCAATAGCTATATTAGTGCGACATATTTGTGGGTACCGGTAGCCTTTGAGTCAATCAAAGAGAATACGGGGCCGCTGAGTGATGTCATGAAGCACTAATGAACTCTTAGAACCTTACTTGACCATCTTGGCCTTTTTTAGGGGTAGTGAGATGACCGGCTTTGGTACAGTCCGAAGTTGGTAGATACTCGATACTACACTCATTGAGGGTTGTTTTCTTGGAATATTTTGGTCGCCAGTTAAGTGGCTAAATCGAAACAATGAACACAGAAAATAATCCGGTGATATTGAGCTCCTTAGAACCCGGTTACTATTTATAGGACAGGTTGAGCCAACTAACTTCAAGAGGGTACTTATCTATGAAACCCCATGCAAGCCTGAAACTAGGATCTTGTGTGATTTGCTTGTACATATGCTTGTGCATACATCACGAACATCATGAAGCATCATATGCATCCACTAACCATTTCAAGGGTTTGGATCTTCATCTTTGTTCTTGTTTTGTAGGTCATGGAATCTCTTCGCAGGAAAACAATTCAGGTCAACCTTGTGAGAATCCCTCCTCAGCTCAAGGAGCTTATTTCCAAGATTCCAGAGAATTCTCTCTTCAGTGAAAGACATGGTAGACTCCTCAACTTGGTCAAATCCAACATTGAAGAAGACATGGTGAAAGTCCTCTTCCAGTTCTTTGACCCCATTCACCACTGTTTCAAATTCCCTGATTACCAACTAGTACCTACTTTGGAGGAATTTTCTCAACTTCTGAAGATTCCTATTCTCCATCAACTACCCTACAACGGTACGGAAAGAGAGCCAAAGCCTGAAGATGTTGCTCAAGCTTTACACTTGCAACCATCTGATATCAAAGGTCATTGGGAAACCAGAAGTGGTGTCAAGGGTTTCTTGGAAAAGTTACTGTTTGAGAAGGCACAAGACCGCTAGAATTCTTTAGATCTACAAGCTTTTGAGGAGATTGTAGCACTTCTCATCTATGGGTTGGTCTTGTTCCCAAATCCTGATCAGCTTATAGATGTGAATGCTGTCAAGATTTTCATATCTCGAAATCCTGTACCCACATTGCTTGGGGACATCCTACACTCATTTTACACACGAACAATGAGGAAAAAAGGTGTTCTCATGTGCTGTACTCCTCTCCTAGCAAGGTGGTTTATTTCGCACCTTCCCCAGTCAGTCTTGAAGAATGAACAAGGCTTGAGGTGGTCACAACGGTTGATGACTCTCACACACTCTGATGTTCATTGGTGTTCTCGGTCCAGAGAAAATGTCATCATCATTGATCGTTGTGGGGAATTCCCTAATGTCCCACTACTTGGCATTAGGGGAGGCATTACCTACAACCCATGTTTAGCTCTGAGGCAATTCGGGTATGCCCGAAGAGATGGCCCTCATGATATGCTGATCCCTGACTTGGTTTTTGACTTCGACAACGACGCTCAAGGACTTCGACAAAGGTTTATCTGAGCATGAAGGATGCCCAACAAAGTGGATAGTAAGACACCGGGGCACAAGAATTCCATCCCTCTTGAGCCTTACCTCAAGTGGGTACGAACATGCGCCCAGAGTCTTATGATGCCTTACCCCCACATTCTCCCCATGATTAAAGAGCTTGTTATGGAAGGAGAGGTTCCATACACCCTCCTACATCCAGACATGCCAACATCATTGGAAGAATTGAAAAAGAGTTGAATACAACTCAAGGAAAAGCGGAACACTTTTGAAGCCAGCTTCTATGCCAGTGAGAAGAAGGTTTTGGAGCTTACCCGCCGACTTCACGAAGAGGAGACTCTTAACACTTACATCGCGCCAAAAAGGATGCGCAACGTCTTTTTACCTTAAGAAGATTTGTAATATTTTTCCCATGGGGCATTTATGTACTGATAAATTTCTTCTTATAAATATGACGTGTGTTCTTTTTGTCTGCAACAACTTTGAATTTATGAATCCTTGGATGCATTACATGAATAAACATATCATTCATCATATGCATAAATAGGTCTTCACACCAGGTTTCCTTATCTTTCTGCTGTTTATTTCAGCAAGATGGATATAGAGCAGACAATCAAAGATCTGCAAGCACAAAATTCGCAATTCCAACAACTCCTCATGACCTTGGCAAAGGGTCAAGAGGACCTTAAAGCACTGTTAGAGAAGAAAGAAAAGGAAAAATGAAAAAAGAAAAAGAAAAGAATCGGAGTAGCTACTCTGGGAAGAAGATTTGAGAACGAAACTAGGAGAGTCCTGGAGTTCCCATCGACGTCTGATGAAGGGACCGGCAAAGGAAAAGGCGTTGCAATACCTTCCGAGTCTGAGGCTGAAGAGGAAGAAGTTAAAGAGGATGAAGATTACTCCGAGCAGCAGTACCCTCCTGCGGATGACATGTATAAGAATCTAGAAGAGCGGTTGGCAGCCATGGAGGTACAAAGGGTACCTGGATTGGATTTCGAAGAGCTGGGATTGGTTGCTGGGATCGTTATTCCTCCTAAATTCAAAGTGCCTACATTCGCTAAATACGACGGCTTGTCTTGTCCAAAAATGCATTTGTGTTCTTATGTCAGAAAGATCCAACCCCACTCTTCTGATAAGGATCTGTGGGTCCACTTTTTCAAGATAGTTTGTCGGGTACACAATTGGACTGGTTCTACCAACTTGAGAGGGCTGATGTACATAAATGGGAGGACTTGGCTGCTGCCTTCTACCGACAATATCAATACAACGCCGATTTAGCACCTACTCGAACTCAACTACAGAGTATGAGTATGGTTTCTAATAAGGGATTTAAAGAGTATGCTCAAAAGTGGCGGGATTTGGCTGGAAGGGTGCAGCCACCTTTGTCTGAAAGGGAACTTGTTGATATGTTTTTGGGGACCCTGTCTGGTCCGTTCTTCAATCACCTAATAGGGAGCTCATCTGCAGGGTTCACTGAATTAATTCTGATAGGGGAAAGGGTCGAAGCTGGTATTAAGAGTGGTAAAATTCAGAAAGATACATCTGCTTCAGCCGCTTTAAAGAAGACCTTCCCAGCCAAGAAGGAAAGTTCTGCTGTTTACACCCAGAGAAATCGTGAAAGAGAGGAACGCCGGCCAACGGTAGGGGCCGTATTAATTCAGAAGTCCGCATCAGATCAGCCTAGAAACAGTCAACCGAGGAATGATCAGCCCATATCCTATCAACAAAGGGTAGAAAGGCCACAACGACAATATACCCCGATAAATATGACACCCGCTCAGATCCTTCCACATCTCCTGAAATTAAACCTTGCTAATTTGAGAGAGGCACCGAAGAATACAAATACCACTTCTCCGCATTATCATCCCAATGCAAAATGTGCATACCATTCGGACAGTATAGGGCATGACACCAACAACTGTTGGGCCCTCAAAAACAAAATCCAAGACTTGATAGATGCCAAGGAGGTAGAGTTCGATGCGCCCGAAAAGCCGAATGTGATTTCTGCCCTAATGCCCAAGCATGGTCATAATGTCCATGCAATCATGGAAGATCTTCATGTTACCGCCGTTGACGAATTAAGGACTCCGTTGCCAATGATTAAACTGAATCTGTTGAAAGCCGGGATATTCCCAGGCCGTGGAAAAGACTGTTACTTCTGTTCAACCTTACAAACTGACTGCCCACTGTTGAAATCAGGCATCCAATGCCTGATGGATACCCAAGAGATCCTCTTTCAGAAAACTCCTGTTGCTACTACCACTCATGTTACCCCTGTTACTGTTTTTACTCCAATCAATGACATTGCTATAATAACCATCTCCGACAATCTTTCTAAGACCTACAAAAGGCCTGTTAAGATTACGCCTGATCCTAAGTTTGTACCGCTGAAAATTACCATGCCGGGCTCTATCCCGTATAAATCTAACAAGACGATACCATGGAATTATGGAGGAGAGATCTTCTACCATGGTATCAAGCAGATTGAATCAGTCCAAGAGAATTCCGAGGAAGAAACCCATGATGTAGGGAATATTGCAGGAACGAGTAAGATAACTCACAGTGGAAGAATCTTCTCTCCGGAGATTGCTCCTCCAAGGGCAGTCTTCGGACCCTCAAGCACACGTGTGCCAATCAAGATATCTATGCAAGGTCCAATAATTGAAGAAATTGTTACTCCTGAGGTTGTACCTTCTGCTATTACCACTGATAAGGATAATGGGATCCAAGAAGCGCCTGTCAGGACGAAGGCTCAGACTTTGGTCATCCCCGAGACCACCCAAAAAGAGATGGAAGAAATCTTAAAGATAATCAAGAAGAGCGACTATGATGTCGTAGAGCAGCTGGGGCAAACCCCTTCCAAAATCTCTATGCTGGCTCTCTTACTCTGCTCTGAGGCTCATGCCAAAGCCTTGATCAAATTTTTAAAGACAACACACGTACCTCAAGAAACTTCTGCAGATCAGTTTCAAGAGTGCGTGGCTAGCCTTACTGCCGACAATGGTCTGGGCTTTTATGATGCTGATCTAACCTCTAAGGGAAGAAAGCATAATGATGCGCTGCATGTCTCGGTAGAGTGCAGAGGGACCATGCTTGCTCATGTTCTGGTTGATACCAGTTCATCTTTAAATGTTCTACCAAAAAAGGCATTGGACAGATTGGACTGTGAAAGTTTGACCCTAAAGCCCAGCAACATCATTGTTAGAGCCTTCAACGGTTCTAAGAGGATGGTTCACGGAGAAGTGGACATTCCAATCAAAGTGGGTACAGAAATTTTCAACTCTACTTTTTATGTGATGGACATCCGTCCTTCATATTCATGCTTGTTGGGAAGGCCATGGATCCACAACGCTGGGGCAGTCACTTCCTCTTTACACCAAATGCTAAAGTATCCAGTTCAGGGTAAGATCATAACGGTTCATGGGAAGGAAGAGTATATGATAAGTCACCTTAACTCCTTCCGCTATGTGGAGCTAGATGGCGAATTCATAGAAACGCTTTTCCAACATTTTGAAGAGGTTTCTCCTGAAGTCGTAGTCGCAAAGACAATGGCTGATGTGCCTATCATTTCCAAGCCTGTGTCTCGGATGGCATCCCTTAAAGATGCAGAGGATGTAATCAAAGAAGGAAGGAGTACAGTATGGGGGCAACTGCCATATTTTCCTCACAAGACGAACAAGTTCAGATTGGGTTTCACTACCGCTGGCCAGAAAGCTGTGCGTCGCTCCCGGGCTGGAGGACCACCCGTAAAAATCACTCACCATTGAATTAATGCCTTAGAAGATGATGATGAAGAAGACAACTTTGAAGATTGGATCTTTCCAACCATTGAAGGAGGGTTAAGCAACTGGGAGGCGAAAGACTTCGTTCCCATCACTTTCATCAATCAGTAATTTATCTTTGAACATTTCCTGTTTGGTCTGTAATAATTAAACAATTCGTGCACTCTTTTTGCCTTGTGCCTTACCCGGGGCATATAGGTCCATTTGTAAGGGCTTGATTTCTTCATTATCATATGCCATTTTTAATGAACCATGGACGTTTTCATCTATAAACTTTTGTGTTCATTTTCTTTCTTTTTACATTTTATTTTGTTTAAAGGTGGCTATCCATTACACACACCCGCACTCACAAAATGCAGGTACCCATCCACTCCGGATTCCATGGATAACAATTCTGCTATGGCCTTCAGTGACTCTGAAGATCTGGTCAATCATGCCGAATACGAAGGTGATGAAGACTGTGAAGTGCCTAGAGAGTTGGCTAGACTTCTACAACAGGAAGAGAAGGCTATTCTGCCCCATGAAGAGCTGTTAGAGACTATCAACTTGGGTACTGCCGAAGACAGGAGAGAGGTTAAAATGGGTGCCAACCTAGAGCCAAGTGTCAAGGAGCGCTTAGTTCAGCTGTTGAATGAATATGTTGAGATCTTTGCTTGGTCCTATGAAGACATGCCGGGACTCGACACAGATATTGTGGTTCACCGTCTCCCTACAAAAGAAGACTGTCCACTAATAAAACAAAAAGTCCGACGAATGAGGCCCGATATGTCTGAAAAGATCAAAGCCGAAGTGATAAAGCAATTCAATGCCGGGTTCCTTGCTGTTACTTCCTATCCTCAATGGGTCGCTAACATCGTGCCCGTGCCTAAGAAAGATGGCAAAGTAAGAATGTGCGTGGATTACCGAGATTTAAACAGGGCTAGCCCTAAAGATGACTTTCCACTGCCGCACATTGACATTTTGGTCGACAACACAACTCAACATAAGGTATTTTCCTTCATGGATAGATTTTCAGGGTACAACCAGATCAAAATGGCCCCCGAAGACATGGAGAAGACTACTTTTGTTACACAGTGGGGTACCTTCTGCTATAAAGTGATGCCATTCGGACTGAAGAACGCCGGGGCAACCTATCAGCGAGCTATGGTAGCTTTGTTTCATGACATGATATATCATGAGATCAAAGTCTACGTAGACGACATGATAGCCCATTCACAAACAGAAGAAGAGCACCTCGACCATCTGCAAAAGCTGTTTGTCAGGTTGAAGGAATATAAGCTCAGACTGAACCCTAGCAAGTGCACTTTCGGATTCAGGTCTGGTAAACTCTTGGGATTCATCGTCAGCAACAAAGGCATTGAGGTTGATCCTGCTAAAGTCGAAGCTATACGAGAAATGCCTGCCCCCTGCACTAAAAAGGAGGTCAGAGGTTTCTTAGGACGCCTAAACTACATTGCAAGGTTCATTTCTCACCTAACCTCTACCTGTGAACCAATCTTCAAGCTGTTGAAGAAAGATCAGGTGGTTAAGTGGAATGACGACTGTCAAGCTGCTTTTTATAAAATCAAGGAGTATTTGCTAGAACCTCCTATCTTGATGCCACCCGTGGAAGGAAGGCCGTTAATCATGTACCTGACTATTTTGGATAATTCAATGGGGTGCGTATTGGGACAACATGACGAGTCTGGTCGAAAAGAGCATGCCATTTATTACCTTAGCAAAAAGTTTACCGACTGTAAGACTCGCTACTCACTGCTTGAGAAAACTTGATGCGCTTTGGTATGGGCTGCTCGCCGACTAAGGCAGTATATGTTGACACATACCACTCTGCTGATTTCTAAAATGGATCCGATCAAGTATATCTTCGAAAAGCCTGCTTTATCTGGAAGAATCGCTAGATGGCAAATGATCCTGACTGAGTATGATATCTAATACACAACCCAAAAAGCTATAAAGGGGAGTGTACTAGCTGACCATCTAGCTCATCAAGCTGTCAAAGATTACCAATCCATGAAATTCGACTTTCCCGACGAGGACATTATGACATTGGATAACATTGAAGGTAACGGACCGTATGACGGACCTGAACAAGGATCCCGATGGACCCTGTACTTTTATGGTGCTTCAAATGCACTCGGCAACGGTATCGGCGCGGTACTTATCTCTCCAGAAGGTTGCCATACACCTTTCACTGCAAGACTCTGCTTCAGTTGCACCAACAACATGGCCGAGTATGAAGCTTGTATCTTTGGTCTTAAGGATGCGATTGACTTGGGAATCAAATCTTTGGTTGTATTTGGAGACTCAGCTTTGGTTATCAGTCAAATCAAAGGAGAGTGGGACACTAAACATCCTAACCTCATCCCATACAAAGAACATGTTCTGACATTGTTACCTCATTTCGAGCAGATTACCTTCGAGCACTTCCCACGAGAAGAAAATCAGCTAGCAGATGCTCTATCTACAATGTCTTCCATGTTTAAACTTAACTGGGATAATGAGGCTCCCCGAATCACCATCGAGCGAATGGATGAACCTGCACATTGTCATGAGATTAATACCGAAGAAGTAGTGGAACAACCCTGGTTTCATGAAATCAAAAGGTATCTCGAGACTCTAGAATACCCTGAAGGAGCTTCGGTCAATGACAGAAAGTTCTTAAGGAGATTTGCTGCCAAGTTCTTCTTGAGCAATGGCATCCTATACAAATGCAACCATGACTGTGTTCTGCTTCGTTTTGTGGACAAGGTTGAAGCTGAGCAGATCATGACTGAATTGCATAGTGGCACATTCGGCACCCATTTGAGCGGACATACGATGGCTAAGAAGATCCTAAGGGAAGGCTACTACTGGTCTACCATGGAAGCTGACTGTCATCAAGACGCCCGCACTTGCCACAAATGCCAAGTTTATGCAGACAAAGTGCATATTCCTCGGGTTCCTCTCAATGTCCTAACAGCTCCTTGGCCATTCGCAATGTGGGGCATTGACATGATTGGAGAGATCAAGCCTACAACATCCAATGGGCAGCGTTTCATCCTGGTAGCCATTGATTAATTTACCAAGTGGGTCGAAGCAGCTTCCTTCGCCTCCGTTACAAAGAATGTGGTTGCTCGCTTCATCAAGCAGAACCTCATTTGCCAGTACGGTATTCCTGACCGAATCATTACGGACAACGATACAAACCTGAACAACACTATGATCACCGCTCTGTGCGAGCAGTTCAAGATTCAACATCACAATTCATCTCCATATCGGCCAAAGATGAACGGTGCTGTCGAAGCTGCGAACAAAAATATCAAGAAGATCATTCAAAAGATGAGAATCACCTACAAGGACTGGCATGAGATGTTACCGTTTGCTCTACACGGGTACCATACCACGGCACGAACATCAACTGGGGCAACACCCTTTTCTTTGGTATACGGCATGGAGGCTGTTTTACCTATAGAAGTTCAGATTCCTTCCTTAAGAATCATGAAGGACGCTGGTTTGAATGAAGACGATTGGATTCAGACCCGGCTTGAACAACTTAACTTGATTGATGAGAAGCGACTTACTGCTATTTGTCATGGTCAAACGTATCAAAAACGGATGATCAAGGCCTTCAACAGGAAAGTCAAGAGACAAGTATATCAAGTCGGGGATCTTGTAATCAAGCGGATTATCTTACCGCAAAGTGATCCCAGGGGCAAGTGGACTCCTACTTACGAAGGACCATTTGTGATAAAAAACATCTTTTCTGGCGGGGCAATGATTCTGACCACCATGGACGGTGATGACTTGCCGCACCCTGCGAACGCAGACATAGTCAAAAGATACTACGCATAAACTACCCGGAAAGTTGAAAACCTGAAAGGGCGACTTCGGAAAAAATGGGCATCCCGATGAATCGAAAACCCGAAAGGGCGGTTCGGGCAAAAATTAGGGATAAACAAAAAAAACTGTACACCCGACAAGTTGAAAACCCGAAAGGGCGACTTGGGCAAAAAAGGGTTTCCCGGTGGATCGAAAACCTGAAAGGGCGATCCAGGCAAAAGTTAGGGAATTAAAGCGTATGACTATGTCTCTTCGGATCACTTTAAGGACAATCTCTTCACGGACAAGCTCCAAGCTTCTGATCTATCGAATCATCTGCGGACGAAGCAACGAATGGACAAGATACTCAGAGTTGCGAAGGCTATAGCAGAATGGGAACCCCATGGAATTGTTACACATAGCCATCTTTCTTTGTATAAATTTTTTTTCCTCAACTTTATGACAACATTCTCTTACTAGGATGTCTGTCTCCTTTGTACAAAATACTTACACAAAGTTAATACAGAGTTACTTCAAAGTACAAAAAAAATTGTCTGCCTTTTCTTTCTTTTTTACACTTGTGCTTTATTTGAAAACATCCAATGATTTATTAAATGAGCATATGCATTTGAATATAATCACTGCTTACAAATAAAACAAAATGAGAAAGAATAATTACTGATAGGATGGAAGTGTAGGAAAGTGTCTTTAGGCTATTCCAGGAGAAATCCCCTGCAAATATATCATCCAGATTCTAGGCGGAACTAAAGCTTTGAAAGGCATATCCCCAGCGGAGTTAAGTTTCAATGATCCCCATCAGAGTTGGGTATTCGAATTCCCAACCAACAGCGGAGCAAAAATTTGAACTACAAACCCTCAGTAAGAATGAAACTTTCTTCCCCAAGCAGAGTCAAACCGTCAACCCGTGAACACCAGTGAAGACCATCTAGTTTCCTCCCTTCTCCCGGAGAGTTGCTTTTAAACCAGATAATTCATCAGAAAGTTATTTCTAAACTTTTCCCCAGTGAAGCCGCCAATCAAATCAGCACGTCACTAGGACCCCCAGCGGAGTGGAAACTATGAGCTACCAATCCCCAGCAAAAACCATTCAGTTTTTCCCTGATATCCTCAACAGAACAGAGTTTCTCATTCTTGCTTCCCCAGTAGATTGGAATACAACCTAAGCTCCTAAACTTCTTCCAAACAGGAATAAGCTTTTCCCAGGGTCTTGAGCTTACTCTCCAGCAGTATGGCTATTCCCCACAGAATTTCTAAATCCCTGCAGATCAAAGATTCTCATTCTTGATTCCTCGGCACCAGTTTCCCTAGTAAAATGAAGATTCTCATTTCCCCACAAAGTTCTCAGATATTCCCCAGCGGAGTTCTCCTCAAAAAAAAAAACAACAAAACAGAAATCCCCAGTAGATTGGCATACAACCCAAACTCCTGATTTCCCCAGCAGTATAGCTTCTCTCCGCAGAGGTTGTCAAAAAGCTTGAAGACACACATGCTCTTAAACAATGGTCCATGATTTATTTTCCCCGACGGAAGTCAAAGATTTTATTATCTCTAGCTATCCAGGATTTATCTTCCTCAGCAAGACAGCTTATCAGCTTACATGCGCATACATTGCATTCATATATCATAAACATTGATATAACACATATATTGCATCATACATTTCATGCAACATAACTTTGTGTTTCAGCTAATATTTTACCCTTTTCAGGATAAGATTAGCAAGCTTTGAATTCAAGAATCATGAAAACAGTTTACGGATGCTTCCCAACATGGATGTTAATCTATCGCTTGTTCAGATTCAACTTCTGAAAATAGTTTACGGATACTTCCAAACATGGATGTTAATCTATTGCTTATTCAACTTCAAGACTTCTGAAAACAGTTTACGGATGCTTCCTAACATGGATGTTAATCTATCGCTTGTTCAGATTCAAGACTTCTGAAAATAGTTTACGGATGCTTCCCAACATGGATGTTAATCTATCGCTTGTTCAGATTCAACTTCTGAAAACAGTTTACGGATGCTTCCCAACATGGATGTTCATCTATCGCTTGTTCAGATTCAAGACTTCTGAAAACAGTTTACGGATGCTTCCCAACATGGATGTTAATCTATCGCTTGTTCAGATTCAACTTCTGAAAACAGTTTACGAATGCTTCCCAACATGGATGTTAATCGATCGCTTGTTCAGATTCAACTCTTGAAAACAGTTTACGGATGCTTCCCAACATGGATGCTAATCTATTGCTTATTCAACCTCAACTTCTGAAAACAGTTTACGGATGCTTCCCAACATGGATGTTAATCTATCGCTTGTTCAGATTCAACTTTTGAAAATAGTTTACGGATACTTCCCAACATGGATGTTAATCTATTGCTTATTAAAATTCAACTTTTGAAAACAGTTTACGGATGCACCAAACATGGATGCTAATCTATTGCTTATTCAACTTCAAGACTTTTGAAAATAGTTTACGGATGCTTCCCAACATGGATGTTAATCTATTGCTTATTCAACTTCAGACTTTTGAAAACAGTTTACGGATGCTTCCCAACATGGATGTAAATCTATCGCTTGTTCAGATTCAACTCATGGAAACAGTTTACGGAAGCTCCAAACACGGATGCTAATCTATTGCTTGTTCAGGCCCCCAACTCAGAGACGTTCCAGACCTGGATACCTTTCTGATACTCATTCTTTCTCCTATAACATACAGTTCAATAAATATTCTTGGATGGCATCTTTAAGCCCATCTCCGACAAGGTTCTGTCACATCTCCAAATGGCATCTTTAAGCCCATTCCCTCAACTATGCTTTGACGAGTGCAAATTTATGGGCACTCTAGTGTCCAATCATCTTTTACCTTCGAGTCGCGAACGGCAAAATTGCCAATCTAACTCTTCAGGTTCAAGAAGATTGAACAGGGGCAGCTGTTGTACCCCAAAATTTGCCCTCCCTTTTTCACAAGAAATCACAACCCTAGGGCTTTCTCTGATTTTTAAGATTGGCTCAGGAATCAATCAAACAGACTTTCCTTTGGCAGTAAATCAAGAATCAAGTTTTCTCTCGCATTTCTCAGAAGAAATTGAATCCACAGAAGTTCAGTTTACTGTTACATAGTTTTCACACTTTTTCAAAGTTTGCTGAAAGGTTAACTGATTTTTCTCAAAGCCTGATTATCTGGGATAAGAGCTGAGACTTTTATTTGGAATATTAAGGCATCTGCTTGTTAATGGAATGAAAGGTTTTCCGTTTAATGGAATGCTTGCTTGTTTAACTATACAATGCGTATGTTAATTGGGATGCTGTTGCAAAGTTACGAAACTGCAAAGTTTTGGATTATTTGAGATTTAAGTGATCTGGATTAGAATTGTTGGAATACAATTTCAATTATTTTTGATTGTGAGAAACTTAAATAATTAAGTAAAGGTGCAAGGAAGAATGGCAAGATATGTGACAATAGAAAAATACTTTTGGATAAAGACTTTTTATTCATTTCAAATGTTATTACAAAATTATTTGAATATTGTAAGTTTATAACTTATAGTATTTAAAATAATGATTGTTTACAAAAAATGGAAAATAAATCTAAGTATAAAGCCTAAACTCCATTGCCCCGTGCTCAAGATTTTTTGCTTCCTCTACTTCCTCTATCGTCCAATTGGTGTTCACCTACAAAAGGAAAAGGAAAAGAAAATTAGTACAAGAATTTTCAAATAAAAAAAGGAAAGAAAAAAAAGTCATCATTAAAATTGGCCGTCTGGAATCAGAATGCTTATTTTCGTCACGTTTTATTTTTCTCTCTGCAAATCACAAGAAGATTGCTCTTCTTGGTTCACAAAGAGAAAATTAAAATACAAATTGAAAAAATGCAAGCATACTGAGTTACAAAGTGAATATACAAGGCAAACCAAGGCGCCAAAATTCAAACATGATGGGCACCCATTATACTGCATTGCAAACCAAACTGTCTAACTAAGCAAACTAAACATGGCAGCCAAACCAAACTGAGTTACAAAATTCAAAAGGGCAAACAGGCGCCAAAACTACCAAAGCATAGGCCAAATAAATATACAATGCAGCAGTAAGCAAAGTCCCAAATTCAGCTACAAAACAAATTGCCCAAAACCAAGTTACAAGACAAATTGGATAAATGTAGCAATGCAGCATGGAAACAGAAAAATACAGCAGGCAAAAGTAAAACAGCAGGAGGTAACCCACTTGACAAGTCAAAGCTTGTCAAAAGGCTGTCATCATTTTCCAGACAGCCAATTTTTCAGAATATAAAATAATAAGCAAAAAGTGCTTATTTGAGAGAGAGAGAAAGAGAGGACCTTTGGTGAAAAGTTTGCAGTTTGGAAAAGGCAGGCTGGCATAAGTTAACAAAAAAAAAGATATAAAACAAAAGGACTGCATAACAGTCAAAGAGAGAACATTAGAGCCAAGCTGAAGAACTAAAAACTCTCCAAACCTGCAAGTTACAAAAAAACACCAAACTATAGCAAAAAACTGTAAACAACAAACAAGCCTGCTTTCCAAAACACCACAACCAAGCTAGCTGCAAAACAACCAGCCAAAGCTACGACTAAACAAACCACAAGCTTGCTCAAAACACCATAAACCTGCATAACCAAGCCTTTCCAAACCTGCAGTTCCAAACTGCAAATCAAACATAACAAAACCTGCAGTTTCCAAACTGCAAATCAAACACAACAAAACCTGCCCAAGTTCCAGACTGCAAACCTAAACAACCAACAAAAACCAGTTGGTACCAAAATCTGCACAACCTGTGTAACCAACCAAAACATTAACCTTCAAAAACAACAAAAAACAAGCTTGCCAAATAAACCAACAATCTGTTTCAGAGGCTACTCTCATCATCAACATTAACATTCAAGAGAAAGAGGAAGAGTTTCAGAAGCAAAGGCAACGAGTTTTAGAGGCATATCATCATCAACAAAGAGAAAGCAAAAGTTTCAGAACCATGTCATCATAAACAATAATATCAGAAGTTTTCAGAACATTTCATCATCAAACATCACATTCAAAATCAACAAGGAATAAGAAGCTTCAGACATTTGTCATCACTAACAACAAAAAAACCAACACAGTAGTTTCAGAAAATCATCATTAACATCCCAAGAGAAGAGGAAGAGCATTTCAGAAGCAAGTCAAGAATCAACCGTTTTCAGAACAGTTTCATCATCAAACATCAACAAATCAAAAGAATAACAAAAAAGAGATACCAGAAGCCAAAGCGTGCCCATCATTTCTTTTCCCTTCCGCCCGGCCACCAAGGACGCGCCTTCGTCTCACCCTTTTCTCTCCCTCCACTTTTCCAGAAAAGCTCAAGGTAAGTCTTTCCTCAAACTCTTACTGCATTTCAAGCGCATAAACACCATAAATTAGCAAACATAAAGCAAACAAAAACTGTAAAAACCCTAAAAGACAAGAAGAAAATCGTACCGTTCAAATCAAACGCGAGATTGTTGCAAAGAGAATGAGAAGTGAGAGGCGACGCTCCGGTGGCTGGAGCTTGGAGGGAGTATAAGATCAGCGTTTATGGCATGAGAAGGATGAAGATGAAGAAGAGAGTGAGAGAACGGCGCCACTGTGAACACAACGACACTAACCCTAATCCTTTCAAACCTTAACCAAAAAATGTGTGAATTTTACACTGGGCCTTCGCCCCAAACATTTCCACAAGCCCACAACGTTTTGCTAAGCGCAAACCCCCCTTTCATTCTGACTTGTTATTTGTTCTTCTTCATTTGTTCATTTGGGCCTAACCCCTAACAAACTCCTAAGCCCATCATTTTTTTTAATTTCTTTAAACTAATACCTTTTTTTAATTAATGTCATTTTAACTAATTTGTTTCCTTTCTTTTAGTTAATAAAAACACTAAATAAATTTTGTTTTACTTTCTTTTAAGTTAATTTAATTTTTTCTTTATTAATATTGTTTAATACAATGAAAATACAAAAAAAGAATATTTAGTTTGATTTAAATAATTTTGGTTTTCTTTAACCCTTTTTATTGATTAAAAAAATATAAGAATGGTAGAAACTTTGTTCATTTAATTTTTCTTTTAAACTTTTTATTTACATAATTAATAAAACAAAGAAAATAATAATGATACTTAATCTTTCTTAGGTTAGTTTTTATTTGTTTATTTTTAAAATAAATACATGCATCTCATAATATTTTTGATTCTCTTTATTTTTATGTTTTGTTATAGCTTTATATATGAATTGCAACGATTCGATTTGGTTGTAACCCATAATATTTGGGACATTATTATTCTTGTGAGACTCATCCCCATTTGTAAATAATTGTACCCCCATCCCCAGATACTTTTGTAATAGCTTAGAATTTAATTCTCGCAATTTATGCTTTCAAATATGCCATGATTAGAGATTAGAGTTTGTATGCGAAAATCTAAAATCAATCGCTAGATGACCTAATACAAGAATCAAAATGCATGAAAATGACAAAGACAATGCACACTTGCACCTCTAGGGTAACCTCGCTTGTTGCTTCGGAAAATACAATCATGTCCCTCGAATATGAGACACTCTAGCAAATGCCCATTCGATAAACAAAGATCGTAGTCCCTCGATGACCCTCGATGTTGCCTTCGATAAAACGATCTCGTCCCTTACAAAATTTCTAGAGAGTCTCACAAGTTGCTTTCGATGATTGTATGCGATGACCCGCACCTGTCCCGTTTAACATCCTAACACAAGGTTGTTCACCAAATGCAATGGTGAAATAACACTGTCAAAAGGGTTAAAAACATAAGAACGATCTTTGAGTAAAATAGGGTAGACAACTCTTAGTTACTTGATCAAAAGCTTGCAAAACATCCTTGCTACTTTCAAACACACATCACAACACAACTTCAAAACATTTTCCAAAAACAACTTTCAAAACATTGAAATATCTTTTCAAAAAGACACACACCTTTGTATATATTCAAATAAGAATCATTACAAAGGTTGCCTATACAAGGCCTCTTTTTCAAAGCATTTTCAAAACCACACACACAAAGCACCCTTTCAAACAATCGAAAAGTAAAGGCAAGTGATCTAAAACAAGTAACTAAGAGCCCATGGAAAACCATGGATGAAAAGGGTGCTTGCACCTTCCCTTTTCATAATCTACCCCCTGAACCCAAGAAAACATCTCAAAGGTCTTTCCTATGCTTTTTGACCTTTCCTTAGGATAAAATAAAAAGTCGGTGGCGACTCTTGCTAAACCGCACAATTGCGAACACAAACGCAAAACCTCAAGTCAGTTCTCCCCCCGTATCACATATCCCAAAATGCATTTCAAATATGGATTATAGATCACATTGCAAGCTTTCCAAAATGTCCAAGAACTCTCCAAGATCATTTTTGAGTAGGGAGAATCGAAGAAGGGAAGTTGGCATTTTATCACTTTTGATCAAGCCATTTTTACAAAGTATCAAGTTGCAAATCCAATCCATGCTGTTTGAATCTTGCTTTACAGGTCCTAAACTCACTCTACACTCCATAATTAAATGCAAACTCATAAGCTAAAGGCATTATTTTTGCTTTTGGATCTTTGTACAAGAGATAATTCCATTTTTGACCAAAAGTTCACAATGCCATTTTCATAAAGTGCACTTTTGCAACTTTGTCAATCTTGAGCCTTGGACCTGTCCCTTTGGTGCAAGCAATTCACACAGGTCTTAAGCAATTTGTACAAGCCCTTTGCACCCCTCAAGCTAGCCAGTACAAGCATGTAGCATTGGTCACTTCACTTTGCTTAAAATGCAAGAAAGGTTGCCAAAAGGTCAGAATTGGTACAGCTAGTAAAGAGTGGACTTTGTATCATTTCTTTACAAATATACAAAGTTGTGGCAAGGCTTAGCACGATTAGATTGAAGCTAAAACTCCCCAAAACTCAAAAACACCATTTTTCTGTCCAAACATAGCATTTTCTGCAAAACCCAAGCCAACTAATTTTTGACTCGTGCGTTTTGTATTTTAACACTTCAAACACCTTCTACATATCATGCCAAAGCAAGCCAATCCCTTACCCTGGTTCTGTAAGCCCTGTTTCAGCATCCACCATTTTCACTTTTGAAGCTTGCAACTTGACTTGTCCAGAGAGTTCCAACTATCCTCAAAGCAAAGTAAGCATTGGAATAGCTTGAAGGAAGTTCAAGGAAGCTCACACAATCCTCAGGCCTTCATTAAAATCCCTACACTGCTCTACTCGAATCCAACTGAAGGAGGTATTCTCTTAAACTCTATCTCTCTGAATAGGCATCCTCAAGCCACGATTTGTGAAGAAAAAATGTAGTCCATAACATGGTGAAGCTGTACATATGCATGCTTTTTCATTTATATTAACTATGCTGAGAGAATTTGAAGGTTGAATATGCTGAAATTTTTAGGTCACGAATTAGGGCTTCCAAAATTCTCTCTGATCTTTGAGAGTTAGGTTACAAAATTTATATTGTTGAAATCGTGAGATCAAATGCCACATGTTTTATGTTATAAGTTTTTGTTTTTGTGCAAGTATCTGAAAGTTACAGGTTTGAACTATGGCGCGCGAAGGAGATGACCAAGGACAACGACGAAGCAGTATTCTGGGCTTTTTTTTGGCGCCTGGCCTTTTTGGTTTTGCTATTTGCACCCCCTGACTTGTTATTTGCACCCCCTGGATAATTTTTATATTTTTCATATTTTCTTTCATATTTTCATATTTATTGCTTTTATTTATTTTTTTTCTGAATAATAAAAATCCCAAAAATAATTTCTTTATTTTTTACAATTTTATTTTATTTTTTTATTATTTTTTTTACATAGAAATTAATTTATTTAATAGAATAGAACTTATTTTCCTAAATAAACTTATAAATATATTTAAAAATACTTAATATTTTTATTATATTATTTATACTCATAAAATACTTATTTTCTATACATATTTAATTTTTAATATTTGCATATAATATTATTTATTATTTTCTTATACAAAAAATGTGCAAAATAATAATATAGAACATGTATTTTCTTTTAATTGAAAATTAGGGTTTCACCCCTCCAAAAATAATATTTATTTTTCCTTATTTTTAGGGTTTAATTTAATTTATTTTCTCATACAAAAAAACAAATACCAAAACATTTTTAATATAAATACATTGCATTGCATTTTAAATACTTGTACATTTATTTAATTCGCGCAATATTCGACTGGGTTATAATAATACTTTTAGGTTTATATTTGTGCAAAATCCCCATTCAAAACTTGTATCCCCCTCCCATAATAATTGTTGTAATAGCTTAGTTTACAATTACGCAATTTATCGCTTTTATACCATGATTAGTAAAATAGGGTTTGCATGACAGGAACAAAAACCAAACAAATAGAAAAAACCTAATGCAAGACAAAAGCATGAAAAAAGACACACTTTGCACACAAACACCCTTAGGGTTTCTCCCACTTGGTTGCCTAAAATAAAATGGCCATGTTACGCATGCGGAGTATCTTGGCAAAACAAAACAAATATAAGATCATAGTCCCTCGATGACGCTATCAAAAGGTTGCCTAAACAAAGATGATCTTGGTCCCTCAAAATGCTAAGATACTTGGCAACGTTGCTATCATGGTCATACGATGACCCACGCCCATCCCGTTTACATCCAAAGATAGGGTTGCTTACCAAATCAATGGTAAGTCAACAATGTCAAAGGAATAAAAATGCACAAGAAAGACATTTGAGTAGGTAGATAGCTTCTAGTTACTTGTTCCATTTCAAAACAATCCTTGCTATTTTCAAAAACAAACACACACACATTTCAAAACATCTTACAAAACATAGAAAACATTTTCAAAAGACAAACATATTTGTATACATTCTTACGAACGAGAATCATTATAAAGATTACCTAAACGAGTGGCCTCTTTTCAAAATACTTTCAAAATCACACCAAACACCATTTCAAACAAAAGCAAAGCAAGTGATCTAAACAAGTAACTAAGAGCCCATGGAAAACCATGGATGAAAAGGGTGCTAGCACCTTCCCTTTTCATAATCTACCCCCCGAACTCAAGAAAACATCTCAAAGGTCTTTCCTGTGCTTTTTTACCTTTCATTTTGGATAAAATAAAAGTCGGTGGCGACTCTTGCTAACCGCGACATTTGCGACAAAACGAAAAACCTCAAGTCAGTTCTCCCACCGCATCACAGAACCGACGACTCTGCTGGGGATAATATTCTAAAAGTGGGGTTACCTTAGGGTTTAGATTACCTTTATTTGCTTACAATTGTTTGATTTGTTTGCTTTACAAGTATGGTTCTTTGTTTGGGTTTGAATCCTCCACCCGGATTTGGGAAACATTATAGGTAAATAGTAATACGTTGTGGAAACTGTGCGGGGTATACCGACATGGTCTAAGCAATAGCTATATTAGTGCGACATATTTGTGGGTACCGGTAGCCTTTGAGTCAATCAAAGAGAATACAGGGCCGCTGAGTGATGTCATGAAGCACTAATGAACTTCTAGAACCTTTACTTGACCAACTTGGCCTTTTAGGATGTAGTGAGATGACCGACTTTGGTGCAGTCCGAAGTTGGTAGATACTCGATACTACACTCATTGAGGGTTGGTTCCTTAGAATATTTCGGTCGCCAGTAAAGAGGCTTGAGCTGATACAATGAACAAGGAAACAATCCAGTGATATTGAGCTCCTTAGAACCCGATTACTATTTCTAGGACAAGATGAGCCAACTAAACTTCAAGAGGGTACTTACCTATAAAACCCCATGCAAGCCTAAACTAGGAACTTGTGTGATTTTCTTGTACATATATACTTGTGCATAACATCATGGACATCATGAACATCATATGCATTCACTAACCATTTCAAGGATTTTGGAGATTCATCTTTGTTCTTGTTTTGTAGGTTATAGATTCACTTCGCAGGAAAACTATCCAAATCAACCTTGTAAGAATTCCCCCACAACTCAAGGATCTAGCTTCAAGTATCCCTGAGAATTCTCCATTCACCGAGAGACATGGTCGTCTACTCAATTTGGTCACTTCCAATACAGAGGAGGATATGATGAAGGTTCTCTTCCAGTTCTTTGACCCTTTGCATCATTGCTTCACATTTCCTGACTATCAACTTGTGCCCACTTTGGAAGAATTCTCTCAACTTCTGAGGATTCCTATTCTCAATCAACTACCCTTCAACGATATAGAAAGAGATCCAAAGCCATAAGAGATTGCTCAAGTCCTGCACTTGCACTCATCTGATGTCACAACTCATTGGGAAACTAGAAGTGGTGTCAAAGGCTTCTTGGCAAAGTTTCTGTTTGAGAAGGCCCAAAGTTGTTGGAATTCCCTAGACTTGCAAGCTTTTGAGGAGATTGTAGCTCTTCTCATCTATGATATGGTCTTGTTCCCTAATCCTGACCAACTCATAGATGTAAGCGTCGTCAAAATCTTCATGACTCGCAACCCGATGCCTACATTGCTTGGGGATATCCTCCACTCTTTTCACACTCGCACAATGAGGAAAAGAGGTGTTCTTATGTGTTGTACTCCTCTCCTGGAAAGATGGTTTATTTCTCGTCTTCCCCAATCAGTCTTGAAGAATGAGCAAGGTTTGAGGTGGTCACAAAGGTTGATGACGCTTACACATTCAGATATCCATTGGTGTTCTCGATCCAAAGAAAATGTTATCATCATTGACCCTTGTGGGGAATTCCCTAATGTCCCTCTACCTGGCATTAGGGGAGGCATCACCTATAACCCATGCTTAGCTCTAAGACAGTTTGGTTATGCCCGAAGGGATGGCCCACATGACATGCTGATTCAAGGGTTGGTTTTCGACTACGACAACAACGATCAAGGACTCCATCAGAGATTCATCTGAGCTTGAAGGATGCCAAACAAGGTAGATATCAAGACTTTGGGTCACAAGAATTCCATCCCTCTTGAGCCTTACCTCAAGTGGGTATGAACCCGCACCCAAAGTCTTATGATGCCTTATCCCTCCATTCTCCCAGTGATTATAGAGCCTATTAAGGAAGGAGAGGTTCCATACACCATCCTACATCCTAACATGCCGACATCACTCGAAGACCTACAAAGGAGTTGGATACAACTCAAAGGAGAGCGTGATACTTTCGAAGCCCAATTCTATGCAAGCGAGAAGAAGGTTTTGGAACTCACTCGGCTACTTCATGAAGAGAAGACTCTCAACACCTACATTGCACCAAAGAGGATGTGCAATGTCTTTTTACCTTAGAATTTTGTATTATTTTGCCCAAGGAGAATTGATGTACTCAAATTCTATCTTATTAATATGACGTGTGTTTCTTTTTTGTTTAAAACAAATTTGAATTTCTAAATCCTTGAAAACATTGCATGAATACATATCATTCATCATAAACATAAACATGTCTTTGCAACAAGTTTCCTCATCTCTCTACTGTTTATTTCAGTACGATGGATCTCGAACAAACGGTCAAAGATCTGAAAGCTCAGAACTCAAAATTTCAACAGTTACTCATGACCTTAGCCAAGGGGCAGGAGGAGATGAAGACTTTGCTAGAAAAAGAAAAAGATAAAAAGAAGAAGAAGCCAGCTGGTGTAGTTATCATGGGCAGAAGGTTTTAGGGACAAGCCAGAAGGACCTTGGAATTCCCAACAACATCTGAAGAAGGGGAATAAAAGGAAAAGAAACAACAGTACCATCAGATTCTGAAGCAGAAGAAGAGGAAGAAGAGGATTACTCTGAACAACAATACCCTCCGGCTGATGACAAGTACAAACACCTTGAAGAGAGACTAAGCGCTATGGAAATCCAGAGAGTACCGGGGCTAGATTTTGAGGAGTTAGGGCTGGTGTCAGGAATTGTAATCCCTCCAAAGTTTAAAGTGCCACTGTTTTCCAAGTATGATGGGGTGTCTTGTCCCAAAATGCACCTTCGATCTTATGTCAGGAAGATTCAACCATATTCTGCCGACAAAGACTTGTGGGTCCACTTTTTCTAAGACAGTTTATCAGGAACGCAACTTGATTGGTTCTACCAGTTGGAAAGGGCTGATGTTCACAATTGGGAAGACTTGGCAGCCGCTTTCTATAAACAGTATCAATACAACGCCGACTTGGCGCCTACCCGTACTTAGCTTCAGAGTATGGCGATGGTTTCTAATGAGGGCTTTAAAGATTACACGCAAAAGTGGAGAGACTTAGCCGGAAGGGTGCAACCCCCTCTATCTGAGAGGGAGTTGGTGGACATGTTATTGGGAACTCTATCAGGTCCTTTATTCAATCATCTGATTGAGAGTTCTTCTGTAGGGTTTATTGAATTGATTTTAACCGACGAAAGAGTGGAGGCTGGTATAAGAAGTGGGAAAATTCAGAAAGACGCGTTTGCCTCATTTGCTGTAAAAAAGCCCTTCACTGGAAGAAAGGAAGTATCTGCTGTCTATTCACAGAGGAATCAGGGAAGAACCGAGCGCCGACCAACAGTAGGGGCCGTTATGATTTCGAAGCTTGCATCAGACCAACCAAGAACTAACCAGCAAAGGGTGGAGAGGCCAGTTCAGCAATTCACCAAGATTAACATGACTCCAGCCCAAGTTCTAACACATCTTCTAAAGTTAAATCTGGCCACTTTAAAAGAGGCCCCAAAGAATCCCAATACTGAATCTCCACATTACCATCCTAACGCCAGATGCGCGTACCATTCTGAAAGTCCAAGGCACAACACCAACAACTGTTGGGCTCTGAAGAACAAGATTCAATATCTGATAGACGCGAAGGAAGTTGAGTTTAAAGCGCCTGAGAAACCGAATGTTATTTCCGCTCCGATGCCGAGGCATGGTCACAATGCCAACGCTATTGAAGAAGATCTGTTTTTTGCTACCGTGGATGAACTGTTAACTCCGCTCCCGACCATCAAGTTGAATTTGTTAAAAGCTGGTATCTTCCCAGGTTGTGACAAAGACTGCCATGTTTTCCTGTCCTCATCATTTGACTGCCCTCTGTTGAAGAAAGGAATCCAACAACTGATTGATAACCAAGAAATTTTGTTTGAGAAAGCTCCTGTTTCACCCGTTCCAGTGAAAGAAGTTTCTATCATAACCATATACGCCAATCCTTCCAGGGCCCCTAAAAGAACCGTTAGGATTACACTTGCTCCAAAGACTACTCCGCTTAAGATTACAATGCCCGGGCCTGCCCCATACAAATCAGATAAAACAGTACCATGGAACTATGGTGGAGAAATCTACTACCATGGTATTAAACAGGATGAACTGACTGCCGAAGGAGAAAGCTCCGAAGAGGACAGTTCCGACATTAGCAATATTGTCGGAACAAGCAAGATTACCCGCAGTGGAAGAATCTTCTCTTTAGAGATTACTCCTCCAACAACAGTCTTTGGACCCGTGGCCGTTCTGAAGATTACCTCTGTACCAATGATTGTACCTGCAAGCGTACCTACCAACAAAGATAATACAATTCCTATCCCTACTTCCACTGCTGATAATAAAGGAAAGAATGTTCAAGAGGAGCCTATCCAGACGAAGGCTCAATCACTAGCTATTCCTGAAACATCCAAGAAGGAGATGGAAGAAATCCCGAGGATAATTAAGAAGAGTGATTATGATGTGGTTGAACAATTGGGGAAGACCCCTTCCAAGATCTCTATTCTAGCTCTGCTACTGTGCTCTGAAGCATATGCCAAAGCTCTGGTAAAATTTCTGAAGATAGCTCATGTGCCGCAAGAGACGCCTGCTGACCAGTTTCAGGACTGTGTGGCCAGTTTGACAGCTGATAATGGCCTGGGCTTCTCTGATGATGACTTGACACCCAGAGGGAGAAAGCACAACGAGGAATTACATGTCTCAGTGGAGTGCAGAGGAATAACCCTAGCTCATGTCTTGGTTGATACTGGATCATCTTTGAACTTCCTGCGGAAAAAATCCCTTGATAGATTGGATTGCGAGGGGTTGACTTTAAAACCCAGTAATATAGTGGTGAGAGATTTTGATGGTTCTAAGAGGATGGTCCACGGGGAGGTGGACATCCCAATAAAGGTAGGAACTCAGGTGTTCAACTCAACCTTCTACGTGATGGACATCCGTCCTTCTTATTCCTGTCTGTTGGGGCGCCCCTGGATCCACAATGCCGGTGCCGTCACCTCCACTTTGCACCAGATGCTGAAGTACCCCGTCTAAGGGAAGATCATAACTGACCATGGGGAGGAGGAGTATATGATTAGTCATCTGAGTTCCTTCCGATATGTGGAGTTAGATGGCGAGTTCATTGAGACCCCTTTCCAACATTTTGAAGAAGTCTCTCCAGAAATAGCGGCGACCAAGGCGGTATCCTTGATTCCTAAGATCACAAGACCTCCGCTTCGGATGTCATCTCTAAAGGATGCAAGGGCAGTAGTGGAAGAAGGGGGATGCACCATTTGGGGGCAGCTTCCAGACATTCCCTACAAATCAGACAAGTTTGGCTTGGGGTTTACTTCAACTAGTCAGAAGGCTGTGCGCCATGCCCGTGCTGGGGGGCCACCTATGAAGATTAGCAATCAAAGCATCAATGCGGTAGAAGACAATGAAGAGGATGGCAGCCTGGAAGATTAGATATTTCCTACTGTCAGCGGAGGACGTTGCAACTAGGAAGCCAAAGACTTCATCCCGATAACTTTCATATCGCAGTAATTTATCTTTTACATTTCTGATGGACTTGTAATAATTCACGAACAATTCTCACTTTAAAAACCTTGTGTCTTACCCGAGGCACAATGGTCCATTTGTAAGGGTTTTTATTTCATTTTCATATGTCATTCAATGAATCATGGACGCTTTTTCACATATAAACCTTTTGTGCTCATTGTCTTTCTTTTACATTTTATTGTTTTAAGATGGCTATACCCTTACACACACCCACACTCACAAATGAAGGTACCCTTCCATTCCGGATCCCATGGGTAACAATACTGCTATAACCTTCAGTGACTCTGAAGATCTGATCTACCAAGCCGAATACGAAGGTGAGGAAGATTGTGAGGTGCCAGGGGAATTGGCTAGACTATTACAACAAGAGGAAAGAGCTATTCAGCCTCATGAGGAGCAGTTGGATACAATCAACTTGGGTACCGAGGAAGATAGAAAGGAAATTAAAGTGGGTTCCGATCTAGAGCCGAGTGTCAAGGAGCGCCTAATTCAGCTATTGCATGATTATGTTGAGATCTTTTCCTGGTCATACGAAGACATGCCGGGACTCGATACAGACATTGTGGTACACCGTCTACCCACAAGAGAAGACTGTCCACCAGTGAAACAAAAGGTCCGCCGCATGAGACCTGACATGTCAGAGAAGATCAAAGCAGAAGTTATGAAGCAGTTCAATGCTGGATTTCTGGCTGTTACTTCCTATCCTCAATGGGTGGCCAACATTGTTCCCGTGCCTAAAAAGGACGACAAAGTAAGAATGTGCGTGGATTATAGAGATTTAAACAGGGCCATCCCTAAAGATGATTTTCCACTTCCACACATCGACATCCTGGTCGAAAATACAGCCCAGCACAAAGTATTTTCTTTCATGGACGGATTCTCAGGCTATAACCAGATTAAAATGGCACCTGAGGACATGGAGAAAACTACATTTGTCACACAGTGGAGTATGTTCTGCTACAAAGTGATGCCATTCGGACTGAAGAATGTCGGGGCAACCTATCAATGCGCCATGGTAGCTTTGTTTCATGATATGATACATCATGAGATAGAGGTCTACGTAGATGACATGATAGCCCGATCACAAACTGAAGAAGAACACCTTGACCACTTGCAAAAGCTATTTGTCAGATTGAAGGAGTACAAGTTAAGATTGAACCCAAACAAGTGCACATTCAGAGTCTGGTCCGGTAAACTCTTAGGTTTCAATGTCAGCATTAAAGGCATCGAGGTTGATCCTGCCAAAGTCAAAGCTATACAAGAAATGCCTGCTCCTCGCACTGAGAAGGAAGTCAGAGGTTTTTTGGGACGCCTAAACTACATTGCCAGATTCATTTCTCACCTAACGTCTACTTGTGAACCAATCTTCAAGCTGTTGAAGAAAGATCAAGTAGTCAGATGGAACGATGAATGTCAGATTGCTTTTGATAAAATCAAGGAGTATTTACTAGAGCCTCCTGTCTTGATGCCACCCTTCGAGGGAAGACCGCTAATCATGTATCTGACCATCTTAGAGAATTCAATGGGGTGCGTACTAGGGCAGCATGACGAGTCTGGCCGAAAAGAGCATGCTATTTATTACCTAAGCAAAAAGTTTACCGACTGTGAAACCAGATATTCACTGCTCGAGAAAACTTGCTGCGCTTTAGTATGGGCTGCTCGCCGGCTAAGACAGTATATGTTGACTCATACCACTTTGCTGATATCTAAGATGGATCCGATAAAGTACATCTTTGAGAAGCCTGCGCTGTCTGGGAGGATAGCTAGATGGCAGATGATCCTAACAGAATATGATATACAGTACACGACCCTAAAAGCTATAAAGGGAAGCGTACTAGCTGATCATCTGGATCATCAAGCTGTAGAAGATTATCAATCCATGAAGTTGGACTTCCCTGACGAAGACATCATGACATTGGACAACAATGAAGAAATTAGGCCATATGACGGACCTGAACAAGGATCCCGATGGACCCTGTATTTTGATGGGGCATCCAATGCACTTGGTAATGGTATCAGCGCTGTGCTTATATCTCCGGAAGGATGCCATACTCCTTTCACTGCCAAACTTTGCTTCAACTGTACGAACAACATGGCAGAGTACGAAACATGCATCTCTGGTCTCAAGGATGCCATAGACTTGGGAATCAAATCTTTAGTTGTGTTTGGGGATTCATCTTTGGTTATCAGTCAGATTAAAGGAGAATGGGACACTAAGCATCCCAACCTTATCCCTTACAAAGAACATGTTTTGACATTGTTACCACATTTCGAGCAGATTACCTTCGAGCACTTCCCGTGAGAAGAAAATCAGCTAGCAGATGCTCTAGCTACAATGTAATCTATGTTTAAACTTAATTGGGATAACGAGGCTCCCCAGATCACCATTGAACGAATGGACGAACCAGCACACTGTCACGAGATTAATACCGAAGAAGTAGTGGACCAGCCGTGGTTTCACAAAGTCAAAAGGTATCTTGAGGCTCAAGAATATCCAAAAGGAGCTTTAATCAATGACAAAAAGTTCTTAAGGAGATTCTCAGCTAAGTTCTTCCTAAGTAATGGCATCCTGTACAAACGCAATCATGATTCTATTCTGCTCCGTTGTGTGGATAAGGCTGAGGCTGAAAGGATTATGGCTGAATTGCACGAAGGTACCTTTAGCACTCACTCTAGTGGGCATACGATGGTGAAGAAAATCCTACGGGCAGGCTATTATTGGTCTACCATGGAAGCTGACTGCTATCAACACTCTCGGACCTGCCATAAATGTCAAATCTATGCAGATAAGATGCACGTGCCTCCGGTTCCTCTAAATGTCTTAACAGCTCCTTGTCCCTTCGCTATGTGGGGAATCGACATGATTGGGGAAATCAAGCATACAGCCTCCAATGGACACCGCTTTATTCTAGTGGCCATTGATTATTTCACCAAATGGGTCGAAGCAGCTTCCTTCGCATCCGTTACTAAGAATGTTGTTGCTCGCTTCATCAAGCAGAATCTTATTTGCCGGTACGGTATCCCAGAAAGGATCATTACTGATAACGGTACAAACCTTAACAATACTATGATCACCGCCCTGTGCGAGCAGTTCAAGATTCAACATCACAATTCATCCCCTTATCGGCTGAAGATGAATGGTGCAGTCGAAGCTGCTAACAAAAAAATTAAAAAGATCATACAGAAGATGATAGTCACCTACAAGGACTGGCATGAGATGCTATCGTTTCCTCTTCACGGGTACCGTACCACGGCTCGCACGTTAACTGGGGAAACACCTTATTCTTTGGTTTATGGCATGGAGGCTGTTTTACCTATTGAAGTTCAAATTCCCTCCTTGAGAATCATGAAAGATGCAAGTTTGAGTGAAGACGATTGGATCCAGACCCGACTTGACCAACTGAACTTAATTGACAAAAAGAGACTTACTGCTGTTTGCCACGGTCAGATGTATCAAAAACGGATGATCAAGGCTTTCAACAAGAAACTCAGACGCCAGGTATATCAAGTTGGAGATCTAGTGATCAAGCGCATCATCTTGCCACAAAGTGATCCCAGGGGAAAATGGACTCCTACCTATGAAGGACCATTTGTAATCAAGAACATCTTTTCTGGTGGGGCAATGATCTTAACCACCATGGACGGTGACGACCTGCAGCACCCTGCAAACGCAGACATAGTCAAAAGATACTACGCATAAGAGACCCGCTAGGTTGACACACCTAGGCAAAACAAGGGCATCCCGGAGAACCAAAAGGTTCGGGAAAAAATTAGGGATAAAATAAAAAAACCTGTACACCCGACAAGTTGAAAACCCGAAAGGGCGACTTGGGCAAAAAAGGGTTTCCCGGTGGACTGAAAACCCGAAAGGGAGGTCCAGGCAAAAGTTAGGGAATTAAAGCGTATGACTATGTCTCGTCGGATCACTTTAAGGACAATCTCTTTGCTGACAAACTCTGAGCTTCTGATTAATTCAATCATCTTCGGACGAAGCAATAGATGGACAAGATATTCAGAGATACGAAGGCTATAGCGGAATGGGAACCCCATGGGATTTTTACACATAGCTATCTTTGTTTGTATAAATTTTTTCTTACTTTTATGACACCATCCTCTTACTAGGGTGTCTGTCTCCTTTGTACAAAACACTTATTCAAAGTAAATACAAAGATATCTCTTTCAAAGTACAGAAAACTATTTGCCTTTTTCTTTACAGTTGTGTTTATTTGCAAAAAATGTCCAATGATTTATTAATGAACATATGCATTTGAATATAATTACTGTTTACAAATAAACAAAATGGAAAAGAACAATTACCGACAGGTTGAAAGATTAGGAAAATGTCTTTAGGCTATTCCATGAGCAATCCCTACAATACATGATAACACGAATTTGTATCGTTTATTTTCCATGAAATTTACCCGTTCTGTATTATTTTGACCCGATTAATTCCCGAATATTTCGAGTTTGTCATTACTTTTTGCAGGTATTCATAACTCAGCTCAAAACAGAAGAAAACATGAAACAATGCAAGAAAGCATCAAAAGAATAGAAGAAAAAGATAAATCTGTCAAGAATTACAGATTTTGTAGCTGTGACGGTCGTAACGCATCTGCCACGACCGTAAGCCATCATGAAGCGTGTTACGACCGTAACACATTGGCCACGACCGTAACACGGGGAAACACCAAACCTGCTCGTAACGCCTCAGTGACGAACGTAACGCGTATATCAGTTATTTGAAAGTGCAGAACGTGGCAAAGCAAAACAGAAGGAGTTTTCAAACTCCTTATTTCTCTCCAGTCAATCTCCACATTCACCACTTCTTCCTCAACTACCCACGTTCCTACATTTGTGGAGATTTTTAAGAAAATCTTCGTTACAAGTCTTCAAGACAATTGCCAAATTCATTCTTCTATAAATACCTCAACATTCAACGTTAGAAGTACAGAGAGCATATTACAGTTTACTTGTGCGGAAGCTCTGCCGAAATCAAAACTATTATTCCTTCAGTTATTATTTTTCTGCATTCGTTTATTTCCGTTCTTTTAATTTCATTGCCCAAATAATAATTTCCAACATCAGGAAATTATTATTATAGTTTAGGATTTATTATTCAAGCCTCAGAATTTGTCATATTACCGATACCAAGTCCGAGTTTCCGATTTGTGGAAGAGGGATTGAAGTATTGGCTTTATTTTTAGGTTTCTATTTTGCAATTGTATTACATACCTTTTAATTAATTAATGCATGTTTAATTTATTATTTATAATGCCCAATCTATATTTGTTTGTTTTTATTTCCAGTACGTTCATTATAATTTCCATGGCTAGCTAAACCTTTAGCGTCGGTATGGGATAGTAAGAGACATTAGGCATCTGATCAAACTTAGGCTAAAACTTTAATCAACTTAACTCTGGTTATAAATTTTTATGCTTAATAACAAAACCTTTGTTACGAAAGTAAGAAGAGTAAATAGGTTAGATCGAGACCACGAAAGTGTGAGGTTTTTAACCGGATAGCTAAAGTTAGGCATTTGATTTAAATACAGTGAAAGCGCTTTAAACCAAATTAGAATTAATTAAGTTTCCAAAAAATACTTCTAAACACTTATAGGCTAGCGAAAGCAGGTATAGGGCTTTAGACGTATAATCCGAGATAAGACCATGAAAGTGTGAGTTGAGGGTTTTTAAACTGATTAATTCTACAGATAAACCAAGTTGACCATCCTTATATGCCTAGGTCCGATTAGATCCTTTAGGTCGACTCTATTGCATACCGACCATTTCATTTTATAATTACTTTAAAATCAATTAATTTACCTTCCTTAACCTTCCCAAAACCAACGTGACAATTTCCGCCTTAGCTAAACCAACCTGTTTTACAACACTAGAGTGATTACAAAGTCCCTGTGGATTCGACAATCTTTTATTACTACCGTGATAGGCTGTGCGCTTGCAGTTAAGATACCGTCAGACATTAAGTCAATCGCAGACACATCAAGTTTTTGGCGCCGTTGCCGGGGACTTTAGTTTAGTCACTAGTGTAATCTGAAAACAACGTTGTCTAGACTAAGGCAACTTTTTATATTTCCCTCTGTTGTATGCCAAACACTCGTTCTCAAAACGATCCTTTGCATTTACAAATTAACGATATCGAGCGTTACTTAAGATTAAGACGCCGAATTCAAGAATACCAATCTCTCAATAATCTTCCTCCGACTAAAATTCCTGATATCTCGTTACCAGAATTTATCGAAGAATCAACAATGGCTGACGTACCAAATCCGCCTCGCGCTCTTAAGGACTACGCAGTTCCTTCGCAAGAGGAACCTCACAACAGCATTGCCGCCCCTGCTATCGCTCGAAACGATTTCGAGCTGAAACCTTCGCTTCTATCCGCCGTTCAGCAGAACCAATTTTCTAGATCTCCTACTGACGACCCTAACCTACATCTGTCAGTGTTTGTGCAGTACGCAGACACTGTAAAAGCGAATGGTGTGAACCCCGAGGCGATACGATTGTGCCTATTTCCTTTTTCTTTAAGAGATAGAGCCCGATCCTGGCTCCAATCCCTTCCTTCAAATTCAATCACCACATGGGATGAATTGAAAAAAGTCTTCTTGGCTAGATATTTCCCACCAAGCAAAACTGCTATGCTTAGAGCTAACATCAACGGTTTTAGACAAAAAGATAACGAATCACTTTTCGAAGCATGGGAACGTTACAAGGACATGATTAGACTCTGTCCCCATCATGGTTTAGAAGAATGGCTAATCATTCATACGTTTTATAACGGTCTGTTGTATAACACAAGAATGACTATAGACGCCGCTGCTGGTGGCGCATTGATGGATAAACCATATGCCGAAGCAAATCAACTTATCGAAAGTATGGCCCAGAACCACTATCAATGGGGAAGCGAAAGAGCTAATGTGGAGAAATCCCAAACCAAAGGTGGAATGTCTGAAGTGAATATCCTGGACCAAGTCAATGCTAAAGTGGAAGCTCTTACCCAAAAGCTAGAAAACCTTACCACTGCTCCTGCAGCTACCGTAGCTGCAGTTGTCCAAACTTGCGATCTATGTGGTCTTCAATCACATCTTGCTCCAGAATGCCCACTTCTAACAGAAGTTCCAGGTGAACAAGCAAACTATGTACAAGGGAACCCTTATAGCAATACCTATAACCCTGGCTGGAAAAATCATCCGAACTTTTCATACAAAAGTAACAACGCGTTATACGCGCCTGTACAAGCTCCTGCCACACCACCCGGTTATCCAAAAGCTATCCCAAATCATCCTGGTAATGGACCTAATGCTCCTAGGAAATCTAACCTAGAAATCATGATAGAGCACTTCGTTGCTTCCCAAGCTCAGACTAATAAAGACGTTATGAATCAAAATTTACATACTAATGAGCAGATAAAACAATTAGCTAGCAAGGTTGATGCTTTAGCCACCCATAACAAGATGCTTGAGACGCAAATTTCACAGGTAGCTCAACAACAACCACCTACTGCGGCACCGGATGGAATTTTTCCTGGTCAACCACAGCCCAACCCAAAAGGACATGCTAATGCTGTGATACTGAGAAGTGGAAAAGAACTCGACGGACCTGTTGACCCGAGACTAGAAAATCCAGCCATGTACCAAAAGCAGAGCGAGCCGCCTGAACAAGCCAATGAACCTAGAGAAAAAGAAAAGGAAAGCGAAATGCAAGAGGCAGTGGAGCAAGAGAAGCCTTATGTACCTCCACCACCTTATAAACCACCAATCCCGTATCCTCAGAGACTTACAAATTCCAAAACGATGGGCCAGTTCAAGAAATTCGTTGAACTTCTGAAACAACTCAATATAACAATACCTTTTACAGAAGCCATCACTCAGATGCCCTCGTACGCTAAATTTCTTAAGGAAATCCTATCCAACAAGGAGAAGATAGAGGATAACGAAACAGTTACACTCACTGCCGAGTGTAGCGCGATCATTCAAAACAATATGCCTCCTAAGCTAAAAGACCCAGGTAGTTTCTCTATACCTTGTAATATTGGAAAATTTGTCATAGACAAAGCTCTATGTGACTTACGAGCAAGCATTAGTGTCATGCCCTTATCTATCTGCAAAAAGCTAGAGATGGGAGAACTCAGACCCACGAAAATGTTCGTCCAATTAGCCGACCGATTGGTTAAATACCCTGTAGGTATACTGGAAAATGTTCCAGTTAGAATAGGTCAATTCTATATCCCTACCGATTTCATCATCATGGACATAACCGAGGACTCAGTTACCCCTATCATATTAGGAAGACCATTCCTAGCCACAGCTGGAGCTATAATTGATGTAAAGAAGGGAAGATTAACATTCGAAGTCGGAGAGGAAAAAGTGGAATTCATCCTCACTCAATTTCTACAAGCACCCGCCATGAATGACACATGTTATTTACTCGATATTATAGACGAGTGCGTGAGAGAGATGGAAGTTGAACAAACCACATATTCCGAAATAATGAAAATTGAAACCCCTCTGATATTCGAAGACGACAATTGGCGAGAACCATATAAAGATGACAGTCTAAGCGAAAGTCTAGCACTTACACCCGATCATATGCCATGTCCCAAGAAACCAAAACTAGAATTGAAAGTTCTACCTAAAAATCTACGATACAAATTCCTTGATACTGAACAAACTCGACCTGTAATAGTGAATTCCAGTTTAGGAACGCTCGAAACTCAGAAAATTTTAGACGTTCTAAGGAAATACCCTACTGCGTTAGGTTACAACATATCAGACTTAAAAGGAATTTGTCCTTCAATTTGTATGCACCGTATTCTATTAGAAGAGGATTGCAAAACCTCTCGAGAACCTCAAAGAAGAATCAATCCGATTCTAAGCACTGTAGTCAGAGATGAAATCAAAAAGCTAATGGAAGCTGGAATTATATACCCGATCTCCGACAATAAATGGGTTAGCCCAGTGCATGTCGTACCTAAGAAAGGTGGTGTCACTGTCGTGAAAAACGCACAAGGCGAATCGATAACACAAAGAGTAGTTAGTGGACACAGAGTGTGCATTGATTATCGAAAACTGAACAAAGCTACTCGAAAAGACCATTTTCCTTTACCCTTTATTGATCAAATGTTATAACGATTAGCCAAACACTCCTATTTCTGCTATTTATACGGTTATTCCGGATTTTTCCAAATTCCAATTCACCCTGATGATCAAGAGAAGACTACATTCACGTGTCCCTATGGAACGTTCGCGTACAGACGAATGCCATTTGGATTATGTAATGCTCCCGCAACTTTCCAACGATGTATGATGGCCATCTTCGCAGATTTCATTGACAACATCATGGAAGTGTTTATGGACGACTTCTCTGTGTGTGGATAAAGCTTTGAAGGATGTCTATCTAATTTAGAAAGTATTTTAGAACGATGTGTGAAAGTAAACCTTGTGCTCAACTGGGAAAAATGCCATTTCATGGTCAAAGAAGGAATCGTACTTGGACATGTTATTTCTAATAAAGGAATTGAAGTTGATAAAGCTAAGATAGAAGTGATTAAAGAACTCCAACCACCAAAGACCATTCGAGAGATACGAAGTTTTCTAGGACACGCCGGTTTTTACCGACGCTTTATTAAAGATTTCTCGAAAATTACAAAACCACTTACCGGTCTATTAATGAAGGATGCTGAGTTCATATTCGATGACGACTGTCTTAAAGCTTTTGAAACCCTTAAAGCCGCACTTATTTCTGCACCAATCATGCAACCGCCCGATTGGAGGTTAACTTTCGAAATCATGTGCGATGCAAGTGATTACGCTGTAGGCGCAGTTCTTGGACAAAGGAAAGATAAGAAACTTCACGCAATTTACTACGCCAGCAGAACGCTAGACTCAGCTCAGATGAACTACGCCACCACTGAAAAAGAACTCTTAGCCGTGGTCTTCGCGCTTGACAAATTCCGTTCTTACCTTGTAGGAGCAAAAATCATCATTTACACGGACCACGCTGCTATCAGATATTTACTTGCCAAGAAAGATGCAAAACCCAGACTCCTCCGATGGATCTTACTTTTACAAGAATTCGACTTGGAAATTAAAGATAAGAAAGGAACCAAAAACGTCGTAGCGGATCATTTATCCCGTTTAGAAGGTATAAAACCCGAACAAGTGCCAATTAACGATGATTTTCCGTATGAACATCTGATAGCACATATGATAAGCGACCTAGCTCAATTAGATTTAAATAAACCAGAAGCTAAAGAAGTCGTGGAAGCCATCGACATGACCATAGGATTGCCTTGGTATGCTGACATCGTTAATTATTTAGCTTTCGGGGCGCTTCCACCTGACTTAACTTACCAACAGAAAAAGAAATTCTTCCATGATCTCAAGAGTTACTATTGGGACGAACCACTTTTATTTAAACGAGGACCTGATGGAATTTTCCGCCGGTGTATACCCGACGAAGAAATAGAAAACGTCATTTCCCATTGTCATTCATCTCCTTATGGCGGACATACTAGCACCTCTAAAACGTGTGCCAAAATTCTCCAAGCCGGCCTTTTCTGGCCTAACCTATGGAAGGATGTCCACGTCGCCGTTAAAAACTATGATCGATGCCAACGCACCGGTAATATCTCAAGACACGATGAAATGCCCCAGAAAGGAATACTTGAAGTTGAAATCTTCGACGTTTGGGGAATAGATTTTATGGGATCTTTCCCATCTTCTTTTGGAAACAAGTTTATACTCGTCGCTGTCGATTACGTTTCAAAATGGATCGAGGCAATAGCTTCTCCTACAAATGACACACGAGTAGTGATAAAGCTTTTCAAGAATATAATTTTCCCGCGTTTTGGTGTTCCCCGACTTGTTATCAGTGACGGTGGATCTCATTTTATTTCGAAGATATTTGATAAATTACTATCTAAATATGGAGTGAAACACCGCGTAGCAACACCTTATCATCCGCAAACTAGCGGACAAGTCGAAGTTTCGAACAGAGAGATTAAACAAATATTAGAAAAAACTGTCGCGATATCTCGAAAAGATTGGTCATCCAAGCTTAACGAAGCTTTATGGGCTTATAGGACGGCTTACAAGACTCCTATCGGAACTACACCTTTCAAACTTGTTTACAGAAAATCATGTCATCTCCCGGTAGAATTAGAGCATAAAGCTTATTGGGCGATAAAGACACTCAATATTAATTACACTGCTGCTGGCGAGAAATGAATCCTTGATTTACATGAACTGGAAGAATTAAGACTAGACGCTTACGAAAACGCTAAAATATACAAAGAACGAACTAAAAAATGGCACGATCAGCGTTTATCGCGGAAATAATTTAGTGTGGGAGATGCCGTACTTTTATTTAATTCTAGACTTAGACTCTTCCCTGGAAAACTTAAATCTAGTTGGTCCGGTCCTTTCGAAATTACAAGAGTTTTTCCTAGCGGAGCGGTAGAAATTAAGGATAGAAATAGCGCTCCGTTTATTGTAAACGGACAGCGGTTAAAACAATATCATCGTATAGATAATAGAGATTATACGAATAAGCTTACACTCGTAGAACTGCACCCTATTTCTCCCAACTAATCTTTCACTAGGTATTTCGTCAGGCTTATGACGTTAAAAACAGCGCTTCATGGGAGGCAACCCATTTTATTTGTTTTTACCTGCTATTTTGTTTGTATTATTTGTTTTGGCTTGCTATATAAGTATTTTTCATTTTTTTTAAAAACTTTTATGAAACTGCTGCTGATTTCAAAACAATTTTACTTGCCACAGGATTTCTGAATAGTCTTTTTCTCTTTACTTTCTCCTCTACTCTGTTTCCCCGCTTTATTTTTGCTATGGCTCCTCCACAGAACTTTATGGAAACCACCTTTAGAGGTAGAAACCAACGAAGAAGATTTGAGGCTTTGTCTCAGCGAGACATCAGTTTAACCCTGTATCATGATGAACCCACTATGGACTCTTTAGGCATTACTGACAGTGTTTACTACATGTTTAACCAGTTGGGATGGGAGAAAGCCCACCTGAAAAATAGGTTTATCACTTACCGAGAGCTTACCCTTGAGTTCTTGAGTTCTCTAGTTTACATCCCTGAACACGGTGTCAGAGCCCGAAAAGGAATCATTACCTTCAGACTTTTTGGTATTGAGTTCACCTATAACCATAGGGACTTAGCTGCTTTATTAGGATTCCCCAGCGGACCCTTAGCTTTTACTACCCCTGAGGCCGATTTATTGGATTTTGAGCTGGATTACTTCTGGGGTACTTTAACCGGAAACTATCACCCTGACCCAGAAAGTATGGATAACAATGAGATACATAACCCAGCCATCCGTTATTTCCATAGGATCCTTGCCCACACTCTGTTTGGAAAAGAACAAAATCAAAATGCTGTATCCAAGGATGAATTATCTCTGCTTTATTGTATGAACCTAGGACGCCCTGTCAATGCTGTCCCACTCCTGATGAAGACCTTTACCCGCATTAGTGAGGACCCTAATGTCCCTGTCAGTGTGGGAGGATTAGTTACAATGATTGCACATGCTCTTGGACCTCGTTACCAACTTAATAACTGTGCACCATTTGGATCAATTAGGCCTATGAATATTGATTTCTGTTTCAACAACCGGATAATAGGAAATTTAGGCCCTGCACCTTATGATTACCTGATTAGAAACGAAGTTGTTACTCTTTTCACCCTTCCGAACCATGCCCGAGTAAGTGTCCATAATCGTGAAAATTGGTTGTACGAATTGAATCCACCCGACCATCCTTCGACACCAGAAACACCACAATCATATTTTGTTGCTAATAATTTCATGTCTGAAAACGAAACAGATCCTGAAACTCCTCCTGGTTACCATGACTTTACAAATATGGCTGAAGCACAAGTAGCCCCTGATATAAACCAAGGAGAATATACTACACAATTAAACACCATTCTGACCACTTTGGATGCTTATAAAACTGACATTGATGGAATAAAGAATGAATTGAAGACTATGCGTTTGGATCTTATTGGTTTAACTGACATCTCGGTGGAGCAATTCTATAACATCACCCAAGCTTTAGAGATATTAAAAGAAAAGATTGGATGAAGCAGTTTTTAGTTTCTTAGTTTTTCAGTTTTCAGTTTTTCAATTCTTAGTTTTTAGATTTTTTCCATTCTGCTTTGTTTCTAGGTAGTTTCAATTTTTTTGTTAAATTACTGCATTTCAATTTACAAGTCATTTATTTTCTGTCAAAAAGAACAAGTTACTCAATTTGAATTAATGCAATTGTTTGTTTTCAATTTTAAACTTACAATCATTATGCTGCTTACAATGTTTTATGGTTTTCTACTCTATTACGAATTATATATGTTGGATTATATGTTGAATAAATTAATGTTGTGTTTATGTTGGAATGCCTGAGATGTTCTGCCTGCTATAAAAATATATACTCTGTGTAATTGTGTTCTGTTCTGTTCTGTAAAAAAATTTTGCAAAATTTGTAGCTGCCACGATCGTAATCCATCCCCCACGACCGTCACGCGCCTTTCAGAGCGTTACGCTCGTCAGCTTGGTGTTACGACTGTAACACGGGCTACATCAGTAACCCTGTTAGAAGAACGTTCCCTTTTCTTCTTCCCTCAACCTTTCTCTCTTCTTCCTCCATTAACTACCCATTAACCCCATTCAACCCACCATTAATCCCTATCAATTTTCAAACTTCCACTATCTCCTTCCACCATATATACATCCATTACCCGTATCATCTTCTCATTCTCTCATTCACCAACCAACAACCATTCTCACTCAAACACTCTTGCATGCAAATGGCGAAAAATCTCCAACCCATTCCTGGCATTACCCTACGAAATGGCGAAGCAGGTGAAACTCAGCGCACACGGTTCCTGAAGTTCCAACACAGAGGCATCCATCCTACGAGGTTCGTCGACATTGACTGCCTCCGAAACCTTGGGTTACTTGAAAGTGTCCAACACCTACTACAGAATGTCAACCTTTGGACCCTATGTAGCCAACCACAACCAACGTACGAGAATCTCACCATTGAGTTCCTCAGTTCATTTTGCTACATCACTCCAAACGGCCCAAGAAATCAACTTACCGGTGTGGTAAGGTTCCGCATTTTCAGCACCGAATACGAATTCCCTCAGAATGCATTCGGTCGCCTACTAGACTTCTGTACTGATGAAGGCGCTCACCTACGTGTGCCCGACACCTTTCATGAGGAATCCTTCAACCTTTGGCATAGCTTGACCAATAATCGGGCTGATTCATACGATCACCTCAATGCTACCCAAATCCACAACCCCGCCTTTCGCTACTTCCACCGCATCTTATCCAACACAATCTTTGCAAGGGATAGTAACCACAAGCTCAACTCCAAGGAGCTATTTTTCATGCATTGTGCATTCTCGGGTCAGAAAATTAATACCGCACCTTTCCTCCTGGCCCATATTCACTCCATCTGCACCAGAGGCGGCAAACCTTTCTATTTCGGAGGGCTTGTCACTTCTCTTGCTTTAGCACTAAACCATGGTGACACCCTTGTTCATCTGCCATCCCGACCACCGGTCCTGCTTACTTTGGATCATTGCAAATCGGCCCACCTCATCCATGAGCGGGACGACGGAAGATTTCATCCAGTGATACAAAACCGAGTTTACACTAACATTGTTTTGCCTTGCAGGGACCGAATCGACTCTCAGAACCGAGCCAACTGGCTATTTAACCCTGAAGGCCCTGCTGCTGCTCAAGAAGAACCTCATGTCGGCCCCGCTGATGAGATGCAGGAAGAACTGGATCGAGCTGTTCCCGTGCCTGACATTCCTGAGTCGTCCTCTTCTGCACCACCTCCTTTTACTATGGAGGACGTCCTCAGAGCCCTCCATCAGCAAAATCAGATGGCTGTAGCTCTTGAAAGAAAGCATCAGGAGCGTTTCGACGCCTTACACGCACAAAATGCCCAAATCTTGAGTGGTCAACGCTCGACGAATGAAAGGCTTGATGAAGTGCTATGCGAGCTTAATGCTTTAAGGATGGATGTTACATCTCTTGGACCCCAGGGCACTGACTCTGAAGCTACTCCTTCCAGAAGGTCACGAACCCGAAGCCGCCGTGGTCGCCAGTAGTTTTACCTTTTCTTGTTGTTTTCCTTGTTTTTCCGATGTATTTTTCATTTAACCTCGCCATTATATCATAACATTGAGACAATTTTTGATATAGTATGGGAGGAGCACTGCATTCTTAATTTCAGAACGAGTAATTTCATTTCTATTTCAGTTATATTTCGTTATTTCATTTTCTCCCCGTTTTATTTAGCCATACCAAAATTTTTTGCCTTTTATATTCGCATAACCGTTAGTTACCTACTTTAACTGAAATCTTAGTTAAAAGGCCGAGAGCGATCCAACGAGAACTATACGATTATGACACCTTCGACTCCCTACTTACGCGAATCGTCTCCATTTTCGTTATACCGATACTTTGAGTTTTAAGTTTTAAATTAGCCCCTAGTAGTTTATATTAGCAGTCGGCACCAGTCTTAACACAATCCACGTGGAAAGTCGATGAACATAAGTGGATGATCTTGCAAATTAATTTAAATATAATGTTACATGCTTTAAGGAAATAGGTATTGCACTAATTAAATTGGGCGATCCTCATCCGATCGTTTAATCCAACGGATGCAAAAGCTTCTACTAAGTAACATGAGAATCCATTGTCTAGGTGGTTCAGAAGCATCTGGTACTGAACTCGGTAGGGCAGACTACGGTTTGATCCCCCGCATCTTGCAATTGGATAAAAGAGGTTGCCACATAATTGTGCCAGAAACCGTCGTGTTTTGATCAGAACCACTAACCGGCTATTCCACTACGTGCGTGCAAGGATAATGGGCTTAATGTGATTGTGCAAGAACGAAACCAGGTGAAATATGAACGAGAAACCTTGAGTTGAATTATAACGGTATAATTGGACGTTTCGTTTAAAACGGATAGTCGTCGACTAGCTTGTTGCTTGTGTCATTTACGTATCGTTGTGGTTTCATTCGATTTTCTCGACCGAACTAACTTAGGATTTCTTGAAATTATTTGAAAACGAAAGGTATACTAGTTATGTGCGTTTATAAAAACTTGTCCGATATTTTCAATTGATTATTTTGCTTGAGGACAAGCAAAGGTTTAAGTATGGGGGAATTTGATAACACGAAATTGTATCGTTTATTTTCCATGAAATTTACCCGTTCTGTATTATTTTGACCCGATTAATTCCCGAATATTTCGAGTTTGTCATTACTTTTTGCAGGTATTCATAACTCAGCTCAAAACAGAAGAAAACATGAAACAATGCAAGAAAGCATCAAAAGAATAGAAGAAAAAGATAAATCTGTCAAGAATTACAGATTTTGTAGTTGTGACGGTCGTAACGCATCTGCCACGACCGTAAGCCATCATGAAGCGTGTTACGACCGTAACACATTGGCCACGACCGTAACACGGGGAAACACCAAACCTGCTCGTAACGCCTCAGTGACGAACGTAACGCGTATATCAGTTATTTGAAAGTGCAGAACGTGGCAAAGCAAAACAGAAGGAGTTTTCAAACTCCTTATTTCTCTCCAGTCAAACTCCATGTTCACCACTTCTTCCTCAACTACCCACGTTCCTACATTTGTGGAGATTTTTAAGAAAAGCTTCGTTACAAGTCTTCAAGCCAACTGCCAAATTCATTCTTCTATAAATACCTCAACATTCAACGTTAGAAGTACAGAGAGCATATTACAGTTTACTTGTGCGGAAGCTCTGCCGAAATCAAAACTATTATTCCTTCAGTTATTATTTTTCTGCATTCGTTTATTTCCGTTCTTTTAATTTCATTGCCCAAATAATAATTTCCAACATCAGGAAATTATTATTATAGTTTAGGATTTATTATTCAAGCCTCAGAATTTGTCATATTACCGATACCAAGTCCGAGTTTCCGATTTGTGGAAGAGGGATTGAAGTATTGGCTTTATTTTCAGGTTTCTATTTTGCAATTGTATTACATACCTTTTAATTAATTAATGCATGTTTAATTTATTATTTATAATGTCCAATCTATATTTGTTTGTTTTTATTTCCAGTACGTTCATTATAATTTCCATGGCTAGCTAAACCTTTAGCGTCGGTATGGGATAGTAAGAGACATTAGGCATCTGATCAAACTTAGGCTAAAACTTTAATCAACTTAACTCTGTTTATAACTTTTTATGCTTAATAACAAAACCTTTGTTACAAAAGTAAGAAGAGTAAATAAGTTAGATCGAGACCACGAAAGTGTGAGGTTTTTAACCGGATAGCTAAAGTTAGGCATTTGATTTAAATACAGTGAAAGCGCTTTAAACCAAATTAGAATTAATTAAGTTTCCAAAAAATACTTCTAAACACTTATAGACTAGCGAAAGCAGGTATAAGGCTTTAGACATATAATCCGAGATAAGACCATGAAAGTGTGAGTTGAGGGTTTTTAAACTGATTAATTCTACAGATAAACCAAGTTAACCATCCTTATATGCCTAGGTCCGATTAGATCCTTTAGGTCGACTCTATTGCATACCGACCATTTCATTTTATAATTACTTTAAAATCAATTAATTTACCTTCCTTAACCTTCCCAAAACCAACGTGACAATTTCCGCCTTAGCTAAACCAACCTGTTTTACAACACTAGAGTGATTACAAAGTCCCTGTGGATTCGACAATCTTTTATTACTACCGCGATAGGATGTGCGCTTGCAGTTAAGATACCGTCAGACATTAAGTCGATTGCAGACACATCAATACATCATTAAGATCCCTAGTGGAGCCAAAACTTCAAATTATCAATCCCCAGCGGAAACCATTCAGTTTCTTCAAATTCCCCAACAAGTTGTCTTGAAGTCTAAAAATCAACCAGATAACAGTTACCTTTTGTTTCTCCCCAACCTAGGATAACTTCCCAGTAGAGTGACAGAAGACCGAAACTCCTAGACTTTTTCCAAACAGGAATAAGTTTTCTTCCCCACAAAGTTTTCTTTATTCCCCAGCAGAACAAGGATTCCCATTGTGTAAATCCCCAACAAAAATCATCAAAATTCTCTGGATTCCCCAAGTAGATTACTCAAGCAGTATGGCATTGCTCGCAACAGAATTTTTTGTCAATACTCCAAGGATCCCTATATCCCCAGAGAAGTCGCCAAGGATTTCTTATCCTCAGTAGTCAAGGATTTATTTTCCTCAGTAATACAGCAAATCAGCTTACATGCGCATACATTACATCCATATACCATAAACATTGATAAAGTACATATATTGCATCATACATTTCATGCAACATAACTTTGTTTTTCAGCTAACATTTTACCCTTTTCAGGATAAGATTAACAGCTACCATTGACAATGTTCAAAGATTTCAGATACAGTTCAGATACACTCCAGACACGGAAGTCATTCTGTTACTCATTCAGATCTTAACTCAAGATACAATACAGATACGCTCCAGATACGGATGCCATTCTGTCACTTATCCATATTCTAGTTCAGATACAGTCCGGATACGCTCCAGATACGGATGCTATTCTGTCGCTCATTCATGATACAGTCCGAATACGCTCCAGACAAGGATGCCATTCTGATACTCATTCAGACCCCAATTTCAAGATACAGTCCAGATACGCTCCAGACACGGTTGCCATTCTGTTACTCATTCAGATTCCAGTTCAGATACGCTCCAGATACGAATGCCATTCTATCGCTTATTCAGATTTCAAATTCTAGATACAGTTCAGATACACTCTAGACATGGAAGTAATTCTGTTACTCATTCAGATTCAAGTACAGACACAACTCAGATACACTCCAGACACGGATGCTATTCTGTTGCTCATACAGGATCAGTCTCCAGATACATGTCAGATACGGACACCATTCTGATACTTATTTTTCGGACTTAAAACTTACAATTCAACAAACACTCTTGGATGGCATATAGAAGCCCATCTCCAACAAGATTCTATCACTTCTCCAAATGGAATCTTTAAGCCCATTCCCTCAACTACACTTTGACAAGTGCAAATTTATGGGCACTCTAGTGTCCAATAATCTTTTACCTTCGAGTCACGAACGACAAAACTCGCCAATCTAACTCTTCAGGTTCAAGAAGATTGAACATGGGAAGCTGTTGTACCCCAAAATTTTCCCTCCCATTTATCAAGATTTTTGTTCACAAGACTTCTTGGACTCAAGGCAAGATTAGGGTTTGATCAGCTCAGGACATCTCATCTTGCACTGATAACCCAAAATTAGGGTTTGAGTTTGCACAAGGATTTTTGGACCACCAATGCTTCATGTGACCTTCATACATCATCTTGGACCCCTAAGATTTCTCATGTTAAGTTTCAAGCCTTGAACCACATTTTTGATCAGTCAATTGGACAGTTGACCTAAAAAATCAGCTGTATTGGGGAAAAAGTCAACCATGGCCAATTCACAGTCAAACTTCATAATTTTTGATCCACATCAACATTTTAGACTCATATGTACCATTTGATCAAGTTTGGATCACAACTCCTCAAGAAATTTGATCAAATCATCAAAAGGGCAAAATGGTCAAAATTAGGGTTTTGACTGAGAAAGGGCAATTTCTGATTTTTAACCTAGACAATGACCAATTGAGTTCAAGCTTGATTTCAAGGGTTAAATGGCATCATCTTGACCTAATTACATAGTTCAAAAGATCTCAAGTTCATTGGATTGATAGATGAAATTTGCAGTCAACTGATCAAAAGTCAACTATGCACTAAAAAGTCAAACTTTGACTTTTTGCTCAAAATCAAATGCCAAGGGTCATAATTCATCAAGATATGTCAAAATATGAAACTTGTTCACCAAGAAAACCAATTTTGAAAATTAGGGTTTTGAATTTGAAAAATTTCATAACTTAGAAGTTTTCTAAGTATGAAAATTTTCTTATTTTTTCCCAACTTTTCACCACTTTTTCACCATGATGCATTTTGATTCAAAGAAAACTTCCAACATGAAAGTTGTAGTCCTCCATGAAATATACAACTTTTATTCACAAAATTTTCCCAAAAGATACTTGGATCTCAAGTTATGAATTTGTGAATATAGGTCCATGAACTAAATAACTTAGTGAAATTTTGCCCTAATTTAGGCAGGTTTTTGACCCAACTTCATGGACATTTTTCATCTAGTTCCAAGAGGTAACCCAAAATGAATTTCAAAGATGGATTATATAGCACATTGCAAGCTTTCCAAAATGTCCAAGAACTCTCCAAGATCATTTTTGAGTAGGGAGAATCGAAGAAGAGAAGTTGGCATTTTATCACTTTTGATCAAGCCATTTTTACAAAGTATCAAGTTGAAAATCCAATCCATGCTGTTTGAATCTTTCTTTACAGGTCCTAAACTCCATAATTAAATGCAAACTCAGAAGCTAAAGGCATTATTTTTGCTTTTGGATCTTTGTACAAGAGATAATTCCATTTTTGGCCAAAAGTTCACAATGCCATTTTCATAAAGTGCACTTTTGCAACTTTGTCAATCTTGAGCCTTGGACATGTCCCTTTGGTGCAAGCAATTCACATAGGTCTTAAGCAATTTGTACAAGCTCTTTGCAACCCTCAAGCTAGCCAGTACAAGCATGTAGCATTGGTCACTTCACTTTGCTTAAAATGCAAGAAAGGTTGCCAAAAGGTCAGAACTGGTACAGCTAGTAAGGAGTGGACTTTGTATCATTTCTTTACAAATATACAAAGTTGTGGCAAGGCTTAGCACGATTAGATTGAAGCTAAAACTCCCCAAACCTAAAAAACACCATTTTTCTGTCCAAACACAACATTTTCTGCAAAACCCAAGCCAACTAATTTTTGACTCGTGCGTTTTGTATTTTAACACTTCAAACACCTTCTACATATCATACCAAAGCAAGCCAAGCCCTTACCCTGGTTCTGTAAGCCATGTTTCAGCATCCACCATTTTCACTTTTAAAGCTTGTAACTTGACTTGTCCAGAGAGTTCCAGCTATCCTCAAAGCAAAGTAAGCATTGGAATAGCTTGAAGGAAGTTCAAGGAAGCTCACACAATCCTCAGGCCTCCATTAAAATCCCTACATTGCTCTACTCGAATCCAACTGAAGGAGGTATTCTCTTAAACTCTATCTCTCTGAATAGGCATCCTCAAGCCACGATTTGTGAAGAAATAATGTAGTCCATAACATGGTGAAGCTATACATATGCATGCTTTTCATTTATATTAACTATGCTGAGAGAGTTTGAAGGTTGAATATGCTGAAATTTTTAGGTCACAAATTAGGGCTTCCAAAATTCTCTCTGATCTTTGAGAGTTAGGTTACAAAATTTATATTGTTGAAATCGTGAGATCAAATGCCACATGTTTCATGTTATAAGTTTTTGTGTAAGCATCTGAAAGTTACAGGTTTGAACTATGGCGCGCAAAGGAGATGACCAAGGACAGGGACGAAGCAGTGTTCTAGGCTTTTTTTTGGCGCCTGGCCTTTTTGGTTTTGCTATTTGCACCCACTGACTTGTTATTTGCACCCGCTGGCTAATTTTTATATTTTTCATATTTTCTTTCTTATTTTCATATTTATTGCTTTTATTTTTTTCTTCTGAATAATAAAAATCCCAAAAACAATTTCTTTATTTTTTACAATTTTTTTTTATTATTTTATTTACATAGAAATTAATTTATTTAATAGAATAGAACTTATTTTCCTAAATAAACTTATAAATATATTTAAAAATACTTAATATTTTTATTATATTATTTATACTCATAAAATACTTATTTTCTATACATATTTAATTTTTAATATTTGCATATAATATTATTTATTATTTTCTTATACAAAAAATGTGCAAAATAATAATATAGAACATGTATTTTCTTTTAATTGAAAATTAGGGTTTCACCCCTCCAAAAATAATATTTATTTTTCCTTATTTTTTAGGGTTTAATTTAATTTATTTTCTCATACAAAAAAACAAATACCAAAACATTTTTCATATAAATACATTGCATTGCATTTTAAATATTTGTACATTTATTTAATTCGCGCAATATTCGATTGGGTTGTAATAATATTTTTAGGTTTATATTTGTGCAAAATCCCCACTCAAAACTTGTATCCCCCTCCCATAATAATTATTGTAATAGCTTAGTTTACAATTATGCAATTTATCGCTTTTATACCATGATTAGTAAAATAGGGTTTGCATGACAGGAACAAAAACCAAACAAATAGAAAAAACCTAATGCAAGACAAAAGCATGAAAAAAGACACACTTTGCACACAAACACCCTTAGGGTTTCTCCCACTTGGTTGCCTAAAATAAAATGGCCATGTTAAGCATGCGAAGTATCTTGGCAAAACAAAACAAATATAAGATCATAGTCCCTCGATGACGCTATCAAAAGGTTGCCTAAACAAAGATGATCTTGGTCCCTCAAAATGCTAAGATACTTGGAAACATTGCTATCATGGTCATACGATGACCCACGTCCCGTTTACATCCAAAGATAGGGTTGCTTACCAAATCAATGGTAAGTCAACAATGTCAAAGGAATAAAAATACACAAGAAAGACATTTGAGTAGGTAGATAGCTTCTAGTTACTTGTTCCATTTTAAAACAATCCTTGCTATTTTCAAAAACAAACACACACACATTTCAAAACATCTTACAAAACATAGAAAACATTTTCAAAAGACAAACATCTTTGTATACATTCTTACGAACGAGAATCATTACAAAGATTTCCTAAACGAGTGGCCTCTTTTCAAAATACTTTCAAAATCACACCAAACACCATTTCAAACAAAAACAAAGCAAGTGATCTAAACAAGTAACTAAGAGCCCATGGAAAACCATGGATGAAAAGGGTGCTAGCACCTTCCCTTTTCATAATCTACCCCCCGAACTCAAGAAAACATCTCAAAGGTCTTTCCTATGCTTTTTTACCTTTCATTTTGGATAAAATAAAAGTCGGTGACGACTCTTGCTAACCGCGACATTTGCGACAAAACGCAAAACCTCAAGTCAGTTCTCCCACCGCATCACATTGACCCTTTTTGCAAAATTGTCAAAAGTCAACTATGCCTCAAATTGCAATTTTTGCTAAATGGGCCCAATCTTTTGCACTTGTTTTGAGTTGGTAGCATGGTCCACGAGCCCTAGCCCTTGCCACTTGTCATTATCTTATTTTTATTATTTATTTTGATTTTTATTTGAATTAATTAAATTTAAATCAAAACAAATCATGGAAAAATCCAAAACATTGAAACCTCAAGATTTTGTACATGTTTCAGGTCCTATGTCCAGTTGGCAAGTGATTGAATTCGTGCAAGGCTTTTGTGTGCACAAAAGATTGAGTTTGACCTATTTTTAGAAAGATCTTCAAGTGAATCAAATCCAAATCAAAAGCTATAATGGAGAAAGATTGAGATCAGGTTTTCAACCCTAATTCAATCATTAATATATATTGAACAATTGTAGACCTAGAACAAGAGGTTAGAGAGGTGCACAAGGTCAGAACACACTTGAAAAAATCAAATAAAAGTGGTGATTCGATTTTGCACTTCCAGGCATTCTCAAGACCTTCTAGCCATCCCAATCGCTTCCTGGGATCACAAGCAAGTGAAACCAATCAAGAACAAGGAGTTTCCAGCCCTATAACTCACTGTAAGTCAGCCACGACCTTAGGTTATTTTTGAAATCGAATTGTGTAATTCTGGCACTTATAGCATGAAATAATCATATATTCTTGATCCTTGGAACATTTGCAAACTATCTGTAACATTCAATTTCATTTTTATGGACTGTATCAAGATTTGCCATTGTTAGGGTTTTATGTTTTGTTTTAGGATCTTTTTACACAGGTAAAATTGGGCCATGAAAGGGGCACCATCATGCTCAGAAGGCCAAGACGAATCAATCCATGTCCTTAGATTTTATTTATCATGCGTGTGTTTGATTTTGAGAATTGCAGGATCTTTAGCTATGGACATACGTCCGTAGGTAAAAGTCTGTGACTTTTACCAACGGAGAAAGGAAGAAGATGAATGGCGTGGCGCTACCGTATTGGCCCATTTGAATTCTGGCGCCTTTTTTCACGTTATTGTATATTATCATTATTATTTATTTTATGTACAAATAGAACACGCATCTCAGCTGGCATTGGTGCAGGTGGAAAATGCTTCAGGGCCTGGGTTCGAATCCCAGGTCCCCCCAATTATTTCATATGTTTTTTCTTTCAGTGATCACATGCGTGCACAGGTGGGATGACCACCATTGTCCATCATGATCCAGCCAGCCAAGTGTCCAGATGGCCAGATCTAAGGGCCATTAGATGAAGGAGCACCAAAGGCCTTGGTCAAAGCAAAGCATGGGATTCAAAAGGTCAACGTGGACCTTATTTTCTTGGGCCAGATTTTCTATCCACACACCCCAAATCACTCACAACCAGGCCCAATATCTCTTTATCTTTTCTTTTTTATATTTTGTTTTATTTAATTTATTTATTTGTTTTTTACTAACAACTTAATTTTTCTTTTATCAAAAAAATCATAAAAATAATATTTTTCACCCAATTAGATTTAGGGTATTTAATTTTTATACAAAAATTAATTGAATTAGGTTATTTAATTCTAGGTAACTTTAATTTCTTTTTGTATAATAAATTAAAATTAAGAAGAACAATTAGGGTTTTAGCTTAATTTAAATTATATTTTCTTTTTTTCTTAAAATAACCAAAAGCACAAAAATAGGTTAAATTTAATTATTTTCTTTAATTAATTTAATCAACTAATTAATTTTGTATTTAATTTAGAAAACCATATTCTTTTTCTTAAAAATAATTAAAAACAACAAAAACAATTTTTTCTCCCGATTAGGTTAAAAGGGGCCAAAACCCTAATTTCTTATCGTTCTTAATTTCCTCCCTCGCGCTTTATTATTATTTTTACCATATTGATGTAATTGCTCACAGGTTGTAATAGATTAATTAGGACCTTTTACTTTCATTTATCGTTTTTTTAAGGGTTTGTTTTTGGCTATGTAAATACCCGAAGCCTTGTAATAGCGTAGCTTTACTTTCCGCATTTTAAATTCCGCAAATATTAAATTGTTAGATGTATGGTAATAGGGATGCATGACAAGAATGTATGATTAACTTTAAAACAGTTAGCAAACCCTAAATGTGCAAAGATAAATAACTTGAAATTGAATCACTCGCACATACGCACTCCTAGGGTATACTCCCACTTCGGTTGCCTTCGGTAAACGGTCATTGAGTATAGGATATTTTAGTGGTCGCCCTTTTATCTCAAAAGATCAAATTTGCCTCGGAAAGGTTGCCTCAGAATTGTTGCCTCGATTATTGATCTTAAGACATTAGGGTTATTACTAAGACGTCCTAACATTGCTTTAGTGACCGTACGTCCCTTTCGAATTGACCCTTAAAACTCCATCAGTGGTGCTACCTACTCACTAATAGTAGGATACCGCTGTCTAAAGGAAACAAACATAGAACAATTCTTTTTTCGAGTAGGTAGATTAGCTCTTAAGTACTTGCTCAATACAAACAAACTTTTTCACACTTACACTCCTTTTCAAACAAGGTTTTCAAAAACACTTCGCAACACTCTTGAAGACAGAAGCAAGGGTTAAATCGAAGTTAAAACAAAAACTTTTCAAATCACACAAACACAGAAGCAATTTTGAAAATGATGAGAAAGTACCTAAGAGCCCGTGGAAAACCACGGATAGAAAGGGTGTTAATACCTTCCCTTTCTATAATCTACCCCCCGTAATAAAAAAATCTCGAAAAAGGAATTTTTATGTGCTTTTTTCCTTTCCTTGTTGGATAAAATAAAAGTCGGTGGTGACTCTTGCTTACCGCAAAATTTTGCGAACACAAACGCAAAACATAAACCAGCATAAAACAGTCCGGTTCTGGCCACTGTATCACAGAACTGACGACTCTGCTGGGGAGATAATAAGTGGGGTATACCTTAGGATTAGTTCAACATATTGCTTCTATTGTTTGATTTGATTGCTTTATCTTTGTGGGCTTTGTATCGGAGTTACTATAGATCCTAACCCGGATCTGGGGGACACATGTTAGGTAAGTAGCAATAAACTATGAGGGAACTGTACGACGTAGACTGATACGGTTGAAGCAGTAGCTACGTTGATGTGGCACATTAGTTGGTACCGGTATCCCTTATGGAGAAACTAGGAGAATACCGGGCTGCTATATGTGTCGTTAAGCATCAACTGACCTTAGAACCTATAATTGACCAACTTGGCCATTAGGAAGTAGTGAGATAGCCGGCCTCGGTGTAAAGCTGAGAACTGGTTGATACTCGATGCTACACTCATTGAGACCATACTCTCGAGATAGTTCCGGCCGCAAGAAAAGATTGCGTGAGCTGAAACCATGACCGATGGAGGATGGTCAGTGATATTGAGAACCTCTAGAACCCGATTATTATTATTAGGACAGGTTGAAACCAACTGAACTTCAAGAGGGTAGTACCTAGACCCCATGCAAGCCTGAAACTTAAGGGCTCTGATGTGAATTATTTGCCTTTACCATGTCTGTTATCTGCTATATCTGTTGTGTGTTTTCTCATGACATCATGCATCATAACATAGCATGCTGTGATACGGTGGGAGAACTGACTAGAGGTTTTGCGTTTCGTTCGCACTTGTGCGGTTAGCAAGAGTCGCCACCGACTTTTCTTTTATCCAAAAGGAAAGGTAAAAAAAGCACAGGAAAGACCTTTCGAGAATTTTCTCGGGTTCGGGGAGTAGATTATGAAAAGGGAAGGTGTTAGCACCCTTTTCATCCATGGTTTTCCATGAGCTCTTAGTTACTCATTTAGATCATTTGCTTTTGTTTGATTGTGTGCTTGAGGTGTGGGTTTTGAAAGTATTTTGGAAAGTTTCTTTGTAATGGTTCTCGTCTCTATAAGAACGTATACAAAGTTTTGTTTCAAAAAATAGTTCAAAGAGGTGTTTGTGAATCGTGTTTCGAAAAGTGTTTTGAAAAGAGGTTTTGCCATGGTTCTTGTCTCTATAAAAACGTATGCCAAACGTTTTGTCTTTTGAAAATGTTTTGAAATGGAAGTGTAGGTGTGCAAGTTTTTGTCGTAAACAAGCGAGTAACTAAGAGCGAATCTATCTACTCGAAAGGTATTAAGTTGTTCTTTTCTTCTTCCTTTTAATGGTGCTATCTTACCATTGATTTGATAAGAAGCCCCATCATTGGATGTAAAGGGACTTGCGCGAGTCAATTTTACAATCACCGAAAGCAACTTGTGAGACGCTCTAGCAATTTTGTAAGGGACGGGATCGTTTTATCGAAGACAACATCGAGGGTCATCGAGGGACTACGATCTTTTTTTATCGAAGGGTCATTTGCTAGAGTGTCTCATATTCTAGGGACATGATTGTATTTCCGAGGCAACAAGCGGGATTACCCTAGAGGTACGCGTGTGAGAAGTGTGTTGGTTTCAAGTTATTTATTCTTGGATTAGGTCATCTAGCGATTGATTTTTTGAATCTTGCCATACACGCCTAGTTACTATGCAGTATATAGAAAGCAATAAATTGCGGGAATTAAAATTCTAAGCTATTACAAAAGTATCCGGGAATGGGGGTACAATTATTACAAATGGGGATGAATCACATAAAAATAGCAATGTCCAAATAATATAACCAAATCGAATTGTTGTGCGATTTAATACAAAGCTATGACAATTTATGAAATAAAGAAATCAATAAAGTATATAATGCAATGTATTTACTTAAAAAAGGAAAATAAAACTTAATCTAAAAGGAAAATGATTTAAGTTAAAAAACTTTATTATATTATTCTTTGTATTTTTATTAATTATGTAAACTAACTTTAAAGAAAGAAAATAAATTAAGTTAAAATTTGATGTTTTTATTAAGTATAAGAAAATTAATAAAAATGAGTCTTTATAAAAAAAGGATAGAAATTAAACACTAAAACCTTAACTTAAATTAATAAAAGTATTTTAAATTTTTAGCATTTTCAAAATAAAAAGACAAATTAAAGAAGAAGCAAATATGGGCTTAGGAGATTAGGCCCAAAGGTGTTTTACTGACACAAAAAAGAACAAGGCAAAGGGGGGGTGACCAGGAAACGCGTGTGTGGGCTTAAGGGTTTACAAAGGAATTGGCCCAATGCTTCTTAATTCAGTTTATTGTTTTTTGATTAGGGGAAACGTGAATTAGGGTTTGTGGTTCCCCTTTCACAGCGGCGCCGCTTCTGATCGTCTCTCTCACTTCTTTCTCTCGTTCATCTTTCTCACTTAAACGTCCCTATTCGTCCCTGATTCATGAGTGAAACGACCCCTTGACCTCTTGGTCTCACTCTGGTTTGCCCTTCTTTTCTGGAAACCCTAAGTTTCGATTCATGCCTAAGATGTTCAATTAGTTCAATCTGGTCCCCCTTCCCCAGTTTCCGTTACCGGAGCGCCACTCAAAATCTTCCTAACCATGCTCAAATTATTTCTTTCATGAAAAAGGTGATGTTCTGTTTGGATTTGAATGTTTTATTGTTGTTGTTTTATCTTGTTCATATTTTGCTTGTTAATCTATTGTGATATGCTTTGAGATGCAGGAAATGGTTTGAAAAGAGACATACCTTTGGGACTTTTTCAAAATGGAAAAGGATGTGAGACTGAGCTGATGGTGCTCCTTGGAGGCCGGAAATGGGGAGGGAAGAAATGATGATGTGAAGAACGCGCGCTTCTGGTAACCTTTTCTTTTTCTATCTTCTATGTTGAATGATTATGCTTCTGACTTTGTGATGATGTTATTGTGCCTTTGTTGGTTTTCTCTTTTGATTTGTTGGGTATCTGAGATTTGTTGCTGTTGGTTTGAGATTAGGCTCGGTGTATCAGTTTGAACTTTTTGGATTTGGATGTTTTAACAGGTTTTATCAGTTTGTGAAAGCTTGAGATTTTGTGGCATTGTATTGAAGATGGTTTTTACTGGTTTTTGAACTGTGGAGTTTTGTTACAGGTTTGAATGTTTTGTGGTTTGAAAACTGTTTTTACAGTTTGACAGTTAACAGGTTGGGATGTTTGAGGACTTTGGAAGTTTTGAACCTTAATGTTTTTGGAGGTTTGAAAACTAGTTTTGGTAGTTTGTTATGTTTGAACTTGTTATGCAGGTTTGGTTATTTGAACTTGTTATACAGGTTTGGTTGTTTGAACTTGTTATGCAGGTTTGGGAGTTTTGTTGTTGGGAAGTTTTCTGAGTTGTTGGTTTGGTTATGATTTTGGTTTAACAGGCTTGGGATTTCTGGCTGTTTGTTGTTGTACAGTTTGGTTATGCTTTTGGTTTAACAGGTTTGAAAACTGGTTTTTTGGGCTTGTTTAGTTTGAACTAACAGGTTTGGCTTGGTATGTTCTTGATGGCTATGTTTGTGACCTTGAGATCAAGCTTGGGATATTGGTTAATAGGTTTTTGTGTGTTTGATGGAAGGTGGCAGTTTTTGATACTTGGTTTTTTCTGTTGTTGAAATTTCTGAGTTTTATCAAATGTTCTCCCTCCTTTGCTTGAGCCTTTTCTCTGTTATATCTTGATTGCTTTTTTGACAGCTTGTGGGCAGAATAGCAGAGCTGTACCTTTTGTGTAATTCCAACAACTTAGGTGATTTCTTTCCTCTCTCTCCTCTCTCAATGATAAAAGCAAATTGCTTTTTCACCTTTTTTCTCTGAAAAGTTTGCAAAATCTTGGAAAATGATGAAAAGGCTACTGAAACAAGCCCCTTGCTTGTTGGCTTGGTTTACCATATTGATTTCTTCTTGCCTGCTGTTTGTTTGTACTGCTATGCTACTTTGTCCAATTTGCTGCATTGTACTTTTGCCATGCTGTTGTTGCTTGTCCCAGTTGTTATGCTGCTGTTACTTGTACTTTGTTTTGCTTGCTTGTATTGCTTGCACTGCTTGCTTGTACTGCTGTTTGGACAACTTGCTGTATGTTTGCTTATGCTGTTTGAGCAGCTTGCTGCAGTTTGGAATATGTTTTGGCCATGCTGATGTTTGTTGCATTCAATTTAGAATATTTGTTGCATTTGGACAATTTGCTTGCGTTAGGACAATTTGCTTGCATTCTTTATTTTTCTTTTGTGAACCAAGAAGAATTATCTTCTTGTGATTTGAAAAATAAAAACGTGATGAATTAAAAATAGCCTTCTGATTCCAAAATGCAAACTTTAATGATGAACACTTTTTCTGTCTTTTGAAAATTCTTTGCTTATGTCCAATTAAATGTACTAACTTTTTCTTTTGTCTTTCATTTTCATGTGAGCACAAATGGATGATGACAAAGCAGAGGAAGCAAGAGATTCTTTGGCAAGTATGGAAGCAATGGAAGCTTAGTCATCCTTAGGCATAGATATTTCTTTGTAATTTAGAGAGAAATACTCAAACAATTGTACTAATTTATTTTTCAAATACAATAAGTTGTAAAACTTAAAGCATTTAAATAATAAATTGTATTGTAACAATTTTTTGGAATAAATGAAAAAGTTTTATGAGGTATTCTGATGTCCATTAGAATCCTTTACTGTCAATAACTCGCCATTTTCTCTTCGCATCTTCACTAATTCTTTAAGATTCCTGATTAAGACAATTGAAACTGTGTATTCCAATAATTCCAACCAAGATAACTTAAATTCCAATGATCATGTAATCTTACCACTGCATTCCAAATAAACACGCACTGTGTATTCCACAAACAAATGTTTATTCCATAAACAAACAAATATTTATTCCATTAACAAGCAAATGTCTTAACATACGGAAATTATCTGGTTAACCTGGATCAAACAAAACATGAATGTTCCAAATGACAGTCTTAGATCCCATATCTTGTCCCAAATGAACATGCCTTGAGAACAAACAGTAACCTTTCGGTAAACTCGAAAAAAGCATGAAAATATGTGAAATCCAATTGGATCTTTGAGAATTCATTTCTTGTGAGAATTGCAAGAAAAACCCTAACTGCTGGTTTACTGCCAAAGGAGAAAATTTGTCTGATCGATTCCTGAGCCAGCTTGAACATCTAAGAAACCATAGGGTTGTATTTTTTCAATGAAAAATGGGAGGGAAAATTTTGGGGTACAACAGCCGCCCCTGTTCAATCTTCTTGAACCTGAAGAGTTAGATCGGCGAGTTTTCCATTCGCGACTCAAAGGTAAAAGATGTTGGACACTAAAGTGCCAGTAAATTTGCACTCGTCAAAGTGTAGTTGAGGGAATGGGCTTAAAGATGCCATTTGGAGAGGTGACATAATCTTGTCGGAGATGGGCTTAAAGATACCATCCAAGAATGTTTGTTGAATTGTAAGTTACAGGTCAGAAGAATGAGTGTCAGAACGGTGTCCATATCTGGAATGTATTTGTACTGTATCTGGAGACTGAATCTGTATGAGCAAAGGAATAGCGTCCGCGTCTGGAGCGTATCCAAGCTGTAACTGTATTTGAATCTGAATTCTGAATAGGCGACAGAAGGGCATCCGTGTCTGGAACACCTCTGGGCTGGGGAAAAAGTCAGAATAAGTGACAACATGGCTGCCGTGTCTGGAGCGTATCTAGACGGTATCTGAATCTTGTATTTGAATAAGCGACATAATAACATCTGTGTCTGGAGCATCTCTGAGCTGTATCTGAATAAGCAATAGAATAGCATCCGTGTCTGGAGCATCTCTAAGCTGTTTTCTGAGCTTTGAATTTGAATAAGCAATAGAATAGCATCCGTGTCTGGAGCATCTCTGAGTTGTTTTCTGAGTTTTGAATCTGAATAAGCAATAGAATAGCATCCGTGTCTGGAGCATCTCTAAGCTGTTTTCTGAGCTTTGAATCTGAATAAGCAATAAAATAGCATCCGTGTCTGGAGCATCTCTGAGCTGTTTTCTGAGTTTTGAATCTGAATAAGCAATAGAATAACATCCGTGTCTGGAGCATCTCTAAGCTATTTTCTGAGCTTTGAATCTGAATAAGCAATAGAATAGCATCCGTGTCTGGAGCATCTCTAAGCTGTTTTCATGATTGTATATTGGTAGCTTGTCAATCTTATCCTGAAAAGGGTAAAATGTTAGGTGAGACACAAAGTTATGTTGCATGAAATGTATTATGCAGTAAAATGTGTTCTATCAATGTTTATGATATATGAATGTAATGTATGCGCATGTAAGCTGATTTGCTGTCTTGCTGAGGAAAATAAATCCTTGATGGCTGGAGATAATAAAATCCTTGACTGCTGCCGGGGAAAATAAATCCTTGAGCACTGTTGGAGACTCAAAATCTTTGATTGTTGAGGAGGAGACATTCTTGGACCACTGTTGGGGATAGAAAAATCCTTGGCAACTCGCGGGGATTATAAAAAACTTTGACAACTTCCGCGGGGATATGAGAATCCTTCACGACCTTCTTGGGGATATAGGGATCCTTCAAGTCTTTGGAGTTGGAGGATGATAAACATTCTGCTGTGAGAATAATGCCAAGTGTTGTTTGAGAGACCTGCTTGAGGAATCCCGAGAACTTTGATGACTATGGCTGGGGATTACACAATGGGAATCCTTACTCAGCTGGGGAATAAGGAAAACTCTGACGATCTCTACCAGGGATCAAACAAAGGAAAACATTGATCTGCTTGGAGGATAAGGAAGACTCTGATGGCTTCCACGGGGAATTAAGAATGAGAATCTTCAATCTGCTAGGGGAATTTGAATCCTTGGGGACTTCATGCTGGGAAGTCAAGAATGAGAATCTTCGATCTGCAGGGGATTAAATTTTTTGACAAATTCATGCTGGGAGTAAAGAAGACTCTGGAAACTTCACTGGGGAATTAAGAATGAGAATCTTCATTCTGTTGGGGAGTAAAAACTCTGTGGGGAGTAGCTATACTGCCGGGGAGATCAGGAGTTTGGGTTGTATGCCAATCTACTGGGAGTCAAGAATGAGAATCTTCATTCTGACGGGGATATCAGGAGTTTGGGTGTATGCCAATCTACTGGGAGTCAAGAATGAGAATCTTCATTCTGACGGGAATATCAGGAGTTTGAGTGTATGCCAATCTACTGGGAGTCAAGAATGAGAATCTTCATTCTGACGGGGATATCAAGAGTTTAGGTGTATGCCAATCTACTGGGAGTCAAGAATGATAATCTTCATTCTGACGGGGATATCAGGAGTTTGGGTGTATGCCAATCTACTGGGAGTCAAGAATGAAAATCTTCATTCTGACGGGGATATCAGGAGTTTGGGTGTATGCCAATCTTCCGGGGAGTCAAGAACGAGAATCTTCATTCTGTCGGGGATATCAAGAGTTTGGGTGTATGCCAATCTTCCGGGGAGTCAAGAATGAGAATCTTCATTCTGTCTGGGATATCAGGAGTTTGGGTGTATGCCAATCTTCTGAGGAGTCAAGAATGAGAATCTTCATTCTGTATGGGATATCAAGAGTTTGGGTGTATGCCAATCTACCGAGGAGTTATCCTAGGTTGGGGATAAAACAAAAGTTAACTGTTATCTGGTTTATTCTCAGACTTCAAGGTAACTTGCTGGGGAATCTGGGGAAACTGAATGGTTTCTGCTGTGGGTTGAAAGTTTCAGCTCCGCTGGGGATTGGTAGTTGGTAGTCTCATCTCCGCTGGGGATCTTAATGACATGCTGATTTGATCGCGTATGGAAATGGGCTTAAAGATGCCATTTGGTGAAACAAAGGAGAATCGTCGGAGATGGGCTTATGGATGCCATCCAAAGGTGATTGTTGACGGAAAGTTTGAACTGGATCTGAAAAGAGAATGAATTAGAATAAACCGTTGAGAGATTTATCTGTTGAGAGATTTATCTGAACCAGTAAAAATCTAGAAATGAATCCACTTGGATGAGAACGGGAGAGATCTTAGTGTCGATCTGACTGAACCAGAGAAGGTTTTGAATTAAGTTTGACTGGATAAGAATCAGAAAAATCTTAGAATCGATTTATTTGAGCCAGACGAAAGTCTTGGAATATCTTCAACAGATGCCGGGGAAAATAAATCCTGGACTGCTATTGAAGAGCATGTGTGTCTTTTAAACTTTGCTTAGAATGTTTCTGTCGGGGATTCATGTATCATTGTTTGAGGAGGACTTCGCTGGGAAATGTTGATCTTTGTCTTGAGAGAAAAAGAATTTTAGGAGCTTCAGTTGTCCGTTATTCTACTGGAGTACCATCTCTATTGAATTTTGGGAACTTCGGTCGTCCGCTATTCTTCTGAAGAATCATCTCTGTTGAAGAGGAAAGTTGGATGAACTACTATCTGGTCGTGGTCCAGGCTTCATAGCTTGAATTTTGTTAGAATTCGATTGCATCTTTCCTGAAAGGTAAGGGTTAGTTGCATGACATATATCAAACAATGAAGTTATCAAAATAAATTAGATTGTGTTGTATGATGTCCTGATGTACGGATATGTAATGTTTTCAAGATGGTCTCTCGCTGGGGAAAATAAATCCCGAATTGGTGCTGGAGAAAAGAGTTGAATTCTTCGTTTCCGTTGGCGATAGTGAAAATTTTGGAGACTTCAATGGGGAAAAATCCTCAGGGATTCTTGAGGTCGACTTAGCTGGGAAGAGGTCATCAAAGATTGAGACTCTGGCTGGGAGTTCTCTTATGAGAAGGATTTTGGAGAGATTTGTCGCTGCCTCAAGTTGCGAGTGTTTATGGCTTTGCCAGGAAATGTTTGACTGTATACAACCCTTTGTTGGGATTGACGTTCAATGCCCCAAGTAACGGGGACGGAGACTTGCCCTGGGTTACCCTGCTCTTTGAGAGATTTCTTGAAATCTTGACTGGACTGCCCCAGGTGTGCCGGACAATGACACATCATGTCCCCTTGTTGATAGGAGATTTTTGCAACGAAAGTTTCATCCCACTTGAAGTGATTTTGATCACTGAGAGAGCTTTCGTTCATCGGATATTCACTGCGTGAATTTCTTCGCTGTCAAACAAATAGCCATATGCAAACAACGATATTCAAATAATGCAAAGTTTATGCTTGTCTTGAAATTTTGAAAATGCGTTTTTTAGCAGAAAACTTTTGTAAGAAAAATTCAACTTAGGATTTAGAGCAAAGCCTTACAGGAGTCAGGATACCTTTTGTAACAGTATGCTTTCGAACTAACCCATGCTTCAATTAGGACTTTTGAAGGGTTGTAACGTGGCTTGGTTCACGGTTTTAAGAAACAAAGGATAAAGGCTCAAAGTATATTTGTACCCACCCGCTCTTCGTGACGTTCTTCAGTCCTAAACTCAGTTAATTGTGCGTTGAACTCTAATTGAGTTTGAAATGACATTTTGGTGATGGTTCAAACAAGTTGAGTTTGTTGGAAGGCAGTCATTTTTGCAACATTATTTTTGTTGAGGATTTGTAGTGACCTCTTTCTTTTTTATTTGTTATCCCTAATTTTTTCTTGACTATTCCTGTTTTTGAGATTTACAGTCAGCGGGATCCCCCAGTTTTCTTAAGCCTCTTTCGTAGGTTTCGACTCAGTGGGCTTTTCTTTTTTTGAGAGATAATGACTGCCTATGTGATAGGGAACCGTCACCGTCTTTTTATTCTGAAGGAATGTTTTTGATGTCATTCATTGTATTACAAGATGAGAGTTTGCGACTTTAACACGCATTTGAATTAACTGAGAGACTATCCTGCCCCAGGTTTTGATTAAAGGTTTCAATTTGTGTTAAAACAGAAAAACTTCTACTTCTTTGGCTCGAAGGGGTTGACTAGAGATTATCTTCCTTATAACTCCAGTGTTTAGGGTTTGAAAGAAATGCCTGTATATCGTCAGCAAGGTCTGTCCAAAAGCATAGTGTATGAGATTATGGCATTGTTTTCGTCATCCTCCCTCTAAAGGTTTGTGTCATAAGAGGAGTAAAAAGCATAGTTTAAATATAGTGAAAACGAAAAGATGAATTCAAGACAAACATATGCAATGCATTAATGAAACAGAGTTTGACATTAATAGATAATTGTTTGAATAACAAAAGAAATTATAATTGGAAATTCAAAATGAACAGAAGCCTCTTTGTTCGAACTTGTCATTTCAGGTGGAGAGCCCTCAGCGGAAGATTTTCATCTGTCCATCTTGTGTGAACTCCAGCGTTGTTTCTTTAATAATATCTTGAATTTTGTTTCTCAATGCCCAACAACTATCGGTGTCATGTCCAGGACTGTTGGAGTGATACGCACATCTTGCATTTGGATCGTACCCTGGAGAGGCTGTGTTGGGACTCCGAGGGGGGTCCTTTAATACAATCAGCTTGACTTCCAACAAGCGTTGCAGCACCTGAGATAATGACATGTTAATATCAGTGAAACGCTTTTCAGATGTATTTTGCTTACGCCGATTACCCTGTTGACGTTGGTGAGATTGTTGTTGGGCTTGTGATCCTGAAGCAAACAGGGGAGGCTTTCCCTCGGCTTCTTGTCTCAAGGGATGATGAATGACGACTTGATCCTCAACCCTAGTTGTTTGCCCCATTTGGTTACATCCATCCCAATGCAGTTTGTTGATGAGGACCCTTAGCTCCTCTTTCCCTTGTGCCAAGTTTTGGATGAGAGCCATCTGGCCCACCAATTGTCCCATCATCTGGATTTTCATTATGGCTATCTCAGTTCGTAGCAGCTCCAAATGACCATATTTGTTGCCCTCGGGATTCCCCATGATCATGCCCCTAGTGAGGAGAGATTTCACATCTTCCTGCCCCTTGGATAGGTTCAAGAACATCTCTTGAAGTTGAGCGTTTTGAGCCTGGATGTCCTTGATAGTCTTCTCTAGAGCCATCTCTACTGAAATAAACAGTAGGAAGATAAAGAGACTTGAAGGGGAGAAACCTGTCATGATAAGATGCATGATATATGGATGCATGTTTTCAAGGATCTCGCGGGGTAAACACAAGAAAATGTTAGAAGTTGAATTTCGATCAACATCTTTGATTGGAGAGCTTCGTATCGGTGGATGTCTTTCCACGAGAATCAAGCTCACCATGTCAAGTGGGTCATAGCCCTTGACTCAAGTTGTTGTACTTGATCTTTGACGGTGTTTTTTTAGAGGAAAAAAATGAATCCTCTTGCCCTTTGGTAGACGTCTGGTTCAACGTGACCCTGCATCAAATACCCTCGAGATCCTTGAAATGGTTATTGAAAATGCTATGGTATGATGTTATGATGTTATGTACAGATATGTGAAGTAAGCAAGTTTATATAATCATATTCACACAAAGCAGACAAGTCCTTAGGTTTAGGCTTGCATGGAGTTTGTAGGTAAGTACCCTCTTGAAGTTTAGTTGGCTCAACCTGTCCTAGAAATAGTAACCGGGTTCTAAAGAGCTCAATATCACTGGATTGTTTCCTTGTTCGATGTTTCAATTTAGCCTCTTACCGGCGACCGAAATATTCCAAAGAAACAACCCTCAATGAGTGTAGTATCGAGTATCTACCAATTTTCAGCTCTACACCGAAACCGGTCATCTCACTACGTCCTAATGGCCAAGTTGGTCAAGTAAGGTTCTAAGGTCAGTTGATGTTTCACGACACCACGCGGCGGCCCCATACTCTCCTTGATTCAACTCAAGGGTTACCGGTACCAACCAAAGTGCCACATCAACGTAGCTACTGCTTCAACCATGTCGGTATACCCCGCACAATTCCCTCACAGTTTATTGCTACTTACCTAAAATGTGTCCCCAAATCCAGGTGTAGGATTTAAAACAAACCCAAACGAGGAACCAAAAAATGTAAATCATACAAATCAAACAAGATAAGCATGTAAAGGCGATCTAAAACCCTAAGGTAACCCCACTTTTATAATAAATCCCCAACAGAGTCGCCAGTTCTGGCGTACGGTGGGAGAACTGACTAGAGGTTTTGCGTTTCGTTCGCACTTGTGCGGTTAGCAAGAGTCGCAACCGACTTTTCTTTTATCCAAAAGGAAAGGTAAAAAAGCACAGGAAAGACCTTTCGAGAATTTTCTCGGGTTCGGGGGGTAGATTATGAAAAGGGAAGGTGTTAGCACCCTTTTCATCCATGGTTTTCCACGGGCTCTTAGTTACTCATTTAGATCACTTGCTTTTGTTTGATTGTGTGCTTGTGGTGTGGGTTTTGGAAGTATTTTGGAAAGTTTCTTTGTAATGGTTCTCGTCTCTATAAGAACATATACAAAGTTTTATTTCGAAAAATAGTTCAAAGAGGTGTTTGTGAATCGTGTTTCGAAAAGTGTTTTGAAAAGAGGTTTTGCCATGGTTCCCGTCTCTATAAGAACGTATGCAAAACGTTTTGTCTTTTGAAAATGTTTTGAAATGGAAGTGTAGGTGTGAAAGTTTTTGTCGTGAGCAAGCGAGTAACTAAGAGCGAATCTATCTACTCGAAAGGTCTTAAGTTGTTCTTTTCTTCTTCCTTTTAATGGTGCTATCTTACCATTGATTTGATAAGAAGCCCCATCATTGGATGTAAAGGGACAGGTGCGGGTCAATTTTACAATCACCGAAAGCAACTTGTGAGACGCTCTAGCAATTTTGTAAGGGACGAGATCGTTTTATCGAAGGCAACATCGAGGGTCATCGAGGGACTACGATCTTTGTTTATCGAAGGGTCATTTTCTAGAGTGTCTCATATTCGAGGGACATGATTGTATTTCTGAGGCAACAAGCGGGATTACCCTAGAGGTGCGCGTGTGAGAAGTGTGTTGGTTTCAAGTTATTTATTCTTGGATTAGGTCATCTAGCGATTGATTTTTTGAATCTTGCCATACACGCCTAGTTACTATGCAGTATATAGAAAGCAATAAATTGCGGGAATTAAAATTCTAAGCTATTACAAAAGTATCCGGGAATGGGGGTACAATTATTACAAATGGGGATGAATCACATAAAAATAGCAATGTCCAAATAATACAACCAAATCGAATTATTGTGCGATTTAATACAAAGCTATGACAATTTATGAAATAAAGAAATCAATAAAGTATGTAATGCAATGTATTTACTTAAAAAAGGTAAATAAAACTTAATCTAAAAGGAAAATGATTTAAGTTAAAAAACTTTATTATATTATTCTTTGTATTTTTATTAATTATGTAAACTAACTTTAAAGAAAGAAAATAAATTAAGTTAAAATTTGATGTTTTTATTAAGTATAAGAAAATTAATAAAAAATGAGTCTTTATAAAAAAAAGGATAGAAATTAAACACTAAAACCTTAACTTAAATTAATAAAAGTATTTTAAATTTTATTTAGCATTTTCAAAATAAAAAGACAAATTAAAGAAGAAGCAAATATGGGCTTAGGAGATTAGGCCTAAAGGTGTTTTACTGAAACAAAAAAGAACAAGGCAAAGGGGGGGGGGGGGGGGGGTGACCAGGAAACGCATGTGTGGGCTTAAGGGTTTGCAAAGGAATTGTCCCAATGCTTCTTAATTCAGTTTATTGTTTTTTGATTAGGGTAAACGTGAATTAGGGTTTGTGGTTCCCCTTTCACAACGGCGCCGCTTCTGATCGTCTCTCTCACTTCTTTCTCTCGTTTATCTTTCTCACTTAAACGTCCCTATTTGTCCCTGATTCATGAGTGAAACGACCCCTTGACCTCTTGGTCTCACTCTGGTTTTCCCTTCTTTTCTGGAAACCCTAAGTTTCAATTCATGCCTAAGATGTTCAATTAGCTCAATCTAATCCTCCCTCCCCAGTTTCCGTTACCGGAGCGCCACTCAAACTCTTCCTAACCATGCTCAAATGATTTAGTTCATGAAAAAGGCGATGTTCTGTTTGGATTTGAATGTTTTACTGTTGTTGTTTTATCTTGTTCATATTTTGCTTGTTAATCTATTGTGCTATGCTTTGAGATGCAGGAAACGGTTTGAAAAGAGACATACCTTTGGGACTTTTGCGAAATGGAAAAGGATGTGAGACTGAGCTGATGGTGCTCCTTGGAGGCCGGAAACGGGGAGGGAAGAAATGATGATGTGAAGAACGCGCGCTTCTGGTAAACTTTTCTTTTTCCATCTTCTATGTTGAATGATGATGCTTCTAACTTTGTGATGATGTTATTGTGCCTTTGTTGGTTTTCTCTTTTGATTTGTTGGGTATCTGAGATTTGTTGCTGTTGGTTTGAGATTAGGCTTGGTGTATCGGTTTGAACTTTTTGGATTTGGATGTTTTAACAGGTTTTATCAGTTTGTGAAAGCTTGAGATTTTGTGGCTTTGTATTTAAGATGGTTTTTACTGGTTTTTGAATTGTGGAGTTTTGTTACAGGTTTGAATGTTTTGTGGTTTGAAAACTGTTTTTACAGTTTGACAGTTAACAGGTTGGGATGTTTGAGGACTTTGGAAGTTTTGAACCTTAATGTTTTTGGAGGTTTGAAAACTAGTTTTTGTAGTTTTTTATGTTTAAACTTGTTATGCAGGTTTGGTTGTTTGAACTTGTTATACAGGTTTGGTTGTTTGAACTTGTTATGCAGGTTTGGGAGTTTTGTTGTTGGGAAGTTTTCTGAGTTGTTGGTTTGGTTATGATTTTGGTTTAACAGGCTTGGGATTTCTGGCTGTTTATTGTTGTACAGTTTGGTTATGCTTTTGGTTTAACAGGTTTGAAAACTGGTTTTTTGGGCTTGTTTAGTTTGAACTAACAGGTTTGGCTTGGTATGTTCTTGATGGCTATGTTTATGGCCTTGAGATCAAGCTTGGGATATTGGTTAATAGGTTTTTGTGTGTTTGATGGAAGATGGCAGTTTTTGATACTTGGTTTTTTATGTTGTTGAAATTTCGGAGTTCTATCAAATGTTCTCCCTCCTTTGCTTGAGCCTTTTCTCTGTTATATCTTGATTGCTTTTTTGACAGCTTGTGGGCAGAATAGCAGAGCTGTACCTTTTGTGTAATTCCAACAAATTAGGTGATTTCTTTCCTCTCTCTCCTCTCTCAATGATAAAAGCAAATTGCTTTTTCACCTTTTTTCTCTGAAAAGTTTGCAAAATCTTGGAAAATGATGAAAAGGCTACTGAAACAAGCCCCTTGCTTGTTGGCTTGGTTTACCATATTGCTTTCTTCTTGCCTGCTGTTTGTTTGTACTGCTATGCTACTTTGTCCAATTTGCTGCATTGTACTTTTGCCATGCTATTATTGCTTGTCCCAGCTGTTATGCTGCTGTTACTTGTACTTTGTTTTGCTTGCTTGTATTACTTGCACTGCTTGCTTGTACTGCTGTTTGGACAACTTGCTGTATGTTTGCTTATGCTGTTTGAGCAGCTTGCTGCAGTTTGGAATATGTTTTGGCCATGCTGCTGTTTGTTGCATTAAATTTATAATATTTGTTGCATTTGGACAATTTGCTTGCGTTAGGACAATTTGCTTGCATTCTTTATTTTTCTTTTGTGAACCAAGAAGAATTATCTTCTTGTGATTTGCAAAATAAAAACGTGATGAATTAAAAATAGCCTTCTGATTCCAAAATGCAAACTTTAATGATGAACACTTTTTCTGTCTTTTGAAAATTCTTTGCTTATGTCCAATTAACTGTACTAACTTTTTCTTTTGTCTTTCATTTTCATGTGAGCACAAATGGATGGTGACAAAGCAGAGGAAGCAAGAGATTCTTTGGCAAGCATGGAAGCAATGGAAGCTTAGTCATCCTTAGGCATAGATTTTTCTTTGTAATTTAGAGAGAAATACTCAAACAATTGTACTAATTTATTTTTCAAATACAATAAGTTGTAAAACTTAAAGCATTTAAATAATAAATTGTATTGTAACAATTTTTTGGAATAAATGAAAACGTTTTATGAGGTATTCTGATGTCCATTAGAATCCTTTACTGTCAATAACTCGCCATTTTCTCTTCACATCTTCACTAATTCTTTAAGATTCCTGATTAAGACAATTGAAACTGTATTCCAATAATTCCAACCAAGATAACTTAAATTCCAATGATCATGTAATCTTACCACTACATTCCAAATAAACACGCATTGTGTATTCCATAAACAAATGTTTATTCCATAAACAAACAAATATTTATTCCATTAACAAGCAAATGTCTTAACATACGCAAATTATCTGGTTAACCTGGATCAAACAAAACATGAATGTTCCAAATGACAGTCTTAGATCCCATCTCTTGTCCCAAATGAACATGCCTTGAGAACAAACAGTAACCTTTCGGTAAATTCAAAAAAAGCATGAAAATATGTGAAAGCCAATTGGATCTTTGAGAATTCATTTCTTGTGAGAATTGCAAGAAAAACCCTAACTGCTGGTTTACTGCCAAAGGAGAAAATCTGTCTGATCGATTCTTGAGCCAACTTGAACATCTGAGAAACCCTAGGGTTGTGTTTTTTCTATGAAAAATGGGAGGGCAAATTTTGGGGTACAACACATGCATACTTCATTATACTAGCCATTTCAAAGTCTTTGAAATCATTACATACATATCCCATTATCATGCACATCATTACAGGTACCGTTACAGGTTTCTCATCTCCTTCGCTGTTTATTTCAGCACAAAATGTCTTCTGAAATAACTACCGATCAGGCTATCAAAGCTCTTTAGGCACAAAATGCCCAATTCCAAGAGATGTTCTTGATCTTGGCTAAAGGGCAAGAGGATTTGAAGACTCTCATCCTGAAAGAGAAGAAGAAGAAGAAGAAGGTGGTTCTTCTGAATATGGGTCACAGATTTGGGAATAGGTTACGACAGGAAGCTGATCTGTCTCTTTCATCCAAAATAGAGGAAGACCAAGATGAGGAAAAGGGTCCTAGTCATGTAGTCTCTGATAATGACACTGATTTATTTGTGACCTCCATGGAAGAAATTTCTACTCCTTTGATGACAGTTAAGAAGAATCTATTATTGGCCGGTTTATTTCCGGGCTGTGGTGAAGGTTGCCACGTATGTTCAATCCTACCTGCTGGTTTCCACTTATTGAGATCAGGTGTTCAACGCCTGATGGATAACAAAGAGATCCTATTCGAGAAGACTATGATTCCGCTGATTCCAGTTGAATATGTTGCCATCATAACCATTTCCGCCAATCCTTCCAAGGCTTCCTCATGGAATCCTGTTAGGATTACATATGTTCCAAGAATCGCTTCGTTAATCATTACTATCCCTGGTCCTATCCCATACACCTCAGATAAGGCTGTCCCTTGACACTATGGGGCCGATGTGTATTACCACGGGGTTAAGCAAGACTTAAAGATTGAATAAGCTGATGCTGATATCAGCAATATTGTCGTGTCTAGCAAGGTCACCAGAAGTGGAAGACTCTTCTCTCCCGAGATTTCCCCTCCGACTGTTCAAAAGCCTGTTGTCATTCCATCTTCCAGTACATCAGCTACTGTTCCAATTCTTACTCCAGTTATCACCCCTATCACCGAGTCATCTGACACTCGGGGCAAAGAGGTTACAGGTGAGCCTGCCCGGACGGAGGCGCCTAAGAAGATTATCGTAGAAACCTCTAGGCAGGAGATAGAGGAAATTCTGAAGATTATCAAGAAAAGCGACTACAACATAGTCGAACAGCTGGGGAAAACCCCGTTGAATATATCTATGTTGTCTTTATTCTTATGCTCAGAAGCCCATGCAAAGGCTTTAATTGCTTTCCTTAAAACTGCGCATGTGCCGCAGGAAACATCTGCTGATCAATTCAAAGACTGTGTGGCTAGTTTGACCGCTGACAACGGGTTGGGTTTCTCCGACGCAGATCTGACTGCCAAAGGAAGGAATCACAATGATTCTATGCATGTTTCGATCGAGTGCAGGGGCACTACTTTGGCCCACGTGCTGGTGGATACTGGGTCCTCATTAAATGTTTTACCCAAGAAAGCATTAGATCGGCTGAATTGTGAAGGGTTGGTTTTTAAGCCAAGGATGGTACACGGGGAGGTGGATGTCCCTATTAAAATTGGCTCTCATACTTTTGCATCTACGTTCTATGTGATGGATATCCGACCATCTCATTCTTACTTGCTGGGTCACCCATGGATTCATAAGGCTGGGGCAGTGACTTCTACTCTCCATCAGATGTTGAAATATCATGTGAAGGGGAAGATTGTTACGGTGCAGGGTAAGGAGGAGTGCATGGTAAGTCATCTTAATTCCTTTCGGTATATGGAGATGGATGGGGAGTTCATCGAAACCCCGTGTCAGAACTTTGAAGAAGTCCCCCAAACTCTGGTGTCGACTAAAATTGCTGCTGACGAACCTCCAATGAAGATGGCTTCCCTCAAGGATGCCAGGGATGTTATTGAAAAAGGAGGGTGTGCAAATTGGGGCCAACTCCCTGACTTTGCACACAAGACTGACAAGTTTGGTTTTGGTTTTACTGCAGAAGCTCAAAGGGCTGTACAGCGTGCGCGAATTGGAAGACCTCCTATGCGCATCAGTAATCCGGGAGTGAATGCAATTGAAGATGATGAAGAAGAGTCAGATTTCGACAGCTGGATTCACCTGACTACCAACGGTGGCTTGAACAATTGGACGGCGAAGGACTTCGTGCCCGTTTCTTTTATTACACAGTAATAGACTTTTGTTTTGAGATTTGTAACAGACAATTTGAAACTCTACGGCCCGGCGCCTTGCCCGAGGCACTGTGGCTTTGTTTGTGAGGGCTTATCATTTGTCATTTTCATATATCATCAATAAAGCATTGGATGTTTTCTTGCATTACAAATTTTGCGCTCCTTGTTTTTCTTTTCTATCTTGCACTTTATCAAAACGGCTATTTGTCTTACACACACTCACATATCATAATATAGGTCCACATCCACTCTGGATCCCACTGATAACGACTCTGCTACTGCCAGTTATGACTTCGAAAATCCGATCAACCAAGCCGAGGAAGAAGGTGAGAGTGATTGTGAAGTACATGGGGAACTTGCTAGACTGTTACTTCAGGAAGAGAGGGCCATACAGCCGCATGAAGAGCCAGTGGAATCAGTGAATCTGGGTACAGAGGAAGACAAGAAAGAGGTTAAGATAGGTGCGAATCTGGAGTCTAGTGTCAAGCAACGGTTAATACAAATGCTGTGTGACTATGTTGAGATCTTTGTTTGGTCTTATGAAGATATGCCGGGTTTAGAATTTGACATTGTGGTACATCGCCTGCCACCCAAAGAAGACTATCCTCCAGTAAAGCAGAAAGTTCATTGAATGCATCCAGAAATGTCTGAGAAAATCAAAGCTGAGGTCATGAAACCGTTTGATGCTGGATTTATAGCTATTACTTCTTACCCACAGTGGGTTGCCAACGTGGTTCCGGTGCCGAAGAAAGATGGTAAGGTGCGGGTGTGTGTAGACTATAGAGATCTAAACAGGGCGAGCCCCAAGGATGATTTCCCTCTTCCTCATTTCGATGTTCTGGTTGACAACACCGCACAACATAAGGTCTTCTCCTTTATGGATGGTTTTTCTGGTTACAACCAGATTAAGATGGCTCCCGAAGACATGGAAAAGACAACTTTCGTTACACAGTGAGGCACTTTCTGTTACAAAGTCATGCCGTTCGGATTGAAGAATGTTGGGGCAACGTATCAGCGCGCCATGGTCGCTTTGTTCCACGACATGATTCACCATGAGATTTAGGTATACGTAGATGACATGATTGTAAGGTCCCATACTGAGGAAGAACACCTTGACCATCTCCAAAAGCTATTTGACAGGTTGAAGCTGTATAAATTGAGGTTAAACCCGAACAAGTGCACCTTCGGGGTAAAGTCTGGTAAGCTGCTGGGTTTCGTCGTTAGTGATAAAGGTATTCAGGTGGATCCTACAAAGGTGAAGGCTATACAGGAAATGCCAGCTCCCCGAACAGAAAAAGAAGTCAGAGGCTTTTTGGGACGACTGAACTACATTGCCCGATTCATTTCACACCTGACTGCTACTTGTGAGCCAATCTTCAAGCTGCTGAAGAAAGATCAAGTGGTAAGATGGAATGATGAATGTCAAGCCTCTTTCGAAAGGATCAAAAAACATCTCAAAGAGCCACCTATTCTGATGCCTCCAGTTGAAGGAAGACCTTTGATCTTATACTTGATAGTACTCGACAATTCAATGGGGTGCGTGCTGGGGCAGCATGACGAGTCTGGCCGAAAAGAGCATGCTATTTACTACCTTAGCAAAAAGTTTACCGACTGTGAGACCCGATACTCACTGCTTGAGAAAACTTGTTGCGCTTTGGCATGGGCTGCTTGCCGGCTGAGACAGTATATGCTGACTCACACTACCCTATTGATATCAAAGATGGACCCAATCAAGTATATCTTCGAAAAGCCTGTCTTGTCCGGAAGAATAGCAAGATAGCAGATGATCTTAACCAAGTCTGACATCCAGTACACAACCCAAAAGGCAATCAAGGGGAGTGTGTTGGCGGATCATTTGGCGCATCAGGCAGTGGATGATTACCAATCCATGAATTTCAAGTTTCCGGACGAGAGCATCATGTTGGTGACTGACTGTGAAAAACCTGGACCGGATGAAGGACCTGAGGAAGGATCCCGATGGTCTATGTACTTTGATGGAGCTTCAAACGCTTTGGGTAATGGCATTGGCGCTTTGATTATATCTCCTGAAGGCTATCATACTCCGTTCACCGCCCGATTATGTTTTAACTGCACCAACAACATGGCATAGTATGAAGCGTGCATCATGGGCCTTCGAGCAACTATTGACCTAAGGATTAAGTTCTTGAGTGTATTTAGAGATTCCGCTCTAGTGATCAGTCAGATTAAAGGTGAGTGGGATACGAAGCATCCAAATCTTATTCCTTACAAAGAGTATGTATTGACGTTGCTTCCACACTTCGAGGAGATAACCTTTGAACATTTCCCCAGAGAGGAGAATCAGTTAGCGGACGCGTTAGCTACCATGTCTTCTATGTTCAAGGTCAAGTGGGACAATGAAGCTCCCCAGATTACCATTGAGAGGTTGGACGAATCCGCACATTGCTGTGATATTAAGACTGAAGAGGTAGCAGATAAACCCTGGTTTCACGAGGTAAAGAGTTATCTTGAGGCTCAAGAGTACCCCGAGGGTGCATCTGTTAATGATAAGAAGTTTCTGAGGAGGTTTGTTGCGAAGTTCTTCATCAGTAATGGTATTATTTACAAGCGTAACCATGATTCAACCTTACTGTAGTGTGTGGATAATAACGAGGCATAAAGGATTATGGTAGAGTTACATGAAGGTACTTTCGGAACTCATTCCAGTGGACATACCATGGCGAAGAAAATCCTACAGGTAGGATATTATTGGTCTACTATGGAAACCGACTGTTATCAGCATTCTCGGACCTGTCATAAGTGCCAAGTCTATGCTGATAAAGTGCATGTACCTCTAGTTCCTCTAAACGTTTTGACGGCACCTTAGCCTTTTGTAATGTGGGATATCGACATGATTGGTGAGATCAGACCTACTGCATCCAACGGGCATCGTTTCATCCTGGTGGCTATTGATTATTTCACGAAGTGGGTTGAGGATCATTACAGACAATGGTACAAATCTCAACAATACAATGATCACCGAGCTCTGCAAGCAGTTCAAGATTCAACATCACAACTCTTATCCCTACCGACCGAAGATGAATGGGGTTGTTGAAGCGGCTAATAAGAACATCAAGAAGATTATGCAGAAGATGACGGTGACATACAAAGACTGGCACGAGATGTTACCATTCGCTCTTCATGGGTACCGTACCTCAGTGCGGACGTCAACAGAGGCAACACCCTATTCCTTGGTGTATGGCATGGAGGCAGTCTTGCCCATTGAAGTTCAGATACCCTCTCTCCGGATTATGAAGGATGCAGGTTTGAGAGAGGACGATTGGGTCCAGACCCGGCTTGATCAACTGAATCTAATTGACGAGAAAAGACTTACTGCTATTTGTCATGGTTAGGCGTATCAAAAGCGAATGATCAAGGCATTTAACAAGAAAGTTAGACGACAAGAATATCATGTCGGGGATCTGGTAATCAAGCACATCATACTGCCACAAGGTGATCCCAGGGGCAAATGGACCCCTACATACGAAGGGCCATTTGTGGTTAAGAACATTTTCTCAGGAGGAGCTATGATTCTAACCACCATGGATCATGACGACCTTCCTCACCCCGTCAATGCAGACATAGTGAAAAAATACTACGCATAATCAAAGACCCGCTAGGTCGACTAGCCTAGGAAAAAATAAGGGCTTCCCGACGAACTAAAAGGGTTCGGGCAAAAATAAGGGATGAAAATGAAAAATCTGTACACCCGGCAAGCCGAAAACCTGAAAAGGCGTCTTGGGAAAAAAAGGGTATGCCGGTGGACTGAAAACCCGAAAGGGAGGTCCAGGCAAAAATTAGGGATCAAAGCGTAACACTATGTCTCATTGGATCATCTTGCAACCAGACTTCTGTATCGACTATCAAGCTCAGACGACACCAATTAATCTGATCTACCTTTAACCAAGTAGCAAAGTGATGAGACGCTCGAAGATATAAAGGCAATAGCAGAGTTGGAACCCAGTGGGATTGTTCACATAGCTGCTTTTATTTATTGTTCAGAAATTATATAATTCATCTTTTGGCGGTGTTCTCTTACTAGGACGTCAGCCTCTTGTACAAAAAACGCCTATTCACAGGCCAAATTCAAAATCAATACAAATCATTTTCACAAAGAAATTTCAATTTTTTTTCTTTTCTGTTTTGCTTTGCAAGAACGTCCAATGGTTCATTTTGATATATACAGTTGACAATAATTGCTACTCATAAATATTTACATGCGAAACAAAAGACGATTACTTGTAATTTCAGAAACAGGGGCAAACAAGAAATGTCTGAGCCTTACAGTTTCTCTATGCACCAGGTACAGGGATATACCTAGCTGAAGAATACAATAAAGATACATACACTCCCCATAGAGTTAGAAAAGGCAGTGATGTTAGCTGTCCCGAACAGGACACAATTCTCCCCAGCTGAGGTCCGCAATTGCGAGTGAGTCGGTAAGATACTCCCCAAGCAGAGTTTATCTAACACCAACAAGGGAAGACCATCCCCAACGGAGTTTATTTCTTCTACAAATAGAAACTTTATCCCCGACAGATTTCATCATCACTAGCAACAATGATTCATCCCCAGCCGAGGTTTTCTCCAAATCAACAGATCTTCTAGTAGAATATCTCTTCCCCACAGAGTCATTCACTCACCAATGCATTCTCCAGTAGGATTATTCTCCCAATCATCTTCAGTCGTTATCCCCAGTGAGCGAAACTCTTTATATTCTCCAGCAGCAATCTAGGATTTATTTTCCCCAGCTAAAAAAAAACATCATAAAAACATTACACATCCATACATCATGGCATGCATATACGCATCATACAACACAATCTCATTTATTTTGAGAACATCATTATTCAGTACATGTCATTCATCATGACATTACATCCGACCAACCCTTTTACTTTTCAGGAAAAGATACAATCAAATTCTCACAAAGTTCAAGCTATGAAGCCCGAGTACAACCGGATAGTATCTTGATTATCTCCATCATATTGTGAAGCCCGAAGAACGACCGGATAACAGTATCAGAATACCATGAAGACTGTATTCGACCAGATAGTGGTATCTTTTAAAAGCAAGCTATAAAGCCCGGATTCGACTGGATAATAGTTTAATCCCCAGCAAGCCGTGAAGCCCGGATTATAACCGGATAACAACTCAACAAGTTATTGTGAAGCCTGGATTACGACCAGATAGCAATGCAAGTTTCTGTGAAGCATGGATTATGACCAGATAGCAGCCAAAGACACCGCGAAGCCTGGATTATGACCAGATAGTGGCATATCTTTAATACAAGTTATGAAGCCCGGATTCGACTGAATAGTATCTTGATTTCTCCGAACACCATGAAGCATGGATTCGACCAGATAATGGTATGATACATCGTGAAGCCTGGATTACGACCAGATAGCGGTAAAGACACTGAAGCCTGGGTTATGACCAGATAACAGTGAGGGACACTACGAAGCTTGGATTTCGACAAAATATCAGTTCACCCGGCCAATTACTATGAAGCCTGGAGTCGACCAGATATTAGTAGGCCTTAAAATCAAATGGAAGCCCGGATGCGACTGGATAACCACTTGATTTCTTCTGAAGCCTGGATTTCGACCAAATAAAAAGTAGGGTATTGTGAAGCCTGGATTACAACCAGATAGCAGTACAGGACACCATGAAGCCTGGATTCGACCAGATAATGGTATAAGACATCGTGAAGTATGGATTACGACCAGATAACGATAAAAGGACTGAAGCCTGGATTACGACCAGATAACAGTACAAGACACTGTGAAGCTTGGATTACGACTAAATAGCAGTTTACCTGGACAAATACTAAGAAGCCCGGATTCGACCGAATATTAGTGTGCCCTAAATTCAAGTTGAAGCCTGGAGGCGACCGTATAACAACTTGATTCCTTCTGAAGCCTGGATTACGACCAGATAAGAACCGAGAAATCGCGAAGCCTGGATTACGACCAGATAGCAAGTTTGATCTCATCTCCCTAGTAAAGTCAGTGTAAAGCCTGGATTACGACCAGATAGCAGTCGGCCTTATCACTATAAAGCCTGGATTACGACTAGATAATAGTTCATTCTCACCTCTTCAACTAAGAGGCGATTCCTTAGTAGAATAACGGACGACCGAAGCTCCTAAAATTAAACTTTTCTCAAAAGACAGAGATGATTCACCAGTAGAATAACAGACAACCGAAGCTCCTAAAATTCTATTTCTCCCAAAACAAAGAACAACATTCCCCAGCAGAATCTTCCTCAACAACAGGTATACAGACTCTCGCTAAGGAATCTCTTATGCGATCGACACTCCTTCGGATGGCATCTTTAAGACCATCTCATATCATTCATTTCCAAATGGCATCTTTAAGCCCATTCCCGACATCACAATACAAATACTACTTCATGCGAGTGCAAATTTCTGGGCACTCTAGTGTTCAATCATCTTCAACCTTCGGATCACGAAAGGCAGATAACCAATCTACATCCTCAGATTTATGAAGATTGAACAGAGGCAGCTGTTGTACCCCAAAATTTTCCCTCCCATATTTCTCAAAACACTTCAAGAAAGATCCTCAAATTGCTCAAGGAAGCCCAAGGGTTGACCAGACAAGCTCTCTCCTAAGACAGTCTACCTCAAATTACGGTTTCATGTTGCATCAAGATACTTGAGTCCAAGGGACCACAAATTCTCACCATTGTCCTAATATGTTCTCAAGATCATCCATGTCAAGTTTCAAGCCTTGCAGAGGAAGTTTGCTCAGTCAATTGCTCAAAGGCCTAAAAATCGACTGTGCTAGGGCAAAAGTCAACTGTGGCCCACATACAGTCAAACTTCAATATTTTTGCTCAACATACTCATTTTGAAGTATATTTCATCATTTGATCAAGGGTTGATCATGATTCATCAAGGGTTGCTCACAATTCATCAAGAACCAAAAGTTGCTAAATTAGGGTTTTGTAGGAAAAGTCAACTCAACTTTGACCAAGCATAACTTTCTCATACTTTATGATAAATGACCCATCCAAATCTCATTTTGAAAAGGATGAAATTATATACAATCCATATTCATCTCCCAAGTTCAAAATATGCACTCACAAGAAGTTATTAATTTGGACATTATAAGTCATTTTGAAAAGTCAACAAAACACCTTTTTTGTCAAAGCTTCATACATGAACATGGAATACCAAATTGAGATGAGACCAAAAGTGTTGCTTAGAGCACACCTCAATATTTCTAAAAAGTCCAAGAACACCTTCAAAGAGTCAAAATTGAGGAAGTTATGCATTTGTGAAGTTGACCCTTTTTGCAAAATTGTCAAAAGTCAACTATGCCTCAAATTGCAATTTTTGCCAAATGGGCCCAATCTTTTGCACTTGTTTTGAGTTGGTAGCATGGTCCACGAGCCCTAGCCCTTGCCACTTCTCATTATATTATTTTTATTATTTATTTTGATTTTTATTTGAATTAAATCAATTTAAATCAAAATAAATCATGGAAAAATCCAAAACATTGAAATCTCAAGATTTTGTACATGTTTCAGGTCCTATGTCCAGTTGGCAAGTGATTGAATTCGTGCAAGGCTTTTGTGTGCACAAAAAGATTGAGTTTGACCTATTTTTAGAAAGATCTTCAAGTGAATCAAATCCAAATCAAAAGCTATAATGGAGAAAGATTGAGATCAGGTTTTCAACCCTAATTCAATCATTGATATATATTGAACAATTGCAGACTTAGAACAAGAGGTTAGAGAGGCTCACAAGATCAGAACAAACTTGAAAAAATCAAAGAAAAGTGGTGATTCTATTTTTCACTTCCAGGCATTCTCAAGACCTTCTAGCCATCCCAATCGCTTCCTGGGATCACAAGCAAGCGAAACCAATCAAGAACAAGGAGTTTCCAGCCCTATAACTCACTGTAAGTCAGCCACGACCTTGGGTTATTTTTGAAATCGAATTGTGTAATTCTGGCACTTATAGCATGAAATAATCATATATTCTTGATCCTTGGAACATTTGCAAACTATCTGTAACATTCAATTGCATTTTTATAGACTGTATCAAGATTTGCCATTGTTAGGGTTTTATGTTTCGTTTTAGGATCTTTTTACACAGGTAAAATTGGGCCATGAAAGGGGCACCATCGTGCTCAAAATGCCAAGATGAATCAATCCATGGCCTTAGATTTTATTTATCATGCGTGTGTTTGATTTTGAGGGTTGCAGGATCTGTAGCTATGGACATACGTCCGTAGGTAAAAGTCTGTGACTTTTACCAACGGAGAAAGGAAGAAGATGACTGGTGTGGCGCTACCGTATTGGCCCATTTGAATTCTGGCGCCTTTTTCACGTTATTGTATATTATCATTATTATTTATTCTATGTACAAATAGAACACGCAGCTCAGCTGGCATTGGTGCAGGTGGAAAATGCTTCAGGGCCTGGGTTCGAATCCCAGGTCCCCCCAATTATTTCATATGTTTTTTCTTTCAGTGATCACATGCGTGCACAGGTGGGATGACCACCATGGTCCATCATGATCCAGCCAGCCAAGTGTCCAGATGGCCAGATCTAAGGGCCATTAGATGAAGGAGCACCAAAGGCCTTGGTCAAAGTAAAGCATGGGATTGAAAAGGTCAACGTGGACCTTATTTTCTTGGGCCAGATTTGCTATCCACACACCCCAAATCACTCACAACCAGGCCCAATATCTCTTTATCTTTTCTTTTTATATTTTGTTTTATTTAATTTATTTATTTGTTTTTTACTAACAACTTAATTTTTCTTTTATCAAAAAAATCATAAAAATAATATTTTTCACCCAATTAGATTTAGGGTATTTATTTTTTATACAAAAATTAATTGAATTAGGTTATTTAATTCTAGGTAACTTTAATTTCTTTTTGTATAATAAATTAAAATTAAGAAGAACAATTAGGGTTTTAGCTTAATTTAAATTATATTTTCTTTTTTTTATTAAAATAACCAAAAGCACAAAAATAGGTTAAATTTAATTATTTTCTTTAACTAATTTAATCAACTAATTAATTTTGTATTTAATTTAGAAAACCATATTCTTTTTCTTAAAAATAATTAAAAACAACAAAAACAATTTTTTCTTCCAATTAGGTTAGAAGGCGCCAAAACCCTAATTTCTTATCGTTCTTAATTTCCTCGCTCGTGCTTTATTATTATTTTTACCATATTGATGTAATTTCTCAAAGGTTGTAATAGATTAATTAGGACCTTTTACTTTCATTTATCATTTTTTTAAGGGTTTGTTTTTGGCTATGTAAATACCCGAAGCCTTGTAATAACGTAGCTTTACTTTCCGCATTTTAAATTCCACAAATATTAAACTGTTAGATGTATGGTAAGAATGTATGATTAACTTTAAAACGGTTAGCAAACCCTAAATGTTCAACGATAAATAACTTGAAATTGAATCACTCGCACATGCGCACTCCTAGGGTATACTCCCACTTTGGTTGCCTTCGGTAAACGGTCATTGAGTATAGGATATTTTAGTGGTCTCCCTTTTATCTCAAAAGATCAAAGTTGCCTCGGAAAGGTTGCCTCGGAATTGTTGCCTCGATTATTGATCTTAAGACATTAGGGTTATTACTAAGACGTCCTAACATTGCTTTAGTGACCGTACGTCCCTTTCGAATTGACCCTTAAAACTCCAACAGTGGTGCTACCTACTCACTAATAGTAGGATAGCGCTGTCTAAAGGAAACAAACATAGAACAATTCTTTTTTCGAGTAGATAGATTAGCTCTTAAGTAATTGCTCAATACAAACAAACTTTTTCACACTTACACTCCTTTTCAAACAAGGTTTTCAAAAACACTTCGTAACACTCTTGAAGACAGAAGCAAGGGTTAAATCGAAGTCAAAACAAAAACTTTTCAAATCGCACAAACACAGAAGCAATTTTGAAAATGATGAGAAAATACCTTAGAGCCCGGGGAAAACCACGGATATAAAGGGTGCTAATACCTTCCCTTTCTATAATCTACCCCCCGTACTCAGAAAATCTAGAAAAAGCAATTTTTCTGTGCTTTTTTCCTTTCCTTGTTGGATAAAATAAAATTCGGTGGCGACTCTTGCTTATCGCGACATTTTGTGAACACAAACGCAAAACGCAAACCAGCATTTCAAAACAGTCCAGTTATGGCCACCATATCACATAGAGCAAGTAACTAGAAGCAATCTACCCACTCAAATGTCTTTCTTATGCATTTTCTATTACTTTGACATTGTTGTATTACCATTGATTTGGTAAGCAACCCTATCTTTGGACGTAAACGGGACAGGTGTGGGTCATCGTATAACCATGATTAGTGATAACGAGAAATCGTATCATATAATTACTACACTTTCTATCGATTTTCATAATACATTGAGTCGTTTAACTCCCGATTATTCCGAGTTTTTGTGTCTTTTCACAGGTACAACATTTGTCAACTCAAATCAGTGAAAAAGGACCACATGAAGGAAGCTAACCAAGAAACAGAAGAGAAAGAACCAAATCTGCAAAGTCTGCAGATTTTGTAGCTGTGACGACCGTCACACCCTGTGACGATCGTAACGCCTCCACAACTAGAAAGAACGCTCGTCACACATCATTGACGAGCGTAATGCGCTATTTAAGCGCATTACGACCGTCACCCCCTTGTGACGACCGCCACACGCTTAAAGGGAAACGTTATGAATTAGTGGAGACATGGCCAACGTTGAGGACAATTTTTCTCCTCCTATATTTCTTCCACTCAGTAACCATGCATCCGAGTCTTCCTCCACTCAAGCTTTTCCAAGTTTTTCTCAACTGCAAAATCTTCTTCTATATATATGTGGTAGTTTAATGGATGAGGGTCGAAGAAATTGATACAGAGCCAATTTTCTATTTTCCTGCATTATTCTATTTTCTTGCTTTTGAACCCTTTTTTACACCTACTGTAATTTTAAATTCCAGAATTAGTTTTTAGAGTGTTAATTCTTCATCTAAGAATTAACACAATTATATATTTCAATTGAATTGCAAGGAATTTGTAAGCATCCAAGATTACCATAGCAACATTATTTCCAGGTTTTTTTATGCAATTGATATTTATTTATTCTTGTATTATATCATTTATTTTTATGGATTATATTTTAAATTGCATAGTTACTAAATATATTATGTCCGGCTAAATTAATTGTACCAGTATGTGACTCCTAAGTACCGAAAGAATTCAGTGATAACTTGGCTAAAAACATTTATAGATAATTTCTGGTTTCCAATTTCCATGTTTAATTTAACTACCCTTGTCACGAGAGTGAGAGGATAATTAACACGATTTTGCCACGAGAGTGGGAAATTAAATAAGGCAAGAACCTGCATGCGAGAGTTGGGGTTCGACCCAGATAGTGGTAACGAAACATTAATTTATAAATACATGAGAGTGTTTTAACAAATTAATTAAACTCAAATTGTTTTCAAAAAGTGTTATTAAATTTAAAGTGCATCCACTAGGTTTAGTAGCATGACTTATTTCATGAACACGAGAGTGTATGTCTCAGGTTTTTAAACAATTCGTTTTTACCGAAATACTTTATATGCCAAGCGATTCACCGAATTCCCGAAGTCCGACTATCACATACCGGTATAGCTATTACTATTATTTTTAGTTGAACTATTTACCCCCTAAAACCAAATATTCATCGCTTAGTTAAACAATTGTAGCATTAGATCGTATGCGATTGATCCTCAGTCTCTGTGGGTTCGATAATCATTTAAAACTAGAACGACTAAACTATATACTTGTAGTTAGTATCCCAATAAACTCATAAAGTCCCGATCAAGTTTTTGGCGCCGTTGCCGGGGACTGATTAGTCAATTAAGTATGATTCTTCTGTTGCGCGTTTAGACTAGGCAACAGAAACCCTCTTTCGATTTGTATGCCAAATACTCACTCCCGAAGCGAGCCTTTGCATCTACAAATCTTGTCCCAATTACTATGTATCACCCAAATTTTTTCTATAACCCCCACTCTGAGTATTTCGAGGAATCACAAGAATCCCATAAATCCGACCTCGAAATACTATTGGAGAATTTTAATGCATCGCAGAATCATTCTCACCCGAATTACCTTTCCAACCACCAATCCCAATGTTTTGAGGAATCGCAAGAATATTATAATTCCAACCAAACTTATCCTCAACCAAATTTCCCCTATAATCACTACACCCAATATTTCGAGGAGACGCAAGTATCCTATAAATCCGACCTCGAAATATTAATGGGAAATTTTAATGAAACATCAATGATGACAAAGCGCTTTATGGAAACATAAAATGCGACTCTAATTAAATTTGAAGAATCAGAAGAATCACATGATTTCAACTTCGAAACATCAACAGAGGATTTCGACGCGACACTAATTCACTCTAGGTTAGAATCTCTGATGGAGCACTTTGTAGAGACACAAACTGTCCAGAACTAGGAGTTTAGAAAACAAAGTCTTCAAAACAGTGAAAACCTTAGGCAATTGACCACTGTGGTTGAGTCGCTCGTGACCCACAACATAGCCTTAGAGACTCAAATCTCCCAGCTTGAACAAAACCCTCTAGGACCCTTCCCCGAGGAGAAATTTGATGTTGTAACAACCAGTAGTGAAAAACAAGTTGAACATCCTAAGGAGAGTGATAATGAGGTTGAGGAGAGTGATGATGTGATTGAGGAGAGTTCAGATGAGAAAAGAGTAAAGATTGAGAAAAATCCTCCAACACCATCTAAAAGGGAGGTTGTAGAAGAGGGAGAGAAGGAAACCCCTATTGTTGTTCCTTATCCCTATTCCCCACTGATTCCCTTCTCGAAAAGTTTTATGGAAGCTCAGATAGACTCCAAATCTAAAACGTATATGGAGGTATTGGAAAATATCCACACCAATGCACCTTGTTTGAAGTCTTGCATAAAAAGAGAAAATTAGAGGACCATAAAACTAGGGATACTATAAGCGTTAAGAGGGTAAGGTTAACCTTTGAGGTGGTGGATGAAATCACTAAGCCCAAAGTTGAAAGGTTGATACTTAGGATAGATCCAGAACCACCACCACAAGTTCAGAAGAGTGCACTACCCCATAAAAGAAAGAAAAGAAAAGGTGAGGGATATGTGAGATGGCTTGATAAGTGGCCATGGAAAATGACAACTACTGAAAGTTCAACTGAAGAGTCATCCTCGAGAGAACCACCATAAGTGCTTGCACTCCTGAGCTGTCGAGCTATCGACGTTAAACAAAGCGCTGCGTGGGAGGCAACCCACCTGTTTGTTTTTGTTATTATTTCTGTTTGTTTTTATCTTTGATTTTCTATTTCGTTTCTATATTCGTTTCTTTTAAAGCATTATTTTCATTATTTTCTTTTTCATCTTTTCTAAAAAAATTTATACAACTGCTGCTGATTTTCAAACAACTTTACAGGTTTTCTGAAAAAAGTCTTTTTCTATCCTACCTTCTCCCCTGATTTGCTTCCCTCCCTTTACTATATACTATGGAAACCATTTTTAGAGGCAGGAACCAAATGAGAAGGTTTGAGGAATTATCACACAGAAATATTGGTATGACCTTATATTATGATGAACCCACAATGGACACTTTAGACATTAAGGATAGTGTCCATTATCTGTTTAGCCAGCTGGGGTGGGAAAGAGCCCACATTAAATCTAGGTTTGTTACATAACGCGAGCTCACCCTTGAGTTTCTGAGCTCCTTAGTTCATATACCCGAGCGCGGTTTCAGAACTAGAAAGGGATTTATAACCTTCAGGTTATTTGGTATTGAATTTGCTTACACCCATAAAGAATTAGCCGACCTTCTAGGATTCCCTAGCTAGAATATTTTTGGGAGAATTTAACCGGGAACTACCACCCTGAGCCGGATAGCATGGATAATAATGAAATACACAACCTCTCTATCCGCTATTTCCATAAGATTCTAGCACATACCATTTTCGGAAAAGAACAGAACCGCACTGCCGTATCTAAAGATGAGATATTTTTGCTGCAGTGCTTGACCCAGGGCCGACCTATAAATGCAGTGCCATTCTTGATGCAGACATTTACCCGCATTACTGAGAACCATAGCGAGCCAATCATCATAGGAGGCTTGGTTACCATATTAGATACCAACTACATAGGTGCACACAATTTGGTTCAATCCGCCCAATGAACATTGGTTTTTGTTTCCACCTATGAATAATAGTTAATCTAGATCCTGCCCCCTTCGAATACTTGATAAGGGATGGAGTAGTCACGATATTTACACTTCCTAACCATGCCAAAACAAGTGCCCACAATCGCGACAATTGGCTGTATGAGCTTAACCCTCCCGTCCACCCTTCGACACCTGAGAGACACCAATCCTACCAAGTTTATGATACCACAATGTCTGATGAGAGTGACCCCAAGACCCCTCCTGTTACCATGATGGTAACAACATCGTAGAGGATGTTGATGCCCCTGCAACAATAAAAGGAGAATATGATAAAAATTTGAATAAGATCTTTTCTACACTGGACGTTTACCAGACAGACATCAATGGAATCAAGAACGAGTTGAAGGGTATGCGTATGGACGTGATAGGCTTAATTGATATAACTGTGGAGCAGTTTTACAACATAAATGCAGCTTTCGAAGATTTGAAGACGCGACTGGGATGAAGCAGCAGAATCAACACTTATTTTTACCTTGTGTTTTATGCTTCTAGGCAGTTTATGATTTTATTTTAAACAAATTTACTCTTTACAGTTTTTAAAATCCTGTTAGAAACATACATTTATTTCAATTTCAGTTTATTTTCATTTTATTTCATTTTTAGTTTATTTTCATTTTCATTAAATTTACTGTGTGTTACATCAAATATTCTATTCAATGTTCATATTATCATTTTGCAAAAATTTTGTTATACGATTTATGTTGGAAATACTCTGCATGTATTGAATTAATGTGTTATAATGTTTTGGAATTATACTGTTTCGTACATTTCAAAATTATGACTCTTGGCACCCGTAACGATTGTAACGTCCCCATGACGAGCGTAACACGCGTTTCACCGTGTTACGCCCATCAGCCCATTATAACGGTCGTCACGCACGCCTAATAGCAGATTCTTCTATTACAGAAGCCGTTCCACTTTCCATTCATTCTTCCCTTTTTCCCAAATCCGTAACAGTACCCATTCAAATTTTCTCTCAAATTCCAACACTCCAACACTTAAACTCCATCAACCCACTACTCAATCCACATTCCAAACAATTTTCACGATTAAATCTTTTGCATGCACTATGGCCAACAACCAGCAAATCCCCAATCTCACTTTCAGAGCCGACGAGCAAGGTGAAACCCAACGACTCAAATTCCAGAAGTTCCAACGCCGTGGTCTCCAACCTACACGGTATGTTGACGTTGATTGTTTAAGGAATTTGGGACTGCTAGACAGCGTCCGACAACTTTTGCAGAACGTGAACTTATAGAACCTGTGCCGCGAACCGCAACCCATTTATGAAACTCTCACCTTTGAGTTTCTGAGTTCCTTTGCATACATTACTCCTCCTGGTGCCACGAACCAACTCTTAGGCGTGGCCAAGTTTCGTATGTTTGGCATTGAGCATCAACTGCCCCAAACCGACATCGCACGCCTTTTAGGTTTCTGTTCTGACGAAGGTGTCCATCTCTGGGTGCCGGATAATTTCGGTGAGGAAGCTTTTAACTTATGGCACAGTATGACGAACATCCGTGTCGGATCCTACGACTACCTCAATGCCACACACATTCATAATCCGGCTATCCGCTATTTCCACCGCATCCTCAGCAACACCATCTTCGCCCGTGACAGCAACCACAAGCTCAACTCCAATGAGCTCTTCTTCATGCATTGCACATTCACCGGGCAAAAGATCAACGCCGCCCCGTTTTTACTGGCTCACATTCACTCTATTTTTGCTAGATGCGGAAAACCCTTTTATTTCGGAGGGCTGGTCACTTCACTTGCCAAAGCTCTGAACTATGGTGCTGCTCTCGCGGATATGCCTTCTATGGCACCGACTTTGCTGACCTTGGATCACTGCAAGGCCGCACATCTGATTTATAAGCGGGAGGATGACATATTCCACCCTGTGATCAAAAACACTGTTTATCATAACATTACTTTACCTTGCAGGGACCGAATCGATCCACGAAACCGAGCTAACTGGTTGTTCAATCCTGCAGCTCCCGCGGGGCGTGCTCCTACTCATGAAGACCAGCCTAATGGCCCCGCAGACGAAATGCAAGAAGAGCTGGATAATGCTACCCCCGTCCATGACATTCCTGGATCTTCATCTGCACCACCTCCTATTACTCTTGAAGAGGTCCTCCGCGCCATTCATATGCAAAATCAAATGAACGCAGTGCTGGAAAGAAGACAACAAGAGCAATATGAGTATCTGTGCGCTCAAAACACTCAGATCTTGACTGGACAGCGGAGCATGCATGAGAGGTTGGACGAGGCCCTGTCGGAACTCAACGCCTTAAGGCTGGACGTCAGCACCCTTGGTTACCAGGATACTGACACAGAAGCCACTCCTACTAGGCACTCTCGCACCAGGAGTAGAGGACGTGGTCACCAATAGTTTTCTTTATTTTCTATGTAGTTTACTTTTTTCTGTTTCATTTCCTTTCTATTTGTCTTTGTAATTGTACTTCCCCGCCTATATACCGCAACATTGAGGACAATGTCGGATTTAGTGTGGGAGAGGTACCTTTCCATCTTCTATAAACTAGTAAATTTTCATGATATGTCTCGATTCAAATTCTTCACTTTATTTAGCCATACCGAAAATTTTTTATCTTCGCATTAGCCCGACATACCTATTTTAACGAAATCCCAGTTGAGGAAGCCGAAAACGACATAACAAGATCGATACAGTTATGACACCGTAGACTTCCTACTTACGCGATCCGCTTCAATAACCATTATACCAATATCTTGAGTTTTAGTTCTAAAAGTAACCCCTAGTAGTTTATACTAGCAGTCAGCACCGTCTTGACACAAACCACGTGGAGAATCGATGAATATAAGTGTTTGATGCCTGATCATAGAAATATCCTTCTTATCTCGCTGCTAAAAGAAAAGAAATTTTGTGCACCAAAATATACGGTCACATATAAGAATTGAGAAAATAATGAAGGAATCCACTGTTGGTTGGTTCAGAGGTATCTAATTCTGAACTCGGTAGGGCGTGTTACGGCTCGATCCCCCACAACCTCCAATTTGGATAAAATATGTAGGGTTGCCACATTCGTGTACCAGACCCTGTGCTAAAAGGATCAAAGTCACTAATCGGTTACTCCACTACGTGCGTGCTAGGACAAAGGGCTTAATGTGATTGCGCCAGAACGAAACCGGGTGAAATAGATACGAGGAACTCTGAGCAGAATTATAACGGAACTGTTGGATAGCTCGTTTGAAATGGAAGCCTACGACTAAGCTTATTGCTTATGCCATTAACGTATCTTTAGTGTTTCACTCAAGTATTGGCCGAACTGACGAGGATTTCCCGAAATTGCTTTAAAAATCGAAGGTATGTCATGCATATGCGCTTGACAAAACTTGTCCGATCTTTCGAATGACTATTTGCTTGAGGACAAGCAAAGGTTTAAGTATGGGGGAATTTGATAACGAGAAATCGTATCATATAATTACTACACTTTCTATCGATTTTCATAATACATTGAGTCGTTTAACTCCCGATTATTCCGAGTTTTTGTGTCTTTTCACAGGTACAACATTTGTCAACTCAAATCAGTGAAAAAGGACCACATGAAGGAAGCTAACCAAGAAACAGAAGAGAAAGAACCAAATCTGCAAAGTCTGCAGATTTTGTAGCTGTGACGACCGTCACACCCTGTGACGATCGTAACGCCTCCACAACTAGAAAGAACGCTCGTCACACATCATTGACGAGCGTAATGCGCTATTTAAGCGCATTACGACCGTCACCCCCTTGTGACGATCGTCACACGCTTAAAGGGCAACGTTATGAATTAGTGGAGACGTGGGCAACATTGAGGACAATTTTTCTCCTCCTATATTTCCTCCACTCAGTAACCACGCATCCGGGTCTTCCTCCACTCAAGCTTTTCCAAGTTTTTCTCAACTGCAAAATCTTCTTCTATATATATGTGGTAGTTCAATGGATGAGGGTCGAAGAAATTGATACAGAGCCAAATTTCTATTTTCCTGCATTATTCTATTTTCTTGCTTTTGAACCCTTTTTTACACCTATTATAATTTTAAATTCCAGAATTAGTTTTTAGAGTGTTAATTCTTCATCTAATAATTAACACAATTATAGATTGCGATTGAATTGCAAGGAATTTATAAGCATCCAAGATTACCATAACAACATTATTTCCAGGTTTTTTATGCAATTGATATTTATTTATTCTTGTATTATGTCATTTATTTTTATGGATTATATTTTAAATTGCATAGTTACTAAATATATTATGTCCGGCTAAATTAATTGTACCGGTATGTGACTCCTAAGTACCGAAAGAATTCAGTGATAACTTGGCTAAAAACATTTATAGATAATTTCTGGTTTCCAATTTCCATGTTTAATTTAACTACCCTTGTCACGAGAGTGAGAGGATAATTAACACGATTTTTCCACGAGAGTGGGAAATTAAATAAGGCAAGAACCTGCATGCGAGAGCTGGTGTTTGACCCAGATAGTGGTAACGAAACATTAATTTTTAAATACATGAGAGTGTTTTAACAAATTAATTAAACTCAAATTGTTTTCAAAAAGTGTTATTAAATTTAAGGTGCATCCACTAGGTTTAGTAGCATGACTTATTTCATGAACACGAGAGTGTATGTCTCAGGTTTTTAAACAATTCGTTTTTACCGAAATACTTTATATGCCAAGCGATTCACCGAATTCCCGAAGTCCGACTATCACATACCGGTATAGCTATTACTATTATTTTTAGTTGAACTATTTCCCCCCTAAAACCAAATATTCATCGCTTAGTTAAACAATTGTAGCATTAGATCGTATGCGATTGATCCTCAGTCTCTGTGGGTTCGATAATCATTTAAAACTAGAACGACTAAACTGTATACTTGCAGTTAGTATCCCAATAGACTCATAAATTCCCGATCAATTAGCAATGTTGCAAAGTATCTTAGCATTTTTGAGGGACCAAGATCATTTTGTAAGGCAACTTAGAATAGCGTCATCGAGGGACTATGATCTTATACTTGTTTGTTTTGCCAAGATGCTTCGCATGCGTAATATGACTATTTTGTAAGGCAACCAAGTGGAGAAACCCTAAGGGTGCTTGTGTGAAAATGTGTTATTTTCATGCTTTGATTTTGTCTTGTATTAGGGTTTTCTATAAAATTTGTTTTGATCTTACCATACAAACCCTAACTACTAACATGGCATGTAAAGCGGTAAATTGCATAATATAAAAATTACTAAGCTATTACAACAATTTATTGGAGGGGGGAATACAAATTTGAATGGGGATTTTCAAGAATGTAAATCTAAATAATCTATTACAAACAAATCGAATTTGTACAAGAAATGGAATAAATAATGTTCAAGATAATTTAAATATGCAATGATACATAAAAATGCAAAGATACATAAAAAATGCAAGAAAAAGATTTTTGTTTTATATGCAAAATAATTTTTACCTAATCCTAAGAATTTAAGAGGAGGAAATTAATTCTTAAAAAGGGGTTAACCCTAATTTCTAAATTAAAGTAAAGCTCTTTAAATATTATCTTTTTGTGTATTTTTTGTATTAAAAATATTAAATAATATTTTTATGAAAATATTTATTTTATATATGTTAAAATAAATATTTACAAATATATATATATATATATATATATATATATATATATATATATATATATATATATATATATATATATATATATATATATATATATATATATATATATATATATATATATATATATATATATATATATATATATATATATATATATATATATATATATATATATATATATATATATATATATATATATATATATATATAAATGTAAAAGAAAAGATAATAATATATCCAAGTTCATTATTTTTTACAAATTTATTTAAGAAAAATGACTAGTATATATTGTAGATAAAATATATTTTTTCATGTGAAAATAAAATAAAATAAAATAAAATGCAATATTATCATATTTATATTTTTTAGGATTTTTATGTATTAAAGAAAATATTTAATAAACAAAAATGAAAATAAATAAAAAAATGAAAATAGTTGGGCCAGAGGGGTATCCTGAGCAATCAAGTGGTGAAAGTTAGAAAAAAAACACAAGGCCCAGCGTGGAGGCCCAAACCTGCAAAACAGCCAAAAAATGAAAAAAAGAAAATATGGAAAAAACAAAAGGTAGCGCTAAGGTTCGAACCCAGGACATGGGTCTCACCAACGCGCTACCTTGCCACTGGGGTGGCTATACATCCGTTGATTTATATGAAACAAAAATAACATAACATGAACAAGGTCCTTGCCCTGTACTTCATCTTCTTCCCCAAGCTAGCCAGAAGCTCTGTAACTTTCTCATCTCTCAATAAAAATGAAAACTGATAACATGAATATTGTAGCATTTTGTCTCACGATTCTAACCATGTAAATTATGTAAGCTAACAATCAAAGATCAAAATGAATTTTAAAAGCCCTAAATTTAAACCTAATTTTCCAAGAACTTCAAGTTTAAAATTCTCTCAACTCAGGCCAAATAAATGCAAGATAAATATATGTGCAACTTTATAACAATGAGGTCTACATTGTTTATTCACAAATCGTGGCCAATGGATGCATGTATGAAGAGATAGAAGATGAGATTTTTACCTCTTTCAGTTGAAATCTTGAATGGAGTTTGAGTGAGTTTTATGGAGGCCTGATGATTGCTTGAGCTTGCTTGAACCTCCCTGAGTGTGTTCCAATCCTTGCCTTGCTTTGGAAGTGCCTGGAACTCTCTATCCAAGTCAACCTGCAAGCTTTGAAAACAAAAATGGCAGATGATGGAGAAGGAGTTACAGTGCATGGATGAGGGTCTGGATCACTTAGATATCAAGTAGGTAAAGTGTTTTGATGGTTAAAACTTGAAACGCACGAGCCAAGTGATGGATTGCTATGCTTATGCCAAAAATTGCAAGTTTTGACAGTATTTTTTGGTGATATGGAGTGTTTGAATGTTTCAGGCCTCTAGCCATCATGTTTTCTGTTGTAATGTCTTTGTATATTAGTATGGGATATGTTTCAAGTCAGCTCCTCCACAGGTTTTTCAATCCTAGCCTTTTTGCACACTTTCTTGCTTTTGAAGCAAAGTGAAGGGACAAGGCTTTACATGCTTGTACTGGCTTGCTTAGGGTTGGTATAAGTTTTGTACAATATGCTTTAGGCCTGTAGTACTTGTATGTGCAAAGGAGACAGGTTCAATGCTCAAGAATTGGAAAGTTGCAAAAGTGGACCTTTTCCAAAATGGCAATGGCCACTTTATGCCATTTATGGAATTACAACTTGGATAAAAATTATAGGGCTTGGATTAAAGCTTTGTCAACTGAGTAAACATTAAATTGAGGAGTAAGAAACAAGTTTGGGACCTGTAAAGCATGGATTAGGCAGCATAGGTACTGATTTGAAATTTGTTCTTCATGAAATGGCTTGAATACAAAGTGAGAAATTTCCAACTTCCTCTCTTCGATTCTCTCTACTCAAACATGATCTTGAGGAGTTTATAGACATTTTAGAAAGCTTGAAATATTCCCTATAACTCATCTTTGAAATTAATTTCAAGACTCTTCTTGGAACTAGGTGAAAAATTTCCATGAAGTTGGGTCCAAAACCTGCCTAAATTAGGGCAAAATTTCACCAAGTTATTTGGTTCATGAGCATGTATTCATAAAATTATATCTTGAGATCCAAGCATCTTTAGGGAAAAGTGTGTGAAGAAAAGCTGTATATTTCATGGAGGTCTACAACTTTCATGTTGGTAACTTCCTTTGAATCATCTTGTATCATGGTGAAAACATGGCTTAAAGTTGAGAAAAAATAAGAAATTTTCTATACTTAGAAAAATTTCTAAGTTAAGAAAATTTCCAATTTTAAACCCTAATCTTCAATCCTTGATTTTTTGATGAAAAAGTTTCACATTTTGACATGTTTTAATGAATTGTGACCCATGGCACTTGATTTTGACCAAAAAGTCAAAGTTTAACTTTTCAGTGTACAGTTGACTTTTGATCAGTTTACTACAAATTTCATCTGTCTATCCAATGGATTGCAATGTTTTGAACCATATGATTATGTCAAGATGATGAAATTGAATCCTTGGAATCATGCTTCAAATAAATTGGTCATTTTCTAGGTCAAAAATCAGAAATTGCCCTTCCTTAGTCAAAACCCTAATTTTGACCATTTTGACCATTTTGCCCTTTTGATGATTTGATCAAATTTCTTGAGAAGTTGTGGTCCAAACTTGATCAAATGATACATATGAGTCTAAAATGTTGATTTGGATAAAAAAATATGAATTTTGACTGTAAATTGTCCATGGTTGTCTTTTTCCCCAATACAGCTGATTTTTAGGTCAACTGTCCAATTGACTGATCAAAAATGTGGTTCAAGGCTTGAAACTTGTCATGAGTAATCTTAATGGTTCATAATGATGTTTGAAGGTCATACGAAGAATTTATAGTCCAAGTATCCTTGTGCACACTCAAACCCTAATTTTAGTCATCAGTGCATGAGGAGGTGTCTTGAGCTAAAAAAAACCCTAATCCAGTCTTGAGTCAAAGAAATCTTGTGAGAATAATCTTGATAAATGAGAGGGAAACTTTCGGGGTACAACACATTGATATGGAAGATAGATGTTCTGACCTAAAATCATTAGCCAAGGAAATTTTCACTTCTGTACAACCATCCAGCAAGATCAGAGACTTGAAGGATCATCACAGAATCTGGGCCAGAATCATTCTGGGATGTATCAATCACAGGAAGCCTACAAGCTCTCCTGATTATGTCAATATTGATCAGCAGTTTCTGATCTACTTCATTGCAAAAAGGACCAAGATAAATCTTCCACACTTGCTCTTCAACCATCTCAGAACAAGTGTGAAAGAGACAAGAGAAGAAGAAATAACTAAGAGGGATTGGATTCCCTTAGGAAGACTGATATCAGATATTCTAACAGAAAATAGGCTGATAGAACATCTGACAGAGGCTCAAGAAATAAGCACTCTGGAAGCAACTGCTGGGAAGCCTTTGAACGCCAAGAATCTGAAGAAAATGAAGATCATTGAGAACATTAAGAAGGAACCAACCATTGCTTCTCATGAGAACTTTACTTCTAGGAGAATACCTCTGAAGGATTTTCCACTATTTTCTGAAATAGACGCCAACCCAGAAATCATCGTCAGATACCTTGAAGCTTGCAAGGCTGATGGGACTGCTCCAGAAATAAACATTCAAGATCTGCACAGGCCAGCTACAGAGGTTGTGCTAAATAAATCCAAGAAGAGGAAAGCAGCAGGAGAAGGATCCTCTCAAAAGGCACCTAAAGCTGCGAAAACAAAAGGTAATTCATCTTCTATTTCTGTTATAGAATCAATTGTTGTTACAACATCTGAAACCATTCCCCCTCAAACAATAGAAAATCCTTCACCCCAAACATTTGAGGATTTTGACATAGAGTTTGATCCATCTGTAACTCTAGGAATTTTTTTTAAAGAACCTCACTCCCCAAATCAAAATCCAAACCCGGAACATCATCAACCAGAACTTGCCAAAGTTCTATCTGACATTGAACTGTTTGATCCAGAATTTTCCTCTCCAATACCAGAAAATCCAAACACTCAATCTCCACTCCCAGAAAATCCAAACTCTCAACAACAACCAGAAAATCAACAACCACACTCTCCTCAACCAGAACAACTGAACCCCAACTCACCATAACCATAAAATAGACCCTCTCTCTCTCCACCTTCTGATAACCCATCTTTTGAAATTCCTGAACCAGAAACTCAACACGCCTCCATAAACCAATCTGAAGACTCTCCTTCAGATTCTGATACCACTATCCCAATCCATGGAATAACAGAACCCCTTTCGGTTCGCTTACCTCTCACCATTCATGATATTCCAGAAATCCCTTCACCTTATGAATCCACACCACCAAACACCCATAACACACCAATTATAATTACTGACTCTCCCACTCCTTCACCCATCAACCATCCAGCTGACAACCTCAGAATTGTCATTGATCCACTAGTGCTGGACATACTAGCTTCCACCTCACACAAAATTTCCATTCCCAAACCAAAACCAACCGCAACCAAATCAGATGTTGGTAAGAGTCTGTTGATTTTTGAAACAGAAATACAGGAATGGATCAATTCTTTGAAGCAAGCAAGCCTAGAAATTTCTAATCTTGCTGCTTCTGATTCTCTATGGGAATGATTCAGAAAATGGCTCAACGCTGAAACTCTGAAGCTGAAGGAATTGGGTTATGAAAGGGCTCAGCAGAACTTCAGTGATCAGCTGAAAGCCTTTCAAGATCAAGTTCTGAGCCAATGGTGCAGGAAAGAAATTCTTCCGCTGGATAATGCTCCCTAGAAAGAGCACCATCCTTCAGAAGTTGCTGAACCAGATTCAGATAGTCTCTCCCTGACTACTTCTCCAGAAGACATGGTTGTAGGAGAAGAAGTGGTTCAATCAGAAGAGGCTGCAGAATGTTCTGAACAACATGCAACCCCTGAAGAAACACCAACTTCCTTTCTAGTCATGCAAACTCTTGAAGAGTTGAAGAAAGAGAATGCTTTAATCCATGCAAGACTGGATAAGCAAGAGGATACGAACAAAGAGATCAAGGGTATTCTGGATAAACAAGAAGATACTACAAAGGAAATTAAAGATATTCTAGGAAAGCAGGAAGAGTCAAGCACTCAGATCAAGAGCTTGCTGGAAGCATTGTTCACACGTCTTCCCCCTCATTCTTAGATTTTCTTCGAAACTGTTTATCTGTAATCTTTTATCTTTACCTCCATGTTTCTAAAACTTGTCATTGCATTTTGTTTTTAATATAATTCATCTTTTTGACTCTGATTATATTGCTTTTTGATACTTGACAAAAAGGGGGAGAAAGTAAGATATTTTCAATAACAGTATACCGGGACAAAGTCTCAAACACTCTGAATATTTTAACCTTTCCTTTCTGAAAAGCTTGAACAGGAACACATTTTGATAAGAACAGAAGGAGATGCATCAAAAGCTTTGACGAGAAGGAACTTCAAGGAAGTAATCAACTCAGGGGGAGTCTCTCTTAAATTTTTTTGTTTTATATTTTTCGTTGAAAATCTTAGTTTTTGTCATCATCAAAAAGGGGGAGATTGTTAGAACATAGTTTGATTCTACAACCCTTTATTAGAGTTTTGATGATAAAAAACACAAAGAACAAATATGCACTATAAAAATTATGTCACTGTATATGCAGAAGTTCTGACCAAAGCAACATCAGAAGTTAAACTACAGAAGCTTTCACGCTGAGGTAATCAAAATCTACGCTGAAGAATAATGATTAAAACTTGCGCTGAAGTGAAGCACACTCTGATTCTGAACAAAAGGTTCAAATACAATCAGATTCTCACACTCTAAGTCATCAATGTCCTAAAGCAAATACAACATACAAGATTGAAAGAATCTGAAGTGTTATTGTTCAATAAAGACAACATCAATTGTAACGGCTTCATTCAGACATGATGTTCTCAATATGGAAACTGCTTTAATGTCCTTTATCACGCTTAAAGTTGGACAGAATTCCATTTGCCTATATAAACAAGCTAAGAGATCAAATCGTTTACGATTTTCAAATGCTACTGCAATACAATTCAAAAGGCTGCAAGCTTACATACTTATTCCAACGCTCTAATTTGTGTAAATTATCACAGTTGTGGTAACTGTTTTTGTAACGAAAAACAACTACATATAGAATTCTTGTATCTTTGATTAAGACAGTTTTCCTTGAGATTAACCGGATCGTGGTTGTACTCAAGAGGACTTTGACAATTGTCAAAGTAGTGATTGTAATCTGTTTGTGATTAGTGGATTAAGACCTCGTTGGAGAGAGGCGAAATCACCTTGACAGGTGGACTGAAGTAGTTTGAGATCAAATGAACCAGGATAAAAATACGGTGTCATTGCGCATTTGATTTCAAGTTTTCAATTCAACCCCCCTTCTTGTGTTTTCCACTTCTTCAAAACTCAGGTCCCTTAAGTTGCAGCATACATGCCTGGCAACTAAGTTATGTTATTTATCTGTTATTACTATGTTTTAATTAAAATATAAGGTGATAATGGTGATGGGATTAGGCCTACCCGGTTAGAAAATAATAGGGAAAATTTTTTGAAACCCTAGACAATTAGGGAAAAGGCGCCATTGTTGTTTATGTTGGAAAGGGAACAAACAGATGAAACTCGATTCCCTAAAAAACTCTTCTTTCTATGTTACTGTAAAACAAAAATCAAAACTCCCTCTTCCCTATCAAAATCTCTATCCATTCTACGTTCTTCATTTTTCATCAGTCTTCACCATTATGAGGAATCACCAACAACAAACTCTCTGAACTCACTCTTCTCTTCAATCTTTATCTTCCTCACCCTATAACTGATTCTTTATCCATTATCACACACCTTCAATCATCTTTATCCTCACCTTTCTCCATCACTATGCAATTCCGAACCCATCGCTCTCATCTCTCTGTTCTCGCTTGCACTAGAAGCATTGAGTATGAGTGTTCCGCCAAAGTCTCCTTTTCCGATCACCGCCGTCGTCGAGGTAGGTTACAAATTGGTTGAAGTATGGGGTTTAAACGGAGGATGGAAGATTGGAGAACGGAAGTTTGGTTGTAGAAGGTTTATGTTTGGTACTGTGAGTGGTGGGATACAGACTAACGGATGAAGGGTGTTGACGGAATCGTAAGGATGAGTCCAGGAATTTGAAGTTGGAAACAGAGGTTACGTCGCGGATGGTAAGTGATGGATGTTTATGGTCATGAAACAAAGGTTGAAAGAGTATGGATGTCGTGAGGACAAGTTGAAGAAGGGTTTTTTAACAGGTATGAAATCGATTTCTTCTGAAATGGATCGTATTGTTTTAATGTTTAGGTTTCCGCGATTAAAGTTTCTACCACTGATTTGATTCAATACAAGGTTATTATATTTGGGAATTGATGAAAGTGGAAAGTTTTGAAGAGAAAAAAGGAAAAGAAACAGAGCATAGCAAAACAGAAACAATGAAGGGTTTGAAGCAGGTTGTATTGGTGTCAATGGCAGAAGTGGTTGGCCGTGTGAATAACAATGTGGCTTCAAGCAATGAAAATATGGTAAGTATCTTATCTTCTAATGCATTTTACTTAGTGTAGTGTAAACTAGTTAACTCATCTTGCTGCTTTTGTGATTGATTAATATGAGAGGAAGTGCTACGGAAATGGATGGTTGTTATGAGGGATGACGGTGATGAATACGAAGGGAGGTAAGATTTATTGATGTGATTCAAATGTGAATTTTTCGGGTTGGGAAACCAAGGGAGTTGAGAGATGAAATGGTGAGGATGTCATAATATGGACATGGGAGATTTGGTTCGGTGATAGATGATGGTAGATGTAGAAGCTAAGTTTTAAGTGATTCTGGCAGAGGGGGCTGGCAGTCTCCGCGGAAAGGGATGGACGTGATCAAAGCAATTGTAGATGAATTCCCTTTCGCCTCAGAAAATCCAAATTTGATTTTGTTTGCTTCTAACAGCCTTGGAACACCTCTACCAGATTCCGAAGCTCATGTTGTCCTTTTTCGACTTATGATTTTATGTACAGGTTCCTGGAAAACAGGTGAAGTCTTTATGCGGAAACAAACAGGCTGGATGGACGAAGGATATGGTTGGTTATTCAAAGATGATACGGAAGGTGAGGAGGGAGTGGATGCAACAGCTGCCAAAGGGAGGAAGCAACACACGATAGTTAGGGTGCGACAGGGAAGCGTGATTCTGTCATGGTTGCTTGGAGTGAGTGGTGTTTCTATTTTCTATGGTTTTCTATGTTTATTATTATTATTATCATTATTCATAAACATGTTAAATGTCAACACATTGCAGCAACTAAAAAATAGAGCAAAGGAATGTGGTAAATCAAACATCGTATGGCAAAAAGAAAAAAATGGTTCAAAGAAGATTCAAACCGATGCTGATGTTGCTACGCAAGCAAGGAATAAATATGGATATATGTATGAGAAAAAAATATGCAAAAACAAATAGGGAGAAGAACTACCTATTGGAGTCTCTCTGATGGAGCTTCTAAAAAACAGTAAGTTCTCCCTTTGATGCTTAAGCTCCTTTTTACCCTGATTTTGCTGTTAAAACTTGAACAAACTTCATATCTTTTCTGTTTTTTCTCATCTTCAATGTGGCTGTCTTTCATCTCCTTGAGTTTTTCTTGTCTAATTTTTCTATCCATAAAGATGGCTTTTATAGAGAAAGAACAAGGCATTTAGGGGGAAAATAGTAGAACATTTGAATTGTCTTGACAAACTGTTTTGATGCCTTTTTTCATACAATTTTAAGTTGCCATTTTAATGCAATTTCTTGGCTGTTATGATGCAGGGCAGCAGGCTGTAGTAGACTGGTCTAGGCTGATTTTTTAGCAGTTTTACAATAGTTTTTGGACTGTTACAAGATGCTATTTTATGGACTGATTTGTAGCATTTTTGGGCAAAATCTGGACAGTTTTGCTATGAAATTATGGTACAACAGACCCAGATGTCCTACAAGGATGTCGAGACATCTGATCTGACATAAACACACAGGAAACATAGTATTGAAAAGATAAAGAACACACCAGAATTGTTTACCCAGTTCGGTGTACAATAACACCTACTCTGGGGGCTACAAAGCCAAGAATAAAGTCCACTATCAGCAGTATCAATTTGCAGACCCTACAACCAACACACCCGTTGACGATCTACGCACTTAATCACTACCCAATGACCCTTCTACCTAGTTCCTCCCTAGATATGGAATATACCTATCCCACTTCCAATCATCGCAATGATGTCTAGCAGTCAAGACCTCAGTCACTGCATAGACGACCCTTCACCAAGATTCTGATCACACAAATAGATAATTTGGAAGACACACTTCCATGACAATACATAGCTAAGTTCCCAAGCCAAATTCCACTGCTTGTTAGCTTTGCTTCTAACACATCTTGGATTTGCTTCAAAGCTTCCTCCAAGAACAATACACCTCTTACCTACAGGCTTCAAGGTGAACATGGTAACCTTCCCACAACCCGAGAGGTTTACCTTGACAAAACCCTAGACTTCTACATCATGAGCCATGTCATTTCTAGGTTACAAACCATTCTATTTATAACCTGTTACCCAACTGGTTTTAGGCCTTCAATCATAGAAAATCAGTTGTAACAAACTGCAGAAACTTCTGCCCTAAGAAAGGTCTTCAATCTTTACTCTCCTAAATAATCTCCTTATTTAGAAAGTCTTCATTCTCCTTGATTTCTGATTGAATTTTCTGGACCTTTAAACATGCGCCACATATGATGCATAATATTCTCCTGAATATTCTGCCAATGTTGAGAACAAACTGAATCTCGTTAATCCAGCTGAGCAGGCGCGATGTCAAGACATCTTCTTTGACATGTTGTTCCAGTTATTGAAAAAGGTCAACACAACATGTTCTGACATTGTAATAGGACTTCTTGTTGTACATGTTCTTCTTATCCTATTCTTCATTTCTTCTATTATTTGTTTTACAAAAAATTAATCCAATCCTAAAACAAGAGAACTAACATGCTGGCTGTGTTAGGCTGACTTACAATAGTTTTTTTTATCACTGCAGGCTGCTGTTGGGCTGATTTACAGGCTGCTATTGGGCTGATTTACATTGTTGAACATGGCTGGAAAATACGGGCAACATGTTTGAAGCATGAAGCTTTAGGACATTATAATTTTAGTCTTGATTTTTATGTACAAACTTGTAATTCCTCTTGTAACTTTGTAGTGATAATTCCAAATAAAATTATAACATGAATGCAAATTTGTCTTGAATATAATTCCTCAATTCCTTTGTAATTGTAAACATTTTGAATCTTTATTTGTCTTGATGAAATTCAAAATCTTCCACTTGGATTTGGAAAATAATTGATTGATACTTGGATGAATTTTTGAATGATGAATAAACAATGATGCAAGCTTTAAGACCTCAATCTTGCATCTTGTATTAGAGATCCATATAAATTACATGAATTGATCTTGTAATGAAGTTGTAACCATCATGTATTTGTTCTTGTGGTGAATGACAAATTTGAATCAAATGCCTTTTTCCAATATCTTCTTTAATAAATGCCTCATGTGAATTCAAATGGCCATAGTGTGAATCCATCAAAGTAATCACACAAAAAATAATCTTGAATAAATATTAATGTGATGAACGATTATTCTTGAATGAGACCTTTTGCTAACTTATATTTAGTTAATACTTGAATTCACATGATGAAAATTCCAAGTATTCTAAATAAATTCTTCCAAAGCAATCTTGAATTCAATCACTCCACTCTAACAAAATTCACTCCGCGTCATGTAAGTATAAGAAATTGAACCATACTTAAAAGCTTCGAATGATCACTAGAAGAGGGATATGAGGCGAAAGGTTATCGCATTGAGTAATTGGCACAGTGAACTGAACTTAGAGATCAAGAAACTCTTAAATCATGACAGACGTCCCATTAAGTCTTCTCATGGCTTTCTAAACACAATTGTCTTCAATTTTTAGAGAAAACTTGCAAATGACTTTTGGTTGAAGTGTTTGGAATTGACTTGCATAGCTTGATCTTTTCTTGTATTTCAAGGCAAGGCGAAACACATGTGAACCAATGGTCATGAAACCTTGATTGTTCTTATGAAGAATTTTAGAGATGCTTGAGACAACTTGTTTAACAGAGCATGGAAATAAACACACGATTCTCTTGATGAATCAGTCTTCAAGAATCAATGATCAATTGTACTTATGGCTTGAGACTCAAAACCCTAATTGAGGCGTGACGCCTGATGCTCTTGATTCAGAACTGCTTCTGCATATGAAATCAAAGAAACAAAAAACATACACTTCATGCTTGATTAGAAGTTAATCATGCATAAGATAAAATGTTAACAACACTCGATAATCTCTACACAGGTAATGCTCGAAGGTGAGAAGTTCGAAATCGACCATATTTCATGACCTTGATGTACATAAGAAAAATTCAAATGAAGACGGGATCTTGGGTAAAAAGTTGGGGTATGACAGCTGCCCCTATTTAAGTTTCTTTTATCTAGAGATATGAAGATTTAAATCTTCGTCTCGACGAGATTGAAGGGACTTAAATACAGAATACACAATTTTTGACCCTAAGATACCGCCGTCGTGTTTATGATATGTGTTGTACCCCAAAATTTTCCCTCCCATATTCCTCAAGACATTTCAAGAAGAATCTCCAAGTGACTCAAGTTGGCTCATGGGTTGAACAGTCAAATCACCTCCTAAGGAAGTCAAGTCAAAATTAGGGTTTTGTGTTGCTTTAAGGTCCTCATATCCAAATGGCCTCAAGTGCTTTCCAATGCCTTAATATGTTCTTAAGTTCATCCATGTCAAATTACAAGCCTTGCAGAGGAAGTTTGGTCAGTCAATTGCTCAAGAGGCCCAAAAATGGACTGTGCTAGGGCAAAAGTCAACTGTGCCCCAAATACAGTCAAACCTCAAGATTTTTTGTCAACATTCTCATTTTGAAGTATAATTCATCATTTGATCAAGGGTTGATCATGATTCAACAAGGATTGCTCAAGATTCATCAAGATTCAAAAGTTGCTAAATTAGGGTTTTGCAGGAAAAGTCAACTCAACTTTGACAAAGCATAACTTTCTCATACTTTATGATAAATGACCCATCCAAAGCTCATTTTGAAGAGGATGCAATTTCCTACAATCCATCTTCACACACAAAGATCAAGAAATTCCCTCAAAAAAGTTACTAATTTGGACATTATAGGTCATTTTTGAAAGTCAACAAAAACACCTTTTTTGCCAAAGCTTATAACTTGAGCATGGAACATCAAAATGAGATGAGACCAAAAGGGTTGATTAGAGGACATCTCAAGGTTTCTAAAAAGTCCTAGAACACTTCTAAAAGTTCAAAATTGAAGAAGTTGTGCATTGTTGAAGTTGGGAATTTTTCCAAATTTGCCAAAAGTCAACTATCCTCAAAACTCCAATTTTTGACAAAAGGGCCCACTTTTTTCCACTTGATATAGTCTTGTCATGCCACACACCTGTCCCATATTTGGTATCATGGCCATTCATTTATTTTTCTATTTTATTTAATTTTTATTGATTTAATTCATTTTAAATCAATATTAAATCAAATAAAATCTAAAAATTGATGTAAGGGGATTCTTGTGATCATTACAGCTTGCAAATATCACGTGATACTCAATCAAACTCGTGCCAAGTCAAAACAAGCATAAAATCTCAGATTTGATGCAAATATGGCAACTTGATTATGGTGATCAAAAGCAAATCTTGATTCTTCAATGCATATGGTTTAATGCCCAAGTTTTAACCTAAACACATTCTATTATATGCAAACAAGGGAGGCAGACCAAAAACACGCACAAAGCTCTATTGAAACGGCTAGAACAAGTTTGTGAAAAAGCTTGAAAAAGTGAAGTTCGAAATCAACATTGGAGACGAATTCAATCCAAAATCACAACGTGGTGCTCTTGCTTGCAATCTCCTGAAGTTATAGCAACCCAAGCCAAGGCCTGAAGCTATCTGAAAAGCTCTGTAAGTGTTCTTGAAAACGGCTCTGAACATGAAATCGAAACCATTCATTCTTGCATCCTTTTGATAAACTATTGACATAATCTTGATCCTTATCAAATTTCTAACAAGTCTGCATCATTTAATTTCATTTTCATGGCCTATAATCATGTACCCGAACCTAGGGTTTCATTGTGTTGTTTTTAGGCATTTGAATTACAGGGAAAATTGGGCCAAATAATGGTTACAAGGATGACCAGGAGGAAGAGACGAGTGCATTGGTACTCTTGGGTTTCGTTTACATGGCCTGGAGAAGGTTTTTGATATGCCCTACGAGTCTTCCTGCAGATAAAAATCCGCAGGTAAATAACCAGGGTTATTTGAAGAATATGATGGCGTGTCCCTGTGCTATTGGTCCATTCAAATCAGTGGCGCTCTTTTTTATTATTTCAGGCTTAGTGCGTTGTTTCAAATATTATATTTGTTTTCTATTCCACTAACGAATGTGCAGCATAGTTGAGTTGGTGAGAGAGGCGTGGCAAAACCCCTTGGGACCTGGGTTCGAATCCCAGGTCCCCCAAAACCTTATTTGATTTTTTTCCTCAGGTATTCATGTGCAACGCTTAGAGGGTGGTGCATCATATGCCTCTAGATCACAATTGCCAAGTGGCCCACCAGGCAGATCCAATGATCCAGATTGAAGGTTCATCATACTCCTTGGTCAACAAGCACGCAGGGAATCACAAGGGTCAAACAAGCTGGCGTAACTGGGCCTCAAAAATTGCAATTCATGCACCCAAATCAGGCCCACACCCCCCTGAGTATTCCTTTTTATATTTTATTTCTTTTTCCTTATTTATTTATTTTATTATTATTATTATTATCTTAATTAATTAATCAACCAATTAACTTTTTCATAAAAAATCAGAAACAACAAAAATAATATTTTTATTAATTCCATTAATTTTATTATTTATTTTTGTAAATAACAATTAATTAATTAATTTAGTTTAAATAGGTTTAACATTAATGTTTTTTTGCAATAAATTAAAATTAATTTAGAATTAGGCTTTTAATATTTTTAACCATTCTTATTTTATTTCCTTAATTAAAAAAAAAAACCCAAAAATATTTTCATTTAATTAATTAATTCAATTATTAATTGAGACTAATTTTTAATTCAAAAAATAACAAAAAATATGATTTATTTAATAAAAAGGGTCAAAATCCTAAGACACTCCGATTTAATTTTTTCTCGCGCGCGAATTATTTTTGATCCATATTTCAATATTGTAACTGCTTCGGGAATGTAATAGTTTTAACTTAGGATTTTATTTATTTATCGCTTTTATTTACTTTTCGCAATTTAATTTTAAAGGGTTTGTTTTTGGCGATGTAAATACCCGACGCCTTGTAATAGCTTAGATTCAATTTTCCGCAATTTAAATTTCCGCTCAATATAAACTGTTAGATGTTTGATAATAGGGAATGCATGACAAGATCAAGTCTTTAACCTAAAATCAACAGTAGCTCACCATTAACATGTACAAAGATAAATAACTGAAAAACAATACACTCGCACATGCGCACTCTTAGGGTACACCTCACTTGGTTACCTCGAACGTGGTCATTGAGTATAGGAAGTTTTAGAGGTCTCCCTCTTGTCCAAAGATCATAAGTTGTCTCGAAACGGTTGCCTCGGATAAAATGATCTAAGACATTAGGGTTACCGCTAAGGCGTCCTAACATTGCTTTAGTGACCACACGTCCCTTAAATCGAATTGACCCGAAAACTCCAACGAAGGTGCTACCTACTCCTCAATAGTGGGATAACATTGTCTAAAGGATATTTGCATAGTTTAATTCCTTTTTGAGTAGGTAGACGGTTCTTAAGTACTTTCTCCTTTTAAAATAAAACAAAACTTTTCGCACTTACACTCTCTTCAAAAACAAAACTCTTTTCAAACCCACAAACACAAAGAAAAGCAAACTTTTGAAAGCACAATGAGCAAGTACCTAAGAGCCCGTGGATAACCACGGATAGAAAGGGTGTTGACACCTTCCCTTTCTATAATCTACCTCCCGAACCCGAGAAATATCTCAAAAAGGAATTTTTCTGTGCTTTTGTCCTTTCCTTGTTGGATAAAATAAAAGACGGTGGCGACTCTTGCTTACCGCGACATTTTGCGAAAACAAACGCAAACGCGAACCAACATTCAAAAACAGTCAGTTCTATTCCCACCGATCACAGAACTGGCGACTCTACTGGGGAATAATTATATAAGTGAGGTGTACCTTAGGATTAGATCACTATGTTTTCAATTGTATGCTTTGTATGCTTTAATTTTGTGGGCTTGTATCGAAGTTCTATAGATCCTAACCCGGATCTGGGGATACCCTTTAGGTAAGTAGCAATAAACTGTGAGGGATCTATACAGTGTAAACCGATACGGATGAAGTAGTAGCTACGTTGGTGTGGCACCTTGGTCTGTACCGATATCCCTTGTGTTGGAACGAGGAGAATATGGGTCTTCTAAGGAGTCATTAAGCACCAACTGACCTTAGAACCTTAAATTGACCAACTTGGCCATAGAACAGTAGCAGTATGCTACACTCATTGAGACTAAACTCTCGCGATGATTCCAGCCGCAAGAAATGGTTGCTAAACTGGAATTATGACCGATTGAGGGTAGTCAGTGATATTGAGATCCTCTAGAACCCGGTTACTATTATTTAGGACAGGTCTTAACCAACTGAACTGAAAGAGGGTAGTACCTAAGCTCCATGCCAGCCTGAAATCTAAGGGCTCTTTTGTGTGACTTTTGTGCCTTTACCATGTTTGCCTTTTGTGGATACTTGTGGTGTGCCTTTACCATGACATCATGACATCATAACATTGCATACATTTTGCATAAGGACTAACCTATTTCAAAGACAAGAGGGTTTCATCTTTGCTCTGTTTTGTAGGTCATCATGATGCCTATGCGTAGGAATACTATCCGGATCAACTTTGTCCAAGTACCTACCCTGCTTAAAGATTTGGTTGTCAGGATTCCAGACACTACTTCCTTCATCAGAAGGCATGGTTCTCTCCTCAGTTTGATCACCTCAAAATTGGACAAACAAATGATGAGTGTTCTGGTCCAATTCTATGATCCGTTGTACCATTGTTTTACTTTCCAGGACTTCCAACTGGTTCCTACCCTAGAAGAGTTCTCCGAGTTGCTCGGTATCTCCGCCCTGGAACAGACTCCGTTTACTGGTTGGGAAAAGACTCTTAAGCCCGAAGAAATTGTTGCAGCCCTTCACTTGACCAAGGATGAGGTAATGGCTAACTGGGAGACTAGAAGTGGAGCTAAGGGTTTTCTGACTAAGTTTTTGGTTGACAAAGCTAATTACTTCTGGGACAACTTAGACTTCAAGGCGTACGAGGACATTCTGGCTCTTTTGATTTATGGTCTGGTATTGTTTCCGAATCCTGACACTTTTGTTGATATTAATGCCATAAAGATCTTCATCTCTCAGAATCCGGTACCCACTCTCTTGGGTGATATCCTTCATCGGCTCTATGCTCGTACTGCCCGAAAGCGGGGAACTTTGATGTGTTGTGCTCCTTTATTGTCGAGGTGGTTTATTTCGCACCTCCCTAAGTCCGTATTGAAGAATAAAGAAGGAATGGGCTGGGCTTATAGGGTGATGTCTCTTTCTAATAATGACATTATCTGGACTCTCAAAGGTATGGATGAGGTGACTGTCATTGATCGCTGTGGAGAGTATCCTAATGTTCCATTGATCACCCATGGAGGGATTTCTTACAACCCATGTTTAGCTCTCCGTCAGTTTGGAAGGGCCAGAAGAGAAGGGCCTCATGAGATGTTGATGCCTCATATCATCTTTGATTTTCAGGGAGATAGCGACGAGCTGCGTTGTAGATTCATAAGGGCTTGGGACAGAGTTCAGCAATCTGATCCACATGAATTGGGTCCAAAGACTTCTCTGCCAATGGAGCGATATCTCAGATGGGTCTGCATCCGTGCCCAAAAGTTAGGTATGCCGTATGAAGCTGTCAGGCGTGTTACTCTTGAAGTTGCTAATGAAGAGGGGGTTCTTCCAACTATTCTCCACCCTTATATGCCCACTGATATTGGGACACTGAAGAGGTCTTGGATGCAACTGCGGGAAGAACGGGATTCTTATCGGGAGAGGTTCAATGAACAAGAGCAGAAGATCCAGAAGCTGACTCGACAGTTGGAGAATGAGCGAATTCTGAATGATTATGTCCGCACTGAGAAGAAGAGACCATGGGAGCATTGATGGACCGTTGATGATTTCTTTTACAGTTTTTATTTACTTTTTAGTATTTCCATTCTTGTAACACCTAAGGGCAATTTGTTGAACAATTTAAATTTCGAAGTTTAAATCTAATAAAGTGTGTTTCCTTTCTTGTTTACAAATTTGAATCCCGATTGTCTTTGAAATCCTAAATCATGCGCATTTCATCCCATGCACTTCATAAACAGGTACCCCTTTTATAGGTCTCTTATCTCCTTCGCTGTTTATTTCAGCAATCATCATGTCTGCTGAACCTTCAACTGAGCAAGCTATCAAGGCCCTCCAGGCCCAGAATGCCCAATTTCAAGAGCTGTTCATGAATCTAGCTAAGGGTCAGCAGGACCTGAAGACCTTGATTCTGAAGGAGAAAAAGAAGAAGAAGAAGAGGACCATCCTGTTCAATACTGGACGCAGGTTTGGAAACGGGTTGCAGAATGAAGTTGATCTGACCACCTCATCTGAAGGGAAAGATAGTCCACAAGAAAGGCGGGCTCCTAGCCCCATGGTCTCCGACAACGAGACGGACTATGATGAAGAACATTATCCTCCTGCTGACGATAAGTACAAACAACTGGAAGACCGTTTAAGCGCTATGGAAATTTAGAAGGTGCCCGGTCTGGACTTCGGAGATCTAGGTCTATCCTCTGGGGTGGTGATTCCCCATAAGTTCAAGGCACCTGCCTTTGCCAAGTATGAAGGAGTTTCCTTTCCAAAGCTGCACCTCCGGTCATATGTGAGGAAGATCCAACCTTACACTGCTGATAAGAACTTATGGATCCATTTCTTTCAAGACAGTCTCTCAAGGACTCAGCTCGAGTGGTTCTATCAGTTGGACGGAGCCAGCATCCGTAGCTGGGAAGATTTGGCTACTGCATTCTATAGGCAGTATCAGTATAACTCCGACCTTTCTCCTACACGTACCCAACTCCAGGGTATGTCAATAGGAACGGGTGAAGGATTCAAAGAGTATGCTCAGAAATGGAGAGACCTTGCCGGAAGGGTGCAACCACCTTTGGCTGATCGTGAACTTGTTGACATGTTTTTGGGGACCCTGTCTGGTCCATTCTTTAACCATCTAATTGGAAGCTCTTCAGCTGGGTTTACAGATCTTATTTTGACAGGTGAAAGGATTGAAGCTAGTATTAAGGCTGGGAAGATACAGAAGGGTGCCTCATCGAGCACCGAGAAGAAACCGTTTAAGAAAGAGTCCAGTGTTGTCTACAGTTCGAGAAGACAAAATAGACCTGAACACCGCCAAGCTGTCAATGCGGTTGTTATTTCAAAACCTGCTGGTGCTCCTCAGCATCACAATCATCAAAAGGACGAGATACCTCGAAGGCAATTCACTCGTCTCAGTATGACTTTGTCTCAAATTCTGCCATAGTTACTGAAGACCAATCTGGTGAATCTAAAAGAAGCTCCGAAGAATCCAAGTACCACATCACCAAAGTACAACCCTAATGCCCGCTGCGCTTTTCATTCTGATAGCCCGGGGCATAATACAGATGATTGTTGGGTTTTGAGGAACAGGGTGCAAGACCTAATTGATGCAAAGGAGATTGAGTTTGAGGCGCCCGAGAGGCCCAATGTTGTAACTGATCCCATGCCCAAGCATGGAGTGAATGCTCTAGAGGAAGACTTGTTTGTAGTTTTCGTGGATGATATTGTTACCCCTCTGATGACTGTCAAGAAGAACCTGTTACTAGCCGGTTTATTTCCGGGTTGTGGCGAAGGTTGCCATATGTGTTCTATTTTACCTACTGGTTGTCCATTTCTGAAGTCAGGTATCCAAAACTGATGGATAATAAGGAGATCCTGTTTGAGAAGATCGTTGTTCCTTCCATTCCTACTGAAGTAGTTGCCATCATTACCATTTTCGACAATTCTTCCAAGGCTCCCTCGAGGAAGCCTGTTAGAATTACATCTGTTCCGAAGATCGCACCTGTGGTTATCACTGTTCCGGGGCCCATCCCCTACACCTCTGACAAAGCTGTCCCTTGGCACTATGGGGCAAATGTTTATGTTCTAGGAGTTTAGCAAGAGTTGGATGTTGATACCGGTGTCAGCAACATTGCAGGGCCTGCTAAAGTCACCCGCAGCGGTAGACTTTTCTCACCTGATATTGCTCCACTAGCTGTCCGAAGACCTGCTGTCATTACACCTACAAGTGTACCTACTGCCATTCCTGATCAAGTTCCTAGTCCTACCCCTGTCTCCGAGTCATCTAACGCTCGGGGTAACAGGATCACCACTGGTATGCCTGCCCAGACGGAGGCACCGAAGACTATTACTGTTGAAGCTTCCAAACAGGAGATGGAAGAGATTCTGAAGATTATTAAGAAGAGTGATTATAACATAGTTGAGCAGCTGGGGCAAACCCCATCCAAGATTTCTATGTTGTCACTATTGTTGTGTTTAGAGGCCCATGCCAAGGCTCTGATTACCCTCCTGAAGACTGCCCACATGCCACAAGAGACATCAGCTGATTAGTTTACAGATTGTGTGGCAAATTTAACTGCTGATAATGGTTTGGGTTTCTCCGACGCCGATTTAACTGTTAAAGGGAAGAACCACAACAATGCCCTGCATGTCTCCATTGAATGCAGGGGCACTACTCTTGCATATGTATTGGTTGATACTGGTTCCTCACTGAACGTCTTGCCCAAGAAAGCTCTAGACCGGTTGGATTGCGAAGGGTTGGAGCTAAAGCCAAGTAACATCATTGTCAGGGCCTTTGACGGGTCTAAAAGGATGGTGCATGGTGAGGTTGATATTCCAATTAAAGTTGGTTCTCAGGTCTTCGATTCTACATTCTACGTGATGGACATTCGGCCATCCTATTCTTGTTTGCTGGGTTGTCCATGGATCCACAAAGTTGGATCTGTGACCTCAACGCTCCACCAGAAGCTGAAGTACCCAGTCAGAGGGAAGATTGTGACAGTTCAAGGGGAGGAAGAGTACATGGTCAGCCACCTCAACTCGTTCCGATACGTAGAGATGGATGGGGAGTTCATTGAGACCCCATTTCAGCACTTTGAAGAGGTTCCTCAGACACTGGCATCAGCTGAGACTGTGGTTGAAGATTCTCCTATGAAGATGGCTTCCTTAAAAGATGCCCGGGCTGTTATTGAGAAGGGTGAGTGTGCAAATTGGGGCCGACTTCCTGATTTTACTCAGAAGACTAACAAGTTTGGTTTGGGTTTCACTGCAGAAGCTCAAAGGGCTGTTCGTAATACAAGGATTGGAAGACCTCCCGTGTTTATCAGCAACTCGGCAGTGAATGCCATTGAGGATGATGTGGAAGAGTCTAAATTCGACAGCTGGATCTATACTACGACCAATGGTGGACCAAACAACTGGACAACAAAGGACTTCATCCCTATTACTTTTGTTAACCAGTAATGAACTCTTTGTTTTGAATTTGTAATAGACAATGTTGTGAAACTTTATGGCCCGATGTCTTACCCGGGGCACCGTGGCTTCATTTGTGAGGGATTTTGTGTGCCATTTTCATATATCATTAATAAAAGCATTGGACGTTTCTTGCATTTCAAATTTTGCGCTCATTGTTTTTCTTTATTATATATTGCAAAACAACTATTTTACACACACTCACATACACAGGTCCACATCCACTATGGATCTCACTGGTAACGACTCTGCTATTGTCGGTTATGACTTTGAAAATCCAATCAACTTAGCCGAAGACGAAGGTGAAGATAATTGCGAAGTGCCTGTTGAACTTGCAATACTGCTACTCCAGGAAGAGAGGGCCATTTAGCCACATGAAGAGCCGGTGGAAACAGTAAATCTGGGTACTGAAACAGATAAGAAGGAAGTCAAGATCGATGCAAATCTGGAGCTTAGTGTGAAACAGCGGTTGATTCAGATGCTGCATGACTATGTTGAGATCTTTGCCTGGTCTTACGAAGATATGCCTGGGTTGGATACTGACATTGTGGTTCATCGCCTGCCTACCAAGGAGGATTGTCCTCCGGTAAAACAGAAGGTCCGCCGTATGCGCCCAGAGATGTCTGAGAAAATCAAGGCTGAAGTTATGAAACAGTTTGATGCCAGTTTTCTAGCAGTGACTTCTTACCCTCAGTGGGTGGCCAATGTTGTTCCAGTACCAAAGAAGGATGGTAAGGTCCGAATGTGTGTTGACTACAGGGATCTGAACAGGGCCAGCCCCAAGGATGACTTCCCTCTACCTCACATCGATGTTCTGGTTGACAATACTGCTCAGCACAAGGTATTCTCCTTTATGGATGGTTTCTCCGGATATAATCAAATTAAGATGGCTCCCGAGGATATGGAGAAGACCACTTTTGTTACTCAGTGGGGTACCTTTTGCTACAAGGTCATGCCTTTTGGGTTGAAGAATGCTGGGGCAACATATCAGCGTGCCATGGTTGCTTTGTTTCATGACATGATCCACCATGAGATTGAAGTATACGTCGATGACATGATTGCAAGGTCCCAAACTGAGGAGGAACACCTTGACCATCTGTAGAAGCTGTTTGACAGATTGAAGTTGTACAAGCTGAGATTGAACCCGAACAAGTGCACCTTCGGGGTAAGGTCTGGTAAGTTGTTAGGTTTCGTTGTAAGCGACAAAGGTATTCAAGTGGATCCGGCAAAAGTGAAAGCCATACAAGAGATGCCAGCTCCCAAGACAGAGAAGGAAGTCAAAGGCTTTCTGGGACGCCTGAACTACATTGTCCGTTTCATCTCGCACCTAACTGCTACTTGTGAACCAATCTTCAAGCTGCTGAAGAAAGATCAAGTGGTACGTTGGAATGATGAATGCCAAGCCGCTTTCGAAAGAATCAAAGAGTATCTCCAGGAGCCACCCATCCTGATGCCACCAGTTGAAGGGAGACCTCTGATCTTATACTTGACAGTACTCGATAACTCGATGGGGTGTGTGCTGGGGCAGCATGACGAGTCTGGCCGAAAAGAGCATGCTATTTATTACCTTAGCAAAAAGTTTACCGATTGTGAGACCCGATACTCACTGCTTGAGAAAACTTGCTGTGCTTTGGCATGGGCTGCTCGTCGGATGAGACAGTATATGTTGACTCACACTACTTTGTTGATATCAAAGATAGATCCAATCAAGTATATCTTTGAAAAGCCTGCCTTGTCCGGAAGAATAGCAAGATGGAAGATGATCTTGACTGAGTATGACATCCAGTACACAACTTAAAAGGAAATCAAGGGAAGTGTATTGGCAGACCATTTGGCACATCAGGCGGTGGATGATTACAAGTCTATGAACTTTGAATTTCCGGACGAGAATATCATGTTGATAACTGATTGTGAGACACCTGGACCGGATGAAGGACCTGAGGAAGGATCCCGATGGTCTATGTACTTTGATGGAGCTTCGAACGCTTTGGGTAATGGCATTGGCGCTGTGATCATATCTCCTAAAGGATCTCATACTCCGTTTACCGCCCGACTATGTTTCAACTGCACCAAAAACATGGCGGAGTATGAAGCATGCATCATGGGTCTTTGAGCTGCAATTGACCTAAGGATTAAGTTTCTAAATGTCTTCGGAGATTCCGCTCTCGTGATCAGTAAGATCAAAGGCGAGTGGGATACGAAACACCCAAATCTTATTCCTTACAAGGAGTATATATTGACATTGCTTCCCCATTTCGAGGAAATAACCTTTGAGCACTTCCCTAGAGAGGAGAATCAGTTAGCGGACGCGCTAGCTACGATGTCTTCTATGTTCAAGGTCAATTGGGACAATGAGGCTCCCCGGATCATTATTGAAAGATTGGACGAACTTGCACATTATTGTGATCTTGAGACTGAAGAAGTAATAGAAAAGCCCTGGTATCATGAGGTGAAGATGTATCTTGAAGCTCAGGAGTATCCCGAGGGTGCATCTGTTAATGATAAGAAGTTTCTGAGGAGGTTCGCGGCGAAATTCTTCATCAGCAATGGTATTCTGTACAAGCGTAACCATGATTCAACCTTACTGCGTTGTGTGGATAAGATTGCAGCTGAAAGGATCATGGAAGAGCTTCATGAAGGTACTTTCTGGACTCATTCCAGTGGACATACCATGGCAAAGAAAATCCTTCAGACAGGATATTATTGGTCCACAATGGAAGCCGACTGTTATCAGCATTCTCGGACATGTCACAAGTGCCAGGTCTACGCTGATAAGGTGCACATTCCTCCGGTCCCTCTGAACGTCTTGACAGCACCTTGGTCTTTTGCAATGTGGGGCATTGATATGATCAGAGAGATCAGACCTACGGCATCCAACGGGCATCGTTTCATCCTGGTAGCGATTGATTACTTTACAAAGTGGGTTGAAGCAGCTTCCTTTGCTACCGTAACCAAGAATGTCGTGGCACGGTTCATTCGGCACAATATGATCTGTCGATACGGTGTACCAGAGAGGATCATTATGGACAATTGTACCAATCTTAATAACAAAATGATCACCTAGCTCTGTGAACAATTCAAGATACAACACCACAACTCTTCTCCCTACCGGGCGAAGATGAATGGGGCTGTCGAAGCGGCAAATAAGAACATTAAGAAGATTGTGCAGAAGATGACAGTGACATACAAAGACTGGCACGAGATGTTACCATTTGCTCTTCACGGGTACCGTACCTCAGCACGGACGTCAACAGGGGCAACACCCAATTCCTTGGTTTAAGGCATGGAGGCAGTCTTGCCTATTGAAGTTCAGATACCCTCTCTTCAGATCATGAAGGATGCAGGTTTGAATGAAGATGACTGGATTCAGACCCGACTTGATCAGCTGAACCTAATCGACGAAAAGAGACTTACTGCTATTTGTCATGGTCAGACATACCAAAAACGGATGATCAAGGCATTTAACAAGAAAGTCAGACGACAAGAGTATCAAGTTGGGGACCTGGTAATCAAGCGCATTATCTTACCTCAAGGTGATCCCAGGGGAAAATGGACCCCTACTTACGAAGGGCCATTTGTGGTTAAGAACATCTTCTCGGGAGGAGCTATGATTCTAACCACCATGGATGGTGACGACCTTCTTCACCCCGTCAATGCAGACATAGTGAAAAGATACTACGCATAATCAAAGACCTGCTAGGTTGACTGGCCTAGGCAAAAATAAGGGCTTCCCAGCGAACCAAAAGGGTTCGGGAAAAAATAAGGGATGAAAATAAAAAAAATTTGTACACCCAGCAAGTCGAAAACCTGAAAAGGCGGCTTGGGCAAAAATGGGTATCTCGGTGGACTGAAAACCCGAAAGGGCGGTCCAGGCAAAAGTTATGGATAAGCGTAACACTATGTCTCATTGGATCACCCTGCATCCAGACTTCGGTATTAACTATCAGGCTCGGACGGCACCAATCAATCAGATTCATCTTCAACTAAGCAGCAAAGTGATGAGATGCTTGAAGATATAAAGGCAATAGCAGAGTTGGAACCCAATGGGATTATTCACATTAGCTGTTTTTTGTTTTCTTTTCACAAATTGTAAATTCTATCTGTTCGACGGCGTTTCTCTTACTAGGACGTCAGCCTCTTGTACAAAAACGCCTATTCACAGGCAAACTTCAAAATCAATACAAATTCATTTTCTGAAATTGCAAGATGTTTTTCTTTTATCTGTTTTGTTTTGCAAAGAACGTCCCGTAGCGGTGAAAATCGGAGATCAAGCTATTAATTAACTTGACTCGCAAAAAGCAAGAGTCGCCACCGCGCTTTATTATTTCCAAAGGAAAAGGGAAAAGAGCGAAATAAAACCCTAAAATAGGCAATGTATAATGATACTTAAAAGTAATGAAAATACAATGTGTTTTGAAAAGAGATCGAGAGTTCGGGGGTTGGTTATACAATGGGAAGGTATTAGCACCCAATGCATCTGCGGTACTCCGCAGGAACCTTTTGAAATATCTGTTTTTTGGTTAAAAATTGTTTGTTTGATTAAAATGGTTTGTTTGGTTAAAGATGGGTATGGACGATATTTTTGAAGATATGACGACCTAGTGTCGAAGTTTTGACTTAAAAGGTGTGAGTTTGAAATTTGAATCTTTTAGGAAAATCGACTTTAATTTTGGAGAAAATAGTAAATAGGAAAAAAAATGAATGAGGGTGTTCGCTTGATCGTATTAGATATATTTGCTGACATGAAGTCAACAAATTTAATTCTTTCCCTTGGAGTTGATCATAAGCAAGTAGGTCTAGTAATCGAGCAAGAATCATATATAAGTAAAAAAATCCAAAAGAAACAAACAAGGAGAATAGTGACAAGATAAACTATAAGAAACTAAATAAACGCACAAAAAAGAATCATGAATAAAAGGAAAAGATAATTAGAGGGTTATCTAAACTAATTTTGAAATTCTAAGGTTACTAAGTAAACTAAACTTAAATTCTAAAGTTTCTAACTAAACTAAACAAGATTTTAAAGTTAATAACTAAAACTAAATTAAAATTATAAAATTGCTAACTTAAAATTCTAAAGTTAATAAATTAAATCTAAAATAAATTAGAATTCTAAAATTACTAAGTTAGATCTAAACTAGAGTAAAAATTTTAAAATTAGTAAATTAAATCTAAACTAAATAAAAATTCCAAGGTTGCTAACCTAAAACAAAGAAAGTTCCAAAGTTACTAAACTAAATCTAAATCAAATAAAATTCTAAAAATTTACTAAGTCAAATCTAATGAAATAAAATCTAATTCTAAAGTTTACTAAGTCAAATCTAAATGAAATAAAATCTAATTCTAAAGTTTACTAAGTCAAAACTAAAACAAATAAAATTCTAAAGTTACTAAATTATATCTAAATCGAATAAAAATTCTAGAGTTACTAAATTGTATGTAAATCAAAAAAATTCTAGAAGAATATTAAACTAATTCCAAACAATTAAAATTCTAAACTTATTAAACTAATTCTAAATCAAATAAAAATTATAAACTCATTAAACTAATTCTAAATCAAATAAAATTCTAAAGTCCCTAAACTAAAACTAACAACTAAAATTCTAAAGTTAACTTAAATCAAATAACATTCTAAAGTTACTAATTTAAAACTAAAACAAATAAAATTCTAAATCTAAATGAAATAATATTCTAAAGTTACTAAAATAAAATTAAACTAATTAAAAAAAATCTAAATTAAACACTAAACTAAATCTAAGACTTACTAATATTTTTTTATATTTTTTATATATTTTTTTTAATTATAAATCCACTTCAAACTTTCAATTGTTGCCAAGTCCAACTGTGCATATTGTAGTGAAAGTTAGGGTTACACAAACATGTGATGCTTCAGCCTCCTTGCCAAAACACGATTCCCTCTCATTTCAGCTCTTCTCTGCCGCTCTTCTTTTTTCCTCCGTCTCCTCGCTTCAATTTTCACCGTGTTGTTCATCTTCTCTCTGTTCACTTTCTTCTTCGCTCATCATCTCTCAATCACCGTGCTTCAACTCTTCTCGCTCTATTCTCCGTCCACAGTGCCTTCGTTCGTCTTCAAATCACCTTCGTCTCATCAATCCCTCTCGATTTTGATCTCAAGCTTCTTCTACTCAAGTTCATCGTGCATCAGCCCTTTCTCTGCTTACGATCTACTTCTACTCATATAGCTTCGTTTCGCTTTCGGTTCAAACACGAATTCAAGCGTTGAAAAATGATTAAGAAGGATAAAACACTTACCGACGAGAGAACAGCCAAGTGCTTCTTCAACCTTGAGGCATCCGATGAGAAAACCAGAATTTCATGTATGCGCTGCTTTGAACTCCGTTAGTTCGTTCGTGCTTCTTCTCCTCATTTCTTCATCTTCTTGTGCGTTTTTGATTTACTGTTGCGATGCGAACGGTATTTTTGATTTGCGATGTTGTTGATGTTGTTGCGATTTCGTTGTTGATGCAGAATATTGCAGATCAAATCAAGTTGATAATGTTGATGATTGAAGGAGAGGTGAGAGATAGGTGTTTGTTGATGGTTGATGGTGATGTACAATGCAGAGTGATGAGGAAGAAAGGTATACCGGTTGATACGTAGAGGATGAAGTGTGGTTAGATGATTTTTTTGCAAATGGATTGATGAAGTTACTGAAGGTTTATAGTAGAGGTGTTTTGCAGTGAGAATGGTGTGAATAAATGAGTGAAGTTATGAGGGATTTGTGGTGTTATTTGAGCAGAGGTTAGGAGCAGAGTTTTTTCTGTAAGGTTTTGATGTCGATTTCTCTTTTTTTTTTGTTTCTTTTTCTCCTACTGCTATTGCAGGAATTAGGTGACAACCCCCCTACTCTTCACCATTTGCTTATGTTTTTATAGTGAATGTATGATAGAATTGGAGGGAAAATTGGAGCCAAATATAAGTTGAATTCTAGTTTATGTCAACTTCCTTATGCTTTCTTGATGCAGGAATTTGTGGTTTCATTTTGGGCAAGCTTTTTGGACAGCAAAGATAGTAAAAAGGTTGTTTGCAGACTGGTTTTTATGCAGGTTTTGGAGTGAAGTAGCAGCAAGTTTGGATTTTATGGACAGTTAGGATAGGGACAATAGCAAGGTTTTGGACTGATTTTATTGTTTGGACATTTTTTACAAGGAGAGGAATAGCATAATAATAATAATAACAATAATAATAACAAAAAAATAAAAAATAAAAATATTAAACTAAAAATTTCCAAAACATGAAAATTAAAGAGAAATTAAAATTAATTTTAATTTTAATAATAACTCAACTAAAAAGTTGAATTAAAATTAGAACCAAATCAAGATTAATATTGAAAGAAAAAAAATGAAAATTATAATAACTAAAAGAATTAAAAGGAAAAGATATTAACTATATATTTTTTGTGATCAAAGTGAAATGCTAAAAATAAAATAATGCTAAGACATGTTTTTTTTTGTTGAGATTTTTACTAAATTAAATCTAGAAGACTATAATTTTGACTTAAGAATAAAAATCTAAATGAAACTTGAAGAGATTACTTTTTTTTGATATTTTGAATAATAATGTAAATAAAATTAAGATGACATGAACTAAATATTTTTTTTTAGGATTTTTTCATGGAATTAAAAATAAAAGAAGAGAAAGTGTAAAATTTATGGTCGGATAAAACATAGTCCAAAATTAAGAATCAAATTCCATTAAATTCGTGAAACAACTTCGAACGTTAATAACTTTTTCGTGGCTTTTCAATGCATAATCTTCTCTTGTCTTGTAAAGAAAAATTGTAGATGGTGTCAAGAAAAATCATATGCAAAAAATAACCCCTCAAAATATTGAAATTTGAAGAAGTTATGAATTTTTGAAATCTGACTCGGGAATTGGCAAAAATAGGTCGAATTGCTTGTGAACTCCTGCCATGCAATGATGCGGATGGAATGCGGGATCTTAGGTCAAAAATTGGGGTACAACAGCTGCCCCTATTTAAGTTTCTTCTATCTGGAGATATGAAGATTGGGATTTTCATTTCGACGAGATTGAAGGGACTTAAATATAGAATACACAATTTTTGGCCTTAAGATACCGCGATTATGTTTACGATATGATATGAATGTGATGTTTTGAATTTGATGGGGAATGACGCCATATGAGACAGACTATGCTGGAGAAACCAAGCACATTATACAATAATCCCACAGAGAAAGAGGTTGTAACTCCACTGGGGAAACAAAGTCATAGACTTCAAATGAGAGACTCTTGAATGATTTACATCAGTGTTGAGACTGGAAAAGAGATGATTTACATCAGCACTGTGGCTGGAAAAGAAATGATTTACATCAGCACAGTGGCTGGAAAAGAAATGATTTACATCAGCACGGTGGCTGGAGATAAACATCTCTGATTTCTGAATTTTACCAAGAACGGTAACATATTTCTTCTTTAACCAAGATATCGCTTGAAAAGGATAAAATAACAAACTTCCCCACGGGACTTTTCCGAAAAGATGCCGTTTTCTGAGTAGACATTATTGTTGGGGATACACAAGCTGTTCAAATAAAGAGGCCGCCACTTGCTTCCTTTCAAGGGTGTCAATAACATACAAGTTGCTCATAAATAGACCGCCACTTGCTGTCTTCAAAGAATATTAAGGCGCACAAGCTGCTCATGAAGAGTCCGCCACTTGCTTCCTTTCAAAGGTGTCAATAACATACAAGCTGCTCATGAAGAGACCGCCACTTGTTGTCTTCAAAGAATATTAAGGCGCACAAGCTGCTCATGAAGAGTCCGCCACTTGCTGTCTTCAAAGAATATTAAGGCGCACAAGCTGCTCATGAAGAGTCCGCCACTTGCTTCCTTTCAAAGGTGTCAATAACATACAAGCTGCTCATGAAGAGACCGCCACTTGCTGTCTTCAAAGAATATTAAAACACACAAGCTGCTCATGAAGGGTCCGCCACTTGTTGCCAAAAACCCACAAGCTGCTCATAAAGAAGCTGCCACTTGCTGTCTTCAAAGAATATCAAAGCACACAAGCTGCTCATGAAGAGTCTGCCACTTGTTGCTAATAACCCACAAGCTGCTCATGAAGAAGCTGCCACTTGCTGTCTTCAAGGGAACAATAACACACAAGTTGCTCAAATAGATAACCTGCTACTTGCTGTCTTCCAAAAATACTAACGTACAAGCTGCTCATGAAGAAGCTGCCACTTGCCGTTTTCAAAAAGTGTTGACAACATACAAGTTGTCCATGAAGAGACTGCCGCTTGCTGTTTGAAAAGTGTTGATAACATACAAGTTGTCCATGAAGAGACTGCCGCTTGCTGTTTGAAAAGTGTTGATAACATACAAGTTGTCCATGAAGAGACTGCCGCTTGCTGTTTTTAAAAGTGTTGATAACATACAAGTTGTCCATGAAGAGACTGCCGCTTGCTGTTTCTTTTCAAAATTACCAATAACACAAGTTGCTCATGAAGAGACCGCCGCTTGATGTTTTTCAAGAGAAAAATAACACACAAGTTGCTCATGAAGAGACCGCCGCTTGCTGTTTGTCAAGAGTATCCATAACACACAAGTTGCCTCATGAAGAGACTGCCGCTTGCTGTTTTTTCGAAGATACCCATAAAATATCATGAAGATATTGCTGGCGGTGAGAATAAATAATTTCATCGAGGATGGACAAACTGCTCATGAAGAGACCGCCATTTGTTGTAGAGAAATCAGAAATAATCAAACTGCTCAAATAAAGAGTCAGTCGCTTGTTGTCATGTCGATATTCCAGAAGAAGGTTGTGATAACACTGCTGGGGAATAAAGTTCATCTTCAATGGGGAACCATGAATAAGTCCTTCTTGAGGAGACCGAGTATTTACGTTGCAAAATAAATGCACTCTCCATCTGGGTTTCACAGCCTAGAGGTATCCATAGGGTATCGTTCACAAGAGACACAGCTCAATCCAGGAATAAACTGGAGAGAAAACAGTCAAACAAGACTCCACCCAATGAGGAAATAATTCAAATGGGGATTTATCCTATCCAGAGATGGAAAAGGAAAGCTAAAGCAAGATTCTTCCACGAGAGTTAACTCAGTGGGGAATTAGAAAGGAGGCGCACTTTCTGCTTAAGTTGACATTCTATTTGGAAAGATCAAATACATTATTTGAATAAACACAACCAAGGTATACGAACTCAATGACATCAACAAATACAACTGTGCGTGCATGATGCAAGTATGAATGAATAAATGAATGTCATGTATATGCTGACAAAACAGACAGGGGAGATAGACAGAAGATGATAAGACGTCCCAGTACAACCCGACGCTCAGCTAATCTCAACAAAAGGGGAACATTACTGGAGATAAAAACAAAAGCCATCATTGGAGCAAAGTCCTTTTACAAGGCTTAAATCTCTTTGGAGAGGAAGATATTTTTCGGTAGAAAACCCAAAGTCTAATCTTCTATCACAAACAATCCATTGAAAGGATAACAACACAAACAAAGTTTCAACTGGAAAGAAGTCTTGCTTAGCTGGAGATATTGGGAACACCGCCCCCTGATAATGTGTGAAAAACATATCTCATACCTTGACAAATCTAGATTGCCCCTGGGACCAATTTTGGATGCCTCAAGTTTACTGCTGATGAGCTGCATGTTGCACGACAATTCTTGCGAATAGCTTCACCTCTAAAATGCCCCGAGCTATATGGTTGGTGAGGAGAAATAATCTCAAGAGGATTTTACAAAAGACCTGGCATTCACCATGCTCTGGTGTCTTCAAACTCTTAGAGAGATTCAATAAATCTCGACGTGATTGCCCCAGATTGACTGTAGTCGGCACAACAAAGTCTTCGAATTTTTTGCCCCAAACGAGCAAACAAGTCGGGAAAAGCATTAACTGGGAGAAGCAACATGTTCGTGCTTAAGGTCTTCATGTGACATGCCCATGGATATGATTTTTCTTGACGTGATCCGCCAATTACTCAACATAGTTTCAGGCCTTAAAAGAATAAACTCATCACTGGTGCTTATGTGAGCTTCCTTGATATCAAACAAATGTTTTGCAGTTAGAAAAAGTTTACAATGAGAATGAAAATTCTAATGCAACAGTTATGTAAGTCTTGAAGATTTTGAAAGATGTCGCACAAAAGATGTCGCACAAATTTGCGAGTTAAAGCACCATTTATTTTTGTATAGGAAAAACATATGATACCAACATAACTATTTAGAACATTCATGGGAGTCAGGAACACTATCTCATTGAAGTATGCTTTCAAAATAACCTTGCTTCAATTAGGACTTTTGAAGGTTGTAACGTGGCCTGGTTCACGGTTTTTTAGAAAAAAGATTTTAAGGCTCAAAATATTTGGTGCCCACCCATTCTTCATGATGTTCTCCAACCCTATGTTCAGTTAATTCGACATGAGTGTTCATCTCTCAAAAGGATTTTGTGACGGTCAAGGAAACGACGAGGCTTTCGAAATAGAAACCACCCTCATGTCTTCGTGTTTGTAGTCACCAATTTGTTCTTTGCTGAGGACTTTTCTTTGCAGTCCTTTTCTTTGCAATTTTTATTTTCCCTAACTTTTGCCTGAACTAATTCTTTTGAATTGATAGTCCAGCGGGATGCCTTAATTTTGCCTAAGTCACACGTTTTCATGTTTTTTGACTTAGCAGACTTTTTCTTTTTCTCGATTTTTGACTTTTTGAACAAAATGTGTGACATTAGCTTGTCTTTGTTTGTTGAGAGGATTGTGATTGCCTCGTTTCTTGATGAATGAGGGTTAACATTATGGTTCCACATCCTCTAGATTCATTATACATGAAGGATAGCCCTCGTAGTTTCTCTTCAAAAAACATTTTCCTTATGAGTTTTGAACACTCAATCAGATTAACTGAAAACTACCCTGCCCCAGGTTAAAAGTTGAGGGTTTTTTCGTATAGAAAAGAAACTTCTACTTCAAGGCTCAAAAGGGGTTAGCAAGGGATTATCTTCCTTATATCTCTGGTGTTTAGGGATTAGAAACAATGCCTGTACATCATCAGCAAGATTTTATCCAAAAGCAAACAATCAGAGATTTTGTGTTCTTTAGATCATCATCCTCCCTTCAATCTCTGCCTAGGAAAGAGAATGAGCAACAATTTGGTATCATAGTGCAAAAGCAATTTAAAATTTGAAAACAAACATGAGTGAAACGAATGAATTTCTTCAAGACAAACATACTCATTGTATTAAGATAATCATTCAGATGCAAACAAGTTCTTACATGCAAACAATGTTTTGATAAACAAGAAAAATTACAAAAAGCATAAATAAGTTAATGATCTGGGAAGGCTTTCCATCTGGACTTGAATTACCGAAAACATCCTTCAAAAATCAAAGTCACCATCAATCGTGTTTACTCTTCGGCGCATGCTCGATTTGAACTTCAAAACCAACGTCCTTGAATGACAAGATACCACTTCTGACCAACTTCTGAAACTCAATCTTCAAAGCAAAGCAACCCTCCAAGTCATGCCCAGGAGCACCTTGGTGAAAGGTACAAGCCAAATCAGCTTTGTAGTACCAATGTATCCTCTCAGGAACCTTCGGTGGAGGTCGGGCCTGAACCAAATTCCTCTGCATCAGGATAGGGAACAACTCTGCATAGGTAATTGGAATTGGATCAAACTGGGTATTCCTCTGATTAGGAACTTGTTGATTCTGTCGATGAATAGGAGAAACATGATGATTCTGACAATGATTATTTCTTCCTCTGGTTCTCTTCTTGGAAAAGTTATTATCAAACTTCTTCACACCATTTGCTGAGCTACCATCTTCATATAAACATCCCTTTCCGACATCTTCTTCTAGACGCACTCCCACATTCACCTTGTCAGGAAAGTCATTAGGTGCATTAACCATCACCTTCTCATGAGAGAATGATTTTAGAGTTTCAGTGAAGACTTTTATCATCGCTTCGTCCCTCCTAGAAGGATTGACTTGGGCGGCAACCAGAATTTCAACTAAAACAGTTGAGTGATCCATACCAGCTTTCAAAATAGTCATCTCTCTACGGAGTTCAGAAACCTCTTGCTTGATATTCTCCATTGTTCTCTTAGCGCGAGTGTTGTACTGATGAAACCAAAGGAAAAATAAGACTCGAAAAAAGACCTTTGAAAGTGAAACAAAAAATGTAGAATGATGTATGATATGCAAAAGAGAGTTTTTATTTGATTTTCAAGGAACTCAAGATATTAAGTTGTAAACATCAAAGTATGAAGATAGAAGATGAATTTTAAATTGGCTCCAAACATCGATCAAGTTATCATCAAGATCAATCATCCATTTTGGTGGATTAGGATTTTCGCCCTATCAACACCCAAGATCCATTGAGCTTGACGAAACTTGTGATGTTTACAAAGAAAGACCTCCAAATTCCTTCAAAGTCAAGTGAAAAGGGTTTTATGGATGCATGAATGCATGGCTATGCAACAACCACAAGCAAGGTCACAAATAAAGTCGAAAGGTTCAACGTCACAAGCATGGAGTCAAGGTAAGGAACACCCCCAAGGTATGTACTAACGGTTTAATCACACCTGTAGAACAAGGTTCTAAGAGTTCCCGAAGTCTACATTCCTCCTTCGGATATTACCAACGTCTTGATTACTCAATAATCAACAATATTCTCAAGAGAAACTCATCCGAGCGTAGCATCACGTAACAATTACTTCCGGATTACTCCGTTATAATCTCCGCACTACACCTAAAAGGCCAAGATGGGTTAGGGTTCTACGGTTCCCAGCTTCTCTGGCTCCCAGGTCGAAAATAATAATATCTTCCCGATTACTCGGTAAACAAATATTACGTTCAAAAGGGCCTTCCACTGAGTGGGGGATCTCATGCCTCCTTCTTCGGGATTACTCCCTCAAAGTTAACATGACTATACCGCCCGTCCTATTCCTAAGTGTAACTTAGTCCGGGTATAGGACTTGTCCTTTGCAAAAATTATCAACACCCAAATAATCATAATATATACATATAATCAAACAATCAAATAATGATAAAACAGATAAAACAAATTAGGCTTAACCCACTTAGGGATGGACCGGCAAGAGGTCAATCTGTCCCCAGCAGAGTCGCCAATTCTGTAGCGGTGAAAATCGAAGATCAAGCTATTAATTAACTTGACTCGCAAAAAGCAAGAGTCGCCACCGCGCTTTATTATTTCCAAAGGAAAAGGGAAAAGAGCGAAATAAAACCCTAAAATAGGCAATGTATAATGATACTTAAAAGTAATGAAAATACAATGCGTTTTGAAAAGAGATCGAGAGTTCGGGGGTTGGTTATACAATGGGAAGGTATTAGCACCCAATGCATCTGCGGTACTCCGCAGGAACCTTTTGAAATATCTATTTTTTGGTTAAAAATTGTTTGTTTGATTAAAATGGTTTGTTTGGTTAAAGATGGGTATGGACGATATTTTTGAAGATATGACGACCTAGTGTCGAAGTTTTGACTTAAAAGGTGTGAGTTTGAAATTTGAATCTTTTAGGAAAATCGACTTTAATTTTGGAGAAAATAGTAAATAGGAAAAAAATGAATGAGAGTGTTCGCTTGATCGTATTAGATATATTTGCTGACATGAAGTCAACAAATTTAATTCTTTCCCTTGGAGTGATCATAAGCAAGTAGGTCTAGTAATCGAGCAAGAATCATATATAAGTAAAAAAAATCCAAAAAAAACAAACAAGGAGAATAGTGACAAGATAAACTATAAGAAACTAAATAAACGCACAAAGAAGAATCATGAATAAAAGGAAAAGATAATTAGAGGGTTATCTAAACTAATTTTGAAATTCTAAGGTTACTAAGTAAACTAAACTTAAATTCTAAAGTTTCTAACTAAACTAAACAAGATTTTAAAGTTAATAACTAAAACTAAATTAAAATTATAAAATTACTAACTTAAAATTCTAAAGTTAATAAATTAAATCTAAAATAAATTAGAATTCTAAAATTACTAAGTTAGATCTAAACTAGAGTAAAAATTTTAAAATTAGTAAATTAAATCTAAACTAAATAAAAATTCCTAGGTTGCTAACCTAAAACAAAGAAAGTTCCAAAGTTACTAAACTAAATCTAAATCAAATAAAATTCTAAAAATTTACTAAGTCAAATCTAATGAAATAAAATCTAATTCTAAAGTTTACTAAGTCAAATCTAAATGAAATAAAATCTAATTCTAAAGTTTACTAAGTCAAAACTAAAACAAATAAAATTCTAAAGTTACTAAGTTATATCTAAATCGAATAAAAATTCTAGAGTTACTAAACTGAATCTAAATCAAAAAAATTCTAGAAGAATATTAAACTAATTCCAAACAATTAAAATCTAAACTTATTAAACTAATTCTAAATCAAATAAAAATTATAAACTCATTAAACTAATTCTAAATCAAATAAAATTCTAAAGTCCCTAAACTAATACTAACAACTAAAATTCTAAAGTTAACTTAAATCAAATAACATTCTAAAGTTACTAATTTAAAACTAAAACAAATAAAATTCTAAATCTAAATGAAATAATATTCTAAAGTTACTAAAATAAAATTAAACTAATTAAAAAAATCTAAATTAAACACTAAACTAAATCTAAGACTTACTAGTATTTTTTTATATTTTTTTTATATTTTTTTTTAATTATAAATCCACTTCAAACTTTCAATTGTTGCCAAGTCCAACTGTGCATATTGTAGTGAAAGTTAGGGTTACACAAACATGTGATGCTTCAGCCTCCTTGCCAAAACACGATTCCCTCTCATTTCAGCTCTTCTCTGCCGCTCTTCTTTTTTCCTCCGTCTCCTCGCTTCAATTTTCACCGTGTTGTTCATCTTCTCTCTGTTCACTTTCTTCTTCGCTCATCATCTCTCAATCACCGAGCTTCAACTCTTCTCGCTCTGTTCTCCGTCCACAGTACCTTCATTCGTCTTCAAATCACCTTCGTCTCATCAATCCCTCTCGATTTTGATCTCAAGCTTCTTCTACTCAAGTTCATCGTGCATCAGCCCTTTCTCTGCTTACGATCTACTTCTACTCATATAGCTTCGTTTCGCTTTCGGTTCAAACACGAATTCAAGCGTTGAAAAATGATTAAGAAGGATAAAACACTTACCGACGAGAGAACAGCCAAGTGCTTCTTCAACCTTGAGGCATCCGATGAGAAAACCAGAATTTCATGTATGCGCTGCTTTGAACTCCGTTAGTTCGTTCGTGCTTCTTCTCCTCATTTCTTCATCTTCTTGTGCGTTTTTGATTTACTGTTGCGATGCGAACGGTATTTTTGATTTGCGATGTTGTTGATGTTGTTACGATTTCGTTGTTGATGCAGAATATTGCAGATCAAATCAAGTTGATAATGTTGATGATTGAAGGAGAGGTGAGAGATAGGTGTTTGTTGATGGTTGATGGTGATGTACAATGCAGAGTGATGAGGAAGAAAGGTATACCGGTTGATGCGTAGAGGATGAAGTGTGGTTAGATGATTTTTTTGAAAATGGATTGATGAAGTTACTTGAAATTCTGGCTGCAGATACTCAATGTCACGTCCAATGTTATGACACCGTATCTGACTTACTATATGACAGTAAATACAAAAGCAGTAAAGAACACAGTCAATTGTTTACCCAGTTCAGTGTGCAACAACACCTACTCTGGGGGCTACCAAGCCAGGGAGAGAATCCACTATAAGAGATGTTAATTCAGGAATAAACCAACCAGTTTATCTCCTTCACTTAAGACCTACCCAATGCAATTCCAATCTAAGTACAACTTAAACCTGAGTACCAACTCACTCCCCCTCAATCACAGCAGTGATACATAAACCAATTTGACTCAATAATTGATGAAGACACTCTTCAAGACAAACACTTGATTAAGCTTCACAGCTTTTTAACCAAGCAACACAATCACTCGTGCTTCACAGCTTTGAGTGATATACACAACTAACTTGACTCTGCTTCACAGCTTTAGTCAAGGGACATTCAAACACTCTTGCTTCAAAGCTTTGAGTGCTACACGACCCTTACAATCGAAACCTATTCCAAGACACTTATCACAATGATAATTGCTTGGAGTACAATAAACAAATCTAAACAGATTACAAAATTGATCTTCTAATCAATCAGCAGAGATCCCTTGAAAAACAGCAGCTCTGTTGAATATATAGCAGCTGCAACTTCAGTTAGGGTTTCCAAAAACCTAGGGTTAATTCCGTTTGACCTAAAGACCAGGTCACAGGACTTTATTAACCAGGTAAGGGATGAGCTAGGTTGCTCCTCAGAAAACGCAGGATTCTGTTCAGAAGGGACTGAGTTATTTCCAAAAAAAACTCAGACTTATCCAATCCTGCAGTCCTGTTAGTTCAGAACAGGATGTCATAACATCTGTTATGACATCTGAGAAAACCTGTCTACTGATTTAGCAAAATGTGATCATTTTGCAAACATGCTCAGATACACACTTATAACCATCAGTATTTGAATTACAATATTTTTCTGCACATGTACCTAATCAGTTAGTACAACCTGAACTAGAATGTTATGACATCAGTCATGACATTCACACATACACTTGGGATTTAACAAAAATGCAAGCCAATACCTAAACACCTACAAACTCCCCCTTTGGCAGATTTTTGGCTAAAGTCCCTAAACAATCAGAGATAGATAGATAGCAGCAGAAATAAGTGACAGCAGAAAAATATAATGTCAAGTACTAATTAAGCAAGTACCAAATATTCTCCCCCTCTTTAGCCACAAATGGGCCAAAGTTACAGTTATCCATGTTCATAAAATTATACAGTTATCCAAAATAATGAGATCAGCAGCAGACAACAGCAGAACACACTTCCAAACTCCACCATCAACACCACCAAGCAGCAATCAACCTTCAAGCACTGTCATCAGACTCAGAAGAGCTAGTTTCTTCAATGTTGAGCTGTCCTTCAGTTTCTACATCTTCTTCTCTTCTGCTTTCTTCAGCTTCCTCCTTCTCTAGCCTGGCAATTAGAGCTTCTAGGGTCCTTTTTCTAGCATCCAGATCTTTGCAAGTTTCTTTTAAAACAGCTATGACATCTGATGGCTTGGACTGGGTCTTTGCAGACGATGTCTCAGCTGATGTTATGACAATGTCTGGAGCATGTGATCCCTGAAACAGTTTGTAGTGCAGGCCAAGGGCAGGAGCTCTTTTGCAGACTGTATCTCTTGCTACAAGGATGTCAGGGTACTGTGCAAGGATGATTCCACAAAGGAGGGAGGGAAAGGCAATTGGTCCTTTGACAGCATAACTGCCAGCATGCTTCAAAGTTTGTTCAAAGATGTACCTTCCATAATCAAAGGCAGTCTTGGTTCCTACAGCATAGATAAATCTCCCCAATCCTGTGGAGATGGTTGATTTGTGATTTGTAGGCACCCAGTTTGCTGCACCTATTTTATGCAAGATGGCAAATTTCATGCTGAGTTTACTCGCATTCAGCTTCCCTTTCAATGGCCAGCACTTTACTTGCCTGGCAGTGATGGTTAAACATACTTCATTGTCAGTTGCCTCTAGATCAGGACAGTCCTTATTTGTTCTTCCAAGAAACTTGTTGATTTCTGATGGAGAGAACTTGACCCTTTTTCCTCTAACAAACACACTCTCAAAGTCAGCTGACCTCCCATCAGCACAATCATTGGACAAGTTTACTACAAACTCCTTAACCAGATTTTCATAACATTTGTTAAACTTCATCACTGTCTTCATTAGCCCAGCATTCCTGATCAGATTCATGATGTCTTTGCACTCCAAGGCATCATTGTTGAGTTCTCTCTCCAGGGCTATTCTCTTTAAGCAAACATACTTCCACCTGTTTGCATTGTCAGGATGATGAAAGGAGATATTGTCTGTTGGCACTTCAGGCACTCTAGCAATCTTGCTGGAGGGGAGCTTCCTTTTGATGGGAGTTTCTTCAATATCAATCTCAAATTCTGATTCATCATCAGAATCAGAAGTTTCAGGTTCTTTACTTTTCTTAGAGATTGGTTGTCTAGCAGTCTGCACCTGTGCCTTCTTCCTTTCTGTCTGAATACTTTTCTCAGCCATCCCTTCAGCCTTGGATTTCTTAGCATCAGGTTTAACATTCTGACTACTCTTTCTTTTCATCAATCTCCTAGCAATGCTAGGGTTCACATTAGCAATCAGTTCATTATCTGAGTAATCTTCATCCACATCAATGATAGGTGGATTACCAGCCTTTTCAGAGGGGTTCTGAATGTTGTCGTTTGGTGTCACAACATCCTCAGTGACATCTACATTTTCAGAACCTTCCACATTTGGACTTTCTGATTGATTCAAAGGGATAGAAATCCCCGGTACAGATTGGTTGCCACTCAGAATGCTAGTAACCAGCCTAGCAATGGCTTGGTGTACTTGAACTGATCCTTCTCTATTAGGTATAGAAGACGAAGGATGAGAAGAATTACCAGAGGCTGTAGCTTGAGCTCTTCCTGCATGTCTGGTTCTGAGCTTTTTGACTCTGGCTGGGTCAGTTGCCATCTCCCTGAGAGGAGTGACCTCGAGAACTTCAGATTCTATGCATGTAGTGATTGCCCTAGAATCTTGATCAGATGATGACGATGATGAGGAAGACGAAGCCGCCATGGTGGAAGACGATGTCTGAGACATTTTGTTTAACTTTGAGTAGCAGTAGCAGTTTGAGAAAAATCTTTGATTGGGAGGAGGAAACAGGTTGCAAGGATGAGAGAGGTAGGGAGTAAAAGGGAGTCTCTTCAATTTCTTAAGGCTTTTGAAGGAATTGTGAATGAATATGATTAACCCACTAAATATAGACTTAATGAAATTAATCCCTTCAACCCTTGTTTTCAGCAAAACTAATTGCTATAATTTCTCATGTTGGTGAATACCCAACCTGCCCCTCAAATTTTCAAGTTTATTTCCAACAAGCGCCTTGGTAGAAGAATCAGTCAGCTGAAGTATAGAGAAACTATGTTCCAGTTTAAATGACTTCTTCTCTTCAAAGTCAATAGGGTTCAAGGAAATGTTGAATGTTTTCAGATTATCACAACACAATGTCACAACATCTTGTGTAAAATTGTACTCAGGGAGCATCTGTTTTGACCAGATGTTTTGAGAACAGAATTTATGAGACTTGTTCTTTCCACCATGCTTGTCAAGATGACTTAAGGTTCTGACAACACATTCTTCTTCAAGTTTATTTGCCACATCACATATATTATCAGCCTGTAGTTTTGGAGTTCTTCTGACAGCCTCCATAGGAATAGCTCTTTTCATTCTTCCAAGCTTATGCTGCCACTGTTTCATCTCTTTTTCTTCTTTGATGATTTGACTCATAGTGGAGATATCAGTGTTCTCAGGCTGCCACACATAACAGTTGTCTTTGGATTTGATTCCTCTCATTACAATATCTAGTTTTTTATTAAATACTAGACATCCAGATCTTGAGAAGTTGACCATGAATCCTAGATCACATAATTGACTGATGCTAATGAGATTAGTAGCCAACCCTTTTACCAGCAGTACCTTATTCAGACTTGGAACTCCGGGGCAGTCCAAATTTCCAACTCCTTTGACTTCTCCTTTAGCACCATCTCCAAAGGTCACAAAACTGGTGGTGTGAGGCATAACATTATTGAGGAGATTTTTGAATCCAGTCATGTGTCTGGAACATCCACTGTCAAAGTACCAATCTTCCTTTGCAGAGTCCCTCAGGGAAGTGTGAGCTATCAATGCAGTAGCCTTTTTCTTCCATTGAGGAGCATGTGATACCTTTTTAGACTTAGATTTGACATCTGAGTTCTGATTTGGATATCCATGTAATCTGAAGCAGAAGGGCTTTATGTGACCATATTTCCCACAATGATGACATCTCCATCTTTGGTACCTTTTCTTCATATGTCTCTGTCCTTGATGTTGAGAGTAATGTTGAGACATCCGTTTTGACATTTGCTTCCCAGTACCAAATTTCTTTGTTTCCACAAATCCTAAGCCAGATTTATTTCCCATATTTTGTCCAGCCTGAAGGATCTCTTCCAATTTGTCTGTTCCATTGGTCAACATCTTGACAGATTTGGTCATTTGATTCAGTTGTGAGTTCAGCAGTTGAACTTCTCCTTCTAAATGACTTATGGTTTCAAGATTTGCCCTCTTTTCAGCCTCCAGCTTTATAATGAGTTTTGATTGTTTCTCATTTTGCACACAGACTTCACCACTTCTGATACACAATTTCTTGTAGGTATCAGCCAGTTCTTCAAATGTCACTTCTTCATCACTAGTGTCACTTTCAGAAGAACAAACACTAGTTAGGGCAGTAACTAGTTTGGCAGATTCTTCTTCAGAATTGCTTTCTGAATCATAGTCAGACCAAGTTACAGTCATTCCTTTCTTTTGCTTCTTAAGAAAGGTAGGACATTCAGCTCGAATATGTCCATATCCTTCACATCCATGGCATTGAATACCTCTGCCTTGGTTTCCCTTATCTTCTGACCTTGGTCTTCTGCTGGAACTGTCAATGTCAGAAGGAATGTTATGAACATTAGACCTTGACTTTGGGTCCATTCTTTTGATGAGCCTGTTGAACTGTCTTCCAAGCATGGCAATGGCTTCTGATATGTTTTCTTCTTCATCCTCCTTGTATTCAACATCAGTGTTGGATACTAGTGCTATGCTTTTGTTCTTCTTGTCACCATTATCAGTGATCCCCATCTCAAAAGTCTGAAGAGACCCAATAAGTTCATCCACTTTTAACTTGCTAATGTCCTGAGCTTCCTCTATGGCAGTTACCTTCATTGCAAATCTTTTAGGCAAGGATCTGAGAATCTTCCTCACCAGTTTTTCTTCTGACATTTTTTCTCCTAGTGCTCCTGAGGTGTTGGCAATCTCCAAGATGTTCATGTGAAACTCATGAATGGTTTCATCTTCCATCATTTTTAGATTCTCAAACTTAGTGGTCAACATCTGAAGCCTTGACATCTTTACTTTGGAAGTGCCCTCATGAGTAGTTTTGAGAGTGTCCCAAACTTCCTTGGCCAGTTCATATTGATGTACTAGTCTGAAGATGTTTCTATCAATTCCGTTGAACAAGGCATTTAAAGCTTTTGAATTTCCCAGAGCTAACTCATCTTCTTCTTTACTCCAATCTTCCTCAGGCTTCAGACTGATTGTCCCATCTCTCTCAGTTATGGTGGGATGAATCCATCCTTTGTCAGCAGCTCTCCAAGCCTTTTTGTCCAGAGATTTTAGGAAGGCAATCATACGAGGTTTCCAGTAGTCATAATTAGTTCCATCCAGAATGGGTGGTCTATTTCCAAAAACTCCTTCTTTGTCCATAGTGCCAGAAAGTGATATCCCTAGATCTCACCCAGTAAAACAGGCAGGGTGCCTGCTCTGATGCCAATTGAAATTCTGGCTGCAGATACTCAATGTCACGTCCAATGTTATGACACCGTATCTGACTTACTATATGACAGTAAATACAAAAGCAGTAAAGAACACAGTCAATTGTTTACCCAGTTCAGTGTGCAACAACACCTACTCTGGGGGCTACCAAGCCAGGGAGAGAATCCACTATAAGAGATGTTAATTCAGGAATAAACCAACCAGTTTATCTCCTTCACTTAAGACCTACCCAATGCAATTCCAATCTAAGTACAACTTAAACCTGAGTACCAACTCACTCCCCCTCAATCACAGCAGTGATACATAAACCAATTTGACTCAATAATTGATGAAGACACTCTTCAAGACAAACACTTGATTAAGCTTCACAGCTTTTTAACCAAGCAACACAATCACTCGTGCTTCACAGCTTTGAGTGATATACACAACTAACTTGACTCTGCTTCACAGCTTTAGTCAAGGGACATTCAAACACTCTTGCTTCAAAGCTTTGAGTGCTACACGACCCTTACAATCGAAACCTATTCCAAGACACTTATCACAATGATAATTGCTTGGAGTACAATAAACAAATCTAAACAGATTACAAAATTGATCTTCTAATCAATCAGCAGAGATCCCTTGAAAAACAGCAGCTCTGTTGAATATATAGCAGCTGCAACTTCAGTTAGGGTTTCCAAAAACCTAGGGTTAATTCCGTTTGACCTAAAGACCAGGTCACAGGACTTTATTAACCAGGTAAGGGATGAGCTAGGTTGCTCCTCAGAAAACGCAGGATTCTGTTCAGAAGGGACTGAGTTATTTCCAAAAAAAACTCAGACTTATCCAATCCTGCAGTCCTGTTAGTTCAGAACAGGATGTCATAACATCTGTTATGACATCTGAGAAAACCTGTCTACTGATTTAGCAAAATGTGATCATTTTGCAAACATGCTCAGATACACACTTATAACCATCAGTATTTGAATTACAATATTTTTCTGCACATGTACCTAATCAGTTAGTACAACCTGAACTAGAATGTTATGACATCAGTCATGACATTCACACATACACTTGGGATTTAACAAAAATGTAAGCCAATACCTAAACACCTACATTACTGAAGGTTTATAGTAGAGGTGTTTTGCAGTGAGAATGGTGTGAATAAATGAGTGAAGTTATGAGGGATTTGTGGTGTTATTTGAGCAGAGGTTAGGAGCAGAGTTTTTTCTGTAAGGTTTTGATGTCGATTTCTCTTTTTTTTTTGTTTCTTTTTCTCCTACTGCTATTGCAGGAATTAGGTGACAACCCCCCCTACTCTTCACCATTTGCTTATGTTTTTATAGTGAATGTATGATAGAATTGGAGGGAAAATTGGAGCCAAATATCAGTTGAATTCTAGTTTATGTCAACTTCCTTATGCTTTCTTGATGCAGGAATTTGTGGTTTCATTTTGGGCAAGCTTTTTGGACAGCAAAGATAGTAAAAAGGTTGTTTGCAGACTGGTTTTTATGCAGGTTTTGGAGTGAAGTAGCAGCAAGTTTGGATTTTATGGACAATAGCAAGGTTTTGGACTGATTTTATTGTTTGGACATTTTTTACAAGGAGAGGAATAACATAATAATAATAATAACAATAATAATAACAAAAAAATAAAAAATAAAAATATTAAACTAAAAATTTCCAAAACATGAAAATTAAAGAGAAATTAAAATTAATTTTAATTTTAATAATAACTCAACTAAAAAGTTGAATTAAAATTAGAACCAAATCAAGATTAATATTGAAAGAAAAAAAATGAAAATTATAATAACTAAAAGAATTAAAAGGAAAAGATATTAACTATATATTTTTTGTGATCAAAGTGAAATGCTAAAAATAAAATAATGCTAAGACATGTTTTTTTTTGTTGAGATTTTTACTAAATTAAATCTAGAAGACTATAATTTTGACTTAAGAATAAAAATCTAAATGAAACTTGAAGAGATTACTTTTTTTTGATATTTTGAATAATAATGTAAATAAAATTAAGATGACATGAACTAAATATTTTTTTTTAAGGATTTTTTCATGGAATTAAAAATAAAAGAAGAGAAAGTGTAAAATTTATGGTCGGATAAAACATAGTCCAAAATTAAGAATCAAATTCCATTAAATTCGTGAAACAACTTCGAACGTTAATAACTTTTTCGTTGCTTTTCAATGCATAATCATCTCTTGTCTTGTAAAGAAAAATTGTAGATGGTGTCAAGAAAAATCATATGCAAAAAATAACCCCTCAAAATATTGAAATTTGAAGAAGTTATGAATTTTTGAAATCTGACTCGGGAATTGGCAAAAATAGGTCGAATAGCTTGTGAACTCCTGCCATGCAATGATGCGGGATCTTAGGTCAAAAATTGGGGTACAACAGCTGCCCCTATTTAAGTTTCTTCTATCTGGAGATATGAAGATTGAGATTTTCATTTCGACGAGATTGAAGGGACTTAAATATAGAATACACAATTTTTGGCCTTAAGATACCGCGATTATGTTTACGATATGATATGAATGTGATGTTTTGAATTTGATGGGGAATGACGCCATATGAGACAGACTATGCTGGAGAAACCAAGCACATTATACAGTAATCCCACAGAGGAAGAGGTTGTAACTCCACTGGGGAAACAAAGTCATAGACTTCAAATGAGAGACTCTTGAATGATTTACATGAGTGTTAAGACTGGAAAAGAGATGATTTACATCAGCACTGTGGCTGGAAAAGAAATGATTTACATCAGCACGGTGGCTGGAAAAGAAATGATTTACATCAGCACGGTGGCTGGAGATAAACATCTCTGATTTCTGAATTTTACCAAGAACGGTAACATATTTCTTCTTTAACCAAGATATCGCTTGAAAAGGATAAAATAACAAACTTCCCCACGGGACTTTTCCGAAAAGATGCCGTTTTCTGAGTAGACATTATTGTTGGGGATACACAAGCTGTTCAAATAAAGAGGCCGCCACTTGCTTCCTTTCAAGGGTGTCAATAACATACAAGCTGCTCATGAAGAGACCGCCACTTGCTGTCTTCAAAGAATATTAAGGCGCACAAGCTGCTCATGAAGAGTCCGCCACTTGCTTCCTTTCAAAGGTGTCAATAACATACAAGCTGCTCATGAAGAGACCGCCACTTGCTGTCTTCAAAGAATATTAAGGCGCACAAGCTGCTCATGAAGAGTCTGCCACTTGCTTCCTTTCAAAGGTGTCAATAACATACAAGCTGCTCATGAAGAGACCGCCACTTGCTGTCTTCAAAGAATATTAAAACACACAAGCTGCTCATGAAGGGTCCGCCACTTGTTGCCAAAAACCCACAAGCCGCTCATAAAGAAGCTGCCACTTGCTGTCTTCAAAGAATATCAAAGCACACAAGCTGCTCATGAAGAGTCTGCCACTTGTTGCTAATAACCCACAAGCTGCTCATGAAGAAGCTGCCACTTGCTGTCTTCAAGGGAACAATAACACACAAGTTGCTCAAATAGATAACCTGCTACTTGCTGTCTTCCAAAAATACTAACGTACAAGCTGCTCATGAAGAAGCTGCCACTTGCCGTTTTCAAAAAGTGTTGACAACATACAAGTTGTCCATGAAGAGACTGCCGCTTGCTGTTTGAAAAGTGTTGATAACATACAAGTTGTCCATGAAGAGACTGCCGCTTGCTGTTTGAAAAGTGTTGATAACATACAAGTTGTCCATGAAGAGACTGCCGCTTGCTGTTTTTAAAAGTGTTGATAACATACAAGTTGTCCATGAAGAGACTGCCGCTTGCTGTTTCTTTTCAAAATTACCAATAACACAAGTTGCTCATGAAGAGACCGCCGTTTGATGTTTTTCAAGAGAAAAATAACACACAAGTTGCTCATGAAGAGACCGCCGCTTGCTGTTTGTCAAGAGTATCCATAACACACAAGTTGCCTCATGAAGAGACTGCCGCTTGCTGTTTTTTCGAAGATACCCATAAAATATCATGAAGATATTGCTGGAGGTGAGAATCAATAATTTCATCGAGGATGGACAAACTGCTCATGAAGAGACCGCCATTTGTTGTAGAGAAATCAGAAATAATCAAACTGCTCAAATAAAGAGTCAGTCGCTTGTTGTCATGTCGATATTCCAGAAGAAGGTTGTGATAACACTGCTGGGGAATAAAGTTCATCTTCAATGGGGAACCATGAATAAGTCCTTCTTGAGGAGACCGAGTATTTACGTTGCAAAATAAATGCACTCTCCATCTAGGTTTCACAGCCTAGAGGTATCCATAGGGTATCGTTCACAAGAGACACAGCTCAATCCAGGAATAAACTGGAGAGAAAATAGTCAAACAAGACTCCACCCAATGAGGAAATAATTCAAATGGGGATTTATCCTATCCAGAGATGGAAAAGGAAAGCTAAAGCAAGATTCTTCCACGAGAGTTAACTCAGTGGGGAATTAGAAAGGAGGCGCACTTTCTGCTTAAGTTGACATTCTATTTGGAAAGATCAAATACATTATTTGAATAGACACAACCAAGGTATATGAACTCAATGACATCAACAAATACAACTGTGCATGCATGATGCAAGTGTGAATGAATAAATGAATGTCATGTATATGCTGACAAAACAGACAGGGGAGATAGACAGAAGATGATAAGACGTCCCAGTACAACCCGACGCTCAGCTAATCTCAACAAAAGGGGAACATTACTGGAGATAAAAACAAAAGCCATCATTGGAGCAAAGTCCTTTTGCAACTGAAAGATCATCCCCAGCGAAGTTCTTTCTATCCCCAACGGAATTCATCATTAAAATCCCCAACAGAGCTTATCAACAGGATCCCCATCGGAGTTATCGTTAAAATCTTCAGCAGAACGTCTCTTCCCCACAGAGTAATTCCCCTCGGAGTAATCTCTTCATCAGTTTATTCCCCAATGGAGTTCTTTTCTCCTACAGGTTTACCATCTTCGTTCATCATCCCCAGCGGAAACGAAGAACTCAACTCTATTCTCCAACAGCTCCGGGATTTATTTTCCCCAACTAAAGCATCATATTCCCATACATCATGATACATGCATATACGCATCATATGAATACAATCTCATTTATTTTGAGAACATCATTTCCTGATCCATATCATGCATTGCATATGACTGACCTTTACCTTTCAGGAAAGATACAATTAAAGTTCTCAGCTTAGTCGAAGACCTAACCAGTTCTTAAATCTCAATTGAATTATCCTCGGTTGAATTTCAGATAAGGTCCTCAATCTCGACAGTTTCCCTACGTCATAGTGTGGACGAGTACTATAACCTCAACGGTATACTCCATTGAGAACGAGTCAGTTCCTAGATCTTGATGTTTTCCTCCGTCATAGTGTGGACAAGTTCTATAACCTCAACCATATACTACATTGAGCACAAGACAGTTCCTAGATCTTGATGAAGATGTTTCCCTATGTCATAGTGTGGACGAGTACTATAACCTCAACGGTATAATCCCTTGAGCACGAGTCAGTTCCTAGATCTTGATGTTTTCCTCCGTCATAGTGTGGACAAGTTCTATAACCTCAGCGGTATACTACGTTGAGCACGAGACAGTTCCTAGATCTTGATGAAGATGTTTCCCTACGTCATAGTGTGAACGAGTTCTATAACCTCAACGGTATACTACGTTGAGCACGAGACAATTCCTAGATCTTGATGAAGATGTTTCCCTACGCCATAGTGTGGACGAGTACTATAACCTCAATGGTATACTCCATTGAGCACGAGTCAGTTCCTAGATCTTGATGTTTTCCTCCGTCATAGTGTGGACAAGTGCTATAACCTCGACGGTATACTACGTTGAGCACGAGACAGTTCCTAGATCTTGGTGAAGATGTTTCCCCCCAGTTGAATTACGGACAGGTTCTTAAGACTCAGCCGAGGCATTCTCTCAGTTGAAGTACATGCCAGTTCCTAAATCTCAAACAAAGGTTAGACTTCCCCAGCGGAATCTTTTACAACAACAGGTATGCAAGTTCTCGCTAAGGAATCTCTTATGTGACTGACACTCCTGCAGATGGCATCTGTAAGCCCATCCTCCTACCAACAATCTCCAAATGGCATCTGTAAGCCCATTCCCAACATCACCATGTTGATATTACACCATGTGAGTGCAAATTTCTGGGCACTCTAGTGTTCAATTATCTTCCACCTTCGGATCATGAAAGGCTCGAAAGCCAATCTATATCCTCAGGTTTAAGAAAATTGAACAGGGGCAACTGTTGTACCCCAAAATTTTCCCTCCCATATTCCTCAAGATATTTCAAGAAGAATCTCCAAGTGACTCAAGTTGGCTCAAGGGTTGAATAATCAAATCACCTCCTAAGGCAGTCAAGTCAAAATTAGGGTTTTGTGTTGCATTAAGGTCCTCATATCCAAATGGACTCAAGTGCTTCCAAATGCCTTAATATGTTCTTAAGTTCATCCATGTCAAATTTCAAGCCTTGCAGAGGAAGTTTGGTCAGTCAATTGCTCAAGAGGCCCAAAAATCGATTGTGCTAGGGCAAAAGTCAACTGTGTCCCAAATACAGTCAAACCTCAAGATTTTTTGTCAACTTTCTCATTTTGAAGGATAATTCATAATTTGATCAAGGGTTGATCATGTTTCATTAAGGATTGCTCAAGATTCATCAAGATTCAAAAGTTGCTAAATTAGGGTTTTGTGGGAAAAGTCAACTCAACTTTGACCAAGCATAAATTTCTCATAATTTATGAGAAATGACCCATCCAAAGCTCATTTTTAATATGATACAATTTCCTACAATCCATCTTCACACCCCAAGATCAAGAAATGCTCTCACAAAAAGTTACTAATTTGGACATTATAGGTCATTTTTGAAAGTCAACAAAAACACCTTTTTTGCCAAAGCTTATAACTTGAGCATGGGACATCAAAATGAGATGAGACAAAAAGGGTTGATTAGAGAACATCTCAAGGTTTCTAAAAAGTCCAAGAACACTTCCAAAAGTTCAAAATTTAAGAAGTTGTGCATTGTTGAAGTTGGGCATTTTTCCAAATTTGCCAAAAGTCAACTATCCTCAAAACTCCAATTTTTGACAAAAGGGCCCACTTTTTTCCACTTGATATAGTCTTGTCATGCCACACACGTGTCCCATATTTGGTATCATGGCCATTCATTTATTTTCTATTTTATTTAATTTTTATTGATTTAATTCATTTTAAATCAATATTAAATCAAATAAAATCTAAAAATTGATGTAAGGGGATTCTTGTGATCATTACAGCTTGCAAATATCATGTGATACTCAACCAAACTCGTGCCAAGTCAAAACAAGCACAAAATCTCAGATTTGATGCAAATATGGCAACTTGATTATGGTGATCAAAAGCAAATCTTGATTCTTCAATGCATATGGTTTAATGACCAAGTTTTGACCTAAACACATTCTATTATATGCACACAAGGGAGGCAGACCAAAAACACGCACAAAGCTCTGTTGAAACGGCCAGAACAAGTTTGTGAAAAAGCTTGAAAAAGTGAAGATCGAAATCAACATTGGAGACGAATTCAATCCAAAATCACAACGTGGTGCTCTTGCTTGCAATCTCTTGAAGCTATAGCAACCAAAGCCAAGGCCTGAAGCTATCTGAAAAGCTCTGTAAGTGTTCTTGAAAACGGCTCTGAACATGAAATCGAAACCATTCATTCTTGCATCCTTTTGATAAACTATTGACATAATCTTGATCCTTATCAAATTTCTAACAAGTCTGCATCATTTAATTTCGTTTTCATGGCCTATAATCATGTACCCGAACCTAGGGTTTCATTGTGTTGTTTTTAGGCATTTGAATTACAGGGAAAATTTGGCCAAATAATGGTTACAGGGATGACCAGGAGGAAGAGACGAGTGCATTGGTACTCTTGGGTTTCGTTTACATAGCCTGAAGAAGGTTTTTGAGATGCCCTACGAGTCTTCCTGCGGATAAAAACCCGCAGGTAAATAACCAGGGTTATTTGAAGAAGATGATGGCGTGTCCCTGTGCTATTGGTCCATTCAAATCAGTGGCGCTCTTTTTTATTATTTCAGGCTTAGTGCGTTATTTCAGATATTATATTTGTTTTCTATTCCACTAACGAATGTGCAGCATAGTTGCGTTGGTGAGAGAGGCGTGGCAAAACCCCTTGGGACCTGGGTTCGAATCCCAGGTCCCCTAAAACCTTATTTGATTTTTTTCTTCAGGTATTCATGTGCAACGCTTAGAGGGTGGTGCATCATATGCCTCTAGATCACAATTGTCAAGTGGCCCACCAGGCAGATCCAATGATCCAGATTGAAGGTTCATCATACTCCCTGGTCAACAAGCACGCAGGGAATCACAAGGGTCAAACAGGCTGGCGTAACTGGGCCTCAAAAATTGCAATTCATGCACCAAATCAGGCCCACACCCCCCTGAGTATTCCTTTTTATATTTTATTTCTTTTTCCTTATTTATTTATTTATTTTATTATTATTATTATTATTATCTTAATTAATTAATCAACCAATTAACTTTTTCATAAAAAAATCAGAAACAACAAAAATAATATTTTTACTAATTCCATTAATTGTATTATTTATTTTTTTAAATAACAATTAATTAATTTATTTAGTTTAAATAGGTTTAACATTAATGTTTTTTTGCAATAAATTAAAATTAATTTAGAATTAGGCTTTTAATATTTTTAACAATTCTTATTTTATTTCCTTAATTAAAATAAAAAACCCAAAAATATTTTCATTTAATTAATTAATTCAATTATTAACTTAGACTAATTTTTAATTCAAAAAATATGCTTTATTTAATAAAAAGGGTCAAAACCCTAAGACACTCCGATTTAGTTTTTTCTCGCGCGCGAATTATTTTTGATCCATATTTCAATATTGTAACTGCTTCGGGAATGTAATAGTTTTAACTTAGGATTTTATTTATTTATCGCTTTTATTTTCTTTTCGCAATTTAATTTTAAAGGGTTTGTTTTTGGCGATGTAAATACCCGACGCCTTATAATAGCTTAGATTCAATTTTCCGCAATTTAAATTTCCGCTCAATATAAACTGTTAGATGTTTGATAATAGGGAATGCATGACAAGATCAAGTCTTTAACCTAAAATCAACAGTAGCTCACCATTAACATGTACAAAGATAAATAACTGAAAAAACAATACACTCGCACATGCGCACTCTTAGGGTACACCTCACTTGGTTACCTCGAACGTGGTCATTGAGTATAGGAAGTTTTAGAGGTCGCCCTCTTGTCCAAAGATCATAAGTTGTCTCGAAACGGTTGCCTCAGATAAAATGATCTAAGACATTAGGGTTACCGCTAAGGCGTCCTAACATTGCTTTAGTGACCACACGTCCCTTAAATCGAATTAACCCGAAAACTCCAACGACAGTGCTACCTACTCCTCAATAGTGGGATAGCACTGTCTAAAGGATATTTGCACAGTTTAATTCCTTTTTGAGTAGGTAGACGGTTCTTAAGTACTTGCTCCTTTTAAAAGAAAACAAAACTTTTCGCACTTACACTCTCTTCAAAAACAAAACTCTTTTCAAACCCACAAACACAAAGAAAAGCAAACTTTTGAAAGCACAATGAGCAAGTACCTAAGAGCCCGTGGATAACCACGGATAGAAAGGGTGCTAACACCTTCCCTTTCTATAATCTACCTCCCGAACCCGAGAAATATCTCAAAAAGGAATTTTTCTGTGCTTTTGTCCTTTCCTTGTTGGATAAAATAAAAGACGGTGGCGACTCTTGCTTACCGTGACATTTTGCGAAAACAAACGCAAACGCGAACCAGCATTCAAAAACAGTCAGTTCTATTCCCACCGATCACAATATGATATGTAATATTTTAATCTTATGGGGAATGATGCCGCATGAGACAAACTAATGCTGGAGAAACCAAGCGTATGATAAAATAATCCACAGGGGAATATATTATAACTCTACTGGAGAAACAGAGCCACAGACTTCGAATGAGGGACTCTTATTGGGGAATAACTTTGAGAGAAAACAAATTTCCGACTCTAATAAAGAAAATGCCTTGCAAGGCTATGAAAAGATAGATGATTATTAACTCAAGATGATGATGAGTTTACAACTCAGGGTCAAAGGTAGACAAAAGATATACCAACTTTTACTGATAGTGAACTACCAATTTTTACTGAAGGTAGAGATTTGATAACAAACTTCTCTGCGGGACTTTTCCGGAGAGATACCATTTGATGCTGCAATAACATATTGTTATAGATACACAAGCTGCTCAAATAAAGAATCTGCCACCTGGTGTCTTCAAAGGATATTAATAAACACACAGGCTTCTCAAATAAAGAGGCCGCCACTTGTTGTCTTCAAAGGATATCAATAACACCCAAGCTGCTCATGAAGAGACCGCTGCCTACTGTCTTCCAAGGATGTCAATAACACACAAGCTGCTCATGAAGAGACTGTCGCTTTATGTTTTGCAAAGATATCAATAACATACAAGCTTCTCATGAAGAGACCGCCGCTTGCTGTCATGTCGATATTCCAGAAGAATGTTGTGATAACACTTCTGGGGAATAAAGTTCTTCTTCAAAGGGAACCACAAATAGATCCTTCCTGAGGAGACAAAGTATTTTAAATGTGCAAAATAAATGCGCTCTTCATCTAGGTTTCACAGCCTAGAGAAAACCACGGGGTAGCATATACAAGAGACAAAGCTCAATCTAGGAATAAACCGGAGAGAAAACAATCAAACAAGACACCAACCAATGAAGAAACAAATCAATTATGGATTTATCCTATCCAGAGATGGAAAGGGAAGGCTAAAGAAAAATTCTTCCACGAGGATTAGCTCAGTTGGGGAATTAGAAAGGGGAATACTTTCTGCTTAAGTTGACACTCTATTTGGAAAGAGCAAATACACTGTTTGAATAAACATAACTAAGGTATATGAACCCAATAGCATCGACAAATACGAATGCACATGCATGATGCAAGTGTGAATGGATAAATGAATGTCATGTATATGCTGACAAAACAGATATAGGAGATAAACCGAAGATGATAAGACATCACAATACAACCAGATACTTGGCTAATCTCAAAGAGATGGGAAAGTAACTAGAGATAGAACAAAAGGAATCGTCAGAGCGTATCATATTACAAGGATTAAGTATCTTTGAAGAGGACCATACCCAAATATAAATCTTCTAACACCAATAAACCACTGACATGATAACATAATGTACTTCACTTTGGTTAGGGAGAAAAATCTTGCTCAACTAGAGGTAACTGAATCAAGTCTAAACTGGGATTTATGGGGAATTACAAAGCTTAGTACTATACTGGGAACACAAGATCACACAACCAATACCTCATGATGATTTTGAAGGAAGAAACCACTATTCACCATACAAGGATACACTACTGTATTGTTTTGCATTTTAAGGCTTAACCTTTCTCGGAGCAATTATTAATATTCCTTCCAGTATTCACGACATATTTCAAGATAGGAATACTATAATTAACTTTGTTTCAAATATTGTTATAAAAACTGAAATTTTGTCCGATAAAAAAACACAAAAAGGATAAATGCTCAAATTTGATTAATAAGATGGTAGTCCACTAATGGCGCGACTCCAAAGGTTTACAAAAATTTGGAAAATGGTACATGAAAGAAAAGGCTACAAAAACAATGGACACTATTTCCCTAACAACTTTGAATTACAAGATGTGTTTAAATTTTCCGTGACTGGTCTAACCAAAAGCCTGCTTAAGTCGCCCTTTCGGGTTTTCAACTTAGCGAGTTGTCATCTTAATTTTAGGCAAAACACTTCTTGACTGCATCGGTGTTCATAGAGCATGGGAGATCCTCATCGTCCATATTTGTAAGAATTATGGCGCCTCCAAAGAAAACCTTCTTAACAACATACAGTCCTTCATAATTCGAAGCCCATTTCCCCCTAGAATTAGGTTGGAAAGATAATATCTTCTTGAGCACGAGGTTACCTTCACTGAATTCGCGTGGCCGAACCTTCTTATCAAATACCTTCTTCATTCTCTGCTGATATAGCTGGCCGTGACACAATGCTGTCAATCTCTTTTCTTCAATTAAATTCAACTGATCATATCTACTTTGACACCATTCAGCCTCAGAAAGCTTAACTTCCATCAAAACTCTCATAGATGGGATCTTAACCTCCACTGGGAGTACTGCTTCCATGCCATATACTAGATAAAATGGAGTTTCACCTGTTGAAGTTCGAACTGAATTATGATACCCATGTAGAGAAAACGGGAGCATATCATGCCAATCTTTGTAAGTCACCACCATCTTCTGGATAATTTTCTTGATGTTTTTATTAACAACTTTAACAACCCCATTCATCTTTGGTCTGTAGGGAGAAGAATTATGATGTTCGATCTTGAACTCTTCACAAATCTCTCTCATCATCTTGTTATTCAAATTCGAGACATTATCAGTGATGATCTTGCTCGGAATGCCGTATCGATAAATGATCTGATTCTTGATAAATCTGACTACCACCTGTCTGGTTATATTAGCAGATGATGCTGCTTCCACCCATTTAGTAAAGTAGTTAATGTCCACTAAGATGAAACGATGACCATTTGAAGCCTTGAGTTCAATCATTCCAATCATATCAATGCCCCACATAGAGAAAAGCCAAGGTGAAGAGATAACATTGAGGAGGGTCGGTGGCACATGTATCTTGTCCGCATAAATTTGGCACTTATGGCATTTCTTCACATATTTGCAGCAATCAGATTCCATCGTCATCCAATAGTAACCCTCTCTCAACATCTTTTTAGCCATTGCATGTCCATTGGCTTGAGTGCCAAAGGATCCTTCGTGTACTTCTTGCATCAACATGCCTGCTTCGTATCTATCCACGCATCTGAGCAAAACCATGTCATAATTACTCTTATATAATACTTCTTAATTAAGGAAGAAACTACTTGCCAACCTCCTTAAAGTCTTCCTATCTTTATTGGATTCCCCAAGCGGGTACTCTTGAGTTTGGAGAACAAGTTTAATGTCATAGAACCAAGGTTTGTCGTTGGTGACTTCTTCTGCTGAGAACACATGAGCGGGTCTGTCGAGGGGCATAGTTTTGATTGAAGTCATATCGTTCCAATCATTCACTTGGAACATATAATACAAAATAGCTAAAGCATATTCCATTTGGTTCTCATCTCTAGGGATATGATGTAAATCTACTTTGTAGAAGAAATTTAACAATCTTCTAGCATAATCTCAGTAAGGAATCAAACCAGGATGACGAGTCTCCTATTCTCCTTTGATTTGATTGATTACTAAAGTCGAGTCTCCGTATATGTCAAGAATCTTGATCCTTAGAACCACCGCTTCTTCGAGACCTATAATACATGCTTCATATTCAGCCATGTTGTTCGTAAAGTCAAACTTCAACCTTGCGGTGAACGGGATTTGAGTACCTCGGCGAGTGATGATGATTTCCCCAATTCCATTTCCATAAGAGTTTATAGCCCCGTCAAATATCAGACCCCAACTGGATTCCGGACCAGGTCCTTCTCCATGTAATGGTTCCTCACAATCTTTGGTCTTCAAGTACATAACATCTTCATTTGGGAAGTCAAACTTGATGGATTCATAATCATCAATTGGTTGGTGAGCCAAATGATTGGCTAGAACACTTCCTTTGATTGCTTTCTGAGTGTGATACTCAATTTTGTATTCAGATAATAATATCTACCAACGAGCCATTCTTCCAGACAAGGCATGCTTCTTGAAGATTTACTTAATTGGATCCATTTTGGAGATCAACTAAGTAGTATGGTTAATCATATATTGGCACAGACGGCGAGAAACCCAAGATAAATCACAACAGGTTTTCTCAAGCATTGAGTATCGAGATTCAGTCTGTGAATTTCTTACTCAGATAATATATGACATGTTCCTTTCTTCCAGTCTCATCTTGTTGACCAAGCACACATCCCATGGAATCTTCCAATATGGTCAAATACATAATCAGAGGTCTTCCTTCCACTGGAGGAATCAAGATGGGAGGCTCAAGTAAATATTCTTTGATTCTATCAAAATCTATCTGACAATCTTCTGTCCACACACGTCCTTGGTTTTTTCGAATAAGCTTGAAAATCGGCCCATAGGTAGCAGTCATATGAGATATAAATCTGGAAATATAGTTCAACCTTCCAAGGAATCCTCTTACTTGATTTTCTATCTTGGGTGCGAGTATCTCTCGAATAACTTTGACTTTATCGGGATCTACCTCAATACCTCGTTGGCTGACAATAAAACCTAGAAGTCTTCCAGAACGAACACCAAAAGTGCACTTGTTAGGATTTAGATGGAGTTTATACTTTCTCAAACGTTGGAATAATTTCAATAGATGCTCCACATGATCTTTTTCAGTATGTGATTTAGAAATCATATCATCTACATAAACTTCTATCTCTTTATGCATCATATCATGGAACAAAGCGGTCATAACTCTTTGATACGTTGCACCAGCATTCTTTAAACCAAACGACATTACTCGATAATAAAATGTTCCCCAAGGTGTAATGAAGGGTGTCTTCTCCATATCTTTAGGTGCCATCTTGATTTGATTGTAAACAGAGAAAACATCCATAAAAGAAAAAACTTTGAACTTTGCGGTGCTGTCGGCCAATACGTCAATGTGTGGTAATGGGAAATCATCCTTTGGGCTGGCTCTATTCAGATCTCTATAGTCCACACACACTCAAACCTTGCCATCTTTCATAGCAACATGCACTATATTAGCTAACCACTAAGGATAAACTAATGTAATGAGGAAGCCTGTGTTAATTTGTTTTTGGACCTCTTCTTTGATTTTGTCAGCCATATCGGGACGAGTCCTTCTCAACTTCTGCTTAATCGGCGGACATTTAGGTCTCCACGACAACCGATGCTCCACAATATTGTTATCCAATCCTGGCATGTCTTGGTAGGACCAAGCAAACACATCTACATACTCTCTGAGAAGCTCTAACATTCTTTCTTTGACCTCTGGGATAAGCAATGCTCCAATCTTGATTTTCCTTTTGTAATCTTCACTATCCAAATTGATTATCTCCACGGGCTCTTTGAACGGTTGAATGATCTTTTCATCATGCTCAAGTAAGCGGGAAATTTCGTCAGGGATCTCTTCACTATCTTCTTCCCCGGCTCCAAACACGGGGAATTCAAAGTTGGAAGGGGGCATAGGGTCATTGTTTTCAATGGTTAGGTCATGGATTAATCTGCACATATGATTTATGCTTTATTTTAGAAATCGATTAATGCGAAGGTTGTACAGATATATATATATATATATATATATATATATATATATATATATATATATATATATATATATATATATATATATATATATATATATATATATATATATATATATATATATATATATATATATATATATATATATATATATATATATATATATAAATATTTCTTTATTATTATTATTATTATTATTACTTATTTTGATACCATTTCCAGAAAAAGTGAAAAGTAAAAACAGTATGGGGGACAAAATAACATTTTTATTTATGATTGACAATACTTGAAACAAAATCCCAAACATCTTCTCTTTTGCCTTGGGCAGAGCAAAAAGATTTATTTTTAACATAGCCCGACACAAATACTCTCTCGCCTTGGGCAGAGCGAAAAGTTTTTTCAAAATAGAATAAAGCATTACTCAGAGATGTGCATCACAGAAGGAATATCAACAGTAGTCCAGTTCTGGAAAACCACTCCATGCACCACAAAGTCAGGTAAATCCTCTCCAGAATCATCTTTCATTATAGCATCAACTTCGGGCGGAGTCGGATGGTTAAAACCCGTGCTTCAGAAAACTTCTTGTATCGTACGGGTAACTGTATCTTTCTTAGCTATTGTAGACACGGGATAAAAACCAAGACCTTCTCCAACCTTGTTCTTAGGCAAAGTCAACACCTGGCCCCATCCTTCAGCCAAACCACTCTCAACCACTCATCGCGCATCTTCAAGAGAAGAAATAAATGTCCATTTCTTATTTACTTCATTATTAGCGACAGATAGAGCTTGGAACTGGATTCCAATAGCCTCATCAATATCAATATAGGAAAAAGATGACAAGTGGCTTACCACTATAGCCTGTTCTCCACCGATTATTACCAGTTTTCCATTCATCACAAACTTTAATCTTTGATGGAGCGTGGAAGTAACTTCCCCTGCATCATGGATCTATAGGCAACCCAATAGGAAAATGTAGGCAGCATGAGTATCCATTACTTGGAAAGTAATCTGAAAGGTATGAGGACCAATTGTCATGGGGAGATCCACTTGACCGATGACAGTTTTCCTAGAACCATCAAACGCTTTGACAATTACCCTACTAGGTCTCATAGGAGCACCTTGATGTGAAAGTCGAGATAATGTAGTTTTGGGCAGTACATTTAATGATGAACTTGTATCTACCAGCACACTTGACAAAGTATCATTTCCATAATTTATTGAGATATGCAAGGCCATATTATGGTTCTTTCCCTCTTCTAGAAGCTCTTCATCGCTGAACCAAGATTTTTACATGAGGTAATGTTTCCCACAATTCCATCAAATTGGTCTACCATCACGTCATGATCTACGAACTCCTGGTCCAAGACCTTCATTAAATCTTCCCTATGGGCACCGAAATCTCTTAGTAAAGCGAGCACAAAAATCTTGGAAGGAGTTTGCAATAGTTGGTCCACAATATTGTATTCACTTCTCTTAATGAGTTTCAAAATCTCATTGTTGTACCCCAAAATTTTCCCTCTCATGTTCCCCAAGATTGTCTCTTACATAGATGGTTACAAACCCTTGCCTAAAGAAAATGATTTTTTTTTAATGATGGTCAAGTGTCTTCTGATTGGCATGTCAACAATGTCCTTCAATTGGCATCTGAGTAATGTCCTTCAATTGACATCTAAACAATGTCCTTTGATTGGCATGTCAACCAAATGTCCTTGGATTGGCATGTCAACAGTGTATTTCGATTGGCATCTGAACAATGTCCTTTGATTGGCATATCAGAACAATGTCCTCTGATTGGCATGTCAACAAGCTTCGATTGGGTATCTAATTCCCCCTTCAATTAAGCATTGGCCCATCAGCTTCGATTGCGTGTTGGTTCCCCTTTGATCAAGCCTGGGTCCAAGTTTCATTTAGCCCATGTTCTGGTGGATACAGGTTCATCGCTAAATGTCTTTCCCAAGAATGCTCTGGACAGGTTAGATTGCGAAGGACTCACACTAAAGCCCAGTAACATTATGGTGAGGGCCTTCGACGGTTCTAAAATAATGGTGCATGGGGAGGTGGACATCCCTATCAAAGTTGGTACTCAGACCTTTAATTCCACCTTCTATGTGATGCACATCCGTCCTTCTTATTCCTGTTTATTGGGTCGACCTTGGATCCATGGGGATGGTGCTGTAACTTCCACCCTACATCAGATGCTGAAGTACCCAGTCAATGGGAAAATTATCACATTCCATGGGGAGGAGGAATACACGGTGAGCCACCTAAAATCTTTCAGGTACGTTGAAATGGACGGAGAATTCATTGAGACCCCTTGTCAGAACTTTGAGGAGGTTCCACAGACGGTCGATGCGACCAAGACTGTTACCAGTGTTCCAAAGACTACTAGACCTCCGCTAAAGATGGCTTCTTTGAGGGATACCAAAGCAGTAGTCGAAGAAGGTGGGTGTACCATTTGGGGCCAACTTCCGGATATTCCCTACAAATCTGACAAATTTGGTTTGGGTTTTACTTTAGGAGCCCAGAGAGCTGTTCGTCGTGCTCGCACTAGGGGACCACCTTTACGGATCAGAAACCATGGATTCAATGCCCTGGAAGACAGCGATAGTGATTATGAACTGGACAAGTGGATCTTCCCAACCATCAGTGGTGGACTCGACAATTGGGAGGATAAAGATTTTGTGCCCATTACTTTTATTCAAGAGTAATTTGTCTTTTTGAGGATATGTAATATTTGAACAATTGAAACATTAAATCCTTGCGTCTTACCCGAGGCACAATGGTCTATTTTGTAAGGGTTGTTTCTTCATCTTCATATGTCATCAATAAAACATTGGATGTTTTGCATGAAAATTTTGCGCTCTTTGTTTTTTCTTTTCTACTTTTTACTTTATCAAAAAATATACAACTATGCTCTTACACACACCCATATATCAAACTGCAGATCCACATCCACTATGGATCCCATTGATAACGGTTCTGCTATTGCCCATTATGACTTTGAAAATATAATCTACCAAGCTGAGGACGAAGGTGAGAAAGATTGTAAAGTACCAGAAGAACTTGCCAGACTGTTACAACAGGAAGAAAGGGCAATAAAACCTCATGAAGAGCCGATTGGGACAGTTAACTTGGGTACTGAAGAGGACATGAAAGAAGTCAAGATAGGTGACGATCTAGTGCATAGTCTCAAAGAGCGGTTAATGCAGATGCTACACGACTTTGTTGAGGTTTTTTCCTAGTCATACGAAGACATGCCGGGACTTGACACCGATATTGTGGTTCATCGCCTACCTACAAAAGAGGACTTCCCTCCAGTGAAACAGAAGGTTCATTGCATACGGCCAGAGATGTCAGAAAAGATCAAGGCTGAAGTCATGAAATAGTTCAACGTTGGTTTCTTAGCTGTCACCTCTTATCCATAATGGGTTGCCAACATTGTCCCAGTACCTAAGAAGGACGGTAAAGTACGTATGTGTATGGATTATAGAGACCTGAATAGGGCAAGCCCCAAGGATGACTTCCTGCTTCCCCATATTGATGTTCTAGTTGACAACACTGCACAATATAAGGTATTCTCCTTCATGGATGGTTTCTCCGGGTACAATCAGATTAAAATGGCACCTGAGGACATGGAGAAAACGACCTTTGTCACACAGTGGGGCACTTTCTGTTACAAAGTTATGCCCATTTGGGTTAAAGAATGTTAGGGAAACCTATCAGCGTGTCATGGTAGCTTTGTTTCATGATATGATCCATCACGAGATAAAGGTCTATGTTGATAATATGATAGCTAGGTCTCAGACTGAAGAAGAGCACCTCGATCACCTACAAAAGCTATTTTAAAGGTTGAAAAAATACAAACTAAGGCTGAACCCGAATAAGTGCACCTTTGGAGTAAGATCAGGTAAACTCTTAGGCTTCGTTGTCAGCAACAAAGGCATTGAAGTTGACCCATGCAAAGGTCAAAGATATACAATAAATGCCAACTCCTCGCACTTAGAAAGAGGTTAGCAGATTCTTGGGACGCCTAAACTACATAGCCAGATTCATTTCAAATATGACCGCTACTTGTGAGCCAATCTTCAAATTACTGAAGAAAGATCAAGCAGTGAAGTGGAATGATGACTGCCAGAATGCCTTTGACAAAATCAAAGAATACCTTCAAGAGCCTCCAATTTTAATGCCTCCGGTTGAAGGAAGACCTCTGATCATGTACTTAATAGTGTTAGAGAACTCAATGGGGTGTGTGCTGGGGCAGCATGACGAGTCTGGTTGAAAAGAGCATGTAATATACTACCTTAGCAAAAAGTTTACCGACTGTGAAACAAGATACTCACTGCTCGAGAAAACTTGATGCGCTTTGGAATGGGATGCTCTCCGACTAAGACAATATATGTTGACTCACACTACCTTGTTGATATCTAAAATGGATCCTATCAAATACATCTTTGAGAAACCCTCTCTCTCCAGAAGAATAGCAAGATGGCAGATGATCCTGACCGAATTGACATTCAGTATACAACCTAGAAAGAAATTAAGGGAAGTGTATTGGCTGATCATTTGGCTCAGCAGGCTGTGGACGACTACCAAACCATGAATTTTGAGTTCCCGGACGAGAACATCATGTTAGTGACTGATTGTGAAGAATCTGGACCGGATGAAGGACCTGAAAAAGGATCCCAATGGACTATGGTTTTTGACGAAGCTTCCAACGCTCTTGGAAATGGCATTAGAGCTGTGATCATATCTCTTGAAGGCTATCATACTCCTTTCACTTCCAGATTGTGTTTCAATTGTACCAACAATATGGTTGTGTATGAAGCATGTATCATGGATCTCAAAGCTGCTATCGACTTGAGGATTAAATTCTTGAGTGTATTTGGAGACTCGGTTTTAGTAATCAGTCAAATCAAAGGAGAATGGAACACGAAGCATCCTAATCTCATCCCTTACAAAGAGCATGTGTTGACACTGATTCCGCATTTTGAAGAAATTACCTTTGAGCATTTTCCACGAGAGGAAAATCAACTAGCAGACACGCTAGCTACTATGTCATCCATGTTCAAGGTCAGGTGGGATAATGAGGCTCCTCAGATCACTATTGACAGAATGGATGAACCCGCATACTGTCACGAGATTGGTACTGAAGAAGCAATGGAGAAACCTTGGTTCCATGAAGTCAAAAGATATCTTTAAGCCCAAGAGTATCCCTAGGGAGCTTCAGTCAATGATAAGAAGTTCCTAAGAAGGTTCTCTGCCAAATTCTTTCTCAGTAACGGGATCCTCTACAAGTGCAATCATGACTCTACCTTGCTTTGGTGTGTAGACAAGAGTGAAGCAGAAAAGATTATGGCTGACTTGCATGAACCTTTGGCACCCATTCCAGCGGGCACACGATGGCTAAAAAGTTCCTACGGGCAGGATACTACTGGTCCACTATGGAAGCAGACTGTTATCAACATTCACAGACTTGTCACAAGTGCCAGATCTATGCTGACAAGGTGCATGTGCCTCCGGTTCTTCTAAATGTTTTGACTGCTCCCTAGCCATTTTCAATGTGGGGCATCAATATGATTGGAGAAATCATACCTACAACTTCTAATAGGCACCGCTTCATCCTCGTCGCCATTGATTACTTTACGAAGTGGTTCGAGGCAACTTCATTTGCTTCTGTCACCAAGAACATCGTGGCCCGTTTCATCAGACATAATCTTGTCTGTCGGTACAGTATTTCAGAAAGAATCATTATAGATAATGGTACCAATCTCAACAACACTATGATCACCGAGCTCTGCATGCAATTCAAGATCCAGCATCATAACTCTTCTCCTTACTTGCCGAAGATGAATGGCACTGTAGAAGCTGCTAACAAAAACATCAAGAAAATCATACAGAAGATGACAGTGACATATAAAGATTGGCATGAGATGTTAACATTTTCTCTTCATGGTTACGGTACCACAATGCGCACATCAACAGGGGCAACTCCTTTCTCTTTAGTATACGGTATGGAAGCTGTCCTACCCATAGAAGTCCAGATCCCTTCCTTGAGAATCATGAAGGATGCAGGTTTGAATGAGACGAATGGGTTCAGACTCGACTTGACCAATTAAACCTGATTGACGAAAAGAGGCTCGCGGATGTCTGCCATGGTCAAATGTACCAAAAATGTATGATTAAAGCTTTTAACAAGAAGGTCAGACGCCAGGTATATCAGGATGATGATCTGGTAATCAAGCGCATTATCCTGCTGCAAGGTGATCCAAGGGGCAAGTGGACTCCCACATACGAAGGGCCATTTTTGATCAAGAACATATTTTCTGGTGGGGCCATGATCTTAACTACTATGGATGGTGACGACCTTCTACATCTGGTAAACGCGGACATAGTTAAAAGATACTACGCATAAACAAAGACCCGCTAGGTCGAATGTCCTAGGAAAAAATTAGGACATCCCAGTGAACCAAAAGGGTTCGGGCAAAAATTTGGGATATACATAAAAAATTATGTACACCCGACAAGTCGAAAACCTGAGAAGGCGACTTGGGAAAAAAAGGGTATCCCGGTGGACTGAAAACCCGAAAGGGCGGTCAAGGAAAAAGTTAGGGATTTAAAGCATATAACTATGTCCCGTTGGATCACCTTACAACCAATCTTTAGTATAAACTATCGAGCTCAAGTGGTACTAATCAATCCAGTCAGCTTCAGACAAGCAGTAAAAGAGATGAGACGCTCAAAGACATAAAGGCAATAGAAGAATAGGAACCCAATGGGATTATTTCACATAGATGTTTTTCTTTGTATACTATTTTTGTATTGTTTCTATTCTTACGATTGCATTCTCCTACTAGGATGTCCGTCTCCTTGTACAGAAACGCTTATTCAAGTTAATACAAAGCCATCTCTTTAAAAATGCAAAACTTCTGTTTTTATTTTTCTGTTTTGTTTGCAAAACGTCCAGTGATTATTTTTGAACATATGCATTTGAATATGATTACTTCTTACAAATGTACACATAAAAAACAGAAAGATAGTTACTAATGACTATAAGAAACGAGACAATATTTAAGGGCCATCCACAAAATCCCCGCAGATGTTTTCCCCAACAGATACCTTCTCCAACAGGTACAGAGACAGAGACATCCTACTACAAAGTAACTGCCATATTCTCAGTATGTAACCTAATGGTGTCAGGTTCTCATATCCCCGACGGAGCAAAATCTCCAATTATAACTCCAACAAATAGATTCCCCAGTGAAGTCGCCAAGCTTCTCAGGATTCCTCAATAGGATTTAAAACAAATCCCCAAGCAGTTCACGAAGTTTACCTTTCCCAACAGAGTTTATTTCTCTAACAACGGAAGTTCATCTCCCAGCGTTTCAACTTCAACAAATTTGAAGACCAACATTCTTCCCCCCGGCAACAATCATGGATTTACTTTCCCTAATTCAACAACACTGCAATGGAACAACTGACACATTCATACATTGCATTCATGTATCATTCTACAAACATCATAACATATGCAACAAATACATATATCACAATCTCATTTATTTTAGGAGCATCATGCAATTCATATAGCATGACATAACATGAAATTGATTTTACCTTTTCGGGTTGGATTCGCAGACAGACGAATACTATCAACTTATACAACATGCCAAAGATTAATGCCCGAAAACAGACGGGGAAACTATCTACACGACCATGTGGTATGAACTCCCGAAATAAGACGAGTTTACCAACAAATGCAACAGGCCACAAATTAATACCCGAAACCAAACGAGAGAACTATCTATATGACCAATGTTGCCAAGTTCTAGATTAATACCTGAAACCAGATATGAAAACTATATGAGAACTATCTGATTGTAGATTAATACTTGTAGCAAGCCAGGAAAACAATATACATAAGGAGATTAAATATTAATACATGTAACAAGCCAGGAAAACTATCTTTTTTTCTCAAGTCAGAGATTAATACGTGTAATAAGCCACGACAACTATCTCAGCGACCGACAATTTTCAAGTTCCAGATTAACACCTATAACAAGCTAGGAGAACTATCTGTGGACGGCCGACTGTGGATTAATACCTGTAACAAGCCAGGAAAACTATCTACATAAGGAGATTGAAGATTAATACCTGTAACAAGCCAGGAAAACTATCTTTCATTCTCAGGTCAGATATTAATACCTGTAACAAGCCAGGACAACTATCTCAGCAACCGACAATTTTCAAGTTCCAAATTAACACCTGTAACAAGCTAGGAGAACTATCTGTGGATGAACGACTGTGGATTAATACCTGTAACAAGCCAGGAAAACTATCTACATAAGGAGATTGAAGATTAATACCTGTAACAAGCCAGGAAAACTATCTTTCTTTCTCAGGTCAGATATTAATACCTGAAACCAGCCAGGATAACTATCTCAACGACCAACAAAAACAAGTTCCATATTAATACCTAAAACCAGACAAGACAACAATATGTGAACAACTTATTGTATATTAACACTTGAAACTAGACAGGAAAACTATCTACATGACTAGACGAAGTAATCCTACACGGGTTTCTTCTCATGATTTCCAGATGCAGTCTAACACGGACTCATCCTGAAGCACGCCCCACACATGCTCCTTTTCATGTATCTCTGGATGCAGACTAACACAGACTCATCCTAAAACAGCCCTACACAGGCTCTTTCTAATACCTTTCTAGATAACAGTTAATTCCATTATCCCCATCAAGTTACTGTGAAGCCTGGATTTCAACCAGAACGCAGTAAACTCCCATCTCTCCAGTACAGAGATAACTCTTCAGCAGAGCCTTGGACAACTGAAGTTCCTAGACTCTATCCCCAAAGAGTTTTCCTCAAGCAGGAGAACAACAGAAACCCACATTCCCCAGCGGACTCCTCCTCAGACAGCAGGAACAAGAATTCCCCACAAAGAGACCTCTTATGAATTCAACACCTACTCTGGATGGCATCCTTAAGCCTATTTCTGACAACTCTCAGTTATCCTCTCCAAATGGCATCTGTAAGCCTATTCCCGATATCCTCAACCAACAATATTACTTCATGCGAGTGCAAATTTCTGGGCACTCTAGTGTTCAAACCTCTTCCACCTTCAGATCAGGAAAGGCAGGCAAGTCAATCTAAATCTTCAGGTTTAAGAAGATTGAACAAAGGAAGCTATTGTACCCTAAAATTTGCCCTCTCATGTTCCCCAAGATTGTCTCTTACATAGATGGTTACAAACCCTTGCCTAAAGAAAATGAATTTTTTTGAATGATGGTCAAGTGTCTTTCGATTGGCATGTCAACAATGTCCTTCGATTGGCATCTAAACAATGTCCTTTGATTGTCATCTAAACAATGTCCTTCAATTGGCATGTCAACCAAATGTCCTTCGATTGGCATGTCAACAGTGTTTTTCAATTGGCATCTGAACAATGTCCTTCGATTGGCATATCAGAATAATGTCCTTCGATTGGCATGTCAACAAGATTCGATTGGGTATCTAATTCCCCATTCGATCAAACATTGGCCCTTCATCTTCGATTGCGCGTTGGTTCCCCTTCGAGCAAGCCTGGGTCCAAGTTTCATTTAGACAAGAACCCCCTACAAGTTCCCTTCGATTCACCAGCAGTGGCCTCCTACATGTTTATTTCGACTCACTAGGAAAAGGCCTCTACATGCGACCTTCGACTCATTAGGCAAAGGCCTCCTCATGCTTTCCTTGGATTCACTAAGTCCAAGGCTCCTTTCAAATGGCCTTCAATCCACAAGGCAAAGGCTCCCTCATACTTGTCTGGGATTCACAAGGGCAAAGGCTTCTTCTATGATTGTCTTCAACGCATAAGGCAAAGACTTCCTCTGTGCTTTCTTTCAATGCACAAGGCCAAGACCCCTCAACTTGCCAGCACACTAGGCAAGAGGCCCATTCGAAGAAGCATTCAAAGGCCCATTCGAAGGATACATAGTGTTGTCTGAAAAAAGGGTTTGGTAAAAGATTGGATCTAGTTGGTCAAAACGAAAGAGAAGTATGTAAAGATGCTTGCTGGCCCAAAATCCCACATATTTCCATACTCAAGCTTCCTGCACAAGCACATTCATGCCAAAGGAAGCTTCAATTGGCCAGAAAAGAGTTTTCGTTTGGGCTAGCTGAGTAGGGGCTCAATTGAGGAGGCCTCAATGATGAGAATTTGAGCTATTCAAAGGAAGTAACTCAGAGTCAATCGAAGGGCAAGACTTGAGCCATTCGAAGGAAGTAACTAAGAGTCAATCAAAGGGAAAGACTTGAGCCATTCGAAGGAAGTAACTCAGAGTCAATCAAAGGGAAAGACTTGAGCCATTTGAAGGAAGCAACTCAGGGCCAATCGAAGAGCAAGGCTGGAAGGTATTCGAAAGAGTCAAATGTGTCCAGGTTCACTCAAGGTTTCAAAATGGCAAGAATTATCCAAATATGGCCAACCTTCCATATGTTGGATTCTTGTCTCATGGCTTTCAAAGCCTAGTTAAATGGTTGTCCCTTGCGATTCTAATGCATCCTCACATCCCTGTAAATATAAATCCATACACATTTGCCAAGGAGGAGAACATTCTCCAAAAGACGAGAGACGGAGACACTACACACAACATACATACTGCACGCACACGCTGCCCCACAAGAGCTCCAAAAAACTTCCAAAATTCCAACAAGGTTTCCATAATCGAAGCACCCCACTGGTAACGAACCTTCGACCTCAATTTCATTTCCCATGTAACTTAATTTGAATTGCATATTCATGCTGCATGATTGTTAATATGTTACATGTAAATTATGAAGTAACATGATACCATCACTTAGACATGTGAAGTGGATTCCTTTGAATCTCAAACCTAGCTCAGATGGTGAAAAAAATATGGGCAATAAAAAGCGCATGGGTTCGATACCCAGGCCTCACAATTTTATCTTTCTAATATTGTTTTGCAGATTCCATGTGTTGCATAGTCAAGCGCTCACTATAAGCCCTCGTGGTTGGACCATCAGATGTCAACAGATGAAGATCTAACTCTCCAAATGTGCAGATCTACCGTGTGCCATCAAGAATTGTCTTCACTGGATCCAACGTGACCTGGGCTTGTCATCTCATGGGCCTATCAAATCTCAAAAGCATACCCCCAATTTCTTGTAACAGCAGGCCCATCATGATACTTGTTTTTGTTTTATTTGTTTATTATTTTTTTAATATTTTTTAATTATAATCATAAAATCAACAAAAACCATAAAAAAAATTAGACTTAGGATTTTCTAATAAATTTTAATTTGGTAAATTAGTTAATTTAATTATTTTTGACATCATTTTATAATTTAAAAATAATTAGAACTAGGTTCTTATAATTCAAATATTTTCTTAACAAAAATACAAAAAATAGTAGAATTAGTTTCATTAGGATTAATTATAATTAACAACCATTTTTATTTTATTTAATTAATTAGGATTAAATTTAGTTTTTCTCAATTAATTTAGTTTAAGTATTTTCTTAGAATATACAAAAACAACAAACCAAAAAATATTTTTATGTTTACTTATCAATTTCTTAGGGTTTTAGACGTTTGTCTCTATTTCACGCACATTATCTTATTCTCGCAATTTTTTATAATAATGTACCTACTGACAGTATGTAATAGATTAAACTAGGTCTTCATCGCTTTCTTTATTTTTCTCCCAATTTTTGGACATGTAAATTCCCCCTCCCCGAAGCATTCTAATAGCGTAGGATTTACAATTTACGCACTTTTAATTACTGCAGTTATTAACTGCTATATGTATGACTAATTAGGTTGTATGGCAAGAATAAAATAAAACATTAGCAAATATAACATCAAGACAAAATAACTGAAACAAACACACTTGCACATATACACCTCTAGGGTACTCCCACTTCAGTTGCCTTCGGAAAATAAAATAGTCGTGTCCCTCGAAAGTGGGGACGCTTTAGAAAAGACTCTCAAATCCAAAGATCATAGTCCCTCGATGACCCTTCGGTGTTGCCTTTCGGTAAATGATCTAGTCCCTTTAATAAAATTTCTAAATGCCTTTGTGAATATAAATCGTCCCTTCGAATGTCCCTCATACATCCAACGATGGGGCTACCTAATCACTAATAGTAGGATAGCACTATGTAAAGTAAAAGAGGAAAAGAATGACTATTTCGAGTACAAGTAGATAGCTTTTAGATGCTTGTTCAAAAACAAACTTGTTGCACTTACACAAAACATTTCAAAACACTTTGTAAAAAAGACATTTGCTTTGTCAACACTCTTGAGGACTGATACAAGAGTTATCATAAAGCAAATCGCCGCACTAAGGCATTTCAAAATACTTTTTCAAAACAAAATGCACAGAGTATTTAAAAAATGAGCTAAGCATCTAAGAGCCCGTAGAAAAATACTGATGGAAATGGTGCTAACACCTTCCCTTTCCATAATCTACCCCCTTACTCAGAAAATTCTCGAAAAGGTATTTTTCTGTTCTTTTCACCCTTTCCTTAATTTGGATAAAAGAAAAGTCGATGGTGACTCTTGCTTACCGCAACATTTGAGAATACAAACACAAAACCAGTATAACAGTCGGTTCTGCCACCGTATCACACTCATCATCATCAGGATATAGGTTAGGCCCACTGGATCGGCCTTCCTCTACCCTTGGTTCAATATTCATCATCAGAACTTCCACTGGTATAAGCTTTCTAACTTGAACTTCAGGCCTTTTCGATGGTACAACTGCAAAGATACACCCACTCCTTGTGACTCTACTCACATCAGCAATATTAACAAAATATGGCATCGGTAGTATGGGGACTTCTACTCCATTCTCAATCATTGTAGCACTATATTTATATGGTATGACTTTGTCCGAGTTATAAGGCACGTGACCAGGTGGACAGATAATCAAAGGAGCAACAGATGAAGTTTGACTATCATAAGCAATCTCCACTGGTTCAAGAATGTTGAACTGTGGCACTATAACATTCACCTCATCATCTGGATCTCTGTCTTATGTGATGGTAATGACCCTTTGATCTAACAACTTCTGAATATCTTCTTTCACAACAGGACAATCATCTTCTACGGAGAAAAATTCGCAAACGTCATAATTATGTCGATGTTTAAAGAAGGCAAGTCTACTTAAACTTTGATGCATTATGATCAGTGAGTCTCTTATATGTTCAACCTGGTAGACTCAAAACTTTCCAGGACATCTGTGCACCATGTTTACCAATGCTGCCTTATGTTGAGGCAATGGATTAGCTTGGACATTTGGGTTAAAATCTTTGAATGACAAAATACAACTCTTGATTAACCTCTGGACATCTGCCTTCAAAGCAAAGAAATTTTCAAAATTATGTCCTGGCGAACCTTGGTGATATGCATAGAATTGATCAACCTTGTACCAAGGGGAAGTATTATTTGGTGCAAATAGAGGAGTTTTCTTTGTTATGAGATTCTTCCAGATCAAAGCGGGGAACAACTCGGTGTAAGTCATTGGGATTGCATCAAACTGTGGTTTTCTCGGCGAACGATTCTGATTGTTAAATTGAGGAGCCTGTTGTCGAGGCCATTTCTGAAACTCTTGTTGTTGAATTGGAGAGGCTTGATAGGTTGGGGCTACCATTGTCGGGTGGATAGCAGGAGTGACTGCTGCAACGTGTGAATATCCTCTTCTTGGCCTTCCAGGAAAAACTTCACTAACATCTCATTCCCTCCTCTTGGGGAAGACACTCCCAAATTTCTTGATACCACTAGATGTACCACCTTCCTTGGCTAGACGCCCTTCACGAATTCCTTTTTCAAGTCGCATGCCCATGTTCACTATCTCAGTGAAGTCGCTAGGCGCACTTGCGATCATTCTCTCATAGCAGAAAGGACTTAATGTTTTCAGAAAAATCTTCGTCATTTATTTTTCTTTGAGGGGAGGATAGATTTGAGCAGCAATCTCACGCCACCTTTAGGCATATTCTTTAAAAGATTCTCTACCCTTATGGGACATAGATCGGAGTTGATCTCGGTCCGGGGCCATGTCAATATTATACTTGTATTGACGAACAAAAGCCTCACTGAAGTAATTGAAGTTGCGGATTCAGGTGCTATCCAAACCCATGTACCATTTCAGGGCGGCACCCGTTAAGCTATCTTGGAAGTAGTGAAGTAATAGCTTGTGATCATCAGAGTAGGTGGACATCTTCCTCACATACATGGTCAAGTGACTTTGCGGACATGATTCACCTTTGTATTTTTCAAAGTCTGGCACTTTAAACTTAGCTGGAATTTTCACGTTTGGGACCAAACACAAGTCGTGAGGATTTTTCCTGAACAAGTTTTTCCCTTTAAGTGCTCTAATTTCCCTTTGTTTCTTGAAATTGGCCTTGGAACTCCTCCATCCTATTGAAGATGCCTAAACTTTCAGCATGTTCAACATCATAAATGGGTTGATTTGTATATGGAATAGTGTGAACCACGGGAGCAACAATAGTCATTACAGGCTGAAGGAAGTATACCATAGGCTGGATCACAGGTTACACAATAGTCATCTCAGGTTGAGGAAAAGATACAATAGGTTGAATCATGGGTTGCACAATAGACTGGTACCCTTGTGGCACGAAATTTTACGGATTACCCCATGGAAAACCTTTCGGAATTTGATGTTGCAGAAGGTTGACTTAAGCCAAAGAGGTTGGAGCAGTGACGACCTCAGAAACTGCAGTATTTTGAGCTTGAGCTTCAGTGACCAAAGTCGATGGCTGATTCTGAGCAGCCATCAAACTTTCCACCAAAGCGTTCAATTTTTCCATTCCAGTACGAAGAGTAGTAACCTCCTCGCAAAGCTCATGATTTTCTTGCTCTAGATCTTCCATTATCTTTCGATGATTGGCTCGAGTATTATACTGGTGAAATAGCTTGACAAAATATCAGAGTGGAAAAAGAAGCAAGAATAAGACTCTAGAAAACATGTTAGATTGAATGTTGAATGATGCATAATATGAAATGCAAATAATTATTTATTTTGATAGTTTTTCAAGGAACTTTAAAACTTTGATAACTTTGCACACATCACTGGTAAAGGAATTTTGGGACAAGAAATATCATTTCATTAATAAAAGGCAGTAAATTACAAATTTGGAACATAGAAGCCCTCTTAAAGAGTTTTACAAAATGACATAAGTAATAAAAGCTAGGGACTAAGATAATTCAGAATCATCATTGGACGAAGGACCAAATGCTACTTGTAACTTGAGCTTCCTAATCTTCTTTTCATAGAAGTCTTCCATCTCTGTCTTCTCGGCTACCAACTGATCAAAAACTTTCTTCCATGGATTAGGAACATGAGTAACGCCTATCAAATCTTCCTTCTTCCTCTTCTTTTCCTTAGCATATTTCTTGAGCAATGCATCTTTCTGACGAAGCTTCTCATCACGATAAATAAACCAACCATCTTGAATAAATAACATGTCCTCCTTCTCCTTCAGCTATCGAGTCAGGACTCTGTTTTCGTATTCAGACATACTATATTTTTCCTTCCAAGCATCTCTTTCAGACTCCATTCTAGCCAAATTTTCCTGATACTCTTTCATGTTCTCAATAGGAATGGCAGTAGATGATGGTGTAGCAACAAGGAATAAAGGTTTCTCGGGGTAATAAGGCATCTTGAAAACACAAGCCCTAGCACGAACCCATTTAAGGTAAGGCTCCAAAGAAACAACACCTCTATGCCCTAACATGTCTCTTCCCTTTCTATGGACATGGATCCAAGCCCTTTCAATCTCATCCTTAGCTGGTTTGTGATCTTTTCCTTCTTGGAGAAAGAAACCATTCAGATGAAGATTGTTTGGCTTGTCGTTCATTGGGTATCCAAATTGGCGGCGCGCAAGAACATGATTGTAGTTAATTCCTCCCCTCGTACCAAGAAGAGGCACGTTGAGAAAAACACCACAACTATCAATGATCTTCACATCATAATAAGCTTGGTTGTACCAATCTATGTCGGAATGAGTAAGAGCTATAATTTTTGGCGTCCATCATGGCTCCTTCTTGATATCCCAAAAAACATCAGACCCAGGTAAATGGGAAACATACCACTGGTATAACAATGGTGCACAACAGATAATCATCCCACCTTGGTAAGAATTCCTAAGATGGATGGAATAAAAGGTATCTCCTAGCAGTGTAGGGACTAGATTTCCAATCAAAAAGATTCTAATGGCGTTGATATCCACAAACTTATCGATGTTAGGTAATAAGAACAACCCATAAGCAAGCAAAGCAAAGACAGCTTCAAAGGTGACAATATCCTTTATCTCGGAAAAGTAATGATCTTTCTTCAACAAAAACTGTGCAGGTAAACCTCATATTCCTCCCTTGGTAGTCATGTTATCTTCTATCTCAGACTTCCTCAAGTGGGTAACTGTTGCTATCTTATGAGACTCGGGTTCCCCTTCTAAACCGGAGAAAGGAACACAATCGGTGATTGGTAAACCAAGTATATAAGAATACTCTTCCAAAATGGGAATCAACTGGTAATCAGGAAAAGTGAAGCATCAATACAATGGATCATAGAACTAGACCAACATGGTAAAGATACCATCCTTCATCTTGCGCTTCATAAGAGGAATAATAGATCCATACTTATTTCGGAAATCAGTAGGTTTCTCAATCTTGGGAATCAAACTCTTCAACTGTTAAATCTCAGGATCCTTGAAACTGTAAGTCCGAGTGTTTCTTTTTACAAAATCCATAGTAAAAGTACCTGAGATGTATGCAAAAATCATTTTTAAGTTCCTTAAAAAACATGTTTAAAGAATGCTTATGGATTCATGAATGAATGATAATACAACAATTAAACATAAGCTCACAAACATAGGGTTAAAAGGTTCAACGCTACGAGCATGGAGTCAAACGTAAAGACCACCCAAGGTATGTACTAAAGTTTTAATCACACCTGTAAAACAAGGTTCTAAAAGTTCCCAGAGTCTATGATCCTCCTTTCAGATATTACCAACATATCGATTACTCAGTAATTAGCAATATTCTCAAGAGAAACTCGTCTGAGTGCAGCATTGTGTGACAACTACTTTCAGATTACTCCGTTATAGTCTCCGCATTACGCCTAAGAGGCCAAGATGGGTTAAGAGTTCTTTGGTTCTCAGCTCCTCTGGCTCCTAGGTTGAAAGCAGTAACGTCTTCCTGATTACTTGGTAAACAAATACTACAGTCAAAGGGGCTTCCACTAAGTGGGAGATTTTATGCCTTGTTCTTCGGGATTACTCCCTCAAAGTCAACATGACTATACCGTCGATCCTATTCTTAAGTGTTACTTAGTCTGGGTATATGACTTGTCCTTCATAAGTATCATCAACACCAAATAACCACAATATATAACATAAAATTAAACAAACAAATAATAAAAATAGATATGACAAACTAGGCTTAACCCACTTAGGGATGGACCAGCAAGAGGTCAATCTTTCCTCAGTAGAGTCGCCAATTCTGTAGCGATAAAAAATCTAGCAGTGTAAATCATAGATCGAGCTATTAATTAACTAGACACGCAAAAGCAAGAGTCGCCATCGCGCTTTATTATTTCCAAAGGAAAAGGGAAAAGAGCGAAATAAAACCCTTAAATATGCAATGTAAAGTAATACTTAAAATTAATGAAAATACAATGCATTTTTTTTGAAAGAGATCTAGAGTTTCGGGGTTGGTTATACAATGGGAAGGTACTAGCACCCAATGCATCTGCGGTACTTCGCATGAACCTTTTGAAATATCTGTTTTTTTGGTTAAAATGGTTTGTTTGGTCAAAATGAGTGTGAATGAGATTTTGAAGATACGACGACCTAGTGTTGAAGTTTTGACTTAAAATGTGTGAGTTTTGAAATTGAGTTTTTTTTAAGGAAAATTAAATTAAGATTAAAAAAATAGTAAAGAAAAAATGAATGAAGGTATTCGTACAATCGTATATGATATATTTGATGACATGAAGTCAACAAAGTGAAAACATCTCCCTTGGAATTGAGACAGACGAAAGATTTAAACGATCGAGAATAAAGTTAATTAGAGCGACAATTGAATAATAACAAAAATTCAATAATAGATTAATCTATAAGCGTGTATTTTTAAAAAATTAAATAAATAACAAAAATTAAATAAAGACTAAATTATAATAGCATGTATTTTTAAACAATTAAATAAATAACAAAAATTAAATAAAGACTAAATTATAATAGCATGTATTTTAATAATTAAATAAATAGAAAAAATTAAATAAAAGACTAATTTAATAGCATGTCTTTATATTTTATAATGGCATTGTAATACGGTGGAAGAACTGACTTGGGTGTTTTACGTTTTATCGCAATTGTCGCGGATAGCAAGAGTCGCCATCGACTTTTCTTTTATCCAATAAAGGAAAGGGTGAAAAGAACAGGAAAGACCTTTTGAGAATTTTCTTGAGCTCGGGGGGTAGGTTATGAAAAGGGAAGTTGTTAACACCATTTTCATCCGTAGTTATCTACAGGCTCTTAGTTTCTAGCTCACTTTAAAATGTTTTGTTTGAAATGTGTTTGTGATTTCTTTTGAAAGTATTTTTTTGAAAAGTGCCTTCGTTTAGGCAAACTTTGTAATGATTCTCGTCTCTATAAGAATGTATACAAAGTGTTGAATTTTGAAAATATTTCATTTGAAAGTGTTGGTATGTTTGAAAGATGTTTTGATGATGGTTGTGAGCAAGCAACTAAGAACGTTCTACCTACTAAAAAAGTCTTAGTTCTTTTCCTCCTCCTTTAGATATTTCTACCTTAGCATTGATTGATAAGAAGCCCTATCATTGGATGTGAAGGGATGGACGTGGGTCATCGTATAATCATAGAAGGAAAGATTGTAGGATACCTTAGCAATTTTTTCGTAAGGGTCTAAGATCGTTTGTCGAAGGCAACATCGAAGGGTCATTGAGGGACTACGATCTTGTATTTGAGGGTCTTTGCTAAAGCATCCCACGTTCGAGGGACATGAATATTTTTCTCAAGGCAACAAGTGAGGTTAACCCTAGAGGTGTAAGTGTGCAAAGTGTTTTGTTTTTCATGCTTTTTTATCTTTGAATTAGGGTTTGCTACTTGTTGATTTTAGTCTTTCCATACAAACCCTAATTACTAGCATTTATATTTGAAAGCGATAAATTACGGAAATGTAAAGTCCTACGCTATTACATCGTTTAGGGGACGGGGAATACAAATTTACAAATGGGGGGGTGAAAAATAATTTAAACCTAAGTTACTATTACAACCATATTGAATTGAATAAGAATGTACAAGAAACAAGTAAAGATAATGTACAAAGACGTAAATGTGATGTGTAAAGAAAATGTTTTTGTTTTTATGAAGAAAGGGTTTTGATTAATTAAACTAGTATGAAAAATTTAATTAATTAAAGGTCCTAAGTTCTAAATTAGTTTTAATGAAAAATAAACTTAAGTATAAGATTAATTTATGAAAAGAAATTGATTTTAATAAAAAAATGTTTTCTTTTTGGCTTTTGGTTTAGAAAGAAATAACAATAGGAATATGCTAAAGTTATAAATGATAAATGAAATATTTTGGAAAATCAAAACCAAACTCAACATGTATTGATGCACAATGGCTTGCATTGGCTCATTTTCCTGTTTTGCATCGACACATATCAGCTTTGCATCGATACATGTCATTTTATGGCTCCTGGAATTCAAAAATAGTTCAGTATGAGTCGATACATAACAGTATGTTTTGACTCATTTCTTGTTTGTGTCGACACATTCGTGTTTTGTGTCGACTCATACACCTTTTGTCTCTCTGTACTGTGCCTGGATAATAGTATGCATCGATGCATAAGGTCTAGTATCGACTCATAGCCTGTTATGTAACTAAAAAGAGTCGACACATGTGAGTATGCATCGACTCATGTTGCGGTTTTTTACTTCTAACATTGTTCTATTGCATGTATAAGTCAGTTCTCAACATATAATTGATAAAAATGAAGAGCTAGCACATGGTTAGCTTCAAAGGAAAAGATTACTACATTATATCTTCAAAAAGAATCACTAATGATATTTGAAATGAAAAGCTCAAAGTCAAGAAGACTTACCTTGAAAATGAAATTTGTGTTTTGACTTAGAGTTGGAGAAACCAAGTTGTAGGTGGCTTTTTTGGTAAATGGTGGTGATGATGTAACATAAGTTATTCTCGTGTTTTAAAAACTTCTATATGAGGTATATGAAGTATGTGGATGGTTTATTTGGACAAAACTTGTAATATGTGAGAGGTTCAAAGATTTGGACTTCAAACCTCAAGAGTGGGGTTTTATAAACAATTATGGCTTTTTGAGAGTATGAGATTTTGAGGGCTTGTCTATACAGAAAACTTCTCCTTTGACTTGAAAATGGCCTCTCTATTTACAAAAGAGGTTTGAGAGATTGAGAGAGTTTGTTTTACAAGCTGTCAAAAATCTTGTTTAGTTGAGATGAAACAACCAAGTTATTATGAAAATTGGTGTTCCAATGCATGGTACAAGCATGGTCTGAAGTTTCTAGAGGCTTTTAGGCATGTTGCTTCTTAATTTGACATTGTGTATGTGCAGAGAAAACAATTGAGAGGCTCAAGGAGTTGACAATTGCATAAAGCATGCTTTATGTGAATGGAAATGATGCCTTTGTGCCATAAATGGAATGATGCAATGGACAATACTTGAATCACTTGGATAATGGTTCAATCAATTGTGTAAACATATGATTATGGATAGATTTTCAAGTCAAAAGGCCTGCAAATTAAGATTATGCAGCACATCATGCAAATTGGATCATGTGTTCTTCAACCAAATGTCCTGTAATTCAAGAATGGATGCCCAACTTCATGCCCTTGAATCTCCTAGCTCAAGTATGATAAATTCATGCTCTTTGATGTTTTGGAAAGCTTGAAACATACTCTACAACTTCCATGTTTTCTACTTTTGTTAAATAAAACTAGAACTTGATGAAAATTGGCCAAGGAGTTGAGATAAAAACTGACCAAAATCTGTTGGAAATTTCTCTAAGTGTTAGATGAAAATGTCATGACTTCATGGGCTTATATCTTCAAATCCAAGAATTTTTTAGACATCAACCCTTTAATACAAATTTGTAGAATTCATCAAGATCTACAAATTCCATGTTGAAATTTTCCTTTGAATCATCATGCATCCTGGTGAAAAATTGGCATGAAGTAGTGAAATTATCATGTGCAAAACACTTAGAAAAATTTCTAAGTCTTGAAAATTTTGACTTTTCTAATTGACTTTTGACTTTCTTTATTTTGATGATCAAGCTTGATATTATTGAATGTCTTGATTAATTTTGATCTTTGAGACTTTATGTTGACCAAAAAGTCAAAGTTTGACTTTTGACATATCAATTGATTTTTCATCAGTACAACTGATTTTTGGCCATTTGGTTAATTGACTGAGCATAATTTGTGATAGAAAATTTGAAAATTGACATGAGAATTCTTGAAGGTACATAAGGATCCATGAAAGTCATTTGAAGTATTAGAATTCCAATTGTCCTTGCGCAAGCTTAAAACCTAATTTTGAGGTATTAATGTTGAGGAGATGGCTTAACCTAGTCAATAATTGTGCAAGCTTGAGCTTTTGAAGATCTTTGTGAGAAATATCTTGAGAAAAGAGAGGGAAAATTTTGGGGTACAATAGGAATGAAATAATTATATGTATAAAATAAACTAAAACTAATATTTGTTATCATATATTTAATAGAATATGGGGAGATAATACTAAAAGAACTAAAAAATGAGATAAAATGCCCCAGCAGGGGTTGAATCCGGTCCCTTAAGTTGCAACATACAGGCCTGGCCACTAAGCTATGTTATTTATCTGTTATTACTATGTTTTAATTAAAATATAAGGTGATGATGGTAATGGGATTGGGCCAAAAGGCCCAATGGGTCCGACCCAGTTAGAAAAGAACAAGGAAATTTTTTTTGAAACCCTAGACAATTAGGGAAAAGGCATTGTTGTTGTTTATGTTGGGAAGGGAACAAACAAATGAAACTCGATTCCCAAAAAAACTCTTCTTTCTATGTTACTGTAAAACAAAAATCAAAACTCCCTCTTCCCTATCAAAATCTCCATCCATTCTACATTCTTCATTTTTCATCAGTCTTCACCATTATGAGGAATCACCAATAATAAACTCTCTAAACTCAATCTTCTCTTCAATCTTTATCTTCCTCACCTTAAAACCGATTCTTTATCCATTATCGCACACCTTCAATCATCTTCATCCTCACCTTTCTCTATCACTCTGCAATTTCAAACCTATCGCTCTCATCTCTCTTTTCTCTCTCGCACCAGAAGCACTGAGTCTGAGTGTTTCACCGAAGTCTCCGTCTCCGATCATCACTGTCGTTGAGTTAGGTTACACAATGGTTAAAGTATGGGGTTTAAACGGCAGAGGGAAGATTGGAGAACAAAAGTTTGGTTGCAGAAAGTTTAGGTTTGGTATTGTGAGCGGTGGGATACAGACTAACAGATGAAGGGTGTCGACAGAATCGTAAGGATGAGTCTGGGAATTTGAAGATGGAAACAGAGGTTACATCATGGATGGTAAGTGGTGGATGTTAATGGTCGTGAAAGAGAGGTTGACGGAGTATGTCTATCGTGAGGACAAGTTGAAGAAGGGTTTTTTAACAGGTATGAAATCGATTTTTTCTGAAATGGATCATATTGTTTTAGTGTTTCGGTTTCCGCGACTAAAATTTCTTCCATTGATTTGATTCATTACAAGTTTCTTCGATTTTGGAATTGATGAAAGTGGAAAGTGTTGAAGAGAAAAAAGGAAAATAAAAAGAGCATAACAAAACAGAAACGACGAAGGGTTTGAAGCAGGTTGTATTGGTGTTTATGGCAGAAGTGGTTGGCCGTGTGGCTTCAAACAATGACAATGGGGTAAGTATCTTATCTTCTAATGCATTTTACTTAGTTTAGTGGAAACTAGTTAACTCATCTTGCTGCTTTTGTGATTGATTAATATGACAGGAAGTGCTACGGAAATGGATGGTTGTTATTAGGGATGACGGTGATGAATATGAAGGGAGGTGAGATTTATTGATGTGATTCAAATGTGAGCTTTTCGGGTTGGGAAACCAAGGGATTTGAGAGAGTGAAATCGTGAGGATGTCACAGTACGGAGATGGGGGACTCTGTTCGATGATAGATGGTGGTTGATGTAGAAGGTAAGTTTTGAGTGATTCTGGTGAAGGGGGATGGCAGTCTCGACGGAAAGGGATGGATGTGATCAAAGCGACTGTAGATGACTTCCATTTTGTCTCATAAAATCCAACTTTGATTTTGTTTGCTTCTAACAGCCTTGAAACATCTCTACCAGATTTCGAAGCTCATGTTGTCCTTTTTTGACTTATGATTTTATGTACATGTTCCTGAAAAATAGGTGAAGTCTTTCTGCGGCAACAAACGGGATGGATGGACGAAGGATATGGTTGGTTGTTTGAAGATGATACGGAAGGTGAGGAGGCAGTGGATGCAACAACTGCCGAAAGGAGGAAGCAACGGATGACAATTAGGGTGCGGCGGGGAAGCGTGGTTCTATCATGGTTGCTTGGAGTGAGTAATGTTTCTGTTTGCTATGGTTTTCTATGTTTATTATTATTATTATTATTATTATTCCTAAACATGTTTAAATGTCAACACATTGCAGCAACTCAAAAATACATCAAAGGAATATGATAAATAAAACATCGTATATCAAAAAGAAAAAAATGGAGCAAAGAAGATTCAAACCGATGTTGATGTTGCTATGCAAGCAAGGAACAAATATGGATATATGTATGAGAAAGATTATGCAGAAACGAATAGGGAGAAGAAATACCTATCGGAGTCTCTCTGGTGGAGCTTCTAAAAACATTAAGTTCTCCCTTTGATGCTTAAGCTCCTTTTTACCCTGATTTTGCTGTTAAAACTTGAACAAACTTCCTATCTTTTATGTTTTTCTCTCCTTCAATGTAGCTGTCTTTCCTCACCTTGAGTTTTTCTTGTCTAAGTATTATGTCCATGAAGATGGCTTTTATAGAGAAAGAACAAGGCATCTAGGGGGGGGGGGGGGGGGATAGTAGAACATTTGAACTATTTTGACAAACTATTTTGATGCCTTTTTTCATACAACTTTAAGTTTCCATTTTGATGCAATTTCTTGGCTGTTATGATATAGGGCAGCAGGTTGTAGCAGACTGGTCTATACTGATTTTTCAGCAGTTTTACAACAGTTTCTGGACTGTTACAAGCTACTGTTTTTGGACTGATTTGTAGCATTTTTGGGCAGAATCTGGACTGTTTTGTTGGCTGTGTTAGGCTAACTTACAATAGTTTTTTTTTATCATTGCAGGTTGCTGTTTGGCTGATTTGCAGGCTACTATTGGGCTGATTTGCATTGTTGAACATGGCTGGAAAATATGGGTAGCATGTTTGAAGCATGAAGCTTTAGGACATTAGAATTTTAGTCTTTTTTTTATGTACAAACTTGTAATTCCTCTTGTAACTTTGTAGTGATAATTCCAAATAAAATTGTAACATGAATGGAAACTTGTCTTGAATATAATTTCTCAATTCCTTTGTAATTGTAAACATTTTGAATATTTATTTGTCTTGATGAAATTCAAAATCTTCCACTCGGATTTGGAAAATAATTGATTGATACTTGGATGGATTTTTGAATGTTGAATAAATAATTATGCAAGCCTTAAGACCCAAATCTTGCATCTTGTATTAGAGATCCAAATAAATTACATGAATTGATCTTGTAATAAAGTTGTAACCATCATGTATTTGTTCTTGTGATGAATGACAAATTTGAATCAAATTTATTTTTCTAATATCTTCTTTAATAAATGCCTCATGTGAATTCAAATGGCCATGGTGTGAATCCATCAAAGTAATCACACAAAAAATAATCTTGAATAAATATTAATGTGATGAACGATTATTCTTGAATGAGACCTTTTGATAACTTCTATTTAGTTAATACTTGAATTCACATGATGAAAATTCCAAGTATTCTAAATAAATTCTTCCAAAGCTATCTTGAATTCAATCACTCCACTCTAACGAAATTCACCCCACGTCATGTAAGTATAAGAAATCGAACCATACTTAAAAGCTTCAAATGACCACTAGAAGAGGGATTTGAGACGAAAGGTTATCGCTTTGATAAATTGGCACAATGAACTGAACATAGAGATCAAGAAACTTTTAAATCATGACAGACGTCCCATAAAGTCTTCTCATGGCTTTCTAAACACAATTGTCTTCAATTTTTAGAGAAAACTTGCAGATCACTTTTGGTCGAAGTGTTTGGAATTGACTTGCATAGCTCGATCTTTTATTGTATTTCAAGGCAAGGCGAAACACATGTGAACCAATGGTCATGGAACCTTGAACGTTCTTATGAAGAATTTCAGAGACGCTTGAGACCATTTGTTGAACATAGCATGGAAATAAACACACGATTCTGTTGATGAATTAGTCCTCAAGAATCAATGGTCAAGTGTACTTATGGCTTGAGACTCAAAACCCTAATTGAGGCGTGATGCCTGATGCTCTTGGTTCAGACCTATTTCTGCCTATGAAATCAAAGAAACAAAAAAACATACACTTCGTGTTTGATTAGAAGTTAGTCATGCATAAGATGAAATGTTAACAACACTCGATAATCTCTGCACATGTAATGCTCGAAGGTGAGAAGTTCAAAACCAACCATATTTCATGACCTTGATGTACATAAGAAAAATGCAAATGAAGATGGGATATTAGGTCAAAAATTGGGGTATGACATTATCAAAATAAATAAATTAATCATATCAGAAAAAATAGTATATTCTAACCTGATATTCGTTGTTTTTGATAGTTTTATTTTTAATTTTTTTAATTTATTTATTTCTGAAGACATTCTTACTTTCTATCATGTGACTCCTTTTAAGTCTAGGCACACTGCTCAGAATCATCATTTTGGGCACTGTTTTAGTTCTTCTTAATTCTACAGAATCCATTTGTTGTTCTGACAATTTTGCTTTCTCTTTCAGTCTTCTGATAAGACTTCCTTATGTCTTTCTTTTGACTTCTTATAAAAACTCACACATTATTACCAAACTCAAATTCCAGGTTTTGGAACGTAAGCTTTCTTCCCATCATGTAACACATGTATCTAGAGTTAAGATGTTGGTTCATATTTTCTGTCTAAAACATCTGCATAATACACAATCTTATCTTTTGGTACCCATAATCTTTTAGGTCCTTTAGCGTTAGTTTTCCCATAGTTTTTGACCACTTTGGGCTTTTGTGCATTGATACATTTTTGTGTTTGTGCAAGAGGATATATATATATATATAAAAGAAAATGGTGACATAAGTTGGTCTCTTTTAGAAGAGTTCCGATTTGTTTCATCAGAAACATAACCAATTCCTCTTTTCCCATTATGACAGACACCATAGATCATAGAAACCATCACGCTTCTACCTATATTATCATTTAGGAACTTCTGAAAAGCTTTATCATGTTTATACAAGACGATTTTGGAAGGTGGAGAAGCTTTAGAAAGAACTTCTTTAAGTTTTGAACATTTTTTATTTAGAAACACATTTTCATTTTTAAAAATCAAAGGATCATCTTTTTTTTAAGACCTTCTTTCTCTAGCTTATCGTATTCTTCAATTTCATATTCATGAACCTTCAAGAGATTCTTGAATTTTCGTTGAAGCTTCTGATGCTTATTCATAGTTTTTGATAAACATAATTCTAATTTAGCACGAGAGAGTTCATAAAATACCTCTTCAGAGTCGGAATATGTTTCCAACTTGTCTTCTTCTAAACCGATACCCACGAGTGCTACACTTGCACGTTCTTCTTCTGATTTTGATCCTTCAGAGTTAGAATCATCCCATATTTCTATGAGACCTTTCTTCTTTCCTTTGAAAGTACTTTTCTTGAAGTTTTTTTTTATGGTGCTCTCCTTCTTGAGATTTGGACATTTATTTATGTAGTGTCCAGGCTCATTGCACTCAAAACATGTTACTTCATTACTGACTCTTCCTTTATCAGATGCTTATGGATGATCTCCTTTGTTTCTGATACTTCAACCATTATTTTGTCTTTTCTTCCAGATTTGCTTAACTCTTCTGGATATAAGTGACAATTTGTCTTCATCATCACAATATTCATCACTAGATTCTTAGATTTCTTCAGTAGGGAGAACCTTGCTCTTTTCTGATCTGGTTCTTTCTGTTCTAGATTTTAGAGCAATAGATTTTCCCTTTTTTTGAGGCCCATCTTCTTCTAGCTCTATATCATGACTACTAAGCAAATTTTCTAACTCTTCAAGAGTTATACTGTTCAGATCCTTAGACAACATCAAAGTAGTAACCATAGGTCTCTATCTTTTGGGAAGACTTCTGATGATTTTCTTGATATGATAAGTAGTGCAATATCATTTGTCCAGAACCTTTAGTCCTTCCACTAATGTTTGAAACCTTGAAAACATAGTTTGAACCGTTTCTTCATCTTCCATTCTGAATGCTTCATATTTCTGAATTAAGGCCAAGGTCTTAGTTTCTTTGAGTTGTGCATTGCCTTCGTGTGTCATTTTGAGTGACTCAAGAATATCCTTTGATGTTTCTCATTTTGTAATCTTTTCATATTCATTGTACGAGATTGTGCTGAGAAGGATAGTTATGGATTTGTGATGATTCTTGAAGTTGCGCTTCTGATCTTCGTTCATTCTATTCATGGGAATAGGAATAACAATTGCACTGACAGGTTCTTTATAACCATTTGTAACCATTTCCAAAAGACCAATATCATAGCCTAGAAATAAACTTTCTATTCTATCTCTCCAATAGTCAAATTTCTCTCCATAAAAAATAAGAGGTTTAGCACTATATCTATCTATATTGTTTGTATTAGCAGCAACCATTTAGAATGTTTTTATCACACTAGATCTCTCTACCCAGTTAAGTGTTTGATTAGAAAATCAATAACAGAGCTGTAGCTCTGATACCAAATTAAGGTTGAGAAAAACACAAGAAATGGGGGTTTGAATTGGGTTTTCAATTTTTTTTACCGTTTAAAAGTATTTTACACAAACAATCAAAATTAGAAAAAATGCTTTAGAAGAGAAATAATGATACTTTCGATTTATACTGGTTCACCTTAGAAAATGTTAATCCTGTCCACCAACCAAGGTGATTTAGCCTTAGAAAAGGACTTAATCCACTAGTCTTGAAAGATTATAGATACACGGACTACCTGCCGATGACTAACAACAACAATGATAGCCTGTTAGTGATCCCTTAAGAATTCTGACCTACCGGTCCCCTAAGAGATATAACAATCACTGACTACTTAAGGCTTCTGACCTACCCGCTCCCTTGAAGGACATTTTTATATGCCTTAGAAAAGGACTTCATTAACTTACAATTGAATGGTGTGTCTACAGATTGCTTCTTACAAGCGGATTACAGAATTGTTTAAGTACAAATTGTTTAACACAAACATGAGCAACAACTCTTGTCTTTGAACAAATTCCAATAGTAACACAATAATGAGCAACAACTCTTGTGTTCTAGGGAATTGTAATATCAATTTAATAATAAGAAACAACTCTTGTGTTTTGATCTTTTGTTCTTCTTGCTTTGATTTGGGCAACATTATTATTCTTGTGTTCTAGTCTCTTGTTTTGCAAATGAAATAGTTGATCCTTTATATAGGCGTTGAGGAAGTAGACCATTGTAGTAGTACACACATCACTTTCCTCTTGCCAGCTGCCAATGGTAAGAAACAATCGTGGGAGACAAATAGTACATAATAATCCATTTGGGTGGAATGTGTAATTGTACTATTGTACTAATCATTCTTGCACACGTTTATGATGATACTGTCTTTTGATGAAGTAGATTGGCTTGAGAAGATATCATCTTTGATCTTGTCTTGTGATAGACAATATGATGTAGAATAATAACGAGTCTAGAAGATCTAAATTTCCTTGATCTATCTTCTGATGGAATGATTTTGATGTGAAGTAATGTGCGCATATTCCACGAAGTATCCGAGTTTTCAAAATCTTGACTTTGTCTTCAGAATTAGAAGCAACAACTTTTCTGATGAAAAAATCTTGACTTCTGATTCATAAGTAGATGCTTTACTTTGATATGTTTAGAATTTTGACTTTGTCTTCAGATTTAGAAGAAGCAGCTTTTCTGACGAAGAAATCTTGACTTCTGATCTTTGATGCAATGCTTGTTTCTGGTGCAATCTTGTTTTCTGATCTTAGAGCAACAACTCTAATCGAAATTCTTTCTTCTAGAATACTTGTGACTTCTGAAGCAATAACTTATTGAGAAGTACACATGAGATACTCTTTCTGGAGAACATTCATCATTCTTCAGAGCTACTGATGTTACTTTAAAAGCGGATGCAATGGTCTTTCTGATGCGTGCTTGGTTTATTTCTGATGATTCTTCAGACAATATTCCTGAATCAAATTAGAACTTCAAATCTACACACTCTAGAAACTATTAGAAATAAAATTATTTACATATACAATATATGTATTGTTATCATCAAAGTCTAGAGATTAATTGTAGAATCCAAATCTTGTTATAACAATACTTGCATGTTTAAGAGATGAGTCTAAAGTTTCAAAAATTTCATGCACGTTAAAGTCTCTACCATCTAAGGAAAATAATTGTCCTGCCAAGATTTGTATTAAGTAGAAAGAAGATGATTTGTGGTACACTCCACAATTTGAATCTAACCATTCTCATGAGACTAACCCTACAAAAGTAAGATTGTTCAAGGCCAACAAGAAAATGAACTTACACGTGAGGAGAACAATCCAAATCAACGATGATGCGGGAGTAAGGATCAACAAGACTTTTCAATCGTTTGTAAAAGATGCAGGAAGGCATGAAAGTATTTCATTTTTTGAAAAATACGTGAGGAATTATACTAAATAAATAACTTCGTGCAATTTGCTACGGTAGGTGTATCACTTGGAGTGGTGATTTCTTGTTGGTACCTATCAAATTGAACTTCTTTCATATAGAGTAATGTCTCGGCCTCATAGATATCTACATGTTTAACTTTCTAATAGATCATCATGATGAAGGGGTTATATTCTTCAGGAAATCCTTGAAGAATAACATCCACATGATCGCTTTCAGATATTGGATCACTAATCGCAAACAACTAATCTGCCATAACTCTAATGCGAAGTACATATTCAGAGCTTGTCTTATTACCTTTTTTGATTATTCTCAATTTAGTGCATAATTTGTGAAATCTAGCATTCATGTAAGTTCAAAAGTGCTTGTGCACCTTGTCCCATATCTCGTATGCATGCTTACATGCATGAACCCTAGGTAGCACAACTTCATAAATTGTGGAAAACTACCATGTGAAGAGAGCTTGGTCCTATACGATCCAAAACTTGTATTTTTAAGAAATGATGTTGAATAGTCAATCATCATCAGTTTTGAACATGACTGGAATTAATTATGGATTCACAACTACCCTATGGAGTTTGTGCGATAAGACCACTCCTTCTACTTGTTGATTCCAAAGGAGAAAGTTATTTTATTGAATTTTGATTGAGAGTTCAGTGCAAACATGTTTCCCGAGCTTGAATGCACCATTGTTAAACCTGTACCTTGCGAAGATATTAGCATATTATTGTAAGAACAAGATTGATTCTACATCTGGCCTTATGTGTTGATTATAACTTTACACGTTATCTTTAAGAACAATTGTGTACTATAACAATTTCTCTCCATTGTGTGGCTTTTTCTATACATGTTCTAACTCTGGTAAGAAGGTGTGTGACGTCATCAGGTTCTAAACTCAACACTCTGTAATAATACCTTTGGTGTGTTACAATTTAAGTCAAGGTTCAAGAATGCTTCTTATGCAATGATTTTAAGGAACGTTAGTAAAAGATCTCCTGATCGTGACCTGTGCAAGGAAGATTTGGAGGCCTTCTAAAGCTTTACTTCTAATGTTCCAAGTTCTGAAGATGCCGAAGAAAAGGTTCTATTGAATGAGTAATGAAGATCTAAAGACATTCTTATGAAGACCAAGTGCTGAAGACTCTGAAGGCAAGGGTTCTCTGAATAAGCTCTGAAAGGCTCTAAAGATTTTAGGTTTTAAAGATACATATTTATGATCCTTCTACAACATGCTTCATCAACAAACAAATCAGAAGCATCTGAAGACAAAGATAAAGACTAAGGGATTTGTTGTACCCCAAAATTTTCCCTCTCATGTTTTCCAAGGTCTTCCCCTACATGGTTGGTCACGAACCCTTGCCTAAGAAAAAGGAAATTTTGTGAGTAGTGTTTTCAAGTTCCCTTTGATTGGCATCTCCAAAATGCCATTCAAATGGCATTTCAGCAAAACCTTTCTATTGGACTTGCAACATGATCCTTCGATTGGAATTCCTAAAGGTTCCTTTAATTGGATCATCAGAGGTTCCGTAGATTGGAGCATAAGAGCTTCCTTCAATTGGAGCATCAGAGCTTCCTTCGATTGGAGCATCAGAGGTTCTTTCGATTGGAGCATTAGAGCTTCCTTCGATTTGGAGAATCAGAGGTTCCTTCGATTGGAGCATCAAAGGTTCTTTCAATTGGAGAATCAGAGTTTCCTTCAATTTGGATCATCAGAGCTTCTTTCAATTTGGAGCATCAGAGCTTCCTTCGATTGGAATATCAGAGTGAAGTGTCCTTCAATTGGCATACTAAGGCATAGGGAAGTTCTGAGCACTTCGAATTAGAACTCAGAACCATTCGAATGAACTGAATTAGACCTATTCAAAGGAAATGAATCAGAGCCGTTCGAAGGAGCTGAATCAGGGCCATTCGAAGGAGGCCACCAGCCCATTCGAAAGAGAGCATTCAAAGGCCAGTATGTCCACATTTATGCCAAATTCAAAAATGGACAAAATCCCTTAACTTTGGCCAAAGTTATATATTGGTATTCATGGCATTCAAATGGCTGTTACAAAAATTACTTCTCTTGTCCCCTCCCTCCTACTCTATATAAGCAGCATGCTTGCAAGCAAAAAAAGGGGGGGGGGGGGGGGAGAAGATTAGGGAGACGCTGCCCACAAACCCACCAAAGGTTGTTAAAATTTTCATAAGTAATTGTGATACAGTGGGAGAACTGACTTGAAGGTTTTGCGTTTGATCGCAAATGTTGTGGTTAGCAAGAGTTACCACCGACTTTTCTTTTATCCAAAAGGAAAGGTGAAAAAGCACAGGAAAGACCTTTGAGATTATTTCTTGAGTTTGAGGGGGAGATTATGAAAACGGAAGGTATTAGCACCCTTTTCATCCATGGTTTTCCATGGGATCTTAGTTACTTTCTAGATCACTTGCTTTTGTTTGAAATTGCGCTTTGTGTGGTTTTTGAAAGTATTTTGTAAAGAGGCCATTGTTTAGGCAAACTTTGTAATAATTCTCGTTCGTAAGAATGTATACAAAGTGTTTGATCTTTTGAAAATGTTTTCAAGTTTGTAAGATATTTGAAAGTGTAGGTGTTTGTTTTGAAAATAGCAAGGATGTTTGTTTGAAATTGAGCCAGTAATTAGCAGCATTCTACCTACTCAAAAGTCTTTCTTGTTCATTTTCCTTTTCCTTTGACGTTGTTATCTTACCATTGATTTGGTAAGTAACCCTATATTTGGATGTAAACGGGACGGGCGTGGTTCATCGTATAACCATGATTAGCAATTTTTCAAGGTATCTTAACATTTTCTTTAAGGGACTAAGATCATTTGAAAGGCAACTTTAGATAACATCATCGAGGGACTATGATCTTATATTTGCTTGTTTTTTCTAAGATGCCTCACGTTGCACCCCAAAATTTGCCCTCTCATTTCTCAAGGAATCACCCTGGATCCTCAAGTTTTCTCTCCTCAAATTCCAGACCTTGAATTATCAATTTCTCCAAGCAGACCATTCACAAGGGCAAAATGGTCATTTGCGTGCTGAGAAGTCTAACTTTGACTTTTGGATCAAAAACAAATCTCAAAAATCATATTTCATCAAGATATGTTGGAATATGAAGTTTGCTTCATCAAGAGTTTCAAAAGTCAAATTTTATTTTGAAAGAATCAAATTCTAAAGACTTAGAAAATTTTCTAAGTAATTAAGAAATATGACAATTTCAGAACTTCTGGGTCAGTGTTCACACTCAGCAAATTCTGGATAGTCTCAAGACAAAGTTTGGTCAGAACTTCTGGGCCAGTGTTCACAAAGGTTCAGTCAGAGTTTTCAAAGGTTAAATCAAGAAGGCTACAAAGCGTGTTGCAAGCTTACTGGAAAGTCTGAAGGATCCTTCAGAACATGCTGGAATCAGAAGATAAGAGGATCAGAAGATGAGATACTACGCTGAAGCAGAACTTCTAATCCAGAGTCAAGCAAGGATCCAGAGTTTCACATGGGAACCCATTTAATGCTTACAACCACTTGTGAAGTCTTTGTTCAAGGGATTCACACCACGTGTACCCCTACTGCCTTGGGAAGACAAACTTCTGTGCAAAAGTATTCTAGATCCACGCGCTGCTTTTACTTTTCCTTAATTCACGCTGCCAAATCCAGCTGAGGCACTGTTAATAGTCCAACTTGAATGCATTGAACCCCCACTTGTTTAACCTTACTTCAAGAGTAAGTCAACATCTAGCACATGATGTTGGCACCATTTGACCGCCCCAACTGCAAAACTTTGCCTATAAATAGAACACCATTTGCACACTGAAAAAGACCAAAAAAATTTGTGAAAGAGACGAAAGAATTGAGGAAAGAAGCTTTTGAACCACTGCAAAATTCCAAGAACCCAGGAAACTATAAACACAAAATACCAAAATCTTAGAATTGATTCTTTACATTCAAACTCCATTGTTTTCCTTAAGTGTTCTTGACTAAAGCCATCCATGAAGTTGTTGATTCACACATTAGAAGCTACCTTAACTTCTGTATTCCTATTGCCATACACTCTCCATTCATTTCCACCTCAAAGGAGTCAGAATATCACCTCTTGGCTGTTCCAGAAGTGGTAAACTTCCATCCTGCTGAGTACGTGAAGAAGTTCCTCAGAACATCACCAGAATTCAAGACCAAGCTCCAGTTCCCAGAATCCTTTCCAGCTGCAAGGTAAGTTTTCTTCTGACTCGCATCATACTGATTAAGCATTGTCAAATTTTGCACATTTAGCACAACGTAGATATTCTGATCCTGATGATGTACATATTCTGAGAATTCCTGCATTTGCTTGCCTAAGTAAAAGAAATCCCAGTTCAGAGTTTCATAAAGAAATTAGGACTCAGAATTAGAATTAGCAAATACATGTTGCTTCTGATTTGTGCTTCTGATATTTCTTGAAATTTGTCATAACTGTTATACATGGAACTTCTGTTCTGTAAATGACTAAGATGCAGATGTTCTGACTGTTATGGAGAGAGGCAAAGTTCTAACAGATGCGTCAGAACTTCTGAAAACTTCTGAGTTCTCAGAAGATCCAGAACTTCTGAACTTCCATATTTTTGCTAACATGTTTCTGTTTGTCCAGCGAGGCAGAGTCAGAACTTCTGACCTCTTCTACTCTCATGCATTTGTGCTGATTTTGGTTTCCTTTCTCTTTTATTATTTTGCCATCATATTATTTTTTTACTATTAATCAAAAAACCACAAAAAATATTTTATATTTTCCATATTATATTTTCTTTTAACATAAAAAGACAAAAAAATATTTTCTTAAACAAAACTTACTTCTTTTTAAACATTTTACATTTCCTGTACATTCTTATCTATTTCAACGTGGTTGTAATAATAACCTAGAATTTTAACTTGCATCCCCCATTCATAAATATGTACCCCCATCCCCCTAAATATTGTAATAGCATAGGACTTTACATTTTCGTACTGTTATTGCTTTCAATATATGCTAGTAATTAGGGTGTGCATGAAAATTGACAAATAGATCACCCTAATTAAGACAAATTATGCATGCAATCAAATACACTTGCACACTTACACCCTTAGGGTAATTCCACTTGTTGCCTTATAAAAATGGCCATGTTATGCATATGGGATTTCTTAGCACAAACGAATCGAAAAAATACAAGATCATAGTCCCTCGATGATGCTATCAAAGTTGCCTTTCAAAATGATCTTAGTCCCTAAAGAAAAGTGCTAAGTCATCTCACAACATTGCTATCATGGTCATACGATGACCCAATGCTCGTCCCTTCACATCCAATGATGGGGCTTCTTACCAAATCAATGGTAAGGTAGCAACATCTAAAGGAGGAGGAAAAGCACATCTAAGACCTTTTGAGTAGGTAGATTACTTTTAGTTACTTGCTCAATTTCAAAATAAACATCCTTGCTATTTTCAAAACAATCACATACACTTTCCAAACATCTTTCAAAAACTTGAAATATTTTTAAAAGCTCAACACTTTGTATACGTTCTAACGAATGAGAACTATTACAAAGTTTGCCTAAACGATGGCACCTTTTCAAAATACTTTCAAAACCACACAAAAGCACAATTTTCAAACACAAAAGCAAGTGATCTAGCCAGTTACTAAGAGCCCATGGAAAACCATGGATGGAAAGGGTGCTAATACCTTCCCTTTTCATAATCTACCCCCCGAACTCAAGAAAACATCTCGAAAGGCCTTTCTGTGCTTTTTCACCTTTCCTTATTGGATAAAAGAAAAGTCGGTGGCGACTCTTGCTAAACCGCAACATTTGCGAACACAAACGCAAAATCTCAAAGTCAGTTTTCCCACTGTATCACAGAACTGGCGACTCTGCTGGGGATGATTTAAAAGTGGGGTTACCTTAGGGTTAGATCACATTTACTTGCTTACATTGTTTGATTTGCATGCTTTACATTTTGGTTCTTTGTTTGGGTTTGTGTTAAATCCTACACACGGATTTGGGGACACCTTTTAAGTAAGTAGCAATAAACTGTGAGGGAACTGTGCGGGGTATACCGACATGGTTGAAGTAGCAGCTACATTGATGTGGCACTTTGGTTGGTACCAGTAACCCTTGAGCCAATCAAGGAGAGTACGGGGCCGCCGTGTGGTGTCATGAAGCATCAACTGACCTTAGAACCTTACTTGACCAACTTGGCCATTAGAAAGTAGCGAGATAACCGACTTTAGTGCAGTCCGAAGTTGGTTGATACTCGATGCTACACTAATTGAGGTTTGACTCTTGAGTTTTGTTTGGTTGCGAGTCAATCGCTTATTGAACGAAACTTGAGGGAAAGATCAGTGATATTGAGATCCCTTAGAACCCGGTTACTATTAACTAGGACAGGTTGAGCCAACTAAACTTCAAAAGGGTACTTACCTACAAACCCCATGCAAGCCTAAACCCAAGGACTTGTTTGCTTTGTATATACACTTGTACATAACATCATAAGCATCATAAACATCATAAGCATTCTCACTTACCATTTCAAGGATTTTTTGGATTTATCTTTGTTCAATTTTGTAGGACATGGCTTCCGCTCGTAGGAGCACTATCCAAGTCAGCCTCGTGAGGATACCTCCACAACTCAAGGATTTAGTATCAAGGATCCCTGAGGATTCTTCGTTCACCAAAATACATGGTCGACTCCTTAGTCTGGTTACCTCAAGTATTGAAGAAGATATGGTAAAGGTGCTTGTCCAATTCTTCGACCCTTTGTATCATTGCTTCACTTTTCCCGATTACCAACTTGTGCCCACTTTGGAATAATTTTCTTAACTCATGGGGATCCCTATTCTCAATCAGTTACCTTTCAACGGTATTGAAAGAGACCCTAAACCTGAGGAAATTTCTCGAGCTCTACATTTACAACCATCTGACATAGTAGCAAATTGGGTAACAAGGAGTGGTGTCAAAGGGTTCCTAGCAAAGTTTTTGGTGGAGAAGGCCCAAGAATGTTGGAATACTTTGGATCTACAAGCCTTTGAGGAAATTTTGGCTCTTCTCATCTATGGATTGGTACTATTTCCCAATCCTGACCAATTTATAGATGTAAATGCGATCAAAGTTTTCATATCTCGTAATCCGGTGCCTACATTGCTTGGAGACATCTTGCATTCTCTTCACTCTTGCACCTTGAAGAAAAGGGGGACTTTGATGCATTGCACTCCCCTTTTAGCTAGGTGGTTTATTTCGCACCTACCTTGATCCGTGGTGAAGAACGAACAAGGTATGAGGTGGTCTAAAAGATTGATGTCACTTTTACATGCTGATATCCGTTGGTATTATCGCTCTTCGGAAGACATTACCATCATTGACCGCTGTGGGGAATTCCCTAATGTCCCTCTACTTGGAATTAGGGGAGGAATTACTTACAACCCTTGTTTAGCTTTGCGATAATTTGGATATTCCAGGAGAGATGGCCCTCATGAGGTACTCATCCAAGGAATTGCATTCGACTACGAAAGCGATACCCAAAGTTACCGTCAAAGATTTATACGAGCTTGGGGTATGGTTAACAAGGTTGATAGCAAGACGTTGGGGCATAAGAATTCCATTCCTTTGGAACCTTATCTTAAATGAGTGAGGGATCGCGCACAAAGTCTTAAAATGCCTTATGAAGACATCTTACCTGTTATCATGGAGCCAATAGTTGAGGGAGACGTTCTACATACTATCCTCTATCCTGATATGCCTACTACTCTTGAAGATTCACAAAATGCTTGGATTCAGTTAAAAGGAGAGCGAGACACCTTTGAAGCTAAGTTCTATGAGGGCGAGAGGAAGATATTAGAGCTTACAAGGGAGCTTCATGAAGAAAGGAGTTTAAACACCTACATTGCGCCAAAGAGGATGCACACAACTTTTCCGTCTTAGGAGTTTACTTTATATTTCTGTTGTTGTAAGCCCAAGAGGCATGTTTGTATTCCAATCAGAACTATTTTAATGCAAGTTAACTTTGTTCACTCTTTGTCTTTACAAATTTAAATTCTTTAAATCCTTGAAATCATTTTCATATTGCATATTCATGCATCATGACATAACAGGTTTCTGCATAACAGGTTTCCTTATCTCTCCGCTGTTTATTTCAGCAAGATGGATCTAGAGAAAACTGTGACGGAATTCCAGGCCCATAATTATCAATTTCAGGAAGCTTTACTCGCCCTGGCCAAGGGGCAGCAGGATATGATGGCCTTGTTGGCCGCTAAGAAAAAGCCAAAGAAGAAAGCTCTACTCAACATGGGTAAAAGGTTCAAAGAGACAATCCGTCAAATTCCAATAGAGGAAGATTCATCCGAAGAGGACGAGAACCAAATTGGTGAGGTCAAGAGTACTCAGGACGACTGTATCAATGACCAAGAATCTGATGATGATTATTTCAATGAACAATATCCACTCGCAGACATCAAATACAAGCAGCTAGAAGACAGGTTGAAAGCGGTTGAAATCCAAGCCATTCCCGGTTTAAATTTTGACGATTTGGGCTTAATCTCTGGAGTAGTTATTCCCCACAAGTTCAAAATACCAACCTTTGCAAAATACGATGGGGTTTCTTGCCCAAAGCTCCATTTGAAGTCCTATGTGCGCAAGATACAACCGCACACTGCTGATAAAAAACTCTGGATTCACTTTTTCCAAGAGAGTCTGGCTGGAACATAACTAGAATGGTTTTATCAGTTGGATAGATCTCGCATAAATACTTGGGAGGGTCTAGCTACTTCCTTCTACCATCAATATCAGTACAACACCGACTTGGCACCGACAAGGGTTCAATTGCAAGGTATGACCATAGGGAAGAATGAGGGATTTAAGGAATATGCGCAGAAGTGGAGAGACCTCTCTAGTAGGGTCCAACCTCCCTTGACTGATAGGGAGCACATTAACATGTTCATGAGCACATTATCTGGTCCTTTCTTTAATCTACTGGTTGGCTGCTCTTCTTCTGGTTTCACCGAATTAATCCTAACCAGTGAGAGAGAGTAGAAAGTGGCATTAAGAGTGGAAAGATCTCTGTGGCATCTACTTCCACTCCCAATCCTGTCAAGAAACCTTTTGCCACAAAGAAAGAAGTTAATGTTGTGTATAGAGCAAAGGCCCATACCAAAATGAATAATCATCTGTCTGTCAATGTTATCCGAATCTCCAATCTGACTATTACTCAAAGACCATCTGCAAATCATCAACGTATTGAAGCTCCAAGAAGACAGTTTAAAAGGTTAGGCATGTCATTATCTCAAGCCCTTCAACATCTTCTCAAGGCCAATTTAGTGACATTGCGGGATCCTCCCGCCAACCATGACACCTCGTCGCCAAGATATAATCCAAATGAAAAATGCGATTACCATTCAAACAGCCCCGAGCATGAGACTGATCAGTGTTGGGCTTTGAAGAATAAAATCCAGGATTTAATTGACAACAAGACTATTGAATTTGATCCTCCTCCGATGCCAAATGTAATTACCTCTCCAATGCCGAAGCACGACAAAGGTGTTAATGCTGTCGAAGACACAATTTTCATTGCCTCTATTGAAGAACTAACTACTCTATGGAATGTAATCAAGAGCAATCTGTTGAAAGCTGGGATTTTCCCTGGCTGTGAAAAAGACTGTGTGGGCTGTATAAGACAACCCAATGGGTGTGAGGAACTGAAGAAAGGTATACAACGCCTAATGGATGGCCGCGAAATCCTATTCAAAAAGATTCCCACCATCGAGAATTCAATCGACAAAACTGAAGATTTGGCCATCATAACAATTTCAAACAAACCTCTTAGGATCTCATCAAAAGGTCATATCAATATTTCGAACGAACCAATCATTGCTCCTCTCATAATCACTGCTGCCGGACCTGTTCCATACACCTCTGATAAAGCGGTACCATGGAATTACGGTGCCGAGGTTTACTACCATGGTGTAAAAAAAGATTCTTGGATTGGTAATAATGAAGCTGGTGTTACTAATATTACTGGTTCTAGTAAAGTCACAAGAACAGGAAGGGTCTTTTCCCCTATTATCTCATCACCAACCACTACCACAGTTCCAGTCCGCATAACCAATGGCAACGCTGGTACCGTTATTTGAGGGAAAGAGAAAGAACGTGAGCCTGCTAGGGAAGAGGCACCTGCTAAAAATTCTGTTATGGAAGAACCATTCACTCAAGAGATGGAGGAGATTATGAAAATCATCAAGAAAAGCGACTTCAAAATAGTAGAGCAGTTGGGGCAAACCCCTTCTAAAATATCAATGTTGTCCCTATTGCTATGTTCCGACGCCCATGCACAAGCTTTGATTAAGTTCTTGAAAAAGGCTCATGTGCCTCAAGAAACCACAGCCGACCAGTTTAAGAACTGCGTAGCAAGTCTAACAGCTGACAATGGTCTAGGGTTCTCCGATGCAGATTTAACTCCCATGGGAAAGAATCATAATAAAGCCTTGCATGTTTCTGTTGAATGTAAGAGGACCACTCTGGCACATGTTTTGGTTGACACAGGCTCATCTTTAAATGTGTTACCTCAAGGCACTTTAGATCGGCTAGATTGTGAAGGTTTCATTTTGAAGCCAAGTGATATTGTTGTGAGGGCATTCGATGGATCGAAAAGGATGGTTCATGGAGAGGTGGATCTCCCAATTAAGGTTGGTTCGCAGATTTTCAACTCCACATTCTATATAATGGACATACGGCCTGCGTATTCTTGCTTGCTTGGGCGCCCATGGATCCATGGGGAAGGTGCGGTCACTTCTACTCTCCACCAGAATTTAAAACACCCAGTTCAAGGGAAGGTTGTCACTATTTGCGGTGAAGAAGAATTTATGGTAAGCCATCTCAATTCCTTCAAGTACGTAGAAGTGGATGGCGAATTCATAGAAACTCCTTGCCAGACGTTTGAAGTTGTGGCCACCACCAAAATCTCCTCCGACACTCCAAGAGACGATAAAGTTATCCCCAAGATGGTTTCTCTTAAGGATGCCCGTGCTTTGGTAGAAGAAGGAAACATGAGATGTGGGGTCAACTCCTCGATATCCCGTTCAAGGCCAACAAGTTTGGATTAGGTTTCATCTCCAAAGCTCAAAAAGAAGTTAGAGGTCCTCGTACTGGAAAGCCGTCTCTCCACCTCAAAAATCATGAAGTGAATGTTGTAGAAGACTCCAATGACGAGTGTGCTTTTGAAGATTGGATCTACCCGACAACCGAAGGGAAGCTCAACAATTGGCATGCAAAGGATTTCACTCTTGTTTCTTTCATTGAGGAGTAATTATTGTTTACTTTTTCTGTCAATTCAGGAACTCTATGTATGTAATATTATCTCCAAACCAACGACTCTTAAACCATGTGCCTTGCCCGGGGCACTTTGGTCCTTTTGTCAAGGGTTTTATATTGTGTTCATCTAATCATATGGTCATTCAGTACATTGGACTCTTTTGCATTCAAATATTTGTATTCATTGTCTTTCTTTTCTTTCAAAAGCATTGTCAAAAAGTAGCCATGTATCTTACATGCACACACACACTCTTGCAGGTCTACATCCACTCCGGATCCTATTGCCAACAACTCTATTATTGCCAACTATGACTTTGAATTTCCTATCAACCAGACCGAAGACGAAAGCGAGGAAGATTGTGACATACCAGGAGAACTAGCCAGACTTCTGTTACAAGAGGAAAAATCTATTCGACCACATGAAGAGTCAATTGAGGTTGTCAACTTGGGTACTGAATCAGATAAGAAAGAAATCAGAATCGACACTAATTTGGAAAACAGTGTCAAGAGCCATTTGGTTCAGATGTTGCATGATTATGTGGAAGTATTTGCTTGGTCTTATAAAGATATGCCTGGGTTAGATACTGACATCGTGGTTCATCGTCTGCCAACTAAAGAAGACTGCCTTCCTGTCAAATAAAAAGTTCGTCGCATGAGGCCTGATATGTCTGAAAAGATCAAAGCCGAAGTAATGAAACAATTTGATGCAGGGTTCCTAGCTGTAACATCATATCCTCAATGGGTGGCCAACATAGTGCCAGTACCAAAGAAAGACGGGAAAGTTCGCATGTGCGTAGACTATAAGGATCTGAATAGGATAAGCCCCAAAGATGATTTCCCTCTACCATACATTGACGTCTTAGTCGATAATACTGCTCAGCATAAAGTCTTCTCGTTCATGGATGGCTTCTCGGGCTATAATCAAATAAAGATGGCTCCCAAAGATATGGAGAAAACTACTTTCGTTACGCAATGGTGCACCTTCTGCTACAAGGTCATGCCGTTCGGATTAAAGAATGCAGGGGCAACATATCAAAGGGCTATGGTTGCTTTATTTCATGACATGATTCATCATGAGATAGAGGTATATGTGGATGATATGATTTCCAGATCACAAACCGAAGAAGAACATCTCGGTCATCTGCACAAACTATTCGAGAGGCTAAAGAAGTACAAGCTAAGGTTAAACCCTAACAAGTGCACATTTGGAGTACGCTCTAGGAAGCTTCTAGGATTTGTTGTCAGCAATAAAGGCATTGAAGTTGATCCCGCCAAGATAAAGGCCATCCGAGAAATTCCAGTCCCTCATTCTGAAAAAGAAGTCAGAGGATTCTTGGGTCGTCTAAATTTCATTGCCCGTTTCATATCCCACTTAACTGCTACTTGTGAGCCACTCTTCAAACTCTTGCAGAAAGATCAGGTTGTCAGGTGGAACGATGATGCCAAATTGCTTTTGACAAAATCAAGGAATACCTACAAGAACCTCCTATTCTCATGCCTCCAGTTGAAGGAAAACCTTTGATCATGTACTTGACAGTACTAGAGAATTCTATGGGGTGTGTTTTGGGCCAACATGACGAGTCTGGCCGAAAAGAGCATGCAATTTACTACCTAAGCAAAATGTTTACCGACTGTGAAGCCAGATATTCACTGCTCGAGAAAACTTGTTGTGCTTTAGCATGGGCTTCTCGCCGGCTAAGGCAGTACATGTTGACTCATACCACTTTGTTGATTTCTAAGATGGATCTGATTAAGTACATCTTCAAAAAACCTACCCTTTCCGGACGAATAGCCAGATGGCAAATGATCTTGACTGAGTACGACATTCAATACACAAATCAAATAGCCATCAAAGGAAGTGTACTAGCAGATCATTTGGCCCATCAAGTTGTGGATGATTACCAGTCAATGAACTTCGACTTCCCTGACGAGATTATTATGCTGGTAACCGACTATGCGAAACTTAGACCGTATGACGGACCTGAACAAGGATCCCAATGGACTATGGTATTCGATGGGGCTTCCAACGCCTTAGGTAACATAATTGGTGTTGTGACCATCTCTCCTGAAGGTTGCTACACTCCTTTCACTGCCCGACTATGCTTCGATTGCACAAATAATATGGCTGAGTATGAAGCATGCATCTTAGGTCTAAAAGCTGCTATTGACTTAAGGATCAAACATTTGGATGTGTTCGGAGATTCCGCTTTGGTGATCAGCCAAGTAAAAGGAGATTGGGACACTAAACATCCTAATCTAATCCCTTACAAGGAACTTGTGCTATCCCTGATCCCTCACTTCGAAGAAATCACTTTTGAACATTTCCCTAGGGAAGAAAACCAGTTGGCTGACGCTTTGGCAACCATGTCCTCAATGTTCAAAGTCAGATGGGATAACAAAGCCCCAATGATTACAATTGAAAGATTTGATGAACCTGCACATTGCTATGAGCTTGACACCGATGCAGAAAAGCCATGGTACCATGAGGTAATGAGATACCTTGAAGCACAAGAGTATCCAGAGGGAACATCAATCAATGACAGAAAGTTCTTGCGAAGTTTTGTAGCCAAATTCTTCCTAAGTAACGAGATATTATACAGACGCAACCATGATTCAACTCTACTCCGATGTGTGGATAAGAGGGAGGAAGAGGAAATTATGGAAGATATGCACGATGGTCTTTTTGGTACTCACTCAAGTGGACATATGATGGCTAAGAAAATCTTAAGAGCTGGCTACTTTGGTCAACGATGGAGACCGATTGACGTCAACATTCAAGAACTTGTCACCAATGCCAAATCTATGCTGCCAAGGTCCATGTACCTCAAATCCCTCTGAATGTCATGACCATTCCGTGGCCATTTGCAATGTGGGGCATTGACATGATCGGAGAAATCAAACCTACTGCTTCCAACGGACATTGCTTCATTCTTGTCGTCATCGATTATTTTACCAAATGGGTCAAAGCCGCCTCATTTGCCTCAGTCACCAAGAATGTGGTAGCCAGATTCATCAGACACAACCTCATATGTCGTTATGGTATCCTCGAAAGGATCATCACCGACAATGGGACTAACATCAACAATTCCATGATTAGGGAGTTATGCACTCGATTTAAGATCAAGCATCACAATTCTTCTCCGTATAGACCGAAAATGAATGGTGCAGTCGAAGCGGCCAACAAAAATATCAAGAAGATCATGCAGAAAATGGTAGTGACTTATAAGGATTGGCATGAGATGCTACCATTTGCTCTACATGGCTACCGTACTTCAGCTAGAACATCAACTAGGGCAACTCCTTTCTCTCTAATCTATGGCATGGAAGCTGTTTTTCCAGTGGAAGTTCAAATTCCCTCGCTGAGGATTATTATCGAGGCAGGCCTAGGCGAAGACGAGTGGATTCAAACAAGATTGGATAAGCTGAACTTGATCGATGAAAAACGATTAGCTGCTATTTTCCATGGTCAGGCATATCAAAAATGGATGATCAAGGCTTTCAACAAAAAGGTCAAGCCTCAAGTATATCAAGTTGGAGACCTGGTGATAAAACACATCATTTTACCACAAGGTGACCCCAGAGGAAAATGGACTCCCACCTACGAAGGGCCGCTTGTTGTCAAGATATTTTTCTCTGGCGATGCCATGATACTGACCACCATAGATGGTGAAGATTTCCCACATCCTATAAACGCGGACATAGTCAAAAAATACTACGCATAAGAGACCCGTTAGGTTGACACACCTAAGCAAAATAAGGGCATCCTGGCAAACCAAAAGGTTTGGGCAAAAAATTAGGGATATATGCAAAAGATTGTACACCCGGCAAGTTGAAAATCCGAAAGGGCGACTTGGGCAAAAAAGGGTATCCTGGTGGACCGAAAACCCAAAAGGGCGGTCCAGGCAAAAATTAAGGATTTAAAGCGTATGACTATATCTCGTGAAATCAACACAGTCAATTCTATCACCAAGGTCCAAATTCAAATGGTCCAGGATCAATCCAATCACTTTCATTCAACGGCGAAGGATGATTCGAAGACATTGGGGCAATACTAGAGTTGGAAGGCAATAAGATCATTTCACATGGCTATTTGTTTTCATTCTCAATTTTGTTTCCCTTTTGGCGATTTCCTCTTACTAGGATTTCCGTCTCTATGTACAAAAACGCCTATTCATGGGCAAAATATCAATACAAATACACTTTGAAGTGAAAATTTTTCTGTCTTGAATGCAAATTTGTCCAATGACTAAAATTGAATTAACATATGCATATGAACATAATTAAAACAATTTGGCACATGTGTCCTGCCAAGCAGTATTATCAACAAAGCATCATCGTACAGCAGCCGTAAGCATCCCTTTAATGTATGTGAAATAGCCCCACAGAGTTATCTCATCATCATTATCCCCATAGAGACAACAACAATAAACCTTTCCCCGACGGAGTTGCCTGCAAAAATCTCTTCACATAGGATAATCCCTGGCCAGAGTCTCAATCTCTTGGCAACTTTCTCCAGCTAAGTCAATTTTTACAAAATTGACCTAGGGGATCTCTTCCTAAAGGAAATTCATCTCCTTAACAGGACTTTTCCCCAACAGAGTTATTTCCCCAGCCAAGTGCAAATTTCTCGATGTACAACAATCAAGACACCACAAATTGGCCAATTGAGTCCATATTCCCCAGCTGAGTATATATTCTTCAACCGAGGTTTTCATCCCCCACGGAGTATATCTTCCAACCAAGGTTTTTATCCCCAGCTGAGTCCATCTTCCCCAGCTGAGTATATCTTCTCCAACTGAACCCAAATTCCCCAGCTGAGTATATACTCCCCAGCAAGTCTAAATTGCCTAGCTGAGTACATCTTCTCCAACCGAGGCTATTTTCTCCAAACAGAATCCATCATCCCCAGATGAGCCCATCATCCCCGACTGAGCCCGTCATCCCCAGTTGGGCATATCCTCCCCCAAACTGAGTCTACCTTACCCGACTGAGTCTATACTCTCCAGTTTGAATTTCCTATTCAAATGACTGCAAATTACAGGGCCATAACCCCTAATCCCCAGTAAAGTCTTTAACAAAGCCTTTATTATTACCAAGAAATGCTATGAAGCTTGGATCCGACCAAATATTAGCACAATTTTCAAGTTATTACTGAAGCCTGGACCCGACCAGATAACAGTTTGGCTTGTTCAATTACTGAAGCCTGGACCCGACCAGATAATAGTTTGACTTCTTCAATTACTGAAGCCTGGACCTGACCAGATAACAGTTTGACTTCTTGAGTTACCGTGAAGCCTGGACCCAACCAAATAACAGTTGATCTCATTTCTCAAAAATCTATGAAACTTGGACCCGACCAGATAATAGCCCAACTCTTCAAAGATATAGAAGAACCTAAACTTAATCCAACCAAGGTTTTAACTACTTTTCCCCAGTAGAGTTGCCTCTTTATCCCCAACAAAGGACTGAGAAACCTAGATCCGACCAGATATCATTCCTCATTTCCATCCTTTCAAGAAAGCCATTGCGAAGCCTGAATCTGACCAGATAACAATCACCCTCAGAGATTCGTTGTGAAACCTGGAGACCGACCAGATAACAACTAAATCCCCAAGCAATTCATTGTGAAGCCTGGACCCGACCAGATAACAATTAACTTCATGAAATAAATCTGCAAAGCCTGGACCCGGCCAGTTAACAGTTTTCAAGTAGTCTATTGTGAAGTCTGGACCCGACCAGATAACAATTAACTTCATCAAAGAAATCTGCAAAGCTTGGACCCGACCAGATAACAGTTTTCAAGCAGTCTACTATGAAGCCTGGACCCGACCAGATAACAATTAACTTCATCAAAGAAATTTGTAAAGCCTGGACCCGACCAAATAACAGTTTTCAAGCAGTCTGTTGTGAAGCCTGGACTCGACCAGATAACAATTGACCTCATCAACCTCAGAAATCTGCGAAGCCTGGACCCGACCAGATAAAAGTTTTCAAACAGTATATTGTAAAGCCTGGACCCGACCAGATAACAATTAACCATGATTCCTGGAAAGGCACTATGAAGCCTGGATTCGACCAGATAATAGTACAGCTTTCCAAAAGACCATAAAGCCTGGACCCGACCAGATGACTATTCAATTTCAAGAAATTTTCTGCAAAGCCTGGATCCGACCAGGTAACAGTTAATTCACCCTTTCCTCCGGTAAATTACTGTGAATCCTGGATCCGACCAGATAACAGTTAACCTCTGCATCCCCAACAAGTTGTTGTGAAACCTGGACCTGACCAGATGACTATTCAATTTCAAGGGATTTTCTGCAAAGCCTGGATCCGACCAGATACAGTTAATTCATCTCTTCTTCCAGTAAGTTGCCATGAAGCCTGGATCCGACCAGATAGTAGCCAACTACTTGATCCTCAACAACTATGAAGCCTGGATCCGAATAGATAACAGTTGATACTTGACTGATGTTCCCCCACAAAAGCATCCCCTTAATAGAATTTGAAGATATGCATATTCTTCATTTACAACAGGCAATCATGGATGCAACCTCCAAAGATTTCCTCAGCAGTAGTCAGGGATTTATTTTCCCAGACGCAAATATATTTCACATTCATACATCATAGCATGTACGTACCAATGCATTTAGCATGATACCACATCTGGTGAACATCATGCAAGCATCTGCATTTTACTAACCCCTTTTCTCACAGGTAAAACATCAAGTTTAGTATGAATCAACAAGAGATTTGTGCTAATACTTCTACAGCGTTTACCAACAGTCCTCCAAATGGAATCTATAAGCCCATTCACCATCCATCTTCGAGTGCAAATTTCTGGGCACTCTAGTGTTCAGTCATCTTTTACCTTCAAGTCACGAATGGCGGATCCGCCAATCTAACTCTTCAGGTTCAAGAAGTTTGAACAGGGGCACCCTGGATCCTCAAGTTTTCTCTCATCCAATTCCAGGCCTTGAATTATCAATTTCTCCAAGCAGACCATTCACAAGGGCAAAATGGTCATTTGCATGCTGAGAAGTCTAACTTTGACTTTTGGATCAAAAACAAATCTCAAAAATAATATTTCAAAAAGATATGTTGGAATATGAAGTTTGCTTCATCGAGAGTTTCAAAAGTCAAATTTTATTTTGAAAGAATCAAATTCTAAAGACTTAGAAATTTTTCTAAGTATTTAAGAAATATGACAATTTCAGAACTTCTGGGTCAGTGTTCACACTCAGCAAATTCTGGATAGTCTCAAGACAAATTTTGGTCAGAACTTCTGGGCCAGTGTTCACAAAGGTTCAGTCAGAGTTTGCAAAGGTTAAATCAAGAACGCTACAAAGCATGCTGCAAGCTTACTGGAAAGTCTGAAGGATCCTTCAGAACATGCTGGAATCAAAAGATAAGAGGATCAGAAGATGAGATGCTACGCTGAAGAAGAACTTCTAATCCAGAGTCAAGCAAGGATCCAGAGTTTCACATGGGAACACATTTAATGCTTACAACCACTTGTGAAGTCTTTATCCAAGGGATTCACACCACATGTACCCCTACTGCCTTGGGAAGACAAACTTCTGTGCAAAAGTATGCTAGATCCAAGCGTTGCTTCTACTTTTCCTTAATTCACGCTGCCAAATCCAGCTGAGGCACTGTTAACCATCCAACTTGAATGCATTGAACCCCACTTGTTTAAGCTTACTTCAAGAGCAAGTCAGCATCTAGCACATGATGTTGGCACCACTTGACCGCCCCAACTGCAAAACTTTTCCTATAAATAGAACACCATTTGCACACTGAAAAAGACAAGAAAAATTTGTGAAAGATACAAAAGAATTGAGGAAAGAAGCTTTTGAGCCACTACAAAAATCCAAGAACCCAGGAAACTATAAACACAAAATACCAAAATCTTAGCATTGATTCCTTACATTCAAACTCCATTGTTTTCCTCAAGTGTTCTTGACTAAATCCATCCACGCAGTTGCTGATTCACACATTAGAAGCTACCTTAACTTCTGTATTCCTATTGCCATACACTCTCCATTCATTTACACCTCAAAGGAGTCAGAATATCACCTCTTGGATGTTCCAGAAGTGGTAAACTTCCATCCTGCTGAGTACGTGAAGAAGTTTCTCAGAACATCACCAGAATTCAAGACCAACCTCCAGTTCCCAGAATCCTTTCCAGCTGCAAGGTAAGTTTTCTTCTGACTCTCATCATACTGATTAAGCATTGTCAGATTTTGCACATTTAGCACAATGTAGATATTCTGATCCTGATGATGTACATATTCCGAGAATTCTTGCATTTGCTTTCCTAAGTAAAAGAAATCCCAGTTCAGAGTTTCATAAAGAAATTAGGACTCAGAATTAGAATTAGAAAATACATGTTGCTTCTGATTTGTGCTTCTGATATTTCATGAAATTTGTCATAACTGTTATACATGTAACTTCTGTTCTGTAAATGACTAAGCTGCAGCTATTCTGACTGGCATGGAGAGAGGCAAAGTTATGACAGATGCGTCAGAACTTCTGAAAAATTCTGAGTTCTCAGAAGATCCATAACTTCTGAACTTCCATATTTTTGCTAACATGTTTCTGTTTGTGCAGCGAGGCAGAGTCAGAACTTCTGACCTCTTCTACTCTCATGCATTTGCGTTGATTTTGGTTTCCTTTCTCTTTTATTATTTTGCCATCATATTATTTTTTACTATTAATAAAAAAAACACCAAAAATATTTTATATTTTGCATATTATATTTTATTTTATCATAAAAAGACAAAAAAATATTTTCTTAAACAAAACTTACTTCTTTTCAAACATGTTACATTTCCTGTACATTCTTATCTATTTCAATGTGGTTGTAATAGTAACCTAGAATTTTAACTTGCAACCCCCATTCATAAATATGTACCCCCATCCCCCTTAATATTGTAATAGCATAGGACTTTACATTTTATTACTGTTATTGCTTTCAATATATGCTAGTAATTAGGGTGTGCATGACAAGATATGAAAATTGACAAATAGATCACCCTAATCAAGACAAATTATGCATGCAATCAAATACACTTGCACACTTACACCCTTAGGGTAATTCCACTTGTTGCCTTATAAAAATGGCCATGTTATGCATATGGGATGTCTTAGCACAAGCGAATCAAAAAAATACAAGATCATAGTCCCTCGATGATGCTATCAAAGTTGCCTTTCAAAATGATCTTAGTCCCTAAAGAAAAGTGCTAAGTCATCTCACAACATTGCTATCATGGTCATACTATGACCCAACGCTCATCCCTTCACATCCAACGATGGGGCTTCTTACCAAATCAATGGTAAGGTAGCAACATCTAAAGGAGGAGGAAAAGCACATCTAAGACTATTTGAGTAGGTAGATTACTTTGAGTTACTTGCTCAATTTCAAAATAAACATCCTTGCTATTTTCAAAACAATCACATACACTTTCCGAACATCTTTCCAAAACTTGAAATATTTTTAAAAGCTCAACACTTTGTATACGTTCTTACGAATGAGAACTATTACAAAGTTTGCCTAAACGATGGCACCTTTTCAAAATACTTTCAAAACCACACAAAAGCATAATTTTCAAACACAAAAGCAAGTGATCTAGCAAGTAACTAAGAGCCCATGGAAAACCATGGATGGAAAGGGTGCTAATACCTTCCCTTTTCATAATCTACCCCCCGAACTCAAGAAAACATCTCGAAAGGTCTTTCCTGTGCTTTTTCACCTTTCCTTATTGGATAAAAGAAAAGTCGGTGGCGACTCTTACTAAACCGCAACATTTGCGAACACAAACGCAAAACCTCAAAGTCAGTTCTCCCACCGTATCACAGAACTGGAGACTCTGCTGGGGATGATTTAAAAGTGGGGTTACCTTAGGGTTAGATCACATTTACTTGCTTACATTGTTTGATTTGCATGCTTTACATTTTGCTTCTTTGTTTGGGTTTGTGTTAAATCCTACACCCGGATTTGGGGACACCTTTTAGGTAAGTAGCAATAAACTGTGAGGGAACTGTGTGGGGTATACCGACATGGTTGAAGCAGTAGCTACGTTGATGTGGCACTTTGGTTGGTACCAGTAACCCTTGAGCCAGTCAAGGAGAGTACGGGGCCTTCGTGTGGTGTCATGAAGCATCAACAGACCTTAGAACCTTACTTGACCAACTTGGCCATTAGAAAGTATCGAGATAACTGGATTTGGTGCATTCTGAAGTTGGTTGATACTCAATAAATATACAAGGCAAAACGCGCCCTGATGACTTCATCTTTAACCTCCAGCCAGACCAACTGTAACTTGCTTATTTCTCATCAAAAATTAAAACTGTAAACATGAAACTTGTAGCAAATTTTCTCACGGTTTCAGAAATGTAAAGCATTAAAACTATAGATCAAATATAAGCATGAATTTTAATGGCCCTAATCTGAACCCTAAAAATCTCAGAAATTTCAGTTTTAAAATTCTCTAAGCTCAAGCAAAATTAATGGAAACTATGGACATGGTTAACTTTAGGGCAATGATATCTACATGTTTTGTTCACAAATAAATCATTGATGATGCCTGTATGAAGAGTTCCAAAGTTAGAAAACTTACCTCAAAATTGGAAATCGTGTTTTGAGTTTGAGCTTGTTTCAAGTGATGGTGATGATCAGGTTAGTTTCCTTGAGGTCCGAGGAAGCTAATGCAATGATTAGCTTGAGCAATGGATGCCTGAAATGGTTTGGAGGAGTCAATGTGCAGAGCTCTGTTTTTGGAAATGGAGGATGGTATTAATGGTGTTACAGTTCTGTAACAGGGTGTAGGATAAACTCTATATGATGTTTAGAAGCTTTGGAAACCAAAAGACCAAGAAACGCACGAGTAGATTATGAGTTTCAAGTTTTTGGTCAGTTTGTGTGAAAATGGAAGTGTGAAGTGTGATTGAGTTCTAGATCTTTTCAGTGGTCAAGCATTCGTGTTTTTGTGTCAAATGGTTTGTGTATGTATAAACAAAGGTGTTTGAGAGCTGTGGACCATCAGAAGTACAAGTTTCTAGCTTTTGGCCATGTTACTTGATTTTGAAGAAAAGAGGGAAACAAGTTTCAAGGAGAGGTACAAGCATGGGATGGGTGATTGTAAGTGTTTGAAACATTTCTCATGAGTTATAGGACCTGTTTGATCAGAAGAGAACAAGTGCAAGGCTCAAGAACAAGTTTTGTACAAAAAGTCACTTTATCAAAATGGCAATGTAACCTTTCTTCCAAAAATGGATATAAAGCATGTCCATGCATTGAATGCTTGAAGTGAGGCATCTAACAGCTATGTAAACCATTAATTATGTAGTGCTTAACAAGTTTGAGGCCTGCAAAGTAGTGTTTATGCAACATAGTTTGAATTTGAATTTTGTTCATCACTAAAATGACTTGTAATTAAAGTGATAAAACCCTAACTTCCTCTCTTCGATTCTCCCTACTCAAGAATGATATCAAGGAGTACTTGGACATTTTGGAAAGCTTGTAATATTCTATACAACCCATATTTGAATTTATTTTTAATATTACCCTTGGAACTATATGAAAAAGTGCCATGAAGTTGGGTCAAAATCCTGACCAAATTAGAGCAAAATTTCACTAAGTGTTTAGTTTTATGACCACACATTCATAAAATTATAACTTGAGATCCAAGCACTTTTGGGAGAAGTTGTGTGACTCAAAGTTTTATATTTCATGGAGATCTACAACTTTTATGTTTGAAGTTTCTCTTGAATCATCTTGCATCATGGTGAAAATTTTGCCCAAAGTTATGAAAAAATAAGAAATTTCCAACACTTAGAAAAATTTCCAAGTTTAGAAATTTTAACTTTTCAAAATGAAATCTTGAATTTTGATTTCTTGATGAATAAGTTTCATATTTTGACATGTTTTGATGAATTGTGGTCTTTGGCATTTGAATTTGACCAAAAAGTCAAAGTTTGACTTTTCAGTATACAATTGACTTTTGATCAGTTGACTGAAAATTCATCTGTCAATCCAATGGACTTGCAATGTTTTGAACCATGTCTTTAGGTCAAAATGATGAAATTGGACTATTGAGATCATGCCTTAAACCAATTGATCATTTTCTAGGTCAAAAATCAGAAATTGCCCTTTCCCAGTCAAAAACCCTAATTTTGACCATTTTGCCCTTTTGGAGATTTGATCAAATTTCTTGAGGAGTTGTGGTCCAAACTTGATCCAATGATACATATGAGTCTAAAATGTTGATGTGGATAAAAAATTATGGTTTTTGACTGTAAATTGGCCATAATTGACTTTTTCCCCAATACAAATGATTTTTAGGTCAACTGCTCAATTGACTGAACAAAAGTATGATCCAAAGCTTGAAATATGACATGAGTAATCTTGGGGGTCCATAATGATCCATGAAAACCATATGGGGCATAGAAAGTTCAAAAATCCTTGTGCAAACTCAAACCCTAATTTTGGTCATCAGTGCTTAAGGAGGTGTCTTGAGCTGATCAAATGCTAGTGCAGTCTTGAGTCAAGGATATCTTGTGAGCCAATTCTTGATAAATGAGAGGGAAAATTTTGGGGTACAACAGCTTCCCCTGTTCAATCATCTTAAACCTAAAGAGTTAGACTGGCGAGTTTTGCCATTCGTGACTCGAAGGGGGAAGATGATTGGACACTAGAGTGCCCAAAAATTTGCACTCGGTGATGTGATGGTAGAGGGAATGGGCTTAAAGATGCCATTTGGATAGATGATAGAAAGTGGTTGGAGATGGGATTGTAGATGCCATCCAGGAGTGATTGCTGAATCTGAAAGAGAATCTGAATGAGTATCAGAATGGCATTCGTGTTTGAAGCGTATCTGAACTGTATCTGAAAAGTGGACTCTGAATGAGTATCAGAATGGCATCTGTGTCTGGAGCGTATCTAAACTGTATCTGAAAATTGAATCTAAATGAGTATCAGAATAGCGTCCATGTTTGGAGCATATCTGAACTGTATCTGAAAAGTGGACTCTGAATGAGTATCAGAATGGCATCCGTGTCTGGAGCGTATCTGAACAGTATCTGAAAATTGAATCTGAATGAGTATCAGAATGGCGTCCATGTCTGGAGTGTATCTGAGCTGTATCTGAAAGTTGAATCTGAATGAGTATCATAATGGCACCCGTGTCTGGAGCGTATCTGAACTGTATCTGAAAACTTTGAACATTGTTAATGGTAGTTGTTAACCTTATCCTGAAAAAGGGTAAAATGTTAGCTAAAATGCAAAGTCATGTTGTATGAAATGAATGGTATGATGCATTCGTGTTATCAATGTTTATGATATATGGATGCGATGTATGCGTATATGAGCTAATCTGCTGCGCTGCCGTTGGATTGGGGAAAATAAATCCCTGACTGCTGCTGAGGATGTGGGGTGTAAATCTTCATGTTGTGAAGTTAAAGTGTTGATAAATTTCCACTTAGAGAAATAAACTCTTTTGTAAGGGAAATGTTGTGTACTGCTTGTAAAATCCTGTTGGAGAAATCTGAGAAATTGGACGACTTCTACTGGGGATTGATAACTGGAAGTTTTATTTCGCTGGGGATTAAACTGCACATTGTGGGGGATTTCATGAAGATAGCTTAGAGAGATTTCCCTACCTCTTAAAGCCATCAGTGACTGTCTTTCTATTTTGTTTATTTGTAAACAGTAATTATGTCCAAATGCATATGTTCAAAAATAAATCATTGGACGTTTTTGTAAACAAAACAAAAGTAAAGAAAACAGGTAGTTTTGCACTTTCAAAGGGATATCTTTGTATTGACTTTGAGTAAGTATTTTTGTACAAGGAGACAAACATTCTAGTAAGAGAATGTCGTCGTAAAAAAATGAAAATTTTGATACAAAGAAAAGATATTTATGTGCAATAATCCCATGGGGTTCCCATTCTGCTATAGCCTTCGTTCCTCTGAGCATCTTGTCCACTTGCTGCCTTGTCCGAAGATGATTGAATTAATCAAAACCTCTGAGTTTGTCAGTTGAAGCCGAGGTTAACCATAAGGTGATCCAACGGGACATAGTCATACGCTTTAATTCCCTAACTTTTTCCTGGACCGCCCTTTCGGGTTTTGAGTCCACCGGGATACCCTTTTTTTCCAAAGTTGCCCTTTTGGGTTTTTAACTTGTCGGGTGTACATATTTTTTTGTTTTATCCCTAACTTTTGCCCGAACCTTTTTGGTTCGCCGGGATGCCCTTGTTTTGCCTAGGTGTGTCAACCTAGCGGGTCTCTTATGCATAATATCTTTTGACTATGTCTGCGTTCGCAGGGTGCAGCAGCTCGTCGCCATCCATGGTGGTCAAGATCATTTCTCCACCAGAGAATATGTTTTTGATTATAAATGATCCTTCGTATGTAGGAGTCAATTTGCCCCTGGGATAAGCCTGCGGTAGTATGATACGTTTGATCACCAAATCATCGACTTGATATACTTGGCGTCTGACCATTTTGTTGAAAGTCTTGATCATTCATTTTTGATACATTTGACCACGGAAAACAACAGTAAGCCTTTTCGCATCAATCAAGTTTAGTTGATCAAGTCGAGTCTGGATCCAATCGTCTTCATTTAGCCCTGCATCCTTCATAATTCTCAGAGAGGGGATCTGGACCTCAATAGGCAAGACAACCTCCATGCCATATACCAGAGAGTAGGGTGTTGCCGCGGTTGACGTGCGAGCTATGGTATGATATCCGTGGAGAGCGAATGGTAGCATCTCATGCCAGTCTTTATATGTGACTGTCATTTTCTGTATGATATTTTTAATGTTCTTATTCGCGGCTTCGAAAGCACCATTCATCTTCGGCCGATAAGGGGAAGAATTGTGATGTTGGATCTTGAATTGCTCGCACAAGGCGGTGATCATAGTATTGTTCAAGTTCGTACCATTGTCTGTAACGATCCTCTCTGGGATACCGTAACGAAAAATGAGATTCTGCTTGATGAATCGGGCGACAACGTTCTTGGTAACGGAAGCGAAAGAAGCTGCCTCCACCCACTTGGTAAAATAGTCAATGGCCACTAAGATGAAGCGATGTCCATTAGAGGCTGTTGGATTGATTTCCCCAACAATATCAATCCCCCACATAGCAAAGGGCCAAGGATCCGTCAAGACATTCAGAGTAACCGGAGGTACATGCACCTTGTCAGCATAAATCTGACACTTGTGGCAGGTTCGAGAGTGTTGATAGCAATATGCTTCCATGGTAGACCAGTAGTAGCCTGCCCGTAGGATTTTCTTTGCCATCGTATGCCCACTGGAATGAGTTCCAAAATTCCCTTCATGTAATTCAGCCATGATCCTTTCAGCTTCAACCTTGCCTACGCACCGAAGTAACCACAGAGTCATGGTTGCATTTGTAAAGAATGCGATTACTATGGAAGAAATTAGCAGAGAATCTTCTTAAGAACTTCTTGTCGTTGACTGAAGATCCTTCTGGATATTCTTGAGCCTCGAGATACCTCTTGACTTCGTGAAACCAAGGCTGGTCCACTACTTCTTCAATATTAATCTCATGACAGTGTACTGGTTTATCCATTCGTTCAACGGTGATCTGGGGAGCTTCATTATCCCATTTAAGTTTAAACATAGATGACATTGTGGCTAGTGCGTCTGCTAGCTGATTTTCTTCTCGCGAGAAGTGCTCGAAGGTAATCTTCTCAAAATGTGGGAGAAATGTCAAAACATGTTCTTTGTAAGGGATAAGGTTAGGGTGTTTGGTGTCCCATTCCCCTTTGATCTGGCTGATAACCAAAGCTGAATCTCCGAATACTTTCAAGGATTTGATCCCCAAATCTATGGCAGCTTTGAGACCAAAAATGCACGCTTCATATTCCGCCATGTTGTTTGTGCAGTTGAAGCAGAGTCTTGCAGTAAAGGGAGTATGACATCCTTCAGGAGATATGAGTACAACACCAATACCATTGCCGAGTGCGTTAGATGCCCCATCAAAAACCAGGGTCCATCTGGATCCTTGATCAGGTCCGTCATATGGCCTGAATTCTTCACAGTTGTTTACCATCATGATGTCTTCATCCGGAAATTAGAACTTCATAGACTGGTAGTCTTCGACAGCCTGGTGAGAAAGGTGATCAGCTAGTACACTTCCCTTTATTGCTTTCTGGGTAGTATACTGTATGTCATATTCTGTCAGGATTATCTGCCATCTCGCTATTCTCCCAGAGAGAGCAGGCTTCTTGAAGATGTATTTCATCGGATCCATTTTAGATATCAACAAGGTAGTATGGGTCAGCATATACTGTCTTAGCCGGTGAGCAGCACATGCCAGAGCGCAAAAAGTTTTCTCGAGCAGTGAATATCTTGTTTCACAGTCGGTAAACTTTTTGCTCAGGTAATAAATAGCATGCTCTTTTCGGCCAGACTCGTCATGCTGCCCCAGCGCACACCCCATTGAATTTTCCAAAACGGTTAGATACATGATCAATGGTCTTCCCTTGACTGGTGGCATCAAAACAAGAGGCTCTTGCAGACACTCTTTGATCTTGTCGAAATCGGTTTGGCATTCATCATTCCATTTGACTACTTGATCTTTCTTCGGTAGTTTGAAGATTGGTTCACAAGTAGCTGTCAGGTGAGAAATGAATCTGGCAATGTAGTTCAAACGTCCCAAGAATCCTCTGACTTCCTTCTCGGTACGAGGAGCAGGCATCTCTTGTATCCCTTTCACCTTGGCAGGATCTACTTCAATACCCTTATTGCCGATGACAAAGCCTAGGAGTTTACCATACCTCACTCCAAACTTGCATTTATTTGGGTTCAACCTCAGCTTGTATTTCTTTAGCCTCTCAAAGAGTTTCTGTAAATGGTCAAGATGCTCTTCTTCTATTTGAGATCTAGATATCATGTCATCCACATAGACCTCTATTTCGTGATGTATCATGTCGTGAAACAGAGCTACCATGGCATGTTGATAGGTTGCCCCAACATTCTTCAGTCCGAATGGCATAACCTTGTAGCAGAATGTGCCCCAATGTGTGGCAAATGTTGTTTTCTCCATGTCCTCAGGCGCCATTTTGATTTGGTTGTAACCTGAGAAACCGTCCATGAAGGAAAACACTTTGTGTTGTGCCGTATTGTCAACCAGTATGTCAATGTGGGGAAGTGGGAAATCATCCTTAGGGCTTGCCCTATTCAAATCTCTGTAGTCCATGCACATTCGTACATTGCTGTCCTTTTTGGGCACGAGAATGACATTGGAAACCCATTGCGGATAGGAGGTGACGACCAAGAATCCTGCGTTGAACTGTTTCATGACTTCTACTTTAATCTTCTCTGACATATCTGGTCGCATGCGATGAACCTTTTGTTTTACTGGTGGGCAATCCTCTTTTATAGGTAGACGATGTACCACAATATCTGCATCAAGTCCTGGCATGTCCTCATATGACCAGGCAAATACCTCAACATACTTGTGTAACAACTGAATCAAACGCTCCTTGACATTGGGTTCCAGATTGGAACCCACCTTGACTTATTTTTTGTCTTCTTTGGTACCTAGGTTGATAGTATCCACTGGCTCCTCGTGAGGCTGAATGGTCCTCTCTTCTTGTTGTAGTAATCTGGAAAGTTCCCCTGGTACTTCACAATCTTCCTCACCTCTGTCTTCGGCTTGGTAGATTAGATTTTCAGAGTCACAGAAAACAATAGCAGAACCGTTACCCATGGGATCCCGAATGGATGTAGACCTGCATTATGAGTGTGAGTGCGTGTAAGAGTATATCTATCTTTGAAAGAAATATAAAAAGAAAAACAATGAGCACAAAGTTTATATGCAAAAACGTCCATGATTCATTGATGTCATATGGAAATGAGATAATAACCCTTACAAATGGACCGTTGTGCCTCGGGTGAGACACAAGGTCTTAAGAGTCTGAATTGTTTTAATATTACAGATCCAACAAAGTGTAAAGACAAATTACTGTGGGATAAAAGTGATTGAGATGAAATATCTAGCCTCCCAGTTGTTGATCCCTCCACTGGCAGTTGGGAAAATCCAATCCTCCAGATTGTAGTTGTTTCATCATCCTCCACGACACTGACTTGGTGGTTGCTAATCTTCAAGGGTGGTCCTCCAGCACGAGCGTGGCGTACAGCCTTATGGGCACTTGAAGTGAAACCCAGACCAAACTTGTCAGATTTGTATGGGATATCTGGGAGTTGTCCCTAAATAGTGCACCCACCTTCTTCTATCACTGCATTCGCATCCTTCAAAGATGACATCCTGGGTGGAGGCCTTGTAATCTTGGGAACTTGAGACACAACCTTGGTTACTGCCACATCTTGTGGGACTTCTTCAAAGTGCTGGAATGGAGTTTCAATAAATTCACCATCTAATTCCACATATCTGAAGGAATTAAGATGGCTGACCATATACTCTTCTTCTCCATGAACAGTGATGATTTTCCCTTGAATTGGATATTTCAGCATTTGGTGCAATGTAGAAGTAACAGTGCCGGTATTGTGAATCAATGGTCAGCCTAGCAAGCAGGAATATGAAGGGATAATATCCATTACATAAAATGTTGAATCAAATGTTTGGGTTCCAACCTTTATGGGGATGTCCACTTCTCCATGCACCATCCTTTTTGAGCCGTCAAAGGCTCTCACTACTATTTTGCTTGGTTTCAATGTCAATCCCTCGCAGTCAAGCCTATCAAGAGCCTTTTTAGGCAATACATTCAGAGATGAACCAGTGTCAACCAACACATGAGCCAGAGTCGTGCCCCTACATTCCACTGAGACATGTAATGCCTCATTATGCTTCCTCCCTCTTGGCGTTAAATCAGCATCCAAAAAACCTAAACCATTATCTGCAGTCAAGCTGGCTACGCAGTCTTGGAACTGATCGACAGATGTTTCTTGGGGTACATGGGCAGTTTTCAGGAATTTTACCAAGGCCTTTGCATGCGCCTCAGAACATAGTAGTAAAGCCAGCATAGAAACTTTAGATGGGTTTTCCCCAGTTTCTCGACTACATTGTAGTCGCTTCTTTTTATGATCTTTAGAATTTCCTCCATCTCCTTCCGGGAGGTCTCAGGGATAACCAATGATTGTGCCTTCGTCTGGACAGGCTCAATCAGAATACTTTTACCTTGAGTCTCAGTTGACTCGGCAACAGGAATGTCAGTAGGGGTGATAACAGAGATTGTAACAACTTTGTCAGCAGGAGTATTTTACAGGAATGTGAATAATCTTTGGAGGAGCAACGATAACATGAATGATTACGGGTCCAAAAACTACTTTTGGGGGAGCAATTTCTGGAGAGAATATCCTTCCGCTTCGGGTAATCTTGCTAGTCCCTGCAATATTATGGATATCAGAGTCAACCTTCTTAGAGCTTGAATCTTCAACAGCTGGCCAATCTTGCTTGATACCGTGGTAGTAGACACCCCCTCCATAATTCCATGGTACGGTTTTGTTTAACGAATACAGGATTGGTCCAGGCATTGTAATTATCAAAGGAGCTACTTTAGGAACTGATGTAATTCTAATGGGTCTTTTGGTGTAGACCCTGGAAGAATTGTTGGAAATGGTAACGATGGAAACATCATTATAAGAAACAGTTGGAACATAATTCTTTTCGAACAAAATTTCTTTGTTATCTATTAGGCACTGAACACCTGCTCTCAACAAAGGACAACTGGTTGGTGAGGACAAACAGAAATGAAAACTTTCATCACACCCTGGGAAAACACTGGCATTCAATAAGTTCTTTTTGATAATCAGGAGTGGGGTCATAAGTTCATCAACTGAAGTAAAAAATATATCTTCCTCAATTGCGTTGGTATTATGACCGTGTTTGGGCATAGGGGAAGAAATGACATTGGGCTTTTCTGGCGCATCGAATTCAATCTCTTTGGCTTCAAGGAGGTCTTGTACTTTGTTCTTTAGAGCCCAACAATTATTAGTGTCATGGCCGGGACTCTCAGAGTGGTATGCACAACGGGCATTCAGATGATAGTGAGGAGAGGTTGTGTTAGGGTTCTTTGGAGCTTCTTTCAAGGTCACTAGGTTGGATCTTAACAAATGCGACAATACTTGAGATAGTGTGATATTAATTCTAGTGAATTGTCTGACTGGTCTTTCCATTCTTGGTTGGTTGTTTCTTTGCTAATCAGGCGCAGGTTTAGGAATCATAACAACCGCCACCATTGGACGACGTTCGGACCTATCTTGATTTCTCTGAGGATATACAACAACCACTTCTTTCTTTCCGATGAATGAATTCCTTACAGCAGCAGAGGATGCATATTTTTGAATCTTCCCATTCTTTATCCCGACTTCTACCCTTTTGTCCGGTCAATATCAATTCAGTAAAACCTACCGATGAACTCCCAATTAAGTGATTGAAGAAAGGACCGGACAAGGTGCCCAAAAACATGTCTACCAACTCTTTTTCAGATAGGGGAGGTTGAACTCTTCCGGCCAAGTCCCTCCATTTTTGTGCATAGTCCTTGAAACCCTCACTCGAAACCATGGCCATACTCTGGAGTTGAGTACGGGTAGGCACAAGATTAGCGTTGTATTGGTATTGTTTGTAAAAGGCGTCGGCCAGATCTTCCCAGTTATGAACATTGGCTCTTTCTAACTGATAAAACCAATCAAGTTGAGTTCCAGACAGACTATCTTAGAAGAAGTGTACCCATAAATCCTTGTCAGCAGTATGGGGATGGATTTTCCTCACATAGGACCGAAGATGCATTTTGGGGCATGAGACTCCGTCATATTTGGCGAACATAGGTGCTTTGAATTTTGGAGGAATGACAATCCCTGATACTAATCCCAACTCCTCAAAGTCCAATCGAGGAACTTTTTTTATTTCCATTGCAGTTAATCGCTCTTCTAGATGCTTATACTTGTCATAGGCTAGAGGGTATTGTTCTTCAGAATAATCTTCTTCTTCCTCTTCCTCCTCTGAATCTGGTTGAACCACTGCTTCCTTGCCCTTCCTATCTTGATTGTCTTTCTCACCAGATGACATTGCAAAGTCCAGGGTCTTTCTTGCTTGTCCTTGGAATCTTCTTCCCATGTTCAAAACTCCGGTTATTTTCTTTTTCTTCTTTTTCTCTTCAACCAGCAAGGTCTTCAACTCTTCTTGTCCTTTGGCTAGAGTTAAGAACAACTGTTGAAACTGTGCATTCTGAGCTTGGAGGTCCTTCACCATTTGCTCGAGATCCATCTTACTGAAATAAACAATAGAGAGATGAGGAGACTTGATGCAAGAAACCTGCTTATGTTATGATGAATGATAAATGCATATGCAATGATTTCAAGGATCTTAAGATTCAAATTTTTTTTAGACAAAAAGGAAACACACGTTATATTAATAAATTAAAGCTTTGAGTACATCAATGCCTTCTTGGGAAAAACAAATACAAAAACTCTAATATAGAAAGGTAGTACGCATCTGCTTTGGTGCGAGGTAGGCATCCAGAGTCTGCTCCTCATGAAGTTTCTTAGTGAGTTCCAAAACCTTCTTCTCGCTTGCGTAGAATTGGGCTTCGAAAGTATCTCCCTCCCCCTTGAGTTGTATCCAATCCCTTTGTAGGTCTTCAAGAGAGGTGGGCATGTCAGGATGTAGGATAGTATATGGAACATCTCCTTCCATGACAGACTCAATGATTACCAGGAGAATGGAGGGATAAGGTATCATAAGACTCTGAGCACGAGTTCGTACCCATTTGAGGTAAGGCTCAAGAGGGATATAATTTTTATGCCCCAAAGTTTTGCTATCTACCTTGTTCAACATCGCCCAAGCTCGTATAAATCTCTGGCGAAGACCTTGATCATCGTTGTCATAGTCAAATACCAAAACTTGAATCAGCATCTCGTGCGGGCCATCCCTTTGGGTGTAACCAAACTGTCTTAAGGCTAAGCAGGGGTTGTAGGTGATACCTTACCTAATGAAAAGTAAATGGACATTAGGAAATTCTCCACAACGGTCGACAATAGTAACATTCTCTATGGATCGGGAGCACCAATGAATGTCTGAATGTTTGAGCGTCATCAACCTTTGTGACCACCTTTAACCTTGCTCGTTCTTTAATACAGATTGGGGAAGATGCAAAATAAACCATCTTTCCAAGAGAGGAGTGCAACACATAAGGACACCTCTTTTCCTCATAGTGCGAGTGTGAAAAGAATGTAAGATGTCCCCTAGCAAAGTAGGCACCGGGTTGCGGGATATGAAGATTTTGACGACATTCACATCTATGAGTTGGTCAGGATTTGGAAACAAAACTATCCCATAAATGAGGAAAGCCACAATTTCCTCAAAGGTTTGCAAATCCAAGGAGTTCCAACAGTTTTGGGCTTTCTCGAACAAGAACTTTGCTATGAAACCTTTAACACCAATCCTTTTTTCCCAATGAGTTGTGACATCAGATGAGTGCAAGTGTAAAGCTTGAGCAATCTCTTCTGGCTTTGGGTCTCTTTCCATACCATTGAAAGGTAGTTTATTGAGAATGGGAATCCTCAAGAGTCGGTAGAATTCTTCCAAAGTAGGCACAAGTTGATAATCGGGGAATGTGAAGCAATGGTGTAAAGGATCAAAGAACTGAAAGAGCACCTTAATCATGTCTTCATCTGTGTTAGAGGTGACCAAGTTGAATAGGCGACCATGTCTCTCGGTGAATGGAGAGTTTTCAGGAATCCTTGAAGCTAGCTTCTTAAGTTGCAGAGGGATCCTTACAAGGTTGACTTGAATAGTTTTCCTGCAAAGAGAATCCATACCCTACAAAACAGAACAAAGATAAATCCCAAGATACTTGAAATGGTTAGTGAATGTATATGATGTTATGATGTTAGTGATGTTACGTACAAGTATGTATATACAAACAAAGCAAACAAGTCCTTAGGTTTAAGCTTGCATGGAGTTTCATAGGAAAGTACCCTCTTGAAGTTTAGTTGGCTCAAACCTATCCTAGTAATAGTAACCGGGTTCTAAGGAGCTCAATATCACTGATTTGTTTCTTTGAGCATTATCTCATCATAAGCCTCTTTAATGGCGACCGAAAGCCGGTCATCTCAATGAGTGTAGTATCGAGTATCTACTAACTTCGGACTGCGCCAAAGCCGGTCATCTCACTACATCCTAAATGGCCAAGTTGGTCAAGTAAAGGTTCTAAAAGTTCATTAGTGCTTCATGACATCACTCAGCGGCCCCGTATTCTCCTTGATTAACTCAAAGACTACCAGTACCCACAAATATGTCGCACTAACGTAGCTATTGCTTAGACCATGTCGGTATACCCCGCACAGTTTCCACAACGTATTGTTACTTACCTATAAGATATCCCAAATTCGGGTAGAGGATTCAAACCCAAACAAAGGACCGTAATGTAAAGCATACAAGTCAAACAATGAAATAAAGTAAATATGATCTAACCCTAAGGTAACCTCACTTTTAGAATTTCCCCCAGCAGAGTCTCCAGTTCTGTGATACGGTGGGAGAACTGACTTGAAGGTTTTGCGTTTGATTGAAGATGTTGTGGTTAGCAAGAGTCACCACCGAATTTTCTTTTATCCAAAAGGAAAGGTGAAAAAGCACAGGAAAGACCTTTGAGATTATTTCTTGAGTTCGGGGGGTAGATTATGAAAAGGGAAGGTATTAACACCCTTTTCATCCATGGTTTTCCATGGGCTCTTAGTTACTTGCTAGATCACTTGCTTTTGTTTGAAATTGCACTTTGTGTAGTTTTTGAAAGTATTTTGTAAAGAGGACATTGTTTAGGCAAACTTTGTAATGATTCTCGTTTGTAAGAATGTATACAAAGTGTTTGATCTTTTGAAAATGTTTTCAAGTTTGTAAGATATTTGAAAGTGTAGGTGTTTGTTTTGAAAATAGCAAGGATGTTTGTTTGAAATTGATCCAGTAATTAGGAGCATTCTACCTACTCAAAAGTCTTTCTTGTTCATTTTCCTTTTCCTTTGACATTGTTATCTTACCATTGATTTGGTAAGTAACCTTATCTTTGGATGTAAACGGGACGGGCGTGGGTCATCGCATAACCATGATTAGCAATTTTGCAAGGTATCTTAACATTTTCTTTAAGGGACTAAGATCATTTGAAAGGCAACTTTAGATAGCGTCATCGAGGGACTATGATCTTATATTTGCTTGTTTTTTCTAAGATGCCTCGCATGCGTAATATGGTCATTTTGTATAAGGCAACCAAGTGGAATATAGGCTTTTGTCTCGAATTAGGGTTTTCTAAGTATTGGTTTTAGTCTTTCCATACAAACCCTAATTATTAGCATGTTATATATAAAAGCGATAAATTGTAGAATTTAAAGTTACTATGCTATTACAACATTTGTGGGGAGGGGGTGTACAAATTCAATGGGGATTGCAAGAATGTAAGCCTAATTAGTCTATTACAACCATATTGAATTGGCATCAATGTACAAGGAAATAAATAAGTACAAAGTATAAAATGAATAAATGTACAAAAATGCAAAATGTGAAGTAAATGGATATTTGTTTGGTTTTCATGAGAAAAAGGGAATTTGTTTTAACCTAATTAATTAAAGAAAATAATTAATCAAACTTAAATTTATTCAGAAAGAATTTTAAATAAAAACCTAAATTTGTTAATTGATTAAAAGAAAATAAGTTTAGAAGAAAAAAAAGGATTTTTTTGGTATTTTTGTCTTAAAAATATTTATAGCATTATAAAATATTTTTGGCCCTTTTTTATACATGAATAAATATATTTTAATAGGTGTAAAAAGAAAAATAAATATTAACCTAGTTTTAATTAAATTTACAAGATGATTTATAAAAAATAAATAAAGTATATCTACATGTTTTGTTCACAAATAAATCATTGATGATGCCTGTATGAAGAGTTCCAAAGTTAGAAAACTTACCTCAAAACTGGAAATCGTGTTTTGAGTTTGAGCCTGTTTCAAGTGATGATGATGATCAGGTTAGCTTCCTTGAGGTCCCAGGAAGCTAATGCAATGATTAGCTTGAGCAATGGATGGATGAAATGGTTTGGAGGAGTCAATGTGCAGAGCTCTGTTTTTGGAAATGGAGGATGGTATTAATGGTGTTAAAGTTCTGTAACAGGGTGTGGGATCAACTCTATATGATGTTTAGAAGCTTTGGAAACCAAAAGGCCAAGAAACACACGAGTAGATTATGAGTTTCAAGTTTTTGGTCAGTTTGTGTGAAAATGGAAGTGTGAAGTGTGATTGAGTTCTAGCTCTTTTCAGTGGTCAAGCATTCGTGTTTTTGTGTCAAATGGTTTGTGTATGTATAAAAAAAAGTGTTTGAGAGCTGTGGACCATCAGAAGTACAAGTTTCTAGCTTTTGGCTAGGTTACTTGATTATGAAGAAAAGAGGGAAACAAGTTTCAAGGAGAGGTACAAGCATGGGATGGGTGATTGTAACTGTTTGAAACATTTCTCATGAGTTATAGGACCTATTTGATCAGAAGAGAACAAGTGCAAGGCTCAAGAACAAGTTTTGTACAAAAAGTCACTTTATCAAAATGGCAATGTAACCTTTCTTCCAAAAATGGATATAAAGCATGTCCATGCATTGAATGCTTGAAGTGAGGCCTCTAATAGCTATGTAAACAATTAATTATAGAGTGCCTAACAAGTTTGAGGCCTGCAAAGTAGTGTTTATGCAACATAGTTTGGATTTGAATTTTGTTCATCACTAAAATGACTTGTAATTAAAGTGATAAAACCCTAACTTCCTCTCTTCGATTCTCCCTACTCAAGAATGATCTCAAGGATTACTTGGACATTTTTGAAAGCTTGTAATGTTATATACAACCCATATTTGAATTGCTTTTTAATATTCCACTTGGAACTATATGAAAAAGTGCCATGAAGTTGGGTCAAAATCCTGACCAAATTAGGGCAAAATTTCAATAAGTGTTTAGTTTCATGACCACACATTCATAAAATTATAACTTGAGATCCAAGCACTTTTGGGAGAAGTTTTGTGAATAAAAGTTGTATATTTAATGGAGATCTACAACTTTCATGTTGTAAGTTTCTCTTGAATCATCTTGCATCATGGTGAAATTTTCCCCCAAAGTTATGAAAAAATAAGATATTTCCAACACTTAGAAAAATTTCTATGTTTAGAAATTTTAACTTTTCAAAATGAAATCTTGAATTTTTATTTCTTGATGAATAAGTTTCATATTTTTACATGTTTTAATGAATTGTAGTCTTTGGTATTTGAATTTGACCAAAAAGTCAAAGTTTGACTTTTCAGTATACAATTGACTTTTGATCAGTTGACTGAAAATTCATCTGTCAATCCAATGGACTTGCAATGTTTTGAACCATGTCTTTAGGTAAAAATGATGCAATTGGACTCTTGAGATCATGCCTTAAACCAATTGATCATTTTCTAGGTCAAAAATCAGAAATTACCCTTTCCCAGTCAAAAACCCTAATTTTGACCATTTTGCCCTTTTGGAGATTTGATCAAATTTCTTGAGGAGTTGTGGTCCAAACTTGATCCAATGATAAATATGAGTCTAAAATGTTGATGTGGATAAAAAAATAAGGAGTTTTATTGTAAATTGGCCATAGTTGACTTTTTCCCCAATACAATTGATTTTTAGGTCAACTACTCAATTGACTGATCAAAAGTATGATCCAAAGCTTGAAACTTGACATGAGTAATCTTAGGGGTCCATAATGATCCATGAAAACCATATGGGGCATATAAAGTTCAAAAATCCTTGTGAAAACTCAAACCCTAATTTTGGTCATCAGTGCTTAAGGAGGTGTCTTGAGCTGATCAAACCCTAGTGCAATCTTGAGTAAGGATATCTTGTGAGAAAATTCTTGATAAATGTGAGGGAAAATTTTGGGGTACAACAGTAATCCAAGCCAAAGCAAACCTTCAAAAAAAGTACCCACACCCAGAAGTCCTAGATCGAAGGTACCCACATCCAGAAAGTGCCAAATAGAAGGTTCCAACTACTAGTAAGAGAGGGTAAAATGTCAAACTTTGTATTTACATAACACATCATTATTTTTTGTTTCATTCAATTTGTCATTCTAGATAGAATCGAAGGGTCTGGGTTTGACACCCAGGTCATGTCTTTTGTTTGCTAGCAAGTTTGCAGGTATATCGTCCTCACAAGGGACCCATCAAACAGTTTCCAGCAAGGACTTCTAGGCAGTATCTCCCTGGATCGAAGGGTGGCACCCTTCAATCAAAAGGAAATCTATCCCTGGATCGAAGGATGACAGCCTTCAATCGAAAGACAACATTCCTTGGATCGAAACCCCATTTTTTACTTCAATTGAAAGACCCAATCCTCCCTGCAATCGAAGGAGGCCTTTTATGTTCCTATTCTTTGTTTTTTTTTTATTTATCATTTGAATTAATCTTAAAATCAAAAATTACAAAAAAATATTAGGTTAGTGTTTTATTAATCAAAATAATTTATGAATAAATTAATTAAGTATTTTAACATCTTTTTCTTAAAATTAAAATAAAATAGACTTAGGCTTTATTTTCTTTTATACTAAAAACAACAAAAATATTTTTCTTTTACATTTTCAGACGTGTTTTCAACTTTGCGCGCGTTTATTTAATTTCGTATTTTTACTATTATTGTATCTGTTTACTAGATGTAATAGATTAAAATTAGGACATTGACTGTATTATCCCCCTTATCCTTGTATAATGTAAATCCCCTCCCTGAAGCATTGTAATAGCGTAGATTTAAATTCCTACACTTTAATATTATGCAATATATTAACTGCTAGTAATTAGGCGTGTATGGCAAAACTGAAATCAAACGTTAGCAAACCTAACAAAAAGACAAAAATAACTGAACATAACACAATTGCACACAAGCACCTCTAGGGTATCCCACTTTGGTTGCCTTTAAAAAACAGTCACGGGGCAGGAATGCTTTAGCAAAGACCCATAAATCAAAAGATCATAGTCCCTCAATGACCCTATAGTTACCTTCTCGGTAAATGATCTAGTTCCTAAAATAGAATTGCTAAAGCATATCCACAGGTTGCCTTTAAGACTGTAAAACGTCCCTTCGATTGTCCCTCAACATCCAACGACAATGCTACCTACTCACTAATAGTAGGATAACACTGTCTAAAGGAAAAGTGGAAAAGAACAACCTTTTCGAGTACAAAAGTAGATAGCTTTTAGAAGTTTGCTCAAACATTTTTTGCACTTACACAAAAACTACTTTTCAAAAGACATTTCAAAACACTTTGTATATTTTCTCCACTATCCCGAGAAACATTACAAAGTTCGCCGTACTAAGGCGTTTTCAAAACATTTTCAAACACAAAGCACAAAGGTATTTTAAAAATGAGAAAACCTCTAAGAGCCTGTGGAAAACCACGAATGGAAAGGGTGCTAACACCTTCCCTTTCTATAATCTACCCCCTTACTCAGAAAACTCTCAAAAAGGTCTTTTTCTATTCTTTTCACCCTTTCCTTTGTTGGATAAAAGAAAAGTCGGTGGCGACTCTTGCTTACCGCAACATTTGCGAACAAAAATGTAAACCAGTATATAGCAGTCGATTCTGCAACCGCATCACAGAACTGGCGACTCTGCTGGGGATTAAATAAAAAGTGGGGTTACCTTAGAGTTAGTTCATTATTTAACTGCTTTGTTGTGCTTTGTTTGCTTTACCCTTGGAGGTTTGTTTGTGTTGTTTCTATAGATCCTACACACGGATCTGGGGCACACTTTTAGGTAAACAACAATAGATCATGGAGACTGTATGTGATACGGTGGCAGAACTGACTGTTTTGAAATGCTGGTTTGCGTTTTACGTTTTGTGTTCGCAAAATGTCGCGGTAAGCAAGAGTCGCCACCTACTTTTATTTTATCCAATTGGAAAGGAAAAAAGTACAGAAAAAATCCTTTTTCGAGATATTCTGAGTACAGGGGGTAGATTATAGAAATGGGAGGTATTAGCACCCTTTCTATCCATGGTTTTCCATGGGCTCTTAGGTACTTGCTCATCTTTTTAAAATTGCTTATGTATGTACTTTGTTTTGAAAAGAGTTTTAACTTCGTGATAACCCTTGTATCAGTCCTCAAAGGTGTGACGAGGTTGTTTTGAAAATTGTTTTGAAATGTGTAAGTGTGAAAAGTTTTGATTTGAGCAAATACCTACTAGCATCTACCTACTCGAAAAAAGATTGTTTCTATCCTTGTTTCCTTTAGACAGCGCTATCCTACTATTGAGAAGTAGGTAGCACCGTCGTTGGAGTTGTAAGGGTCAATTCGAAAGGGACGTACGATCACTAAATCAATGTTAGGATGACTTAATAACAACCCTAAAGTCTTAAGATCATATTCGAGGCAACATTTCCGAGGCAACATTTCCGAGGCAACATTCGAACGAGACATTTGATCTTTGTTAGACAGGAGGGTAACCACTAAGACACCCTATACTTAATGATCGTTTACCAAAGGCAACCGAAGTGGGAGTATACCCTAAGAGTGATATGTGCGAGTGATCTGTTTTCAATCATTTTATCTTTGCACATTAGGGTTTTCTAACTGGATTAATTTGTCATGCATTCTTGCTATACAATCCTATTAACATACATCTAGACAGTTAAATATTTGCAGAAATTAAGATGCGAGAAAGTAAATCTACGCTATTACAAGGCTTCGGGGAGGGGGATTAATTATATAGCCAAAAAACTCGGGAATTAAAACGGTAAATAAAACCCTAAGTTAAACTGTTACAAACCATGAACAGTTACAAAAATATTGTCAAAATAAATAATAAGCGTGGGGCGATTAAATGCAAGACGATTAGGGTTTTGACCCCTGACTAAACCTATTGACGATTGATTAAAAAAAAGGTGTTTTTTGTCATGTTTTAAGAAAATAATGAAATAGTTAAATTAACAGAAAATCCTAAGTTCTAAATAATTTTAAATTAAGAAAAATGAATTAATTTGTCTAAAAGCCTATTTTTTGGTATTTTTATTTATTTGATAGAAAGAGAAAAATAAAATTAAAAGTTAACCTAATTTCTATTTTTGATTTTTATTTATGAAAATAAATTACAACTTCTCTAAGTTAAACCTAAATTAAATTAATTTTGATAATAATAAAAAAAAAGACTAATCCTAATTTTGGTGAGTTGTTGATTTTATGTTTGTTTGTGAAAAAATAAATTAAGTTATAAATTAAATAAATAAAGGAAATTAAAAGAATAAAAAAATGATAAAGAAAAGAAATATAAAAAAAATTAGTAATGGGCCTGATGCTGTTCAGCAATTGAGGGGGGTTGGAATATAAATTCATGGGCCCAAATGGCTAAGGCCTGTTGGATTTCGCCCCAATCCGGTGTGCACGCTTGTCTGAGGCGCATGGTGGTCCTCCCATGGTGGTATGTTGATATGGGGCATTGATGAATTGGATGGCCAGATCTTAATGGTGTATGGTGAACCTCCTGACTTGCTATGCGCTGGATTACCTATTGAAGAAAAATGTGAAATAAAGGTTGGGACCTGGGAATCGAACCTAGGTCCTCTCCACTTTCCCTCTGCACGCTTACCAACTGAGCTAATTGTTTTGTTTGAATATATAATGGAAATCAATTATAATATAATAATAATAAAACGCTGAAATTCAAAATGCGCCAAATTCAAATCACCCAACCAGGGGATGACACGCATCATCGTCTTCCTCCCAAACCGTCGTTTTAGGTAGCCAACTTTTACCTGCAGACACTTACTATAGGTATATCCCTGTGTATTTCAAAAATCGTGTGTGCTCAAGATAAATGGCCATGGCTGATACCAATTAACTCGTTTCATCCTCACGAGTCTTATGGTACCAGAATCAACGCCCAATTTTGCCTATCCTGCAAAGCCCTAATCAAGAACACAAAACCCTAACTATGGCAACATCCTGTACAGGCGTTAGAAATACAATTAAATGGTACTAATTGTTTGCAAACTTAATGATAAACACGAGTATACAATCAAAATATGCATAGGATGAGTAAATCAATGAAAACAAATTTGAATTTGGAAGCAAGTCATGATACCTATATCTTACAATTCCAGGCGTGAGAGAGCTTGCAAATGGTTGGAATTCCTTCTGGAGATGTCCAAGAACCTGTTGGTATCGTGAGAATGGTGTGGATTGGCCTCCAATATGGAAATTGGATCACCATTTTTCTTGAAATTTTTTGAGATTTGCTTCACCTATGCACGAATGCTTCCAACCTCCTTATTCCTTGGTCTCCTTATGTATATGTAATACAAACTATTAGGTCAACAAAAACGACCTCAATCTTTCTCATCATGGGGATTTAATTTGATCTTTCATAGCATATGATTCCTTTCCAATTTTGCTCAAATCCAATCTTTTTCCAACCAAATTGACCTTCCATGAGTTGATCTTCAATTGACAGCATATAAAATCTTCTTTCAATCCAAAAAAATCATCCCTAAAATATAATATATGATTTATTAGGATTTATTTGATTTTATTTGACTTTTAAATGAATAAAAATAAAAATAAAATAAATAAATAAATAAATAAAGCATGGAGGGTCCCATAGGTCGTGGACTATGTTAGGAATGAGATGCAAGCATAAAAAGTTGGGCCCATTTAGCAAAAGATGCAAATTTGAGCATATTTGACTTTTGGCAATTTTGCAAAAAAGTCAATTTGGCCAATGCATAACTCTCTCAATTTTGACCCTAGAGAGGTGTTCTTTGACTTTTTAGAAAGATTGTGATATCCTCTAAGCAACCCTTTTGGTATCATCTCAATTGAGTCTTCCATTTTCATGTATGGAGCTTTGACCCAAAAGGTGTTTTTGTTGACTTTTCAAAATGACCTATAATGTCAAAATTCATATCTTTTTCTGAGTGCATATTTTGAACTTGGCAGATGAATATGAATTGTAGGGAATTTCATCCTCTTAAATATGAGCTTTGGATGGGTCATTTTTGATAAAGTATGAGAAAGTTATGCTTGGTCAAAGTTGAGTTGACTTTTCCTACAAAACCCTAATATAATAACTTTTGGGTTTTGATGAGTTGTGAGAAATCCTTGATGAAACATGATCAACCCTTGATCAAATGATGAATGATACTTCAAAATGAGGATGTTGACAAAAAATCTTGAAGTTTGACTATATGTGAGCCACAGTTGACTTTTGACCTAGCATAGTCGATTTTCAGGCCTTTGAGTAATTGAGTGAACAAACTTCCTCTGCAAGGCTTGAAACTTGACATGGATGATCTTGAGAACATATTAGGACAATGGTTAGCATTTGTGGTCCTTTGGAATCAAACATCTTGATGCAAAATGAAACCCTAATTTGAGGTAGACTGCCTCAGGAGAGAGTTTGTCTGGTCAACCCTTGGACTTCCTTGAGCCATTTGAGGACCTCACTTGACATGTATTTGAGGAATATGGGAGGGAAAATTTTGGGGTACAACAACTTCCCCTGTTAAATCTTCTTAAACCTGAGGATGTAGATTGGCGTGTCTACCTTTCGTGATCTGAAGGTGGAAGATGATTGGACACTAGAGTGCCCAGAAATTTGTACTCGCATGAGGTGATACTTGACTTATGCTTATCGGGAATGGGCTTATAGATGCCATTTGGTATTTGATAAAGAATTGTCAGAGATGGGCTTAAAGATGCCATCTGAAGAAGTGTCGATCGCATAAGATATTCCTTTGCGAGAACCCGTATACCTTTTGTTGAGGAGGACTTCACTGGGGAATGTTTGTCTCTGTCTTGAGAAAAAAATAGAGTTTTAGGAGCTTCAGTTGTCCGTTACTCTACTGGGGAATAATTCCGATTTCGGAAGCGAAAATAAACTACGCGTTTGGTCAGGGTACATGCTGCACCGCGACTTACTGGGGAAATGTGAAATCAATTGTGTTTGATTGGGTCCCGGTCTTACAGTGTTATGGACTGTTGTCTGGGGATAAGGGAGACCGAACCCGTATAGTAAGGTTAGGAGAAGGAACCTGGATAGTATGGTTACTTCGATATGAAAGCCTGGATAGTAGTTATGTGAGAAGGAACCTGGATAGTAGGGTTACTTCGATATGAAAGCCTGGATAGTAGGGCTGTGAGAAGGAACCTTGATAGTAAGGTTACTTCGATATGAAAGCCTGGATAGTAGGGCTGTGAGAAGGAACCTGGATAGTAGGGTTACTTCGATATGAAAGCCTGGATAGTAGGGCGGTGAGAAGGAACCTGGATAGTAGGGTTACTTCGATATGAAATCCTGGATAGTAGGGCTGTGAGAAGGAACCTGGATAGTAGGGTTACTTTGATATGAAAGCCTGGATAGTAGGGCTATGAGAAGGAACCTAGATAGTAGGGTTACTTCGATATGAAAGCCTGGATAGTAGGGTTGTGAGAAGGAACCTGGATAGTAGGTGTTGTACCCCAAAATTTGCCCTTTCATTTTATCAAGATTCTCCTCACAAGACTTTTTAAACTCCAGACCAGATTAGGGTTTGCTCAGCTCAAAACATCTCCTTGCACTGATGACCTGAAATTAGGGTTTAAGTTTGCACAGGGATTTTTTTAACTTCCAATGCCTCATGTAACTTTCATACTTCATGTTGGACCTCTAAGATTGCTCATAACAAGTTTCAGGCTTTGGATCACATTTTTGCCCAGTCAATTGGACAGTTGACCTAAAAATCAACTGTATTGGGGAAAAAGTCAACCATGGCCAATTTACAGTCAAACCTCATAATTTTTGATCCACATCAACATTATAGACTCATATGAAACATTTGATCAAGTTTGGACCACAACTCCTCAAGAAATTTGATCAGATCTTCAATAGGGCAAAATGGTCATTTTTAGGGTTTTGACTGAGAAAAGACAATTTCTGATTTTTAACCTAGCCAATGGAAAATTAGGTTCAAGCATGGTTTCAAGGACTCAATGGAATCATCTTTACCTAATCACAAGGTTCAAAATATCTCAAATGCATTGGATTGACAGATGAATTTTCCAGTCAACTGATCAAAAATCAACTGTACACTGAAAAGTCAAACTTTGACTTTTTGGTCAAAATCAAGTGCCAAGGGTCATAATTCATCAAGATGTGTCAAAACATGAAACTTGTTCACCAAGAAACCTAATTTTGAAAATTAGGGTTTAAGTTTGAAAATTTTCATAACTTAGAATTTTTCTAAGTTATGAAAAATTCTTATTTTTCCCAACTTTTCCCAACTTTTTCACCATGATGCAATTGGATTCAAAGAAAACTTCCAACATGAAAGTTGTATTCCTCCATGAAATCTACAAATTTTATTCACAAAGTTTTCCCAAAAGATGCTTGGATCTCAAGTTATGATTTTGTGAATAGGGGTCCAGAAACTTTTTAACTTAGTGAAATTTTGCCCTAGTTTAGGCAGATTTTTGACCTAACTTCATGGCAAATTTTCACCTAGTTCCAAAGGGAATCTCAAAATTCATTTCAAATATGGATTGTAGATCATGTTACAAGCTTTCCAAAATGTCCAAGAAATCTCCAAGATCATTTATGGTTAGGGAGAATCGAAGAAATGAAAATGGCAAATTATCACTTTTGTCCAAGGCATTTTTCACAATGGTTCAAGTTGCAAATATGTCCTAAGCATGCTTGTACTTGGTTTTATAGGTTCTAATCCCTTCTACACTCCAAAATTGAATGCAAACACATGGACAATGGCTTTGTTCTGAGCTATGGAGCATTGTACATTGATTTATTCCATTTATGGCAAAAAGTTTACATTGCTACTTTGATAAAGCATACTTTTAGCAACTTTGCAAATCTTGAGCCATGAACCTAATCTCTTGATGCAAACAAAGTCCACAGATATCAGGCAAAGTTCACCAACTATGTGCAGCTAAGGAACAAGCTTGTACAGGCTTTGGGCATTATCATCTCACCTTTTCTTCAAAAACAAGCCAACTTGCAAAAGTCAATATAACTTGTGTATCTGATAAAACTAAGCCTAAGCATCATTTCACACAATCTCAGAATATTGTTGCAAGCCTAAAGCACGAATTTACAACTTCTCAAACACTCATATACACCAAAAACCCCATTTCTGCCCAAAACATGGCAATCTCTGCAAATCACAAGCCATTTCCATATTGCCTCGTGCGTTTTACTTGGAACCACTTCAAACACATTCCATACATCACACCTAAGCTATCCAGGCCTTTATCCAGCAAATGTAATCCCTATTTCGAGCTTCACCATTTTCATTTTCTGAGTTTGCAGATTGACTTCTACAAAGAGTTCCAAGAAACTTCAAAGCAAGCTGAGCATTGGGAAAGGTTGAGGGAACTTCAAGCAAGCTCACACGACCTTCAGGCCTCACTCAAAGTTGCTACATTTCCATATTCAAACTCAACTGAACAAGGTATTTGTCAAGTTTCTATCTCTCTATTTAGATACCCTTAGGCTTAGGTTTTTGAAGCAAAAATGTAGTCCTTAAGTTGCTTGAGCTGTACATATGCATAGATTCCATTTATATTAACTGAGCTAGGAGTATTTGATACTTGAAGTTGCTGAAAAAATTAGGTCAGAAATTAGGGCCATTTAAATTCTCTCTGATCTTTGAGAGTTAGGTCATGTTCTTTATATCATTGAAATCGTGTGATCATGAGCTACATTTTTTATGTTATAAGTTTTTGATTTTATGCAAAGAATAACAAGAACAGGATTCAAGCATAGGACGCACGCGTTTGGAGAGACAGAGGTCAGGGATGAAGTTTGTTCTGGGCCTGGCGCTTGGGCTTGTTTCTTTTGACACCCCCCTTTTAGTTTTTGCACCCCTTTGGCCCATTTTCCATATTTTTGCATATTTTTCATTTCCTTTATATTTTTGACTTTATTATATTTTTTCTAAACATTTAAAATCACAAAAAATATTTTCTTTATTTTTTCATTTTTATTTTATTTTTTAATTTATTTTTTAGCATAAAAATAAGTTATTAGGTTAATATACTTTTATTTTCTTAAGTAAACTTGTAAATAATATAAAAATATCATACATTTTTATTTTTATTATTTATACACTTAAAATAATATTTTCATACAATATTCATTTTTTTTAACATTTCGTATATATTGTTATTATTTTTATTAAACAAAAATGAACAAATAAATAATTAGAAAACAATATTTTCTTTTAAAACCAAAATTAGGGTTTTCACCCTTTCAAAAATAATCATTTTATTTTCTTATTTTTAAGACATAAATAAATTTATTTTCTCATACATAAAATCAATACAAAAACATTTCTTGCATATTTACATTTTATTGCATATTTAAATATTTGTTCATTTATTTATTTGTACAATAAATTCAGTTTGGTTGTAATAGTTTTTAGGGTTTTATTTTGAGCAATATCCCCCTATTCAAAACTTGTACCCCCCTTCCCATAATATTGTTGTAATAGTCTAGATTTACTTTACGCATTTTATTTCTTTCATATACCATGATAGTAAATTAGGGTTTTGTATGCAAAGACCAAAAATCAAACAAATAGCATGACTTAATTCAAGACAAAAAATGCATGAAAAATGACAACACATTGCACACAAGCACCCCTAGGGTTTCATCCACTTTGTTGCCTTAAAATGGCCATGGTATGCATGCTAGGTATCTTGGCAAAATCAAACAAAACAAAAAGATCATAGTCCCTCGATGACGCTATCTTGGTTGCCTAAACAAAAATGATCTAGTCCCTCAAAACTTGCTAAGATACTTGGAAATATTGTTATCATGGTCATACGATGACCCACGCCCGTCCCGTTTAACATCCAAAGATAAGGTTGTTTACCAAATACAATGGTAAAACAACAATGTCAAAGGAATAAAAATGTGTAGGAAAGACTTTTGAGTAGGTAGATAAGCTTCTAGTTACTTGATCAATTTGCAAACCACCCTTGCTATTTTCAAAAACACAACACATTTCAAAACATTTTCAAACAACTTTCAAAACATTGAAACATTTTTCAAAAGACAAACATCTTTGTATACATTCTTACAAACAAGAATCATTACAAAGATTGCCAAAAACGATGGCCTCTTTTCAAAATACTTTCAAAACCACACAAAGCACCATTTCAAACAATTGAAAAAGCAAAGCAAGTGATCTAAAACAAGTAACTAAGAGCCCATGGAAAACCATGGATGAAAAGGGTGCTAGCACCTTCCCTTTTCATAATCTACCCCCCGAACCCAAAAACAATCTCAAAGGTCTTTCCTGTTCTTTTTTACCTTTCCTTTTGGATAAAATAAAAGTAGGTGGCGACTCTTGCTAAACCAAAACATTTGCGAACACAAATGCAAAAACTCAAGTCAGTTCTCCCACCGCATCACAGTAGGGTTACTTCGATATGAAATCCTGGATAGTAGGGCTGTGAGAAGGAACCTGGATAGTAGGGTTACTTCTATATGAAAGCCTGGATAGTAGGGTTATGAGAAGGAACCTGGATAGTAGGGTTACTTCGATATGAAAGCATGGATAGTAGGGCTGTGAGAAGGAACCTGGATAGTAGGGTTACTTCGATATGAAAGCCTGGATATTAGGGCTGTGAGAAGGAACCTGGATAGTAAGGTTACTTCGATATGAAAGCCTGGATAGTAGGGCTGTGAGAAGGAACCTGGATAGTAGGGTTACTTCGATATGAAATCCTGGATAGTAGGGCTGTGAGAAGGAACCTGGATAGTAGGGTTACTTCGATATGAAAGCCTGGATAGTAGGGTTGTGAGAAGGAACCTGGATGAGGTTGCATTTGTTGCCGATGATTACTCTTTAACTTTGAGTGCTGATCATGGACTTGCTGAAAATTGCTGATAATAATGTCTTTCATGAAAGAAATACAGGGTTAGTTATATGCGATGCATGAGATGCATTGTATAATGACGTTCTCAAAATAAATGAGACTATGTTATATGAGATGTATGCACATGTCATGATGTATGAACATGAAATGCTGACTTGATAATATGAATCTGGGAAAATAAGTCCCTAATTGCTATGAAAATCATAGTTCCTCCACCTCTCTTGGGGATGGTGAACAAAGATGACCGTGCTGGGGATTTTCCCCTTGGCTGGTAAATATTCTGCTGGACGAGACTCTGTCTGAGGATAACTCTGCGAGGAATAACTCTGTTGGAGAGGAGATACTCTGTTGATAGATCTGTCGACTTGGAGAAATAAATCAGCTGGGGATGAACTTCTGTTGCTGGTGATAAACAAACTCTGCTTGGGGAAAATTTTGCCGACTCACTTGCGATTGTGAACCTCGGATGGGGAGAGTTGTGTCCTGTTCAGAAAATCTAACACCACTGTCTTTGGATACTTCTTACTCTGTGAGGAGTGTATGTACCACTTCTCATGTTCTCCAGCTGGCTCTATCCCTGTACCTGATGGGCAGAGTAATTGTAAGGCTTGGACACTTCTTGTTTGTCCCTGTTCCTGGAATTACGAGTAATTGTCTTTTGTTTTTTATGTAAATATTTATGAACAACAATTATTTTCAAATGCATATATCAAAAATGAATCATTGGACGTTCTGGCAAAACAAAACAGAAAAAGAAAAAAAATCGAAATTTCTTGTGAAAATAAATTGTATTGATTTTGAAGTTGGCCCATAATAGGCATTTTTGTACAAAGAGGCTGACGTCCTAGTAAGAGAACGCGGCCGAAAGACAAATTATACAATTTGTGTAAAAGAAAGAAAAATAACTATGTGAAACAATCCCATTAGATTCCAACTATGTTATTGCCTTTATATCTTCGAGCGTCTCATCACTTTGCTGCTTGGTCGAAGGTGGATCAGATTGATTGGCGTCATATGAGCTTGATAATCGATACCGAAGTCTAGTTACAAGATAATCCAATGAGACATAGTGTTACGCTTCAATCCCTATTTTTTTCCTAGACCTCCCTTTCGGGTTTTCAATCCACCGGGATACCCTTTTTTTCCCAAGCCGCCTTTTCAGGTTTTCGAATTACCGGGTGTACAGTTTTTTTTATTTTCATCCCTTACTTTTTCCCGAAACCATTTGGTTCGTTGGGAAGCCCTTATTTTTGCCTAGGTCAGTCAACCTAGCGGGTCTTTGATTATGCGTAGTATCTTTTCACTATGTCTGCATTGACGGGGTGAGGAATATCATCACCATCCATGGTGGTTAGAATCATAGCTCCTCCCAAGAAAATGCTCTTAACCACAAATGGCCCTTCATATGTGGGGGTCTATTTGCCCCTGGGATCACCTTGCGGCAGTATGATGCGTTTGATCACTAGATCCCCGACTTGATATTCCTGACGCCTGACTTTCTTGTTAAAAGCCTTGATCATTCACTTTTGATACGTCTGACCATGACAGATAGCAGTAAGTCTTTTTTCATCGATTAAATTTAGATGATCAAGCCGGGTTTGGATCCAGTCATCTTCGTTCAAACCCGCATCCTTCATAATCCAGAGAGAGGGTATCTGGACCTCGATGGGTAGGACTGCCTCCATGTCATACACCAAAGAGTAGGGGGTTTCTCCTGTCGATGTCCGCGTTGAGGTACGGTACCCATGAAGAGCGAATGGTAGCATCTCGTGCCAATCTTTGCATGTCACCGTCATCTTATGCACAATCTTCTTGATGTTCTTGTTATCCGCTTCAACAACCCCATTCATCTTCGGCCGGTAGGGAGAAGAGTTGTGATGTTGTATCTTGAACTGTTTGCAGAGTTCGGTAATTATCGTATTGTTGAGATTTGTACCATTATTAGTGATAATCCTCTCTGGTACACCCTAATTTTGACTGATTCCTCAAAGGAGAGTGATGAATCATCTTTAAAACTTCAAATCCTCTGGACATCCTGGCCAATTTCTTGTAAAAAGACCTTTCAAATGACAATGAGATATTGTAGCTTCCAAATCCAGACTTGTACATTGATCAATAGCCTTGATCAAGCAAAACCCTAATTTGACTGGTGAATCAAAGGAGTAATTCCTTCTTATAATCAAACACAAACTTCAATCCTCTGATGATCCAAAGAGATGGATAAAATATCTTGATATATGCAATAACTTTTGAGCTTGAAAGATCCAGAGGTTTAGATGATAAGATTCTACTTGAGCAACCTGTCAATGCAATCAACCTACAAAGATTGAGGAAGACTTGATAACCAAAGTACTTTGATCCCATCACAATATATGAATGCAATGCAATATGATATTCATGATGAAACATAAGCCTAAATCAAAAGGGTAAATTTTGGGGTACAACAGCTGCCCCTATTAAAAAATCTTCAACATGATAAGTGAGAAAAGTGACAACTTTCGAGAGTTCAGAGTTGAAGATGATTGAATACGAAAGAACTCGAAAATTTACACTCTTGAAGAAGAAATAAAAAAGAATCAGGAACCCCCCCCCCCCCCCCCCGCCAAGACATGCGTCAGAATGGAGCTGTAACGCAAATTGAAACAGAAAAAAACAAAGAAGAGTAGACGCAACTAAACTTCCAGACAAATGTGCCAGGGCAAAACTGGGCTTAAAAAAAGGGTGAGATAAAACTCAAACCACAGAGTATAGGTGAAACTAAGCTCTGGAAAAGAAAACGTACGCGGGTGAGGAGACGAAACTCTGAGCTCGACCCAAAGCAAAAGTGGCTAGAGTGCGTGATTCTAGGAGCACTTGTTAATCTCAACTAAGATAGACCGTATGAAGAAACTGAAAGAATCTCAGAAATGAGAAACAAAAGCGAGACAAAACTCGACTCTGAAACTAGTTAGACGAAACTAAACTAGATGAGCACCAGGATGAAACTGGATTTCACGCACGGGTAACGAGGCGAAACTCGACCCATAGCAAAGTGATAAGACTGTATGTTTCTCAGAGCACCTGCTGGTCTCAGATAAATGGATAAACAGTGACGAAAACTGATAAAAGAATCCAAGGAACAAAAGAGACCAATTTCAAACCAGGGACGCAACATGAATACTACACTCGGTAAACGAACACCGTCAAAGGGTCCAAGGTACGAAAGCAAAAATGAGACGAAACTCGACTCAATAACTAGTTAGGCGAAACTAAACTAGATGAGTACCAGGACGAAACTAGATTTCATGCAAAGGATGAGGAGACAAAACTGGATCTCAACTCAAAGCAAGGAGATTAGGGCGTACACCTAAAAACCTACTGAAAGCGAATATCAGGGTAAAAATGGTATTCGAAAGGTGCATCAACAGACATTGGAATGAACCAGAGAGGGTAGTGAAGATTAAACCCGAGAAGACCGCGCCAGGGCGAAACTGAACTACAGTCAAGAGTAGACACTCAAATAAACAAATGGTTATCGTCAAAAGGATATTGGTATGGGGAGGAAACCGAGATAATGAGGACGAAGACCTCGCTAGGGATTTAATCCGAAGTTTTAGCAAATTCACTGAGGACAACAGAGACAATAATGGCTTATGTTCCGATGCATGTTTTGAATTCTTTTTATATAGCGCAATGCTCCATATAATGGAAATGCTACACGTTTTGGTAGATGTAACGTAATGGTGCATGTTTAAAAGTTTCACTGGGGAATGGCCAATTGAGAAGCCAATAACCAAGAAGTCAGGATCTGACATGACTTGCAAAAATAAATTGCAAAAATCCAAAGGAGAGGAGAAAATATAGGGAACCGCTAGAGAGGTAACCTTGAAGAGATGAAGCTTCGCGGGGAAAAACAATCGAGCAACCAGTAGAAACGGGCCACAAATATTGAGGGGAGCTGCAAAAGTAAATTGCAAACTCCTAGAGAAGATCAGATTGACACTGTAGCTTCTGGAGAAGATTAGACATTTGAGGGGAAAAAAATCAGGGCAAGTCTGCAATCTCTAGAAAAGATAGCGCACGGCCGTGTTAAGGGTGATACCAAGACAACAAACCCAACGTGAGGGACGAAAACCTTTGTTGGGGGGACAGGGCTCTGCTGAGGAAACAAGACTCCACCGGGGAGACAGAACTCTATTGAAGATTTTTGTTGGAGAGAGATTTTTGGAATGCAACCAATGGATGGATCATGCAAATAGTCACACAGTATCGACCTTACTGGGGGTAAGGAAAGATCTTAACATAAGGATGCCCCAGTCAGCAGATCGACTAGGAAATGAGAGGTCAATGCGAGGGATCTCTATTGGCAATTCCGTTAGAGGGTTGAAACTTCTCTAGAATGTGAGTTCCAACTTAAACAAAAACTCCACTGGGGATGTGCAACATATCCAAACTTGAAGTCTCAGAATGAAGCCTTTAAAAGAAGATTCCTGGGGCAACAAAACTTCGCTGCAGAAATGAAACTTCACTGGGGATAGGTAAAGTCCTATTCAAACATGGGCTCTGTCTAACAGAAGAAAGCCAAATATTCCCTTCCCGACAATCATTAAATTCTTTACAGGTGTTCAACGTGTAAACTCTTTTTTTGATGTCAAACAAATGTTTTGCATGCAGGAAGATGTTTATTTTGGGAATGACAGATCTGATGCGATGACTATTTAAGCCTTGAAGTTGAAAACCTTAACAAAGTGTCGCATCTCTGTTGTGAATGAATCACTGGTTAGAGTGCAAAAATTTTCAAAACTTTTCTCCCTCCCCTTTTTTTAGAAAAATGAGTCAAAATGCGGGTGATAAGATACCAACATGGATATGCAACACATATTTGGGAGTTTTAAGCAAAGCTATCCTGTTTTAGTATGCTTTCGAGTTAAACCCTTGTTTCAGTTAGGACTTTTAAAGGTTGTAACGTGTCCTGGTTCAAGGTTTTTTTATAAAAAAGTTTTTCAAGGCTCAAGTTATTTGGTGCCCACCCCCTTCGTGATATTCTCCTGTCCTAAATTCAGCTGACTCATCACAAGCATTCATCTTTCAAAAGGATTTGTAATGGTTGAGTGATCATGACAAATTCTCCAACATGATTGTTACTTAACTTCTGCTGCTTTTGTTTTTGATATTATTGTTCCTCTTCTTTTGATGAAAATTTTATTGAATAATCTTTTTTTTCCGGCCTTTTAGACTCTCTTTTCCCTAGCTTTTGCCTGGACAAAATCTTTTGAATTTCAATTTTGGAAGTCCAACGGCATGCCCTAACTTTTGCCTAAGCGGCTTGTTTTCAAGTTTCGACTTAGCGGGGCTTTTTGTTTCTTTCTTATTCATACTTTCCACTTAGAACAAGTCAATGCGACTTTACTTTTTGAACTTTTTCTTTCTTTCTCTCTCTTTTTTGTTTTTTTGAAGAAAACAAATGCCTCATTCCTTGGTCGGCGAGGGATATCCATTATTGTATCGATTCGATCTCGACCTCAGGACTTTGTGAGGAAATGAACATCGTGTTTTTGACATTTTTCCTGATCTCATAATGCGAAAGATAAAATGTGGTGATCCTCAGATGGGACATTCCTTCTGAAATTTGAATGCTTGGTCAAATCAACTGAACATCTACCCTGCCCCTGGTTAAAAAAAAGTTTTTTTTTGAATGGAAAAGAAACTCCTACTTCGAAGGCTCAGAGGGGTTAACGAGGGTCTAACTCCCTTATATCTCTTGTGTTTGGGGATTGAAACAATGACTGTACATCGTCAACGGGGTTCTACTCAAAAGCATACCACTACAGTCATCATTTTTAGCTAAACTCCTTCCTCCAAACTCTTGGCTTAAGAAAAAGAATTGGCACAGTTGGTATCAAAATGCCCGGAAAAAAATCGATTAAAGAGTGATACTGGATGGATTAAGTAAAATGAAACAATTTTTTTCTCTTTTTTTTAGGCAAAAATATTCAACGCATCAAGACTGACATTCGACCATAAACAAAATCCTATATGAAGACAATGCTAAAACAATCAATCAAGATAACACATGAAAGTGCGGCAAAGAAACGTAATAAAAGCCATTACGGGGAAGAAAACTCCAACTAGGTTCGTCGATCTTGCCGACCTGCCGTAATATTGACATTACCCTGACCCATGACCTTTACCAACAGCATGGAGCTATGAAACAAATTGGCAAGGCATCCACCAGTAAAGTGAATGAGAATCCTATCCATCACAGAACTAAACATGCCCCTTGCACAGTAGTAGTTGTGTTTGTTATCCGCATTTCAAGCAATCAACTAACCATGCCTTAGATTACCATTTCCGTGTAAGGCCCACGAAGTTTATATGCTCATGCTTATCAAAAATATTGGACGTTTTTGCAAACAAAATAGTAAAAAGGGAGAAAAGAAACGTATATGTATACTTGAAAGAAGAAATTCTATTAATTTTGTGAAAATAGCTTGTGAAGAAGGCATTTACAAATGGAAGCAAGAAATTAAAAAAATCGAAACAAACAAGTGTTTACAAATGGCAATGCGAATGTGAATATCCATCAAGTCCCGACTCTGCTATGACTCTTATGACTCTTACACTTTCATCTTCCTGCTTTCAGACAGATCATTTTTGGGTTGGCTTCGAGCTTATGCTAGGTGACGGAACGGAGGAAAGAAACAAAGGATCTCATGCTGAGCGTAGTCATTTACTTTAAGTCCCTAACTTTTGCCTGAATCGCCCTTTCGGGTTTTCGATTCACCAGGACACCCTCTTTTTTCCTAAACCGCCCTTTCGGGTTTTCAGTTTAGCGGGGTTTTTTTTATGCAAATTATTTTTTAACTACGTCAGCATTCACCGGGAGAGGGAAGTACTCTCCATCCATAGTCGTGAGCATCATCGCTCCTCTAGAGAAAACTTTTCTGACCACGAAAGGACCTTCATAAGTCAGAACCCACTTTCCCCTGGGATCTCCCTGGGGGAGAATTATCCTTTTTAGCACAAGGTCACCTGGCTTGTAACATTGAGGTCGTACCTTCTTATCAAAAGCTTTCCTCATCCTTTGCTGATATACCTGACCGTGACATACAACCGTCAACCTCTTCTCGTCAATAAGTTCCAACTGATCCAGCCGATTCTGTACCCATTCACTTTCATCCAGCTCAACATCCCTCATGATCCTAAGAGAAGGAATCTCGACTTCTACCGGCAATACTGCTTCCATGTTGTAAACCAATGAAAATGTGGTTGCCCCAGTCGAAGTACACACAGTGGTGCGATAACCATGCAAAGCGAAAGGCAGCATCTCATGAGAATCTTTATAGGTTACCACCATCTTCTGTACGGTCTTTTTAATATTCTTATTGGCCGCTTCGACAACACCGTTCATCTTTGGTCGGTATGGGGAAGAGTTATGATGCTTGATTTTGAAGTACTCACAAAGCTCCTTCATCATCTTGTTATTCAAATTAGACCCATTATCGGCAATGATCTTCTTAAGCACTCTGTAGCGACAGATAATATTGTGCTTAATGAACCGAGTTACCACCTGCTTGGTGACATTGGCATAGGATGCATCTTCGACCCATTTTGTAAAATAATTAATAGCGACCAGAATGAAATGGTGATCGTTGGACGCAGTCGGTTCAATTTTTCTGATCATATCAATTCCCCACATCGTAAACGGCCAAGGGGAAGTAAAGACATTCAAAGGTACTGGCGGCACATGCACTTTATCAGCATAGAATTGACATTTGTGGCAAACCCGTGCATGATTGTAATAGTCAGTCTCCATGGTGGACCAATAATAACCTGCTCGCAATATCTTTTTAGCCATGGTATTCCCATTGGAATGGGTCCCGAAATCACCTTCATGTATCTCCTCAATGATTCTCGATGCTTCTTTCTTGTCAACACATCTGAGCAGTAAACTTTCATGATGCCTTATATACAACACACCACCACTAAGAAAGAACTTGGCTGAAAATCTTCTCAAAAACTTCTTATCTGTGACGGATGCCTCTTCAAGGTACTCTTGTGCTTCAAGATATCGTTTAACATCATAAAACCAAGGATTACCATCTGATTCCAAACTAGCCTCAAAACAGAAAGCTGGCTCACTCAAACTTCTGATGGTAATGGAAGGTGCCTCATTAGCCCACTTAACCTTGAACATGGAGGACAAAGTTGCTAGTGCATCAGCTAGATTGTTTTCTTCTCTGGGAATGTGCTCAAACGTGATCTCTTCGAAGTACGGAATCAGCTTCATAACATGCTCATGATAGGGAATTAGGTTCTGATGGCGAGTCTCCCAATATCCATTAATCTGGCTGATAACAAGATTGGAATCCCCGTAAACTTTCAAAAATTTGATGCACGGGTCGATCGCCGCTTCAATGCCATAAATGCAAGCCTCATATTCAGCCATGTTGTTAGTGCAATCGAAACAAATATGAGCCGTGAAAGGAATGTGGTATCCCTCAGGGTAAGTGATAATAGCTCCGACGCTGTTGCCCATGGCATTAGAGGCACCATAAAAAACAAGCGTCCAACGTGATCCCGGCTCGGGTCCTTCGCCTGGGTCTGGCATGTTACAATCCCGAATATACATAATTTCCTCATCTGGAAAATCAAACTTCATCGGTTCATAATCGTTCATGGGCTGATGAGCAAGATGGTCGGCCAGTACACTACCCTTAATTACTTTTTGAGTAGTGTATTGGATATCATATTCGGTGAGTATCATCTGCCAACGGGCTACCCTGCCTGTAAGAGCTGGCTTCTCAAAAATGTACTTGATTGGATCCATTTTGGATATCAAGTAGGTGGTGTGAGTTAACATGTATTGCCTCAAACGTTTGGCGGCCCAGGCAAGCGCACAACAAGTCTTTTCCAGCAGTGAGTACCTCGACTTGCATTCCGTAAACTTCTTACTCAAGTAGTAAATGGCTTGCTCTTTCTTCCCTGTCTCGTCGTGTTGACCGAGGAAACAATCCATGGAGCTCTCCAACACAGTTAGATACATGATTAGTCGCCTTCCTTCCACTGGCGGCATGAGTATCGAAGGTTCCTGCAAATACTCCTTTATTTTATCAAAGGCCTTCTGACAATCCTCATTCCATTTCACTGTCTGAATTTTCTTTAACAACTTGAACAAAGGTTCACAGGTGGCCGTGAGATGAGAAATGAGTCTAGAAATGTAGTTTAACCTTCCCAAGAAACCACGTATTTCCTTCTCTGTCCTTGGTTCAGGCATTTCCGGTATTACTTTTACCTTGGCCAGGTCCACCTCGATACCTTTTTCACTTACAATAAAACCCAACAGCTTGTCGGATCTCACCCTGAAGGTGCACTTATTCGGATTCAACCTCAGCAAGAACTGCCTCAGTCTCTCGAACAATTTTTTCAGATGAACAAGATGTTCCTCTTCCGTGTCAGACTTAGCAATCATATCGTCCACATATACCTCAATCTCTTCGTGAATCAAATCATTATAGAGAGTGACCATGGCGCGCTGATATGTTTCACCGACATTTTTTAAACCAAACGGCATCACTTTATAACAGAAAGTTCCCCAAGGCGTGATAAATGTTGTCTTCTCCATATCCTCCGGGGCCATCTTAATTTGATTGTAACCCAAAAAACCACCCATGAACGAAAATACTTTGGAATGAGAAGTATTATCGACCAACACATCAATATGCGGAAGAGGAAAATCATCTTTAGGGTTGGCCCTGTTCAAATCCCTATAATCCATGCACATCCTGACCTTACCATCCTTCTTGGGCACATGCACGATATTTGCAATCCATGGCGAATAATTGATGACCTTTAAGAAATTCGCGTCCAACTGCTTTTGGACCTCCTCCTTGATCTTCTTGGACATCTCAGGATGAGTTCTTCGGAGCTTTTGCTTGACGGGGGAACAACCTTCTTTGAGCGGTAGTAGATGCACCACTATGTCTGTATCCAACCCAGGCATATCCTCATAAGACCAAGCAAAGATATCAGAATACTCACAGAGTAGCTCAATCAATCTGACCTTTATACTTTCTTCGAGGTCTGCTCCTATCTTGACTTCTCTTCTTACCTCTTCTGTTCCAATATTCACCACCTCAATCAAATCCTGATTCGGATGGATAACCTTCTCCTTTTGTTTTAAAAATATTTTTAATTCCTCAGGAAGATCACAAATATCATATGCTTCTTCTTCAGCTTGATAAATAGGAGTATCAAAGTCATAATGAGCCATAACAGAGTCATTATCAATATGATCGGTGGTGGAAGTGCATCTGCACGAATGACATTTTGGCGTTTTTTAGTGACAGTGTGTGAAAAGAGAAACATTTCCATTTAAAAAAGAAAAGAAGCAAAATTTTGAATGCAAAAAACGTCCTTTATTTCATGATAAGCTTGAAAAATAAACATGGTGGCCCTACACAAATGACCCACTACACTTTGGGCAGAGCGTAGGAATTATGATATGATAATAAAAGAAACAAAGAAAATTACTCCTCAGCGCTTGAAACTTGGATAACATCCACAGAAGTCCAATTGTTGAGTGTTTGGCCTGGTATGCTCGGACGAATCCAATCCTCAATATTGTAGCCATCAACCCTCTTGTCACCAACTGCACTGACGTGTCCTTCTTGAGCAGCACAAGGACGGGAAAACTTCACAGGAGTTGATAAACTAGATGCTCTGGGAGTTTTACTCTGCTGACCTGGGCTAAAACCAAGACCAAATTTGTCAAATTTCGGGGTAACGTCTAGCACCTGACCCCGACCTTCAGGGTTACCATTTTCCACCACAGCTCTCGCATCCTTGAGAGAAGACATAACAATTTCCGGTTTCCTTTTCTGCTCTGGAGGAGGAAAATTGACAGCATGAACTGTCTCAAACGCCTGAAACGGAGTCTCATGTATCTCACCTTCAACTTCAACATAACAGAATGATTTCAAATGACTCATGATGTACTATTCCTCTCCGCACACAGTTATCACCTTTCCCTCTGCCGGATACTTGAGTTTCTGATGAAGAGTAGAAGTGACTGCCCCTGCTCTATGAATCAACGGCCGTCCTAATAAACAACAATACGCTGGCTGTATATCCATCACAAAAAATGTAGCCATTAAGGTACAAGGACCAACCTTGATTAGTAACTCCACTTCCCCAAACACTGACCTTCGAGACCCATCAAACGCCTTCACCATCAAATCACTAGGGCGCAGCTCCAGTCCAGAATAATCAATCTTCATCAATGCTGACTTTGGTAGTACATTCAAGGACGATCCTGTATCCACCAAAACCCGGGATAAAGTAGTGCCCCTGCACTCCATCGAAATATGTAACGCTTTGTTATGGTCTGACCCCTCCGGAGGAAGATCAAAATCTGTGAAGCCCAGACCATTCCCGGCAGATCTATTAGCACAAACATTCTTAAACTGATTGACTGTTATCTCATGTGGCACGAAGGCATTCTTTAACAACTTAATCAAAGCATTTCTATGAGGTTCTGAATAAATCAATAGAGACAGGATAGACATCTTAGAAGGAGTATGGCTCAGATGATTAATTATTCTATAATCACTCTTTCTGATAATTCACATTAACTCTTCCAACTCATCGGGAACTGAAGAAGCTTCTGGTATCGGAATTGGTTGAGTCACATTGGCTGGCGTGACCCTTGGATTACCAATTATTTCCTGTTGTTTTCCTTTTTCTCTTGCAGAAGCATCTGCCGCATCTTGCACATTGGAAGGACCAAATACTCTCCCGCTTCTAGTCATTCGACCCACACCAGAAAAGTTATAAACTTCCTCTTCATTACCTTCATCACATTCTTCCTCAGACAAACGATTACTTACTTCCTATTTCACCCCATGGTAATAAACATCGGCACTGTAATGCCATGGGATGACCTTCTCACTGGTATACGGAATGGGACCAGGTACCGTAATCATCAAAGGAGGCGCCCTAGATGGGGTAGGAATGCACACAGGGGTGTAAGGAATAGATATCACAACAACATCTTCTTCGGTAACCTTACGGTAGCTTGGTTTTCTATCAAACTGCAGGGAACCTTCCTTTATCAATAACGGGATGCCGGATTTTAAATCATCACAGCCCTTCAGTTGCTCTCTACACTTGGCACACTCTGAAGTACAACCCGGGAAAATAGAATTGTCAAGCAAATACCTCTTAACATAGCACAACGGAGTAGTTACTTGTTCCACATTCATGATTAAATTCAACACTTCACCATCATCATCAATCATATTAACAACACCCCCTCCATGCCTATGCATTGGGTTCTAAGTAACATTTGGACCAGCCACTGGAGTAAACTCAATTGCCTTAGCATCCAACAAGTCTTGTATTTTGCACTTCAGCGCAAAGCAATTGTCAGTAGAATGACCAACTCCGCCTAAATGGAATTCACATCTTGCGTTAGCATCATAATTAGGAGGAATTCTAGCGGGTGGTGGTGGAATATTTCTTAAACCGATCAACTTCAAATCAAGCAAATGGTGGAGTGCTTCAGTAAGAGATACTGGAAAGGGATTGAATTTTATGGGCTGTCTTTGTTGTTGATTATTATACTGACAGGGAGCATCTTGCTGTCTTTGTTGTTGAGGTACTGTATTTGGTCTCTGCTGCGGAGGAGCATTAACCAGAATAGAAACAACATTTTGTTGGTGCTGACGATCCACTCTTCTTCCTTTATGAGAGTAAACCGCACTTGCTCCGCCTTCCCTTTTCTTAGGGTAAGTGTTGAATGGTTTCTTACTGCCCCCTAATGATCCAATAGAACCTCCAACCTGGATCTTCCCCAATTTCAAACCTATCTTAATTCTTTCACCAGCCATAACCAAGTCTGCAAATCCTGCCGAAGTACTTCCTATCACGTGCTCATAGAATGGCCCTTGCAGGGTACTCATAAACATATCAATGAGTTCTCTCTCCATGAGTAGAGGTTGAACCCTCGCAGCCAGTTCACGCCACTTCTGAGCATATTCCTTGAAAGATTCTTTTGGCCCCTGTGACATATTCTGTAACTGAGTGCGATTAGGCGCCATATCCACATTGTATTGATAATGTTTGACAAAATCCCGAGCAAGATCATTCCAGCAACGAATATGGATTTTCTCCAACTTCATGTACCACTCCAAGGATGCCTCAGATAGGCTATCCTGGAAAAAGTGAATCAGAAGCCCCTAATCCTCAGTATGCACCGACATCTTTCAGAAATAAGCAGTTGCGTGAGTAACAGGACATGACATTCTGTTGTACTTTTCAAATACAAGAGGCTTGAACTTTGGAGGAAATTTCACCCCAGACACCTACCTGAGATCATTAGCATCCATACCAAGGACTCCTTGCCCTTCCACCGCCTTCAAACTTTCTTCCAACAACCGATATTTCCTATCCTCAATCTGAACCTCCAGCTCTGAACGCCGAACCGAAAACTGATCTTCATCCTGGTCAAAGTCATAATCATGTTCCTGATAGTTCCTTACACCGATCTGATTACCTCTTCTTTTCCCCACAAGACGAGGTCCCGGAGACGGGGGAAACTTCCCTACATTGCGCACAAAAGGGTTTCCGGGCATCCCGTGAAAATTTCCAACAGGCTGATCTTGTACATCCCCCAATCCTACAGTAATGTCCTGATAGAGCCCTTGATTTCCACCATCCCCCGGATAGAAGCGCTGGTTGTTGACAATGGCATCCAGTTCCTCCAGTCAGCGACTCACATTGGTGATGACCTCCATGAACTGGGTCATCTGAGTAGCCATCTGGGCCCTTATTTCGGCGAGTTCAGCTTGAAATTGTTCCATCTGTCTTGGCAAATTGTTTCTGGTGGAATACCAATAGTAGTCGTCTTGAATTCTGAATAAGAAAAGCAGAAGAATAAAAATACCGTCTTGAGATAACCTGTAATGTTATGAAATGCATGATGTGCATGATATGTTTGTCATTTCCAGGTATTCAAGAGTCCTTTTATTCATCAATCACGGCGCGCAACCAATGATCAAACACATAATAAAAGGAGAAAAGGACAATAAGACAAACACTTCAATTATTTACAAACAAAAGAAACGATGTTCAAGTGACTTCGGACATTTAAGAGTGTAGCGATAAACAACAAAATACATGTTTCAAAAAACTGAATAATAAAAATAAACAATGGTCCCTTCCAACAATCCTGGGGGTGACCAAATATACCAAAGGTAAGTAACAAAATCTAAATCTTTGGAACAAGACACACTTCAAGGTGTTGACAATACTCTTCAAGCCTGGCTTTCTCCTTCAGAAGTTGTGATGCGACTACTTTGCTTTCTTGAAGCCGATCTTCTGCGACAGCCTCTGGGCTACTTCCTTCTTAAGCTGAGCATCTTTGTCTTTAAGTTGTTTCTCCAAGTTCTAAATATTCTTCCTGTAGCTATTCTCAGATACCTGAAGCTTCTGGTACTCTTACTGGGTCTTACTCAACTCTTCCTCCATTTCAGCATGAGATCTCTTCCTAAAACTGGTTACATCGGAAGTTTCCCCTTGAGCTTCTTTGAGTTTGCGAGCTAATCGGCCCTTTCTTGATCTACCCAATAAAGTTTCATCCCTGCCTCACGGCCTTTTGCACGAAGTTGAATGTTCTCAACATGAACCTGGGTGAACATCTCGGTAGGCACCGTGTTACTCAGAACAGTAGGAGGTTGCTCACACATAGGAGCCGACCATGCAAATGGTAACCGTAAAATCTTAACCTTGGCTTTAATCCATTCTAAGTAAGGAACCCTAAAAATAGGAACCTTCTTGCCCAAAGTAGTTCTATCCTTCTTGTGAATTCCCTTCCAAGCACTTGTCACTCTTTTCAACATCACAGAATCACTTCCTCTAACGAAATACACTGATTCAGACACCTCTTCCACCTTTGGCGGTCCATCCATTGCATATCCCAATTGACAATAATAAAGCACAAGATTATAGTTGATACACCCCTTAGTTCCTATGAGGGGAACATTAGGGAAATCTCCACAGCAAGTAATAATACTTCGTACTTCCCCCATGTTATAATTCCACCGGATATCAAATGAAGTGAGGTTGACAAGTCTGGATGACCATTGAAGAGAATGTCTGGTATCCATGAAAGGGCCACTTACCGGTAGGTGCAACTTAAACCATTGATACAACATCAAATGAAATAAACTTACATTACCTCCTTTTCCATGCCTGAAATGAATGGTGTAAAGAGTATCTGCCAAGAGTGTCGGTACCGGGTTCTTGTTTCTAAAAACACAAATAGCCGCCAAATCCACAAAATTTCTCTTGCGAGGGAAGAGGACGATCCCGTATATCATGAGAGCAAACAGAGAGATGAAGTTATTCCAATTCCCTTTATTTGCCCAGTCTTCAGCTTTCTTCACTAATAAATCCAAATAAAACCCTGTAGTACCCTCACTTGATTTCCAATTGTCTTTCACTTCTTTCCAACTCAAATGAAGAATTTCAGCAATAACTTCGAACTTCGGCTTCTCCGGCACTTGGACAAAAGGAACTTCACCGGACAACTTGATATTAAGTAGGTACGCGTAATCTTCTAGTGTGGGAACCAGTTGATAATCTTGAAAAGTAAAACACTGTAATTCCTTATCATAGAACTGGAAGAGAGTGATCAAAGCCATTGGGTCAACTGGAGTGTTAAGGACTAGTAACAAATTGCCATAATTTTTGTTGAAACTATTCAGAACATCATCCTTCAGATAATAACTCAACCTCTTCAATTCGGACACATCAATAGTAGGAATCTGATAAGCAAATGTATCCCTGGTGGGCTCTTTAACACGAACTGAATCAAACTCATCTGACGGGAGGCCAGCCATTTCTGATGGAAAGAAGACTCTTGAATGTCCCTGGAAAATGACATGCACATGCTAGTTATTTTTTTTTTATACATCATTTTTTATAAATAAATATGCTATGATGCAACATGACAGGATTAAAGTTTCACACTGGATCATGGCTGGACCATTACAAAACAGGACCACTCAAGATCAAAAGAAAATCCCAAAGCTTCAACACTATCATGGGAACCTGAGTCACCTTCACAACACAAAGTCACCAACAATACCTGTAAGAAAAGTTTTCCCGCCCCTCTCACGGTTGTAGTATAGGTCAAGGTAAGGTAAAAAGCCAAATCAGAGTACAAGAGCTCGACTGTCGGTATCATCATACGATAACACCTATCCGAACTACCTCTGAAATTATGGGTCTCATGGTCAGGTCTACAAAACATCCGCTTCATAGCTGCCATGGCCACTTTATTCCTAGTTCCTATAGAATTCACTCATAGCCTGGGTATGAGGCCTTTTACCTCATGGAACAACCCACCCACCAAGAAATCCAGAAACCAAACAGTCCAGCCAAATCCAGTATGCAGAAAGTAAAATGCACATAGGATGCAATGCAAACAGATAAATATGCAAAGCGGTAAAATAAACACCCAAAAGAAAGAAAACAAGAGCTAGGATCGACTCCTGGATGGACCAGCAAAAGGTCAATCTGTCCCTAGTGAAGTCGCCAGCTGAAACAACACGGTCGGAACCTGTCATCTGGATGTAATGAAACATCAATGAAGTCGCAACCGAACGTCTTTTATCCCGCCGAAAGGGAAAGGTAAACATCGAGAAAACCTGAAAAAAGGGAGAAATCACGGTCTTTCGACCGACAGATCGGGTAAGGGAGTCTGTTACGCGAGGGGAAGGTATTAGCACCCCACACGCTCGTAGTACTCTACGGTATCCACTCTTGTTGTCTAATCTAATGGGTGTGGTCAAATCCTATGTCTATGGCTTAAAGCTGGAGAGGGAATGCATGCGAAAGAGAAAGAAAACAATGTAGGGAAAATAAAAAAATGTGCTCGGTTGGGCCCTACCCCTTTGCCTACGTATCCCTTTTAAGGAATCAGAGCAGCCGTAGTTCAGCTTATGAATTTTGGTTGGTTTGTGTTTTTTAGTTAAGACAACAAAAACAGTCAAGATGGAAAACATCAAATAAAACAACAAACAGATGAGATGATAAAACATCGACTAAATGGTAACATATCAAAGATGGCGAAGCATCAAATGATAAAACAACACACCTAACAATGACATTGAGAGTCAAAGCAGGATAACAAACATGTGCGATGGCGAAACATCGGCTTCAAACAAGTGTACGATGGTGAAACATCGGCTAAAAGATGACAAAGTTTCATGGCAAAGATGGCAAAACATCAATAAAACGGATGACAAAACATCACACCTTACAATGATATTGAGAATCAAAGTAGGATAACAAGCATGTGCGATGGCGAAACATCAACTTCAAACAAATGTGTGATGGTGAAACATCGGCTAAAAGATAACAAAGTCATGGCAAAGATGGCGAGACATCAATAAAACGGATGACAAAACATCACACCTAACAATGATATTGAGAATCAAAGTAGGATAACAAACATGTGCGATGGCGAAACATCGGCTTCAAACAAATGTGTGATGGCGAAACATCGGTAAATCATATTTAAAAACAAAGCCAAGAGGCGCATAAACAAATAGGATTGGTTTGTATATTTTTCCTTGAAGAAGGGTTCAAGTTTATTAGAGGTGTTTTATGATTTTCCAAGAAAACAAATTTTTTTTAAGATGCAAAATGCAAAGGGAAAAGAAAACAACTAAGGGAGGCTATCCTAATCTCTAGCCCTAGTGTTATCATACAACGGTTGACCCTAAAGTTGAGGATAAAGGGAAATCCAACCCTATGTTAGCATACATGTATTCCTACCTTAGTCAACATGTTAAAGGAAGATTAACAAAACTATCCTATAGGGAACATGCAATGAGAGAGAAGTCGTGATCTCAATTTCTAAATTGAGTGACTCATCGATCACCAATTAAAGAAGAAAAACAATAAACATCCTATAGGGAACAGGCAATGAGAGCGAAGTCGTAATCTCAATTTCTAAATTGAGTGACTCATCGATCAACAATCAAAGAAGAAAAGCAATAAACATCCTATAGGGAACATGCACCGAGAGCGAAGTCGTGATCTTAATTTCTAAATTGAGTGACTCATTGATCAAAAGCAAACACAACACATGTATCAGACAAAAAACCAAAGGGCCTCCTGAAATATATCAGCAACAGAGGTCCCGTCATGAAATCATAGAACTATGCAAAATGAAAATGGAAGAAAGGAAATAGTGCAATACCAAACGGATAACTATCCGTAGCAACTGATCAAGAATAAAAGAAACCCAGAGAACTTCAAGCAAGATGGCATCAGTAGACAAATCAAGTCAGAAATTACGCCATCAAGATATAAGTATTGAGATTTTCAGATATGAACAGATCCCATGGGCAATGTATAGCATTCATAATCACATGTATATATATCCTGCATAAACCATCAGACATGCCAAACACAAGAGTAGTTCCAATATAATAAATTGTGTTCCACAAATAAAGTGAAACACAATAGCCCCAAGTCAAAATTGGGAAGCTTTTCTCAAAGTACCTCGCACATTCAACAACCAAGTTAGTACTTCCATAAATAGAATGATGATTCACATAAGGGATGGATGATGATACCATTATGAAACAAGAAAACATGATAGAAACTATCAAACATTAGCAATGATAGACAGAAGGAAAAAGGCATATGCACAATTTGGTCAAAAGAAATAGAGGAATATTGCTCCTTTCTATCACCATGTTGAGTTGACAATTGAATATCAATCAAGGATAATGGGAGATTGGGAAGAATACAATCAAAGACCATGAAGGTCAGTAGCAAACACATTTCAACCATTCTCAATTGAATTATCACAGCTCACAAGCACAATAGTAGAGGGATTCTACACAGTGCATCAAAAAGGTTCAAACATTCAAACATGGGGCATTAAGTAAAATGGTTTGAGTTTATTTGGATGAACATATTCAACATGATCATTAGGTGCCCAATTATAGGCCTCACTAAAGTTCATTGACCATCAAACAATATGCAACAAGATATGCAACATCAATTGGGTACCTTCACTTCAAAAATACATCAAAAATAGAAACAAGGATCAATAATTCAAACCAAAAATCTCCTAGTATCTTTGAAGTGTGTAGAAGTCAGAAAGCATTCCTTAAGTTCATGAATGATTGAGGAGGAGATCAAATGAGGCCCAAAGTTCAAAAATAGTTGGCAAAACTACCAAAACTAGACAAGTTTTCAAAATAATTCATAGAAAAATATCAAACCAAGTCAAATAATTCAAGAAAAATGGTTTTCAGATCCTCAATGAATTCATGAACCATAATCAAGACCTAAGTTCCATTGAAAGTCCAGGGCATAATGGTTTTGAAAAAGAAACTTGCACAATAAGCAACAAAACCCTAATTTTTTACTTTTAATCTTAAATATTAATTAGATAAGATCAAAATTCAAACAATTCAAACCAAGATCATGCAAATCACAAGGAAACCCTAAAAGTCAGAATACATGTTTTTTCACATTTTTTTTGAATTAAAGAAAAGTCAAAAATAAAATTAAATTCAAACAATTAATCAATTAATCCAACAATCTCATCTCAAAATGAAATTTTAAACAAAAGTCAGAAAAATGTCCAACCAAAATTATATTCAAATATTAGAACTAAAAACACACATCTCTGATTTTTTTTTGGAATTTTTGAATTAAAGGAAAGATTAAAATAAAAATTAACCAAACAATTAACAATTAAACTATTATTTAAGGGCAAAAATGCAAACCCTAGCGAAAAGTCTCAAAAGGGTCAAAATAAAAATATATTCAGATTCTATGATTAAAAACAAGCTTGCAAGATTTTTTTGGGAATCTTTGAATCAATGGAAGTGTTAAAATAAAAATCAAACAAACAAAAATTACAAATAAACTTTTGAAAATAAATTTCTAATCAAAAATAGAAAAAAATGCTAAACCAAAATCAGAATCAATTTTTACATTATTTTATGAGTTCAAAATAATTTTTGTGTAATTTTTAGATCAAAAGAAATATTAAAACAAAAAAAAACATTGAATAAACAATTATTTAAACTTATGAATTTTTAAACTAATCAAAACATGTAAAAAGAATTCCAAAAAAATATGACACATACTAGAAATTAATATTGGCCTATGGTAATTTTTTTATGATTTTTGAAAATGTTTTGATTACAAAAATAAAATCAGAAAAATCAAATAAAACTAAATAAAATGAAATGCATTAAAAATTTGAATCATCCAATCAGGGCGCGCCACCTCATCGTCTTCAACCTCAAGACAATGCCCTAAACGCGTGTTCTTTCAGTTTCATACCTCATGTTCTGATCAATACCTCTTCCTCATTTCTCCACCAAAATCAATGATTCAAAGCTCAAAATAAAGCCAGATCTAACCTCTACATCACGACACTTATAGATCTCAAAAAGATTGACTAGGAAATTAGAAATCTGGATGCGAAAATCGCAAAAACTCACTGAATATGAATTATTCATAAGTTCAAACAACGATCCATTCTTCCATTTCAAACAAGATTATACGTCAAACCTATTGTTTGGCCAGCTATAAACTCATAAACATGAAGTAATCCAACAAATCAAGCTGGAAATAGTAAAATGAAGTTCAAGAAGCTTACTTCAATGTGAAACTGGAAATGTTGATCCCTTAGTCACAGAAGCAAACAAACTCCATGATCTTGATCTACACACTTCAAGGAGGATGAATTCACAAGAAATTTAATGAATGCGCGAAGGAGATGAGAGAATCGAAGCAGCTTGCAGAAAAATGGTGGAAAACTTCAGATCTGAAATTCTTGTAATGGGGGCCTCCTCCTCGTGAAATGAGGCTTGCAGTGCACTATATAGTGTGGGTAGAGAAGGTTAGAAGAGGAAATTGGTCTTCAAAGTTGTTCAAGGGCTTGATTGGAAAATTTGGCAAAATAAAGAATGCACATGGGCCTCAGCTATTTGCTCGTGCGTTCCCTCCTTTTCTTTGCATTTTATCAGCTAAATGAGGTTATGAGTCCATGCTTAAAGTTCCAGGTTATGACTCATTGAGACGAGAGAGTGTTGGTGAATTGGCTTTTCTTGGCAACTTTGAGCATTTTGTATCCAAGCAAATACCATGGTCCATGGAGCACGAAATAGCTGGCATTATGGGCCTTAGAAAGTCATAAATAGGTCATGGGCTGGATTAGAAACAAAGAGGATGTCTGAAACTTGAGTTCTCATGAATTGGCCATTTTGCATTCTTGTCAAATTTCAATAAAATGCCTCAAAATTCCAAAGCTCATAACTTGCTCATATTTTTGAATTTTGACACAAATGAGTACAATTTGGAAAGGTATTGAAAATATCTACAATGCCTTAGTTTTGAGTTTTTGCAATTGAATCCATTAAGTTTCTCAAAATTGAGCTTGAAAATCACTAATTTTGGAAAATGACCTATAATTTTGTGACTTCCAAAGATCATAATTCTTGATTCCTTGCCAATTTGGAAATGAGACCAAAAGGAGATGAAATATCATCCTATTATCTTTCTAAGCATGTTTCATTTGCATTTTTTGGATCAAAGGTGAATAAAATATGAATTTTTTAAATTAAGTCCTTATTTTCCAAAATTAGAAACTTTTAGGATTTCTTCATGAACAAGTTTCAACCCAAGCCTAAATCCTTTTGATCCAATGATCAAAATGGACTTGAAATATGAAAATTACACCCTTGAATTGATGGTTGACCAAAAATTCCCTTGGTCAACTTTGACTTTGACTGATTTTGACCAAAATGACCATTTTGCCCCTCTGAATCAATTGACCCACTTCCCTTCAAAATTGATGATCAAAACATCAAACATATGATCTTTCAAACATATAGAGGCCATGTATAAAGTTTCACTTCAAAATTCTCAAGAAATCTTGATGAAATCCCAAACCCTAGTTTTGTGCCATGTGCTAGGAGATAAGTGATCAACCTTCAAAACCCTAATTTCACTAAGTATCATGAGATACTACTTGATCAAATTTGATTATAATGATGATAAGATAGTGATTGTTCATGAATTGGATCATCTAGACCCCAATTACTTCAACTTGGACAAACCCTAATTTTGACTGATTCCTCAAAGGAGAGTGATGAATCATCTTCAAAACTTCAAATCCTTTGGACATCCTGGCCAATTTCTTGGAAAAAGACCTTTCAAATGCCAATGAGATGTTGTTGCTTCCAAATCAAGACTTGTACATTGATCAATATCCTTGATCAAGCAAAACCCTAATTTGACTGGTGAATCAAAGGAGTAATTCCTTCTTATGATCAAACACAAACTTCAATCCGCTGATGATCCAAAGAGATGGATAAAATATCTTGAGATATGCAATAAATTTTGAGCTTGAAAGATCCAGAGGTTTAGATGATAAGATTCTACTTGAGCAACTTGTCAATGCAATCAACCTTCAAAGCTTGAGGAAGACTTGATAACCAAAGTACTTTGATCCCATCACAATGTATGAATGCAATGCAATATGATATTCATGATGAAACATAAGCCTAAATCAAGAGGGTAAATTTTGGGGTATAACAATCACCAGAGCGGAATATCCGAATACACTCAAGAACTTTATCCTCAGGTCAATAGCAGCTCGAAGACCCATGATACACGCTTCATACTCCGCCTTGTTGTTGGCGCAGTTAAAACATAATCGGGCGGTGAATGGAGTATGACATCCCTCAGGAGATATGATTACAGCGCCAATGCCATTACCCAATGCGTTCGAGGCTCCATCAAAATACATAGACCATCGGGATCCCTCCTCGGGTCCTTCATCAGGTCCAGGTTCTTCGCAGTCGGTTACCAACATGATATTCTCATCCAGGAACTCGAAATTCATGAACTGGTAGTCATCCACGACCTGATGTGTTAAATGATCCGCCAATACACTCCCCTTGATTGCTTTTTGGGTCGTGTATTGGATGTCGTACTCGGTGAAGATCATCTTCCATCTTGCTATTCTTCCGGACAAGGCGGGCTTCTCGAAAATATACTTGACCGGATCCATCTTTGATATCAATAAGGTAGTGTGAGTCAGCATATACTATCTCAGCCGGCGAGCAGCCCATGCCAAAGCGTAGCAAGTTTTCTCGAGAAATGAGTATCGGGTCTCACAGTCGGTAAACTTTTTGCTAAGGTAGTAAATGGCGTGCTCTTTTCGGCCATGCTCGTCATGTTGCCCCAACACACCCCCCCATTGAATTGTCCAGCACTGTCAAGTATAATATCAAAGGTCTTCCTTCAACCGGAGGCATCAAAATTGGTGGTTCTTGAAGGTATTCCTTAATTATTTCGAAAGCGGTCTGGCATTCATCATTCCACTTCACCACTTGATCTTTCTTCAGCAGCTTAAAGATTGGCTCACAAGTAGCAGTCAGATGTGAAATGAACCTGGCAATGTAATTCAGACATCCCAAGAATCCTCTAACTTCCTTCTCTGTACGGGGAGCCGACATCTCTTGTATGGCTTTTACCTTTGCAGGATCTACCTGAATACCTTTGTCACTGACAACAAAACCCAGAAGCTTTCCAGACCTTACCCCGAAAATACACTTGTTTGGATTCAACCTCAGCTTGTACGTCTTCAACCTGTCAAACAGTTTCTGGAGATGATCAATGTGCTCTTCCTTTATCTGGGACCTGGCTATCATGTCATCAACATAAACCTCGATCTCGTGATGAATCATATCGTGGAACAAAGCGACCATGGCGCGCTGATAAGTTTCCCCAACATTATTCAACCCGAAAGGCATTACCTTGTAACAGAAGGTGCCCCACTGTGTAACTAAGGTTGTCTTCTCCATGTCCTCGGGAGCCATCTTGATCTGGTTGTAGCCAAAAAAACCGTCCATGAAAGAGAAGACCTTATGCTGCGCGGTGTTGTCAACTAGAACATCAATGTGAGGGAGCGGGAAGTTATCCTTGGGGCTTGCCCTGCTCAGGTCTCTGTAGTCCACACACATCCATACCTTACCGTCCTTCTTAGGTATCAGAACAACGTTGGCAACCCACTGTGGATAAGAAGTGACAGCTAAGAACCCTGCATCGAATTGTTTCATGACCTCTGCCTTGATTTTCTCTGACATTTCAGGGCGCATACGACGGACCTTTTGTTTTACCGGAGGGCAGTGTTCTCTAGTCGGCAGGCGATGTACCACAATATCAGTGTCCAAACCAGGCATGTCTTCATAGGACCAGGCGAAGATCTCAACATAGTCGCGTAGCATCTGTATTAAACATTGTTTGATACTAGGTTCCATATTCGCACCTGTCTTGACCTCTTTCCTATCTTCCTCTGTACCCAAATTCACTGGCTTAACTGGCTCTTCATGAGGCTGTATGGCCCTTTCTTCCTGTTGTAATAGTCTAGCAAGTTCTCAAGGCACCTTACAATCATCCTCACCTTCATCCTCGGCTTGGTTGATCGGATTTTCAAAGTCATAACTGGCGGTAGTAGAGTCGTTATCAATGGGATCCAGAGTGGATATGGATCTGCATTATGATACGTGAGTGTGTGTAAGCGAATAACTGTTTTGATATAGTGAGAAACAGAAAAGAAAAACAAGGAGCGCAAAATTTGTAATGCAAGAAACGCCCAATGTTTTATTAATGATATATGAAAATGACAAGTAATAAGCCCTCACAAGAAAAACTAAGGTGCCTCGGGTAAGGCACCGGGCCATAAAGTTTCAAACTATTTATTACAAATCTTAAAACAAAAGTCAATTACTGCAGAATAAAAGAAATAGGTATGAAGCCCTTCGCCGTCTATTTGTTCAGTCCACCATTGGTTGTTGGGTAGATCCAGCTGTCGATGTCTGAATCTTCTTCACTGTCCTCAATTGCATTAACTCCCCGGTTGATGATGTGTAGCGGAGGTCTTCCAATCCGTGCGCGTCTAACAGCCCTTTGAGCCCCTGTAATAAAGCCCAAACCAAATTTGTCAGTTTTGTGAGTGAAATTAGGGAGCTTACCCCAATTGGTACACCCACCTTCTTCAATTACAACCCTGACATCCTTGAGAGAAGCCATCTTTAATGGAGGTTAGACGGTAGCAACTTCAGTTGACGCCAAAGTCTGAGGGACCTCTTTGAAGTTCTGACAAGGGGTTTCTATGAATTCTCCGTCCATCTCCACGTAGCGGAAGGAATTGAGATGACTCACCATATATTCCTCTTCACCTCGCACCGTGACAATCTTCCCCTTCACCGGATACTTCAGCATTTGATGGAGCGTGGAAGTCATTGCCCCAACCTTATGAATCCAAGGACGACCCAGCAAGCAAGAGTACTACGGCTTGATATCCATTACGTAGAAGGTAGACCCAAACGTCCGAGAGCCCACTTTGAAGGGGATGTCCACCTCCCCGTGCACCATTCCCTTTGATCCATCAAAAGCCCTTACCACAATGTTACTCGGCTTTAGAATCAACCCTTCACAATACAGATGGTCTAACGCTTTCTTCGGCAGAACATTCAGTGAGGAGATGGTATCTACTAGCACATGGGCCATAGCGGTGCCCCTGCACTCGATCGATACATGCAGAGAATCATTATGATTTCTCCCCTTAGTAGTCAAATCCGCATCTGAAAACCCAACCCATTGTCAGCAGTCAGGCTAGCCACACAATCTTTGAACTGATCTGTAAAAGTTTCCTGCGACACATGCGCAGTCTTGAGAAGCACAATCAAAGCCTTCGCATGGGCTTCAGAATATAACAACAAGGATAACATGGAGATCTTTGACGGGGTCTTCCCCAGCTTCTCGACTACGTTGTAGTCGCTCTTCTTGATAATTTTCAAAATTTCCTCTATCTCTTGTTTAGAGGTTTCTACAATGATCTTCTTAGGTGCCTCCGTCCGGGAAGGATCACCTATGATTTCTTTTCCTCGAGTCCCAGATGACTCAGCAGTAGGGGTGACAACTGGAGTAGGAATTGGGATAGTAGTTGACGTACTAGCAGACGAAATGACAATAGGTTTGTGGACAGTCAGAGGGGAAATCTCGGGAGAAAAGAGTATTCCACATCTGGTGACCTTACTGGTCCCGACAATATTAATGATATCAGTATTAGCTTCTTTAGTCCTCGGATCTTGCTTAACCCCATGGTAATATACATCAGCACCGTAATTCCATGGAATAGCCTTATCTGAGGTATATGAGATGGGACTAGGAGCGGTGATTATTAACGGAGAAATTCTTGGAACAGGTGTAACCCTAACAGGTTTTCTCGAGGAAACCTTCGAAGGATTGGCGGAAATGGTTATGATGGCAACATCTTCAAACAGAATCATAGTCTTCTCAAACAAAATTTCTTTATTATCCATTAGGCGCTGAACACCTGACTTCAATAAACAGCAATCGGAAGGCAGAATTGAACACATGTGGCAACCTTCACCACAGCCTAGAAATAAACCGGCCAACAACAAATTCTTCTTAACCGTCATCAAAGGAGTAGAAATTTCTTCCACAGAGGTTATAAACGAATCGATGTCGACAACATTAACTCCACGACCATGTTTGGGCATGGGAGCAGTTATAACATTTGGATTTTACGGAGCATCAAACTCAATCTCCTTAGCTTCCAGCAAATCTTGCACTTTATTCCTTATAGCCCAGCAATCGTTTGTATCATGGTTTGGGCTCCCCGAATGGTAGGCGCGCTGTGCATTGGGATTGTATCTGGGAGAAGCAGTGTTTGGATTCTTGGGAGCCTCTTTCAAGGTTGCCAAGTTGGATTTTAACGAATGAGGCAGGACTTCAGCCAAAGTCATGTTGATGTGGGTAAACTTTTGTTGTGGTCTTTCCACCCTTTGCTGATTGTTGCATTATGGAGCAACCGCAGGTCTTGATATCACTACAGCATTTACCGTTTGACGGTGTTCACGTCTGCTTTGGCCCCTCGAGCCGTAGACTGCACTAGCTTCCTTCTTACCAGTGAAAGGCTTCTTTGCTGAACTTGACGAAACATCCTTCTTTATTTTACCACTTCGAATACCAGCTTCTACTCTCTCTCCAGTCTGAATCAACTCAGTAAACCCAGATGATAAACTACCGATCAAGTGATTGAAAAATGGACCAGATAGCGTCCCTAGAAACATGTCAACCAACTCCCTATCAGACAAAGGGGGTTGGACTCTTCCAGCTAAGTCTCTCCACTATTGAGCATAATCCTTAAAACCTTCACCTACACCCATGGACATACCCTGGAGCTGAGTACGAGTGGGAACAAGGTCGGCGTTGTACTGATACTGCTTGTAGAAAGCAGCAGCAAGATCTTCCTAGTTTCGAACACTGAATCCTTCCAACTGATAAAACCATTTAAGCTGAGTCCCTGACCGACTATCTTGAAAGAAGTGCACCCACAAATTTCTATCAGCAGTGTGGGGTTGAATCTTTCGGACATACGAGCGGAGATGGAGTTTTGGACAGGATACTCCATCGTACTTGGAGAAAAGCGGAGCTTTGAACTTATGAGGGATGACCACTCCCGATACCAGTCCCAATTCTCTGAAGTCCAAACCAGGGATTTTCTGAATCTCCATAGCACTTAGACGGTCTTCTAGCTGCTTGTACCTATCCTCGGCAAGAGGATATTGCTCATCGTCATAATCCGTATCGTTATCAGAAACTGCTGGACTAGGGTCCTTTACCCTCTCTTGGTTCTCCCCGTCCTTGGATGAGGAGGTCAGATCAGCTGGTTGTCTCAACCTTTCTCCAAATCTTCTACCCATGTTCAGAATCCCGACCTTCTTCTTCTTCTTCTTCTTCTTCTTCTTCTCTTTTAGAATAAGGGTCTTCAAATCCTCCTGCCCTTTAGCCAGACTTATGAACATCTGTTGGAATTGGGCGTTCTGTGCCTGAAGATCTTTGATGGCTTGATCGGAAGACATTTCTACTATAATAAATAGCAAAGAAGATGAGAAACCTGTAAGGGTACCTGTAATGATGTGCAAGATAATGGGATGCGCATGTAATGATTTCAAAGACTTTGGGAGATTTAAATTTGCAAACCAAAAAGAAACAAACTTTATTAGATTAACTTTGAAATGTTCAACAATGCCCTTAAGGCGTTACAAAGAAGTAAATAAAAAACAAATCTAAAACTATAAAAGAAAAATCAAAAGTCCCATGGACGCTTCCTCTTTGTGTTGATGTAGTCATTGATCACTCTTTCCTCCTCGAGCTGCCTGGTGAGCTTCAAAATCTTCCTTTCTTATTCATGGTACTTTTCTCGGTAAGTATCCCACTCATTCCTCAGCTGAATCTAAGACCTCTGCAACTCCACAGGATCGGTGGGCATGTAAGGATAGAGAACCGTGTAAGGAATGCCTTCTTCATTAATGGGCTCCACAATCACTGGTAACACGGCCTCATAGGGCATCCCAAGCTTCTGGGCACGAGCTCGGACCCATTGGAGGTAAGGATGCATAGGAAGGGAAGTATTTGGTCCCAACTCTTAGGGGTCAGCTCTGTTCACCATGCCCCAAGCTCGTATAAACCTCCGGCGGTGCTCCTTAACATCCTCCTTGTAGTCAAATACAATGTCCTCAAGAAGTAACTCATGGGGGCCATCTCTCCGAGCACGACCAAATTTCCGCAAAGCTAGACAAAGACTGTAAGTTATACCCCCTCTGATTCCAAGCAATAGGAAATTAGGGTATCCCCCACAACGGTCAATAACAGCAGTGTCTTCCATAGCCCGGGAACACCAAAGAATATTTGTATGGGCAAGTGAAATTATTCTGTAGGACCAACCAAACCTTCTTCGTTCTTCAGAACAGACTTAGGGAGGTGAGAAATAAACCACCTCGACAACAACGGCATACAACACATAAAAGTCCCTCTTCTCCTCACGGTACGAGTATAGAGGGCATGCAAGATATCACCTAGCAGGGTAGGCACATGATTGCGAGAAAGGAAAATCTTGACAGCATTCACATCTACAAAGGAATATGAATTCGGGAAGAGAACCAAACCATAGATAAGGAGAGCCAAGATATCTTCAAAAGCCTGAAAATCCAAATTATCCCAAAATAGTTGAGCCTGGTCTATCAGAAATTTGGCTAGAAAACCTTCGACCCCGCTTCGTGTTTCCCAATTGGATACTACATTAGCCCGTTTCAAATGCAGAGCTGAGGTAGTGTCTTTTGGTCTAGGAACTTCTTCCATACCTGTGAAGGGTACACTCATCATCTGCTCATCAAGATTTGAAGTGACCAGGCTGAGAAGTTGACTGTGTCTCTTAATGAACATAGAAGTATCAGAAATTCTTGAGGCTAGCTCCTTAAGTTGGGCAGGTATTTTCACGAAGTTGACTCAGATGGTATTTATGTGCACGGAAGCCATAATCTGCAAAATAGAACAAAGATAAATTCCCTTGGTCTTTGAAATGGTTAGTATAATGAAGTATGAATGCCATGTTATGATGCATGATGTCATGGTAAACCATAGGTATAGAAAACATAGATATTGCAAACATAGTCAAATCACACAAAGCCCTTAGGTTTAAGGCTTGCATGAGGTCAAAGGTAGTACCCTCTTGACGTTAAGTTGGTTTCAACCTATCCTAGAAAAAGTAATTGGGTTCTAGAGGATCTCAATATCACCGACTAAAACCACCGGCAGAAAACACAGAGTCGCCACCAAACTTTTTTTATCCCGAAGGAAGGGGAAATATCGATAAAACCACAAGGGAATGGATAAGATGGTCTTGCGACCAAGAGAAAGGGTAAGGGAGTCAGTTATGCGAGGGGAAGGTATTAGCACCCCTCGCATCCGTTGTACTCAACGGGATCCATTTTGTTTGTTTGTCTTAAAGGGTGTGTTTATCTACAACTATGCTCGCTAAAGGGAAATGGATGGTTTTTTATTATTGCGTTCGTGAGGGTTTCGCGACCCTTTGCCTACGTATCCAATGAAGGAATCAGAACACCGTAGTTCCTCTAGAAAAAAGTTGATGTGTTTGTGTTTTTTAGTGGGCGACATTAACGCACACATTCTAGCAATAGGCACAACCAGTATCGCGGTAGAATGGAGATAACATGCCCCTTTGGGGGAGTTTTGATTGGTTGAGTGTTTTGCGAGTTTTAGAATAAATTCAAGTAATGATTAAAAGAGTGTTTTTGGATTTTCGATTTGTGAATGTTAAGTTTCAATTACAAAAGGAAAGGGTTAAGAGGGAGACTAGAAACCTAGTTGTTTGTTATGTACAAGTGCTGAATTAAAAGTCGAGTTTGAAAGAGGAGTTCTATCCTAAAATTATCATGCCAAGGTTTAAAACCTAATATCTAATTCAATATTAAAATGATCCAAACAAAGTTTAATCGTATAATAGAATTCTTAAGAGACGTGTTATCTAGAATCAATCAACCTAAGATAAAAGAAAATACAATTATAATATTTTTGGGGTTTTACAAGTATAAGAAATAATAAGATCAAAGGAAATTAAAACCTGAATTCTAAAACTATCTATGGCTACCGAGTAGGGAAACTGCAATATTAAAATTCTAACAATTCGAAAAAAAGGATTTTGACAGGTTTCAAGTTTTGTACAGGTTAAGGGGTTTCGACATGTTTCAAGCTTTGTACAGGTTAAGGGGTTTCGACAGGTTTCAAGCTTTGTACAGGTTAAGGGGTTTCGACAAGTTTCAAGTTTTGTACAGGTTAAGGGGTTTCGACAGGTTTCAAGTTTTGTACAGGTTAAGGGGTTTCAACAGGTTTCAAGTTTTGTACAGGTTAAGGGGTTTCAACAGGTTTCAAGTTTTATACAGGTTAAGGGGTTTCAACAGATTTCAAGTTTTGTACAGGTTAAGGGGTTTCGACAGGTTTCAAGTTTTGTACAGGTTAAGGGGTTTCGACAGGTTTCAAGTTTGCGGGTTCTAAGGGGTTTCGACAGTCAGTTAGGTTCGAGAGGATGTGGATTTGATGAGGGTTTTCTAAGTGGATTTCTTGTATGTTTCTGTGGAGTTTTGTGTGATTTTGTTAAGTTGAACAGAAATCGGAAGTTCTTTTTGTATGTCGAAGCTCTGTTGTAGTGAATGAGTTGAGTATGAAGTTTGAAAGAGTAAAGGGACCAAGTGCTAAGTGGAAAGTTATTAAAGAGAAGTTTTGTTGTTTTGTTTTTTATCATTTCAGTTTTAATGCATACACAAACAATAATTTACATATCATTTCCATACGATTTCAGGATGGTGACGAAGATTCGAAAAAACGGCAAGATCAAACATTCATGGGAAATAATTATTAGCATTACAGAAACATGATTGTATCAAGCAGTAAACAAATGAAGCAATGGTGATATGAGGTTACCGACCTGAACGAAGTTCTTCCCGGTAGACTCCTTCCTCGATCCTTTCCTTCTCCTCCTGATTCTGGTTTTGTTGGTTTTGGTTGGCTTTGTGTTTCGATCTGTTGTCTTGGTTCTTTGGCTGATGCAGTTTTTTTTGCAATTTTGGTTTTTTTACTGGTTCTTTTGGGTGGACAGTGTGCGGGTTTTTTAGGCTTTTTGTTCACAGTTTGTGGTTGTTTTTTTTTGTTTTCTAAGCTATGTGTCCCCATCCTTAATGAAACAGTGGTGTGTTTTTATGCTGTAACTTCTCTTCTGGTTTTTCTGTGATTTTTTTTGTTTGTCCCCGCTCTCACTATGAATGAAGCCAGTTATAGGCAGATTGAGGGGTGTTTTTGGGGGGGAAATTTTCTGAGGTTTGAACAATGTTGGAATGCTGTTTTGATCCTTTCTTATGTCATTTTTGTATTTTTCCATTTTTATACAAGTTATAGACATCAGGTCTGGTTTTGCATAGCAGGTTTTTTGGACTGGTTTTGGACAATTTTGTAGCAGGTTTTTCTGTGTTGTTTTGGCATCTTACAGCAGGCATTGGAGCAGCAACAACAGATTTTTGGAGTGTTGTATTTGGCTATTTTGGACTAAAGTACCTTTTATTGAAAAAAAAGGGTACATAGTTTTTTTTGCCAATTTATCCAAGAATGGTATTATCCCATGAATAAAACTTTCGAACCCTTAGGAAATGTATCACAAACTTGTGTAAGCCTCTGATTATGTAAAGATTTGGAAGCAGCATAGCATTGAAAATGAGATTTGGTCTTGAGTTGAATGCAAGAATGGGATCGAAACACACTTGTTCGAAGGAAGCCTTTCCCTCAGTCGAAGCTTGTGGTCGAAACAAGTTAATGCCCAGTCGCAGCTTGTATCGAAGGAAACATACTGTCAAATCTAAAGCTCAAGCTCGAAGGAAGCATATTGCCCAATCGAAGCATGTGGATCGAAACAAACATAAAGGGAGTCATTGTCTTGTGTCTTTTTAGCATGAGTGAAGTTCCTGGCTTCTAAATTGAAGGGCGCTTTTTCAAGGGAAGCAAGAACTTAGTCAAATATTGTATGAAGATACCTCTTGGCTCAAACGAAACTTGTATGAAGCAAAGTATGCAAGAGGCCCTTAGTGCAAGTGGATTCGAAGGATGCCTAGAGATGGTTACTTTGTCCCATCGAAACTTGTCCAAACGAAGCAAGCATGCAGGCAGCAAACTTGTCCAGTTGAAGCAGGTTTGTAGGTAGTAAACTTGGTGAATCGAAAAGGTTTCCTTGCAGGGGGCATGCGTGGCCAACATGTCATGGCCTGTGATTGCAAGCATGTAGGCAGCACACTTGTCCAATCGAAAGGCTGAATCGAAGGAGGTTTAAAATCCAAACGAAGGATGTACCTAAACTTGCATTCGAAGGAGGCTTTAAGTTCAAAATGAAGGACATGCCCAAGTTGCATTCGAAGGAGGCTAAGAGTCAATCGAAGGATGTAATCCAAGTTGCATTTGAAGGAGGCTAAGAGTCAATCGAAGGGTGTAATCCAAGTTGCATTCGAAGGAGGCTAAGAGTCAATCGAAGGGTGCTGAATCGAAGGAGACCTGTTTTCCTCCAAATTTATCAAAATAATATTTTTATCTGTTTTCTCTCTTTTTGACAGTTTCCTTTTAATTTTGGTACTGGAAGATCCCAATGCACTTGTGCAAACTTAAACCCTGAGAATCCTTGTGAGAAAGGCCTAATACACTGAGCTTTGAGCCACCCTCGAGGCAGGCGACAGAAAAATCTTCACAGAAACCAAAAACTCGAAACCCTAGCATCTTGACCAGCACACATAGGGAAATAAACCCTAATCCAGGCTCTGACAAAATTGAGCAAGAACCAACCTTGTAACGTGATGACAAAATTCGTTCCATGATCCACTAATCGAGAACCAGATGCGCTTCCTTTTTACCTTATAAGAAAACCTCAAAACAAGATTAGACAAAAACAGGGCGTAGCCCTAATACTTCAAACCAAAGCGCCTGATTCCATGAGATGCGGGATATGCAAATGACTGAATGATAAAATGATGCAAATGGAATGCAAAGTTTGAAGTCAGAAAAGAATAAAAGAGATAGGGCAAATTTGGGGTACGACACCGACCATCCTCCATCGGTCATGGTTTCAGCTCACGCAATCTTTTCTTGCGGCCAGAACTATCTCGAGAGTATGGTCTCAATGAGTGTAGCATCGAGTATCAACCAGTTCCCAGCTTTACACTGAGGCCGACTGTGATACGGTGGGAGAACTGACTTGAGGGTTTTGCATTTTATTTCAAAATGTTGCAGTTAGCAAGAGTCGCCACCAACTTTTCTTTTATCCAAAAGGAAAGGTGAAAAAAGCACAGGAAATACCTTTGAGATTCTTTCTTGAGTTCGGGGGGTAGATTATGAAAAGGGAAGGTATTAGCACCCTTTTCATCCATGGTTTTCCATGGGCTCTTAGTTACTTGCTATATCACTTGCTTTTGTTGCTTGAAAATGTGTTTGGTGTGGTTTTGAAAATATTTTGTAAAAGAAGCCATTTGTTTAGGCGATCTTTGTAATGATTCTCGTTCGTAAGAACGTATACAAAGATGTTTGTCTTTTTGAAAATGTTTTCAATGTTTGTAAGTTGTTTGGAAATGTGTGTGTGTTTGTTTTGAAAAATAGCAAGGATATTTGCTTGAAAAGTAGAGCAAGTAACTAGGAGTAATCTATCTACTCAAATGTCTTTCTTGTTCATTTTTTTTATTCCTTTAACATTGTTGTCTTACCATTAATTTGGTAAGCAACCCTATCTTTGGATGTTAATGGGACGGGCGTGGGTCATCGTATAACCATGATTAGAAATGTTGCAAAGTATCTTAGTATTTTCGAGGGACTAAGATCATTTTTATAAGGCAACTTTGAATAGCGTCATCGAGGGACTATGATCTTTTGATTTTGTTTGTTTTACCAAGATACTTTGCATGCATAACATGGCTATTTTTGTATAAATCAACCAAGTGGAGAAACCCTAAGGGTGTTTGTGTGCAAGTGTGTTTGATTGCATGCATGATTTTATCTTGAATTAGGATTTTCTATTTCATTGATTTTTATCTTGCCATACATATCCTAATCACTAGCATTTACATTTGAAAGCGATAAAATGCGGAAATGTAAAGTCCTACGCTATTACAATATTTAGGGGGTGGGGGTACAAATTTATGAATGGGGAGTACCAGCGAGAAAAATAAAGAAAAATAACAAGGGGAAGAAAGAAAGAAAGAAAAAGGAAAAGAGTCAGCGTGCTGCTGAGAGAAAGTCAGAAGTTCTTACCCTGGCCTGCTGTAGGACAGCTACCTGTTATTGAAAATGTATAGGTCAAAAGTTCTGACCCTGGTGCGCTGCAAAACTAAAACTTGTTAGTGAAAATGTATGGGGTCATAAGTTTTGACCCTGCTGGGCACACTGTAATTTTCAGAAGTTCTGATATTACTGATGACAAAACAGGCCCCAGAAGTTCTGGCGTCAAAGTCAGAACTTGGTCTCCCTCCATGCTAGTCAGAACATCTGCAATTTGGTTATTTTTCCACAAAACAGAAGGCACGCCTAGGAGAGTTTCAGCAGGTGTCATAGCGTTTTAGAAGTCAGAACCAAAAATCAGAGGCAAGTTTTATACTGATTCACTCCCTACTTAAGCATGCAGAGGCGTGAAAATCTCAAAACATGCACAACATCAGAAGCATGATATCTACATTGTGTTTTTGAGCATGCAAATCTGGTGATGTTTAAGCAATGTGGTGAGAGTCAGCAAGTGCTTAACTTACAGCTAGAAAAAGTGGACTGGAGTTAGCCTTAACTCTGATGATGTTCTGAACAGGTTCTTTGAATGGAAGGATGGAGGGTATATATATGAGTCAGAAACGGTATGGGTGTTTCTTAGTCAGGAAATATTTTGAGAGCAAACGGAGTTTGAAAGCAGGAGATTCAAAGTTAATGGTTGGTATGCTGTGTTCTCAATTTTTTTTGAAACTCTGGGAATTTTGGGCAGAGATTCAAGGTGCTTTCTTGCTAAAACTTTCTGTTTCTTTTCAGCAATTTTTCTGAACTTGGACCTCCCCATTTCAATGGACAATGGTGTACTATTTATAGGCAAAGCTTTGTGGGTTTTCAAAATGTTAAGTGGCGCCAATATCATGCACTAGATGCTGACTTACTCTTGAAGAAAGTTCATAAAAAGTTGTGATGATTGACAACTTTTAGCCTAGGCTGGATTAGTAAGAGAGGATTAAGGAAAAGTGACACCCATGAGCAAAAAGTAGCGCATGAACCCATACCTAAATCTGCACAAGAGTGTTGCTATGCTGCACGTGGAGATACCCTTTGGAAAAATGCTTAAAAGTGGTTGTGAGCATTAATGAGCATTAAATGGTGATGAGATTGGTCAAGAATAAAAATATTGTAATATGAGATTTGCATCATTACTTAAATCTGAGCCAGCAACTCCACTTCAGCATAGTCCAAAACAACGCACCCAAGTTCTGATCTTGGTATCCTGCTGCCTTAGCAAATTCTGAGGGTTCTCCAAGTTTTCCAGCATGTTTTATAATCTTCTGTTCTTACCTTGGCAGATTCTGACTGAACTTGAGTAGCTGCTGATGAGTTACATTCTGACTGAATGTTAGCATAGCTGCTGAAGAGCCACATTCTGACTGAATGTTAGCGTAGCTGCTGAAGAGCCACATTCTGACTGAATTGGCGTAGCTGCTGAAGAGTTACATTCTGATTGGATGTTAGCGTAGCTGCTGAAGAGCTACATTCTGACTGAATGTTAGCGTAGCTGCTGAAGAGCCAAGTTTGCAACTTCTGACTGCTCCTGCCTGGAGGTTGGTTCAGAAGTTCTGAAGTATCATTTTTCTTAAATTCTTTAGAAAAATTCTAAATATTTAGAATTTAGCTTTTTCAAGGTAAAATTTGACTTTTGAGCCTCCCGGTGAAACAAACTTCATATTCAACATGTCTTGATGAAATATGATTTTTTTTGTGTTTTGATTTTGGTCCCAACAACCAAAGTTTGACTTTTTAGCTTGCAAATGACCATTTTACCCTTGTAGATGGCTTGCTTGGAAATGAATGATAATTCAAGGCTTGGATTTATATAAGAGAGAACTTTGAGAATCGAGGGTGATTTTCATGAAAAATGAGAGGGGAAATTTTGGGGTACAACAACTGCCCCTGTTCAATCTTCTTTAACCTGAGGAGTTAGATTGGTGAGGTTTTCCATTTGCGACTCAAAGGTGGAAGATGATTGGACACTAGAGTGCCCAGAAATTTGCGCTCGGCGTCAATAGGAGGAATGGGCTTAAATATGCCATTTGGAGAAGTAATAATATCTTGTTGGAGATGGGCTTATAGATGCCATCCAAGAGTTCTTGTTGAGATGTAATCTGCAAGTTTGAACATCAGAATGGCGTCCGTGTCTGGAGCCTATCCGTATTGAGTATGAATGAGTATTAGAATGGCTTCCGTGTCTGGAGCGTATCTGGACTGTATCAAAAGTTGAATCTGAATGAGTATCAGGATGGCTTCCGTGTCTGGAGCGTATCTGAACTATATCAAAAGTTGAATCTGAATGAGTATCAGGATGGCTTCTGGGTCTGGAGCGTATATGAACTGTATCAAAAGTTTAAATCTGAATGAGTATCAGAATGGCTTTCGGGTCTGGAGTGTATCTGAACTGTATCAGAAGTTGAAATCTGAATGAGTATCAGAATGGCTTTCGGGTCTGGAGCGTATCTGAACTGTATCAAAAGTTGAATCTGAATGAGTATCAGAATGGCTTCCGGGTATGGAGCGTATCTGAACTGTATCAGAAGTTGAAATCTGAATGAGTATCGGAATGGCTTCCGGGTCTGGAGCGTATCTGAACTGTATCAGAAGTTGAATCTGAATGAGTATCAGGATGGCTTCCGGGTCTGGAGGGTATCTGAACTGTATCAGGAGTTTGAAATCTGAATGAGTATCAGGATGACTTCCGGGTCTGGAGTGTATCTGAACTGTATTAGGAGTTTGTATATCGTTATCGATAGTTGTTAACCTTATCCTGAAAAGGATAAAATGTTAGCTGGAACACTAAGTTATGTTGCATGAAATATATGATGTAATGTATTGGCTTTATTGATGTCTATGATATATGGATGCAATGCATGTGTATGTGAGATGATTTGCTGTATTGCTATCTGCTCGGGGAAAATAAATCCCTGACTATTGTTGAGGATATGTAAGTCTTTAGGTCTTGAAGTTGGAGTGGCGACTTCATTGGGGATTATCTATTGGGAGTATTTATTTCGCTGGGGAGGATTAACAAGTTAGCTGTTATTCGGTCGGATTCCAGCGTTCACAACAAACTGCTGGGGAATTTGGAGAAATTGGGCGATTTCTACCGGGATTCGATAAACTAGAAGCTTCGCCGCTAGGAATTTTATTCCGTTGGGGATGATGGAAAACTATGAGGGGAGAAAGGTGATTTTTACTTGCAAGAGTTCAGGCGTCTCAGTTGTATGCCGCTCTATTGAGGAGTTACCCTTGGCCTGAGAGAATCAAAAAGTTAGCCGCTACTTGGTCGGATTCCAGGCCTTACAACAACCAGATGGGGGATAAGGAAGTTTACTGTTATTTGGCCGGATTTCAGGCCTTACAACAACCTGCTGGGGATAAGGAAGTTTACTGTTATTTTGCCGGATTCCAGGCTTCACAGTAACTTGATGTAGAATAGTATACTGGGGAAGAGAAGTTGTGGTCCTTTGATTTGTTGGCCGGATAGGTAAATTCAAACTAGGGGACTTGTAGTTTGTTGGCGATATGTGAATTTTCATGTTTTCAAGCTGAAGTTTTGATAAACTCTTGTCGAGAGGAGTAAACTTCGTTGTAAGGGCAATGTCATGCATTTCTTGTAAGATCTGTTTGAGGAATCCTGAGAGACTTGATGACTTCTACTAGGGATAAAATCCTGAAATCTTGTTTCTGCAGGGGAGTTATTGAAAACTCTGTGGGGAATACGAAGTGGTCTAGGGACGTTTTCCTGCCTTTTTATCCTATCAGTAATTGTCTTTCTCATCTTGTTTTATTTGTGAATAGTAATTATGTTCAAATTCATATGTTCATCAATGAATCATTGGACGTTTTTTTTTTTTGCAAACAAAGCACAATTGTAAAGAAAAGGCAAATAGTTTTTATACTTTCAAAGAGACATTTTTGTATTGACTTTGAGTAAGTATTTCGTACGAAGGAGACAAACATTCTAGTAAGAGAATGGCGCCATAAAAAACAAAAAGATTTACGCAAAGAAAGATAGCTATGAGTAATAATCCCATGGGGTTCCCATCCTACTATAACCCTCGTATCTCCGAATATCTCGTCTATTTGTTGCCTCGTCCGAAGATGATTGAATTGATCAGAAACTCTGAGTTTGTTAGTGGAAGTCAAGAGGTTGTCCTCAAATTGATTCAACGGGACATATTCATACGCTTTTATTCCCTAACTTTTGCCTGGACCGCCCTTTCGGGTTTTCAGTCCACCGGGAAACCCTTTTTTGCCCAAGTCGCCCTTTCGGGTTTTCAACTTGCCGGGTGTACAATTTTTTTTTATTCTATCCCTAATTTTTTCTCGAACCCTTTTTGGTTCGTCGGGATGCCCTTGTTTTGCCTAGGCGTGTCAACCTAGCGGGTCTCTTATGCGTAGTATCTTTTGACTATGTTCGTGTTTGCAGAGTGTGGCAGATCGTCGCTGTCCATGGTGGTTAAGATCATTGCCCCACCGGAGAATATGTTTCTGATTACAAATGGTCCTTTATAGGTAGGACTCCATTTTCCCCTGGGATCACTCTGTGGCAAGATGATACGTTTGATTACTAGATCCCCGACTTGATATACTTGACGTCTGACTTTCTTGTTGAAAGCCTTGATCATCCGCTTTTGATACATTTGACTATGGCAAACAGCAGCAAGTCTCTTTTCATCAATTAAGTTCAGTTGATCAAGTCGAGTTTGAATCCAGTCGTCTTCATTCAAACCCACATCTTTCATAATCCTCAGAGAGGGGATTTGAACCTTAATAGGTAAAACAGCTTCCATGCCATATACCAAAGAATAGGGTGTTTCCCCAGTTGATGTGTGAGCCGTGGTACGATACTCGTGGAGAAAATGGTAACATCTCATGCCAGTCTTTGTACGTGACTGTCATCTTTTGTATGATCTTTTTAATGTTCTTATTTGCAGCTTCAACATCACCATTCATCTTTGGCCGGTAGGGAGAAGAATTGTGATGCTGAATTTTGAATTGCTCGCACAAGGCGGTGATTATAGTGTTGTTAAGATTTGTACCATTGTCAGTGATGATCCTTTCCGAGATACCGTACCAGAAAATGAGATTTTGCTTGATAAAGCGGGCAACAACATTCTTAATGACGGAAGCAAAGGAAGCTGATTCGACCCACTTTGTAAAGTAATCAATGGCCACTAGGATGAAACGGTGTCCATTGGAGGCTGTTGGCTTGATCTCCCCAATCATATCAATTCCCGACATAGCAAAGGTCCAAGGAGCCGTCAAGACATTCAGAGGAACTGGAGGTACGTGCACCTTGTCAGCATAAATTTGACACTTATGACAGGTCCGAGAGTGTTGATAGAAATCTGCTTCCATAGTAGACCAATAATAGCTTGCCTGTAGGATTTTCTTTGCCATCGTATGCCCACTAGAGTGGGTGCCAAAAGTACCTTCATGTAATTCAACCATGATCTTTTCCGCTTCAATCTTATCCACACACCGAAGTAGAATGGAGTCATGATTACGCTTGTACAGGACGCCATTACTTAAGAAGAACTCAACAGAGAATCTCCTTAAGAACTTCTTATCATTGACTGAAGCTTCTTCTAGATATTCTTGAGCCTCGAGATACCTCTTGACTTCATGAAACCAAGGCTGGTGCACTACCTCTTCAGTATTAATCTCGTGATAATGTGATGGTTCCTCCATTCGTTCGATGGTGATCTAAGGAGCCTCGTTATCCCAATTAAGTTTAAACATAGATGACATTGTGGCTAGAGCGTCTGCTAGTTGATTTTCTTCTCGCGGGAAATGCTCGAAGGTAATATCCTCAAAATGTGGTAGCAATGTCAAAACATTTTCTTTGTAAGGGATAAGGTTTGGGTGTTTAGTGTCCCATTCCCCTTTGATCTGACTGATGACCAAAGCTGAATCTCCCAATACATCTAAAGATTTGATTCCCGAGTCTATGGTAGCCTTGAGACCAAAGATGCATGCTTCGTATTCCGCCATGTTATTCGTACAGTTGAAGCAAAGTCTGGAAGTAAAGGGAGTATGACACCCTTCCGGAGATATGAGTACATAGCCGATAGCATTACCAAGCGCATTGGATGCCCCATCAAAGAACAGGGTCCATCAGGATCCTTGTTCAGGTCCGTCATATGGTCTGATTTCTTCACAGTTGTCTAATGCCATGATGTCTTCATCCAGGAATTCAAACTTCATGGACTGATAATCTTCTACAGCTTGGTGAGCAAGATGATAAGCCAATAACTACCCTTTATAGCTTTCTGAGTAGTATACTGTATATCATATTCTATTAGGATAATTTGCCATCTAGCTATCCTCTCAGACATAGCAGGCTTTTCAAAGATGTATTTTATCGGATCCATCTTAGATATCAACAAGGTAGTATGAGTCAACATATACTGTCTTATCCGGCGAGCAGCCCATGCCAGAGCGCAGCAAGTTTTCTCGAGCAATGAATATCTGGTTTCACAGTCGGTAAACTTTTTGCTCAGGTAGAAAATAGCGTGCTCTTTTCGGCCAGACTCGTCATGCTGCCCCAATACACACCCCATTGAGTTTTCTAAAATGGTCAGATACATGATCAATGGTCTTCCCTCGACTGGTGGCATTAAAACAGGAGGCTCTTGTAAGCACTCTTTGATTTTGTCAAAAGCAACCTGGCATTCGTTGTTCCATCTGACTACTTGATCTTTCTTCAATAGCTTGAAGATTGGCTCACAAGTAGCTGTTAGGTGAGAAATGAATCTGGCGATATAGTTCAGGCGCCCCAAGAATCCTCTGACTTCCTTCTCAGTACTAGGAGCAGGCATTTCTTGTATTGCTTTAACCTTGGCAGGATCAACCTCGATGCCTTTGTTACTGACGACAAAACCTAAAAGTTTACCGGACCGTACTCCGAATGTGCACTTGTTTGGATTCAACCTTAACTTGTACTCCTTCAATCTCACAAACAACTTTTGCAAGTGATCAAGGTGCTCTTCTTCAGTTTGTGATCGGGCTATCATATCGTCTATGTAGACCTCTATTTCATGGTGTATCATATCATGAAACAAAGCTACCATGGAGCGCTGATAGGTGGCCCCAGCATTCTTCAGTCTGAATGGCATCACCTTGTATCAGAATGCGCCCCACTGTGTGACTAATGTAGTTTTCTCCATGTCCTCAGGTGCCATTTTGATCTGATTATAACCTGAGAATTCGTTCATGAAGGAAAAAACTTTGTGTTCGGCCGTATTGTCAACCAAGATATCTATGTGGGGGAGTGGAAAATCATCTTTAGGGCTGGCCCTATTCAAATATCTATAGTCCACGCACATTCGTACTTTGCCGTCCTTTTTAGGCACGGGAACAATGTTGGCAACCCATTGGGGGTAGGAAGTGACAACCAAGAATCCCGCATTGAATTGTTTTATGACTTCCGCTTTGATCTTATCTGACATATCAGGTCTCATGCGGCGAACTTTTTGTTTCACTGGTGGACAGTCTTCTCTTGTTGGCAGACGATGTACCACGATGTTTGTATCAAGTCCCAGCATGTCTTTATATGACCAGGCAAAAATCTCTACATAGTCATGCAACAGCTGAATCAGACGCTCCTTTACACTGGCCTCTAGATTGACACCCACCTTGACCTCTTTTCTATCCTCCTCGGTACCCAAGTTGAGTGTGTCTAACGGTTCTTCGTGAGGCTGAATAGCTCTTTCCTCTTGTTGTAGTAGTCTGGCCAGTTCGCCTGGTACTTCACAATCTTCCTCACCTTCGTCTTCGGCTTGGTAGATTAGATCTTCAGAGTCACTAAAGGCCATAGAAGTATCGTTACCCATGGGATCCGGAATGGAGGGGTACCTGCATTTATGAGTGTGGGTGTGTGTAAGGGTATAGCCATCTTTAAACAATAAAATGTAAAAGAAAAACAATGAGCATAAAAATTTTGTATGCGAAAAACGTCCATGATTCATTGAATGTCACGTGAAGATGAAATAAAAACCCTTACAAATGGACCATTGTGCCTCGGGCAAGACACAAGGTTTTAAATGTGCGAATTGTTTTTGAATATTACAAGTCCAACATAAATATAGAAGATAAATTACTGAGGGATGAAAGTTATCAGAACAAAGTCTCTGGCTTCCCAATTGCGAAGTCCTCCGTTGACAGTAGGAAATATCCAATCCTCCAAGCTGCAATCCTCTTCACCATCTTCCACTGCATTGACCTCTCGGTTTCTAATCTTCAAAGGTGGCCCTCCAGCACGGGCACGGCACACAACCTTCTGAGCATTTGAAGTGATCCCTAAGCCAAACTTGTCAGATTTATACAGAATATCTGAGAGTTGCCCCCAGATGGTGCATCCACCCTCCTCTACTACTGCTTTGGCGTCCTTTAGAGATGACATCCATAGCGGAGGTTTTGTAATCTTGGGAAATTGGGACATAGTCTTGGTTACCGCTACCTCTTGAGAGACTTCTTCGAAATGTTTAAAAGGAGTTTCAATGAACTCGCCGTCCAATTCCACATACCGGAAGGAATTGAGGTGGCTAATCATATACTCTTCCTCTCCGTGGACAGTGATAATCTTTCCCTGGACAGGATATTTTAGCATCTGGTGTAGTGTAGAGGTGACGGCACCGGCATTATGGATCCACAGTCGTCCTAGCAGACAGGAGTAAGAGGGGGCGGATGTCCATTACATAGAAGGTCGAGTTGAAAGTCCGAGTCCCAATCTTTATGGGGATGTCCACCTCCCCGTGGACCATCCTCTTTGAGCCATCAAATGCTCTCACGACTATGTTACTGGGTTTCAACGTCAGTCCTTCGCAATCCAATCTGTCGAGAGCTTTTTCAGTAAAACATTCAAAGATGAGCCAGTGTCCACCAAGACATGGGACAGAGTCGTTGCTCTACATTCCACAGAGACATGCAATGCCATGTTATGCTTTCTTCCCCTTGGTGTCAGATCAGCGTCAGAGAAACCTAAGCCGTTATCAGCTGTCAAACTGGCCACACAATCTTGAAATTGGTCAGCAGACGTCTCTTGAGGCACATGGGCTGTCTTTAGGAATTTCACCAGGGCTTTGGCATGTGCTTCAGAACATAGCAGTAATGCTAGCATGGAGATTTTGGAGGGAGTTTGCCCTAACTGTTCAACTACGTCGTAGTCGCTCTTCTTTATTATTCTCAGGATCTCCTCCATTTCATTTTTGGAGGTTTCGGGGATAGTCAGTGGTTGAGCCTTCGTCCGGACAGGCTCTTCTTGAATACTTTTTCCATGAATTTCAGCAGTATGGGTGTTGGTAGGGATAATAGCATGGGTTGTGTCGTATTTGTTGATAGGGGCACTTGCAGATATGATTATTGGTACGGAAGTAACCTTTGGAACAACCACGGGTCCAAAAACTACCTTTGGAGGGGAAATCTCTGGAGAGAAGATTCTACCGCTACGGGTAATCTTACTGGTTTCAGCAATATTACTAATGTCGAAGTTTTCTTCTTCGAGGCTCATCTTCTCGGTGGCCAGCCTATCTTGTTTGATACCATGGTAATAGATGTCTCCACTGTAATTCCACGACACTGTTTTGTATGATTCATACGGGACTGGCCCAGGCATTATGATTATAAGAGGAGTAGTTTTTGGAACCGATGTAATCCTAACGGGTCTTTTGGGGACCCTGGAAGGATTGGCGAAGATGGTTATGATTGAAACGTCTTCAACAGGAACAGGTGAAACATGAGCACTCTCAAACAGAATCTCTTGGTTATCTATCAAGCGTTGAATGCCTGTCTTCAACAGAGGGAAAACAATTGGTGAGGATAAGCAAAGATGGCAGTCTTCATCACAACCCGGGAATACACCAACTTTCAACAAGTTTATCTTAATGATTGGGAGCAAAGTCAAGAGTTCATCAACTGTGGCAACAAACAAGTCTTCTTCAATCGCATTGGTGTTATGACCATGTTTAGGCATGGGAGCAGAAATGACGTTTAGTTTCTCGGGTGCATCAAACTCAATCTCTTTTGCATCTATAAGGTCCTGAATCTTATTTTTCAGGGCCCAACAGTTTTTAGTGTCATGACCTGGACTTTCAGAATGATATGCGCAGCGGGCATTTGGGTGATAATAAGGAGATGCTGTGTTGGGGTTCTTTGGAGCTTCTTTCAGGGTTGTCAGATTAGATTTCAGAAGATATGGTAAAACGTGGGCTAGAGTCATATTGATTCTGGTGAATTGCTGGACTGGCCTTTCCACTCTCAGTTGATTACTCCTTGGTTGATGAGATGTAGGCTTTGGGATCATAATGACCCCTATCATTGGTCGGCGTTTAACTCTCCCTTGGTTCCTTTGTGGATAAACAGTAGATACCTCCTTCTTCCCAGTGAAAGGCTTTCTCACAGCTGTAGAGGCAGATGAATCCTTCTGAATCTTTCCATTTTTTACGCCAGCTTCCACCCTCTCTCCGGTTAGTATTAATTCGGTAAATCCTGCAGATGAACTTCCAATCAGATGGTTGAAGAAAGGGCCTGATAGAGTGCCTAAGAACATATCCACTGACTCCCTTTCAGACAGAGGGGTTGTACTCTGCCGGCTAGATCTCTCCATTTCTGCGCGTAATCTTTGAAACCCTCATTTGAAGCCATATCCATACTCTGAAGTTGAGTACGGGTAGGCACCAAATCTGCATTATACTGGTATTGCTTATAGAAGGCTGCGGCAAGATCTTCCCAGTTGTGGACGTCGGCCCTTTCCAATTGGTAAAACCAATCGAGTTGTGTTCCAGATAGGCTATCTTGGAAAAAATGGACCCATAAGTCTTTATCGGCGGAGTGCGGCTGAATCTTTATCACATACGATCGGAGGTGCATCTTAGGACATGACACCCCATCATATTTTGCAAACAACGACACTTTGAACTTTGGTGGGATCACAATTCCCGATACTCATCCCAATTCTTCAAAGTCTAGACCCGGAACCCTCTGTATTTCCATAGCGTTCAGACGCTCTTCAAGATGTCTGTATTTATCATCTACAGGGGGATACTATTCCTCGGAGTAGTCTTCCTCTTCTTCCTCCTCCTCGGATTCTGACGGAATCGCTGTTTCTTTCCCTTTTCCTTATCCTTCATCAGATGTTGCTGCGAAATTCAAGGTTCTTCTAGTTTGTCCTTGAAACCTTCTCCCCATGATTACAACACCGGTTGATTTCTTCTCTTTCTTCTTCTTCTCTTTGGCTAACAGAGTCTTCAACTCCTCTTGTCCTTTGGCCATGGTTGTGAGTAATAGTTGAAACTGCGTGTTTTGAGCTTGAAGATCTTTGACTGTCTGTTCGAGATCCATCTTACTGAAATAAACAATAGGGAGATGAGGAAACTCGTTGCAAAAGACCTGTTTATGATATGATGAATGATATGTGCACATGCAATGTCTTCAAGGATTTCAAAGATTCAAGTTCGTTTTAGACAAAAGGAAACACACGTTAGATTAATAAGATAGAGTTTGAATACATCAATGCCCCTTGGGCAAAATAATACAAAACTAAAAGGTAGTGCGCATCCTCTTTGGTTCTATGTAGGCATTTAGAGGCTGCTCCTCATGAAGTAGCCTAGTGAGCTCCAAAACCATCTTCTCGCTTGCGTAGAATTGGGCTTCGAAAGTATCTCGCTCTCCCTTGAGCTGTATCCAATCCCTTTGTAGGCTTTCAAGAGATGCGGGCATGTCAGGATGTAGGATAGTATATGGAACTTCTCCTTCCTTAACAGGCTCAATGATCACCGAGAGAAGGGAAGGATAAGGCATCATAAGAATTTGAGCGCGAGTTCGTACCCACTTGAGGTAAGGATCAAGAGGTATGGAATTCTTGTGTCCCAAAGTCTTGCTATCCACCTTGTTTAGCGTCCTCCAAGTTCGGATGAATCTCTGGCGAAGACCTTGATCTTTGTTGTCGTAGTCGAATACTAAGCCTTGAATCAACATTTTATGTGGACCATCCCTTTGGGCATAACCAAACTGTCTTAGAGCTAAGCATGGGTTGTAAGTGATGCCTCCCCTAATGCCAAGTAGAGGGACATTAGGGAATTCCCCACAATGGTCAACAATGATAACATTCTCTTTGGATCGGGCGCACCAATGAATGTCTGAATGTTTGAGCGTCATTAACCTTTGTGACAACCTCAAACCTTGCTCATTCTTTAAGAATGATTAGGGAAGATGAGAAACAAACCATCTTGCCAGGAGAGGAGTGCAACACATAAGGACACCTCTTTTCCTCATTGTACGAGTGTGAAAAGAGTGTAGGATATCTCCAAGCAATGTAGGCACCGGATTGCGTGACATGAAGATTTTGACGGCGCTCACATCTAAGAGTTGGTCAGGATTGGGGAACAAAACCATCCCATAGATGAGGAGAGCCACAATTTCCTCAAAAGCTTGCAAGTCTAAGGAATTCCAACAACTTTGGGCTTTCTCAAACAGAAACTTTGCTAAGAAGCCTTTGACACCACTCCTAGTTTCCCAATGAGTTGTGACATCAGATGAGTGCAAGTGCAGAGCTTGAGCAATCTCTTATGGCTTTGGGTCTCTTTCCATACCGTTGAAAGGTAGTTGATTGAGAATAGGAATCCTCAAGATTTGAGAGAATTCTTCCAAAGTGGGCACAAGCTGATAGTTGGGAAATGTGAAGCAATGGTGCAAAGGATCAAAGAACTGGAAGAACACCTTCATCATATCCTCATCTGTGTTGGAGGTGACCAAGATGAGTAGACGACCATGTCTCTCGGTGAATGGAGAGTTCTCAGGGATCCTTGAAGCTATCTCCTTGAGTTGTGGAGGAAATCTTACAAGGTTGACTTGGATAGTTTTCCTGCGAAGTGAATCCATATCCTACAAAACAAGAACAAAGATGAATCTCCAAAATCCTTGAAATGGTTAGTGATGCATATGATGCTCATGATGTCCATTATGTTATGTACAAGAATGCATATACAAGCAAAACAAACAAGTTCTTAGTTTAGGCTTGCATGGGGTTTTATAGGTAAGTACCCTCTTGAAGTTTAGTTGGCTTAACCTGTCCTAGCAATAGTAACCGGGTTCTAAGGAGCTCAATATCACTGGATTGTTTCCTTGTTCATTGTTTCAGCTTAAGCCTCTTTATTGGAGACCAAAATATTCCAAGAAACCAACCCTCAATGAGTGTAGTATCGAGTATCTACCAACTTCGGACTGCACCAAAGCCTGTCATCTCACTACGCCCTAAAGGCCAAGTTGGTCAAGTAAAGGTTCTAAAAATTCGTTAGTGCTTTGCGACATCACTCAGCGGCCCCATATTCTTCTTGACTACTCAAGGGCTACCGGTACCCACAAATATGTCACACTAACATAGCTATTGCTTAGACCATGTCGGTATACCCCGCACAGTTTCCACAATGTATTGCTATTTACCTATAATGTATCCCCAAATCTGGGTAGAGGATTCAAACCCAAACAAAGAAACATAATGTAAAGCAAACAAATCAAACAATGTAAGCAAATAAATGTGATCTAGCCCTAAGGTAACCCCACTTTTATAGAGTCGCCAGTTCTGTGATACGGTGGGAGAACTGACTTGAGGGTTTTGCGTTTTATTTCAAAATGTTGCGGTTAGCAAGAGTCACCACCGACTTTTCTTTTATCCAAAAAGAAAGGTGAAAAAAGCACAGGAAAGACCTTTGAGATTGTTTCTTGAGTTCGAGGGGTAGATTATGAAAAGGGAAGGTATTAGCACCCTTTTCATCCATGGTTTTCCATGGGCTCTTAGTTACTTGCTAGATCACTTGCTTTTGTTGCTTGAAAATGTGTTTGGTGTGGTTTTGAAAATATTTTGTAAAAGAAGCCATTCGTTTAGGCGATCTTTGTAATGATTCTCGTTCGTAAGAACGTATACAAAGATGTTTGTCTTTTTGAAAATGTTTTCAATGTTTGTAAGTTGTTTGTAAATGTGTGTATGTTTGTTTTGAAAAATAGCAAGGATATTTGCTTGAAAAGTAGAGCAAGTAACTAGGAGTAATCTATCTACTCAAATGTCTTTCTTGTTCATTTTTTTTATTCCTTTGACATTGTTGTCTTACCATTGATTTGGTAAGCAACCCTATCTTTGGATGTTAACGGGACGGGCGTGGGTCATCGTATAACCATGATTAGCAATGTTGCAAAGTATCTTAGTATTTTCGAGGGACTAAGATCATTTTTATAAGGCAACTTTGAATAGCGTCATCGAAGGACTATGATCTTTTGATTTTGTTTTTTTACCAAGATACTTTGCTTGCATAACATGGCTATTTTTGTATAAAGCAACCAAGTGGAGAAACCCTAAGGGTGTTTGTGTGCAAGTGTGTTTGATTGCATGCATGATTTTATCGTGAATTAGGATTTTCTATTTCATTGATTTTTATCTTGCCATACATATCCTAATCACTAGCATTTACATTTGAAAGCGATAAAATGCGGAAATATAAAGTCCTACGCTATTACAATATTTAGGGGGTGGGGGTACAAATTTATGAAAGGGGAGTACCAGCGAGAAACATAAAGAAAAATAACAAGGGGAAGAAAGAAAGAAAAAGGAAAAGAGTCAGTGTGCTTCTCAGAGGAAGTCAGAAGTTCTGACCCTGGCCTGCTGCAGGATAGCAACCTGTTAGTGAAAATGTATAGGTCAGAAGTTCTGACCCTGGTGCGCTGCAAAATAGAAACCTGTTAGTGAAAATGTATGGCGTCAGAAGTTCTGACCCTGCTGGGCACACAGTAATTTTAAAAAGTTCTGATATTACTGATGACAAAACAGGCCCCAGAAGTTTTGGCGTCAAAGTCAGAACTTGGTCTCCCTCCGTGCTAGTCATAACATCTACAATTTGGTTATTTTCCCACAAAACAGAAGGCATGCCTAGGACAGTTTCAACAGGTGTCATAGCGTTTCAAAAGTCAGAACCAAAAATCAGAGGCAAGTTCTGTACTGATTCACTCCCTACTTAAGCATGCAGAGGCGTGAAAATCTCAAAACATGCATAACATCAGAAGCATGATATTTACATTGTGTTTTCGAGCATGCAAATCTGGTGATGTTTAAGCAATGTGGTGAGGGTCAGCAAGTGCTTATGTTGCAACTAGAAAAAGTGTACTGGAGTTAGCCTTAACTTTGATGATGTTCTGAACAGGTTCTTTGAATGGACGGATGGAGGGTATATATATGAGTCAGAAACTGTATGGGTGCTTCTTAGTCAGGAAATATTTTGAGAGCAAACGGAGTTTGAAAGCAGGATATTCAAACTTAATGGTTGGTATACTGTGTTCTCAGTGTTTTTTTGAAACTCTGGGAATTTTGGGCAGAGATTCAAGGTGCTTTCTTGCTAAAACTTTCTGTTTCTTTTCAACAATTTTTCTGAACTTGGACCGCCCCATTTCAATGGACAATGGTGTTCTATTTATAGGCAAAGCTTTGTGGGTTTTTAAAATGTTAAGTGGCGCAAATATCATGCACTAGATGCTGACTTACTCTTGAAGAAAGTTCATAAAAAGTTGTGATGATTGACAAATTTTAGCCTAGGCTGGATTAGTAAGCAAGGATTAAGGAAAAGTGACACCCATGAGCGAAAAGTAGCACATGAACCCATACCTAAATCTGCACAAGAGAAATGCTATGCTGCACGTGGAGAGACCCTTTGGACAAATGCTAAAAAGTGGTTGTGAGCATTAATGAGCATTAAATGGTGATGAGATTGCTCAAGAATAAAAAATCTTGTAATATGAGATTTGCATGATTACTTAAATCTGAGCCAGCAGCTCCACTTCAGCATAGTCCAAAACAACGCACCCAAGTTCTGATCTTGGTATCCTGCTGCCTTAGAAATTTTTGAGGGTTCTCCAGGCTTTCCAGCATGTTTTATAATCTTCTGTTTTTACCTTGGCAGATTCTGATTGAACTCGAGTAGCTGCTGAAGAGTTACATTCTGACTGAATGTTAGCGTAGCTGCTGAAGAGCCACATTCAGACTGAATGTTAGCGTAGCTGCTGAAGAGCCACATTCTGAGTGAATTGGTGTAGCTGCTGAAGAGCTACATTATGACTGGATGTTAGCGTAGCTGCTGAAGAGCTACATTTTGACTGAATGTTAGCTTAGCTGCTGAAGAGCCAAGTTTGCAACTTGTGACTGCTCCTGCTGGGAGGTTGGTTCAGAAGTTCTGAAGTATCATTTTTCTTAAATGCTTTAGAAAAATTCTAAATATTTAGAATTTAGCTTTTTCAAGGTAAAATTTGACTTTTGAGCTTCCCGGTGAAACAAACTTCATATTCCAACATGTCTTTATGAAATATGATTTTTTGTGTTTTGATTTTGATCCCAACAACCAAAGTTTCACTTTTTAGCTTACAAATGAGAATTTTGCCCTTGTAGATGGCTTTCTTGGAAATGAATGATAATTCAAGGCTTGGATTTATATAAGAGAGAACTTTGAGAATCCAGGGTGATTTTCTTGAAAAATGAGAGGGCAAATTTTGGGGTACAACACCAGCTATCTCACTACTTTCTAATGGCCAAGTTGGTCGATTAAAGGTTCTAAGGTCAGTTGATGCTTAACGACACCATGCATTGGCCCCGTATTCTCCTCATTTCTCCACAAGGGATACCAATACCAACCAATGTGCCACATCAACGTAGCTACTGCTTCAACAGTATCGGTCTATGCCATACAGTTCCCTCACAGTCTATTTCTACTTACCTAAAAGGTGTCCCCAGATCCGGGTGTAGGATCTATAGTAACTCCCAAACAAAACCCTTAAAAGTAAAGAAATCAAAGCAATCAAGAGAAGCAATTATGATGACCTAAATCCTAAGGTATACCCCACTTTATAGTTCATCCCCAACAGAGTCGCCAGTTATGTGATACAGTGGCAGAACTGACTATTTTAAAATACTGGTTTGCATTTTGCGTTTTGTGTTCGCAAAATGTCGCGGTAAGCAAGAGTCGCCACCGACTTTTATTTTATCCAATTGGAAAGGAAAAATGTACAGAAAAAAAATCCTTTTTCGAGATATTCTGAGTACGGGGGGTAGATTATAGAAAGGGAAGGTATTAGCACCCTTTCTATCCATGGTTTTCCATGGGCTCTTAGGTACTTGCTCATCTTTTTAAAATTGCTTGTGTATGTGATTTGTTTTGAAAAGAGTTTTAACTTCGTGATAACCCTTGTATCAGTCCTCAAAGGTGTGACGAGGTTGTTTTGAAATGTGTAAGTGTGAAAAGTTTTGATTTGAGCAAATACCTACTAGCATCTACCTACTCGAAAAAAGATTGTTTCTATCCTTGTTTCCTTTAGACAACGTTATCCTACTATTGAGCAGTAGGTAGCACCATCGTTGGAGTTGTAAGGGTCAATTCGAAAGGGACGCACGATCACTAAAGCAATGTTAGGATGACTTAGTAACAACCCTAAAGTCTTAAGATCATATTCGAGGCAACATTTCCGAGGCAACATTCGAACGGGACATTTGATCTTTGTTAGACAGGAGGGCAACCACTAAGACACCCTATACTTAATGATCGTTTACCGAAGGCAACCGAAGTGGGAGTATACCCTAAGAGTGATATGTGCGAGTGATCTGTTTTCAATCATTTAATCTTTGCACATTAGTGTTTTCTAACTGGATTAATTTGTCATGCATTCTTGCCATACAATCCTATTAACATACATCTAGACAGTTAAATATTTGAAAAAAATTGTCTAAAAGCCTATTTTTTGGTATTTTTATTTATTTGATAGAAAGAGCAAAATAAAATTAAAAGTTAACCTAATTTCTATTTTTGATTTTTATTTATGAAAATAAATTACAACTTCTCTAAGTTAAACCTAAATTAAATTAATTTTGATAATAATAAAAAAAAAGACTAATCCTAATTTTGGTAAGTTGTTGATTTTATGTTTTTTTGTGAAAAAATAAATTAAGTTGTAAATTAAATAAATAAAGGAAATTAAAAGAATAAAAAAAATGATAAAGAAAAGAAATATAAAAAAAGATTAGTAATGGGCCTGATGCTGTTCAGCAATTGAGGGGTGTTGGAATATAAATTCCTAGGCCCAAATGGCTAAGGCATGTTGGACTTCGCCCCAATCCAGTGTGCACGCTTGACTGAGGCCCATGGTGATCCTCCCATGGTGGTATGTTGATCCGGGGCGTTGATGAATTGGATGTCCAGATCCTGATGGTGTATGGTGAACCTCCTGACTTGCTATGCGCTGGATTACCTATTGAAGAAAAATGTGAGATAAAGGTTGGGACCTGGGAATCGAACCCAGGTCCTCTGCACTTTCCCCCTGCACGCTTACCAACTGAGCTAATTGTTTTGTTTGAATATATAATGGAAATCAATTATAATATAATAAAAACAAAACGCTGAAATTCAAAACGCGCCAAATTCAAATCACCCAACCAGGGGATGACACGCATCGTCGTCTTCCTCCTAAACCGTCGTTTTAGGTAGCCAGCTTTTACCTCCAGACACTTACTGTAGGTATATCCCTGTTGTGATCGGTGGAAATAGAACTGACTGTTTAAAGCTGGTTTCGCGAAATGTCGCGGAAGCAAGAGTCGCCACCGTCTTTTATTTTCTCCAACATAGACAGGACAAAAGCACAGCAAAATTCCTTATGAGAATGTTTCTCGGTTCGGGAGGTAGATTTATAGAAAGGGAAGGTGTTAGCACCCTTTCTATCCATGGTCATCCATGGGCTCTTAGATACTCGCTCTTATGTTTTCAAAGTGTTTTCTTTTCAATTGTGAGTGGGTTTGAAAAAGTTTCGTTTAAAGATTTCTGAATAACTCTTGTATCTGTCCTCAAGAGTGTTTGAAAAATTGTTTTGAAAGCTTTTTGAAAGTGTCGGTGTGAAAAGGTTTTTTTGATTTGTTTTTGAAGAGAGCAAGTATCTATGAGTCATCTACCTACCCTAAGGAATTAGGCTGTGTAAATGTCCTTAAGGTAGTGCCATCCCACCATTGAGAGGTAGGTAGCACCACCGTTGGAGGTGTTCGGGTCAATTCGAGTGTAGGGACAGTGTGGTCACCGAAGCAACAGTTAGGACACCTTAGAAGCTACCCTTATGTCCTTGATCCTTTTTTTAATCCAAGGCAATCGTTTCGAGGCAACTATTCCGAGGCAACCGTTTTGAGGCAACTATTTCGAGGCAACTGGATCATGGACATAAGGACTTACTAAAACGTCCTATACTTGACGACCACGTTTCGAAGGCAACAGGTGAGGCGTACCCTAGAAGTGGTGTGTGTATTTGTGTGTTGTTTTAAGTTTAATAGTTATCTTTGATCAGGGCATTGTGAGCTACGCATTGTTTTTTAATTAACATACATTCTTTCATGCAAGTTTAGCAGTTAGGAGTGCGGAAAATTAAAAGACGGAAACATAAAAGCTACGCTATTACAAGGCGCGGGTCTATACATCGCCAAAATACAAAGACCCGTTTTTGATAAAAGACGCGGAAAGTAAAAAATGCGGTAAGCCTAATTACTATTACATTCCTTGAACAGTTACATAATAATCAATGAAAAATAATGCGCGAAAAGAATTAAAATCGAACGTCCGAGGGTTTTGACCCTTTGCTTGAAATTAAATGAAATTAAAGTCTATTTAATTATTTAATTAAAGAAAAGAAAGTGTTTTTTATGTTTTTGGTATTTATGAAATAAAGAAAATTAAAATTAAAAGGAAACCCTAATTCTAAATTATTTTTAATTATTAAAGAAAATATTAATGTTAACCTAATTTACTAGTTAATTAAATTATAAGTTTATTTACAAAAATAATAATAGTAATCAATAATAAATAATTATAGAAATAATTAATTAAGAAAAAGATAAAAGTTTAAAACCTAAATTAAACTAGATTAATTATTAGAGTTTATTTACAAAAATATATTAATGGTGAAATTAATAATAATTAAATATAAAACATTTTTTGGTTTTTCTGTTTTTATTATGGGAAATTAATTTATGGTAAAAAAATAATAATAAAAAAAACAATTAAAACAATTAAATGATTAAAAGAAATTAAAAGAAAAGAAAAGAGAATAAAAAATATAAAGCAAACCAAGGGGGTTTCAGGCCCAAATGGAGGTGTTATTGGAAGAATCTTGGCCCATTAGACAAAGCCTGTTTGACTTTCCATGCTTGTGTACACGTTGGTTGACTGCAGTGTATCATGGAATTCACCTTCTGACCATTGGATGGGATCTCCTGGCCACTTGGCAAGCACAGGCGTGAGACTCATGGTAAGCCATTGAATGAGCGCTGCAGAGGAAAGCATTAAAACAAAAGTCATGAATTATGTGGGGGGACCTGGGAATCGAACCCAGGTCCCAACGCTTGAGGGACACGTTGCCAACCAGCTGAGCTATTGCGTTTGTTTGTATACATAATGGATAGAAAGTATAATATATAAAAAACAATAGTTAGTGGTATAAGACAAAAAGCGCGCCAGATATTTGAACTATCCAACCATATGATGACACGCCAGCCTTCGTCTTCGTTTACCTGCAAAACATGAATGAGATAGCGGGGGTTTTAAACCCCCACTAAGTGTAACAGTGGAAAATAGTGATTACGCCCACAAATAAGATAAATTGAGCGCGAGTAGTTGGTTTGCTTCGTCTTGAGCTTCTAAATTCAACTGTATAGGTCTAAAGGTCCAATTTTTCCATACAAGGAAAGCCCTATTTTGAAGCTTCTGAAACCCTAGGTTTCATCAATGGTAGATTTCGATTCGAACAATTTTAGAACAATTAAACTATACCAAACGCTTCAGGAAGATGTTAGTAGCATAAATCAATAATCAAAACATATGAATGATGCGTGGAAATTAAAATTCGATTATGAAATATTTGTGAAGAAACGTGACTCGGTTCTACCGTTTCTTTGAGTATGGAAGCTTGTTCTTGATGCCAATAGTTTCCTAGCAATGTCAGTAATGCAATGGAAAAGATTTCAAGCCTTGAATCGTACTGCAAGTGTGATTTCAGTTTTCAAGTTTTGGTTGAAAAGTTGCAAATTGGTTATGGCTTCTTGGCAGCTTTTTCGTGTCTCTATGAATAGGGTTTCACTCAGCCTTTGTATGTGAAGCAAATTAGGTCAAGAAAGAGCCCATGGATCCATGAATTTATGATTTGAATATTTGATTTTTAATCATGAAATTTTAATCTTTTTTTTCAATGAAACTTTGCCAATTATGGAAGATCTTGTCCCCTTGGATGATGCACGAAATCTTTAGCATATTTGGAATGTATTTGCTGCACAAAAAGATTTGAAAAAGCATTATTTGATATTTTTCTACAATTAAAACTAATTAAATGAATTAATAAGAATAAAAATTCAATTAATTAATTAAAAATAAGAAAATAAATCCTTTTAAGCTCAATGGGTCGTGCATAGGCTTTGGGTAATGATTCAAGGAAGAATTTGAGGCCCATTAGCAAATTTGAAGTGTTTTAGGCAAAGTTGACTTTTGAAAATTCCCAAATATTTCCCAACTTCTCCAATGCATATCTTGCTCAATTTGGAAGATATGATCATGTTCTTGGACATTTTGGAAAGGTCTTTAAGTCCTCTAACCAATGCCTTTGGTCCCATGTCATTTTGATTTACCAATCTCAAGTTATGGTCTTTGACTTAAAGTGCCTTTTTGTTGACTTTTGAAAATGACCTATAATGTTGAAATTGATAACTTTTTGTGAGAGCATTTCTTGGACTTGAAGTGTGAAGATGAGTTGTAGGAAATGTCATTCTCTTCAAAATGAGAATTGGATGGAATTTTTCTGATAAACCATGAAGAAGTTATGCCTTGGTCAATTTGCAGTTGACTTTTCAACTGTCCAAAAATAGAAACTTTTGCATCTTGAGACTTTTTGAGCCATGCTTGTGAAATCATGATCAAGAATTGATCAAATGATTATTGTGGCTTCAAAATAAGATGTTGACCAAAAATTTTGACTTTTAACTGTCAAATGACCATTTTGCCCCTGCAGTTGACTGTGAAGCAATTAGGGTTTTTGACTGGGCAACTTGATGATGTGAGTCTTGAAACTTGACATATGGATGCTTGTCAATGTATATAGGCATGTGGGACTTGATTGGACCCTTGGAAACCTCAATTTCTCTGCCAGAACCAAAACCCTAGTTTGACTGGCTTAGGAGGCAATTGGACTGTGCAACCCTTGAGAGATTTTGAACCATTATCTTGTCAAATCTTGAAGAATATGGGAGGGCAAATTTTGGGGTACAATAGTTGCCCTTGTTCAATATTCTTAGACCTGAGGATGTAGATTGGCTGGCGTGCCTTTCGTGATCCGAAGGTGGAAGATGATTGAACACTAGAGTGCCCAGAAATTTGCGCTCACATGTTAGCATTGTGATGGCGGGAATGGGCTTACAGATGCCATTTGGAGACTGATGGATAGGAGGATGGGCTTATAGATGCCATCTGGAGATGTGAAAGAACCTTGTCGGGAATGGGCTTATAGATGCCATTTGGAGACTGTTGGTATGTGGATGGGCTTATAGATGCCATCTAGGTGTTGATCGCGTAAGAGATTCCTTAGCGAGAACTTGCGTACCTGAGAAAGAAAATAATTACCTGGCCTGCTACAGGGGTTGATCTTTAAACTCTTCATGTAGATATGCCCTGGCTAGATATAGGTATCGAATCTCTAAACTCTTCAGACGTGCCCTGGCAGGATACAGGAATCGAGTCCGGAAAATAGTCGTCAATAGATACACCCTAGCAAGATACAGGAATTGGATCTTCAAACTCTTCAGACGTGCCCTGGCAGGATACAAGAATCGAGTCCGGAAAATAGTCGTCAACAGATACACCCTGGCAAGATGCAGGAATCGAATCTTCAAACTCTTCAGACGTGCCCTGGCAAGATACAGGAATCGAGTCTGGAATTAGTCGTCAACAGATACACCCTGGCAAGATACAGGAATCGGATCTTCAAACTCTTCAGACGTGCCCTGGCAAGATACAGGAATCGAGTCCGGAAAATAGTCGTCAACAGATACACCCTGGCAAGATACAGGAATCGGATCTTGAAACTCTTCAGACGTGCCCTGGCGGGATACAGGAACCGAGTCTGGAATTAGTCGTCAACAGATACACCCTGGCAAGATACAGGAATCGGATCTTCAAAACTCTTCAGACGTGCCCTGGCAAGATATAGGAATCGAGTTTGGGAAATAGTCGTCAACAGATACACCCTGGCAAGATACAGGAATCGGATCTTCAAACTCTTCAGACGTGCCCTGGCAGGATACAGGAATCGAGTCTGGAAAATATTCGTCAACAGATACACCCTGGCAAGATACAGGAATCGGATCTTCAAACTCTTCAGACGTGCCCTGGCAGGATACAGGAATCGAGTCCAGAAAAATAGTTGTCAACAGATACACCCTGGCAAGATACAGGAATCGGATCCTCAAACTCTTCAGACGTGCCCTGGCCGGATACAGGAGTCGAGTCTGGAATTAGTCGTCAATAGATACACCCTGGCAAGATACAGGAATCAGATCTTCAAACTCTTCAGACGTGCCCTGGCAGGATACAGGAATCGAGTCTGGAATATAGTCGTCAACAGATACACCCTGGCAAGATACAGGAATCGGATCTTCAAACTCTTCAGACGTGCCCTGGCAGGATACAGGAATCGAGTCCGGAAAATAGTCGTCAACAGATACACCCTGGCAAGATACAGGAATCGGATCTGGAATCACGACAGTTGATAGTAATCATCTTTGTACTGACCTTTGTCCTGAAAAGACAAAACGTTAGTTGTATGCGATGTCATGATGTATGACATGCGTGACGTTCTCAGAATAAATGAGATTGTATGTTCATGATGCGTATATGCATGCTATAATGTATGGAAATGTGATGTTTGTGAACGTATTTTCGTCTAGGAAAATAAATCCTTGACGGGTTCCGGGAAGTTAAATCCTGGGCTGATGTTGAAAAGTAGCGTTCTTCGTTTCCGCTGGGGATGATGGTTGCAAGAATACCGGTAGGAGAAGATGACTCCTTTGGGGAATAAACTTGGCGAATAGATTACTCTGCGGGGAGTGAACTCTGTGGGGAAAGAGAGGTACTTTGCTGAGGTTGATGATAACTCCGATGGGGATACCATTGTTGAGCTCTATTGGAAGATTTGATGAACTTCGCTGGGGATAGGAAGAACTTCGCCGGGGACTATCTTTCTGTGGCAATTGGCTGAGGATAACCCAGTTATATCCTGGTGGGGAATAACTTTCTGAATAAAGTCGGGGGAGCGTTCACACTCTGCAGGTGATAAGCTTCCAGAATCTATTGGGGATAAGCTTCCTACTGGGGAGATTGATTCAACTCTCCTGGGGAACTTTTTGGATTGGATTGGGGAAGTGGCTCCACTAGACGTCTGGTATACCGCCGGGGAACAATCTTAGATCAAGATTGCCGGGGATGCTTGTTAGGAATGTTTGTATACTCCGCCGGGGAATATTGAGATCTTGTGGGGATACCCACTTCCTTAAGACTGATTGTAGGCTAACTCTGCTTGGGGAGAGTATTGCTAACTTGCTGGAGGATATTGTGCCTCCTCTACTCGGGGGGAGTATGACTGAACCTTGGCTCACTCTCTGGGGAATGAAGGTACCTGGGTTACGTTCTTCAGCCGAACTTACCTTGGTACCTTGGTGGACAGAGCCATTAGATTGCTTAGACAACTCATTATTGCCCCTATTTCTGATGTTACCTGTAATTAATCCTTTGTTTCGTATGCAAATACTTATGAGTTAGCAATTATTGTCAAATGCATATATCACAATTGAACATTGGACGTTCTTCGCAAAACAAAACAGAAAAAAGAAAGAAATTGGCAATTGGTCTGAAAAGTGAATTTGTATTGATTTTTGAATTTGCCTGTAAATAGGCGTTTATGTACAAGAGGCTAACGTCCTAGTAAGAGAACACCGCCGAACAACAGAGTTTATACAATTTTGTGAAAAGGAAAACAAAACAGCTATGTGAAGAAAGATAATCCCACTGGGTTCCAACTCTGCTATCGCCTTTATATCTTCGAGCGTCTCATCACTTGGCTGCTTAGTTGAAGATGAAGTTGACTGATCGATGCCGTATGAACTTGATAGTTGATACCGGATTCTGGATGCAAGGTGATCCAATGAGACATAGTATTACTCTTTAATCCCTAATTTTTACCTGGACCGCCCTTTCGGGTTTTCAGTCCACCGGGATACCCATTTTTGCCCAAGCCGCCCTTTCAGGTTTTCGACTTGTCGGGTGTACAGATTTTTTTATTTCATCCCTTATTTTTGCCCGAACCCTTTTGGTTCGCCGGGAAGCCCTAATTTTTGCCTAGGTATGTCAACCTAGCGGGTCTTTTATCATGCGTAGTATCTTTTTACTATGTCTGCATTGGCGGGGTGAGGAAGGTCGTCACCATCCATGGTGGTTAGAATCATGGCTCCTCCTGAGAACACATGTTTAACCACAAATGGCCCTTCGTACGTAGGGGTCCATTTGCCCCTGGGATCACTTTGAGGAAGAATGATGCGCTTGATTACCAGGTCCCCAACTTGATACTCTTGTGTTCTGACTTTCTTGTTAAATGCCCTGATCATCCGTTTTTGGTACGTTTGACCATGACAGATAGCAGTGGGTCTCTTTTCGTCAATTAGGTTTAACTGATCAAGTCGAGTCTGGATCCAGTCATCTTCGCTCAGATCTGGATCCTTCATTATCCGGAGAGAGGGTATCTGGACTTCAATCGACAAGACTGCCTCCATGCCATAGACCAAGGAAAAGGGAGTTGCCCCGGTTGACGTCCTTGCTGAGGTACGGTACCCATGAAGAGCAAACGGTAACATCTCGTGCCAATCTTTGTAAGTCACTGTCATTTTCTGCACAATCTTTTTGATATTCTTATTAGCTGCTTCTACAGCCCCATTCATCTTCGGCCGGTAAGGAGAATAGTTGTGGTGTTGTATCTTGAATTGCTCGCAGAGCTCAGTGATCATCTTGTTATTAAGATTGGTACCGTTGTCCGTAATGATCCTCTCCGGGACGCCGTAGCGATAGATCAGGTTGTGTCGAATGAACCGTGCCACGACGTTCTTGGTTACCGTAGCGTAGGAAGCTGCTTCAACCCACTTCGTAAAGTAATCGATCTCTACCAGGATGAAGCGATGCCCGTTGGATGCCGTGGGTTTAATCTCGCCGATCATATCAATGCCCCACATTGCAAAAGGCCAAGGCGCAGTCAAGAAATTCAGAGGGACTGGAGGAACGTGCACCTTATCTGCATAAATCTGGCACTTATGACATGTCCGAGAATGTTGGTAACAATCAGCTTCCATTGTGGACCAGAAATATCCTGCCCGAAGGATTTTCTTTGCCATGGTGTGTCCACTGGAATGTGTTCCGAAGGTACCTTCATGCAGCTCTGCCATGATCTTTTCTGCTTCAGTCTTATCCACACAACGCAGTAAAGTTGAATCATGGTTTCGCTTGTATAGAATGCCGTTGCTGAGGAAGAACTTTGCAGCGAACCTTCTCAAAAACTTCTTGTCATTGACAGATGCACCCTCGGGGTATTCTTGAGCTTCCAGATACCTCTTCACTTCATGATACCAGGGTTTTTCAGTTACCACCTCAGCCTCAAGATCACAACAATACGCAGGTTCGTCCAGTTTCCAGATAATGATCCGGGGAGCCTCGTTATCCCATTTGACTTTGAACATGGAAGACATCGTAGCCAGCGCGTCCGCCAACTGATTCTCCTCTCTTGGGAAGTGTTCAAAAGTTATCTCTATGAAATGGGGGATCAATGTCAACACACACTCTTTGTAAGGAATAAGATTTGGGTGTTTCGTATCCCACTCGCCTTTGATCTGATTGATCACGAGAGCGGAATCTCCGAAAACACTCAAAAACTTGATCCTTAAGTCAATTGCAGCTTGGAGACCCATGATACACGCCTCATACTCCGCCATGTTGTTGGTGCAGTTGAAACATAGCCGGGCAGTAAGTGGAGTATGAGTGCCTTTTGGGGATATGATCACAGCACCGATACCGTTACCCAAAGCGTTGGAGGCTCCGTCAAAGTGCATAGACCATCGGGATCCTTCCTCAGGTCCTTCATCCGGTCCAGGTACTTCACAATCAGTTACTACCATGATACTCTCGTCAGGAAATTCAAAGTTCATTGACTGGTAGTCGTCTACTGCCTGGTGTGCCAAGTGGTCTGCCAACACACTTCCCTTGATACCTTTCTGAGTCGTATACTGGATGTCGTATTCCGTCAAGATCATTTTCCATCTAGCTATTCTTCCAGACAGAGCAGGCTTTTCGAATATGTACTTTATTGGATCCATCTTTGAAATCAAGAGAGTAGTGTGAGTCAACATATACTGTCTCAGCCGGCGAGCAGCCCATACCAAAGCGCAGCAAGTTTTCTCGAGCAGTGAGTATCGGGTCTCACAGTCGGTAAACTTTTTGATAAGGTAATAAATGGCATGCTCTTTTCGGCCAGACTCGTCATGCTGCCCCAGCACACACCCCATTGAGTTGTCAAGTACCGTCAAGTATAGTATTAGAGGTCTCCCTTCAACCGGTGGCATAAGAATGGGTGGTTCTTGGAGATACTCTTTGATTCTGTCGAAAGCGGCCTGACATTCATCATTCCAACGTACTACTTGATCTTTCTTCAGCAGTTTGAAGATTGGTTCACAGGTAGCAGTTAGATGCGAGATGAATCGGGAAATGTAATTCAGTCGTCCTAGAAAGCCTCTGACTTCTTTCTCTGTCTTGGGAACTAGCATCTCTTGTATGGCTTTAACCTTGGCAGGGTCCACTTGAATACCTTTGTCGCTCACGAAGAATCCTAGCAACTTTCCAGATCTTACCCCAAATGTGCACTTGTTCGGGTTCAACCTCAGCTTATACAATTTCAGACGGTCAAACAGCTTCTGCAGATGGTCAAGGTGTTCCTCCTCAGTTTGAGACCTTGCAATCATGTCATCGACGTACACTTCAATCTCATGATGGATCATGTCATGAAATAAAGCAACCATGGCACGTTGGTAGGTTGCCCCAGCATTTTTTAACCCGAATGGCATGACCTTGTAGCAGAAGGTGCCCCACTGAGTAACAAAGGTAGTCTTTTCTATGTCTTCAAGAGCCATTTTGATCTGATTATAACCTGAAAAACCATCCATGAAGGAGAACACCTTGTGCTAAGCAGTATTGTCAACCAGAACGTCAATGTGAGGCAGGGGGAAGTCATCCTTGGGGCTTGCCCTATTCAGATCCCTGTAATCGACACACATTCTGACTTTACCGTCTTTCTTTGGCACTGGAACCACATTGGCAACCCACTGAGGGTAAGAAGTCACTGCAAGAAAACCGGCGTCGAATTGTTTCATAACCTCAGCTTTGATCTTCTCGGACATCTCTGGACGCATACGGTGGACCTTTTGTTTAACCGGAGGGCAATCCTCCTTGGTAGGCAAGTGATGGACCACAATGTCGGTATCCAACCCAGGCATGTCTTTGTAAGACCAGGCAAAGATCTCCACATAATCATGCAACATCTGAACCAACCGTTGTTTCACGCTGAGCTCTAGATTGGCACCAATCTTAACTTCCTTTCTATCTGTCTCAGTACCCAGATTTACCGTTTCCACTGGCTCTTCATGTGGCTGAATGGCCCTCTCTTCCTGGAGTAACAGTCTTGCAAGCTCACCAGGCACTTCACAATCATCTTCACCTTCGTCTTCGGCTAAGTTGATCGGATTTTCGAAGTCATAACTGGCAGTAGCAGAGTCGTTACCAGTGAGATCCAGAGTGGATTGAAACCTGTATGAGTGAGTGTGTGTAAATATAGCTGTTTTGCAATATATAAAGAAAGAAGGAAAGGGAGCACAAGATTTGAAATGAGAAAAACGTCCAATGTTTTTATTCATGATATATGGAAATGACAAGTAATAAGCCCTCACAAATGAAGCCAACGGTGCCCCGGGTAAGACACTGGGCCATAAAGTTTCAATTTATTGTTCATTACAAATTAAAAAACAAAGGAATTCATTACTGCGTAACAAAAGTAACAGGTATGTGGTCTTTTGCAGTCCAATTGTTCAGTCCACCGTCGGTCGTCGGGTAGATCCAGCTATCGAACTCTGATTCCTCCGCATCGCTTTCAATAGCATTCACTCCCAGATTGGTGATCAACACGGGAGGTCTTCCGATCCTAGCTTCGCGTATAGCCCTCTGAGCCTCTGCAGTAAAACCCAGCCCAAACTTGTCAGTTTTAGGAGTAAAATCAGGGAGCCTGCCCCAGTTTACACATTCACCTTTTTCAATCACCGCCCGGGCGTCCTTCAAGGAAGCCATCTTCAAAGGAAAGTCTTCTTCAATTACTGTCTCTGCTGATGCTAATGTTGGAGGTACCTCTTCAAAATGTTGGAAGGGGGTTTCAATAAACTCCCCGTCCATCTCTATATACCGGAACGAGTTCAGATGACTAACCATGTATTCTTCCTCCCCCTGCACTGTAACAATCTTCCCTCTGACAGGGTATTTAAGCTTCTGGTGTAGAGTGGAGGTCACAGCTCCAGCCTTGTGAATCCAAGGACGACCCAGCAAACAAGAATAGGATGGACGAATGTCCATCACATAGAACGTTGAATCAAAGACTTGGGAACCAGCCCGGATCGGAATATCTACTTCACCATGAACCATCCTCTTCGACCCGTCAAAGGCTCGGACAATGATGTTACTAGGCTTCAACTTCAAACCCTCACAATCCAACCTGTCTAAGGCTTTCTTGGGCAGTATGTTTAATGAAGAACCGGTATCCACCAACACGTATGCAAGAGTAGTGCCCCTGCATTCAATGGAGACATGCAGGGCATCATTGTGGTTTTTTCCCTTGGCGGTCAGATCAGCATCAGAGAATCCCAACCCTTTGTCAGCTGTCAAGTTGGCTACACAATCAGTAAATTGGTCCGCAGACGTTTTTTGTGGCACATGGGTCGTCTTCAGGAATGAAGTCAGGGCCTTGGCATGGGCCTCTGAACATAGCAGCAATGATAGCATAGAGATCTTAGAAGGGGTATGCCCCAGCTGTTCAACGACGTTGAAGTCGCTCTTCTTGATGATCTTAAGGATTTCCTCCATCTCTTGCTGGGAGGCTTTAACGTTAACAGTCTTTGGTGCCTCCATCTGGGCAGGCACATCAGCAATCCCTTTACCCCGAGTGTCAGATGACTCGGCAGCAGGGGTAAAAACTTGATCAGAAGGGGAAACAGGCGCACTTGTAGGCGTAATGATAAGAGGTCTTCGGATAACTGGTGGCGCAATGTCAGGCGAGAAGAGCCTGCCACTGCGAGTAACTTTAGCGGGACCGGTGATGTTACTGATACCGATACTGGTGTTGAACTCCTGCTTCACTCCAAGTACATACACATCTGCCCCATAGTGCCATGGGACAGCCTTATCAGATTTATAGGGGAGGGGCCCCGGAACAGTAATGATAATAGGTGCAACGGACATGATTTTGACTGGCTTCCTCGGGGGAGCCTTGGTAGGATTGTTGAAGATGGTGACAACAGATACTTCTCCAGTAGGAACAAAAGGAACAGCGGTCTTCTTGAACAAGATTTCTTTGCTATCCATCAGGCTTTGGATGCCTGACTTCACCAACGGACAACCAGCAGGGGAAACGGCACACAGAAGGCAACCCTTGCTACAACCCGGAAATAAACCGGCTAGCAACAGGTTCCTCTTAACAGTCAATAGAGGGGTAGCAACATCATCCACAGAAACTGCATATAAGTCTTCCTCAATAGCATTTACTCCATGCTGGGGCATAGGAGCAGTCACGACGTTGGGCCTCTCGGGCACCTCAAATTGTATTTCCTTGGCATCGATAAGGTCCTGAACCTTATTTCTCAGGGCCCAGCAATCACCAGTAGAATGCCCCGGGCTATCGGAGTGATAAGCACAACGGGCGTTGGGATTATACTTCAGAGAGGTTGTGTTTACCACCTTCGGAGCTTCTCTGACGGTTACCAAGTTGGTCGATAGCAGTTGCGGCAAGATCTGTGACAAGGTCATATTAAGCCGAGTATGTTCTCTTCTGGGTCTCTCACCCCTTGGTTGGTTAGGTTGCCGAGGAGCGGCAGCAGGCTTAGCAATTACCACCGCGTTGATAGCTTGGCGGCGTTCTGGTTTGTTTTGCCTCCTGGGCCCATACACAACACTGGCTTCCTTTTTAAAAGGCTTCTTTTCAGAACTTGAGGACGCACCTTTCTGTATTTTTCCTGATTTCATACCAGCCTCTATCCTTTCCCAGTCAGAATGAGGTCTGTAAACCCTGCAGACGAATTGCCAATGAGATGATTGAAGAACGGCCCGGATAGGGTCCCCAAGAACATGTCTACGAGTTCACGGTCGGTTAATGGTGGCTGCACCCTGCCAGCCAGGTCCCTCCACTTCTGCGCATACTCTTTAAAACCTTCTCCCGATCCTAGCGACATACCCTGGAGTTGGGTACGTGTAGGAGCGAGGTCGGCATTATACTGATACTGCTTATAAAAAGCAGTATCCAATTCCTCCCAGTTACGAATCTTGGTTCCATCCAGCTGATAGAACCATTCGAGATGAGTCCCTGAAAGACTCTCCTGGAAGAAATGGATCCATAAGTTCTTGTCCACAGTATACGGTTGGATCTTCCGCACATAAGATCTGAGATGTAGCTTAGGGCAGAACGCCCCGTCATACTTTGCGAAAGATGGTGCTTTGAATTTGTGTAGGATCACCACACCAGAAGATAGACCCAAGTCTCCAAAATCCAACCCAGGCACTTGTTGAATTTCCATGGCATTTAGGCGATCCTCTAACTTCTTGTACTTGTCTTCAGCTGGAGGTTATTGCTCTTCATTGATATCAGTCTCGTTGTCAGAGACCACAGGACTAGGAACCTCTCCCCCTTGGGGACTGCCTTTCCCTACAGAAGAACCAGCTTGATCAACCTCATTTTGCAGTGTATTACCAAACCTCCGGCCAGTGTTGAATAGTACAGTTCTCTTCTTTTTCTTCTTGACCAGCAGAGCCTTCAATTCCTCTTGACCTTGGGCCAAACTCATAATCAGCTCTTGGAACTGGGCGTTCTGAGCCTGAAGGGCCTTGATGGATTGCTCAGTAGATGATTCAGGATTCATGATGAGATTTCTGAAATAAACAGCGAAGAACATTAAGCAACCTGAAAAGAAGAGTACCGGCTATGCACATGATGCATGATATGCTGTTTATGCAATGCATTCAAGGGTTCGAAAGTTCAAATTTGTTATAGACAAAAAGGAACACACGTTATTATTAAGAAATCATTATTCAGTACATCAAGGCCTTATGGGCAAATATTACAAAGTAAATTAATCCCAAAAGACACTGCGCATCCTCTTTGGAGCGATGTAAGTGTTGAGAGTCTTTTCCTCGTGCAGTAGGCGAGTGAGCTCCAAGACCTTCTTCTCACTAGCATGCAGACTGGCTTTAAGGGAGTTCCGTTCTTCCTTAAGCTGGATCCAGCTCTTCTGCATTTCTTCCCAGGATGTGGGCATGTCAGGATGTTGAATGGTGTAGGACACCTCTCCTTCCAAAACTGGCTCTTTGATCACAGGGAGAACGTGGGGATATGGCATCACTAACTTCTGGGAGCGGGCTCGTACCCACTTGAGATAAGGCTCCAACGGGATGGAGTTCCTGTGCCCCAGTGTCTTGCTGTCTACCTTGCTGGGCATCCTCCAAGCTCTGATAAATCTCTGGTGAAGTCCTTGTGCATCGTTGTCGAAGTCAAAAACTATGTCAGGAATTAACATGTCATGAGGGTCGTCCCTCCGAGCATAACCAAACTGTCTCCAGGCTAGACAGGGTTTGTAAGTAATACCTCCTCTGATTCCAAGTAAAGGAACATTAGGAAACTCTCTGCAACGATCAATGATAGTGACGTCTTCTCTGGACCGAGAACACCAATGTATATCTGCATGTGTAAGAGTCATCAATCACTGTGACCATCTCAAACCCCGCTCATTCTTCAAAACTGATTGTGGAAGGTGCGAAATAAACCACCTTCCCAGGAGAGGAGTGCAGCACATAAGAACACCTCTTTTTCTCATGGTTCGAGTGTAACATGAGTGAAGGATGTCCCCAAGCAACGTAGGTATAGGATTCCTGGACATGAAGATCTTGACAACATTGATATCTATAAGCTGATCTGGATTCGGGAACAACACCAACCCATAGACAAGGAGGGCCACCACTTCTTCAAAGGCTTGTAAGTCAAGGGAATTCCAACATTCTTGGGCCTTCTCAAACAGAAACCTGGCCAAGAACCCTTTGATACCACTTCTGATTTCCCAATGTCCCTTGATGTCAGATGGTTGTAGGCGTAATACTTTAGCAATCTCTTCAAGTTTGGGTTCCCTTTCCGTACCGTTGTAGGGTAGTTGACTAAGGATAGGGATCTTCAGAAGCCGGAAGAACTCTTCCAATGTAGGCACCAGTTGATAATCCAGGAAAGTAAAGCATTGGTGCAGAGGGTCAAAGAACTGGAAGAGAACCTTTATCATATCTTCCTCAATGTTGGTGTTGACCAAACTGATGAGTCTTCCATGTTTCTCACTGAAAGAAGAGCTCTCGGGAATCCTGGATATAAGTTCCTTAAGCTGAAGAGGGACCCTTACAAGGTTGATCTGAATTGTCTTTCTGCGGATAGTTTCCATGTCCTACAAAAAAAGAACAAAGATGAAGATTCGAACCCCTGAAATGGTTAGTGGATGCATGTGATGTTGTATGATGTTATGATGCTATGATAAAAACACACCACAAATATCCACAAAAAGCAAACATGGTAAGGCACACAAGTCACACAAGACAGCCCTTAGAGTTTAGGCCAGCATGGGGTCTAGGTATTACCCTCTTGAAGTTGGTGGGCTCAACACCTGTCCTATCAGAAGTAACCGGGTTCTAAGGGTCTCAATATCATTGGATTGCTTTTTCTGTTCATCGTTTCGATTTAGCCACTGAACTGGCGACCGAAATATTCCAAGAAAACAACCCTCAACTGAGTGTAGTATCGAGTATCAACCAACCTCGGACTGCACCAAAGTCAGTTATCGCACTACCCTAAAGAGGCCAAGATGGTTCAATTAAGGTTCCTAAGGTCAGTTGATGCTTCACGACACCATGCGGCGGCCCCGTACTCTCCTTGACTGGACTCAAGGGTTACCGGTACTCACCAAAGTGCCACATCAACGTAGCAGACTGCTTCAACCGTGTCGGTATACCCCGCACAGTTCCCTCACAGTCTTGTTGCTACTTTCTAAGAAGGTATCCCCAGATCCAGGTTAGGATCTATAGAACTCCCAAGACAGTACCCACAATAATAAAGCAAACAATTCAGACAATTGAAAACACAAGTGTGAGCTATCCTAAGGTACACCTCACTTTAAGTATCCCCAGCAGAGTCGCCAGTTCTGTGATCGGTGGATTTAGAACTGACTGTTAAACGCTGGTTCGCGAAATGTCGCGGAAGCAAGAGTCGCCACCGTCTTTTATTTTCTCCAACATGGACAGAACAAAAGCACAGCAAAATTCCTTATGAGAACGTTTCTCGGTTCGGGAGGTAGATTTATAGAAAGGGAAGGTGTTAGCACCCTTTCTATCCATGGTCATCCATGGGCTCTTAGATACTCGCTCTTATGTTTTCAAAGTGTTTGCTTTTCAATTGTGAGTGGGTTTGAAAAAGTTTCGTTTAAAGATTTCTGAATAACTCTTGTATCTGTCCTCAAGAGTGTTTGAAAAATTGTTTTGAAAGCTTTTTGAAAGTGTCGGTGTGAAAAGGTTTTTTTGATTTGTTTTTGAAGAGAGAAAGTATCTATGAGTCATCTACCTACCCTAAGGAATTAGGCTGTGTAAATGTCCTTAAGGTAGTGCCATCCCACCATTGAGAGGTAGGTAGCACCACCGTTGGAGGTGTTCGGGTCAATTCGAGTGTAGGGACAGTGTGGTCACCGAAGCAACAGTTAGGACACCTTAGAAGCTACCCTTATGTCCTTGATCCTTTTTTTAATCCGAGGCAACCGTTTCGAGGCAACTATTCCGAGGCAACCGTTTCGAGGCAACTATTTGGAGGCAACTGGATCATGGACATAAGGACTTACTAAAACGTCCTATACTTGACGACCACGTTTCGAAGGCAACAGGTGAGGCGTACCCTAGAAGTGGTGTGTGTATTTGTGTGTTGTTTTCAGTTTAATAGTTATCTTTGATCAGGGCATTGTGAGCTACGCATTGTTTTTTAATTAACATACATTCTTTCATGCAAGTTTAGCAGTTAGGAGTGCGGAAAATTAAAAGACGGAAACATAAAAGCTACGCTATTACAAGGCGCGGGTCTATACATCGCCAAAATACAAAGACCCGTTTTTGATAAAAGACGCGGAAAGTAAAAAATGCGGTAAGCCTAATTACTATTACATTCCTTGAACAGTTACATAATAATCAATGAAAAATAATGCGAGAAAAGAATTAAAATCGAACGTCCGAGGGTTTTGACCCTTTGCTTGAAATTAAATGAAATTAAAGTCTATTTAATTATTTAATTAAAGAAAAGAAAGTGTTTTTTATGTTTTTGGTATTTATGAAATAAAGAAAATTAAAATTAAAAGGAAACCCTAATTCTAAATTATTTTTAATTATTAAAGAAAATATTAATGTTAACCTAATTTACTAGTTAATTAAATTATATGTTTATTTACAAAAATAATAATAGTAATCAATAATAAATAATGATAGAAATAATTAATTAGGAAAAAGATAAAAGTTTAAAACCTAAATTAAACTAGATTAATTATTAGAGTTTATTTACAAAAATATGTTAATGGTGAAATTAATAATAATTAAATATAAAACATTTTTTGGTTTTTCTGTTTTTATTATGGAAAATTAATTTATGGTAAAAAAATAATAATAAAAAAAAACAATTAAAACAATTAAATGATTAAAAGAAATTAAAAGAAAAGAAAAGAGAATAAAAAATATAAAGCAAACCAATGGGGTTTCAGGCCCAAATGGAGGTGTTATTGGAAGAATCTTGGCCCATTAGACAAAGCCTGTTTGACTTTCCATGCTTGTGTGCACGTTGGTTGACTGCAGTGTATCATGGAATTCACCTTCTGACCATTGGATGGGATCTTCTGGCCACTTGGCAAGCACAGGCGTGAGACTCATGGTAAGCCATTGAATGAGCACTGCAGAGGAAAGCATTAAAACAAAAGTCATGAATTATGTGGGGGGACCTGGGAATCGAACCCAGGTCCCAACGCTTGAGGGACACGTTGCCAACCAGCTGAGCTATTGCGTTTGTTTGTATACATAATGGATAGAAAATATAATATATAAAAAACAATAGTTAGTGGTATAAGACAAAAAGCGCGCCAGATATTTGAACTATCCAACCATATGATGACACGCCAGCCTTCGTCTTCGTTTACCTGCAAAACATGAATGAGATAGCGGGGGTTTTAAACCCCCACTAAGTGTAACAGTGGAAAATAGCGATTACGCCCACAAATAAGATAAATTGAGCGCGAGTAGTTGGTTTGCTTCGTCTTGAGCTTCTAAATTCAGCTGTATAGGTCTAAAGGTCCAATTTTTCCATACAAGGAAAGCCCTATTTTGAAGCTTCTGAAACCCTAGGTTTCATCAATGGTAGATTTCGATTCGAACAATTTTAGAACAATTAAACTATACCAAACGCTTCAGGAATATGTTAGTAGCATAAATCAATAATCAAAACACATGAATGATGCGTGGAAATTAAAATTCGATTATGAAATATTTGTGAAGAAACGTGACTCGGTTCTACCGTTTCTTTGAGTATGGAAGCTTGTTCTTGATGCCAATAGTTTCCTAGCAATGTCAGTAATGCAATGGAAAAGATTTCAAGCCTTGAATCGTACTGCAAGTGTGATTTCAGTTTTCAAGTTTTGGTTGAAAAGTTGCAAATTGGTTATGGCTTCTTTGCAGCTTTTTCATGTCTCTATGAATAGGGTTTCACTCAGCCTTTGTATGTGAAGCAAATTAGGTCAAGAAAGAGCCCATGGATCCATGAATTTATGATTTGAATATTTGATTTTTAATCATGAAATTTCAATCTTTTTTTTCAATGAAACTTTGCCAATTATGGAAGATCTTGTCCCCTTGGATGATGCACGAAATCTTTAGCATATTTGGAATGTATTTGCTGCACAAAAAGATTTGAAAAAGCATTATTTGATATTTTTCTACAATTAAAACTAATTAAATGAATTAATAAGAATAAAAATTCAATTAATTAATTAAAAATAAGAAAATAAATCCTTTTAAGCTCAATGGGTCGTGCATAGGATTTGGGTAATGATTCAAGGAAGAATTTGAGGCCCATTAGCAAATTTGAAGTGTTTTAGGCAAAGTTGACTTTTGAAAATTCCCAAAAATTTCCCAACTTCTCCAATGCATATCTTTCTCAATTTGGAAGCTATGATCATGTTCTTGGACATTTTGGAAAGGTCTTGAAGTCCTCTAACCAATTCCTTTGGTCCCATGTCATTTTAAATTACAAATCTCATGTTATGGTCTTTGACTTAAAGTGCCTTTTTGTTGACTTTTGAAAATGACCTATAATGTTGAAATTGATAACTTTTTGTGAGAGCATTTCTTGGACTTGAAGTGTGAAGATGAGTTGTAGGAAATGTCATTCTCTTCAAAATGAGCATTGGATGGAATTTTTCTGATAAACCATGACGAAGTTATGCCTTGGTCAATTTGCAGTTGACTTTTCAGCTGTCCAAAAATAGAAACTTTTGCATCTTGAGACTTTTTGAGCCATGCTTGTGAAATCATGATCAAGAATTGATCAAATGATGATTGTGGCTTCAAAATAAGATGTTGACAAAAAATTTTGACATTTGACTGTCAAATGACCATTTTGCCCCTGCAATTGACTGTGAAGCAATTAGGGTTTTTGACTGGGCAACTTGATGTTGTGAGTCTTGAAAATTGACATATGGATGCTTGTCAATGTATATAGGCATGTGGGACTTGATTGGACCCTTTGAAACCTCAATTTCTCTGCTAGAACCAAAACCCTAGTTTGACTGGCTTAGGAGGCAATTGGATTGTGCAACCCTTGAGAGATTTTGAACCATTATCTTGTCAAATCTTGAAGAATATGGGAGGGAAAATTTTGGGGTACAACACCTGTGTATTTAAAAAATCGTGTGTGCTCAAGATAAATGGCCATGGCTGGTACTAATCAACTCGTTTCATCCTCACGAGTCTTATGGTACTAGAATCAACGCCCAATTTTGCCTATCCTGCAAAGCCCTAATCAAGAACACAAAACCCTAACTATGACAACATCCTGTACAGGCGTTAGAAATACAATGAAATGGTACCAATCGTTTGCAAACTTACTGATAAACACGAGTATACAATCAAAATATGCATAGGATGAGTAAATCAATAAAAATGAATTTGAATTTGGAAGCAAGTCGTGATACCTATATCTTACAATTCCAGGCGTGAGAGAACTTGCAAATGGTTGGAATTCCTTCTGGAGATGTCCAAGAACCTGTTGGTATCGTGAGAATGGTGTGAATTGGCCTCTAAGATTGAAATTGGATCACCACTTTTCTTGAAATTTTTTGAGATTTGCTTCACCTCTGCACGACTGCTTCCAACCTCCTTATGCCTTGGTCTCCTTCTGTATATGTAATACAAACTATTAGGTCAACAAAAACGACCTCAATCTTGCTCATCATGGGGATTTGACTTGATCTTTCATAGCATATGATTCCTTTCCAATTTCGCTCAAATCCAATCTTTTTCCAACCAAATTGACCTTGCACGAGTTGATCTTCAATTGACAGCATATAAAATCTTCTTTCAATGCAAAAAAATCATCCCTAAAGTATAATATATGATTTATTAGGATTTATTTGAATTTTAAATGAATAAAAATAAAAATAAATTAAATAATTGAATAAATAAAGCATGGAGGGTCCCATAGGTCGTGGAATATGTTAAGAATGAGATGCAAGCATAAAAAGTTGGGCCCATTTAACAAAAGATGCAAATTTGAGCATATTTGACTTTTGGCTATTTTGCAAAAAAGGTCAACTTGGCCAATGCATAACTCTCTCAATTTTGACCCTAGAGAGGTGTTCTTGGACTTTTTAGAAAGCTTGTGATGTCCTCTAAGCAAAACTTTTGGTCTAATCTCAATTGAGTCTTCCATGTTCATGTATGGAGCTTTGACCCAAAAGGTGTTTTTGTTGACTTTTCAAAATGACCTATAATGTCAAAATTCATATCTTTTTGTGAGTGCATATTTTGAACTTTGGAGATGAAGATGAATTGTAGGGAATTGCGTCCTCTTCAAGATGAGATTTAGATGGGTCATTTTTGATAAAGTATGAGAAATTTATGCTTGGTCAAAGTTGAGTTGACTTTTCCTACAAAACCCTAATTTAGCAACTTTTGGGTTTTGATGAGTTGTGAGCAATCCTTGATGAACCATGATCAACCCTTGATCAAATGATGAATGATACTTCAAAATGAGTATGTTGACCAAAAATCTTGAAGTTTTACTATATGTGAGCCACATTTGACTTTTGACCTAACACAACCGATTTTTAGGCCTTTGAGCAATTGACAAAACAAACTTCCTCTGCAAGGCTTGAAACTTGACATGGATGATCTTGAGAACGAATTAAGACAATGGTGAGAATTTTGGGTCCTTTGTAATCAAACATCTTGATGGAAAATGAAACCCTAATTTGAGGTAGACTGTCTCAGGAGAGAGTTTGTCTAGTCAACCCTTGGACTTCCTTGAGCCATTTGAGGACCTCACTTGACATGTATTTGAGGAATATGGGAGGGAAAATTTTGGGGTACAAAATTGTACGACGTAGACCGATATGGTTGAAGCGATGGTTGTGTTGGTGTGACACTTTGGTTGGTACCGGTATCCCTTGTGTTGAATCGAGGAGAATACGGGGCCGCCACATGGTGTCGTGAAGCACTAACAGACCTTAGAACCTTGGTTGAACAAACTTGGCCATTAAAAAGTAGTGAGATAGCCGGTCTCAATGTAAATCTGGTAATTGGTTGATACTCGATACTACACTCATTGAGATCGAACTTTCGGGATGTTTCAGCCGCAAGAAAAGATTGCTAAGCTGAGATAATACCGATAAAGAAAGATCAATGATATTGAGACTCCTTAGAACCCGATTACTATTTCTAGGATAGGTTTAAAACCAACTAAACTTCAAGAGGGTACTTACCTACAAACCCCGTGCAAGCCTAAACCTACGGCTGCTTGTGTGATTTGTTTGCTTTCAACTTGAGCTACTTGCAAGGTTTTTTATCTAACAACATGATCTCCTTACATGATTTGTTTACAGTCATTATCCAGTAACTTGGACTTGTTAGACTCACTTGTCTTCATCACCTTACACTTGTGCTTAACGCATAACATACACATCATAACAACATGCCACAACATTTCCTTAACCATTTCAAGGATCTCAAGGGTTTGTGATGCAGGTTATGATAAATATCACGTCTAGCAAGGGGCAAAGGGGGTTTATTTTCCTCTAGCCAATGCCGTCAAAAGATCAAAACTCAACAACTTAAGTTAGGGGCTATGACCCACTTGATATGGTGAGCTTGATTCTCGTAGAAGGACACTCAACAATATGAAGTTCTTCAAGGCTACAAATTTCAACTGCTGACATCTTCTTATTTATCTCGCGAGTCCTTGAAAAAATTGCATATGCATATCATACATGTTATTACATAAACAGGTTTCAAAGCAGGGTTCTCATCTTATTCGCTGTTTATTTCAGCAAGTAAAGAAATGGATCTTGAACAAACAATCAAAGACCTTCAGGCTCAAAATGCTCAGTTCCAACAAATGTTCCTGATTCTGACCCAGGGGAAAGAAGACCTGAAAGCTCTTATCGTCAAAAAGAAGGCTAAGAAGGCAAAGAAACTAGTTCATGTTTTAAGTGTGGGAAGAAGAAGACCAACTAACCGAGCTCTAGATTTCGCAACCCCATCAAAGAGAGGGGATAATCAAGAGGAAGATGACGAGGAATTAGAGGAAGGAGACAACAATCTAGCATCTGAAGAAGATGAGCCTTACTATTCTGAGGAGCAATATCCTCCTGCTGACGATAAATACAAACGGCTGGAGGATTGGCTCAATGCCATGGAGATCCAAAGGGTGCCCGGTCTGGATTTTGAAGAATTAGTTTTGGTTCCAGGAGTGGTCATCCCACCTAAGTTCAAGGTCCCTATATTTTCAAAATATGACAATGTTTCCTGTTCCAAGCTTCACTTGAGGTCATATGTCAGAAAGATCCAGCCTCACACTGCTGACCGGAAGCTATAGGTCCATTTCTTCCAAGAAAGTTTGGCTGGCACTCAACTGGATTGGTTTTATCAGCTAGAAGGAACTGATATCCATACCTGGGAAGACTTGGCTACTACTTTCTACAAGCAGTACCAATACAATGCTGACCTCGCTCTAACTCGTACACAACTTCAAAGCATGTATATGGGTTCTAGCGAAGGCTTCAAAGAATATGCCCAGAAATGGAGGGATCTAGATGGCAGGGTACAACCTCCTCTGAATGATCGGGAAATGGTAGATATGTTCATGGGAACTATGACAGGCCCGTTCTTTAATCTGCTGATTGGGAGTTCATCATCTGGATTCACAGAGATGGTTCTAACTGGAGAAAGGATCGAAATTGGTATCAAGAGTGGGAAGATCCCGATGGCTGCATCTTTTAATGCTGAGAAGAAGCCACTCGCTGGTAAGAGGGAAGCCAATGTTGTGTATAGCCAGAAGGGTCGTAATAAGGCAGACGACCACAATCAATCTGTGGGGGTAATACTGGTCTCTAATCCTACGCCTATGCAACGACACCAACAGGGGAATCAACGTAAAGAGGTCACGCCTAAGAGACAGTTCACCAGAATCAACATGTCACTAGCTCAAGTGTTACAACACATGTTGAAAGTAGGGTTGACTACGTTAAAGGCTCCTCTGCGAAATCCTAATACTTCTGCTCCTAGTTACAACCCCGACGAAAGGTGTGCATAGAATTCCGATAGTCCTGGACATGGTACAAATGGCTGCTGGGCTCAGAAGAACAAAATTCAGAATATGATTGACACCAAAGAGATTGAACTCGACCCTCTAGAGACTCACAAAGTGATCACTGCTCCTAGGCTAAATCATTGAGAACGTCTAGTTCATTTTTTATTTTTCATTTGTAATTTCATTTGTTGTTCAAACAATTACTATTATGCCGAAATTTGGTTTTCCCATTAATGCACCACATATGTTTGTCTTGAATGATTACATTGTCATTTTATTTAAACTGTTTTCTTGCTTCCTTTACGTGATATTCGACTCTCGATTGAAAGCTCTAAGCCTTTAGAGGCAGGATGACGAAAATGATACCACAATTCATACAATGTGCTTTTGAATAGACCTTGTTGACTATGTACAGACGTTGTTTCAAATCCCAAACAATGGAGTTATAAGGAAGATAATTCCTAGTCAACCCCTTTGAGCCAAAGAAGTAGGAGTTTTTCTTTTCACACAAATTAAAACCCTTAATCATAACCTAGGGCAGGGTAGTTTTCTCAGTTAATTTAGATGTGCATTCAGTCGCAATCTTCCACTTCATACATAATGAAATGCATCAAAGACGTCCTTCCAAATCAGAAGATGGTGATGGTTCCGCATAATCATTAAAACTGGCAGTCGTTATCTCTCAAAATAAAAGCCCGCTAAGTCAAAACCTATGAAGGAGACTTAAGATAAAAACTGGGGCACCCCGCTGACTGTAATCACAAAAGAAATAGCTCAGGCAAAAGCATGGATAATAAAAAAAAAGTCTCTACAAATCCTCAATAAAAAGAAGATTACAAAAATGACTGCCTCTTCAAAATAAACTTTCAGTATCTGAACCATCACCAGAACATCAAGGACAAGATGCCAGACTCAATTGGGATCTGAACGCACAATTAACCGAGCATAGGATCAAAGAACATCACGAAGAATAGGTGGGTACAAATAAACTTTGAGCCTTTACCCTTTGTTTCTTGAACCGTGAACCAGGCCACGCTACAACCCTTAAAAGTCCTAACTGAAGCATAGGTTAGTTCAGAAGCATACTGTTACAAAAGGTATCCCGACTCCTGTAGGACTTGCTATAAATCCTGAGTTGATATATGTGATACGGTGGGAGAACTGACTTGGGTGTTTTGCGTTTGATCGCAAATGTTGGGGTTAGCAAGAGTCACCACCAACTTTTCTTTTATCAAAAAGGAAAGGTGAAAAAGCACAGGAAAGACCTTTGAGATGTTTTCTTGAGTTCGGGGGTAGATTATGAAAAGGGAAGGTGTTAGCACCCTTTTCATCCATGGTTTTCCATGGGCTCTTAGTTAATTGCTAGATCACTTACTTTTGTTTGAAATTGTGCTTTCTGTGGTTTTTGAAAGTATTTTGTAAAGATGACATCATTTAGGCAAACTTTGTAATGATTCTCGTTCGTAAGAATGTATACAAAGCGTTGATCTTTTGAAAATGTTTTCAAGTTTGAAAGATGTTTTTGAAAGTGTTGGTGTTTGTTTTTGAAAATAGAAAGGATGTTTTTGTTTTGAAATGGAGCAAGTAACTAGGAACAATCTACCTACTCAAATGTCTTTCTTGTTCATTTTCTTTTCCTTTGACATTGTTGTCTTACCATTGATTTGGTAAGTAACCCTATCTTTGGATGTTAACGGGACGGGCGTGGGTCATCGTATAACCATGTGTCATACCCCAAAGTTTTCCCTCCCATATTTCTCAATACATTTCAAGTGAGGTCCTCAAGTTGCTCAAGGAAGTACAAGAGTTGACCAGACAAACTCTCTCCTAAGGCAGTCCACCTCAAATAAGGGTTTCATTTTGCACCAAGATACTTAAGTCCAAAGGATTCCAAATGCTCAACATTGTTCTAATATGTTCTCAAGATCATCCATGTCAAGTTTCAAGCCTTGCAGAGGAAGTTTGCTCAGTCAATTGCTCAAAGGCCTGAAAATCGACTATGCTAGGGAAAAAGTCAACTGTGGCCCACATACAGTCAAACTTCAATATTTTTGGTCAACATCCTCATTTTGAAGTATTATTCATCATTTGATCAAGGGTTGATCATGATTCCTCAAGGGTTGCTCATAATTCATTAAAACCCAAATGTTGTTAAATTAGGGTTTTGTAGGAAAAGTCAACTCAACTTTGACCAAGCATAACTTTCTCATACTTTATCAAAAATGACCCATCCAAAGCTTATTTTGAAGTGGATGAAATTCCCTACAATCCATATTCATATCCCAAGTTCAAAATATGCACTCACAAGAAGATATAAATTTGGACATTATAGGTCATTTTGGAAAGTCAACAAAAAACACCTTTTTTGTAAAAGATTCATACATGAACATGGAAGACCCAATTGAGATTATACCAAAAGGGTTGTTTAGAGGACATCTTAAGATTTCTAAAAAGTCCAAGAACACATCTCTAGGGTCAAAATTGAGGGAGTTATGCATTGGCAAAGTTGACCCTTTTTACAAAATTGCCAAAAGTCAAATGTGTCTCAAATTGCAATTTTTGTCAAATGGGCCCAACTTTTTATGCTTGCATTGAGTTTGTAACATGAACCAAGACCCATGATCCTTCCCATTTGTCATTCTTTTATTTTTGTCATTTATTTGGATTTTATTTCAATTAAATCAAATAAAATCAAAATAAAATCATGAAAATATCAAAAACTAACCAAAGCTTGAGATTTTGTGCATGTTTAGGTCTGTTATACAGCTGGAGATGGAATCAAATCATGCAAGGATCGTTTGGACACAAAAAGATTGAGTTTTGCTTGATTTATAAATATTTGGCACAATAATCAAATCATGAATCAATAATCTTAATTGGAAAAGATTTGAAGCAAATTTGTCACCTAATTCCTTCTAGGGTATATAAGGGACAATTGCAGATCAGAAACAAGGAGATTAGAGGCGTGCAAAGGTAAAAGCAACTTTCAAAAAAATCAAGAAAAGTTCCAAACTAATTTCCCAGTTCCAGGCTTCCTCAAGCCATTCCAGTCACACAAATCGTTTGCTGGAGGTTCTAGGATCCTATTCCCGTCACTAGCAAGCTTCTGAACACCCAGAAACACACTGTAAGTGTCCCACGATTTCCATACTTTCTTGAAATCGAATATCACAATTCTGGCACTTTTAGCATGATTTATTTGCGTATTTTTAATCCTTAATCATTTGCAAGATAATGATGGTATTTAATTGCATTTTTATTGACTGCATACCAAGATGCCATGATTAGGGTTCGAGCTTTGTTTTTAGGGATTTTGCACACAGGAACAATTGGCCATCAATAGTGGTACCATGATGCTCGTGAGGTTGCAACGAGTTGATTGGTACCACTGGTTGTGATTTATCATGCAGGGATAAGATTTTGGAGAAGCCCAGGGTTATACCTACACCCCTTGTCCGTAGGTAAAGGTGTTTGATCTAAAACAACAGAAGCGATGAGGAAGATGATGGCGTGGCAGGAGGTTACTGGCCAATTCAAAATTTGCGCGCTTCAGATTTTATTTTATTGTTTTATCTTATAATATTTATTTGTCATTACTCATACAAATAAGCAAGTTAGCTCAGATGGTCATCATGCAAGGTAGAATGTCTAAGGGCCTGGGTTCGATCCCCAGGTCCCCAACTTTGCTTTCTATATTTTTTCTATGCATAATTAGGTACACAGGTATACAACAAGTCCACCATGCGTCCTCAATATCCAACCAATCAGGTCATCCACATGCTAGATCCAAGGCTTCCCAATGAAGGTCCACCATGGATATTAGTCAAGCGTGTACACAGGATCTGGAAAGTCAAAGTAGGCCAAGTGTTGTTGGGCTTGATATTTGCAATCAACACCCCCTTTTTGCTAGCAACTACTAGGCCCATCCTATTTCTTTTCTATTTTTTTTATTTAATTTCTTTTATTTAATTATTTTCTAACCACAAAATTAATTTCTTTTTTTACAAAAAAATCATAAAATCAATTTCACCAATTTAGAATTTAGGTTTTATTTTATTTTATCAAATTTAATTTTATATTAGTTTTAATTTAGGTTTAATTCTAACTTTTTTTTGTAAATAAGTAAAATCAAATTAGAAAATTAGGGTTATCATGTGATTTAATTTTTATTTCTTTTCTCAATAAAAATAAAAATACCAAAAATAGGTTGACTTAATTATTTTTCTTAATTCTAAATTAATTAGTAATTAGGCTTTTATTCATTCAATTAAAATCTTATTTTCTTAAAACAATATAAAAACAACAAAAAAATGATTTTTCTTTTAATTAGGTTTAGTCGGGGTCAAAACCCTAATTCTCTCGTTTTCGTTTCATCGCGCGCGCTTATTATTTTTACAATATTAATGTAACTGCTCACAGTATGTAATAGTTTAATTAGGATTTTCTTTATTTATCGTTTTTACGGGTTTTTTTGGCTATGTAATTAATCCCCTCCCCGAAGCCTTGTAATAGCGTAGTCTTATTTCTCGCATTTTAATTTTCACAAATATTACCTGTTAGATGTATGATAATAGGATTATATGACAAGACTGTATGTCAATTTAAAATGGCTAGCAAACACTAAATGTGAAAAGATAATAACTGAAATCAAATCACTCGCACATGCGCACTCCTAGGGTATACTCTCACTTCGGTTGCCTTCGGTAAATGGTCATTAAGTATAGGGTGTTTTAGTGGTCTCCCTCCTGTCTAAACAAAGATCAAAAGTCTCGTTCGGAAATGTTGCCTCGGAAAGGTTGCCTCGGAAACGTTGCCTCGAATATGATCTTAAGACATTAGGGTTATTACTAAGACGTCCTAACATTGCTTTAGTGATCGTACATCCCTTTCGCATTGACCCTTACAAACTCCAACGACGGTGCTACCTACTTCTCAATAGCAGGATAGCATTTTCTAAAGGAAACGAGAACAGAAACAATCCTTTTTCTAGTAGGTAGATGCTAGTAGGTACTTGCTCAAATCAAACTCTTTCACACCAAACACTTTTCAAACAAAGTTTTCAAAAACAACTTTGTAACACTCTTGAGGACTGATACAGGGGTTAAAACAAAGTAAAACAAAACTTTTCAAAACAAACACACAAAAGCAATTTTCAAATGATGAGCAAATACCTAAGAGCCCGTGGAAAACCACAGATAGAAAGGGTGTTAATACCTTCCCTTTCTATAATCTACCCCTCGTACTCAAAATCTCGAAAAAGGAATTTTTCTGTGCTTTAATCCTTTCCAGTTGGATAAAATAAAAGTCGGTGGCGACTCTTGCTTACCGCGACATTTTGCAAACACAAATGCAAAACGCAAACCAGCATTTTTCAAAACAGTCGGTTATGTCACTGTATCACACCATGATTAGCAATGTTGTAAGGTGTCTTAGAATTCTTTTTGAGAGACTAAGATCATTTGTAAGGCAACTTAGATAGCTTCATCGAGGGACTATGATCTTGTATTTGCTTGTTTTTTTAACTAAGATACCTCACATACATAATATGGCCATTTATAAGGAAACCAAGTGGATTTTACCCTAGGGGTGCTTGTGTGCAAATGTGTTGTTTTCATGCTTTGTTTTTGTCTTGAATATGGGTTGTCTATTTGTTGATTTTAGTCTTGCCATACAAACCCAAATTACTAACATTTATATTAAAGCGATAAATTGTGGAAAGTAAAATTACTACGCTATTACATCATTAGGGGAGGGGGTGTGCAAATTTACAAATGGGGAGATGAAAGCAAATAAACCTAATTTACTATTACAAGGCTTTGACAATTACATAATTATAGTGTGAAATAATAAAATGTACAAATATAAAGAGAAGAGAAAGTGTTTTTATGTTTTTTTTATGAAGAAGGTTCTAATTGATTTGAAAAGAAATTAATTAAAATCCTAATGTCTAAATTAATTTAATAAAAATAAACAAATTGAAATAAAACCTAAGTCTAAATATTAAATTAATTTTAAGAAAAGAAATTGATTTTAATAAGAAAATCTTTTTTGTCTTTTTTAGTTTAGAAAAAAGGAACAAAACAAAAGTGTATGCGTACATATTTAAATAAAATATATATATATATATATATATATATATATATATATATATATATATATATATATATATATATATATATATATATATATATATATATATATATATATATATATATATATATATATATATATATATATATATATATATATATATATATATATATATATATATATATATATATATATATATATATATATATATATATATATATATATATATATATATATATATATATATATATATATATATATATATATATATATATATATATATATATATATATATATATATATATATATATATATATATATATATATATATATATATATATATATATATATATATATATATATATATATATATATATATATATATATATATATATATATATATATATATATATATATATATATATATATATTTGATTTTTTTATATGAAAATAATAATAATAAAAATATAAAGAAAAAATAAAAATAAAATAAAAAAATATTAAATTTTTTTTTTTTATGAACTGACACATGAGCTTATGTATTGGCTCATGTATTGGCTCATGCAGATTTCGTGTCGGCTCATGCAAATTTCGTGTCGGCTCATGTGTTGGCTCATGCTCCTGGAAGTTAAAACAACTCAGTATGAGTCGACGCGTACTGGTTTTGTATCGACCCATTTTCATTTCGTATCGATGCATACGTGTTTCGTGTCGACTCATAACCTGTTTTGAACATAGTATGTGTCGACTCATAGCATTTTGTATCGACGCATAACTGCTGTTTTTTGCTTTTATCACTGTTTTGCTACATGTAAAAGTTAGTTCTCAACACATGGTTAGTGAAAATGAAAAGCAAGCATATGGTTAGCTTCAAGGCAATTATATCTACATTTTATCTTCACAAATGAACCATTAATGATGCTTGTATGAAGAGTTCAAAGTCAAGAAAACTTACCTTGAAACTAAAATTTGTGCTTTGAGTTTGAGTTGTTGTATGGGCTATTGTTGAGCTTGGGAAGTGGTGATAGTGATGTTACAGAAGTTGTTTTTGTGTTTGAACAGCTTCTATATGATGTATGTGGAGTGTTTGGATGGTTTGTTTGGAGAAAACTTGCAAGGTATGAGAATCAAAGATTTGGACTTCAAAGCTCAAAAAAGGAGGTTTTATGGGCAATTCTGGTTTTTGACAGCAAGAATGATTTTGAGTGTTACTTTCCCCTTCTTTTTTCTGACTTTTTTTCTTAAAATTAGCCTCTCTATTTATAGAGAAGGTTTGAGACTTCAAACAACTCATATTTTGAATCACATGTTATGGTTATCTAGCTTGTTTTTGAAGCAAGCATGAAGAACATGTTTCCAATGCTTGTACCAAGCTATCTAAAGTGGTTGATCACTTTAAACATGTTTGTTCTGACTTGTAGAAGCCGAGTGTGATTATAACAACAAGTTAGAGGCTCAAGAAATTGACTTTATGATTAAAGTGAACTTAGCAAGAATGGCAATGGTGCCTTTGTGCTAAAAATGGAAAGCTGCAATGGACAATACTTGAACCACTTGGATAATGGTTCAATCAATTGTGTAAACTTCTGATTATGGATAGATTTGCAAGTCAAGAGGCCTGCAAAGGGAAGATTATGAGGCATGGATAAGATATTTGTTCCTTATTCATCACAAATCTTCCTTGTAAATCAAGAATGAATGTCCAACTTCAGATCCTTGTATCTCCTAGCTCAAATATGATAAATTCATGCTCTTGGATGTTTTTGAAAGCTTGAAATACCCTCTATAACTTTCATGTTGGCCGTTTTGACAAAATCATCTTGTAATTATGTGAAAAAATTCCAAGAAGTTGGGATAAAATCCTGAACAAAATCTGTTGAAAATTCTCTAAGTGTTAAATGAAAATGTCATGACTTTCATGAATTTATAACTCAAAATCCAAGCACTTCTAGGATTTGGTCAGCAAAGCAAAGTTGTAGATCTCATCGGGATCTATAACTTTCATGATGAATGTTTTCCTTGAACCGTCTTCCATCTTGGTGAAAAATTGGCATGAAGTGATGAAATTATCATATGTAAAATTGGTGAAGATGGTGAAGGAATCTTGGACGATTACTACCCCAGCAGGACGATGAAGGAATCTTGGACGACTACTACCTCAGAAGGAAGATGAAGGAATCTTGGACGACTACTAACTCAGCAGGATGATGAAGGAATCTTGGACGATTACTACCTCATAGGATAATGAAGGAATCTTGGACGATTACTACCTCAGCAGGATGATAAAGGAATCTTGGATGATTACTACCTCAGCAGGACGATGAAGGAATCTTGGATGACTACTACCTCAGTAGGATGATGAAGGAATCTTGGACGACTACTACCTCAGCAGGGTGATGAAGGAATCTTAGACGATTACTACCTCAGCAGGATGATAAAGGAATCTTGGACGATTACTACCTCAGCAGGATGATGAAGGAATCTTGGATGATTACTACCTCAGCAGGATGATGAAGGAATCTTGGATGATTACTACCTCAGCAGGATGATGAAGGAATCTTGGACGATTACCACCTCAACAGGATGATGAAGGAATCTTGGACGATTACTACCTCAGCAGGATGATGAAGGAATATTGGACGATTACGACCTCAACAGAATGATGAAGGAATATTGGACGATTACTACCTCAACAGGATGATGAAGGAATCTTGGACGATTACTACCTCAGCAGGATGATGAAGGAATCTTGGACGATTACTACCTCAATAGAATTATGAAGGAATCTTGGATGATTACTACCTCAGCAGGATAATGAAGGAATCTTGGACGATTACTACCTCAGCAGGATGATGGTACTACCTCAGCAGAATGATGTAGGAATCTTGGACTATTACTACCTCGGCAGGATGATGAAGTAATCTTGGATGATTACTACTCCAAAAGATGATGACCTTTATCTGTTGATGGATCTTTCCTGAAAAGGTAAAGATTTAGTTGTATGCAATGTCATGATGTATGCATTTCATAATGAATTTCTCAAAATAAATGAGATTTATGTTATATGTATTTTGTATGCATGTGCTATTAAAGTTGTTGAAATGTAATTTTGTCTTAGAGAATAAATCCTTGACAAGTGTTGGGGAGTTATTAAATCCTGGACTGTTGTTGAAGAGTAAGTGAGTCTTCAAACTTTGCTTAGAATATTTCCACCAAGGATTCTTGTTTTGTTGTTTGAGGAGAGCTCCGTTGAGGAATGTTGAAAACTCTGTGGAGAGTGTTGATCCTTGCTTGGGTAAAAAGAGTTCAGGAGTCTTAGTTGTTTGTTGCTCTACCGGGGAGTCAAAGTTGAACTGATATCTGGTCAGGTCCAGGCTTCACAGTAACTTGCTGGGGATTGTAGAGTAGTCTACTGGGGAAGAGGAGTTGTGGTCCTTTGATTTGTAGTGGTCGGAGAGACCACCTCAAGCTGGGGAATCTTGTCGTTTGTTGGGGAAATAAACCCTGTTGCTTAGTCTGTTAGTGAGGCGGAGACTTCACTGGCAGAAATCCTCGAGGATTCTTGAAGTCGATTTAGTTGGGAAAAAGTTTTCAGAGATTGAAACTCTTGCTGGGAGTCATCCTATGAGAAGGATTTTAGGGAGATTTGTCACTGTCCCTAGTAGCGAGTGTTTGTGGCACTGCCAGGAAATGTTTGACTGTATGTAACCTTTTGTCGGGATTCGTGTTCAATGCCCCAAGTGATTCAGATGGAGACCTGCCCCTGGTATATTCAACGTTTCTTTTGGAATTTCGACTTGACTGCCCCAGGTGTGCTGGATAGTGACATGTCATGCCCCATTGTTTATAAGAGATTTTTCGTTGGAAGTGTCATCCCACTTGAAGTGATTTTGTTCACTGATAGAGCTTTCGTTCACTGGATATTCGTAGTGTGAATTTATCCGCTATCAAACAAATAGCCATATGCAAACAATGATATTCAAATAATGCAAAGTTTATGCTTGTCTTGAAATTTCGAAAATGCATATTGGCAAGTAAAGAAGTTTTGTAAGAAAATTCAAACTCAGGATTTAGAGTAAAGCCTTATAGGAGTCAGGATACCTTTTGTAACAGTATGCTTTCGAACTAACCCATGCTTCAATTAGGACTTTTGAAGGGTTGTAGCGTGGCTTGGTTCACGGTTTAAGAAATAAAGGAGAAAGGCTCAAAATATATTTGTACCCACCCGCTCTTCGTCATGTTCTTCAGTCCTAAACTCAGTTAATTGTACGTTTGAAATCCTATTGAATCTGGAATGGTGGTTCAGATATTTGGAAGTTTATTTGAGAAAGAAATCATTTTTGCAACACTTTTCATGTTGTTGAGGATTTGTAGTGACCTCTTTTTGATTTGTTATCCCTGATTTTTTCCTGACTGTTCTTGTTTTAAGATTACAGCCAGCGGGATGCCCCAGTTTTCTTAAGTCTCCTTTGTAGGTTTTGACTCAGTGGGCTTCTCTTTTTGAGAGATAATGATTGCCTATTTGGTAGGGAACCATCATTGTCTTTTGATACTTGAGGAATATCTTTGATATCACTTGTTGAAGTGAAAGTTTGCGACTGAACGCGTATTTGAATTAACTGAGAGACTACCCTGCCCCAGGTTTTGATTAAAGGTTTCAATTTGTATAAAAAAAAGAAAACTTCTACTTCTTTGGCTCAAAGGGGTTGACTAGGGATTATCTTCCTTATAACTCCGGTGTTTAGGATTTGAAAGAACGGATGTACATCATCATCAAGGTCTGTCTAAAAGCATACTGCATGAGATTAAGGCATTGTTTTCGTCATCCTCCCTCTAAAGGCTTATAACTTTTAACAAGAGTTGAATGTCATAAAGTGAGTAAAAATCATAGTTTAAATGAAATGAAAATGAATGAATCAATTCAAGACAAACATATGCAATTCATTAATGAAACAAAGTTTGACATTAATAGATAATTGTTTGAATAACAAGAGGAATTACAAATGAAAATTTCAAAATGAATAAGACGCTCTCAGTGATTTGGCATAGGAGAAGTGATCAAATTTGGAGTCTCCGGAGGGTCGAACTCGATCTCCTTGGCATCAATCAAGTCTTGAATCTTGTTCTTCAAAGTCCAGCAGCCGCCAGTGTCATGTCCGGGACTGTCAGAATGATAGGCACATCTTACGCTTGCATTGTACTTAGAAGAGGAGGTGTCAGGATTTTGAGGAGGATCCTTTAGTGTGATCAGTTTCACCTTCAACAAATGTTGTAACGCTTGAGACAAAGGCATATTAATGTTAGTGTACTTCCTTTCTTCATATCTTACCCTACGCCTATTGCTCTGTCTTTGTTGAACATGTGTAGGATTAGAGTGCCCCTACATGTTGATCATGATGACTCTTTTGACCATACACAACATTGGACTCTTTCTTTCCACTGTTTAGCTTTTTCTGAGCATCAGAAGGTGTAGCTCATTGGATCTTTCAACTTCGACCCTTTCGTCGGTCAGTATTAGCTCGGTGAACCCGGCTGAGGAGCTTCCGATTAAGTGTTTGAAGAAAGGCCCTGTCAAAGTTCCCATGAAGATGTTAATCAGCTCCCTGTCAGTTAAAGGGGGCTGCACCCTACCAGCCAGATCTCTCCACTTTTGGGCGTGTCCTTTGAAACTCTCGTGGGATCCCATGGTCATATTCTGCAATTGCACACGAGTTGGTGCGAGATCAGCGTTGTATTGGTAATGCTTGTAGAAAGCAGCAACTAGGTCCTCCCAGATGTGGATGCGAGAACTATCCAATTAATAGAACCATTTAAGTTGTGTCCCAACTAGGCTCTCCTGGAAGAAATAGATCCAAAGCTTCAGATCAGTTGTGTATGGCTGAATCTTGCGGACATAAGACTTTAAGTGCATCTTAGGGAAAGAGACTCCATCGTACATGGAAAAGGTAGGGATTTTGAACTTTGGTGGGATGACCACTCCAGAAACCAAACCCATGTCTCCTAAATCCAAACTAGGCACAACTTGGATCTCCACAGCTTTTAGTCTGTCTTCAAGTTGTTTGTATTTTTCATCCGCTGGTGGATACCGCTCCTCAGAAGAGTCTTCGTCATCAGTAGCTATGTTGGCTCTAATTCTTCTAGCTTCCTCTTCTTGACTGTTCTCTTCTTTAGAAGAAGCATCTTCTTTTTTAGATAGTTGGGCATGCCCCTTGGACCTTCTTCTCACATTGAGGATAACTGACTTTTTCTTCTTCTTGCTCTCTTTGGTGAAGAGTGTTTTCAGATCTTCCTGCCCCTTGGCCAAGTTCATGAGCGCTAGTTGGAACTGAGCGTTTTGAGCTTGGAGATCTTTAACTATTTTCTTTAGAGCCATCTCTACTGAAATAAACAATAAGAGGATAAGGAAACCTGTGCGGGAAAACCTGTTATGATGACATGCATGATATGTGGATGTAATGTTTTCAAGGATCTCGCGGGGTAAACACGAGAAGACGTTAGAATTTGAGATTTGATCCACAACTTTTATTGGAAAACTTCGTATTGGTGGATGTCCTTCCACGATAATGAAGCTCACCATGTCAAGTGGGTCATAGCCCTTGACTCAAGTTACCGTGTTTTGGTCTTGACGGTGTTTGGTTAGAGGAAAATAAATCCTCTTGCCCCTTGATAGACGTCTGGTTCAATGTGACCCTGCATCATAGGCCCTTGAGACCCTTGAAACGGATATTGAAAATGCTATGGTATGATATTATGTACAAGTATGCAAAGTAAACAAGTTTATATGCAAATAATCACATACACACAGAGCAGACAATTCCTTAGGTTTAGGCTTGCATGGAGTTAGTAGGTAAGTACCCTCTTGAAGTTTAGTTGGCTCAACCTGTCCTAGTTAATATAACCGGGTTCTAAGGGATCTCAATATCACTGACCTTTCCCACAAGCTTCGTTCGATAGGCGATTGACTCACAACCAAACAAAACTCAGGAGTCAAGTCTTAATGAGTGTAGCATCGAGCATCAACCAACTTCGAAATGCACCAAAGTCGGTCATCTCACTATGTCCTAATGGCCAAGTTGGTCAAGTAAAGGTTCTAAAAGTCAGTTAGTGCTTCATGACATCACTCAGCGTCCCTGTATTCTCCTTGACTACTCAAGGGCTACCGGTACCCACAAATATGTCGCACTAACGTAGCTATTGCTTAGACCGTGTCGGTATACCCCGCACAGTTTCCACAATGTATTGCTACTTACCTATAAGGTATCCCAAATCCGGGTAGAGGATTCAAAACCAAACAAAGAACCAAGATGTAAAGCATACAAGTCAAACAATGGAAGCAAATAAATGTGATCTAACCCTAAGGTAACCCTACTTTTAGAACCTCCCATCAGAGTCGCCAGTTCTGTGATACGGTGGGAGAACTGACTTGGGTGTTTTGCGTTTGATCACAAATGTTGCGGTTAGCAAGAGTCGCCACCGACTTTTCTTTTATCCAAAAGGAAAGGTGAAAAAGCACAGGAAAGACCTTTGAGATGTTTTCTTGAGTTCGGGGGGTAGATTATGAAAAGGGAAGGTGTTAGCACCCTTTTCATCAATGGTTTTCCATGGGCTCTTAGTTACTTGCTAGATCACTTGCTTTTGTTTGAAATTATGCTTTGTGTGGTTTTTGAAAGTATTTTTTAAAGATGCCATCATTTAGGAAAACTTTGTAATGATTCTCGTTTGTAAGAATGTATACAAAGCGTTGATATTTTGAAAATGTTTTCAAGTTTGAAAGATGTTTTTGAAAGTGTTGGTGTTTGTTTTTGAAAATAGCAAGGATGTTTTTGTTTTGAAATGTAGCAAGTAACTAGGAACAATCTACCTACTCAAATGTCTTTCTTGTTCATTTTCTTTTCCTTTGACATTGTTGTCTTACCATTGATTTGGTAAGTAACCCTATCTTTGGATGTTAACGGGACGGGCGTGGGTCATCGTATAACCATGATTAGCAATGTTGCAAGGTATCTTAGCATTCTTTTTGAAATACTAAGATAATTTGTAAGGCAACTTAGATAGCATCATGGAGGGACTATGATCTTGTATTTGCTTGTTTTTTTTGCTAAGATACCTCACATGCGTAATATGGCCATTTATAAGGCAACCAAGTGGATTTTACCCTAGGGGTGCTTGTGTGCAAATGTGTTATTTTCATGCTTTGTTTTTGTCTTGAATATGGGTTGTCTATTTATTGATTTTAGTCTTGCCATACAAACCCTAATTACTAACATTTATATTAAAGCGATAAATTGCGGAAAGTAAAATTACTACGCTATTACATCATTAGGGGAGGGGGTGTACAAATTTACAAATGGGGAGATGAAAGCAAATAAACCTAATTTACTATTACAAGGCTTTGACAACTACATAATTATAGTGAGAAATAATAAAATTTACAAAGAAATATAAAGAGAAGAGAAAGTGTTTTTATGTTTTTTTTATGAAGAAGGTTCTAATTGATTTGAAAAGAAATTAATTAAAATCCTAATGTCTAAATTAATTTAATCAAAATAAACAAATTGAAATAAAACCTAAGTCTAAATATTAAATTAATTTTAAGAAAAGAAATTGATTTTAATAAGAAAATGTTTTTTTTTGGTCTTTTTTCGTTTAGAAAAAAAGGAATAAAACAAAAGTGTATGCGTACATATTTAAATATATATATATATATATATATATATATATATATATATATATATATATATATATATATATATATATATATATATATATATATATATATATATATATATATATATATATAATTTTTTTATATGAAAATAATAATAATAAAAATAAAATAAAAAAAGATTAAATTTTTTTTTTATGAGCTGACACATGAGCTTATGTATTGGCTCATGTATTGGCTCATGCAGATTTCGTGTCAGCTCATGCAAATTTCGTGTCGGCTCATTGTTGGCTCATGCTCCTGGAAGTTAAAACAACTCAGTATGAGTCGATGCATACTGGTTTTGTATCGACACATAATCATTTCGTATCGATGCATACGTGTTTCGTGTCGACTCATAACCTGTTTTGAACATAGTATGTGTCGACTCATAGCATTTCGTATCGACGCATAACTGCTGTTTTTTGCTTTTATCACTGTTTTTCTACATGTAAAAGTTAGTTCCCAACACAGGGTTAGTGAAAATGAAAAGCAAGCATATGGTTAGCTTCATGGAAATTATATCTACATTTTATCTTCACAAATGAACCATTAATGATGCTTGTATGAAGAGTTCAAAGTCAAGAAAACTTACCTTGAAACTGAAATTTGTGCTTTGAGTTTGAGCTGTTGTATGGGCTGTTGTTGAGCTTGGGAAGTGATGATAGTGATGTTACAGAAGTTGTCTTTGTGTTTGAATAGCTTCTATATGATGTATGTGGAGTGTTTGGATGGTTTGTTTGGAGAAAACTTGCAAGGTATGAGATTCAAAGATTTGGACTTCAAATCTCAAAAATGGAGGTTTTGTGGGCAATTCTGGTTTTTGACAGCATGAATGATTTTGAGTGTTAGTTTCCCCTTCTTTTTTCTGACCTTTTTTCTTACAATTGACCTCTCTATTTATAGAGAAGGTTTGAGACTTCAAACAACTCATATTTTTAATCACATATTATGGTTATCTTGCTTGTTTTGAAGCAAGCATGAAGAACATGTTTCCAATGCTTGTACCAAGCTATCTAAAGTGGTTGATCACTTTATACATGTTTGTTCTGACTTGTAGAAGCTGAGTGTGATTATAACAACAAGTTAGAGGCTCAAGAAATTGACTTTATGATTAAAGTGAACTTTGCAAGAATGGCAATGGTGCCTTTGTGCTAAAAATGGAAAGATGCAATGGATAATACTTGAACCAATTGGATAATGGTTCAATCAATTGTGTAAACATATGATTATGGATAGATTTGCAAGTCAAGAGGCCTGCAAAGTGAATATTATGCAGCATGGCTAAGATATTTGTTCCTTATTCATCACAAATCTTCCTTGTAAATCAAGAATGAATGTCCAACTTCAGATCCTTGTATCTCCTAGCTCAAATATGATAAATTCATGCTCTTGGATGTTTTGGAAAGCTTGAAACACACTCTATAACTTTCATGTTGGCAGTTTTGACAAAATCATCTTGTAACTATGTGAAAAAATGCCAAGAAGTTGGGATAAAATCCTGAATAAAATCTGTTGAAAATTTCTCTAAGTGTTAAATGAAAATGTCATGACTTTCATGAATTTATATCTCAAAATCCAAGAACTTCTAGGATTTGGTCAGTAAAGCAAAGTTGTAGATCTCATCGGGATCTATAACTTTCATGTTGAAAGTTTTACTTTAACCGTCTTGCATCTTGGTGAAAAATTGGCATGAAGTGATGAAATTATCATGTGTAAAAACACTTAGAAAATTTCTAAGTCTTGGAAATCTTGACTTTTCAAGTTGACTTTTCACTTTCTTGATTTCTTGATGATCAAGCTTGATAGTCTTGAATGTCTTGATGAATTTTGATCTTTGGAATGTAATGTTGACCAAAAAGTCAAAGTTTGACTTTTCAAGGTATAGTTGACTTTTTCATCAATATTGCTGTTTTTAGGTCATCTGATCAATTGACTGAACAATTTTGTGATCCAAGGCTTGAAACTTGACATGAGCAATCTTGAAGGTCCATAATGATCCATGAAAGCAATTTGAGGCATTAAAAGTCCAATTGTCCTTGTGCAAACTCAAACCCTAATTTGAAGTATCAGTGTTGCAAACTTGAACCATTGAAGATCTTGTGAGAAATGTTTTGAGAAAATGAGAGGGAAAATTTTGGGGTACAACAATATCACTCTCTTTCAAAATTTGCTTTACTGAAAAAATGAATTTTCAAAAACTTCAAGGCAAGCATAAACCTTGCATTATTTGAATATCGTTGTTTGCATATAGTTATTTGTTCGACAATAGAGAAATTCACATGACGAATATCTAGTGAATAAAAACTTTCTCATTGAAAAGGTTCACCTCAAATGGAAAAACACTTCTAACCAAGGGGCACAACATGATCATTGTCCATCATCTGGGGCAGTCAAGTGAAGATTCAAGGAATCTCTCAAAATGTCAAATAGCCAGGGGCAGATCTCCATCTGAATCACTTGGGGCATTAAACATGAATTCCAACAACGAATCACGTACAATCAAGAAAAATCAATGTTCCTCAACAAATTTCTTCTCAAAACAACAAAACAAGAATTCCCAACGGAAACATTCTGAATAAAGCAGATTATCATCTAGAAACGGTTCAAGTATGATCCAAAAACGGATGTCATCCTGACACCTACTCCAGATTCTCTCCTAGTACAGTGCATATACGATCTAGAGACAAATGTCTTTCTGACACTTATTTCAACACATCATCTAGAAACAGTTCAGGAATGATTTAGAGACGGATGTCATCCTGAAAGTTACTCCAGATTCTCATATAGAAACGGTTCAGGTACGATCCAGAAATGGATGTCATCCTGACACTTACTCCAGATTCTCATCTAGAAACAGTTCAGGTATGATCCAAGGAAGGATGTCATCCTGACACTTACTCCATATTCTCTTTTAGAAACAGTTCAGGTACGATCCAGAGACGGATATCATCCTGATACTTATTCAGATTATCTTCTAGAAATGGTCCAGGTACGATCCAAAGACGGATGTCATCCTGACACTTATTCGGGATTCTCATCTAGAAATAGTGCAGATACGATCCAAAGACGGATGTCATTCTGACACTCATCCAACATATTTTTCAAATATAGTTCAGATACGATCTAAAGACGGATGTCATTCTGACACTCATTCAACACATATTTCAAAAACAGTTCAGATATGATCCAGAGATGGATGTCATTTTAAAACTCATTCAACACATGTTTCAAGTACAGTTCAAATACGATCCAGAGACGGATGTCATTATGACACTCATCCAACACATGTTTCAAATACAGTTCAGATACGATCCAGAGACGGATGTTATTCTGACACTCATTCAACACATGTTTCAAAAACAGTTCAGATATGATCCAGAGACGAATGTCATTCTGAAACTCATTTAACACATGTTTCAAGTACGTTTCAGGTATGATCTAGAGACATATATCATCCTGATACTTATTCAAATCATCTTCTAGAAACAGTTCATGTACGATCCAAAGACGGATGTCATCCTGATACTTATTCCAGATTATCTTCTAGCAACAGTTCAGGTACGATCCAGAGAGGGATGTCATCCTGATACTTATTCAGAAATCCTTCTAAGTACAGTGCAGATACAATCCAGATACGGATGTCATTCTGACACTCATTCAACACATGTTTCAAGTATAATTCAGGTACAATCCAGATATGGATGCCATTCTGACACTCATTCAACACATGTTTCAAGTACAGTGCAGATACGATCCAAAGATGGATGTCATTCTGACACTCATTCAATACAAGTTCAAGTACAATCACGACATAGATCTATCCACAAAATCTCCACAGGTACAGGGGCAGAAATGTCCTGATGTGAAGTCATCGTTGTATCCTAACATACGTCCTAGTGACGTCTATGTTCCCCACATAGTAAAAACAACCAAAGTTTTGGTCTCTTCTTCCCCAAGCAGGAATTACTTTCTTCAGCAAAGTTCCTTCGAAGAGTTGAAATCTGCCTTCCCCAACCGAGTTTTATAACTGCGAACAGTTTATAAAACCTCCTCCCCGGTAGGGTCTATTTCTCAAACTGCAGAAGCTCATTCCCCAACAGAGTCTATTCCTCTACATCAGAAAGATATTCCAACAAAGCATCCACCCTCCACAGAGTTATTCTCAAGTAGAGTCAATCCCCAGCGAATCATCTCTATTCATCATCCCCAGTGGAAATGAAGGATTCAACTTCCTTATATTCTCCAACAGCAGACAGGGATTTACTTTCCCAGACTGGAAAACATCGCAATAGCATCCCCTATTCATACATCATGGCATGCGTATACACATCGCATACAACATAATATCATTTATTTTGAGAACATCATCACAATGCATTTCATACATCATGACATTGCATATGACTAATTCTTTACCTTTTTCAGGGAAAGATCAAATCAACAAACACCATTGACTACTTATGTGACATGGTAGTCTTCTCAAAAGCTACGTATAACAAAGGGTTATCTCAGGATCTTCCCTAGAAAGATGCCCTTACAAGACCTTATCTGGTTCAGTCAGATCGACACTAAGATCTCTCTGATTTCTATTCTAGTTGAATATATTCCAAGACTTTTGTCTGGTTCAGTTGAATTGACCCTAAGATTCTTCTGATTTCCATTCCACTCAAATTTAATCCAAGACCTTCTCTGGTTCAATCAGATCGCACTAAGATCTCTTTGATTTCTATTCCAGTTGAAAATATTCCAAGAATTTTGTCTAGTTCAATTGAATCGACCCTAAGATTCTTCTGATTTTCATTCCAGTCAAAGTTGATCCAAGACCTTCTCTGGTTCAGTCAGATTGACACTAAGATCTCTCTGATTTCTATTCCAGTTAAAGATATTCCGAGACTTTTGTATGGTTCAGTTGAATCGACCCTAGGATTCTTCTAATTTCCATTCCAGTCAAAGTTGATCCAAGACCTTTCTCTTGTTCAGTTAAATCGATGCTAAGATTTTTCTGATTTCCATTCCAGTTTAAGAAACTGCAAAAGCCTGGGTACGACCAGATAACAGTTTAATCTCATTTCCCCAGTAATTCACTGTGAAGCCTAGAATACGACCAGATAGCAGTCAACCTTATCATCCTCAGCAAGTCTCTATGAAGCCTGGATCCTGACCAGATAGCATTCCACTTCCGTCTCTTCAATCAAGAGATGACTTCCCAGTAGAGTAATGGACAACTGAAGCTCCTAAACTCTATTTTCCAAGACAAAGATCAACATTCCTCAACATATTCATCCTCGACAACAGGAATAGGGATTCCCACCAAGGAATATCTCATAAAATCAATATTCATCTGGATGGAATCTTTAAGCCCATCTCTAGCGACTCTCCGTCATGTTTTGTGGATGGCATCTTTAAGCCCATCTCTAGCGACTCTCCGTCATGTTTTGTGGATGGCATCTTTAAGCCCATCTACGAAAATCTTCTGTCATCTTTTCCAAATGGCATCTGTAAGCCCATTCCCGATATTATTCACCAACAATATCACTTCAGACGAGTGCAAATTTTTGGGCACTCTAGTTTTTAATTTATCTTCCACCTTCAGATCACGAAAGGCAGACAAGCCAATCTATATCTTCAGGTTTAAGAATATTGAACAGGGGCAACTGTTGTACCCCAAAATTTTCCCTCTCATGTTTTCCAAGGTCTTCCCCTACATGGTTGGTCACGAACCCTTTCCTAAGAAAAAGGAAAATTTGTGAGTGGTGTTTTCAAGTTCCCTTCGACTGGCATCTCCAAAATTCCCTACAATTGGCATTTCAGCAAAACTTTTCGATTGGCCTTGCAATAGGATCCTTCGATTGGCATTCCTAAAGATTCCTTCAATTAGAGCATCCGAGATTTCTTCAATTGGAGCATCAGAGCTTCCTTCAATTGGAGCATCAGAGCTTCCTTCGATTGGAGCATCAAAGGTTCTTTCGATTGGAGCATCAGAGATTCCTTCAATTTGGAGCATCAGAGGTTCCTTCAATTGAAGCATCAGAGGTTCTTTTGATTGGAGCATCAGAGTTTCCTTTAATTTGGAGCACCAAAGCTTCTTTCGATTTGGAGCATCAGAGCTTCCTTTGATTGGAACATCAGAGCGAAGTGTCCTTCAATTGGCGTACTAAGGCAGAGGCAAGTTCTGAACACTTTGAATCAGAATCTAGAACCATTCGAATGAACTGAATCAGACACATTCGAAGGAAATGAATCAGAGCTGTTTGAAGGAGCTGAATCAGGGCCATTCGAAGGAGGCCATCAGCCTATTCGAAAGAGAGCATTCGAAGGACAGTATGTCCACATTTATGCCAAATTCAAAAATGGACAAAATCCCTTAACTTTGGCCAAGGTTACATATTGGTATTCATGGCATTCAAATGGCTGTTACAAACATTACTTCTCTTGTCCCCTCCCTCCTACTCTATATAAGCCGCATGCTTGCAAGCAAAAAGGGGGGGGGGGGGGGAAGAGGATTAGGGAGACGCTGCCCATAAACCCACCAAAGGTTGTCAAAATTTTCATAAGTAATCCAAGCCAAAGTAACCCTTCAACAAAAGTATCCACGCCCAGAAGTCCTAGATCGAAGTTACACACATCTAGAAAGTGCCAAATCGAAGGATCCAACTACTGGTAAGAGGGTAAAATGTCAAACTTTGTATTTACATAACACATCCATATTTGTTGTTTCATTCGATTTGTCATTCTAGACAGAACCAAAGGGCCTGGGTTTGACACCCGGGTCATGTCTTTTGTTTTCTAGCATGTTTGCAGGTATATCATCCTCACAAGGGATCCATCAAACAGTTTCCATCAAGGACTTCTAGGCAGCATCTCCCTGGATCGAAGGGTGGCACCCTTCAATCAAAAGTAAATCTCTCCCTGGATCGAAGGATGACACCCTTCAATCTAAAGACAATATTCCTTGGATCGAAGCCCCATTTTTTACTTCAATCGAAAGACCCACTCCTCCCTGCAATCAAAGGAGTCCTTTTATGTTCCTATTATTTGTTCTTTTTTTTTCTTTATCATTTGAATTAATCTTAAAATCAAAAATCACAAAAAAAATTAAGTTAGTGTTTTATTAATCAAATTAATTTATGAATAAATTAATTAAGTATTTTAACATCTTTTTCTTAAAATTAAAATTAAATAGACTTAGGCTTTATTTTCTTTTATACTAAAAACAACAAAAAGATTTTCTTTTACATTTTCAGACGTGTTTTCAACTTTGCGCGCATTTATTTAATTTCGTATTTTTACTATTATTGTATATGTTTACTAGATGTAATAGATTAAAATTAGGACATTTACTACATTATCCCCCTTATCCTTGTATAATGTAAATCCCCTCCCCGAAGCATTGTAATAGCGTAGATTTAAATTCCTGCACTTTAATATTATGCAATATATTAACGGCTAGTAATTAGGCTTGTATGACAAAACTGAAATCAAACGTTAACAAACCTAACAAAAAGAAAAAAATAACTGAACATAACACAATTGCACACAAGCACCTCTAGGGTATCCCACTTTGGTTGCCTTTAAAAAACAGTCATGGGGCAGGAATGCTTTAGCAAAGACCCATAAATCAAAAGATCATAGTCCCTCGATGACCCTACAGTTGCCTTCTTGGTAAATGATCTAGTACCTAAAACAGAATTTCTAAAGCGTCTCCACAGGTTTCCTTTATGACTGTAAAACGTCCCTTCCATTGTCCCTCAACATCCAACGACAAGGCTACCTACTCACTAATAGTAGGATAGCACTGTCTAAAGGAAAAGAGGAAAAGAACAACCTTTTCGAGTACAAAAGTAGATAGTTGTTATAAGTTTTATCTAACATTTTTGCACTTACACAAAAACTAATTTTCAAAAGACATTTCAAAACACTTTGTATATTTTCTCCATTATCCCGAGAAACATTACAAAGTTCGCCGTACTAAGGCGTTTTCAAAAAAATTTCAAACACAAAGCACAAAGGTATTTTAAAAATGAGAAAACCTCTAAGAGCCTGTGGAAAACCACGGATAGAAAGGGTGCTAACACCTTCCCTTTCTATAATCTACCCCCCTTACTTAGAAAACTCTCGAAAAGGTCTTTTTCTGTTCTTTTCACCATTTCCTTTATTGGATAAAATAAAAGTCAGTGGAGACTCTTGCTTACCGCAACATTTGCGAACACAAACGCAAACCAGTATATAACAGTCAGTTCTGCCATCGTATCACAGGATTGCATGTAATGGTGAGTATAAAATTACAAAAGTACTTTATGACCCTCCTCTCTAGAGTGGAACAAGGAGATACCTTTTTGAACTATTATTTACCAGTCTCACCATGACTGTTGGGAACAATACAATTGTATTTGTATTTCCTATCCTACCCTCCAACAAATATATTCTTTTCAGCTATAAAAGAAGTAATTAGAAGATATTGAAATCAACAAATCAGTTCTATAAAACTACACCAAACCACTGCAAAAACTCTGTAGAGAAATTCTTTGTATAGTTTTGTAAATAAGCAATATGTTTTTGTTCGTATCTTGCTATCAACATTTTTTTGTTGTTGTACTTAAACATTGTGTAATCTTCTTGTGTAGAAGCATCTTTGTATACACATCTTTGTAATCAACTACTGTTGATAGGTTCCTTGATAGACTCCGTGTAGTCTGGATTCTCAAGAAGACTTTGGCTGCAGTCATAGTGGTTTCCAATAAGGATCAAAGGACTTATTGGGGATTTGAATAGGGTTGATCAGACTTATTGTGATTGCCTGTAATCTGGTTGATTATAGTGGATTAAGTCCTTGTGTATAAGGCAAATCACCTTGTGGAGTGGACTGAAGTAACTTAGTTAACAGTGAACTAGGATAAAAATAATTGTGCTCATCTATTTTTATTCACTTGTTATATTTATGGTTGAGTTGCAAAAAAATTATATTTGGTGCAACCCAATTCAAACTCCCTTTTCTTGTGTTTCTCTACCCTTCAATTGGCATCAGAGCTCCAGTTCTGGTATTAATTTCTATCAAATACTTAACCATGTCAAATAAAGATCTAGACAAGTTTTTAGAAACACTATGGTTGCTCCTATTCCACCACCACCTGCTCCAGGTTTCTGATAAAGATAACTACAAAGCTAAACTTCCCAGTTTTTTATGGTGAAAAGTTTGAGTACTTGAAATATAGACTAGAAAGTTTCTTTCTAGGTCATGATGTTGATCTTTGGGATATGTTAGTAGATGGCTACAAACATCCTACATATGCAAATGGGAAGCAGCTTGAAAGGAAAGCTATGATTGATCAGCAAAAGAATGATTGCAAGAATCACCATAAAGCAAGAACCTTTTTGCTGAATGTTATTTCTTACACTGAGTATGAGAAAATCACAAATAGAGACTCAACTAAGTCTATACTTGACTCTCTCAAAATGACTCATAAAGAAAATGATCAAGTCAAGGAGACCAAGACTCTGGCCTTGATTCAGAAGTATGAAACCTTCAAGATGGAGGATGATGAAACAATTGAGAAGATGTTCTCAAGGTTTCAAACCTTAGTAGTAGGACTGAGAGTTCTAAATAAAGGTTATTCTACATCAGATCATGTGAAGAAGATTATCAAAAGCTTTCTATCCAAATGGAGGCCTATGGTAACTGAACTCAAGCTTGCAAAGGATTTGAACACCACTTCTCTACAAGAATTGGTGAGTTCTCTAAGGAGTCATGAGATTGAGCTAGATCTGAATGAACCTTGGAAGAGAGTGAAATCTATTGCACTCAAGTCTCTCTGAAGATCTGAGAAGTCTAAATATCTTAAAACTAAAGAGATTGAGGATTCAAAAGAAGATTCTAATGAAGATGAATATGAGTTGTCTCTATTATCCATAAGGGTTAACCGTCTCTGGAAGAAAAATCAAGACAACAGGTTCAGAAGTACTAGAATGACAGGTGGTCGCTTCGAGTCTACTTTTGATAAGAGGAAGTCTAGTGCAAAAGAAGTCACCCGTTATGAGTGCAATGAGCTAAGAAACTACATGAATGATTGTCCTGAACTTCAGAAGGACAAGCCTAAGAAGAAATCTCTCAAGAGCAAGAAGAAAGGGATGATGGCAACCTGAGATGGGTCTGACTCTTCAGAATACGACTTAGAAGAAGAACATACTAACATGGTGTTGATGACTCAATTTAGAATGACTGTTGAAAAGATCCCTTTAAAAGATGAAGCAGAATCATAATCAAATACATAAGAGGTATTCTACAAAGATTTATTTTTTGACCTTACTCATTCTGAATTAACTTCTTCTTTAATTGAAATTTTGAAAAAGCATGAGTTACTAAAGATTTGATTTAAGGAACTTAAGAAATCCCATGAATCCAGATCTTCTGAAAACAACAAGCTTAAGGAAGATATCTCCATTCTAAATGAAGGAATTTTTTTTCTTAAAGATGAGAACTCTGCCCTCAAAGGCAAGAGAACTATTCTAGAAGATTCTAAGAGTACTGGTGATGTCATTATGAAATATGACAAATCTTTCCTGAAGTTCCTAGCCAGAAGCATAGGGAGAAGCATGATGGATTCTATGATCTATGGCGTGAGCAGAAATAGAACCAATGGTATTGGTTATCATTCCTATGACGAATATAATTCTGATAAGGAAGACAAACCTAATACTCTTTATCCCCATTTTATCTCTACTGGGTTTGTGCCTAAATATAAAGGAAAAGAAAAGGACAAATTTGTTTCTGAACCTAAGGCAAAACCTTTGGAAAAATCTTCTAGGTTTAATTCTTGCAAATATGATTATTCTCCTGTTAAACCCAAAGTTGTTAAAAACTCGGGGGGAACTAACAAGAGAAGATCCAAGAAATTATGGGTACCCAAGAATCAAATAATATATGTTGCAAATATTCTTAGCAGCACAATTGGAACACCTGTTATGGCACCTGGACTCTGGCTGCTTGAAACACATGGAGGAAAGAAGGCATATGTTCCAAAACCTAGAACTTAAGCCTGAAGGTATCATGGCTCTCAGAGGTGATCCGAAAATATCATGGGCTCTGAAACAATTGGTAATTTTTTTCTTCTTTTCTCTATCCATTGTTTCAATAGTTGTTGGAGTAATACATAATGTGTTGTCCTTAAAATTAATTAAGTGACAATTGTTATGATGTTATTCTTATTAAAGAATCATGTTTTGCTACTAGTTGGAAGAATGTGATTATTCCATGCAATAGTACAAAGGAAAAACAACATTTCCAAGATCTGAATTCTTGTTCTTAAGAATTCTTTTGTTAATTAAGAGTATTAGGCTTGGCTTTGATGTTTGGGCTATGTTGGTATGAGGTAATTATCTCAGCTAAACAAGCTTGAATTAGTCTAAAGCCTTCCTAATCTGAAGATTCTCTTCAGAAGCTCTTGTGAAGCATGTTAGAAGGGCATATTTTATTTTGCAAAGAGTGTTGTTTTTACCTCCAGACCAGTGGAACTTATGTGTTGATTTGTTTGGAACAGTGAAAACTGCGTCAATCAATGAAAAGAAGTATGGATTAGTCATGTCCAATAACCATAAGTAGATGGCTTTGGCTAAAGTCACTTAGACACAAGGATGAGTCACATTCTGTGTTCACCATCTTCTGTAACCAAGTGAAAAGTGAGATAAGTCTCGAAATTGTCAAAATCAGAAGTGATTATGGAAAAAAAATTTAGAACATTTTTTTAAGCCTATTTGATGAGAATGGCAATTCCCTTGATTTCACCAACCCTAAAATTCCACAGCAAAATGGAGTTGAAGAGAAGGAGAATAGAATTTTGCAAGAAATTACTAGAACCATGATCATTAAAACTCGTGGTAAAGCACTTCTAGACAAAGGTTGTAACCATATCATGACATATTCAGAACAAACTCTCTCTAAAGACCTATTATGGGTAATACTCACTATGAACTGTGAAAGAACAAGAAGCCCAACATCTCTTATTCTCATCATTTTTGATGCTCTTGTTTTATAATGAATACTAAAGAGAATCTTAACTTAGTAATCCTGAAACTCTTGACTGTATCATATTGGAATACTCTGAATGCTCAAAAAGGCTACAAAGTATACTAAAATGAAACACTCAGTGTTTAAGAACTAATCTATGTTAGGTTAATGACAAGCTTGACCTTAAAGACTCAGAGCTAGTTGAAATATTTTGCAGGTATAAATATTACTCTCTCAAGTGCAGAAGATAATGAAGCTACTGCATAAGGACATGAAGTCAAAGACTTAAAAGATACTCACATAGAAGTTGAGAAAGCCTAGACAAAGATCATCACGTGCTGAGGGATTAATTCTGAGTGTCTAGACTAAATCTGGCGGAAACTTACTTTTGATCAAATCTTCTAAAGCAACTATTTTGGGTTTTGTAACTATAGTAGGATTTACATCTACTGATTAAGCATGCCTAAACAAGGTTTGGTGTCTGGATACTCCAAATGAAATCTATTGCTTCTTATAAAATGGTGATGTATGTGAAAAGGAATTCTCTCTCAACATAGAGTCCTCCAAATGTATGGAACTCTAAGCTACATATCATTTTAGTTATTGGTTTCTGGGATATGGTATTCAACCTATTAAAACTCCCATTTATCAGAAATGTTCATGTTCAAAATATTCTCTTAAGAGCACCGTTGGAACTTGGAATCTTAAGGTTTTACTCCTACATTAAATGTTTGATCAAGAGTGTATGCGTTCTCATTTGTCTGATTGCGTCAGTTACTGAGTCTCTTAAATTAATTGATTGGCATATTGGGTAAACAACTATGTTGGAAATGAAAATTGTTAGCATGCCTTATTCTATTCTGCCTTAAATTGTCCTTATATCTTCTTGTCTCTTGTATTGGAATTTGTTATTATCTCCTCCTTTTTTTGTCTTCATTTATTAACTTGTCAATAACACGTATGTTAGGTATCCGAACATAATTTTTTCTCCTGTTTGTTATGTTTTCTTTCCCTCTATTTAAATGGCTCATATCTCGTTGATTCCTTCATCCCTTTAAGTCTCTAATTCTTGCATCTCTCTCTCTCTCTCTATTCATGTCTTCAAAAACCTTTCATGGCAATGAGGATCTCCTCGAAGTCATTCCTGAACTCCGTCCCAACATTCCTCGTCTGAGAAGTGATGAACTCAACTTAACCCAAAGTGTAATTGTGCAAGCTTGGTCCAGTTAGTTTGAAATGCTGCATGGACCAATCTATTCGAATTTGTTCAAATAATTATGGAAGTATGCTTCCGTTAGCTTCAATGGTTATTCTATCAGTTCTAGTGTTCTCAGCATCCCTATTATTATTACTCCATCAACCTTGCTGTTACGATTGGCTGTGCTCAGACAGGAACAACTGTGGATCACTTTCGATTCAAATTCTCCTTTGTTGAGAGACTTTTTACCATTCATGACACCTCCACTCGGTTTGTAACCTCAAATCCTCAAAGTCTCCTTCCTGTTGCTAAATTCTGGTTTCAGATGCTGCTAACCAATTTTCGCCCTAGGAATGTGAACTTGAACTCTCTGTATTATGACGACAGACTCTTTAACTACTTCCTTGTGCATCATGTAAGGGTCAACCTGCCCCATACCATCTTCAAATATCTTAAGGGCTCAGTTACTGCTTCTAGGAATCATCATTTGTCCTTTATCTCTTTTGAAAGAGTCATATCTGCACTTTTCTATAGGGATGGAATCGTTGGATAAGTTTGTCGTATTAGTCATGCTGATGCTCTTTTGGATGTAAGATGTGAAGTTCTTGAGGTGTAGTCGATTGGGCAGTGCTGAAGAGGTAAAAGGGCAAGCAAAAAATAAGTATTAATTTATCGGGTGATATTTAGGTTATATAGTATCATATCCACATGGATTACTGCTATTGAACTGTCGTTCGACAATCTCTCGTTAATGAGTTTGGGGTTTAATGGGTTGAAAGGAAAGGTAAAAGGTATCAACAGAAAATAAATATATAAAAAGGAAAGACAAACTTATCTGTCTACAATGTACTCTACTCATCACAAACATAAATCTATCGACTAGTTATACTCAACCTACAATTAGGGGTGGCAAACGGGCATGCCCACCCAGTTTAGGCCTGCCCCGCAGAAAAATGGGGCGGGGCAGGGCAAGCATAGTTGAGGATGAAATCCTTAAACCTAGGTCGACCCTGAAAAAAAGTGAGTGCGGTGCGGGGAAGCTCGCGGACACTACACCTTCTAGGCCTAAAAATGAAATATTTTATGCTAATAATCATGCCTGCAATAACTCGCGAAGAAAACGCGGCGGGGTGGGGCGGTCACATTAGAGGGTGAGGGCCTAAATTCTTGGCCCGCCCCACACTAAAGTGCGGGTAAAACAGGCATGCCCAACGGGCCGGACCCGTTTTCCACCCCTACCTACAATATTCATCAATGTCAATACGTATCAACCGCAACACCCATTATATCATCTCATCGGCGATCTCTCAACCAACCCCAACAACACAAAAGTCAATCGTATTGCTCACATTGACGATCTCTCAGAGCAACACAAACAACACAGAGGCATTAAGCTCTGATACCCAAAGTGAATGTAAGTTCTAGATCTATCCCTAGAATCCATAAATTAACAGATAATCATCCTAGATAAGAATCTGAGCAGTATATGTCTATAATAACCCAAATCTCTAACACAGAGTAAAAAATACAAGACAATAATTGACAAAGATTTGTAAAGAAAGTTTTATACAACTCCATGGGCGACAAATAAACACGATTTCAAAGTAAAAATACATATAAAACCCAACAAAAGAGAAATACATAGAGAGGAGAAGAGATAAACCACAAATCTTCTGGTTTGTCATTGTCGGTCGATGAGAAATCAATCTCCAATCATCCATAAGCAAAGCCCTAGTGTTTTTTTCTAAGCTAATCTATCAAAAATAAGGTTGATTGAATTTGGGAATAAAAACACCCAAAAAACCATAAACTAAAAATGAAATAAATATGTTTTTATAAAACTCATCTCAGCAGACTGCGCTAAGCGGGCTGATCCCGCTAAGCGGCTTGCCAGTTAAAATACACGTGAAACCACCTTAACCCTGTTTAAGTGGGATGATCCCTCTAAGAGGCACCCCTGATAAGTAGCCTGATCCCGCTAAGCGGCTTCATCAGCACAGCCTCTGTCAAATTTTTCAAAACATTTGTAATGCGCTACAATTCCCACTTAGCGCGCATGCTTGGACAAAACTTCCCAAAAATGGACTTTCATTCCAAAAACGCGCATCCGGAGCCGTGCCTTCGACACCTTATTCCTTGATGCTCCAAATATGTAACAAATACCTACAAAATACATTAAAACTATCAAACATTATACTATGTACATAAAAACACAATTATTCGCAAAGTAAACATATTTACACAAAAGTCGGGTTTATTCAATGATTATTAACAACAAAGAATCGATAAGTGCAACAAAAAGTATATACAAAAATAGCTACAACTTGCACTTATCAGACGACTACCAATGTTGTTGCTTGGGTTGTGTCCTTGGTGTTGTTCTTTCTAGTGTACTTTGTTTTCCCTTGGTTGTATCGTGTTTGTACTCCATTCCCTTTTAATGAATAAAAGTTTGTTTTGTGTCACTTATTCTTATTCTCGCTCTAAGTATAATGTGTGCTATTATTCCTTAATATTCATTTCCATGAAGTTTTCCTAAACAACTATATTTGGTTTTAATGAAAATTTTACTTTGTATTAGAAGTTTCTAAAACAATTGTATCTTTTAGTTTTTAATAAAAAATCATTTCATTTTGTCTTTTAAACCTTTTTGATTTCTGATAAAGGTGGAAAGAGTATATAATTTTGATAGTATTTAATCTCAGATCTCAAACCCAAACATGATATAATACTTTTACTGCTAACCATTTATTTGATGTTTGATTCAGAAACTTTGCAAAAGTTCACTGGTTTTCATAGACAAGTTAATTGGCTATCAGAAGATTATCATCTACAAACCAGAAGATCAAGATGTAGATCAAGATGCATAAAGAATGCTTTGATGAGCTTAGAATCTATAAACATATATTCGTTAGAAGTTATGAACGGTCTAAAATGAATCATTACCTGTCACTATGATTTGGTCAGAGGTTTCTGACTAAGTTAAAAGTTGAAATAAGCTTTGATATACCTATTGTTCAGAAGTAGTGAACTTCGTGAAAATATGGTTAAATCAAGCTCTGATACTCCTACTGTTCAAGAAGTTATGAACTCTCTAAAAGTAAGGAAATTGTGTGTTGACAATACCTGTTGTTCAAAAGTTATGGACTTTCTGAAAATATGGTAATCATACTTTGTCGCTTCAGAAGTTGTGAACTGTTTGGAAGCTTACCAAAGTTGATGTGTTACTTAGAATTCGTTTCCAAAAGTTGTGCACTATTTAAAAGAATGTCAACGTGTGCTTTGGAAACGTTTTCTCCGCTATCACGAGACTATTTAGAAGTTGTAAATTGTCTAAAAGTTTTGTAAACAAATTATTGTCATACCCTAAATTTGCCCGTTTATTTCTAACCATCAAATTATTTCAAACTTGGGTTTTATAAATTTTTTGGTTTATTTATACTATCATCTTAACATTGATTTATTTTGCTTATTTTAATATATATATATATATATATATATATATATATATATATATATATATATATATATATATATATATATATATATATATATATATATATATATATATATATATATATATAGTTTACTTTAGATCACTTATATTTCTTAAATAAAAAATATTTCCCACCCTTCATAACTTCTAAGCGGCATTTTTATTTTGAATAAGTACAATGACCTAGCGGATAAGGAAGTGAGGAAAAGAGTGTAAGCATGGAAGAACTTGAGTTCAAATCTCATCTTTGTCACTTTAGTGTATTTTTTCTCTTTTATTTGTCTTTTTTTTACTGCTAACTTTTTTTGCAATCACAAAATAATTAAAATTACATTTTTCTTTTATTTTAAATTAATTTTCGATTTTATTATTAGGAATTTTTTAAATTTTTATTATTTCATTTAAATAATAATTTTTGTGTCGCTTCTAGATAAAAAAAAAAGAAGAAATGAATCATTATTTTAAGAAACAAATCAAAGATTATTCTATGTAATTTTTCACACAACAAAAATTTTGATTTGATTTTTATTATAATTTGATTTTCAATCTTAGATATAATTTTTTTTATCTTTGATTTAGTTACTATTTTTATTTTCAATATTTGATTTTAATCTTTGATTTAGTTTATATTTTCATTTCAATATTTGATTTTAATCTTTTATTTTATTTCTATTTCCATCTTCAATATTTGATTTGGTTTTAATTTTAATTTTTAGAATATTAATTTTTATTTTAGTTTTATTATTAATATATTTAGAATTTATTATTATTGTTACTAATTTTTTATCTCATTATTATTAGGATTATTTTAATTTTAGATTATTTTAACACTACTTTTTTTAGTACAACTAATTTTAATTTATATTATGATAATATTCATTTGTATTTAGATTTATTTTAATTAGTCAATTCATGAAAAGAAAACAAAAAAGGTAATAAAAGGTCATTTTTTCCTTCTTTTTTAATTAGAATTTTCTTTTATAAATGATATTTTAATTTTAATTTATTTATTTTTAAATCTTTAATTATTGAGTGCAAATGGGATATAGGACCTGTAATCAAGTTGTGCAAGCTGATTTGAAAAATTGCACAAGTTATGAACATGTACATGGCCATGAATCAAAGTGACTTTTTCCCAACTTGCCAAATTCAATTCTCCCTAACCATGAGGTTGTTTGATGAGTTCTTGGACATTTTGGAAAGCTTGGAATGTGTACTACAATCCATATTTGAAATGCAAATTGAAATTCCAAGTGGAAGTATGTGAAAAATGGTCTTGAAGTTAGGTTAAAACCTTGCCTAAAATAGGTCAAATTTTCTCTAAGTTAAGAATGGTTTAGTACCCTTGTTCCAAATATTGTAACTTGAGATACAAGCTTCTTTTTGGAAAACTTTGTGAATAAAAGTTTTAGATTATGCAATAGGCTACAACTTTCATGTTTTGACTTTTGCTTGAATCCAAATGAATCTTGGTGAGAAAGTGGGGCAAAGTTAGGAAAAAATTAGGGTTTTTCATAACTTAGAAAAATTCTAAGTTATGAAAAATCTTCATTTCAAACCCTAATTTGCAATTCTTGATTTCTTGATGAACAAGTTTCATGATTTGGCATGTTTTAATGAAAAATGAATCTTGACCCTTGATTTTGACCAAAAAGTCAAAGTTTGACTTTTCAGTATACAGTCAAAATTGATCAATTGACTGGGAAATTCAACTGTCAATCTTGTGCATTTGGGATCTTTTGAACTTGTTGAGCATGTCAAGACCATTCCATAGGGTCCTTGAGTCCATATGTGAGCTTGGTTTGCCATTGGATAGGTCAAACAGTCAAAAATTGCCTTTGTGCAGTCAAAACCCTAAAAATGACCATTTTGCCCTTTTGGTGATCTGATCAAATTTCTTGTGGAATTGTGATCCAAACTTGATCAAATGGTCCATGTGAGTTCATAATGTTGATGTGGGTCAATTTTCATGAGATTTGACTGTCAATTGGCCACAGTTGACTTTTTCCCTAATATAGTTGATTTCCAGGTCAACTGTCCAATTGACTGGGTAAAATTTGGAATCAAGACTTGAAACTTGGTGTGGATGAACTTGGGAGTCCAATATGAAGCATGAAAGTCATCTTAGGCATTTTTGGTCAAAACATCTTTGTGCAAACACAAACCCTAATTTGGGTCAACAATGCAAGGAGAAGTCTTGAGCAGATGAAACCCTAACTGGATCTTGAGCTCCAAGGGCTTAGTGATGAGAAATGTTGAGAAAATGGGAGGGCAAATTTTGGGTTACAACACATGTCTTGCCCAAACGTTTTAATTTTGAAACACCATGCCCTTGACTAACTGACCCTTGGAATTATTTTCCCTTGATGAACCTTTTCGAACCGGTTTCTGAGTCTCGCAGTGGTCTACCCCAACATTTGAATTTTGAAAGGCATTCCCATATCTTTAGGACTTGGAGGAGTGTCCTAAGAAGGAACTTGGATCCCACCATTCTTTGATATAGGTTTTGATATAGGTTACCCCAATTGTCTGAATCTTGAAAAGTAGTCCCTTTATCAACATGTGTTTTGAGAAGTGATCCAAGTTGACCAAATCTTATAATAAGTTCCCCTAGTCAACAAGATATCACATGATGTTCCCCTATGATCATTAGGATTTTCCCCTGTTTATAGGGGTCCTATTAGATGTTTTGCCCCTAGTTAGAAGCTTCTTGGAAATGCTGCCTTTGATCAGACCATTTTTGAAATCTCCTTGATGCTAAGTATTGACTCGTGAGTAAAATTGTCCCCTTTGAAAAGTAATACTAATGTGATGCACATGCAAGTTCTTCAAATTTAAATTGATTATTGAAAATAAATGGATGATTAAAGATGAAGAAGTGACAACGTGGTTTAGTATAATTTAATAAACATTAAGAGTCAGTTTAATATAAATCTTGCTGAGTATGCTTTTATAGTGAACCTAGCTTCAATTAGGACTTTTGAAGGTTGTAATGTGGCCTGGTTCACGGTTTAAAAAACAAAGGATATAAGGTTCAAATTTTTATTTATCCCACCCCCATTCTCCTGGATATTCTCCATTCCTAAATTCAATTAACCCAACGGATGTGTTCAGTCTGCAAGAGAATTTTCGTAGTCGCGATGATGAGTAGAAGCATTGATATGATTTAAGCACTTTATGAGAAGCATTGATGTTTATTGAGGTGGCAGTCACAAGATTGTTCTCTAATATATTTATTTTCAATCCCTTATTTTTGGATGGACCAATTCTTTTGAATTTTCCGGTCCATCGGGATGCCCTAACTTTTGTCTAAGTAAAAAAATTTTGCTTTTTGTTTTTGACTTAGCAGACTCTCTTTTTTTTTGAAATTTTTATTTTGAGATTTTTTTTCTTTTGATTCAGGAAAGTCGTGACTTCCATGTTTGATTTTTGCAAGCTTCATATTTATTGCTCCCTCGATGTTGTATGACGTAAGTGAGAAAGAAGATGTTGTGAGCTTTATGTTTATTGTTTTCTCGGTATTGGATGATGTATACGAGGAAGAGGATGTGCTTGAACCTTTTGTGTATATAGACTGATTCTCTCAAGATTAGAATGCATCCATGAATTAATTGAAATCTACACTGCCCATGGTTAGGATTACAGGTTTTTAGAAAATAGAAATAACTCCAACTTCTAGCTCGAGGGGGTTAACTACGAATTATCTTCTTATTTCTCCACTATTTAGGAAGTGAAACAATGCCTTACATCGTCAGCTAAGTCTTACTATTAAAAAACATACGTCAACAAAATTCGATTATTTAGTTTTCGTCATTCTCCCTCGAAGTTTGTTAAAGTTGTGCAATGGAATATAGAAAAGAAGAGTGAAAATGGAAAGTCATTGATTATTTGTGGAAAGTGATAGAAGAGTGGATACAAATGGATCGATTTCAAAACATGCATGATTATTTATTCGAATTACTTAATAAAAAGATACAAAGTTACACCAAATACAACTTAGCAACTTGGAAATTACAAATTAAAATTGATAAGTATGATGATCCTATGGAAGAGCCACCCTTTTTATCCACTTGACTTTAGGAGATGCTTCTTAGTTCTTGTACTTGTCAGAGCATGGGGGTAACCCTTGACTTTTCTTGGGCATACCTATTTCGTGAGGGTATTGTTGTTGTTGACACAATTGCTTTTGAATCACCAATGATAGTTGCATCTGAGGCATTGTGTAGGCATGTGTAGTAAAGGGTTGCCTTCTCTTTTTAATTGGACTTACAGGACCAAGCTCATTTGAGTCTTCAATGGTTAATCTCCTCCTTCTAGAATTTAGAACTTTCTCGAATTCCTTTATGCGTCTCAGAAAATCAAATAGCATGGATAATTAGATAGGGACGGAACTGTAAATGCGTATGCAAATGTATGAACACGTATGCGAATGAAAATGCATGGGTATGCAAAAAAATTTAAGGGTATGCGAAAATATCTTCATGGAGATGCAATGAAATGCGAGGTTAGAACAAAGATAAACCTAAGGACCACCTATACGGGTTGTGACAGACACAAGGAAAAGTCCTACGGATGACAGTTAAGGGGAGACCCCTATAAGCTAGGGGTTATGACACTCCTACGGAAACGGGTTTAAAGATAGACATGGAAATGAGGATACCCTATACTGACTCAAATATTGAGACAACCACAAGGGACTCCTTAAGGATTATGGATAATGAAAGACGAAGAGGAATCCATACAAGATAGGGATTTAGACTTACCAAAGATAACCCATACAGGATAGAGATTATGATAAGCCAATAGGCATTTGAGATGATGGTTTAACTAATGGAATAGCATGGAAGAGAGCGCATGGTGATCCGTCAACAGTAACCAAATCCCATGGCCTGATATAGGCCACATGACGTGCATTAGCAAGGACGTCTTTCATGGGACAGTTTCATATGGATAACAAGATCATACAAAGGTTCTAATGACAATGACGAGCCAAAGGGAGATCCCTATGGGCTAGGGATAACAATAGACACATGGAAGTCCCTACAGGCTATAACATACTTAAGGAAATCCCTATGGACCTAAGGTTTATAATTGACAAACTCAAACCCTTGTGGGTTTAGGGTATGTGAATAACCTATACTGATTTTGGGATAGATATAGAGATGAGGATACCCTTACAAATTAAGAGGATAGGATGTTGGTAGAATAACATATATGAGAGTTCCTATAAAGGTTATAAGTTCTCAACCTTTCCCCATAAGGTGGCTTCCTTAAGGGTATCATGGATTACACTAGAGGGAAAGCCACAAGGGCCTCCCTTAACGGAGCCTATTTGTAGACCGAAACTTTCGTCTCTAAGGTCGTAAAAGGTCTCACCATGAGTTTTTGGTTTAAGTGTTATACAAAAAGTCATAGGTTTTATTCCAAAGTCCTATCCCCAAAAGGATACCACTTGAGACATATTTCTTTTCTTTTTTTTGAATTCCACCGACTCTAGGCAAAGTCGTCACAAAAACTCATAGGGATGATGTATCCCCTTGGCCAATAGACGAACCTTCTTTCTAAGGTTTTTTTGAAAATATATTTTTTAAAATTAAAAATTCCCACCACAGATATAATAACATAATAAATCGCAAATAAATAACTAAAATAATTAAAAAAACATAAATAAACATGGAAATCATAAACAAAACCCTAGTCAAAACCCCGAACCTAAAAGTGAGAAGAAACTAAAACCCTAGGGTTGAGTCCCCAGCAGAGTCACCAGTTGTTATGACTGGTTTTAAAATGAGAGTCGCCACCAATAATTTTTATCCTAGGGAAGGGAATATAACGAATAACCCTAATTTGGTCAGAGATTCTAAGTTGTTGACTCATTTTTAGACGAAGGGAAGGTGTTAGGCACCACTCTTCTACCTTGCTCACAAGAATACTAGGGCTTAGATTTACAGTTTATGAAATAGGGTTTTAATTTTTATTAGGGGAACTCGCCATGATTTTAGTCGTACGCCTACGTATCCTCTTATGAGAAATCAGAGTCCCAATTCGTAGTTTGTAGTTGTTTGGTTAGTGTTTTTTAAGAATTACGAAGATATTTCAAATTCCCCTCGAACCAAGTCTGGATATGTGAATAGAGGAATTTGTAGACGAAGTTCGCAGTCGATAAAAGAAATTTCCATAATCCTTTTTGAAAATATTGGTTAGATGTTTTCGAATATATTATGCAATATGAGAAAATATATTTTAATGCATGAGAAAAATATTTAATTTAATTAAAGAAAGGTTAATGTTTTTTAGAAATATTAATGAATAATTACTTAAAAATATGTTAGATATTTTAAATAAGAATGCACTAATTATTTATTAATGATTTTAAATGCAAAAATATATTTAATGCAAATGTTAAAAAAATATGGTAACTAAATAAATGAAAATTACTCATTTTGGTCCTTTAACTATACCCTTGGGTTTACATTGGTCCCTTAATTTTTTTTCGTGTCATTTTGGTCCCTTAACTTTCAAAACATTTCATTGAGTCCTTTTTGTCTAATTAGCGACAGATTTAGAGAAGAATTTCAAAGTTTTTACGTCTCTAATTTGACAAAAAGGACTGAAATGAAACTTTTTAAAATTTAAGGGACCAAAATGACACGAAAAAAATTTAAGGGATCAACGTGAACCCAAGGGTATGATTAAGGGACCAAAATGAGTATTTTGCCTTAAAAAAATTATACAAAATAAGAAGAAAAAAAATAACGTTATGAAAAATTAATAAATAAAATTAATAAATTCAAGCGCGGGGGTGTAAATATTAGAATCAGGGGTGTATTGGAAAGATATTTAGGCCCAAAAGAAAATCTGAGCATAAATAGCATGGGGGTGTCCTTTAGTTCGGAAGTTAATCTGGGAGGTGGCGACCTGAAGCAGCGGTGATCCCCACCTTAAAATCAAATCACAACAAAGATCAACATTTAGAAACCCTAAGCTAAGTTTTGAGATTACCTTCTGTTGTACCCCAAAATTTCCCCTCTCTTTTATCAAGTAATTTCTCAAAAGACCTCCTTTGGTTCAAGACTGCACTGGGGTTGATCAGCTCAAGACACCTCGTCAAACTCTGATGACTGAAAATTAGGGTTTGATATTGCACAAGAATAATTGAACTTTTAATGCCTCATATGACTTTCATGAATCATTATGGACCCTCAAGATTTCTCATGTCAAGTTTCAAGTCTTCGATCACATTTTTGCTCAGTCAATTGATCAGTTGACCTTAAAATCAACTGTATTGGGGAAAAAAGTAAAATGCGGTCAATTTACAGTCAAACTTCATAATTTTTTATCCATATCAACATTGTGAACTCCTATATGTCATTTTATCAAGTTTGGATCACAATTCCTCAAGAAATTTGATCAGATCATTAAAAGGGCAAAATGGTCAAACTTAGGGTTTTGACCGAGAAAGGGCAATTTCTGATTTTTGACCTAGCAAATGGTTGATTGGTTGGAAACATGATCTCAAGGATTCAATTGCATCATTTTACCTAATGACATGACTCAAAACATTGCTCAAGGTCATTTGATGGATAATTGATTTTCAATCAACTGATAAAAAGTCAACTGCACACTGAAAAGTCAAACTTTGACTTTTTGGTCAAAATCAAGTGTCAAAAATTACAATTCATCAAGACCTGTCAAAATATGAAACTTGTTCATCAAGAAATCAAAAAGTCAAGATTTCATTTTGAAAAGTCAAAGTTTCCAAACTTAGAAATTTTTCTAAGTGTTGAAAACTTCATATTTTTTCACAACTTTGAGCAAATTTTTCACCATGATGCAAGATGATTTAAAGGAAACTTTCAACATGAAAGTTGTATATCTCAATGAGATCTAAAAAATTTATTTACACAACTCCTCCTAGAAATTCTTGGATTTCAAGTTATTAATCCATGAAATCATGGTCATAAAACTAAAACACTTAGTGAAATTTTGAGCATTTTGGTCAGGATTTTAACCTAACTTCTGAGCCAAGTTTCACATAGTTCCATTTGGATTTTGCAAAAGTGATTCAAAGAGGGGTTGTAGAGCACATTACAAGCTTTCTAAAATGTCCAAGAACTCCTTGAGATCATTTATGAGCAAGGAGAATCAAAGGCCAGAAGTTAGGGTTTCAAGTTGTTTTGCAAAGCAAAATTTGTGATGCACAATGAACCAAATCCATAGCCATGATGCATAATATTCACTTTGCAGGCATCAAACTTGTTTGTCACTCCTTAATTTAATGTTTACACAACTGATTTATCAATTGTCCAATTGATTCAATCATTGTCCAAAGCATTTTGCCATTTTAGGGAGAAAGTCACCATTTCCATTCTTGTAAAGCAAGCTTTAAGCACAAAGTCAGCTTCTTGAGCTCCTAACTTGTTCTCTTTAAGTACACTCTATCCAAAAAGTCATAATAAAGCTTGTTTAAAGTCCAACCACTCTACAATAGCAAGGACAAAGGCATGGAAACTTGTTTTGTCAAGAAAATCGCATGTTGAGCTTAAACATGTAAATTCAAATTATGACTTGTTGTAGAACTTAAAACCTCTTTCCTATAAGTACATACACTATTTGCAAGATAACCCACGCATGTACAAGCACTTAAACTCACACAAACTCTCACAAACTCAGATTGTACATAAAACTCCATTTCTATGCAGAAATTGACCTTACACTCCCATCTCTCAAATTACTCGTGCGTTTTCTCTCCAAACCATTCCAAATGTTCATAAACATCATCCACAACTCACCCCAATACCTGTTACAGTTCTGTAACTCCATTTCCACCATTGTCCAAACTCAAAAACAGAGCTCTACAAGTTGACTTCTCCAGAACTCCTCAGCTACTTTCAGCTCAAGCCAAGCATCACATTAGCTTCCTGGGAACTCGAGGAAGCTAACCCAATCACTAGAACTCATTGAAAGCTGCTCAAACTCAAAACACGATACCCTCTTGCAAGGTGAGTTTTCTGACTTTTGAACTATTCATATAGGCATTGTTAGGCTTGCATTTATGAAGATAGAATGTAGATATCATTTCCCTGAAACTATACATGTCCATAGATTTCATTTATGTTTCTTGAGCATGGAGAATTTTGAGTTTAAACTTGCTGAAACATTTAGGTCAGAATTTGGTACTTTCGTAAATTCATCTTTATCTTTGAATGTTAGCTTAAATTAGTTACATGGTTGGATTCGTGGTGAATAAATACACAAGTTTCATGTTTAAATTTTTTAAAATGGTTGAGGAATGAGCAAGTTTGAAATCCTTTGGATGGAGGTTGAAGATGAAGTACAGTCAGGGCAAATTATGTGTTATGTATTTATTGTTGTGCCAATGTTAACGGATGTATAGCCACCCCAGTGGTAAGGCAGCACGCTGGTAACCAAGAGGGCGTGGGTTCAACACCCAGCGCGCTACCTTTTTTCATTTCTCACATTTTCTCTCTTTTTTTGTCATACAGCAGCGCCTGGGCCTCCAATTGATTGGGCCTTGCTTTTTGCTTCTACTAACCCCTTCTTTCACTTTCACACACCTGGCCCAAACATTTTTATCATTTTCAATTTATTTTATTTTATTATTTTGTTTTATTTTCTTTTATTATTATTATCATCATTATTATTAATATTAATATTATTCTTATTAATAAAGATCCAAAAAAAATATTTTATTTATTATTTTAACACTTATTTAGTTTATTTGTTTTATAAAACTAAAAGAACAAAAACATTTTCTTCATAAATTAATTTGTTTCTTAATAATTAATATTTAGGTTTATATTTAATTATTATATTATTTTATTTCAATTAAAATTAATTTATAACTTAGGTTTCTTTTAATTAATTAATATTTTTATTATTTTTATTAATTTAAAACCTTTTCAAAAATAAAACCCTAAAAAATCTTTTTTAGTTAATTTCTTTTCTTATTTAGTTTAAGTTAATTTTATTTAATCATTTTTCTTAATTAGGTTTAGGTTAAAACCTTTTCATGAAAACCAAACAAAAATCATATTTCTTTTTCATTTTGCATTTATACACTTTTATTCAATTCTTGTACAATATTCAATATGGTTGTAATAGTTAATTAGATTTAATTTCCTTGCAAAAATCCTCATTTGTAAATTTGTACACCCCCTCCCCTATTGATGTAATAGCTTAGTATTTTTATTTTCCGCAATTTAATGCTTTATATATAAATGCTAGTAAACTAGGGTTTGTATGGAAAGATTAAAATCAACAAATTAGCAAACCCTAATTCAAGATAAACAATGCATGTAAATCAAACACACTTGCACAATTACACCCTTAGGGTAAATCCACTTGTTGCCTTGAGAAATAAATGGCCATGTTATGCATGTGGGATATCTTAGCAAAAGCAATAAAAAAATACAAGATCATAGTCCCTCGATGACGCTATCAATGTTGCCTTTTAAAAACGATCTTAGTCTCTCAAAGCGAATTGCTAAGATATCTTACAACATTGTTATTCATGACTATACGATGACCCTTTCCCATCCCTTTTACATCCAAAGATAAGGTTATTTACCAATTCATAGTAAAATAACAATGTCAAAGGAAAGAGGAAATAAACAAGAAAGAATTTTTGAGTAGGTAGAATGTTCCTAGTTGCTTGCTCAATTTCAAACCAAAATATCCTTGTTATTTTCAAAACAAACACCAATACTTTCAAAACATATTTCAAAATTGAAACATTTTCAAAAGATCAACACTTTGTATACATTCTTACGAACGAGAATCATTACAAAAGTTTGCCTAAACAATGGCCCATTTTCAAAATACTTTCAAAAACCACACAAAGCACATTTTTCAAACAAAACAAGTGATCTAGAAAGCAACTAAGAGCCCATAGATAACTACAGATGAAAAGGGTGCTAATACCTTCCCTTTTCATAATCTACCCCTCGAACTCAAGAAACAATCTCAAAGGTCTTTCCTGTTCTTTTCAACCTTTCCTTTTGGATAAAATAAAAGTCGATGGCGACTCTTGCTATCCGCAACATTTGCGATCAAACGCAAAACAACCAAGTCATTTCTCCCACTGTATTATAAAACTGGTGACTCTGCTGGGGAAATTTTTAAAAGTGGGGTTACCTTAGGGCTAGATCACATTTACTTGCTTTCATTGTTTGATTTGTTTGCTTTACATTTTGGTTCTTTGTTTGGGTTTAAATCCTCTACCCGGATTTTGGATACCTTATAGGTAAGTAGCAATACATTGTGGAAACTGTGTGGGGTATACCGACATGGTCTAAGCAATAGCTACATTAGTGTGACATATTTATGGGTACCAGTAGCCCTTGAATAGTCAAGGAGAATACGGGGCCGTTGAGTGATGTCATGAAGCATTAACTGACTTCTAGAACCTTTACTTTACTAACTTGGCCATTAGGTAGATGACCGACTTTGGTGCAGTCCGAAGTTGGTAGATACTCGATACTACACTCATTGAGATTTGGTTTTTTGGGATATTTCGGTCTCCATTAAAGAGGTTTGCGCTGAAACAATGCCCGAGAAAACAAACCAATGATATTGAGATCCCTTAGAACCCGGTTACTATATTTAAGACAGGTTGAGCCAACCCAACTTCAAGAGGGTATCACCTTGAAATCCATGCAAGCCTAAACCTAAGGATTTGTATGCTTTGTGTCTATATAAACTTGCTTACTTTACATACTTATACATAACATCATAACATCATACCATAACATTTTCAATAACCATTTCGAGGATCTCGAGGGCCTTTGATGCAGGGTTACATTGAGCCAGACGTTATGAAGGGACAAGAGGATTTATTTTCCTCTAACCAAACGACGTGAAAGATCAAAGCACAACAACTTAAGTCAAGGGCTACAACCCACTTGACTTGGTGAGCTTAATTCTCGTGGAAGGACATCCACCGATACAAAGTTCTCAAATCAAAGCTGTAAGTAACTACTAACATTTACCCCGTGAGATCCTTGAAAACGAGCATCCATATATCATGCATCATATCATAACAGGTAATCTCCAGTACGGGTCTCTCATGTTCTCGCTGTTTATTTCAGCAATGGCTCTCCAGCAAGACAACAGAGATCTTCAAACTCAAGAGGCTCAGTTCATGGAAATGTTCCTTAACCTATCCAGGGGGCAGGAAGAATTGAAAGCACTCCTCGCTGGGAATCTGACCAAGAAACGTCCTGATAGCAACAATTATGACCAGGTTGAACAACTGCATGTTGATATGGAAGCAATGAGAATCCAAATGTTGGGGTAGATGGCTCTTATCCAAAGCCTAGCCCAGGGGCAAGAAGAGCTGAGGACTATTATCAACAAGTTCCATCAAGACAGATGCAACCGTATGAAACAAATAATCGAGGTTGGGGACTAAGTCATTGATCAACCTCCGAGAAGACAAGAGGTTAAACCTTTCCAAATTGCTACTACCTCACGGTTCCAACAACAACCTCATCAACAACAACAGGGAAATCAGCGTAAACAGAATACAACTGAAAGACGCTTTACCGAAATCAACATGTCATTGGCTCAAGCATTGCAACACATGTTGGAGACCAAGATGGTTACGTTAAAAGACCCCCCTCAGAATCCCAACACAGCCTCCCCAAGATACAATCCAAATGCAAGATGTGCATACCACTCCAACAGTCCTGGACATGACACTAATAGCTTTTGAACGTTGAGAAATAAAATTCAAGACCTGATTGATGAAGGAACGCTAGAATTTGCACCAGATGATCAACTGGAATTCTTCTGCCGTCCCTCAAAGGCTCACCATCTAAAGTGACAAGTTCAGACAAAGAGGCTTATGTTCATTTGTAACCTCTTTTGTTGTTTAAACAATTATCTATTAATGTCAAACTTTGTTTCATTAATGCATTGCATATGTTTGTCTTGAATTCATCCTTTCATTTTCACTATATTTAAACTATGTTTTTTTACTCTCTTGCTAAAAGTTACAAGCCTTTAGAGGGAGGATGACGAAAAGAATGCCATAATCTCATACAATATGCTTTTGTACAGACCTTGCTGACGATGTACAGGCGTTCTTTCAATACCCAAACATTGCAGTTATAAGGAGGATAATCCCTAGTCAACCCCTTTGATCCAAAGAAGTAGAAGTTTTCTTTCTTACACAAATTAATACCTTTAATCAAAACCTGGGGCAGGGTAGTCTCTCAGTTAGTTCAAACGCGCATTCAGTACACAATGAATGACATCAAAAACATTCCTCTGGAATAAAAAGATGGTGATGGGTTCCCTATCAAATAGGCAGACATTATCTCTCAAAACAAAAGCCCACTAAGTCAAAACCTACGAAGGAGAATTAAAGAAAATGGGGGCGTCCTGCTGACTGTAATCTCAAAAAACAAGAACCGTCAGGCAAAAATTAGGGATAACAAATCAAAAGAAAGAGGTCACTACAAATCCTCAAACAACATGAAAAATGTTGCAAAAATGACTTCCTTTTGACAAACTTAACTTGTCTGAACCATCACCAAAACGTTATTCCAGACTCAATTGGAGTTCAAATGCACAATTAACTTGGTTTAGGACTGAAGAACATCACGAAGAGCGTGTGGGTACAAACACACTTTGAGCCTTTATCCTTTGTTTCTTAAACCGTGAACCAGGCCACGCTACAACCCTTCAAAAGTCCTAATTGAAGCATGGGTTAGTTCGAAAGCATACTGTTACAAAAGGTATCCTAACTCCTGTAAGGCTTTACCCTAAATCCTGAGTTTGAATTTTCTTACAAAACTTCTTTACTTGCTAAAACGCATTTTCAAAATTTCAAGACAAGCATAAACTTTGTATTATTTGAATATCGCTGTTTGCATATGGCTATTTGTTTGACAGCGGAGACATTCACACAATGAATATCCAGTGAACGAAAGCTCTCTCAGTGAACAAAATCACTTCGATTGGAAAGACACTTCCAGTGACAAATCTCTCATGATCAAAGGGACACGGCATGAACTTTGTCCAACACATCTGGGGCAGTCAAGTCAAGATTCAAAGAATCTCTCAAAGAATTGTTGAATAACCAGGGGCAAATATCCATATGTATCACTCAAGGGGCAATGACATGTTGATCATGGGTTTGAACAATATCCACTATGAAGACTTCTGGTACCATCAAATTTCTTGTCTGCACCAACAATATCATATGGTGTTAGTATCAGATGGTGTCAGTATCATGTCTTCAGATCCTCCCATGACAGTTCTTAGAAAATTCTGAGACTTAACCAAAGATCTTGGGTACCACCAATTTGTTCGTCTGTGTCAATAGTATCAAATAATGTCAGTATCAGGTCTTCATTTTCTTTCACAACAGTTTTAGAAAATATCTCTAGGAAGTTCAGGGCTACCGGAAATGTGATCAAAATCTCAAGCGTTAAGGTGCACCAGATTAACTCTGGGGGCAAACAAGCTCCCACATAAAAGGTCATGTGCGACCAAACAAACATTTTCTGGCATTACTACAACACTTACTACTAGGGGCAGTGACAAATCTCCCCAAGATCCTTCTCATAGGTTGACTCCCAGCCAAAGTTTCAATCTCTAAAAACTTCTCACCAGCCGAGTCTACCTCAAGAACCCTCGAGGATTTTCCCCAGTGAAGAAGACACCTCTCCAACAGACCAACAACAAGGTTTATTTCCCCAATAAACTACAGATTCCCCAGTTTGAGTTTGCCTCTCCGACTACTACAAATCAAAGGACCACAACTCCTCTTCCCCAATAAACTACTCTACAATCCCCAGCAAGTTACTGTGAAGCCTGGACCCGACCAAATATCAGTTGAACTTCGACTCCACAATAGAGCAACGAACAACTGAGACTCCTGAACTCTTGTTCCCCAAGCAAGGATCAACAATCTCCAACAGAATTTTCAACATTCCTCAGTGGAGCTCTCCTCAAATAACAAAACAGGTATCCTTGGTGGAAATATTCTAAGCAAAGTTTGAAGACTCACCTACTCTTCAACAGTAGTCCGAGATTTAATGACTCCCCAGCATTTATCAAGGATTTATTTTCCCAGATAAAGATACATTCAAATAAACATCTCACATTTCATATATCATATTACATACATGAAAAGTGCACACGACACAATCTCATTTATTTTGAGAACATCATTGCACCATGCATTTCATACATCATGACATGGCATGCATCTAACTCTTTACCTTTTCAGGAAAAGATCAAATCAATAGATGGCTATCATCAACAATCTTCACAAGTTCCAGATTAATACCTAAAACAAGACAAGACAACTATCTGAGGACAAATAATTGTAGATTAATTCCTGAAACAAGCCAGAACCATTATCTACACGACCAATTGAAGAAATCCTACATGGGCTTCTTCCCATACATTCTTCTAGAAACAATTCAGATGCAATCCATATACAGTTGACATTCTGACACTTATTCCAGATTTCGTCTAGAAACAGTTCAGATGTGATCCAGATATGGCTGACATTCTGATACTTACTCCAGATTCTCTTCTAAATATAGTCCAGATACGATCCAAATTCGGATGTCATTCTGTCACTCATTCAAAATACAGTCCAGATACGATCCAGATTCGGATGTCATTCTATTACTCATTCAAATATGGTCCAAATACGATCTAGATACGGATATCATTCTGATACTTCTTTCAGCATACCTTTCCAATAAAGTCCAGATATGATCCATATTCGGATGTCATTCTGTCACTCATTCAAAATACAGTCCAGATACGATCCAGATTCGGATGTCATTATGTTACTTATTCAAATACGATCCAGATGCGATCTAGATACAGATATCATTCTGATACTTCTTTCAGTATACCTTTCCAATACAGTCCAAATACGATCCAGATACAGATGTCATTCTGACTCTCATTCACTACATCTCTCAGATACGAGTCAGATACAATTCATTTATGAATATTATTCTGTTGCTCATCCAGATCCCTGCCGGTTCAGTTTATATATCTCAACGGTTTATTCTAATTCTTTCCCGCAGACATTTTCTTTGGTTCAGATAAATCTCTCAATTATTTGTTCTGATTCTTCTCCAGACCCCTGCCGGTTCAGTTTAAATCTCTCAACAATTTATTCTGATTCTTTCCCGCAAACGCTTTCTCTGGTTCAGATAAATATCTCAATAATTTATTCTGATTCTTCTCCAAATCCCTGCTGGTTCAGATAAATCTCTCAACGATTTATTCTGATTCTTTCCTAGCAGGCACTTTCTCTGGTTCAGATAAATCGCTCAAAAGATCTACTCTGATTCTCTCCGGTTAAAGAATATTCAAGACCTCTTTTGGTTCAGTTTAAACCTCTCAACGGTTTACCCTAATTACTTTCCAAATGAACACTTCTGGTTCAGATAAATCTCTCCAAGATTTATTTTGATTCTTCCCAGTCAAACAACATACAAGACTGCTGCTAGTTTAACATAAACCACTCCAAAGATTTATTCTGATTCTTTTCTAGTTGAAATCAAGTTCATACTTAGTCCATTTTATTTCAACAGTCACCTTTGGATGGCATCTACAAGCCCATCTCCGACAAATCTCCATCATTCCTCCAAATGGCATCTATAAGCCCATTCACAATTCATCTTCGAGTGCAAATTTTTGGGCACTCTAGTGTTCAATCATCTTCCACCTTCAAGTCATGAATGGCAGATCCGCCAATCTAACTCTTCAGGATTAAGAAGATTGAATAGGGGCAGCTGTTGTACACCAAAATTTTCCCTCTCATTTATCAAGTAATTTCTCACAAGATCTCCTTTGGTTCAAGACTGCACTGGGGTTGATCAGCTAAAGACACCTCCTTAAGCTATGTTGACTGAAAATTAGGGTTTGAGATTGCACAAGGATAATTGAACTTTTAATGCCTCATATTACTTTCATGGATCATTGTGGACCATCAATATTTCTCATATCAAGTTTCAAGTCTTGGATCACATTTTTGCCCAGTCAATTGATCAGTCGACCTAAAAATCAGCTCTATTGGGGAAAAAGTCAAATGTGGTCAATTTACAGTCAAACTTCATAATTTTTTATCCATATCAACATTGTGAACTACTATATGTCATTTGATCAAGTTTGGATCATAATTCCTCAATAAATTTGATCAGATCATCAAAAGGGCAAAATGGTTAAAATTAGGATTTTGACCGAGAAAGGGCAATTTCTGATTTTTGACCTAGCAAATAGTTGATTGGTTGGAAACATGATCTCAAGGATTCAATTGCATCATTTTGACCTAATGACATGACTCAAAACATTGCTCAAGGTCATTTGATTGATAGTTGATTTCCAATCAACTAATCAAAAGTCAACTGCATACTAAAAAGTCAAACTTTGACTTTTTGGTCAAAATCAAGTGTCAAAAATCACAATTCATCAAAACCTGTCAAAATATGAAACTTGTTCATCAAGAAATCAAAAATTTAAGATTTCATTTTGAAAAGTCAAAGTTTCCAAACTTAGAAATTTTTCTAAGTGTTGAAAACTTAATATTTTTTCACAACTTTGAGCCAATTTTTCACCATGATGCAAGATGATTCAAAGGAAACTTTCAACATGAAAGTTGTAGATACAATGAGATCTAAAACATTTATTTACACAACTCCTCCTATAAATGCTTGTATTTCAAGTTATTAATCCATGAAATCATGGTCATAAAACTAAAACACTTAGTGAAATTTTGAGCATTTTGGTCAGGATTTTGACCTAACTTCTGAGCCAAGTTTCACATAGTTCCATTTGGATTTTGCAAAAGTGATTCAAAGAGGGGTTGTAGAGAACATTACAAGCTTTCTAAAATGTCCAAGAACTCCTTGAGATCATTTATGAGAAAGGAGAATCAAAGGCCAGAAGTTAGGGTTTCAAGTTGTTTTGCAAAGCAAAATTTGTGATGCACAATGAACCAAATCCATAGCCATGCTGCATAATATTCACTTTGCAGGCCTCAAACTTGTTTGTCACTCCTTAATTTAATGTTTACACAACTGATTTATCAATTGTCCAATTGATTCAAGCATTGTCCAAAGCATTTTGCCATTTTAGGGAGAAAGTCACCATTTCCATTCTTGTAAAGCAAGCTTTAAGCACAAAGTCAGCTTCTTGAGCTCCTAACTTGTTCTCTTTAAGTACACTCTATCCAAAAAGTCATAATAAAGCTTGTTTAAAGTCCAACCACTCTACAATAGCAAGGACAAAGGCATGGAAACTTGTTTTGTCAAGAAAATCGCATGTTGAGCTTAAACATGTAAATTCAAATTATGACTTGTTGTAGAACTTAAAACCTATTTCCTATAAGTACATACACTATTTGCAAGATAACCCACGCATGTACAAGCACTTAAACTCACACAAACTCTCACAAACTCAGATTGTACATAAAACTCCATTTCTATGCAGAAATTGACCTTACACTCCCATCTCTCAAATTACTCGTGCGTTTTCTCTCCAAACCATTCCAAATGTTCCTAAACATCATCCATAACTCATCCCAATACCTGTTACAGTTCTGTAACTCCATTTCCACCATTGTCCAAACTCAAAAACAGAGCTCTGCAAGTGGACTTCTCCAGAACTCCTCAGCTACTTTCAGCTCAAGACAAGCATCACATTAGCTTCCTGGGAACTCGAGGAAGCTAACCCAATCAATAGAAATCATTGAAAGATGCTCAAACTCAAAACATGATACCCTCTTGCAAGGTGAGTTTTCTGACTTTTGAACTATTCATATAGGCATTGTTAGGCTTGCATTTGTGAAGATAGAATGTAGATATCATTGCCCTGAAACTATACATGTCAATAGATTTCATTTATGTTGCTTGAGCGTGGAGAATTTTGAGTTTAAACTTGCTGAAACATTTAGGTCAGAATTTGGTACTTTCATAAATTCATCTTTATCTTTGAATGTTAGCTTAAATTAGTTACATGGTTGGATTCGTGGTGAAAAAATACACAAGTTTCATGTTTACATTTTTGAAAATGGTTGAGGAATGAGCAAGTTTGAAATCCATTGGCTGGAGGTTAAAGATGAAGTACGGTCAGGGCAAAATATGTGTTATCTATTTATTGTTGTGCCAATGTTAACGGATGTATAGCCACCCTAGTGGTAAGGCAGCACGCTGGTAACCAAGAGGGCGTGGGTTTAACACCCAGCGCGCTACCTTTTTTCATTTCTCACATTTTCTCTCTTTTTTTGTCATACAGCAGCGCGTGGGCCTCCAATTGATTGGGCCTTGCTTTATGCTTCTACTAACCCCTGCTTTCACTTTCGCACACCTGGCCCAAACATTTTTATCATTTTCAATTTATTTTATTTTCTTATTTTGTTTTATTTCCTTTTATTATTATTATCACTATTATTATTAATATCATTATTATTGTTATTAATAAAGATCCAAAAAAATATTTTATTTATTATTTTTACACTTATTTAGTTTATTTGTTTTATAAAACTAAAAGAAAAAAAACATTTTGTGAATAAATTAATTTCTTTCTTAATAATTAATATTTAGGTTTAGGTTTAACTATTATATTATTTTCTTGCAATTAAAATTAATTTAGAACTTAGGTTTCTTTTAATTAAATAATATTCATATTATTTTTATTAATTTAAAACCTTTTCATAAATAAAACCCTAAAAAATATTTTTTTTGTTAATTTCTTTTCTTATTTAGTTTAAGTTAATTTTATTTAATCATTTTTCTTAATTAGTTTTAGATTAAAACCTCTTCATGAAAACCAAACAAAAATCATATTTCTTTTTCATTTTGCATTTGTACACTTTTATTCAATTCTTGTACAATATTCAATATGGTTGTAATAGTTAATTAGATTTAATTTCCTTGCAAAAATCCCCATTTGTAAATTTATACACCCCCTCCCCTATTGATGTAATAGCTTAGTATTTTTATTTTCCGTAATTTAATGCTTTATATATAAATGCTAGTAAATTAGGGTTTGTATGGAAAGATTTTATCAACAAATTAGCAAACCCTAATTTAAGATAAACAATGCATGTAAATCAAACACACTTGCACACTTACACCCTTAGGGTAAATCCACTTGTTTCCTTGAGAAATAAATGGCCATGTTATGCATGTGGGGTATCTTAGCAAAAACAATCAAAAAAATACAAGATCATAGTCCCTCGATGACGCTATCAATGTTGCCTTTTCAAAATGATCTTAGTCCCTCAAAGAGAATTGCTAAGATATCTTAAAACATTGTTATTCATGACTATACGATGACCCTTTTCTCGTCCCTTTTACATCCAAAGATAAAGTTATTTACCAATCCATGGTAAAATAATAATGTCAAAGGAAAGAGGAAATAAACAAAAAAGAATTTTTGAGTTGGTAGAATGTTCCTAGTTGCTTGCTCAATTTCAAACCAAAACATCCTTGTTATTTACAAAAAAAAACACCAACACTTTCAGAACATCTTTCAAACTTGAAACATTTTCAAAAGATCAACACTTTGTATACATTCTGACGAACAAGAATCATTACAAAAGTTTGCCTAAACAATGGCCCCTTTTCAAAATACTTTCAAAAACCACACAAAGCACATTTTTCCAACAAAAGAAAGTGATCTAGCAAGAAACTAAGAGCCCGTAGATAACTACGGATGAAAAGGGTGATAATACCTTCCCTTTTCATAATCTACCCCCCTAACTTAAGAAACAATCTCAAAGGTCTTTCCTGTTCTTTTCAACCTTTCCTTTTGCAAGACTCACTCCTTACAAATTATGCTATGTTACTCATTTGAAATATAAAAAAAACTCAATTGAAAGTATATGAAAGGTGAGCGGAAATTTACAAATAATTTTAAAAGTAAACTACTATATTTTTAAGTGAGCGAAATAAATTATTGTTAAAATGTTAATAAAATTGAACCAAAGAATATTATAAAAACAAATGTTGAAAATATTTTTGACTGTAGAAACAACGGGCGGACAAATTTGAGGTATGACAGCAAGATGTTGTTTTATTTTGTGTTTAAAGGGTAAGAACAAAGGCGGCGAAGAAGCAGACAAACAAGAGAGAATGAAATTTTTTTCTTGATAGAAGAACCTAAGTTCTACAGAAGGGAAAGAAGTAATTTTATTCAATATTTTCTATATTCTATTCTATATTAATAAGTGGTGGTATTGTTATCTTTTTTTCAATTTCTCATTGCCGCATGACAATCTTTGGTTGAATACTTTTACTTTGAAAATTAACAACCTAATATTTTACTTATAAACAACAAGGGGTCAGCGCCCTCCCTCATTTTGGCAACTATGTTTTTCCATTATTTATAATTAGTACTACTGTTATTTTTTTATTATTATTATTATTATTATTATTATTATTATTATTATTATTATTATTATTATTATTATTATTATTATTATTATTATTATTATTATTATTATTATTATTATTATTATTATTAAAAGATAGTAGGAATTGACAATTAGTTATTAGGTTTAACATCAGCTTTTAGTTGTAAAACTTCACTGTAGCCACATTAGTTCTTTAGGATTTAGGTTTAACATTTTACCATTTTATATTCTCTTGTTTTTATTCCTTTTTATTTTTTCATATAAATCTAACACAACCTTTTTATATTAAAACAAACATAATCTCAAACTTAAATCAAATTAATTCAAAATAGCTAACCCATCAAATACAGACTTTTTCTACTAACTTAATTTCAAATTCAATATATTTTCAAAAAGGATTGTGGAAATATTTTATATTAACTGTAAATTACGTCTACGATTCCGCTATTTTCAAACCCAGACTTGGTTCAAGGATTAATTCAAAATATTTCCACAATCCATAAAAAAAACAACCAAACACTTCGAACTATGAATTGGGACTCTGATTCCTCATAAGAGGATACATAGGCATACGGCTTAAAAACCAAGGCGAGTTCCCCTAATTAAAAAAATAAAACCCTATCTAACATTTTAACCTAAACCCTAGGACTTCTTTGAGAACAAGGTAGATGAAGGGTGCCTAACACCTTCCATTTGTCTAAAGTGAATCAAGAACTTAGAATTTATGTACAATTAGGGTTATTTCATTATTCACCTGTCGTTAGGATAAAAAGTAGTAGTGGCGACTCGTTATTTTTTGCCAGTTACGACAGCTGCCGAATCTGCTGGGGATACAACCCTATGGTTTAGAAATTTCTCTCTTTTTAGGTTTAGGGTTTTTCTAGGATTTCTTTTCTATTTTTCGTATTCTTTTGTTTTTATATCTGTTATTTTTGGTTTGTTAATTTGTTATATTATTTGTTTACATTATCTTTATTATCATTGTTGGTTGGACTTTAAATTCGAAGGAAAAAAATTCAAAACCTTAGAAATAATGATTGTCTATTAGCCAAGAGGATACATCATTCCTATAAGTTTTTGTGACGACTTCTCCTAGAGCCGGTGGAGTTCCAAAAAAGGAATATGTCTCAAGAGCTAGCCTTTTAGGGGATAGGACTTTGGAATGAAGCTTATGACTCTTTGTATAACCCTAAAATAAAATCTCATGGCGAGACCTTGTACGACCTAAGAGACGGAAGTTTCAATCTACAAAGAGGCTCCATTTAAGGGAGGCCCTTGTGCCTTTCCCTGTAGCGTTATCCATGACACCCTTAAGGAAGCCACCTTATGGGGAGGGTAGAATATCCGTAGTACGAAAGTAGGAACCTGCCTACTAAGGATATCTTGTCACCATCCCTAAACCCGCAAGGGTTACCTTATATCTGTTACATGTAGGGTTTTTCTTTTGTATATCATAATCTCTAGCCAGTAGGGTGTCTTTCTGCAAGTCATAAACCCTATCCCGTAGGGGTTTTATTTTAACTGTCACCCGAAGGGCTTTCGTTCATATCATAGTCCATAGCTTGTAGGGGTTTTCTATCCCTAAACTCGTATAGGGCGTGCTTGGGTCTATCGTTATCATACGCTTGCATGTTATTGCGTCTCCATGAAATTTTTAGCATACCCTTAAAAGCCAAAAAATATTTTTTGCATACCCTTGAAATTTTGTACATTCATAATTTAACATTTCATGTATTTCCACCTTTGCCCTTGGCCGCTATCGATCCAGCTAGCAAGATTTCCCGATACTCAAAGAACAAATTCCAAGCATGCTTCAAGAAAGTTATGACGGAACTCAAGAAATTCCTAGGTTATTGAAGGAGAAAGTCAACCAGTGAGTTTGGTCTTACAAATCTTGTTAAGGAGAGAAGGAAGCCCTTTTTCATACAAGTCAGAGGCCTACACAATGCCTCAAAGGAAATTATCATTGGTGATTTAGAACCAACAGTATCAACCATTGCCCTCTTATCAAAATTGGTATTCCCAACAAAAGAAAAGACAAAGGTCACCCCCTACTTTGGCAAGTCCAAGATCATTAAGAAGATATCCTAGAGTCAAGTGGATCAACAAAGAAGCTCTTCCATAGGATCATTAGATTTTATCAATTTTAAATTGTAGTTTCTAAGTTGCTAAGTTATATTTGGTGTAAATTTGTATTTTTGACTAGTGATTCAAATAAAATGAGCATGCATGTTTTTGAAATCAATCCATTCAATTCACTCTTCCATCAATTTCCATAAATAACAACTATTCACTTCCATCTTCCATTTCACAACTTTGGTAAACTTTGAGGGAGAATGATGAAAACTAAATAACTGAAATTTTCTAAACTATGCTTTCAAGGGTAAGACCGATCTGACGATGTAAGGCATTGTTTCAATTCTTAAACAATGGTTAATTGAGGAGCCAATCCGTAGTCAACCCCCTCGATCCAGGAGTTGGAGTTTTGTTCTATTTTCTAAAAAAACCTTAATCTTAACCAGGGGAAGGGTAGTCTTTAAATTAATTCAATGATGCATTATAATATCAAGAGAATCAAGTAAATATAATTAAAAGGTTCAAGTACATCCTTTTCCTTACATTTATCATCCAAGGTTGAGGAATCCATGAAGCTCTCAATATCTTCTTCCTCTGTACAACATTAAAGATCAAGGAAACAATAAATATGAAGCTTACAACAATCATGACAGTTAAAAGTATTCAAAATAAAAAAAAAGTAAAAATAAATTCAAAAGGAGATAGCCCGCTAAGTCAAAGAAAATTGTGAAAATTGACTTAGGCAAAAGATAGGGTATCCTGATGGACCAAAATTCAAAAGAATTAGTCCGTGCAAAAATAAGGAATTGAAAAAAAATAAATTGGATAACTATCTTGTGTCTTCCACCTCAAGAATCATCAAGTCTTATCATCAATGCTTTTATCTTATAATATTTTTCATCGGTGCTTGGATCTTTACTAATGCTTCTGCTCATCATCGCGACTATGAAAATTCTCTTGCAAACTGAATACATTCATTGGATTAATTGAACTTAGTATTTGAGAACATCAAGGAGACTGGGGTGGGATAAATAAATTTTGAGCCTTATATCCTTTGTTTCTTAAACCACGAACCAACGCCACGTTACAAACTTTAAAAGTACTAATTGAAGCCAAGTTAACTATGAAAACATATTCAACAAAAATTATGTTAAATTGACTCCTATGTGTTGTACCCCAATTTTTGCCCCTAAGATCCCTTCATCATACCATATTGATTAAATCACAACAAGATCACATTAGGGCTTTTGATTCTTCTCCCTATCTTTAGCTTTGCTCTTTGAGGAATCACCAAGCACCTTGACTTATTTTTTATTTTATGATCATGCATGTTTTGTTTTGAATTTCCTTTTCATTAATAAAATGCAATGTTGGTTTGTCTCACTTGCTAATAATGTAGGTAAAGGCAATGTGGCTTAGCAAGTTGATCCATGGGTTCATGAGTTTATTTCCATGCCATAGTCAATAAAGCTTGAGAAATTCAAACCTCACCATTGAAGTTGTTTTGTAAGAAATGGCATGGCAAGGTTTATTTTGGTTCACCACATTTCAAAGTTATCAAGATTGATTCAAAAGTACAAGGGGTTGATTGAAGAAGTTGTCATGGTTGGACAAGGCCTTGTTCCCATTGGTCACAAGTTCATATTTCTCTCAATTATCAAGATAAGGAAGTAGTTTTGGTTGCTATGAGTTCTAGTTATCATCCTCAACAACTTCTATCTACAAAGCAAAAGTGTTGGTACAAGAAGGTTGTTTAAATTTGTCAAAGTTCCTCAAAGAATTTTCTTGATCTAGGAGCTAGGGTTTTGATCTTCAAAGAAGTATATCCTTCTCATCTTTTGGTATTTTTGAGTGATTCCAAAAACATCCTTATCTTCAAAGGGTTATTAACAAATCACTTCAAAAGTTTAAAGGGGTTTTCAGGTGGAAGAAACGGGATGTTGAAGAAAGATTACAAGTCCTCCAGATGAACCCCCAACTTCCCATGTGTGACTTCAAATGATCATAACTCAGTCAATTTTTATCACCTTGAGACCACTCTTTTCCATAATGATCTTGAGGATGTGAAATTTATTTCTTATTTTATGTGCAAAGCGAGATAATGGATGGAGGATGCCTTGAGGATACAAAATATTATAGGTCATTTCATGATTTTTTGCCAACTTCAACAATTCACAACTCTCTCAATATTTGGAGATTTTTAATGGTTCAAGTTTCTAAATGTCATTCAAGAGGTCTATTTCATGCCATCTTTTTTCGTCAAGAGTAAATTCCAAGAGGAAGGCCATGTTTGGATGCAAAACATTATAGGTCACTTTTGAAGAAAAACTTGAAATATTTCTAAGTATGGAAAGTCAACCTCTTTTTCCCAACTTTTACTCATTGCAACTTTCATCTCAAACATCCATTTGATTCTATTCTTTTTCCATTGCAAAGCTTGTAATCTCATCTTTCTAAAGCATCAAGAACCATGCCCTAAGACCCCTTGAGATGAGAATACCATTGTTTCAAAAGTGGTAACTTGGAGTTGAGATTTCTCCAAAAGTCAGAATTTGAAATCCTTAATTTGGCTTCTAAACACAAAATTGTTGCACGTTTTTGCTTCTAAACATGTTTAGTGAACTTCCAGAAGTGATTACCATAGAAAAACGCAAGGTTTGGATGAGTTTTGATTAAAATAGAAGTCACACTTTTCTTGTTTTCAACTTCGCACGATTTCCCTCCAAACTTCATCATTTCACACGCTTGGACGTTCCATCAGCTTCCCTATAAATAGAGGGTCATTCCCCATTCATTTCCTTAAGCTTTGAGAGCCAAAAACAACCTACCAAAACCTCACACGAACCCATCTTTTTTGAAATCAGTTTCTGAGATTTAGGCTTCTTTCTCCAAAATTCTTTGCACATTCATCATCCTTAAGCATCACACAAACTCTCCAGCACTTAAACCAAGCAAAACAAGCCATAATTCAAGCTACAGAAGTCCAGTTTCAGAGCTTCTTTCTTAAACTTTGAAAAGGTAGAATTCTCCACCATTTGGATCTAAATAAAGCACCAACCTATTCTAATCCTTCTCCTGATTCTTGTGCTTCTTACAATTTTTAAATCCATTGAGAATTGAGAGAGAAATCTCAAATTGAAGGTGCTCGCTATTTTCTGGGTTTTTGATTCATATCTCTTTGCATACCTTATATAAATTTGGTGCGATGGTGATGTTAGGATCGTCTTAAAGTGATGAATCCAATGATACTAGTCTGGGATCCTAATTTTCCCATTTGAAGGATCTCACAAAATCTCCATTGTAGGACGTCTGGAGGTTGAAGACGATGACATGTCTCGTCTCAGCCAATGATAACGTGCCAAACGTTTTAATTTCATTGGTTGCCCTTTTTCTGATCCTATGCGTATCTCACTAAGGTCCATATCAAGCACAGTGCGTCTAGTCCATTGGATCAGCTTACTAACGTGTTTTGACTATGATCTGATGGCCCACATCTTTTTGGTTTTAATTTATTTTCTGATTTTATATTTTAATTGATTTAATTTTCAAAAATTCATAACTCTTTTATTTTTTATCCAAAAATAATGAAAAAATTCACAAAAATACTTTGAATTATTTTTGATCTCATGACTATTTTTTCACATTATTATTTTGACATTTGATATTTTTTATATTTTTTGTATTATTTTCTTTCTTTTAACTACTTTAAAAATACTTTCTGACATTTTTTTTATTCTAAAAAAAATCATAAATATCATTTTACATATTTCTGACTTTTTGAAAATTTTATGGAATTTTATATTGACGTTTACTATTTTTTGATCTATTTTCTATTTGTTTGAGCAATTTTAATTAGTTTAAAAATAGTTTATGACTTTAAAAAATTACCAAAAATTTTATAAAAATATTTGAGTCTATTTCTGATTTTTCTATGACCTTATTACTTTTTTTATGAATCAATTTGAATATAGTTGATATTTTTTTTCCTTTATTTTCATCTTTATTTATTTTTAAACCCTTTTCAACATATATATTAAATATAATATTATTTTGTGATTATTTCCTGGCTGATCTTGGGTTAAATTTTTTATCATGAACTTTGTTAACATCATTGGATCCATGGTGTTGAGTCTAACTCCATAAAAATGGATGAAAGATTTTAATAATAGTTTGATTAAATTTTAATTCACATGTGGTTTATATATTCTTTCCCACCCTTCTCCATCTCATCCCTTTCTTATTGCACTAAGTGTTATTGGAGCATGATCTCTATATCACGTCTCAAAACAAATGTTGCATAGATTTCTATTGACCGACCTCAAAATAGGTGGACTTCTATATAAGTCCACTTACGATTGCTTAACATAGAGCTAAATTTTGTCCCGATTTGAGAAAATGATCATTCGTGGCCCAAACTTTTGATTGCTAGCCAAGATGTTAATTTGAACCCTTTAATCCAATAACCTTGTAATTCATTGCATGGAGGCTTTGGTTCTACCAATCTTCTGATGGATCTTCGTCAATTTTGGTCAACGCAGATCACTTAAACATCATTGATCATTATATGTTACATTGAGGATTCTTAAATGGATGATATACTTGACATAAAGCAAATGCAATTCATTATGTAGAGGCTTTGGTTCTACCAATCCTCTAATGAATTCAAAATGCAAGATTCAAGATGGTCATCCAACTAACCACTAATTCTTAACAATTGACTTTACATTATGCTTTTTATTTTTATGTACTATTTACTTTAGCATTTACATTTCATGCTATTTTCATCTTTGATCACTTGAGCATTACTTTTATGTCATTTTTATTTTGCTCACTTGAGCTTTTCTTTTCTTTTTGAAGATACTCAATAATCAACATAAATCATAAAAAACTTTAATGATACTTGGACTATTTGGTTACTATCCATGGCATTATGAAGTATTAGACTTCTTGGACTTAGGATTAGAAACCTTGGCCTATGTTAGAGACCTTGTGACCTTAATTGATATTTTGTCTAATGTTCTTGAGGTTTACCTCAAGACATTGGGTTGTTTGTTTGTTTTGTGTGCAGGTTATTGTGATTACATACTTTGTTTGTAATCTGGAATTCACCCATATATAACTGTTATTCTGCCCAATTTTTGTGAAGACTTAATACACTTGAAGTTTGGTTCCCTCAAGAGGTCTAGTATCTTTGCTTGCTTGGTTTCAATCCAAAGAATGAGAATTCTATCTTGACTCATAATGTCAAGTATTAGATTCTTGTTGGTTAGATGGTTCTTCTCCCTAGCTTTTACCTCATGCTTTAGGATAATCTCTTCTTCTCCTCCCATCTTCTTTAATTTCAAAAATCTTCACTCCTTTTGAAAACTCTTCTTGTTTTTAAACTTGAACCACTTTCATAATAAACTTGGACCTAGGTCCATGCACTTTCAAAACCTTTTGATAAATAAACTTCAATCAACTTAAATAATACCTTGATATTTTTTGTGAGAAGACTAAAAGTCAATCAATCTCATTTCAAACCATTTTGCCACTTTGGCTTTTTACTTTAAAAACTTTTCTTAAAATATTGGACTCTTGTCAATCCTTGTAATGATGCAAACAACTATACTTCTACAATTTTTAGCGAAGTGAGATATTTTCAACTTGGGTGTTGAGTGAGGCATTGTTGATTTTAAAATCCAAGTCATATCCTCCACTTTGAGATGATGCAAATTCTCCTTTCTCATGATTATGGGTAGTAAGTATGTTTTCCACACGGACAATGATGATGATGTCTTATCTCATAAAATTAACCAACACACTTGTGTTTTAAAAATTTTAAAAAGGTGAAATACGTGTACCCTGATCCCCTATTGCACGAAAGGTGGTACGCATGCACTAAAGGTTCGCAATTGCGACGGGTGCAAAAATCATAAAAAATACTTCTTTTCTCACCTCCATAATCTAATTTTTATATACAACATTTTATAGAAAAAATATACAGATTTACAAAGAGGTTCCTGCAGAGCACCGTAGATGTTTAGGATGCTAATACCTTCCCTTTGCATAACCAACCCCCTTACCTAGAATCTTTCCCCCTCTTTTTGGGTTATTCGCTCTTTCCCCATTCTTTGGAAACAATAAAGCATGGTGGCGATTTTTGTTTTGATCTGTATAAGTCTAGTCAAACTAATGGCTTAGTCTTAAACATTTCTACCGCTACAGAAAAAATGGCGACTACACTGGGGAAAGATTAACCTCTTGCTGGTCCATCCCTAAGTGGGTTAAACCTATCTTGGTTTATATCTGTAAATGTGCTATTGTTTGTTATATATTATATGTTGTATATCTATTTGTCTAGATTTTCCTGGTTTTCAGGGTGCTTGGTGATTACTTATAAGTCATATACCTAGACTTGGGCAAACTTTAAGATAGGACGGGCGGTATAGTCATGCTAACTTTGAGGGAGTAATCCTAAAAAAGGAGGCATGAGATCCCCCACTCAGTGGAGGCCCCTTTGACTGTAGTATCATTTACCGAGTAATCGGGAAGACGTGTTACTTTCGACTTGGGAGCCTGTTGAAGCTGAGGACCGTAGAATACCTAACCCATCTTGTCCTTTTAAGAGTAGTGCGGAAGATATGACAGAGTAATCCGGAAATAGTTGTCACGCGATACTACGCTCAGACAAGTTTTTCTTGAGAATATTACTAATTACCGATTTAATCGGGAAGTTGGTAATATCTGAAGGAAGGATGTAGACTCTGGGAACCTCTAGAACCTTGTTCCGCAGGTGATAACTTTTAGACCATACCTTATGGGTAGTACCTTCGACCTCATTCTCGTGACATTTAACCTATGAACCCTATGTTTGTGATTTTGTGTGTGATTGTTGCATCATGCATCCATGCACTCATAAGCATCTTTTGAAGAAATTTTATTTCAAGGGACTTGAAAGTTGACCATTTGTGAATATCTCATGTACCTTTTGACCATGGATTCTGGAAAAAGAAAGACCAAAAAATACAGTTTCAAAGATCCCAAGATAGATGAGTTGATCAGTCTAATTCCCGAGATTGAGTGTTCTGCAGATTTTCAGAAGAAGTATGGATCCATCATTCCTCTCATGAAGCTTAGGATGAAGGAGGGTATTCTCTCGACCTTGGTCCAGTTCTATGATCCGATGTATCATTGCTTTACTTTCACTGACTATCAGTTGATGCCTACTGTTGTACCCCAAAATTTGCCCTCCCATATTTCTCAAGATATGTCAAGAATCATCTCCAAATGGTTCAAGATTGCTCAAGAGTTAGACAGTCAAACCATCTCCTAAGTAGTACACATCTGAAATTAGGGTTTTGGTTCTTTTAAGGAATTTGGGGTTCTCAATGGTTCAATCAAGTCTTATGGGCCTATATACATTCTCAAGCACCTACATGCCAAGTTTCAAGACTCACAGTGCCAGTTTGCACAGTCAAAAGCTCCATTTGATCTACAGTCAACTGCAAGGGCAAAATGGTCATTTTGCAGTCAAAAGTCAGAATTCTTGGTCAACATCTTATTTTGAGTTCACAATCATCATTTGATCAAGTCTTGATCATGATCCCACAAAAATAGCTCAAAAAATCATCAAGATGCAAAAGTTACTATTTTTGGACAGTAGAAAAGTCAACTGTACTTTGACAAGGGCATAACTTTTTCATGGTTTATCAGAAAAATTACATCCAAAGCTCATTTTGAAGAGGATGCAATTTCCTACAATCCATCTTCACACCCCAAGATCAAGAAATGCTCTCACAAAAAGTTACAAATTTTTACATTATAGGTCAATTTCAAAAGTCAACAAAAGTACACTTTGAGTCAAAGGCCATAACTTGAGATTGGTAAATACAAATGACATGGGACCAAAAGCATTGGTTAGAGGACTTCAAGGGCTTTCAAAAATGTCAAAGAACATGGTCATATGATCAAAATTGAGCAAGTTATGCATTGGAGAAGTTGGGCAATTTTCATGAATTTGCAAAAGTCAACTTTGCTCAAAACACCTTCTTTTTGCTAATGGGCCTCAAAGCTCTTCTTGAAACTTCACCCATGACCTATGCACGACCCACCAAGTTAAATTGGATTTATTTTCTTAAATTTATTGATTAAATGGATTTTTAATACATATTAATTCATTTAATTAATTTAAATCATAAGAAAATAAAAGATTTGATTCTTAAACCTATTTGTGAACCAAATATGATCCAAATATGCTGACCAATTCGTGCACAAGCTAAAAGATACAAAAATATCCAATTTTGGCAACTTGTTCAATCATGAAAAATCAAGAATATTTGATTTATCAATCAAAGATTTAATCTTCAATGCACATGGGTATGGGTCCAAATTTTGACCTAAACTGATTCCCTTATATGCAAGCAAGCCAACCATAACCTAATTCACGACTGAAAGCTGCAGAAACGGCCATATCAAATTCAAGAAATTCCAAGAAAACTCAAAACTTGTTCTTGCAATCTAGGCCAATTCAAGGTGCTTTGTTCATCCAAACACATTGCAGGAAGTACCAGGAGTGATTTGCAATCAAATTCAAGCACTAAAGCTCAAGGAATCACGAGATACCATCTCACAGTTTGCACTTCCTATTCAAAACGGTATCTCTTAATTCATGTGCATTTGACATGTTTTTGTGATTGATTTGCATTGCTAGAGATCATACGAAGCTAATGGAATGATTGAATTGAACCATAATGCCCTAAATCGAGAGATGCCATGATTGAATTTCTAGGGTTTTCAAGCTTTCAAATAGGGGTTTCCAAACCAGGAAAAATTGGAACCAATGGGATATATGGTTGAATTTGTGAGACCAAGACAATTGGAACACATACCTCGCGAAATATTTCTTTTTGCCCTGTGTCTATTCGCTATTTTTCGTGCAGGGAGGTAGTGGAGGTTAAAAACCCCCGCTATCTGATTCTCTTTTATGCAGGACAAAGGTTGAAGATGGTGACGTGTGATCATCTGATTCGTGTGTTTGAAAAACGCGCGCTTTATTTTTTGTTTACAGCATATTTATTCGTTTGCATATATTATATTCAGTGGCTATTACAATAACAAAGAGATACAGGTGGTTGAGTGGTTGAGACGCTGGCCAATGAGTATTAGGACCTGGGTTCGAATCCCAGGTCCCCCAAAACCTTGTTATTTTTCTTCCCCAGGTATTCAGGTGCAATTTTCACAAGGAAGTCCACCATACACTCCAAATCTCCATACGCCAAGTGGCTTCAGGCCAAGATCTAAAGGCCGGATTGGAGCATCCACCATGCGCCCTGGTCAATGAGCATGCAGGGAATCCCAAGGGTCAACGAGGCTGAAGCATAATGGGCCTGGGAAATTGCAGATTGCACCACAAAATTGGGCCCAACACCCCTTTCATGAGTTTATTTCTTTTCTCTTCCTTTTTATTTTTTCTTTCATTTAATTATTTTTATTACTATTATTTTAATTGACCAATTAAAAAATTAACCCCTTTTTATAAAAAATTCAGAAAACATAAAAAATATATATATATATATATATAATATTTTTGTTTATTAAATTTAATTAGTTTATTTTGTAAATAAATATTAACTTAATTTGTTAGGCATAATAATAATATTTTTGCAATAAATTAAAATTGGTGTAGGATTAGGTTTTAATATATTTAATCATTTTTTTTATTTTCTTAACATTCAAAAAACCCAAAAAATATTTTCTTTTAATTAATTAATTCCATTTTTTAATTTAGACTTAATTCTTAAATTCAAAAATAACAAAAATCTCCTTCTTTCTTAAAAAAAGGGTCAAAACCCTAAAACTCTCCGATTCAATTTTTCTCGCGCGTATGATTATTTTTTATTCATATTTTGATCCATATAATTGTAATTGCTCCGAGGATGTAATAGCTTAATTAGGACTTTTTATCGCTTTTATTTACTTTTTCGCGTTTACTTTTCAAGGGTTTGTTTTTGGCGATGTAAATACCCGACGCCTTGTAATAGCTTAGTTTTATTTTCCGCAACTACTAAATGCTAGATGTATGCTAACTAGGCTATGCATGACAAGATCTATCTTAAATTAAAATCAACCGTAGCTCACCACGACATGTAAAGATAACATAACTGAAAATTGACACATTTGCACATGCCACTCCTAGGGTACGCCTCACTTGGTTGCCTCGAACGTGGTCATTGAGTATAGGAAGTTTTAGAGGTCGCCCTCCTGTCTAAAGATCAAAGTTGCCTCGAAACGGTTGCCTCAGATAAAGTGATCTAAGACATTAGGATTACCGCTAAGGCGTCCTAACATTGCTTTAGTGACCACATGTCCCTTAATCGAATTGACCCGAAAACTCCAACGACGGTGCTACCTACTCCTCAATAGTGGGATAGCACTGTCTAAAGGACATTTGCACAATTTAATTCCCTTTTGAGTAGGTAGAGGTTCTTAGGTACTTGCTCTTTCAAAACAAAACAAATTGTTCGCACTTACACTTTTCAAACAAAGTTTTTTTCAACAACACTTCATACACTCTTGAGGACAGAAACAAGAGTTAAATCGAAGTTTTCAAACAAAACTCTTTTCAAAACCCACAAACACAAGAAAAGAAAAACCTTTTGAAAACAAAATGAGCAAGTACCTAAGAGCCCGTGGATAACCACGGATAGAAAGGGTGCTAACACCTTCCCTTTCTATAATCTACCTCCCGAACCCGAGAAACATCTCAAAAAGGAATTTTTCTGTGCTTTTGTCCTTTCCCTGTTGGATAAAATAAAAGACGGTGGCGACTCTTGCTTACCACGACATTTTGCAAAAATAAACGCAAACGCGAACCAGCATTCCAAAACAGTCAGTTCTATTTCCACCGATCACAGAACTGGAGACTCTGCTGGGGATTATTATAAGTGAGGTGTACCTTAGGACTAGATCACTTGTGTTTTTAATTGTATGCTTTGTATGCTTTAAACTTTGTGGGCTTGTATCGGAGTTTTATAGATCCTAACCCGGATCTGGGGGTACCCTTTTTTAGGTAAGTAGCAATAAACTGTGAGGGATCTGTCCGGCGTAGACCGACACGGATGAAGCAGTAGCTACATTGGTGTGACACCTTGGTCTGTACTGATATCCCTTGTGTTTGAACGAGGAGAATATGGGTCTTCTGAGGAGTCATTAAGCACCAATTGACCTTAGAACCTTAAATTGACCAACTTGGCCATAGAACAGTAGCAGTATGCTACGCTCATTGAGACTAAACTCTCGTGATGGTTCCAGCCGCAAGAAAAGGTTGCCAAACTGGAATTATGACCGATTGAGGGTAGTCAGTGATATTGAGATCCTCTAGAACCCGGTTACTATTTTTAGGACAGGTCTTAACCAACTGAAACTGAAAGAGGGTAGTACCTAAGCTTCATGCCAGCCTGAAATCTAAGGGCTCTTTTGTGTGACTTGTGTGCACTCAAACTTGAACTACTTGCACATTCTTGTTATCTGACAGCATGAGTTCCTTGCAGGTTTTGTTTACAGTCCTTATCTAACAATTTGGATTTATTGCAGGGCTTACTTACATCACCTCACACTTTTGCTTAAACGCATAGCATACACATCATAACATCATACCATAGCATTTCCTTAACCATTTCAAGGATCTCAAAGGTTTGTGATGCAGGTCAGGATGAACCAAATGTCTAGCAAGGGGCAAAGGGGATTTATTTTCCTCCAGCCAAGGTTGTCTAGAAATCCAAACATGATAACTTGGGTCAGGGGCTATGACCCACTCGATATGGTGAGCCTGACTCTTGAAGAAGGACTCTCAGCAACATGAAGTTCCTTCAATCAAGCTACAAAATTCATATTCTAACAAGTTTCTTTGTTTACCCCACGAGATCCTTGAAAATATTGCATACATATATCATACATATCATTGCATTACAGGTACCATTACAGGTCTCTTATCTTCTTTGCTGTTTATTTCAGCAATCATCATGTCTACCGAACCTTCCACTGAGCAAGCTATCAAGGCCCTCCAGGCCCAGAATGCCCAGTTTCAAGAGTTGGTCATGAGCCTAGCTAAGGGTCAGCAAGACCTGAAGACCTTGATTCTAAAAGAGAGGAAGAAGAAGAAGAAGAGGATTGTCTTGTTCAACACTGGACGCAGGTTTGGAAATGGACTGCAGAATGAGGTTGATCTGACCACCTCATCTGGAGGGAAAGACAATCCACAAGAGAGAAGGGTTCCTAGCCCCATAGTCTCCGACAACGAGACGGATTATGATGAAGAATAGTATCCTCCTGCTGAGGATAAATACAAACAATTAGAGGACCGCTTGAGCGCCATGGAGATACAGAACGTGCCCGGGCTGGACTTCGGAGATCTAGGTCTATCCTCTGGGTTATTGATTCCCCATAAGTTTAAGGCACCTGCCTTTGCCAAGTATGACGGAGCTTCCTGTCCAAAGCTGCACCTCTGGTCATATGTGAGGAGGATCCAACCTTACACTGCTGACAAGAACTTGTGGATCCATTTCTTTCAAGACAGTCTTTCAGGGACTCAGCTTGAATGGTTCTATCAGCTGGATGGAGCCAGTATCCATAACTGGGAGGATTTGGCTACTGCGTTCTATAGGCAGTACCAGTATAATTCTGACCTCGCTCCTACGCGTACCCAACTCCAGGGTATGTCAATAGGGACGGGTGAAGGATTTAAAGAGTATGCTCAGAAATGGAGAGACCTTGCCGGAAGGGTGCAGCCACCTTTGGCTGATCGTGAACTTGTTGATATGTTTCTGTGGACCCTGTCTGGTCCATTCTTTAATCATCTGATTGGAAACTCTTCAGCCGGGTTTACAGACCTCATCTTGACTGGGGAGAGAATTGAAGCTGGCATCAAAAGTGGAAAGATTCAAGAAGTTACACCTTATGATGCTCAGAAAAAGCCTTACAGTGGGAAGAAAGAGTCCAATGTTGTGTACCGTCAAAAGAGTCGTCGTGACCAACACGTAGGGGCAGTCTTGATCTCTGGTTCTGCGTCACACCGACAACAGCAAAAGGGAAATCAACAAAGGCCGGACGAGCCTAAAAGACAGTTCACCGACATCAACATGCCATTGTCACGAGCATTGCAGCACATGTTGAAGATGAATCTGATTAAGGTGATAAACCCTCCTTCGAACCCTAAGATTTCTTCTCCTAGCTACAACCCAGATGCAAGGTGCGCTTATCATTCCGGTAGCCCAGGGCACGATACTACTGATTGTTGGGCGCTGAAATACAAGATTCAGAATATGATTGACGCTAAGGAGATCGAATTCGAGCCTCCTGAGACTCCCAATGTGATCACTTCCCCCTTGCCAAAACATGGCTAGGATTGAAAGCACTTTTGTTCATTTGAATTCTGAAGTTGTATTTTTCTTTGCTTATTCAAACAATTATCATATCAGACTCTTCTATTTCATTAATGCATTACACGTGTCTATTTTCAATTAATTGTTTTCACTATGCTTAAAATTGCTTCATATTTCCTTTTTTGTGATGTTCAACTCTCGATTAAAAAATTCTAAGCCCTTTTGAGGGAGGATGACGAAAACGATACCACGATCTTTACAGTATGCTTTTGAATAGACCCCGCTGATGAGGTACAGGCATTGTTTCAAATCCTAAACAGTGGAGTTATAAGGAAGATAATCCCTAGTCAACCCCTTTGAGCCAAAGAAGTTGGAGTTTTTCTTTTCACAAATTAAAACCCCTAATTATAACCTGGGGCAGGGTAGTTTTCTCAGTTGATCCAGGTGCACAATGAATGACATCAAAGGAGTCCTTCCAAAACAAAAGACAGTGATGGTTCCCTATAATCGTCAGGACAAGCAGTCATTATCTCTCAAAACAAAAGCCCAATAAGTCAAAACCTATGAAGGAGACTTACAAAACCGGGGCATCCCGCTGACTGTAATCACAAAAGAAACAGTTCAGGCAAAAAGACAGGGATGATAAAATCAAAAAGAAAGAGGTCGCTATAAATCCTCAACAACATGAAAAATGTTATAAAAATGACTGCCTGTTCAAAATAAATCGTCAATATCCAAACCATCACCGGAATATCAGAGCCAAGACTCAAACAAGATCTAATGCACGATTAGCTAAGTTTAGGATCGAAGAACATCACGAAGAGCGGGTGGGTACAAATAAATTTTGAGCCTTTATCCTTTGTTTCTTAAACCGTGAACCAGGCCACGTTATAACCCTTAAAAAGTCCTAGCTGAAGCATGGGTTTAGTTCGGAAGCATACTGTTACAAAGGTATCCTGACTTCTGTAGGGCTTGTTGTAAAATCCTGAGTTGACATCACATTTTACAAAAATTCACTTGTTTTATTGAAAACTGCATTTTCAAAAACTTCAAAACAGACATAAGATTTGCATTCTTAAAATAACATTGTTTGCATATGACTATTTGTTCGAACAGCAGAGAAATTCGCACGAAGAATATCTAGTGAACAAAAACCTTCTCAAAAAGAGTCACCTCAAGTGGAAAAAACACTTCCAACCAAGGGGCAGACATGATCATTTTCCATCATCTGGGGCAGTCCAGTCAAGATTCAAGGAATCTCTCAAAACGCCGAATAGCTAGAGGCAGATCTCCGCCTGAGTCACTTGGGGCATTGGACCTGGATTCCAGCAACGAATCTTGCATCTTCTGGTGGTATGGCAACACGATATTACTGACAGTGACAACTCCCTACATCCTGAGAGCGTGGACATAATCAGAAAATACTACGCATAATCAAAGACCCGCTAGGTTGACACACCTAGGCAAAAATAAGGGCTTCCCAGTGAACCAAAAGGGTTCGGGAAAAAATAAGGGATGAAAATGAAAAAATCTGTACACCCGGCAAGTCGAAAACCTGAAAAGGAGGCTTGAGCAAAAAAGGGTATCCCGATGGACTGAAAACCCGAAAGGGCGGTCCAGGCAAAAATTAGGGATCAAAGAGTACGACTATGTCCCGTCATCTCGTCACTTGCCTACCAGAAGAAGACTTGTCATTTGAGTGAAAGGTATCAAGCACCTCATAGGTGGGGATAATACTGGATCCACAAGACCTCATAGGCTTTCTTCTCCTGCAGAAACTAGGGCAAGAAGAATTGTCTGAACTGTACAGGCTGCTCTGTCCTCCAGGTACAAGGTAGATTCAGTTGAAGAGTATGACCAAGATACCTTCACTCCCCGCAGAGTAAGACAGTAATGGAAGCTCTCCCCACTGAGACCTACAACCACGAAGGAATCAGCAATACTCTCCCCCAAGCAGAGTTAGTCTACCGTCAGTCCTGAAAAGGCTTGGTATTCCTATAAGGTCTTAATATTCCCCAGCGGAGTATAAAGATATTCCCCAGCAAGCGTAAAGAGCATCCCCGGCAGTCTTAATATTCCTCAACGAAATATAAGAATGTTCCCCGGCGGAATACAAGATACCCCCAGTGGAGCCATTTCCCCAGCGCAGTCTAAAAAGTTTCCCCAATAGAGAATTGAATCATCTTACCCAGTAGATTATGGAAGCTTGTCCCCTGCAGAATACAAATGCATCTCCTCAGCCAAATTCAGAGGTTATCCCCATAAGAGTCTAACTGGGTTATCCTCAGCAAGTTGCAACTAAAAGATCATCCCCAGCGAAGTTCTTTCTACCCCCAACGGAGTTCATCATCAAAATCCCCAACAGAGTTTATCAACGGAATCCCCAACGGAGTCATCATTAAAATCTCAGCAAAGCATCTCTTCCCACAGAGTAATTCCCCGCAGAGTAATCTCTTCACCAGGTTTATTCCCCAACGGAGTCATCTTCTCCTATAGGTTTATTCTTGCAACCATCTTCGTGCATCATCCCCAGTGGAAACGAAGAATTCAACCATACTCTTCAACATCAGCCCAAGATTTAACAAACTCCCCGACACTTGTCAAGGATTTATTTTCCCAGACAAAAATACATTCATAAACGTTTCACATTTCATACCTCCTATTTACATACATGATAAAGTGCATACGACACGATCTCATTTATTTTTGAGAACATCATGACATCATGCATTTCATACATCATGACATTGCATACAGCTAACGTTTACCTTTTTCAGGAAAAGGTCAATCAAAAGATGGCTACCATCAACCTTTTTAAGTTCCAGATGAATACCTGTAACAAGCCAGGAAAATATCTGTGGACGACTGATTGTAGATCAATACCTGTAACAAGCCAGGAAAGTTATCTACATGAAGAGATGGAAGATCAATACCTGTAACAAGCCAGGAAGACCATCTTTCTTTCTCAGGTTAGAGATTAATACCTGAAACCAGCCAGGACAACTATCTCAGCGGCCAACCTTTCTTAAGTTCCAGATGAATACCTGTAACAAGCCAGGAAAATTCTGTGGACGACTGATTGTAGATCAATACCTGTAACAAGCCAGAAAAGTTATCTACACGAAGAGATGGAAGATCAATACCTGTAACAAGCCAGGAAGACCATCTTTCTTTCTCAGGTCAGAGATTAATACCTGAAACCAGCCAGGACAACTATCTCAGCGGCCAACCTTTCTTAAGTTCCAGATGAATACCTGTAACAAGCCAGGAAAATTCTGTGGACGACTGATTGTAGATCAATACTTGTAACAAGCCAGGAAAAGCATCTGTGGACGACTAATTCCAGAATAATACTTGTAACAAGCCAGGAAAATTCTGTGGACGACTGATTGTAGATCAATACCTGTAACAATCCAGGAAAACCACCTACATGAAGAGATTGAAGATTAATACCTGTAACAAGCCAGGAAGACTTTCTTTCTCAGGTCAGAGATTAATACCTGAAACCAGACAGGACAATTATCTACTTGACCATCAGGCAACCCTACACCGGTTCCTTCTATTTCAGATGCAGTTTCACACTGACTCATCATCAGGCAACCCTACACCGGTTCCTTCTCCTTCAGATGAAGTTTTACACGGACTCATCATCAGGCGACCCTACATCGGTTCCTTCTCAATTTCAGATGCAGTTTTACACAGACTCGTCATCAGGCAACCCTACACAGGTTCCTTCCCTTTCCAAGATGAAGTTTTACACAGACTCATCATCAGGCGACCCCACACCGGTTCTTTCTCAGATGCAGTTTCACACGAACTCATCGTCAAAGTAACCTTACTCAGGTTCCTCCAGAAGTTTTACACGGACTTATCACAAAGTAACCTTACTCAGGTTCCTCCAGAAGTTTTGCACGAACTTATCACCTTACTCAGGTTCCTCCAGAGGTTTTACACAAACTTATCCCGAAGTAACCTTACCCAGGTTCCTCCTTACAATTTCCCGACGTAGTCTTACCCAAACTCCTTACAAAGCAACCCTACACAGGTTCCTTCCTTCCAAGATGCAGTTTCACACGGACTCATCATCAGGCAACCCTACACAGGTTCCTTCTTTCAACTTACAAAATTACAATGCAACAAACAATCTCCAGATGGCATCTATAAGCCCATCCTCCTACCAACAATCTCCAAATGGCATCTGTAAGCCCATTCCTGATATCACAATGCTGATACTACATCATGCGAGTGCAAATTTCTGGGCACTTTAGTGTTCAATCATCTTCCACCTTCGGATCACGAAAGGCACGCAAGTCAATCTATATCCTCAGGTTTAAGAAGATTGAACAGGGGCAATTGTTGTACCCAAAAATTTTCACTCCCATATTTCTCAATATATGTCAAGAATCATCTCCAAATGGTTCAAGATTGCTCAAGAGTTAGACAGTCAAACCATCTCCTAAGCAGTAGACAGCTGAAATTAGGGTTTTGGTTCTTTCAAGGAATTTGGGGTTCTCAATGGTTCAATCAAGTATTATGGGCCTATATACATTCTCAAGCACCTACATGCCAAGTTTCAAGACTCACAGTGCCAGTTTGCACAGTCAAAATCTCCATTTGATCTACAGTCAACTACAAGGGCAAAATGGTCATTTTGCAGTCAAAAGTCAGAATTCTTGGTCAACATCTTATTTTGAGTTCACAATCATCATTTGATCAAGTCTTGATCATGATCCCATAAGAATAGCTCAAAAAATCATCAAGATGCAAAAGTTACTATTTTTGGACAGTAGAAAAGTCAACTGTACTTTGACAAGGGCATAACTTTTTCATGGTTTATCAGAAAAATTCCATCCAAAGCTCATTTTGAAGAGGATGAAATTTCCTACAATCCATCTTCACACCCCAATATCAAGAAATTCTCTCACAAAAAGTTACAAATTTTTACATTATAGGTCAATTTCAAAAGTCAACAAAAGTACACTTTGAGTCAAAGGCCATAACTTGAGATTGGTAAATCCAAATGACATGGGACCAAAAGAATTGGTTAGAGTACTTCAAGGGCTTTCCAAAATGTCAAAGAACATGGTCATATGATCAAAATTGAGCAAGTTATGCATTGGAGAAGTTGGGAAATTTTCATGAATTTGCAAAAGTCAACTTTGCTCAAAACACCTTCTTTTTGCTAATGGGCCTCAAATCTCTTCTTGAAACTTCACCCATGACCTATGCACGACCCACCAAGTTAAATTGGATTTATTTTCTTAAATTTATTGATTAAATGGATTTTTAATACATATTAATTCATTTAATTAATTTAAATCATAAGAAAATAAAAGATTTGATTCTTAAACCTATTTGTGAACCAAATATGATCCAAATATACTGACCAATTCGTGCACAAGCTAAAAGATACAAAAATATCCAATTTTGGCAACTTGTTCAATCATGAAAAATCAAGAATATTTGATTTATCAATCAAAGATTTAATCTTCAATGCACATGGGTATGGGTCCAAATTTTGACCTAAACTGATTCCCTTATATGCAAGCAAGCCAACCATAACCTAATTCACGACTGAAAGCTGCAGAAACGGCCATATACAATTCAAGAAATTCCAAGAAAACTCAAAACTTGTTCTTGCAATCTAGGCCAATTCAAGGTGCTTTGTTCATCCAAACACATTGCAGGAAGTACCAGGAGTGATTTGCAATCAAATTCAAGCACTAAAGCTCAAGGAATCACGAGATACCATCTCACAGTTTGCACTTCCTATTCAAAACGGTATCTCTTAATTCATGTGCATTTGACATGTTTTTGTGATTGATTTGCATTGCTAGAGATCATACGAAGCTAATGGAATGATTGAATTGAACCATAATGCCCTAAATCGAGAGATGCCATGATTGAATTTCTAGGGTTTTCAAGCTTTCAAATAGGGGTTTCCAAACCAGGAAAAATTGGAACCAATGGGATATATGGTTGAATTCGTGAGACCAAGACAATTGGAATACATACCTCGCGAAATATTTCTTTTTGCCCTGTGTCTATTCGCTATTTTTCGTGTAGGGAGGTAGTGGAGGTTAAAAACCCCCGCTATCTGATTCTCTTTTATGCAGGAGAAAGGTTGAAGATGGTGACGTGTGATCATCTGATTCGTGTGTTTGAAAAACGCGCGCTTTATTTTTTGTTTACAGCATATTTATTCGTTTGCATATATTATATTCAGTGGCTATTACAATAACAAAGAGATACAGGTGGTTGAGTGGTTGAGACGCTGGCCAATGAGTATTAGGACCTGGGTTCGAATCCCAGGTCCCTCAAAACCTTGTTATTTTTCTTCCTCAGGTATTCAGGTGCAATTTTCACAAGGAAGTCCACCATACACTCCAAATCTCCAGACGCCAAGTGGCTTCAGGCCAAGATCTAAAGGCCGGATTGGAGCATCCACCATGCGCCCTGGTCAATGAGCATGCAGGGAATCCCAAGGGTCAACGAGGCTGAAGCATAATGGGCCTGGGAAATTGCAGATTGCACCACAAAATTGGGCCCAACACCCCTTTCATGAGTTTATTTCTCTTCTTTTTCTTTTCCTTTTTATTTTTTCTTTCATTTAATTATTTTTATTACTATTATTTTAATTAACCAATTAACAAATTAACCCCTTTTTATAAAAAATTCAGAAAACATAAATAATATATATATAATATTTTTGTTTATTAAATTTAATTAGTTTATTTTGTAAATAAATATTAACTTAATTTGTTAGGCATAATAATAATATTTTTGCAATAAATTAAAACTGGTGTAGGATTAGGTTTTAATATATTTAATCATTTTTTTTATTTTCTTAAACATTCAAAAAACCCAAAAAATATTTTCTTTTAATTAATTAATTCCATTTTTTAATTTAGACTTAATTCTTAAATTCAAAAATAACAAAAATCTCCTTCTTTCTTAAAAAAAGGGTCAAAACCCTAAAACTCTCCGATTCAATTTTTCTCGCGCGTATGATTATTTTTTATTCATATTTTGATCCATATAATTGTAATTGCTCCGAGGATGTAATAGCTTAATTAGGACTTTTTATCGCTTTTATTTACTTTTCCGCGTTTACTTTTCAAGGGTTTGTTTTTGGCGATGTAAATACCCGACGCCTTGTAATAGCTTAGTTTTATTTTCCGCAACTACTAAATGCTAGATGTATGCTAACTAGGCTATGCATGATAAGATCTATCTTAAATTAAAATCAACCGTAGCTCACCACGACATGTAAAGATAACATAACTGAAAATTGACACATTTGCACATGCCACTCCTAGGGTACGCCTCACTTGGTTGCCTCGAACATGGTCATTGAGTATAGGAAGTTTTAGAGGTCGCCCTCCTGTCTAAAGATCAAAGTTGCCTCGAAACGGTTGCCTCGGATAAAGTGATCTAGGACATTAGGGTTACCGCTAAGGCGTCCTAACATTGCTTTAGTGACCACATGTCCCTTAATCGAATTGACCCAAAAACTCCAACGACGGTGCTACCTACTCCTCAATAGTGGGATAGCATTGTCTAAAGGACATTTGCACAGTTTAATTCCCTTTTGAGTAGGTAGAGGTTCTTAGGTACTTGCTCTTTCAAAACAAAACAAATTGTTCGCACTTACACTTTTCAAACAAAGTTTTTTTCAACAACACTTCATACACTCTTGAGGACAGAAACAAGAGTTAAATCGAAGTTTTCAAACAAAACTCTTTTCAAAACCCACAAACACAAGAAAAGCAAAACCTTTTGAAAACACAATGAGCAAGTACCTAAGAGCCCGTGGATAACCATGGATAGAAAGGGTGCTAACACCTTCCCTTTCTATAATCTACCTCCCGAACCCGAGAAACATCTCGAAAAGGAATTTTTCTGTGCTTTTGTCCTTTCCCTGTTGGATAAAATAAAAGACGGTGGCGACTCTTGCTTACCGCGACATTTTGCAAAAATAAACGCAAACGCGAACCAGCATTCCAAAACAGTCAGTTCTATTTCCACCGATCACACCTACTATAATGCAGTGGGAGAAATGACTTGGTTTTGATCGCAATTGTTGCGGTTAGCAAGAGTCTCCACCGACTTTTCTTTTATCCAAAAGGAAAGGCTGAAAAGAACAGGAAAGACCTTTGAGATATTTTATTGAGTTCGGGGGGTAGATTATGAAAAGGAAAGGTATTAGCACCCTTTTCATCCATGGCTTTCCATGGGCTCTTAGTTACTTGCTAGATCACTTTCTTTTGTTTGAGAATATGCTTTGTGTGGTTTTTGAAAGTATTTTGAAAAGTTGCCATTGTTTAGGCAAACTTTGTAATGATTCTCGTTCATAAGAATGTATACGAAGTGTTTGATCTTTTGAAAATGTTTTCAAGTTTGTAAGATGTTTTGAAAGTATTGGTGTTTGTTTTGAAAATAGCAAGGATGCTTTGGTTTTGAAATTGAGAAAGTAACTAGGAACATTCTACCTACTCAAAAGTCTTTCATGTTTATTTCTTCTTTCTTTTGACATTGTTATCTTACCATTGATTTGGTAAGTAACCCTATCCTTGGATGTAAAAGGGACGGGCAAGGGTCATCGTATAGCCATGATTAGCAATGTTGTAAGATATCTTAGCATTTTCTTTAGGGACTAAGATCATTTTGAAAGGCAACATGGATATCATCATTGAGGGACTATGATCTTGTATTTTTTTGATTGTTTTTGCTAAGATACCTCACATGCATAATATGGCCATTTTTGTAAGGTAACAAAGTGGATTTACCCTAAGGGTGTATGTCTGCAAGTGTATTGGTTTACATGCTTGATTTGTCTTGATTAGGGTTTGCTACTTGTTGGTTTTAATCTTTCCATACAAAACCCTAATTACTAGCATTTGTATATAAAGCAATAAATTGCGGAAATTAAAATTACTACGCTATTACATCATTTAGGGGACGGGGTGTACAAATTACAAATGGGGAATTGCAAGAAATTAAATTATTACAACCATATTGAATTTGAATAAATGTACAAAATTGAATAAGTAAAAATGCAAGAATGTAAATATAAAAAGAAATGTGATTTTTGTTTGGTTTTCATGAAAAAAAAAGGTTTTTTTTACCTAGTTAACTAATATAAAATAATTAACTAAAAAAAAGAAAATTAAGATTAAGTTAAAGAAAAGAAATTAATTTATTAAAGAAAAACAAGTTTTTAGGGTTTTTGTGAATTTAATTAAACTAGTAAATAAAATAAAAGTCCTAAGTTCTGAATTAATTTTAGTTTACAAGAAAATAATATAATAATAATTAAGATTTATTATCTAAGTATTTAAAAAATTAATTTATTAAAGAAAAATGTTTTTGTTCTTTTAGTTTTATGAAGAAAAATAAACTAAATAAATAGAAATAATAAAATATAAATATTTTTTTTGGATTTTTTATTAATGAAAATAATAATAATAATAATAATAATAACAAATAAAATATAAAATGAAAAAAAAAAGAAAAAAAAATAACAAAGAAAAATAAATGGGCCAGGGGTGTAAACAACAAGGCAGGGGGTCAGAAAATAGCAAAAAGTAATGCCCAATCATTTGGAGGCCCAGGCGCTGCAAGAATAAAAAAATATGTAAAGAAAATGTGAAAAAAAGCAAAAGGCAGCGCGCTGGATGTTGAACCCATGACCTCTTGGTTACCAGTGTGCTGCCTTACCACTGAGGTGGCTATACATCCGTTAATATAACTTAAATGATAAATATATAATACAAAACAAGTCCTGAATACACTTCATCTTCAACCTCCAGCCAAACCACCTGTATCTCATTCATTTCTCAACAAAAATGAAAAATACAAACATGAAAGTTGTTTCATTTTTCTATACGAATCCAACCATATAAATATCATAAACTATAAATCAAAGATGAATGAGAATTTTTGAAAGTACCAAATTCTGACCTAATTATTTTCAGAGGTTCAGATTCAAAATTCTAACTACTCAAACAACAATAATGAAATCTAAGGATATGGCTAACTTCAGGATAATGATATCTACATTTCTTATTCACAAATAAATCATTAATGATGCTTGTATGAAGAGTTCAAAAGTCAGAAAACTCACCTTGCAAGAGGGTATCGTGTTTTGAGTTGTAGCAGCTTTTGATGAGTTCCAATGATTGGGTTAGCTTCCTCAAGTTCCCAGGAAGCTAATGTGATGCTTGACTTGAGCTGAAGGTGGCTGAGGAGTTTTGGAGAAGTCAAGGTGCAAGGTGCTGTTTTTGAAAATGGTGGATGGTGATGGAGGTGTTACAGTCGTGTTGCAGGTGTTGGAATTATTTGTATATGCTATTTGGAAGCTTTTGAAAGTAAAATGCCAAGAAACACACGAGCAAATTTTGAGATTGGATTCAAAACTCAGAAATGACAAGTTTTGAGATGTTTTTGGTGGTTCTGTGCTTTAGGGGGTTTCAGGGCTTGAGCATGCGTGTGTTTTCTTGCAAATGAATTGTGTATCTATAAGAAAAAAGTTGGAAATGTTTTTCACAAAGGATTTTTAAGTTATAGGGTTATGGCTAGGTTGCTTGATTTTGAAGAAAATGAGAAATGTAGTTTCAAGGTAGAAAGTACAAGCATATAGAGTGGTTACCAACTTTAAACATACTTATCTGAATTTGTAGAGGAAGCTTGTGCAAAAGGAACAAGTGTAAAGCTCAATGCAAGTTGACTTTTCATAAAGCTTGCTTTATGTAAATGGCAATGGTGCCTTTGTGCCATTAATGGAAAATTGTTTTGCATAAAGCTTGAATCAAATGGATAATAGCTCAAAAGCAAGTGTAATCTTCTGATTAGGGAGAGATATTGAGGTTTAAAGGCCTGCAAAGCAAGATTGTGCAACATAGGTTTGAGATTTGAATTTTGTTCATCACAAAATGACCTATAATTTCAGTTTGAAACCCTAACTTCCTCTCTTCGATTATCCTTGATCAAGAATGATCTCAAGGAGTTCATTGACATTTTAGAAAGCTTGTAATGTGCTCTACAACCCATCTTTGAATCACTTTTGGAAATTCCCCTTGAAACTATATGAAAAATTACCATGAAGTTAGGTCAAAATCTGGCCTAAACTAGGGCAAAATTTTCACTAAGTGTTTAGTTTCATGATTATGACTTCATGGTTTAATAACTTGAGATACAAGCATTTATAGGAGAAGTTGTATAAAGAAATGTTTTAGATCTCATGGATATCTACAACTTTCATGTTGAAAGTTTCTTTTGAATCATCTTGCATCATGGTGAAAAATTGGCTCAAAGTTGTGAAAAAACATGAAGTTTTCAACACTTCGAAAAATTTCTAAGTTTGGAAACTTTGACATTTCAAAATGAAATATTGACTTTTTGATTTCTTTATGAACAAATTTCATATTTTTACATGTTTTGATGAATTGTGATCTTTGACACTTGATTTTGACCAAAAAGTCAAAGTTTGACTTTTCAGTGTACAATTGAATTTTGATTAGTTGACTAAAAATCAATTATCAATCAATTGATATTGAGCAATGTTGAGTCATGCCATTATGTTAAAATGATGCAATTGAAATATTGATATCATGCTTCAAACCAATTAACCATTTTCTAAGCCAAAAATCAGAAATTGCCCTTTCCCAATCAAAACCTTAATTTTGACCATTTTGCCCTTTTGATTATCTGATCAAATTTCTTGAGGAATTGTGGTCCAAACTTGATAAAATGATACATATGAGTTTATAATGTTGATATGGATAAAAAATTATGAAGTTTGACTGTAAATTGGCCACAATTGACTTTTTCCCTAATACAGCTGATTTTTAGGTCAACTGCTCAATTGGCTGAGCAAAAATGTGATCCAAGACTCGAAACTTGACATGAGAAATATTGGGGGTCCACATTGATCCATGAAATTAATATGAGGAATTAAAATTTCAGTTATCCTTGTGCAATCTCAATTCCTAATTTCAGTCATCAGTGCTTAAGGAGGTGTCTTGAGCTGATCAACACTTGTGCAGTCTTGAACCAAGAGAGATCTTGTGAGAAAATATTTGATAAATGAGAGGGAAAATTTTGGGGTACAACAGCTGCCCCTGTTAAATCTTCTTAAAACTGAAGAGTTATATTGGCGGATTTTCCATTCGTGACTTGAAGGTGGAAGATGATTGGACACTAGAGTGCCCAGAAATTTGCACTCAAAGATGAATTACGAATGGGATTATAGATGCCATTTGGAGGAATGATGGAGATTTTCCGGAGATGGGCTTGTAGATGCCATCCGAGGGTGATTGTTGATAGAAAATGGACTAAGCCTGAACTTGAGTTCAACTGGAAAAGAATCAGAATAAATCTTTGGGAGCGATTTATCTGAACCAGGGGAAGTCTTGTATGTTGTTTGACTGGGAAGAATCAGAATAAATCTTTGAGCGGTTTATCTGAACCTGAAGTGTTCCTTTGGAAAGTATCAGGATGAACCGTTGAGGGGTTTAAACTGAACTAAAAGATATCTTGAATATTCTTTAACTGGAAAGAATCAGAATAAATCTTTTGAGTGATTTATCTGAACCAGGAAAATGTGTCTGCGGGAAAGAATCAGAGTAAATCATTGAGAGATTTATCTGAACCAGAAGTGTTCCTTTGGAAAGTTTCAGGACAAACCGTTGAGGGGTTTAAACTGAACCGAAAGAGATCTTGGATGTTCTTTAACTGGAAAGAATAAAAATAAATCTTTTGAGTGATTTATCTGAACCAGAGAAAGTGTCTATGAGAAAGAATCAAAGTAAATCGTTGAGAGATTTATCTGAAACCGAATTGTTCCTTTGGAAAGTATCAGGAAAAACCGTTGAGGGGTTTAAACTGAACCAAAAGAGATCTTGGATGTTCTTTAACTGGAAAGAATCAAAGTAAATCTTTGTGCGATTTATCTGAACCAGAGAAAACATCTGCGGGAAAGAACCATTGAGAGGTTTAAACTGAACCGGCATGGATCTGGAGAAGAATCAGAACAAATCATTGAGAGATTTATCTGAACCAGAGAAAACTTCTGCGGGAAAGAATCAGAATAAACCATTGAGAGGTTTAAGCTGAACCAGCAGGGATCTGGAGAAGAATCAGAACAAATCATTGAGAGATTTATCTGAACCAGAGAAAACGTCTGCGGGAAAGAATCAGAATAAAATGTTGAGAGGTTTACACTGAACCGACAGGGGTCTGAAAGAAATATCGGTTATGTAGATGGTTGACCAATCCTTTCTTTGGGAATTGATCTTGTAATTGAATTGTTGAAAGTTTGACGACAATTCTCTGTTGATTGAATTTTCCTGAAAAAGATGAAAGGTTAGTTGCATGCAATGTCATGATGTATGAAATGCATAGTGTAATGATGTTCTCAAAATAAATGAGATTGTGTCGTATGTATTTGTGCTGTCAATGCTATGACGTATGGATGTAATGTATGGACACATTAATTGTTATGCCACAGTATTGCTGGAGTCGGGGAAAATAAATCCCTGAGTACTGCTGGGAATAAGGAGTGCAGGTCTTCATGTTTTGAAGTGTTGATGAGTTTCCATTTGTTGGAGAAATAAACTCTATTGTGTAAGGGGAAACATCGTGTACTGCTTGTAGACTTCGTGAAATCCTGTTGGGGAATCTTGAGAAACTGGGCGACTTTTACTGGGGAATCTTAGGAGCGGTGACTGGAAGTTTTGTTCTGTCTAGGATGTGAGAGAACTTGATATCATTAGGTTGTGGGGATTTTATAGAATAGTCTAAAGATATTATCCTATTTCTTAAAGCCATTAGTGATTGTCTTCTATTTTTTTCTCATTTGTAAACAGTAGTTACGTTCAAATGCATATGTTCAAAAATAAATCATTGGACGTTTTTGTAAACAAAACATATAAATGAAGAAAAATAGATAGTTTTGCAATTTCAAAGGAATATCTTTGTATTAACTTGAATAAGTATTTTGTACAATGAGACGAACATCCTAGTAAGAGAATGTCGTTGTAAAAAAAATGAAAATTTGATACAAAGAAAACATAGCTATGTGAAATAATCCCATGGGATTCCCATTCTGCTATAGCTTTTGTGTCTCTTAGCGTCTTGTCCACTTGCTGCCTCGTCCAAAGTTGATTGGATTGATCAGAACTGTTGAGTTTGTCAGTCGATGCTAAAGGTTGTCTGTAAGATGGCCCAACGAGACATAGTCAGATGCTTTAATTCCATAACTTTTTCCTGGACTGCCCTTTCGGGTTTTCAGTCCACCAGGATACCCTTTTTTGCCCAAGCCGCCCTTTCGGGTTTTCAGCTTGTCGGGTGTATAGATTTTTTTGTTTTATCCCTAATTTTTTCCTGAACCTTTGTGGTTCGCCGGGATGCCCTTGTTTTTCCTAGGTGTGTCAACCTAGCGCATCTCTTATGCATTGTATCTTTTGACTATGTCCGCGTTCACAGGGTGTGGATGGTCGTCGCCATCCATAGTGGTTAAGATCATGGCTCCACCAGAGAATATGCTTTTGATCACAAATGGTCCCTCGTATGTAGGAGTCCATTTTCCCCTGGGATCACCTTGTGGTAATATGATACGCTTGATTACCAAGTCACCAACCTGATATACCTGACGTCTGACCTTTTTGTTAAAAGCTTTGATCATACGTTTTTGGTACACCTGGCCATGACAGACAGCCGTAAGCCTCTTCTCATCAATTAGGTTCAACTGATCAAGTCGAGTTTGGATCCAATCGTCTTCATTCATCCCTGCATCCTTTATGATTCTTAGAGAAGGTATTTGTACTTCGATTGGTAGAACAACTTCCATGCCGCATACCAAGAAGGGAGTTGCCCATGTTGATGTGCGCACCATGGTACGGTAACCGTGGAGAATGAATGGTAGCATCTCATGCCAGTCCTTGTAGGTTACTGTCATTTTTTGTATGATCTTCTTGATGTTCTTATTTGCGGCTTTGACAGCGCCATTCATCTTTGGTCAGTAAGGGGAAGAATTATGGTGCTGGATTTTGAATTACGCGCATAGTGCGATGATCATAATATTGTTGAGATTCGTACCATTGTCTATGATGATTCTCTCTGGGATACCGTACCGACAGATGAGATTCTGTTTGATGAACCGGGCCACAACATTATTGGTAACGGAAGCGAAAGAAGCTGCCTCAACCCACTTCGTGAAACAGTCAATGGCCACTAAGATGAAGTGGTGCCCATTAGAAGTTGTAGGTTTGATTTCTTCCATCATATCGATGCCCCACATCGCGAATGGCAAGGGAGCATTCAGGTTGTTTAAAGGAACTAGAGGCACATGCACTTTGTCAGCATAGATCTGACATTTGTGGCAGGTTCGTGAATGCTGGTAGCAATCTTCTTCCATGGTAGACCAGTAAGACGCTACCCTCAGGATCTTTTTTGACATCATATGCTCACTAGAATGGGTGCCAAAAGTGCCTTCATGTAGATCAGCCATGATCTTTTCTTCCTCAGCCTTGTCTACACAACGAAGCAAAACAGAGTCATGGTTGCGCTTGTAGAGAATGCCATTACTGAGGAAGAACTTAGCAGAGAATATTCTCAAGAAATTCTTATCATTGACTGAAGCTCCTTCCGGATACTCTTGTGCCTCGAGATACCTCTTAACCAAGGCTGGTCCACTACTTCTTCAGTATCGATCTTGTGACAGTAAGTTGGTTCATCCATCCGTTCAATGGTGATCTAGGTAGCCTCGTTACCCCACCTGAGTCTAAACATGGATGACATGGTGACTATCGCGTCCGCTAGTTGATTTTCCTCTCGTGGAAAATGCTCAAAGGTGATTTCATCAAAATATGGGATTAATGTCAACACATGTTCTTTGTAGGGGATGAGGTTAGGGTGTTTAGTGTCCCATTCTCCTTTGATCTGACTGATGACCAAGGCTGAATCTCCAAATACACGTAAAGACCTGATTCCCAGATCTATGGCAGCTTTGAGACCAAAAATACACGCTCCATATTCTGCCATGTTATTGGTACAGTTGAAATAAAGTCTTGCGGTGAAGGGAGTATGAAATCCTTCTCGGGATATGATTACAACACCTATGCCATTGCCGAGTGTGTTGGATGCCTCATCAAACACCAAGGTCCATTGGGATCTTTGTTCAGGTTTGTCATATGGTCTGAGTTCTTCACAGTTGTTCACCATCATGATGTCTTCATCTGGGAATTCGAATTTCATGGACTGATAGTCATTCACAGCTTGATGAGCAAGGTGATCGGCTAACACACTCCCCTTTATTGCTTTTTGGGTAGTGTACTGAATGTCGTATTCTGTCAGGATCATATGCCATCTTGCTATTCTCCTAGAGAGGGCAGGCTTCTCGAATATGTATTTTATTGGATCCATCTTGGATATCAATAAGGTAGTATGGGTCAACATATATTGTCTTAGCCGGCGAGCAGCCCATGCCAGAGCGCAACAAGTTTTCTCGAGCAGTTAATATCTTGTTTCACAGTCGGTAAACTTTTTTCTTAGGTAATAAATAGCATGCTCTTTTCGGCCAGACTCGTCATGCTGCCCCATCACACACCCTATTGAATTTTCCAAAACAGTTAGATACATGATCAGAGGTCTTCCCTCGACTGGTGGCATCAAAACAGGAGGCTCTTAAAGGTACTCTTTGATCTTGTCAAAGGCAGCTTGGCATTTATCATTCCATTTGACTACTTGATCTTTCTTCAGTAATTTGAAGATTGGTTCACAAGTAGCAGTTAAGTGAGAAATGAATCTGGCAATGTAATTAAGCCGTCCTAGGAAACCTCTGACTTCCTTCTCGGTGCGAGGAGTAGGAATTTCTTGTATTGCTTTCACCTTGGCAGGGTCCACTTCGATACCTTTACTGCTGACGACGAAGCCTAAGAGTTTACCGGACCTTACCCAAAATGTGCATTTATTCGGGTTTAACCTTATCTTGTATTTCTTCAGTCATTCAAACAGTTTCTGTAAATGGTCAAGATGTTCCTCTTCAGTTTGAGATCTGGATATCATGTCATCCATATAGACCTCTATTTCATGATGGATCATGTCGCGAAATAGAGCTACCATGGCGCGTTGATAATTTTCCCCAGTATTCTTCAACCCGAATGGCATAACCTTGTAACAGAAAGTTCCCCACTGTGTGATGAAGGTCGTTTTCTCCATGTCCTTAGGTGCCATTTTGATTTGATTATAGCCGTAGAAACCATCCATGAATGAGAAAAGTTTATGTTGTGCAGTATTGTCGACCAGAATATCGGTATGGGGGAGTGGGAAATCATCCTTAGGGCATGCCCTATTCAAATCTCGGTAATCCACACACATTCGTACCTTGCCGTCCTTTTTTGGAACTTGAACAACATTGGCGACCCATTGTGGATAATAGGTAAAGGTTAAGAATCCGGTGTTAAATTGCTTCATGACTTGAGTCTTGATCTTCTCTGACATGTCTGGACGCATGCGACGAACTTTCTATTTTATCAGAGGGCAGTCTTATTTTGTCAGTAGACGATGGACCATGATATCAACATCAAGTCCTGGCATATCTTTGATAACCAAGCAAAGACCTCAACATGGTCATGTAGTAACTGATTTAAACGCTTATTGACACTGGGTTTCAGATTGGCTCATACCTTGACTTCTTTCTTGTCCTCTTCGGTACCTAAGTTAATTGTGTCCACTAGTTCTTCGTGGGGCTGTATGGTCCTCTCTTCCTGTTGTAGTAACCTGGATAGTTCCCCTGGCGCTTCACAATCTTCCTCACCTCCGTCTTCGGCTTGGTAGATTAAATTTTCAGAGTCACAATAGGCCATAGAAGAATCGTTACCCATGGGATCATGAGTGGATGTAGATCTGCATTTTAAATGTGAGTGTGTGTAAGAGTATAGCTATCATTTGAAGAAATAAAATGTAGAAAAAGAAAAACAAAGAGCACAAAGTTTGCATGCAAAAATGTCCATGATTCATTGATGACATATGAAAATGAAGTAACAACCCTTACAAATGGACCGTTGTGCCTCGGGTAAGACACAAGGTTTTAAAAGTATGAATTGTTTAATTATTACAAGTCTGATAGAAAATTAAAGACAATTAATGTTGGATAAAAGTAATTGGGACGAAATCTTTAGCTTCCCAGTTGGTGAGTCCTCCGTTGATAGTTGGGAAAATCCATTCTTCCAGGTCACAGTTGTCATCACTATCCTCCACTGTGTTGACTCCATGGTTGCTGATCCTCAAAGGTGGTCCCTCGGCACGAGCGCGACGAACAACTTTCTGGGCTCCTGAAGTGAAACCCAAACCAAATTTTTCAGATTTGTAAGGGATATCTGGGAGTTGGCCCTAAATAGTACACCCACCTTCTTCGACCACTTTCTTGGCATCTTTCAGTGAAAACATCTTTAGAGGAGGTCTGATCATCTTTGGTACTTGGGAAATAGTCTTGGTTGCTCCCACTGTTTGTGGGACTTTCTCAAAATGCTGAAATAGAGTTTCTATTAATTCACCATCCATTTCCACATCTGGAGGAGTTCAAGTGACTGACCATATATTCCTCTTCTCCATGGACAGTAACGATTTTCCCTTGGTTGTGTATTTCAGCATCTGATGTAATGTAGAGGTGACGACACCAGCGTTGTGAATCCAAGGTTAGCCCAATAAACAAGAATAAGAAGGGCGAATGTCCATCACATAGAAAGTTGAATCAAAGGTTTGAGTTCCAACTTTTATGGGGATGTCCACCTCCCCATGCATCATCCTCTTTGATTCTTCGAAGGCCCTTACCACTATGTTGCTGGGTTTTAAAGTCAAACCTTCACAACCGAGTCTATCTAAAGCTTTCTTAGGCAGCACATTCAAGGATGAACCAGTATCAACTAGGACATGGGCCAAAGTCGTGCCCCTCCATTCAACAAAGACATGCAACACCTTGTTATGTTTCCTTCCTCTAGGTGTCAGGTCAGCATCAGAAAAGCCTAAGCCGTTGTCAGCTGTTAAACTGGCCACACAGTCTTGGAATTTATCAGCAGAGGTTTCCTGTCGCACATGGGCAGTTTTAAGAAAATTTACCAAGGCCTTCGCACGAGCCTCAGAACACAATAATAAAGCTAGCATAGAAATCTTTGATGGCGTCTGCCCTAGCTGTTCGACCATATTGTAGTCGATTCTCTTTATAATTTTCAGAATTTCTCCCATCTCCTTTTTTGAGGCTTTCGGGATAGATACTGATTGCACCTTTATCCGGACAAGCTCAACCAGAATTCCTTTGCCCCGAGTCTCGGTTGACTCGGCAGTAGGGGTGTCAGTAGGGGTAACCACAGGAAGTGTAGTAGTAGTAGTGTCAACAGGAACATAAACAGGGATGATCACAGGACCAGTAATAGTTTTTGGAGGAGCAATATCGGATGAGAATACTCTTCCACTTCGGGTTATCTTGCTAGTTCCTGCAATGTTGCTGATGTCGGGGTCAGCCTTCTCAAAAATCGAGTCTTCATCAGCCAGTGAATCTTGCTTGACGTCGTGATAGTAAACGTCGCCCCCATAGTTCCATGGGACAGTTTTATCTGATGAGTACGGGACCGGCCCTGGCATAGTAATTATCAGTGGAGCCACTTTAGGAACATATGTAATCCTAACCGGTCTTTTGGTGGAGGCCCTAGAAGGATTGGCGGAAATGGTTACTATTGAAACATCCTTGTAAAAAATGGTTGGAACGAGAGTCTTTTCAAACAAAATCTCTTTGTCATCCATTAGGCGCTGGACACCTGCTTTCAATAAATGACAACCACTTGGTAGGGATAAATAGAGGTGGCAACTTTCGTCACAGCCCGGAAACAAACCGGCCTTCAACAGGTTCCTCTTGACAATCAGGAGAGGAGTAATAAGTTAATCAACAACAATAACAAACATACCATCTTCAACAGCGTTAACATCACGTCCATGCTTGGGCATAGAAGCGATGATAACATTTGGGATCTTAGGAGCATCAAATTCAATTTCTTTTGCTTCTAGAAGGTCTTGTACCTTGTTTTTCAAAGCCCAACAGTTGTTGGTATCATGGCCTGGACTTTCTGAATGGTAAGCACATCGAGCATTAGGGTGGTAATGAGGAGAGGTTGTGTTGGGATTCTTCAGGGCTTCCTTCAAAGTTACCAGATTAGATCTCAACAAATGTGGCAGGACGTGAGATAGTGTCATATTTATCCGGGTAAATTGTGTTACTGGTCTTTCTGTTCTAGGTTGGTTGCTCCTTTGTTGAGTAGGTGCAGGCTTAGGGATCATGATGCCCCCTACCGTTGGACGGCGTTCAATTTTGTCTTGATTCCTTTAAGGGTACACAGCACCAACTTATTTCTTCCCAATAAATGGTTTTCTCACGGCATTGGAGGATGCGTCTTTTTGGATCATTCCACTCTTAATCCCAGCTTCCACTCTTTCTCCGGTCAAGATTAATTCAATGAAGCCTTCCAAGGAGCTTCCAATTAGATGATTAAAGAAAGGACCGGACAGGGTACCCAAAAATATGTCTACTAGCTCTTTGTTAGATAGGGGAGGTTGGACTCTTCCTGCTAGGTCCCTCCATTTCTGAGCGTAGTCTTTGAAACCTTCACTTGAAACCATAGCCATACTTTGGAGTTGAGTACGGGTGGGAGCAAGGTCTGCGTTGTATTGATACTGTTTATAAAAAGCAGTGGCAAGGTCTTCCCAATTATGGATATTGGCCCTTTCCAGCTGATAGAACCAATCTAGCTGAGTCCCGGATAGACTGCCTTGAAAGAAGTGGACCCACAAATCTTTGTCACCAGTGTGAGGCTATATCTTCCTCACATAGGATCAGAGATGAATTTTGGGACACGAAACCTCGTCGTACTTAGCAAACACTGGTGCCTTGAACTTTGGTGGAATAACAATCCCAGACACCAAACCCAGCTCCTCATAGTCCAGCCCAGGCACTTTCTGAATCTCCATTGCACTTAGACGCTCTTCCAGATGTTTTTATTTTCTGTCAGCCGGAGGATACTGCTCTTCAGAGTAATCTTCTTCTTCTTCCTCTTTAGATTCTGGCTGGGCAGTCACTTCCTTGCCTTTTCCTTCTTGATTATCCTTTTCACCAGATGATGTTGCGAAGTCTAGGGTCCGTCTGGCTGGCCCTGGGAACCTTCTTCCTAGATTCATAACACCAGTTGCGTTCTTTGCTTTCTTCATCTTTTCTTTGATCAGCAAATTTTTCAGATCCTCCTGTCCTTTGGCTAGAGTCAAGAACATTTGTTGAAACTGAGCATTTTGTGCCTGAAGGCCTTTTAATGTCTGCTCAAGATCCATCTTACTGAAATAAATAGTAGAAAGATAAGGAGACATGTGGTAACAAACCTGCTTATGTTATGATGAATGAAGATGCATATGCAATGATTTCAATGAATTTAGAGATTTAAATTTGCTTTAGACAAAAAAAGAACACACGTCATATTAATAAATAAAATTTTGAGTACATCATGCCTCTTTTGGCTTACAATGAAAGAAATGAAAATACAAAAATCTAAGACAAAAAAGTTGAGCACATCCTCTTTGGTGCGATGTAGGCATTCATACTCCGCTCCTCATGAAGCTGCTTGGTGAGTTCCAGAACCTTCTTCTTGTTGGCGTAGAATTGGGCCTCAAAAGTGTCTCGCTCCCCTTTAAGTTGTATCCAATACCTTTGCAAGTCTTCGAGAGAGGTGGGCATGTTAGGATGAAGGATAGTGTATGGGACATCTCCTTCCACTACAGACTCTATGATAACTGGGAGAATAGAGGGGTAAGGCATCATAAGACTTTGAGAACAAGCTCGTACCCATTTGAGATAAGGCTCAAGAGGGATGGAATTCTTGTGCCCCAGTGTCTTGCTATCAACTCTATGTACCATGCCCCAAGCTCACATGAACCATTTGAGGTAATCCTGAGCATCATTCTCGTAGTCGGAGACGATTCCTTGAATAAGTGCATCATGAGGACCATCCTTTCTTGCATATCCAAACTGTCGTAGTGCCAAACATGGATTGTAAGTGATTCCTCCCCTAATGCCTAAGAGAGGGACATTAGGGAATTCTCCGCATCGATCAATAAAGGTAACATTCTCCGAGGATCGAGGACACCAATGAATGTCTGAATGTGTAAGAGTCATTAACCTTTGAGACCATCTCAACCTTGTTCATTCTTCAAGACGGATCAGGGTAGGTGCGAAATAAACCACCTAGCCAAAAGAGGTGTGCAACATAGAAGGGTTCCTCTCCTCTTTATAGTGCAAGTATGCAATGCATGTAGGATATCTCCAAGCAGAGTAGGTACTAGATTACGTGACAGGAAAATCTTAACTGCATTCACGTCTATGAGCTGGTCCGGATTAAGAAACAATACAAAACCATAGATGAGAAGGGATAACACCTCTTCAAAAGCTTGTATGTCCAAGGTATCCCAGAAATGATGGGCTTTCTCGAACAAGAACTTAGCCAAAAAAACCTTTGACACCTCTCCTAGTTTCCCAATTTGCTACTACGTCAGACCGTTGTAAGGACAAAGCTTTGGCAATATCTTCAGGTTTAGGGTCTCTTTCCATACCATTGAAAGGTACTTCATTAAGGATAGGCACCCCCAACAACAGAGAAAACTCCTCCATAGTAGGAACTAACTGGCAATTCGGAAAAGTGAAGCAGTGATGGAGAGGGTCAAAGAACTGAAAGCGCACTTTTAACATTTCTTCATCAGGGTTTGAAGTGACCAAGCTGAGAAGCCTACCATGTCTTTCTATGAATGGAGAGCTTTCGGGAACCATTGATGCCAAATCCTTAAGCTGAGGAGGTAATATTACCAGACTGACTTGGATAGTGAATCTACGGGCGAGAGTCATGTCCTACAAAACAAGACAAAAATAAACCCTAAGAATCCTTGAGATGGTTAGTATGACATGATATGTTATGATGTCATGATTATGCTCAGATATAGAAGATGTAGCAAGTACAAGCAAATCACATAGAGACCTTAGGTTTAAGGCTTGCATGGATTTTAAGGTGATACCCTCTTGAAGTTGGATTGGTTCAACCTGTCAAAAATATAGTAACCGGGTTGTAAGGGATCTCAATATCACTGATCTTTCCCCCAATTCTTGTTCCGATAGACAATTGACTTTGGGTTAAACCTCAATGAGTGTAGTATCGAGTATCAACCGACTTTGGGTTTACACCAAAGATAGCTATCTCACTACGTCCTAAAAGCCAAGTTGGTCAATTAAGGTGATAAAGTCGGTTGACGCTTTATGACACCACGCAGCGGCCCCGTATTCTCCTTGACTACTCAAGGGCTACTGGTACACACCAAAGTATCGCATCAACGTAGCTACTGTTTCAACCGTGTCAGTATACCTCGCACAGTTCCCTCAAAGTTTATTGCTACTTACCTAAAAAAGGTGCCCCAAATTCGGGTGTAGGATTAAAGCAAACCCAAACAAAGAACCATAATGTAAATCATGCAAGTCAAACAACGAAAGCAAGTAAATGTTATATAGCCCTAAAGTAACCCCACTTTTAAAATATTCCCCAACAGAGTCGCCAGTTCTGTAACGCGGTGGGAGAATTGACTTGGTTGTTTTGCGTTTGATCGCAAATGTTGCGGTTAGAAAGAGTCGCCACCGAATTTTCTTTTATCCAAAAGGAAAGGCTGAAAAGAACAAGAAAGGCATTTGAGATGTTTTTTTGAGTTCGGGGGGTAGATTATGAAAAGGGAAGGTATTAGCACCCTTTTCATCCATGATTTTCCATGGGCTCTTAGTTACTTGCTAGATCACTTGCTTTTGTTTGAAAATGTGATTTGTGTGGTTTTTGAAAGTATTTTGAAAAGGTGCCATTGTTTAGGCAAACTTTGTAATTATTCTCGTTCGTAAGAATGTATACAAAGTGTTTGATCTTTTGAAAATGTTTTCAAGTTTGTAAGATGTTTTGAAAGTGTTGGTGTTTGTTTTTAAAATAGCAAGGATGTTTTTGTTTTGAAATTGAGCAAGTAACTAGGAATATCCTACCTACTCAAAAGTCTTTCATGTTTATTTCTTCTTTCTTTTGACATTGTTATCTTACCATTGATTTGGTAAGTAACCATATCCTTGGATGTAAAAGGGACGGGCAAGGGTCATCGTATAGCCATGATTAGCAATGTTGTAAGATATCTTAGCATTTTCTTTAGGGACTAAGATCATTTTGAAAGGCAATATGGATAACATCCTCGAGGGACTATGATCTTGTATTTTTTTAATTGTTTTTGCTAAGATACCTCACATGCATAATATGGTCATTTTTGTAAGGCAACAAAGTGGATTTACCCTAAGGGTGTATGTGTGCAAGTGTATTGGCTTACATGCTTGATTTGTCTTGATTAGGGTTTGCTACTTGTTGATTTTAATCTTTCCATACAGAACCCAAATTACTAGCATTTGTATATAAAGCAATAAATTGCGAAAATTAAAATTACTACGCTATTACATCATTTAGGGGAGGGGTGTACAAATTACAACTAGGAAATTGCAAGAAATTAAATTATTACAACCATATTGAATTTGAATAAATATACAAAATTGAATAAGTAAAAATGCAAGAATGTAAATGTAAAAAGAAATGTGATTTTTGTTTGGTTTTCATGAAAAAAAGGTTATTTTGACCTAGTTAACTAATATAAAATAATCAACTAAAAAAAGAAAATTAAGATTAAGTTAAATAAAAGAAAATAATTTATTAAAGAAAAACAAGTTTTTAGGGTTTTTGTGAATTTAATTAAACTAGTAAATAAAATAAAAGTCCTAAGTTCTGAATTAATTTTAATTTACAATAAAATAATATAATAATAATTAAGATTTATTATCAAAGTATTTAAAAAAGAAATTTATTAAAGAAAAATGTTTTTGTTCTTTTAGTTTTACGAAGAAAAATTAACTAAATAAATAGAAATAATAAAATATAAATATTTTTTTGGATTTTTTATTAATGAAAATAATAATAATAATAATAATAATAATAATAATAATAATAATAATAATAATAATAAAGAAAATATAAAATGAAAAAAAAAATAAAAGAAGAAAATAAAATAACAAAGGAAAATAAATGGGCCAGGGGTGTAAACAACAAGGCAGGGGGTCAGAAAATAGTAAAAAGTAAGACCCAATCATGTGGAGGCCCAGGCGCTGCAAGAATAAAAAAAATGTAAAGAAAATGTGAAAAAAGGCAAAAGGCAGCGCGCTGGATGTTGAACCCATGACCTCTTGGTTACAGCGCGCTGCCTTACCACTGGGGTGGCTATACATCTGTTAATATAACTGAAATGATAAATATATAATACAAAACAAGTCCTGAATACACTTCATCTTCAACCTCTAGCCAGACCACATGTATCTCATTCATTTCTCAACAAAAATGAAAAATGCAAACATGAAAGTTGTTCCATTTTTCCATACAAATCCAACCATATAAATATCATAAACTATAGATCAAAGATGAATGAGAATTTTTCAAAGTACCAAATTCTGACCTAATTATTTTCAGAGGTTCAGATCCAAAATTCTAACTACTCAAACAATAATAATGAAATCTAAGGATATGGTTAGCTTCATGACAGTGATATCTATATTTCTTATTCACAAATAAACCATTAATGATTCTTGTATGAAGAGTTCAAAAGTCAGAAAACTCACCTTACAAGAGGGTATCGTGTTTTGAGTTTGAGCATCTTTTGATGAGTTCCAGTGATTGGGTTTGCTTCCTCAAGTTCCCAGGAAGATAATGTGATGCTTGGCTTGAGCTTAAAGTGTCTAAGGAGTTCTGGAGAAGTCAAGGTGCAAGGTGCTGTTTTTGAAAATGGTTGATGGTGATGGAGGTGTTAGAGTCGTGTTTTCGGTGTTGGAATTGTTTGTATATGTTATTTGGAAGCTTTTGAAAGTAAAAGGCCAAGAAACGCACGAGGAAATTTTGATATTGGATTCAAAACTCATAAATGGCAAGTTTTGAGATGTTTTTGGTGGTTATGTTCTTTAGAGGGTTTCAGGGCTTGAGCATGCGTGTGTTTTCTTGCAAATGACTTGTGTATCTATAAGCAAAAGGTTGGAAATTTTTTTCACAAAGGATTTCTGAGTTATAGGGTTATGGCTAGGTTGCTTGATTTTGAAGAAAAGTGAGAAATCTAGATTCAAGGTAGAAAGTACAAGCATGTAGAGTGGTTACTAACTTTAAACATACTTATCTAACTTTGTAGAGGAAGCTTGTGCAAAAGTAACAAGTGCAAAGCTTAATGCAAGTTTACTTTGCATAAAGCTTCCTTTATGTAAATGGCAATGGTGCCTTTGTGCCATTAATGAAAAATTGTCTTGCATAAAGCTTGAATCAAATGGATAATAGCTCAAAAGAAAGTGTAATCTTCTGATTATGGAGATATCTTGAGGTTTAGAGGCATGCGAAGCAAGATTGTACAGCATAGGTTTGAGATTTGAATTTTGTTCATCACAAAATGACCTATAATTTCAGTTTGAAACCCTAACTTCCTCTCTTCGATTCTCCTTGCTCAAGAATTATCTCAAGGAGTTATTGGACATTTTAGAAATCTTGTAATGTTATATACAACCCCTATTTGAATCACTTTTAGAAATTCCCCTTGGAACTGTATGAAAAATTGCCATGAAGTTAGGTCAAAATCCTGCCTAAACTAGGGCAAAATTTTCACTAAGTGTTTAATTTCATGACCATGACTCATGGATTAATAACTTGAGATCCAAGCATTTATAGGAGAAGTTGTGTAAAGAAATTTTTTAGATCTCATGGAGATCTACAACTTTCATGTTTAAAGTTTCTTTTGAATCATCTTGCATCATGGTGAAAAATTGGCTCAAAGTTGTGAAAAAACATGAAGTTTTCAACACTTAGAAAAATTTCTAAGTTTTGAAACTTTGACTTTTCAAAATGAAATCTTGACTTTTTGATTTCTTGATGAACAAGTTTCATATTTTTACATGTTTTGATGAATTGTGATCTTTCACACTTGATTTTGACCAAAAAGTCAAAGTTTGACTTTTTAGTGTACAATTGGCTTGTGATTAGTTGACTGAAAATTAACTATCAATCAATTGATCTTGAGAAATGTTTTGAGTCATGCCATTAGGTCAAAATAATGAAATTGAACTCTTGAGATCATGCTTCAAACCAATTAACCATTTGCTAAGCCAAAAATCAGAAATTGCCCTCAGTCAAAACCATAATTTTGACCATTTTGCCCTTTTGATGATCTGATCAAATATCTTATGGAATTATGGTCCAAACTTGATCAAATGATACATATTAGTTTAAAATGTTGATATGGATTAAAAATTATGAAGTTTGACTGTAAATTGGCCACAATTGACTTTTTCCCTAATATAGTTGATTTTTAGGTCAACTGCTCAATTGGCTGAGCAAAAATGTGATCCAAGACATGAAACTTGACATGAGAAATCTTGGGGGTCCATAATGATCCATGAAAGTCATATGAGGCATTAAAAGTTCAATTATCCTTGTGCAATCTTAAACCCTAATTTCAGTCATCAGTGCTTAAGGAGGTGTCTTGAGCTGATCAACACTTGTGCAGTCTTGAACCAAGAGAGATCTTGTGAGAAAATATTTGATAAATGAGAGGGAAAATTTTGGGGTACAACACCTACACTAGAGGAGTATTCTTATCTGTTGGATTTACCTATTACCGATCGTGTTCCTTTTACTGGTTTGGAGGGTGAGCTAAAACCACACGAGATTGCTGCTTTGATCAATCTGGAGAAGTCTGAGGTTAAGCCCATATAACTACTAAAGGAGGGATTAGAGGATTACCAGCTCAGTTCTTATTGGAGAAATCTCCTTACTTTTCCAGGATGAAGAGTACAATCGCTTTTGATGCCATCTTTGCTCTACTTGCTTACGGGTTGTTTTTATTTCCTAATATGGATAAGTTTGTTGACATTAATGTTATCGGGATCTTCATGATTGGAAACCCAGTTCCTACATTGTTGGGTGATGCTTATTACTCTATTCATCTTTGGAATTCTTATCATGGAGGGATGATTATCTGTTGCACGCCTCTGTTGTACCGGTGGTTTATTTCTCATATGCCTCAGTTTGATGCTTTCTGGGATGTCAGGAAGGAACCCCGTTGGGCTCCTAAGATCATGGCACTTAATCACTCAGATATTGATTGGTATCATCGGGCTTACCATGATGTAGAGATTGTCGACAGTTGTGGTAGTTTCCTCAATGTACCTCTTCTTGGTACAAAGGGAGGAATTAACTACAACCCTGTTCTTGCACGACGACAACTTGGTTATCCGATGAGGGATAAACCAAATAGTATTCATTTGAGTAGTTTCTTCATGAAGGAGGGAGAAGACCATAAGGAAGCTAGGGAGAAGATTTCAAAGTCCTGGAGTCACATTCATAGGAAGAGTAGGAAAGATCTGGGACCTAGGGGGTTGTTTCTTTGGAGCCTTATCTTTAGTGGGTCCAAACGAGAGCTATTCAATTGAAGATGCCATATTCCCGGGAAGCACCTATGCCTGACTTGTTTGTGAAGACCGCTCCTCCCTTATTGGATGATGTGTAAGAGCTACATCTTTCTTTGGTCAGGATGCAGCAGGAAAAGGATGCCTGGAAGAATAAGTGCCAAACTTTAGAGATTTCCTATAGAGTAGACTTGAAGGAGAAAGACGACTTGATTGAGATTTTTGAGAGTCGGACTATAGAGATGATGGAGAGGAAAGGGGATTTATTTTCTCCTAAGCCTCAGTCAGATGATAGTTTCTCACTTCATGATTCAGGTGATTGGAAGGAGGTTGCCACCAGATATGCGGAAGAAAACCAGAGGTTGAAGGCTCAGATTTCCAGGACTACAGGGAAGTTCCAGCGTATAGAGTGATCTCCATCAACTTTAATTCTTAGGGTTTAGACTTTATTTTCATCTTGCACTTAGGATTATTGAAACTTCTAATCCATTTTGAAGTTATTATAATAAAAAATTCCAGTATTTCAAATGTGTTATTACTTTGATATTTGCAATATGTCTATAAATCTTTAAGTCCCTTGAAATATTAATAAAATAAATCATGTGCATTGCATATCATGCATCATATTGCACATATTTCTTGCATTTATTATGCATATCCAGGTATCTTACCAAGCTTCTTTACTTTGTTCAGCAAGTTGTCTCACCACTACAATACTCGAGCTAATTTCAGAAGGAAGATGGACAACTTAGAACAAGAGAATCACAGTTGTGCAAGGAAGTTTCTGCTCTGAAGGCTGGCATGGCCAATCTCACTGCTATGATAGAATCTCTGGTGGCTGCTCAGAATTAGCCACCGAGTGTTCAACCTCAACAAACAAAGGTTACTACTGAAGCTCTGACTGTTCCTGTGTCTGCCATTTCAGTTATTGTTCAGAATCACATGCCTAAAGGTTTTCCATGGGGAATTCTAGAGAACTTTGTGCCTGAAGGTTTCAATCTTGTGTTAGAACATAGTTTGATTCTACAACCCTTGGTTAAAGTTTTGATGATAACAAAATACATAGAAAAATATTATTTCTAAAGTATATACAAAGAACAATTATGCTCCTTAAAATTATGCTTTGTATATGCAGAAGTTCTGATGGAATCAACATCAGAAGATCAGCAACCCATGTTACATGCTGAAACACTGAAGTTTGATGACCAGAATTTGCGCCTTAACAAATACAATTTGACTCTGATCAAAGACATCTTTACCAAGTCATCAACACTCTGAAACATTATCAGCAGATACAACAAAGAAGATTATGAAGCGTTACTGGTTATTCAAGACTGAATTAAATGCTAACGGCTTTCTTCAGACAAAGATCTTCTACAAAAGGAAAGTGCATTATTATCATTAAACCTGCTTTATGGACAATGTATCTTTGCTTGCCTATATAAACAGGATTGCTTGTGAAAAGAAGCACGTACGTACGCACTCAATTTTGCTAAGCTATCAAAACCACGCATATTCAAAGCTTAAGCAAAGTCATCTCATTCCAAGCTTATTTTTAGTGTAATTATCACAGTTGTGATATACACTTTTGTAAGAAAACAAAAATACACTTGTTCAATTCATTTGTAAAAGAAGTTCCTTGAGATTAACCGGATTGTGGTTGTACTCAAGAAGACTTTAACAATTGTTAAAGTAACTGTTGTAATTCTTTGAGAATAGTGAATTAAGACCTTGTTGGAGAGAGGCGAAATCACCTTGACGGGTGGACTGGAGTAGTTTGAGATCAAACGAACCAGGATAAAAATATTGTGTTGTCAAGCCATTTGTTTTAAGTTTTACAATTCACCCCCCCCCCCTTCTTGTGTTTTTCACATCTTCAATTGGCATCAGAGCGCCTGGTTCTGAGCTTTAACACTTAACCGTGTCAGTACAAGATTCAGCGTCAGAAAAACACAATGGCAGGACCAAGTAAAAAGATCAGCAATGACAACAATGAAGAAAGGGACAGATTCAGTGGCAAACCTCCTGTCTTTGATGGAGAAAATTTGACTACTTGAAAGACAGAATTGAGAGTTTTTTTCTGGCCCATGATGCTGATCTGTGGGACATGGTGACTGATGGATACACGCACCCAGTGGATGGACGTGGTCAGAAGATTGATAGGAAAATGATGTCTGATCAGCAAAAGCGTGAGTTCAGAAATCATCACAAGGCCAGAATAACTCTTCTCAACATTATCTCATATTCAGAGTATGAGAAAATATCAAACAGAGAAACTGCTAAGAATATGTTTGATTCTCTGAGAATGACGCATGAAGGCAACATTCAAGTCAAAGAAACAAAAGCCCTTACGCTCATTCAGAAGTATGAGGCATTCAAGATGGAAGACAGTGAATCAATAGAAACTGTGTTTTCAAGATTCCAAATTCATGTTGTTGGTCTAAAAGTTCTTGACAAAGGGTATTCCACTTCTGATCACGTTAAGAAGATCATCAGAAGCTTGCTAAAACAGTGAAGGCCAATGGTCATAGCGCTTAAGCTAGCCAAGGATCTCAACAAAATATCTCTGGAGGAACTTATCAGCTCCCTCAGAAGTCACGAGATAGAGCTAGAAGCAGATGAACCTCAAAAGCAAGGTAAGCCATTAGCATTAAAATCTAACAGAAAATTTGACTCCAATGTTTTGCAGGCTGTGGAAGAAACCTCTGATGGATCCTCATCAGAAGAAGGTGAATTGTCTCTACTCTCTAGAAGGGTGAATCAACTGTGGAAGCAGAGGCAAAGGAAGTTCAGGAATCCCAGAAGATCAGAAAATCAGAATGAATCTTCCTCCAGATACAGAAAGTCAGAATCCTCCTCTGGAAACAAAAGATTTGAAGGCTCTTCAGGATACAAAAAGCCAAACTACAAAGACATCATCTTCTATGAGTGTAACGAGCAAGGGCACTACAAAAGTGATTGCCTAAAGCTTCAGAAGGAGAAGCCCAAAAAGAAGTTTGGAAAAGAAAAGAAGAAAAGTCTCATGGCTACATGGGATGATTCTGATACATATGAAGCTGACTCAGAATCAGATGATGAAAGAGCAAACATACCTCTCATGGAAAATGTCTCTGAAGACAGTGAAGCTTCTGGTTCAGATTCAGAATCAGATACAGAAGAGGTATTCCTTGACTTTACTATTAATTTTACTAAGGCTGAATTAGCTGAAAGCCTTAATGAAATTCTGGAAAGGTATCAGCAGATCAGAGTCAAATTCAGAAACCTAAAAAGGAATCTTGCTTCTGACTCTGATAAGACTGAGAGTCTCAAATTGGAGAATTCTGAGTTAAAATATAAAATTTCAAAATTAGAAAATCAAACGCAAAACTCTCAGAAGGAAGCAATCCCTAAAACTCCCAGCAATGCTGATGAGATCATCAAAGAGTATGATCACAGCTTTCAGAAGTTTCTAGCTAAAACATAGACAGAAGCAAAATGGCTTCAATGATCTATGGAGTTAGCAGAAATGGCAGAAAAGGGATAGGATATCAAGGTAAGGTTCCTACACCAAAAAATGCCATGGATTTAGTTATAAAACGTACTCCACTTAATTCACACTTTATATATGGGCACACACATGACATAAAATATACAAGTAGTGATTACTCTGTCAAATCAAAATTCAACCAGAGTTTTGGTAGAACTAACAAATCAAGACCCAAGAAAATGTGGGTACCTAAGGATAAAATAATACATGTGGCAGATATCTTTAGCAGCAAAGCAAAGACACCAGTCATGGTACCTGGACTCTGGCTGCTCACGACACATGACGGGGAGAAGGCATATGTTCCAAAGCCTGGAACTTAAGCCTGGAGGCCACGTAGGTTTTGGAGGAAATCAAAGGGGAAAGATCATTGGCTCTGGAACAGTAGGTAATGGAAATCTTCCCTCTATTAGTAATGTTTTATTAGTTGATGGATTAATGCATAACCTGTTATCCATAAGTCAATTAAGTGATAACGGTTATGATATAATCTTCAATCAAAATTCATGCAAAGCTGTTAGTCAGAAAGATGGGACTATCCTATTTAATGGAAAGAGGAAAAACAACATTTATAAAATCAAACTTTCTGAACTGAAAAGTCAGAATGTAAAATGTCTTCTGTCTGTTAACAACGAGCAATGGATCCAGCACAAAAGATTGGGACATGTTAGTATGATAAGAATATCTCAGATTAACAAACTCAATCTGGTCAGAGGACTTCCTAACTTGAAGTTCAACTCAGATGCTCTGTGTGAAGCTTGTCAGAAAGGAAAGTTTGCAAAACCTGCTTTCAAATCCAAAAATGTTGTTTCCACCTCTAAGCCATTAGAACTTATGCACATTGACTTATTTGGTCCAGTAAAAACTGCCTCAGTCAGTGGCAAGAAGTATGGGTTAGTAATCGTAGATGACTATAGCAGATGGACATGGGTAAAGTTCTTAAGACACAAGGACGAGTCACACTCTGTGTTTGTTACCTTATGCAACCAAGTTCAGAATGAAAAAGATCTTAGAATCATCAAAGTCAGAAGTGATCATGATGGAGAATTTGAAAATAAAGACTTTGAATTATTCTTTAATGAAAAAGGCATTCTGCATGACTTCTCTTGTCCTAGAACTCCCCAGCAAAATGGAATTGTAGAACGAAAGAACAGAACATTGCAAGAAATGGCCAGAACCATGATCAACGAGACTAACGTTGCTAAGATCTTTTGGGCAGAAGAAATAAACACAACGTGTTACATTCAGAATAAAATCTCCATAAGACCTATTCTGGAAAAGACTCCATATGAATTGTGGAAGAATAGAAAACCCAACATTTCCTATTTTCAACCATTTGGATGTATATGTTTTATTTTTTAATACAAAAAATTATTTGAACAAGTTTGACTCTAAGGCACAAAAGTGCATTATGTTAGGATACTTTGAACGCTCAAGAGGGTATAGAGTATACAATACAGAAGCACAGATTGTTGAAGAGTAAATCAGTGTTCGGTTTGATGATAAGCTTGACTCTCAAAAGTCAAAGTAGAATGAATTCCTTGCAGGTATGGAAGTTGAACTCACAGGTGCTAAAGACAACTCAGAGGCTCTCAACATAGACACCCCCTCAACATCAGAAAGAGTCACTATAAGCAATCCAGCACCTTCTGTTGATCAACTCCAAAAAAGACCATCCAGAAGCAGAATTGATCACCTAGAAGAAACAATCTTAGGAAGGAAGGAAGATCCAATCAGAACAAGATCTACCTTTAGAAACTCTGAAGAATCCCTCATGGGACTTGTTTCTCTGATTGAACCAACAACAATTGATGAAGCACTTCTGGACAATGACTGGATTCTGGAAATGCAGGAGGAGCTAAATCAGTTCACAAGAAACGACGTATGGGATCTGGTTCCCAAACCAAAAGGATTCAACGTCATAGGCACAAAATGGGTGTTCAGAAACAAATTGAACGAACAAGGTGAAGTCATCAGAAACAAAGCACGGTTGGTAGCACAAGGTTATAGTCAGCAAGAAGGGATAGACTATACAGAAACCTTTGCTCCAGTCGCCAGGTTAGAATCTATCAAACTTTTAATTTCATTTGTTGTTAATAAAGGCATCACTCTATATCAGATGGATGTCAAGAGTGCATTCTTAAATGGATATATAAAAGAAGAGGTTTATGTGCACCAACCCCCTGGTTTTGAAAGTTCCAAAAATCCAGAATATGTTTTCAAACTAAAGAAGTCACTCTATGGTCTGAAACAAGCTCCCAGAGCTTGGTATGAAAAACTAAGTAATTTCCTGTTAGAAAAGGAATTCACCAGAGGGAAAGTGGACACAACCATGTTCAGTAAGACAGTTAAGAAATGACATCTTAGTATGTCAAATTTATGTTGATGACATTATATTTGGATCCACTAAACCCTCTCTGGGAAGAGAGTTTTCTAAATGTATGCAGGCAGAATTTGAGATGAGCTTAATGGGGGAACTAAAGTTCTTTTTAGGCATTCAGATTAACCAAACTCCAGAAGGAATCTACATTCATCAGAGCAAATATGATAGAGAACTTCTGAAGAAATTTGATCTCTCAGAATGTAAGCCCTCAAGGATTCCAATGCATCCCACGTGCATTCTGGAAAAAGAAGAGGTAAGTAACAAGGTAGAACAGAAGATCTACAGAGGTATGATTGGTTCTCTTCTCTATCTGACGGCTTCAAGGCCTGACATTCTATTTAGTGTTTGCATTTGTGCTAGATTCCAATCAGATCCTAGAGAATTTCACTTAACAGCAGTTAAGCGAATTTTCAAGTATCTGAAAGGTACTACTAATTTGGGTTTGTTTTATAGAAAATCAAGTGATTACAGCTTAGTAGGATACTGTGATGGTGATTTTGCTGGAGACAGAGTAGAACGTAAAAGCACTTCTGGAAGCTGTCAGTTTCGGGGAGAAAATATGATCTCATGGTCCAGTAAAAGACAATCCACAATAGTTCGATCAACAGCGGAAGCTGAATACATAGCAGCAGCTGGATGTAGCACGCAAATGCTCTGGATGAAAAGTCAACTTGAGGACTTCAATATATTTGAGAGTAACATCCCTATCCTCTATGATAACACTTCTTCTATTTGTCTCAGTAAAAATCCTATTTTGCATTCTAGGGCTAAGCATATAGAAATAAAACATCATTTTATTAGGGACTATATTCAGAAAGGGATTCTCAATTTAAAATTTATTAACACAAACCATCAATGGGTTGATGTCTTTACAAAACCTCTTTCTGAAGATAGGTTTAACTTCATTCTGAAACATCTCAGCATGAAGCTTTGCCCAGAATAAAACAGTTTTATTTCCATATCTTAACTTTCAGAATTTTGGTTATTTTCTGTGAACTGCTGATCAATCTGCCTTCAGATCTTTAGAAGTACATATTGTATCAGAATTTATCCATGAAGATCTGAGCGCTTCATTTCAAGGATAGAAATGTGTTGTTCACTCAAGCAAACAGTTGTCATCCATTCATCAGCTACTTTCTGAGGCTGAACACGCGTTCACGTTTTTGAAAGGTCAAAAGCGCTGATTGGATGCATTGGGACACATGTCATGGGTAACCGTTCCAATATCTTTCTGAATCCCCCAAAATCAGCTATCATTAAATGCTCATAATCATTATAATTTATTTCTCTCTCTTTCCGTTTACGTTTTCAAAATCTTTTTCAAAATCTATTTAAACACATCTCTCACTCTTTACACTCTTCACTTTCACTTTCTCTACAATCTAATTGATTTCAGTTTGCATCCTTTTCAAAACCCTTTTCAATTTCTTCTCAAAACTCTCTGTGTGAACATGGCTTCCTCAAGCAACCCAACTTCCAATACTCAAAGAACAGATTCCTCAGAACAATATGAAGAACCCTTCAGAACTCTTCTCACGCCCATAAAAAATCTAGAAGTTCTCTCAGAATTGATTGTGAACTTTAACAGTCTTCAAGAGAATGGGTTCAATCTATTTGAAGAAGTAAAGGCTCAAGGATGGAACAGGTACTTTGACTGTCTGGTAGGTCCAACATTCCCAATCCTTGTGAAGGAATTTTGGATTCATGCTTCATCTTCCAACCATCAAGTTACTTCATACATAATGGGGAAGAAGATAGTCATAACTGAAGACCTTATGGTAAGGTTGATAGGCTACAGTGGTGGTGGCGTAAGATGCATAGACATGGCTGAAAGATGTGCTGATGTCGCCCTAATTGCTAGAGAAATCTTCACTCTGGGTCTTCCCTCCAGCAAGATAAGGGATCTAAAAGATCATCACATAATATGGGCTAAGATCATTCTGGGATGCATAAACCACAGGAAGCCAACCAGCTCTCCTGACTACATCAATATTGATTAGCAGTTTCTGATCTACTTCATCTCCCAGAAGATTAAGGTGAATCTGGATCATCTGCTGTTCAACCATCTAAGGACTAGTGTTAAGGAGACCAGAGAAGAGGAGTGCACAAAAAGGGACTGGATACCCCTAGGAAGGCTCATATCAGATATTCTAACAGAGAATAAGCTGATTGATCATCTAACAGAAGCTCAGGAAATCAACACTTTAGAAGCTACTATTGGCAAACAGTTGAATGCAAAGAATCTAAAGAAGATGAAGATCATTAAGAACATCAAGAAGGAACCCAGTGTCACTTCTTTTGCAACAATCTCCAGCAGAAGAATTCCTCTGGATAAATTTCCCATGTTCTCAGAAATTGATTCTAAACCTGAGATAATAGTCAGATATCTGGATGCATGCAAGGCAGATGGTACTGCACCAGATTTAAACATTCAGGATCTACAGTAGAAGGCTCCAGAAGTTGTGCTGAAGAAAAACAAGAAACGGAAGGCTGCAACAGAAGGATCATCCCAGCGCACTCCCAAAGCATCTAAAAAGAGAGGTAATCCTTCTTCTGTAACTGTTTTAGATTCAGTATCTGTATCAATATTTGTACCAATCCCCACTCAATCAGAAAACCCTACTCAACAAACACTTGATGATTTTGACATTGAATTTGACCCCTCAGAAACCTTAACTCTTAGAGGATCTCACTCCCTACCCACAAATCCAAATAATGAAGTAACACAACAAGAACTTGCAAAAGTTCTATCCGACATTGAAACCTTTGACCAGCATATATCTGCTCCCATACCAGTAAATCCAAATTAGGGTTTCATGTTGCATCAGGATACTTGAGTCCAAGGGATCCAAAATTCTCACTATTGTCCTAATAGGTTCTCAAGATCATCCATGTCAAGTTTCAAGACTTACAGAGGAAATTTGCTCAGTCAATTGCTCAAAGGCCTGAAAATCGATTGTGCTAGGGCAAAAGTCAACTGTGGCTCACATATAGTCAAACTTCAATATTTTTGGTCAACATCCTCATTTTGAAGTATTATTCATCATTTGATCAAGGGTTGATCATGATTTCTCAAGGATTGCTCACAATTCATCAAAACCCAAAAGTTGCTAAATTAGGGTTTTGCAGGAAAAGTCAACTCAACTTTGACCAAGCATAACTTTCTCATACTTCATTAGAAATGACCCATACAAAGCTCATTTTGAATAGGATGCAATGCCCTACAATTCATCTTCATAATAGAAGTTCAAAATATGCACTCACAAGAAGTTATGAATTTGGACATTATAGGTCATTTTGAAAAGTCAACAAAAACACCTTTTTTATCAAAGCTTCATACATGAACATGGAAGACTCAATTTATATGATACCAAAAAGGTTTCTTAGAGGACATCTTGAGCTTTCTAAAAAGTCAAAGAACACCTTCATAGAGTCAAAATTGAAGAAGTTATGCATTGGTGAAGTTGACCTTTTTGCAAAATTGCCAAAAGTCAAAAGTGCCTCAAATTGCAATTTTTGTAAAATGGGCCCAACATTTTGTGCTTATCTTGAGTTTGTAACATGGTCCACGACACATGATCCTTCCCATTTTCCTTTATTTTATTTTTTCCATTTTATTTTGATTTTTATTTCAATTAAATCAAATTAAATCAAAATAAATCATGGAAATATCAAAATCATTTAAGCCTTGAGATTTTGTGCATATTTCAGGTCTCTTATACAGCTAGCAACAAAATCAAATCGTGCAAGCCATGTTTGTGCATAAAAAGATTGGTTTTTAGCTTATTTTGGAAAGATCTTCATGGGAATCAAATCATGATCAAAGACCATAATTGAAAAAGATTGAATGCACATTTGCAAACCTAATTCAATCACTGATATATATTGGACAAATGCAGACCAAAAGGACAAGGTTTTGAGGCGTGTAAGAGGAAGAACAACTTGCAAAAAATCAAGAAAAAGTGCAATCTGTTTTCACAGTTCCAGACACTTTCAAGCCTTGCCAATCATTCCTTCCGTTTCCTGGGCATTCAGGGAGTCCATAGCAATCAAAAGCAAGCTTTTTCGTGCACTAAAAGTCGTTGTAAGTGATTCACGGCCTTGACATATTCTTGAAATCGAATATCATTATTTAGGAATTTGTAGCATGAATCATGTATATATTCTGAACCCTGGAAGCATTTGCAAGTTATTGGTAACAGTTAATTGAGTTTTGGCTAACCCTATAGAGATATGCCATTGTTAGGGTTTCTTGTTGCGTTTTGGGATCTTCTTGTACAGGCAAAATTGGCTCAAAAGAAAGGCACCATGATGTTCACAAGGCCAAGACGAATTGGTCTGTGGCATTAGATTTCATTTATCATGCTTGTAGGTGACTTTGGGCCGAGAAGTTGCTAATGGCACCCCCTTTTTTGCTTTGGATACCAGGCCCAATACTCTTTTTCTTTATTCTTTTATATTTTCTTTATTTAATTTATTTTATTTAAATTATTTTCTCACATCAAAATTAATTCTTTTTCTTTTACAAAAATTCATAAAATCAATTTTCATCAAATTAGAATTTAGGTTTTTTATTTTTATTTTATCAAAAATTAATTTAATTTGTTAATTTAATTCTAAGGCAATTTTAATTCTTTCATAAATAAATTAAAACGAATTAGAAAATTAGGGTTTTGTTTAATTTAACATTTATTTTATTTTTCTTAAAATAACAAAACTACAAAAATAGGTCAAAATAAATTATTTTTCTTAATTTAATTTAATCAGTAATTAGGTTTGTATTTATTTAAAACCTCGTTCTTTCCTTAAAATAATCAAAAATAATTTTTCTTTTAATTAGGTAGACGGGGTCAAAACCATAATTTTATCTCGTCTTCAATTCATCGCGCGCGTTTATTTATTTTTACAATATTGATGTAACTGCTCATGGGATGTAATAGTTTAATTAGGACTTTTTCCGTTCATTTATCGTTTTACGGGTTTTTGGCTATGTAATTAATCCCCCTACCCGAATCCTTGTAATAACGTAGCTTTATTTTCCACATTTTAATTTTCGCAAATATTAACTGTTAGATGTATGATAATAAGATTGCATGAAAAGAATGTATGTTAATTTTAAAACGGTTAGCAAACCCTAAATGTGCAAAGATAATAACTGAAATTGAATCACTCGCACATGCGCATTCCCAGGGTATACTCTCACTTCGGTTGCCTTCGGTAAACGGTCATTGAGTATAGGGTGTTTTAGTGGTCGCTCTCTTGTCTAAACAAAGATCAAAAGTCCCGTTCGAAAATGTTGCCTCGGAAAGGTTGCCTCGGAAATGTTGCCTCGAATATGATCTTAAGACACTATAGTTATTACTAAGATGTCCTAACATTGCTTTAGTGATTGTACGTCCCTTTCGAATTGACCCTTACAATTCCAACGACGATGCTACCTACTCACTAATAGTGAGATAGCGCTGTCTAAAGGAAACAAGAACAGAAACATTCTTTTTTCGAGTAGGTAGATAACTGTTAGGTACTTGCTCAAAACAAACTTTTCCACACTTACACTTTTTCAAACAAAGTTTTCAAAACATTTCGTAATACTCTTGAAGACAGAAGCAAGGGTTAAAACGAAGTAACACAAAAACTTTTCAAACACACAAACACGAAAGCAATTTTTAAAATGATGATAAAGTACCTAAGAGCCCGTAGAAAACTATGGATAGAAAGGGTGATAATACCTTCCCTTTCTATAATCTACCCCCCGTACTACGAATATCTCGAAAAAGGAATTTTTCTGTGCTTTTTTCCTTTCCGGTTGGATAAAATAAAAGTCGGTGGCAACATTTTGCGAACATAAACGCAAAATGCAATCCAGCATTTTCCTAAAACAGTCCGATTCTGCCACCGTATCACAGAACTGGCGACTTTGCTGGGGACTAATAAGTGGGGTATACCTTAGGATTAGTTCATCATATTTGCTTCTATTGTTTGATTTGATTGCTTTACTTTTGAGGGCTTTGTTTGGGAGTTACTATAGATCCTAACTTGGATCTGGGGACACCTTTTAGGTAAGTAGCAATAAACTGTGAGGGAACTGTACGGCATAGACCGATACGGTTGAAGCAGTAGCTACGTTGATGTGGCACATTGGTTGGTATCGGTATCCCTTATGGAGAAACGAGGAGAATATGGGGCTGCTATATGTGTCGTTAAGCATCAACTGACCTTAGAACCTATAATTGACCAACTTAGCCATAGGAAGTAGTGAGATAGTCGGCCTCGGTGTAAAGCTGATAATTGGTTGATACTCGATACTACACTCATTGAGACCATACTCTCGAGATAGTTCCAGCCGCAAGAAAAGGTTGTGTGAGCTGAAACCATGACTGATGGAGGATGGTCAGTGATATTGAGAACCTCTAGAACCCGGTTACTATTATTAGCATAGGTTGAAACCAACTGAACTTCAAGAGGGTAATACCTAGAACCCATGCAAGCCTTAAACTTAAGGGCTTTTGTGTGACTTGTTTGCCTTTACCATGCATGTTATCTGCTATACCTGCTGTTTGTTTTACCATGACATCATGCATCATAACATAGCATGCATATTTCATTACACTAACCATTTCAAAGACCGAGGGGATTTATCTTTGTTCTATTTTGCAGATTATGGCTTCCATGCGCAGAAACACCATCCGAGTTAACTTTGTGCAAATACCTGCTCAACTCAAAGATCTAGCCTCGAGAGTTTCTGATACGTCTTCATTCATTAGGAGACATGGTCAGCTTCTTAGCTTGGTTATCTCAAAGTTTGATGAGCAGATGATGAGTGTGCTTTTCCAATTCTTCGATCCGGTGCACCATTGCTTCACTTTCCCGGATTATCAGCTAGTTCCCACTATGGAAGAATTTTCTCACTTATTGGGCATATCCATCCTCGAGCAAATGCCTTTCACCGGTTTGGAAGAGACTCCTAGACCAGAGGACATTGCTTCATCTTTGCATCTAAAAAGGGTTGATGTAGTATCCAACTGGGAGACACGAAGCGGGGTTGAAGGTTTCTTAGCCAAGTTTCTGATTGATCAAGCTCAACTGTTCTGGGATAATTTGGACTTTCAAGCTTTTGAAGACCTCTTGGCTCTCCTTATCTACGGTTTGGTTCTTTTCTGAATCCAGATTCCTTCATAGATGTGAATGCGGTTAAGATCTTCTTGTCTCACAATCCTGTGCCTACTCTTCTGGGTGATATTTTACATGCTCTTTATACTCGTGTTGTGCGAAGAAGAGGGACTCTCATGTGTTGCATGCCTTTGCTGGCGAGGTGGTTTATTTCGCACCTCCCCAAGTCTGCATTGAAGAATGAGGAAGGTTTAGGGTGGTCTTATAGAATAATGTCCCTTGCCCATACAGACATTCTTTGGAGTTCTAAGGCTATGGAAAATGTTACTGTCATTGATCGATGTGGGGGATACCCTAATTTCCCGTTGCTTGGAATTAGAGGGGGAATAACCTACAATCCTTGTTTGACTCTACGACAGTTTGGTCGCGCTCGGAGATACGGTCCTCATGAGCTACTTCTTACAGATATTGTCTTTGACTACAAGGGAGACGTTGATGAGCATCATCGAAGGTTTATACGAGCCTGGGGAATGGTGAACAGGTCTGACCCTCAAGAGCTAGGACCAAAGACTTCTCTCCCTATGCAGCCTTATCTCCAGTGGGTCCTAGCTCGAGGCCAGAAGCTTGGGATGCCTTATGAAGCTATGTTGCCAGTGATTGTGGAGCCTACCAATGAAGAAGGTGTTCCTTATACGATCCTTTATCCCTACATGCCTACTGATCTTGGGGCATTGAAGAGATCCTAGATTCAGCTAAAAGAGGAAAGGGATACCTACCGGGAGAAGTATCATGAGCAAGAAAGGAAGATCTTGAAGCTCACGAGGCAACTTGAGAATGAAAGGACGATCAATGACTACGTTAACACGAAGGGGAAGCGACCATGGGATTTTTTATTTTTGATTTTTCTAGTTTAGATTTGTTTTCATTTTATTTCTTTTGTAACGCCTTGAAGGCATTTTTAAACATTTTACAAGTTTAATCTAATAAAGTTTGTTTATTTCTTGGTTTGCAAATTTGAATCTCCCAAAGACTTTAAAATCATTCCATAAGCATTCCATTATCATGCACATCATTACAGGTATCATTATAGGTTTCTCATCTTCTTCGCTGTTTATTTCAGCAATTATGTCTTCTGAAATACCTACCGATCGGGCCATCAAAGCTCTTCAGGCACAGAATGTCAAATTCCAAGAGATGTTCTTGAACTTGGCTAAAGGGCAAGAGGGTTTGAAGACTCTCATCCTGAAGGAGAAAAAGAAGAAGAAGAAGAAGAAGAAGGTGGTTCTTCTGAATATGGGTCACAGATTTGGGAATAGGTTGCGACAGGAAGCTAATCTGTCTCTTTCATCCAAAGGAGGAGAGAATCAAGAGGAAGAAAAGGGTCCTAGTCTTGTAATCTCTGATAATGATACTGATTTTGATGATGAACAATATCCTCCTGCTGAGGATAGGTACAAGCAGTTAGAAGACCGTCTGAGTGCTATGGAGATTTAGAAGATCCCTGGTTTGGACTTCGGAGATTTGGGACTAGCATCGGGAGTGGTGATCCCTCACAAGTTTAAAGCTCCGTTTTTGCTAAGTACGATGGAGTATCTTGTCCAAAACTCCATCTCCGCTCGTACGTCAGAAAAATTCAACCTTACACTGCTGATAGAAATTTGTGGGTACATTTCTTTCAAGATAGTCTGTCAGGGACTCAGCTTGAATGGTTTTATCAATTGGAAGGAGCTAATGTCCGAAACTGGGAGGACCTTGCTGCTGCTTTCTACAAGCAGTATCAGTATAACGCCGACCTTGCTCCCACTCGTACTCAGCTCCAGGGTATGTCTATGGGTGCAAGTGAAGGTTTTAAGGACTATGCTCAGAAGTGGAGAGATCTGGCTGGAAGAGTCCAACCCCCTTTGTCTGACAGGGAGTTGGTTGATATGTTTCTAGGGACGTTGTCTGGTCCATTTTTCAATCATCTGATTGGCAGTTCGTCATCTGGGTTTACTGAATTGATTTTGATTGGGGAGAGAGTAGAAGCTGGTATCCGAAGTGGTAAGATACAGAAGGATACATCGTCAAGTGCAGTAAAGAAGCCTTTCACCGGTAAGAAAGAAGCTAGTGCAATTTATAGCTCGAGGAGCCAAAACCAACCTGAATGCCGCCAAGCAGTAAATGCGGTGGTAATATCAAGGCCCACCGTTGCCCCACAATGCAACAATCAGCAAAGAATGGAGAGACCACAGAGACAGTACACTCGGCTTAATATGACTTTGTCTAGAATTCTACCGCAATTGTTGAAGACCAACCTGGTAACTCTAAGGTAAGCCCCGAAGAATCCCAGCACCACATCTCCGCTATATAATCCGAACTCCCGCTGTGCCTACCACTCTGATAGCCCAGGTCATGATACGAACAAATGTTGGGCCTTGAAGAATAAGGTGCAAGATTTGATTGAAGCTAAAGAGATTGAGTTTGACACTCCCGAGAAACCCAACGTCATAACTGCTCCCATGCCCAAGCATGATCAGGGAGTGAATGCAATTGAGGATGATGAAGAAGAGTCAGATATCGACAACTGGATTTACCCGATTACCGACGGTGGATTGAACAACTGGACGGAGAAGGACTTCGTGCTCGTTTCTTTTATTACATAGTAATTGACTTTTGTTTTGAGATTTGTAACAGACAGTTTGAAACTTTACGGCCCGGTGCCTTGCCCGAGGCACTTTGGCTTTGTTTGTGAGGGCTTATTATTTGTCATTTCCATATATCATCAATAAAGCATTGGATGTTTTCTTGCATTACAAATTTTGCGCTCCTTGTTTTTCTTTTCTATCTCGCACTTTATCAAAACAGCTATTGTCTTACACACACTCACATATCATAATGCAGATCCACATCCACTCTGGATCCCATTGATAACGACTCTGATACTGCCAGTTATGACTTCGAAAATCTGATAAACCAAGCCGAGGACGAAGGTGAGGATGATTGTGAAGTGCCTGGGGAACTTGCTAGACTGTTACTACAGGAAGAGAGGGCCATACAGCCTCATGAAGAGCCAGTGGAATCAGTGAATTTGGGTACCGAGAAAGACAGGAAAGAAGTCAAGATAGGTGCGAATGTGGAGCCTAGTGTCAAGAAACGGTTGATACAGATGCTACGCGACTATGTTGAGATCTTCGCCTGGTCTTATGAAGATATACCTGGTTTGGACACTGACATCGTGGTACACCGACTGCCGACTAAAGAAGACTGTCCTCCGATAAAGTAGAAGGTTCGTCGTATGCGCCTTGAGATGTCTGAGAAAATTAAAGTTGAGGTTATGAAATAGTTCGACGTCGGGTTTCTAGCTGTCACTTCTTACCCACAGTGGGTTGCCAACGTTGTTCCTGTGCCTAAGAAGGATGTAAGGTACGGATGTGTGTGGACTATAGATATCTGAACAGGGCGAGCCCCAAAGATGATTTCCCACTGCCTCACATCGATGTTCTGGTCGAAAACACCGCGCAGCATAAGATCTTCTCCTTTATGGGTGGTTTTTCTGGTTACAATCAGATTAAGATGGCTCCCGAGGACATGGAGAAGACAACTTTCATTACACAGGGGGGCACCTTCTGTTACAAGGTAATGCCTTTCGGGTTGAAGAATGATGCGGAAACATATCAGCGCGCCATGGTCGCTTTGTTCCACGACATGATTCAGCATGAGATTGAGGTTTACGTTGATGACATGATTGCAAGGTCCCAGACTGAAGAAGAACACCTTTACCATCTCCAAAAACTGTTCGACAGGCTGAAGAGATACAAGTTGAGGTTAAACCCGAACAAGTGCACCTTCGGGGTGAGGTCTGGTAAGCTGCTGGGTTTCGTCGTTAGTGATAAAGGTATTCAGGTGGATCCTGCAAAGGTGAAGGCTATACAGGAGATTCCAGCTCCCCGAACAGAAAAGGAAGTTAGAGGTTTTTTGGGACGTCTGAATTACATTTCCCGATTCATTTCACATATGACTGCTACTTGTGAGCCAATCTTCAAGTTGCTGAAGAAAGATCAAGTGGTAAAATGGAATGATGAATGTCAGACCGCTTTCGAAGAAGAGTACCTCAAAGAGCCACCTATTCTGATGCCTCCAGTTGAAGGAAGACCTTTGATCTTATACTTGACCGTAATGGATAATTCAGTGGGGTGTGTGATGGGGCAGCATGACGAGTTTGGCCGAAAAGAGCACGCTATTTGTAGGTGTTTAGGTATTGGCTTGCATTTTTGGTAAATTCCAAGTGTATGTGTGAATGTCATGACTGATGTCATAACATTCTAGTTCAGGTTGTACTAACCCTTTAGGTACATATGCAGAAAAATATTGTAACTCAAATACTGATGTTTATAAGTGTGTATCTGAGCATGTTTGCAAAATGATCACACTTTGCTAATCAGTAGACAGGTTTTCTCAGATGTCATAACAGATGTTATGACATCCTGTTCTGAACTAGCAGGCTTACAGGATTGGATAAGTCTGAGTTTTTTCAGGAAATAACTCAGTCCTTCCTAAACAGAATCCTGCGTTTTCTGAGGAGTAACCTAGCTCAATCCTAACCTGATCAAAGAAGTACTGTGACCTGGTCTTAAGGTCAAACGGAATCTACCCTAGGTTTTTGGAAACCCTAACTGAAAGAGCAGCTGCTATATATTCAACAGAGCTGCGGTTTTTGAAGGTATCCCTGCTGATTGATTAGAAGATCAATTTTGTAATCTGTTTAGATTTGTTTATTGTACTCCAAGCAATTATCATTGTGATAAGTGTCTTGGAATAGGTTTCGATTGTAAGGGTTGTGTAGCACTCAAAGCTTTGAAGCAAGAGTGTTTGAATGTCACTTGACTAAAGCTGTGAAGCAGAGTCAAGTTAGTTGTGTACATCACTCAAAGCTGTGAAGCACGAGTGATTGTGTTGCTTGGTTAAAAAGCTGTGAAGCTTAATCAAGTGTTTGTCTTGAAGAGTGTCTTCATCAATTATTGAGTCAAATTGGTTTATGTATCACTGCTGTGATTGAGGGGGAGTGAGTAGGAACTCAGGTTTAAGTTGTACTTAGATTAGAATTGCATTGGGTAGGTCTTAAGTGAAGGAGATAAACTGGTTGGTTTATTCCTGAATTAACATCTCTTATAGTGGATTCTCTCCCTGGCTTGGTAGCCCCCAGAGTAGGTGTTGTTGCACACTGAACTGGGTAAACAATTGACTGTGTTATTTACTGCTTTTGTATTTACTGTCATATAGTAAGTCAGATACGGTGTCATAACATTGGACGTGACATTGAGTATCTGTAGCCAGAATTTCAATTGGCATCAGAGCAGTCACCCTGCCTGTATTACTGGGTGAGATCTAGGGATATCACTTTCTGGCACTATGGACAAAGAAGGAGTTTTTGGAAATAGACCACCCATTCTGGATGGAACTAATTATGACTACTGGAAACCTCGTATGATTGCCTTCCTAAAATCTCTGGACAAAAAGGCTTGGAGAGCTGCTGACAAAGGATGGATTCATCCCACCATAACTGAAAGAGATGGGACAATCAGTCTGAAGCCTGAGGAAGATTGGAGTAAAGAAGAAGATGAGTTAGCTCTGGGAAATTCAAAAGCCTTAAATGCCTTGTTCAATGGAATTGATAGAAACATCTTCAGATTAGTACATCAATATGAACTGGCCAAGGAAGTTTGGGACACCCTCAAAACTACTCATGAGGGCACTTCCAAAGTAAAGATGTCAAGGCTTCAGATGTTGACCACTAAGTTTGAGAATCTAAAAATGATGGAAGATGAAACCATTCATGAGTTTCACATGAACATCTTGGAGATTGCCAACACCTCAGGAGCACTGGGAGAAAAAATGTCAGAAGAAAAACTGGTGAGGAAGATTCTCAGATCCTTGCCTAAAAGATTTGCAATGAAGGTAACTGCCATAGAGGAAGCCCAGGACATTAGCAAGTTAAAAGTGGATGAACTTATTGGGTCTCTTCAAACTTTTGAGATGGGGATCACTGATAATGGTGACAAGAAGAACAAAAGCATAACACTTGTAACCAACACTGATGTTGAACACAAGGAGGATGAAGAAGAAAACATATCAGAAGCCATTGCCATGCTTGGAAGACAGTTCAACAGGCTCATCAAAAGAATGGACCCAAAGTCAAGGTCAAATGTTCATAACATTCCTTCTGACATTGACAGTTCCAGCAGAAGACCAAGATCAGAAGATAAGGAAAACCAAGGCAGAGGAATTCAATGCCATGGATGTGAAGGATATGGACATATTCGAGCTGAATGTCCTACCTTTCTTAAGAAGCAAAAGAAAGGAATGACTGTTACTTGGTCTGACTATGATTCAGAAAGCAATTCTGAGGAAGAATCTGCCAAACTAGTTACTGCACTAACTAGTGTTTGTACTTCTGAAAGTGACACCAGTGATGAAGAAGTAACATTTGAAGAACTGGCTGATACCTACAAGAAATTGTGTATCAGAAGTGGTGAAGTCTGTGTGCAAAATGAGAAACAATCAAAACTCATTGTAAAGCTGGAGGCTGAAAAGAGAGCAAATCTTGAAACTATAAGTCATTTAGAAGGAGAAGTTCAACTGCTGAACTCACAACTGAATCAAATGACCAAATCAGTCAAGATGTTGACCAATGGAACAGACAAATTGGAAGAGATTCTTCAGGCTGGACAAAATATGGGAAATAAATCTGGCCTAGGATTTGTGGAAACAAAGAAATTTGTTACCAGGAAGCAAATGTCAAAACGGATGTCTCAACATTACTCTCAACATCAGGAACAGAGACACATGAAGAAGAGGTACCAAAGATGGAGATGTCATCATTGTGGGAAATATGGTCACATAAAGCCCTTCTGCTTCAGACTACATGGATATCCTAATCAGAAATCAGATGTCAAACCTAAGTCTAAAAAGGTACCACACGCTCCTCAATGGAAGAAAAAGGCTACTGCACTGATAGCACACACTTCCCTGAAGATCTCAGCAAAGGAAGATTGGTACTTTGACAGTGGATGTTCCAGACACATGACTGGATTCAAAAATCTCCTCAATAATGTTATGCCTCACACCACCAGTTTTGTGACCTTTGGAGATGGTGCTAAAGGAGAAATCAAAGGAGTTGGTAATTTGGACTACCCTGGAGTTCCAAGTCTGAATAAGGTACTGCTGGTAAAAGGATTGACTACTAATCTCATCAGCATCAGTCAATTATGTGATCTAGGATTCATGGTCAACTTCTCAAGATCTGAATGTCTAGTGTTTAATGAAAAACTAGATATTGTAATGAGAGGAATAAAATCCAAAAATAACTGTTATGTGTGGCAGCCTGAGAACACTGATATCCCCACTTTGAGTCAAATCATCAAAGAAGAAAAAGATATGAAACAGTGGCAGCATAAACTTGAAGGAATGAAAAGAGCTATCCCTATGGAAGATGTCAGAAGAACTCCTAAACTACAGGCTGATAATATATGTGATGTGGCAAAGAACAAGTCTCATAAATTCTGTTCTCAAAAATTCTGGTCAACACAGATGCTACCTGAAAACAATGTTACACAAGATGTTGTGACATTGTGGTGTGATAATCTGAAAACATTCAACATTTCCTTAAACCCTATTGACTTTGGAGAGAAGAAATCATTTAAACTGAAACATAGTTTCTCTGAGCTTCAGCTAACTGATTCTTCTACCAAGGTGCTTGTTGGAAATCAACTTGAAAATTTGAGGGGCAGATTGGGCATTCACCAACATGAGAAATTATAGCAATTAGTTTTGCTGAAAACAAGGGTTGAAGGGATTAATTCTATTAAGTCTATATTTAGTGGGTTAATCATATTCACTCACAATTCCTTCAAAAGCTTTCAGAAGTTGAAAAGACTCCCTTGTACTCCCGATCTCTCTCATCCTTGCAACCTGTTTTCTCCTCCCAATCAAAGAGTTTTCTCAAACTGCTACTGCTACTCAACGTTAAACACAATGTCTCAGACATCATCTTCCACCATGGCGGCTTCGTCTCACTCATCATCATCATCATCTGATCAAGATTCTAGGGCAATCACTACATGCTTAGAATCTGAAGTTCTTGAGATCACTCCTCTCAGGGAGATGGCAGCTGACCCAACCAGAGTCAAAAAGCTCCGGACCAGACATGCAGGAAGAGCTCAAGCTACAATCTCTGGTAACTCTTCTCTTCCTTCATCTGCTACACCTAATAAAGAAGGATCAGTTCAAGTACACCAAGCTATTGCTAGACTGGTTTCTAGCATTCTGAGTGGCAACCAATCTGTACCGGGGACTTCTATCCCTTTGAATCAATCAGAAAGTCCAAATGTGGAAGGTTCTGAAAATATAGATGTCACTAAGGATGTTGTGACACCAAAAGACAACATTCAAAAGGCTGCTGATCCACCTATCATTGATGTGGATGAAGACTACTCAGATAATGAACTGATTGCAAATGTGAACCCTAGCATTGCTAGGAGATTGATGAAAAGAAAGAGGAGTGAGACTGTTAAGCCTGATGCTAAGAAATCCAAGGCTGAAGGGTTGGCTGAGAAAATTCAGACTAAAGGGAAGAAGGAACAGGTGCAGACTGCTAGACAACCTGAAACTTCTGATTCTGAATCAGAATTTGAGATTGACATTGACAATACTCCCATCAGAAGGAAGCTCCCCTCCAGCAAGATTGCTAGAGTGCCTGAAGTGCCAACAGACAACATCTCCTTTCATCATCCTGATAATGCAAACAGGTGGAAGTATGTTTGCTTGAAGAGAATAGCCTTGGAGAGAGAACTCAACAATGATGCTTTGGAGTGCAAAGACGTCATGGAGCTGATCAGCAATGCTGGGCTAATAAAGACTGTGATGAAGTTTGGCAAATGTTATGAAAATCTGGTTAAAGAGTTTGTAGTGAACTTATCCAATGATTGTGCTGATGGGAGGTCAGCTGACTTTGAGAGTGTGTTTGTTAGAGGAAGAAGGGTCAAGTTCTCTCCATCAGAAATCAACAAGTTTCTTGGAAGAACAAATAAGGACTGTCCTGATCTAGAGGCAACTGACAATGAAGTATGCTTGACCATCACTGCCAGACAAGTAAAGTGCTGGCCATTGAAAGGGAAGTTGAATGCTAGTAAACTCAGCATGAAATTTGCCATCCTGCATAAAATAGGAGCAGCAAACTGGGTGCCTACAAATCACAAATCAACCATCTCCACAGGATTGGGGAGATTCATCTATGCTGTAGGAACCAAGACTGCCTTTGACTATGGAAGGTACATTTTTGAACAAACCTTGAAGCATGCTGGCAGTTATGCTGTCAAAGGACCAATTGCCTTTCCCTCCCTCATTTGTGGAATCATCCTTGCACAATATCCTGACATACTTGTAGCAAGAGATACAGTCTGCAAAAGAGCCCCTGCCCTTGGCCTGCACTACAAACTGTTTCAGGGATCCCATGCTCCAGACATTGTCATAACATCAGCTGAGACATCGTCTGCAAAGAGCCAGTCCAAAACATCAGATGTCATAGCTGTCTTAAAAGAAACTTGCAAAGATCTGGATGCTAGAAAAAGGACCCTAGAAGCACTAATTGCCAAGCTAGAAAAGGAAGAAGCTGAAGCAAGCATAAGGGAAGAAGATGAAGGACAGCTCAACATTGAAGAAAGTGGCTCCTCTGAGTCTGATGACAGTACTTGAAGGATGATTGCTGCTTGGTGGTGTTGCTGGTGGAGTTTGGAAGTATGTTCTGCTGTTGTCTGCTGCTGATCTCATTATTTTGTCTTGGATAACTGTATTACTTTATAAACATGTAATCTTTGGCCCATTTGTGGCTAAAGTGGGGGAGAATATTTTCAGTACTGCTTAATTAGTACTTAACACTATATTTTTCTGCTATCACTTATTTCTGCTGCTATCTATCTATCTCTGATTGTTTAGGGACTTTAGCCAAAAATCTGCCAAAGGGGGAGTTTGTAGGTGTTTAGGTATTGGCTTGCATTTTTGGTAAATTCCAAGTGTATGTGTGAATGTCATGACTGATGTCATAACATTCTAGTTCAGGTTGTACTAACCCTTTAGGTACATATGCAGAAAAATATTGTAACTCAAATACTGATGTTTATAAGTGTGTATCTGAGCATGTTTGCAAAATGATCACACTTTGCTAATCAGTAGACAGGTTTTCTCAGATGTCATAACAGATGTTATGACATCCTGTTCTGAACTAGCAGGCTTACAGGATTGGATAAGTCTGAGTTTTTTCAGGAAATAACTCAGTCCTTCCTAAACAGAATCCTGCGTTTTCTGAGGAGTAACCTAGCTCAATCCTAACCTGATCAAAGAAGTACTGTGACCTGGTCTTAAGGTCAAACGGAATCTACCCTAGGTTTTTGGAAACCCTAACTGAAAGAGCAGCTGCTATATATTCAACAGAGCTGCGGTTTTTGAAGGTATCCCTGCTGATTGATTAGAAGATCAATTTTGTAATCTGTTTAGATTTGTTTATTGTACTCCAAGCAATTATCATTGTGATAAGTGTCTTGGAATAGGTTTCGATTGTAAGGGTTGTGTAGCACTCAAAGCTTTGAAGCAAGAGTGTTTGAATGTCACTTGACTAAAGCTGTGAAGCAGAGTCAAGTTAGTTGTGTACATCACTCAAAGCTGTGAAGCACGAGTGATTGTGTTGCTTGGTTAAAAAGCTGTGAAGCTTAATCAAGTGTTTGTCTTGAAGAGTGTCTTCATCAATTATTGAGTCAAATTGGTTTATGTATCACTGCTGTGATTGAGGGGGAGTGAGTAGGAACTCAGGTTTAAGTTGTACTTAGATTAGAATTGCATTGGGTAGGTCTTAAGTGAAGGAGATAAACTGGTTGGTTTATTCCTGAATTAACATCTCTTATAGTGGATTCTCTCCCTGGCTTGGTAGCCCCCAGAGTAGGTGTTGTTGCACACTGAACTGGGTAAACAATTGACTGTGTTATTTACTGCTTTTGTATTTACTGTCATATAGTAAGTCAGATACGGTGTCATAACATTGGACGTGACATTGAGTATCTGTAGCCAGAATTTCACTATTTACTACCTTAGCAAAAAGTTTACCGAATGTGAGACCCGATACTCGTTGCTCGAGAAAACTTGTTGCGCTTTGGCATGGGCTTCTCACCGGATGAGACAGTATATGCTGACTCACACTACCCTATTGATATCAAAGATGGACCCAATCAAGTATATCTTCGAAAAGCCTGCCTTGTCCGGAAGAATAGCAAGATGGCAGATGATCTTAACTGAGTATGACATCTAATACACAACCCAAAAAGAAATCAAGGGAAGTGTGTTGGCAGATCATTTGGCGCATCAGGCCGTGGATGATTACCAATCCATGAATTTCGAGTTCCCGGACGAGAACATCATGTTGGTGACCGACTGTGAAGAACCTGGACCAGATGAAGGACCCGAGGAGGGATCCCGATGGTCCATGTATTTTGAAGGAGCCTCAAACGCATTGGGTAATGTCATTGGCGCTGTGATTATATCTTCTGAAGGCTGTCATACTCCATTCACCGCCCGATTATGTTTTAACTGCACCAACAATATGGCGGAGTATGAAGCGTGCATCATGGGCCTTCGAGCAGCTATTGACCTGAGTATTAAGTTCTTAAGTGTATTCATAGATTCCGCTCTAGTGATCAGTCAGATTAAATCCGAGTGGGATACAAAACACCCAAATCTTATTCCTTACAAAGAGTATGTACTGACATTGCTTCCGCACTTTGAGGAGATAACCTTTGAACACTTCCCAAGAGAGGAGAACCAGTTAGAGAACGCGCTAGCTACCATGTCTTCTATGTTCAAGGTCAGGTGGGACAATGAAGCTCCCCACATTACCATTGAGAGGTTGGATAAACCCGCACATTGTTATGACATTGAGACTGAAGAGGTAGCAGATAAACCCTGGTTTCACGAGGTAAATAGGTATCTTGAGGCTCAAGAATACCCTGAGGGTGCATCTGTTAACGATAAAAAGTTCTTGAGAAGGTTCGCTGCGAAGTTCTTCATCAGTAATGGTATCCTTTACAAGCGTAACCATGATTCAACCTTACTGCGATGTGTGGACAAGAACGAGGCACAAAGGATTATGGAAGAGTTACATGAAGGTACTTTCGGAACTCATTCGAGTGGACATACCATGGCAAAGAAAATCCTACGGGCTGGATATTATTGGTCTACTATGGAAGCCGATTGTTATCAGCATTCTCGGACCTGTCATAAGTGCCAAGTCTATGCTGATAAGGTGCATGTACCTCCAGTTCCTCTGAACGTCTTGACAGCTCCTTGGCCTTTTGCAATGTGGGGCATCGACATGATCGTCGAGATCAGATCTACTGTGTCTAACGGGCATCGTTTCATTCTGGTAGTTATTGATTATTTTACAAAGTGGGTTGAGGCAGCTTCTTTTGCTAGAGTAACCAAGAACGTCGTGGCGCGGTTCATCCGACACAATTTGATCTATCGATATGATGTACCAGAGAGGATCATTACGGACAATGGTACAAATCTCAACAATACAATGATCACCGAGCTCTGCAAATAGTTCAAGATACAATATCACAACTCTTCTCCTTACTGGCCGAAGATGAATGGGGTTGTTGAAGCGGCTAATAAGAACATCAAGAAAATTGTGCAGAAGATGACGGTGACATACAAAGACTGGCATGAGATGTTACCATTCGCTCTTCATGGGTATCGCACCTCGGCACAGACATCAACAGGGGCAACACCCTATTCTCTGGTGTATGGCATGGAGGCGGTCCTGCCTATTGAAGTCCAGATACCTTCTCTTCGGATTATGAAGGATGCAGGTTTGAGCGAGGACGATTGGATCCAGACCCGACTTGATCAGCTGAATTTAATCGACAAGAAGCGACTTACTACTATTTGTCATGGTCAGACGTATCAAAAACGAATGATCAAGGCATTTAACAAGAAAGTCAGACGACAAGAATATCAAGTCGGGGATCTGGTGATCAAACGCATCATACTGCCGCAAGGTGATCCCAGAGGCAAATGGACCCCTACGTACGAAGGGCCATTTGTGGTTAAGAACATTTTCTCAGGAGGAGCTATGATTCTAACCACCATGGATGATGACGACCTTTCTCACCCCGTTAATGTAGACATAGTGAAAAAATACTACGCATAATCAAACACCCGCTAGGTCGATTGGCCTAGGCAAAAATAAGGGCTTCCCGGCGAACCAAAAGGATTCGGGAAAAAATAAGGGATGAAAGTGAAAAAACTGTACACCCGGCAAGTTGAAAACCTGAAAAGGCGACTTGGAAAAAAAAGGGTATCCCGGTGGACCGAAAACCCGAAAGGGAGGTCTAGGCAACAATTAGGGATCAAAGCGTAACACTATGTCTCGTTGGATCATCTTGCAACCGGACTTCGGTATCGACTATCAAGCTCGGACGGCGCCAATCAATCTGATTTACCTTCAACCAAGTAGCAAAGTGATGAGACGCTCAAAGATATAATGACAATAGCAGAGTTGGAACCCAATGGGATTGTTCACGTAGCTGTTTTTCTTTCTTTTACATAAATTGTATAAATTCTATCTCTCGACGGCGTTCTCTTACTAGGACGTCAGCCTCTTGTACAAAACGCCTATTACAGACCAACTTCAAAATCAATACAATTCATTTTACAACAAATTTCAAAATTGTTTTTCTTTTCCTGTTTTGTTTTGCAAGAACGTCCAATGATTCATTTTTGATATATGCATTTGAACATAATTGTTGCTCATAAATGTTTACATACGAAACAAAAGACGATTACTCGTAATTCCAGGAACAGGGGTGTGATGCGGTGGGAGAACTGACTTGAGGTTTTGCGTTTGTGTTCACAAATGTTGCGGTTTAGCAAGAGTTGCCACCGACTTTTATTTTATCCAAAAGGAAAGGTAAAAAAGCACATGAAAGACCTTTGAGATGTTTTCTTGAGTTCGGGGGGTAGATTATGAAAAGGGAAGGTGCTAGCACCCTTTTCATCCATGATTTTCCATGGGATCTTAGTTACTTGTTTAGATCACTTGCTTTTGCTTTGAAATTGTTTGAAATGGTGCTTTGTGTGGTCTTGAAAGTATTTTGAAAAGAGGCCATCGTTTAGGCAATCTTTGTAATGATTCTCGTTCATAAGAATGTATACAAAGATGTTTGTCTTTTGAAAAATGTTTCAATGTTTCGAAAGTTGTTTGGAAATGTTTTGAAATGTGTGTGTGTTTGATTGAAAATAGCAAGGATTGTTTTGAAATTGATCAAGTAACTAGAAGCTATCTACCTACTCAAATGTCTTTCTTGTGCATTTTTATTCCTTTGATATTGTTGACTTACCATTGATTTGGTAAACAACCCTATCTTTGGATGTTAAACGGGACGGGCGTGGGTCATCGTATGACCATGATAGCAATATTGCCAAGTATCTTAGCAAGTTTTGAGGGACTACGATCATTTGTTTTTAGGCAACCTTATCTAGCGTCATCGAGGGACTATGATCTTTTATTTTGTTTGTATTGTTTTGCCAAGATACCTTGCATGCATACCATGGCTATTTAAATTAGGCAACCAAGTGGGTGAAACCCTAGAGGTGCTTGTGTGTAATGTGTGGTCATTTTTCATGCATTTGTTTGTCTTGTATTAGGTCATGGCTATTTGTTGATTTTTTTCTTATCATACAAAACCCTAGTTTACTAACATGTATATAATGCGATAAATTGCGTAAAGTAAATCTAAGCTATTACAACAATATTATGGGAGGGGGGATACAAGTTTTGAATGGGGGATATTGCTCAAAATAAAACCCTAAAAATTATTACAACCCAAATGAATTATTGTACAATAAATAAATAAACAAGTATTTAAATATGCAAATAAAATGTATTTATGCAAAATGTTTTGTAATTGATTTTTTTGTATTTAAAAATAAAATTATTTAAGTCCTAAAAATAAGAAAAAATAATATTATTATTTTTTGAAAGGGGAAACCCTAGTTTTTTGATTTAAAAGAAAATTATGTTTTCTATTATTTATTTTATCCATTTATGTACAAGAAAAATAAATAAAATTATTTACAAGTATTAAAAATTAAAATATATGTGTAAATAATATTTTATATAAAAATAAAAATGTATAGTATTTATTTAAATATACTCACAATTTATTTAAGAAAATAAAGTATATTATTACTAATAAACTATTTTTTATGCCAAAAAATAATAAATAAAATAAAATAAAATGCAAAAAATAAAGAAAATATTTTTCATGATTTTTTGATGTTCAGAAAAAATATTAAAATCAAGAAACATAAAAAATATGTGAAAATATAAAAAATAAACAAAATAAGCAAAGGGGGTGCATATAGGAATATGGGGGGGGGGGGGGGGGGGGGTGAAAAACAACAGGCCCAAGGCGCCAGGCCCAGGAACTTCATCTTCATCCGTGTCCTTGGCTTATTCGCACGCGCTTTTGAGTACAAACTTGTATCTTGCTCTAGCTTGCATAAAATCAAAAACTCATAACACAAAAAAATGTAGTAGCTTATGATCTCACGATTCCAGTGATATAAAATTCATGACCTAACTCTAAAAGACCAGGGAGAATTTCAGTGGCCCTAATTCCTGGCCTAATTTTTTCAACATGTTCAACAATCAAATACTCTTAGCTCAGTTAATATAAATGAAAACTATGCATATGTACAGCTTTAGCAAGTTAAGGACTACATTTTTGCTTCACAAATCAAAGCTTAAGGATTCCTAAATAGAGAGATAGAACTTTGAAAAATACCTAGTTCAGCTGAGTTTGGATATGGTAATGTGGGGACTTTGAGTGAGGCCTGAAGATCGTGTGAGCTTCCTTGAAGTTCCCTCAAGCTTTTCCAATGCTCAGCTTGCCTTGAGGATGCTTGAAACTCCTTGTAGAAGTCAACCTGCAACCTTCAAAAATGAAAATGGTGATGGCTGAAACAGGGCACACATTTGCAGTGCAATGGTTTGGATAGTTTGGATGTGATGTAGGGAAGATGTTTGAAGTGTTACAAAGCAAAACGCACGAGCAAATTTTAAGTTGGCAAGTGTTCTGCAGAAGATGCCCTGTTTGGGTAGAAACTTGTGTTTTTTGTGTTTTTGAGAGTTTCAAATGCTATGAATTCATGTATTTGCTTGAGACAAGTTTCTGAAGAATGTTTAGAATGAAGCCAAGTCTTCTATTTATCATATGGACAAGTTATCTTGACTTTTGCCAGTTTGCTTGCTTTTGAAGAAAGTTGAAATGACTTATGCCAAAGGCATGTACAGGCTTGCTTGCTAGCTGCATAGAGTTGTTACAAGTTGCTTGTTATCTGTGGAAAATGCCTGCATCCAAGGAACAAGTCCAAGGCTCAAGGCTGATAAAGTGGAAAAGGCTTGCTTTATCAAAATGGTATTGTGAACTTTATGCCATTTATGGATTAATCTTTTGTACAATGATCCAAAGATCAAAATAAAGTCATTATCCATTGAGTTAGCATTCAATTATGGAGTGTATAAGGTATTAGGACCTGTAATGCAAGGTACAAACATGCTAGGATCTGATTTGCAACTTGTAACATTGTAAACATGGCTTGAACAAAAGTGATAAATTGTCATTTTCTCTTCTTCGATTCTCCCTAACCAAATGTGATCTTGGAGAGTTCTTTGACATTTTGGAAAGCTTGTAACATGCTCTACAATCAATATTTGAAATGAATTTTGAGATACCTCTTAGAACTAGGTGAAAAATGTCCATGAAGTTAGGTCAAAAACCTGCCTAAATTAGGGCAAATTTTCACTAAGTTAAAAAGTTTATGGACCCTTATTCACAAATTCATAACTTTAGATCCAAGCATCTTTTTGGAAAACTTTATGAATAAAAGTTGTAGATTTCATGGAGGACTACAACTTTCATGTTGGAATTTTTCTTTGAATCCAATTGCATCATGGTGAAAAGGTTGTGGAAAGTTGGGAAAAAATAAGAAATTTTTCATACTTGGAAATTTTCTAAGTTATGAAAAATTTCAAATTAAAACCCTAATTTGCAATTTTAGGTTTATTGATCAACAAGTTTCACATTTTGACATATCTTGATGAGTTATGACCTTTGGCACTTGATTTTGACCAAAAGTCAAAGTTTGACTTTTCAGTGTATAATTGACTTTTGATTAGTTGACTACAAAATTCATCTGTCAATCCTATGCATTTGAGATCTTTTGAACCATGTGATTAGGTCAAGATGATCCTATTGAGTCCTTGAAATCATGCTTGAACCCAATTGGTCATTGGCTAAGTTAAAAATCAGAAATTGCCCTTTCTTAGTCAAAACCCTAATTTTGACCATTTTGCCCTTTTGATGATTTAATCAAATTTCTTGAGGAGTTGTGATCCAAACTTGATCAAATGGTTCATAGGAGTCTAAAAAGTTGTTGTGGATCAACAATTATGAAGTTTTACTGTAAATTGGCCATGGTTGACTTTTTCCCCAATACAATTGATTTTTAGGTCAAATGTCCAATTGACTGGGCAAAAATGTGATTCAAGGCTTGAAACTTGTCATGAGCAATATTAGGTGTCCAAGATGGTGTATGAAAGTGAGATAAAGCATTTATGGTCCAAAAATCCTTGTGCAAAATCAAACCCTAATTTCAGGCTATCAGTGCAAGGTGAGGTCTTGAGCTGAGCAAACCCTAATCTTGTCTTGAGTCCAAAGAGTCTTGTGAGGAAAATCTTGATAAAATGAGAGGGCAAATTTTGGGGTACAACAACTGCCTCTGTTCAATCTTCTTGAACCTGAAGAGTTAGATTGGCGAGTTTTGTTGTTCGTGACTCGAAGGTAAAAGATGATTGGACACTAGAGTGCCTGTAAATTTGCACTTGTCAAAGTGTAGTTGAGGAAATGGGCTTAAAGATGCCATTTGGAGATGTGATAGAATCTTGTTAGAGATGGGCTTAAATATGCCATCCAAGATTGTTTACTGAGTTGTAAGTCAAAAGAATGAGCATCAGAATGGTGTCCGTATCTGGAACATATTTGTACTGTATCTAGGGAAAATCAGAATAAGTGGCAGAATGGCAACCGTGTTTGGAGCGTCTCTGAGCTGGAGAAAATAAGAATAGGTGACAGAATAGATATCGTGTCTGGAGCGTATCTGGACTATATCTGAAGTTTGAATCTGAATGAGTAATAGAATAGCATCCGCGTCTGGAGCGTATCTAAATTGTATCTGAGATCTGAGTCTGGATGAGAAATAGAATGGCTTCCGTGTCTGGAGCGTATCTAATCTGTGTCTAATAGTTGAAATCTGAATAAGTAATAGAATGACTTCCGTGTCTGGAGTGTATCAGTACTGTTTCTAAAATCTGAATCTGAATGAGCAACAGAATGACTTCCGTATCTGGAGTGTATCTGTACTGTATCTGGAAAGATGAATCTTGAATGAGGGCCAGAATGGCATCCATGTCTGGAGCGTATCTGAACTAAAATCTGAATAAGTGACAGAATGACTTCCGTGTCTGGAGTGTATCTGTATTGTATCATGATTGTATACTGTTAATGGTAGCTTGTTAATCTTATCCTGAAAAGGGTAAAATGTTAGCTGAAACACAAAGTTATGTTGCATGAAATGTATGATGCAATATATGTGTTTTATCAATGTTTATGATATATGGATGTAATGTATGCGCATGTAAGCTGATTTGATGTATTGCCGAGGAAAATAATATCCTTGACGGCTGGGAATAATAAAAACCCTTGACTGTTGCCGGGGAAAATAAATCCTTGACTGCTGAGGATAAGAAACCCTGGGCGACTGTTGGGGATTAAAAATCCTTGACAACTTCTGTGGGGATATGAGGATCCTTTATGTCTTGAAGTTGGAGTAATGACAAAAAATTCTGTTGTGAGGGTAATGCCAAACTGCTTAAATAATCTGCTTGGGGAATCAAGAAAACTTTGATGACTTCTACTGGGGGTTGCACAATGAGAATCCTTATTCTGCTGGGGAATAGGGGAAACTTTGATGACTTCTGCGGGGAATTAAGAATGTGAATCTTCATTCTGTTGAGGAGCAATGAAAACTTTGATGACTTCACTGGGGAATTAAGAATGAGAATCTTTATTCTGTTGAGGAGCAATGAAGACTCTGTAGGGAAGAAGGCTTACTGCTGGAGAGTAAGTTCAGGAGTTTTCGGTTGTCTGCCACTCTACTGGGGATTTATCCTAGGTTTGGGAGAGACAAAAGGTTAACTGTTATCTGATTGATTTCCAGGCTTCAAGATAACTTGCTGGGGGATTTGGAGAAACCCTGAATGGTTTTTGCCGGGGATTGATAGTTATAAGTTTTGACTTGACTGGGGAAGAAGGTTTCATCTCCACTGGGGATCTGTAACTTAAAGTTTTTGCTCCGCTGGGGATTGAGAGTTTGAAGTTTTAACTCTGATGGGGATCAAGGGTTTGAGATTTTGGCTCCGCTGGGGATCTAAATGATGTAGTGTAGGGATTGATCCTGGAATAGCCTAAAGATGTTTTCATATCCTTTCAATCTGTCAGTAATTGTTCTTTTCCACCATGTTTATTTGTAAACAGTAATCATGTTCAAATGCATATGTTCATCAATGAATCATTGGACGTTTTTGCAAATAAAAACACAAGTGTAAAAAAAGAAAAGAAAAATAGTTTTCTGCACTTTAAAGAGGTATCTTTGTATTTACTTTGAATAAGTGTTTTGTACAAAGGAGACAGGCATCCTAGTAAGAGGATGGTGTCGTAAAAATGAGAAACATTTATACAAAGAAAGATAGCTATGTGTGAAAAATAAAATCCCATGGGGTTCCCATTCTGCTATAGCCTTCGTATCTCTGAATATCTTGTCCATTCATTGCTTCGTCCGAAGATGATTGAATTGATCAGAAGCTCAGAGTTTGTCAGTGAAGAGATTGTCCTTAAAGTGATCCGATGAAACATAGTCATACGCTTTAATTCCCTAACTTTTTCCTGGACCGCCCTTTCAGGTTTTCAGTCCACCGGGAAACCCTTTTTTGCCCAAGTCGCCCTTTCGGGTTTTCAACTTGCCGGGTGTACAGATTTTTTGTTTTATCCCTAAATTTTGCCTGAACCGCCCTTTCGGGTTTTCGATTCACCGGGATGCCCTTGTTTTTTTCTAGGTGTGTCAACCTAGCAGGTCATTTATGCGTAGTATCTTTTAACTATGTCTACATTCGCAAGGTGCGGCAGGTCGTCACCGTCCATGGTGGTTAAAATCATTGCCCCACCAGAAAAAATGTTCTTGATCATAAATGGTCCTTCATAGGTAGGAGTCCATTTTCCCCTGGGATCACTTTGTGGTAAAATGATACGCTCGATCACTAGATCTCCAACTTGATATATTTGGCGTTTGACTTTCTTGTTGAAAGCTTTGATCATCCATTTTTGGCACGTCTGACCGTGGCAAACAGTAGTAAGTCTCTTCTCTTCAATTAAGTTTAACTGATCAAGCCGTGTCTGGATCCAATCGTCTTCACTCAAACCAGCATCTTTCATGATTCTCAAGGAGGGAATCTGAACCTCGATAGGTAAAACAGCTTCCATGCCATATACCAAGGAATAGGGTGTTCCCTAGTTGATGTGTGTGTCGTGGTACGATACCTGTGAAGAGCAAACGGTAACATTTCATGCCAGTCCTTGTAGGTGACTGTCATCTTTTGTATGATCTTCTTGATATTTTTGTTCGCAGCTTCGACTGCACCATTCATCTTCGGCCAGTAGGGAGATGAATTGTGATGTTGAATCTTGAACTGCTCGCATAAAGCGGTGATCATAGTATTGTTAAGGTGTGTACTGTTGTCAGTGATGATTCTTTCGGGGATACCGTACCGGAAAATAAGATTCTTCTTGATGAAGCGGGTAACAACATTCTTAGTAACGGATGCAAAGGAAGCTGCTTCGACCCACTTGGTGAAGTAGTCAATGGCCACCAGAATGAAGCGGTGTTCATTGGATGTTGTAGACTTGATCTCTCCAATCATGTTGATTCCCTACATAGCGAATAGCCAAGGAGCTGTTAAGACATTTAGAGGAACAGGAGGCACGTGCACCTTGTCTGCATAGATTTGACATTTGTGACATGTACGGGAGTGTTGATAGCAGTCAGCTTCCATGGTAGACCAGTAATAGCCTACCCGTAGAATCTTCTTAGCCATCGTATGCCCGCTAGAGTGAGTGCCGAAGGTACCTTCATGCAATTCAGCCATGATCCTTTCAGCTTCAGCTTTGTCTACACAACGGAGCAGAATAGAATCATGATTGTGCTTGTATAGGATGCCATTGCTTAAGAAGAACTTTGCCGAGAATCTCCTTAATAACTTTTTGTCATTGACTGAAGCTCCTTCAGGGTATTCCTGAGCCTCGAGATACCTTTTGACTTCATGAAACCATGGCTGGTCCACTACTTCATTGGTATTAATCTCGTGACAATGTGTCGGTTCGTCCATCCGTTTAATGGTGATTTGGGGAGCCTCATTATCCCAATTAAGTTTAAACATGGATGACATTGTAGCTAGAGCATCTGCTAGCTTATTTTCTTCTCGCGGGAAGTGCTCGAAAGTAATCTGCTCGAAATGTGGTAACAATGTCAAGACATGTTCTTTGTAAGGGGTGAGGTTTGGATGCTTAGTGTCTCACTCTCCTTTGATCTAACTGATGACCAAAGAGGCGTCCCCAAACACAACTAAAGATTTGATTCCCAAGTTTATGGCATACTTGAGTCCAAATATGCATGCCTCGTACTCTGCCATGTTGTTCGTACAGTTGAAGCAAAGTCTGGCGGTGAAAGGAGTATGGCCACCTTCTGGGGAGATGAGTACAGCACTGATACTGTTGCCAAGTGCGTTGGATGCCCCATCAAAGTACAGGGTCCATCGGGATCCTTGTTCAGGTCCGTCATATGGTCTGAGATCTTCAATATTGTCCAATGTCATGATGTCTTTGTCAGGGAAGTCGAACTTCATGGATTGGTAATCTTCGACAGCTTGATGGGCTAGATGATCAGCTAGCACACTCCCCTTTATAGCTTTTTGGGTCGTGTACTGTATATCGTATTCCGTTAGGATCATCTCCCATCTAGCTATTCTTCCAGATAGAGCATGCTTCTCAAAGATGTACTTGATCGGATCCATCTTAGATATCAGCAAAGTGGTATGAGTCAACATATACTGCCTTAGCTGGCGAGCAGCCCATACCAAAGCGCAACAAGTTTTCTCGAGCAGTGAGTATCTGGTCTCACAGTCGGTAAACTTTTTGCTAAGGTAATAAATGGCATGTTCTTTTCGGCCAGACTCGTCATGCTGCCCCAGTACGCACACCATTGAATTCTCTAGGACGGTCAGATACATGATTAGCGGTCTTCCCTCGACGGGTGGCATCAAGATAGGAGGTTCTAGCAAATACTCCTTGATTTTATCGAAAGAAATCTGACAGTCATCATTCCATCGAACTACCTGATCTTTTTTCAACAGCTTGAAGATTGGTTCACAAGTAGATGTTAGGTGAGAAATGAACCTAGCAATGTAGTTTACGCGTCCCAAGAAACCTCTGACCTCCTTCTCAGTGCGAGGAGCAGGCATTTCTTGTATAGCTTTGACTTTGGCAGGATCAACCTCGATGCCTTTGTTACTGACAAAGAAACCTAAGAGCTTACCGGACCGGACTCCGAATGTACACTTGTTTGGATTCAGTATGAGCTTGTACTCCTTCAACCTGACAAACAACTTTTGCAAGTGATCAAGGTGTTCTTCTTCAGTTTGTGATCGGGCTATCATGTCATCTACGTATACCTCTATCTCATGATGCATCATATCATGAAACAAAGCTACCATGGCGCGTTGATAGGTTGCCCCAGAATTCTTCAGTCCGAATGGCATCACTTTGTAGCAGAACGTACCCCACTGTGTAACAAAAGTAGTTTTCTCCATGTCCTCAGGTGCCATTTTGATCTGGTTGTAACCTGAGAATCCATCCATGAAAGAAAATACTTTGTGTTGAGCTGTGTTGTCAACCAGGATGTCGATGTGCGGAAGTGGAAAATCATCTTTAGGGTTGGCCCTGTTTAAATCTCTATAATCCACGCACATTCTCACTTTGCCGTCCTTCTTAGGCACGGGCACAATGTTAGCAACCCATTATGGATAGGAAGTAACAGCCAGAAATCCAGCCTTGAACTGCTTCATAAGTTCTTCTTTGATCTTTTTTGATATGTCAGGTCTCATGCGGAGGACCTTTTGTTTCACCGGTGGACAGTCTTCTCTTGTAGGGAGACGGTGTACCACAATGTCTGTATCGAGTCCCGGCATGTCTTCGTATGACCAGGCAAAGATCTCAACATAATCATGCAGTTGATGAATTAGGCGCTCCTTGACACTCGGCTCTAGATTGGCACCTATTTTGATTTCCTTTTTATCATCCTCAGTACCCAAGTTGATTGTATCTAACTGCTCCTCATGAGGCTAAATTGCTCTTTCCTCTTGTTGTAGAAGTCTGGCCAATTCCCCTGGCACCTCACAATCTTCCTCACCTTCATATTCGGCTTGGTAGATCAGGTCTTCAGAGTCACTGAAGGCTATAGCAGTATCGTTACCCATGGGATCCGGAATGGAAGGGTACCTGCATTTGTGAGTGTGGGTGTGTGTAAAGGATAACCATCTTTAAAACAACAAAATGTAAAAGAAAGACAATGAGCACAAAAGGTTTAAATATGAAAAGCGTCCATGATTCATTAAAATGACATATGAAAATGAAATAAGAACCCTTACAAATGGACCGATGTGCCTCGGGTAAGACGCATGGTTGAAAAAGTACGAATTGTTTATGAATTATTACAGATCCAACAGAAATGGAAAAGATAAATTATTGCGGTATGAAAGTAATCGGAACAAAGTCTTTTGCTTCCCAGTTGCACAGCCCTCCGCCAACAGTAGGAAAAATCCAGTCTTCCAGGCTGCCCTCTTCTTTACTGTATTCTAGTGCATTAACCCCTCGGTGGCTGATCTTCACAGGTGGCCCTCCGGCATGGGAGCGGCGCACAGCCTTCTGACCAGTCGAAGTGAACCCCAAGCCGAATTTGTCTTATTTGAAAGGAAAGTCAGGAAGCTGCCCCCAGATAGTGGATCCGCCTTCTCCCACTACTGCCCTTGCATCTTTTAAAGAAGACATCTGAGGTACAGGTATTGTGATCACAGAAGTTGAGGATACCGCCTTGGTCGCCGCTATTTCTTCAGAAACTTCTTCAAAATGTTGGAAAGGGGTCTCTATGAATTCTCCATCTAACTCCACATAACGGAAGGAATTCAGATGACTAATCATATATTCCTCTTCCCCATGGACAGTTATGATTTTCCCTTGGACGGGATACTTGAGCATTTGATGCAAGGTGGAAGTGACAGCTCCGACATTGTGGATCCAGGGGCGTCCCAACAGACAAGAGTAGGAAGGACGGATGTCCATCACGTAGAATGTTGAATTAAATGTCTGGGTACCCATCTTGATCGGGATGTCCACCTCCCCATGGACCATCCTTTTAGAGCCGTCAAATGCTCTCACGATGATGTTGCTAGGTTTCAGAGTTAGGCCTTCACAATCCAATCTATCCAAGGCTTTCTTCAGCAAGACATTTAAAGATGATCCAGTATCAACCAAGACATGAGCTAGGGTGGTTCCCCTATACTCTACCGAGACATGTAGTGCGTCGTTATGTTTTCTCCCTTTGGAGGTTAAGTCGGCATCGGAGAAACCCAGGCAATTGTCAACTGTCAGACTGGCTACAAACTCTTGGAATTGATCAACCGAAGTCTCTTGCGGCACGTGCGCTGTCTTCAGAAACTTGACTAAAGCTTTGGCATGTGCCTCAGAACACAACAGCAGGGCTAACATAGAGATTTTGGAGGGGGTCTGCCCCAGTTGTTCAACAACATCATAATCACTTTTCTTGATGATCCTCAGGATTTCTTCCAACTCCTTCTTGGATGTCTCAGGAATGACTAGTGACTGAGCCTTCGTCAAGACAGACTCCTCTTGAACATTCTTTCCTTTTTTCTCAGCAGCGGAAACAGGGATGGGAATTGTATTGTTTTTGTCGGCGGGTACACTTGTAGGTACCATCACAGGGGTAATCTTCGGAATGGCCACGGGTCCAAAGACTATTGTTGGAGGAGCAATCTCTGGAGAAAAGATTCTTCCACTACGAGTAACTTTGCTTGTTCCGACAATGTTACTGATGTCGGGATTATCCTCTTCGGAGCTTTCTTCTTCTGCAATCTGTTCAATCTGTTTGACACCATGATAGTAGATTTCTCCACCATAGTTCCATGGTACCATTTTATCGGATTTGTATGGGGCTGGCCCGGGCATTGTTATCTTCAACGGAGTAGTCATAGGAGCAGATGTAATCCTAACGGGTTTTTTAGGAACCCTGGAAGGATTGGCGTATATGGTTATTATTGAAACTTCTGGAACTGGAATGGGTGAAATAGGAGCTTTTTCAAACAAGATTTCTCGGTTATCAATCAATTGTTGGATTCCTTTCTTCAACAGAGGACAGTCAAATGGGGAGGATAGGCAAGCATGGCAATCTTGGTCACAACCTGGGAACACCCCAGCCTTCAGCAAATTCACTTTGATGGTTAAGAGAGGAGTTAACAGTTCATCCATAGTAGAAACAAAGAGATCTTCTTCCACAACATTGGTATTATGTCCATGCCTAGGCATTAGAGCGGAGATAACATTTGGCTTTTCAGGAGCTTCAAATTCAACTTCCTTTGCATCAATAAGATCTTGAATCTTATTCTTCAGGGCCCAACAGTTGTTGGTGTCGTGCCCTGGACTTTCTGAATGGTACGCGCATATGGCGTTCGGATGGTAGTGCGGAGAAGTAGTGTTAGGATTTTTAGGGGCCTCTTTTAGCATGGCCAAATTCAACTTCAGGAGATGTGGTAGGACTTGAGCAGGAGTCATGTTTATCTTGGTGAATTTCCGTACAGGCCTTTCCACCCTTTGTTGGTTATTTCTCGGCTGATCATTTCTCGGCTGGTTGTTTCTCGGCTGGTATGAGGCAGACTTTTGAATCATCACGGCCCCCACAGTTGGTCGTCTTTTAATTCTTCCTTGATTCCTCTGGGCATAGACAACAGACACTTCCTTCTTTCCAGTGAAGGGCTTTTTTACAGTTGCAGAGGTAGACGCGTCCTTCTGAATTTTCCCGCTTCTAATATCGGCTTCCACCCTTTCGCCAGTCAGATTCAATTCGGTGAAACCTGCAGAGGAGCTTCCAATCAGGTGATTAAAGAAAGGACCTAACAGAGTCCCCAAGAACATGTCCACTAGCTCTCTTTCAGATAATGGTGGTTGCACCCTTTCGGCTAAATCCCTCCACTTTTGGGCGTAGTCTTTAAAGCCCTCATTGGTAGCCATAGCCATACTCTGTAGCTGAGTACGGGTTGGCGCCAAGTTGGCATTGTATTGATACTACTTATAGAAGGCGGCTTCCAAGTCTTCCCAATTATAGACATCTGCTCTCTCCAACTGGTAGAACCAATCAAGCTGCGTTCCCGAAAGACAGTCTTGGAAAAAGTGGACCCACATGTCTTTGTCAGAAGAATGTGGTTGAATTTTCCTGACATAGGATCTGAGGTGCATCTTTGGGCAATACACCCCATCACACTTAGAAAATAGTGGTACTTTAAATTTAGGAGGGATTACAATTCCAGAAACCAACCCTAACTCCTCAAAGTTCAGCCCCGGTACTCTTTGTACTTCCATAGCAGCTAGACGCTCTTCCAGGTTTTTGTATTTGTCATCGGCCGGAGGGTACTGCTATTCGGAGTAGTCCTCGTCCTCTTATTCTTCTGCTTCAGAATCAGATGGCACTGCGGTTTCTTTTCCTTTTCCTTCCCCCTCTTCAGATGTTGATGGGAATTCCAAAGTCCGTTTGGCTTGTCCTTCAAACCTTATGGCCATGATAACCACACCGGCTCGCTTCTTCTTCTTTTTCTCTTTCTCCTTCTCTAGAAAAGTCTTGAGCTCATATTTCCCCTTGGCTAAGGTCAAGAGTAGCTGTTGAAATTGTGAATTCTGAGCTTGCAAATCTTTGACCGTTTGTTCAATATCCATCTTGCTGAAATAAACAGCAGAGAGATGAGGAAACTTGGTGTGAAGACCTGTTTATGCATATGATGAATGATATGTATTCATGTAATGCTTTCAAGGATTCATAAATTCAAATTTGTTTTAAACAAAAAAAAGAAACACACGTCATATTAATAAGATAGAATTGTTAGTACAGCAATGCCCCTTGGGCAAAATAATACAAAATTCTAAGGTAAAAAGACGTTGCGCGTCCTCTTTGGTGCAATGTAGGTGTTGAGAGTCTTATCTTCGTGAAGTTGACGAGTGAGTTCCAAAACCTTCTTCTCGCTTTCATAGGATTGGGCTACGAAAGTGTCACGCTCTCCCTTGAGCTGTATCCAACTTCTTTGTAAATCTTCGAGTGATGTTGGCATGTCAGGATGTAGGAGGGTGTATGGAACCTCTCCTTCTTTAACAGGCTCTATAATCACAGGGAGAACAGAGGGGTAAGGCATCATAAGACTTTGGGCGTGGGTTCGTACCCACTTGAGGTAAGGCTCAAGGGGGATGGAATTCTTGTGTCCTAAGGTCTTACTATCTACCTTGTTTGGCATCCTCCAAGCTCAGATGAACCTTTGTCGGAGTCCTTGATTGTCGTTGTCGAAGTCAAAAATCAAGCCTTGAATTAGCATGTCATGTGGGTCATCCCTTCGGGCATAACCAAACTGTCTCAGAGCCAAGCAGGGGTTGTAGGTGATGCCTCCCCTAATGCCAAGTAGAGGGATATTAGGGAATTCCCCACAACGGTCAATGATGATGACATTCTCTTTTGATCAAGAACACCAATGAATATCTGAATGGTTAAGTGTCATTAACCGTTGTGACCACCTCAAGCCTTGCTCATTCTTCAAGACTGATTGGGGAAGATGAGAAATAAACCATCTTGCTAGGAGAGGGGTGCAACACATGAGAACACCTCTTTTCCTCATTGTACGAGTGTGAAAAGAGTGGAGGATATCCCCCAGCAATGTAGGCACCGGGTTGCGAGCCATGAAGATTTTGACAGCGTTCACATCTATAAGTTGGTCAGGGTTAGGGAACAAGACCATCCCATAGATGAGAAAAGCTACAATCTCCTCAAAAGCTTGTAAGTCCAAGGAGTTCCAGCAGCTTTGGGCCTTCTCAAACAAGAATTTTGCCAAGAAGCCTTTGACACCACTTCTAGTTTCCCAATGTGTTGTGACATCAGAGGAGTGCAAATGTAAGGCTTGAGCAATCTCTTCTGGCTTTGGATCTCTTTCCGTACCGTTTAAGGGTAGTTGATTGAGAATAGGAATCCTCAAGAGTTGAGAAAATTCCTCCAAAGTAGGCACAAGCTGGTAGTCAGGAAATGTGAAGCAATGATGCAAAGGGTCAAAGAACTGGAAGATAACTTTCAGCATATCCTCCTTAGTGTTGGTGGTGACCAAGTTGAGTAGACGACCATGCCTCTCGGTGAATGGAGAATTCTCAAGAATCCTTGAAGCTAGCTCCTTGAATTGTGGAGGAATTCTTACAAGGTTGACTTGGATAGTTTTCCTGCGAAGTGAATCCATATCCTACAAAACAAGAACAAAGATGAAACTCCAAAATCCTTGAAATGGTTAGTGGATGCAAATGATGCTTCATGATATCCATGATTTTATGCACAAGTATATATGTACAAGAAAATCACACAAGTTCCTAGTTTAGGCTTGCATGGGGTTTCATAGGTAAGTACCCTCTTGAAGTTTAGTTGGCTCAACTTGTCCTAGTAAATAGTAATCGGGTTCTAAGGAGCTCAATATCACTGCATTGTTTCCTTGTTCATTATTTCAATTCAGCCTCTTTACTGGCGACCGAAATATTCCAAGGAACCAACCCTCAATGAGTGTAGTATCGAGTATCTACCAACTTTGGACTGCACCAAAGTCGGTCATCTCACTACATCCTAAAAGGCCAAGTTGGCCAAGTAAAGGTTCTAAAAGTCCATTAGTGCTTCATGACATCACTTAGCGGCCCCGTATTCTCTTTGATTGACTCAAAGGCTACCGGTACCCATAAATATGTCGCACTAATATAACTATTGCTTAGAACATGTCGGTATACCCCGCACAGTTTCCACAATGTATTGCTATTTACCTATGAATGTTTCCCAAATCCGGGTAGAGGATTCAAACCCAAACAATAGAACCAAAGTGTAAAGCATACAAGTCAAACAAGATAAGCATGTAAAGGTGATCTAAAACCCTAAGGTAACCTCACTTTTATAATTTACCCCAACAGAGTCGCCAGTTCTGTGATGCGGTGGGAGAACTAACTTGAGGTTTTGCGTTTGTGTTTGCAAATGTTGCGGTTTAGCAAGAGTCGCCACCGACTTTTATTTTATCCAAAAGTAAAGGTAAAAAAGCACAAGAAAGACCTTTGAGATGTTTTCTTGAGTTCGGGGGGTAGATTATGAAAATGGAAGGTGCTAGCACCCTTTTCATCCATGGTTTTCCATGGGCTCTTAGTTACTTGTTTAGATCACTTGCTTTTTCTTTGAAATTGTTTGAAATGGTGCTTTGTGTGGTTTTGAAAGTATTTTGAAAAGAGGCCATCGTTTAGGCAATCTTTGTAATGATTCTCGTTCGTAAGAATGTATACAAAGATGTTTGTCTTTTGAAAAATGTTTCAATGTTTTGAAAGTTGTTTGGAAATGTTTTGAAATATGTGTGTGTTTGTTTGAAAATAGCAAGGATTGTTTTGAAATTGATCAAGTAACTAGAAGCTATCTACCTACTCAAATGTCTTTCTTGTGCATTTTTATTCCTTTTATATTGTTGACTTACCATTGATTTGGTAAACAACCCTATCTTTAGATGTTAAACGGGACGGGCGTGGGTCATCGTATGACCATGATAGCAATATTTCCAAGTATCTTAGCAAGTTTTGAGGGACTAAGATCATTTGTTTTTAGGAAACCTTGTCTAGCGTCATCGAGGGACTATGATCTTTTATTTTGTTTGTATTGTTTTGCCAAGATACCTTGCATGCATACCATGGCCATTTAAATTAGGCAACCAAGTGGGTGAAACCCTAGAGGTGCTTGTGTGTAATGTGTTGTCATTTTTCATGCATTTGTTTGTCTTGTATTAGGTCATGGCTATTTTTTGACTTTTTTCTTATCATACAAAACCCTAGTTTACTAACATGTATATAATGCGATAAATTGCGTAAAGTAAATCTAAGCTATTACAACAATATTATGGGAGGGGGGATACGAGTTTTGAATGGGGGATATTGCTCAAAATAAAACCCTAAAAATTATTACAACCCAAATGAATTATTGTACAATAAATAAATAAACAAGTATTTAAATATGCAAATAAAATGTATTTATGCAAAATCTTTTGTAATTGATTTTTTTGTATGTAAAAATAAAATTATTTAAGTCCTAAAAACAAGAAAAAATAATATTATTATTTTTTGAAAGGGGAAACCCAAGGAACAAGTCCAAGGCTCAAGGCTGATAAAGTGGAAAAGGCTTGCTTTATCAAAATGGTATTGTGAACTTTATGCCATTTATGGATTAATCTTTTGTACAATGCTCCAAAGATCAAAATAAAGCCATTATCCATTGATCTAGCATTCAATTATGGAGTTTAGAAGGTATTAGGACCTGTAATGCAAGGTACAAACATGCTAGGATCTGATTTGCAACTTGTAACATTGTAAACATGGCTTGACCAAAAGTGACAAATTACCATTTTCTCTTCTTCGATTCTCCCTAACCACAAATGATCTTGGAGAGTTCTGGGACATTTTGGAAAGCTTGTAACATGCTCTACAATCCATCCTTGAAATGAATTTTGATATACTTCTTGGAACTAGGTGAAAAATGTCCATGAAGTTAGGTCAAAAACCTGCCTAAATTAGGGCAAATTTTCACTAAGTTAAAAAGTTTATGGACCCTTATTCACAAATTCATAACTTGAGATCCAAGCATCTTTTGGGAAAACTTTGTGAATAAAAGTTGTAGATTTCATGGAGGACTACAACTTTCATGCTGGAAGTTTTATTTGAATCCAATTGCATCATAGTGAAAAAGTTGTGGAAAGTTGGGAAAAAATAAGAAATTTTCCATAGTTAGAAATTTTCTAAGTTATGAAAAATTTCAAATTAAAACCCTAATTTTCAATTTTAGGTTTCTTGGTCAAAAAGTTTCACATTTTGACATATCTTGATGAATTATGACCTTTGGCACTTGATTTTGACCAAAAAGTCAAAGTTTGACTTTTCAGTATACAGTTGACTTTTGATCAGTTGACTGCAAAATTCATCTGTCAATCCTATGCATTTGAGATATTTTGAACCATGTGATTAGATCAAGATGATTCTATTGAGTCCTTGAAATCATGCTTGAATCCAATTGGTCATTGGCTAGGTTAAAAATCCGAAATTGCCCTTTCTCAGTCAAAACCCTAATTTTGACCATTTTGCCCTTTTGATGATTTGATCAAATTTCTTGAGGAGTTGTGATCCAAACTTGATCAAATGGTTCATAGGAGTCTAAAATGTTTTTGTGGATCAACAATTATGAAGTTTGACTGTAAATTGGTCATGGTTGACTTTTTCCCCAATACAGTTGATTTTTAGGTCAACTGTCCAATTGATAGGGCAAAAATGTGATTCAAGGCTTGAAACTTATCATGAGGAATCTTATGGGTCCAAGATGGTGTATTAAAGTCACATGAAACATTGATGGTCCAAAAATCCTTGTGCAAACTCAAACCCTAATTTCAGGCTATCAGTGCAAGGTGAGGTCTTGAGCTAAGCAAACCCTAATCTTGTCTTGAGTCCAAAGAGTCTTGTGAGGAAAATATTGATAAAATGAGAGGGAAAATTTTGGGGTATAACAAGGGGCAAACAAGAAATGTCCAAACCTTACAGTTGCTCTACCCACCAGGTACAGGGATAGAGCCAGCTTGAGAATATGACTAAAAATGCATACACGACCCGCAGAGTAAAAGGTATCTAAAAACAGTGGTGTTAATTCTCCCCAAGCAGAGTTTATCTATCACCAACGCTAGAAGACCATCCCCAGTGGAGTTTATTTCTTCCACAAGCAGAAACTTTATCCCCGACAGAGTTCATCATCGCCAGCAATGGTAATGCATCCCCAGCCGAGGTTATTCCTCCAAATCAGCAGATCTTCTGACAGAGTATCTCTTCCCCACAGAGTCATTCTCTCGCCAGTTTATTCTCCAGTAGAATTATTCTCCTGCCAAGTTATTCTCAAATCATCTTCGATCATTATCCCCAACGAGCGAAACTCTTTTTACCCTCCAGCAGCAGTCTGGGATTTATTTTCCCCAACTAGAGAACATCATAAAAACATTACATTTCCATACATCATGGCATACGCATATGCATCATACAACACAATCTCATTTATTTTGAGAACATCATTGCTCGATACATGTCATGCATCATGGCATTACATACGACTAACCCTTTACATTTCAGGAAAAGATACAATCAAATTCTCACAAAGTTCAAGCTATGAAGCCCGGGTCTGACCGGATAGTATCTTGATTTCTCCATCATATTGTGAAGCCCAGAAAACGACCAGATAACAGTATCAGAATACCACAAAGCCTGGATTATGACCAGATAGTGGTATCTTTTAAACAAGCTATGAAGCCCGGATTCGACCGGATAATAGTTTAATCCCCAGCAAGTTATTGTGAAGCCTGGATTACGACCAGATAGCAATATAAAGACACCATGAAGCCTGGATTCAACCAGATAGTGGTATATGACACTGAAGCCTGGGATTACGACCAGATAACAGTAAGGGATACTGTGAAGCTTAGATTTCGACCAAATAGCAGTCTACCCGGCCAATTACTATGAAGCCCGGAAATTGACCGGATATTAGTAGGCCTAAAAATCAAATGGAAGCCCGGATGCGACTGGATAACCACTTGATTTCTTCTGAAGCCTGGAATACGACCAGATAAGAAGTAAGGTATTGTGAAGCCTGGAATCGACCAGATAGAAGTACAAGACACCATGAAGCCTGGATTCGACCAGATAATGGTATGAAACATCGTGAAGCCTGGGTTACGACTAGATAGCAGTACAGGACACCATGAAGCCTAGATTCTACCAGATAATGGTATGAAATATCGTGAAGCCTGGATTATTACCAGATGGAGGTAAAGGACACTGAAGCCTGGATTACGACCAGATAATAGCACAAGACATTGCGAAGCTTGGATTTCGACCAAATAGCAGTTTACCTGGACAATTACTAAGAAGCCCGGAGTCGACCAGATATTAGTGTGCCCTAGATTCAAGTTGAAGCCCGGATGTGACCGAATAACAACCTAATTCCTTCTGAAGCCTGGAGTACGACCAGATAAGAATTGAGAAATTGAAAAGCCTGGATTACGACTGGATAACAAGTTTAATCTCATCTCCCCGTTAAGTCACTGTAAAGCCTAGAGTATGACCAGATAGCAGTTGATCTTATCACTATGAAGCCTGGATCACGACCAGATAATAGTTCATTTTCACCTCTTCGACCAAGAGACGATTCCCCAGTAGAATAACGGACGACCAAAGCTCCTAAAATTCAAATTTTCTCAAGACATAAAATAGCATTCCCCAGCGTAGTCCTCCTCAACAACAGGTATACAGGCTCTCGCTAAGGAATCTCTTAGGCGATCGACACTCCTTCGAATGGCATCTTTAAGCCCATCTCCCATCATCAATCTCCAAATGGCATCTATAAGCCCATTCCCGACATCGCAAGACAGATACCACCTCATGTGAGTGCAAATTTCTTGGGCACTTTAGTGTTCAATCATCTTCAACCTTCAGATCACGAAAGGCAGGCAAGCCAATCTACATCCTCAGGTTTAAGAAGATTGAACAGGGGCAGCTGTTGTACCCCAAAATTTTCCCTCCCATATTTCTCAATACATTTTAAGTGAGGTCTTCAAATTGCTCAAGGAAGTCCAAGGGTTTACCAGACAAACTCTCTCCTAAGGCAGTCTACCTCAAATTAGGGTTTCATGTTGCATCAAGATACTTGAGTCCAAGGGATACCAAATGCTCACTATTGTCCTAATAGGTTCTCAAGATCATCCATGTCAAGTTTCAAGACTTACAGAGGAAATTTGCTCAGTCAATTGCTCAAAGGCCTAAAAATCGATTGTGCTAAGGCAAAAGTCAACTGTGGCCCACATACAGTCAAACTTCAAGATTTTTGGTCAACATCCTCATTTTGAAGTATTATTCATCATTTTATCAAGGTTTGATCATGATTTCTCAAGGATTTCTCACAATTCATCAAAACCCAAAAGTTGCTAAATTAGGGTTTTGTAGGAAAAGTCAACTCAAATTTGACCAAGCATAACTTTCTCACACTTCATTAGAAATGACCCATCAAAAGCTCATTTTGAAGAGGATGAAATTCCCTACAATTCATCTTCAGCTCCCAAGTTCAAAATATGCACTCACAATAAGTTATGAATTTGGACATTATAGGTCGTTTTGAAAAGTCAACAAAAACACCTTTTTTGTCAAAGCTTCATACATGAACATGGAAGACTCAATTGAGATGAGACCAAAAAGGTTGCTTAGAGGACATATTGAGATTTCTAAAAATTCCAAGAACACTTCATAGAGTCAAAATTGAAGAAGTTATGCATTGGTGAAGTTGACCTTTTTTGCAAAATTGCCAAAAGTCAAAAGTTCCTTAAATTGCAATTTTTGTCAAATGGGCCCAATGTTTTGTGCTTATCTTGAGTTTGTAATATGGTCCACGACCCATGATCCTTCCCACTTGCCTTTATTTTATTTTTACCATTTTATTTTGATTTTTATTTCAATTAAATAAAATTAAATCAAAATAAATCATGGAAATATCAAAATCATTTAAGCCTTGAGATTTTGTGCATATTTCAGGTCTCTTATACAGCTAGCAACAAAATCAAATCGTGTAATCCATGTTTGTGCATAAAAAGATTGGTTTTTGGCTTATTTTGGAAAGATCTTCATTTGAATCAGATCATGATCAAAGACCTTAATTGAAAAAGATTGAATGCACATTTGCAAACCTAATTCAATCACTGATATATATTGGAGAAATGCAGACCAACAGGACAAGGTTTTGAGGCGTGTAAGAGGAAGAACAACTTGCAAAAAATCAAGAAAAAGTGCAATTTGTTTTCACAGTTCCAGGCACTTTCAAGCCTTGCCAAGCATTCCTTCTGTTTCTTGGGCATTCAGGGAGTCCATATCAATCAAAAGCAAGCTTTTTCGTGCACTAAAACTCGCTGTAAGTGATTCACAGCCTTGACATATTCTTGAAATCGAATATCATTATTTAGGCATTTGTAGCATGAATCTTGTATATATTTTGAACCCTGGAAGCATTTGCAAGCTATTGGTAACAGTTAATTGCGTTTTTGCTAACCCTGTAGAGATATGTCATTGTTCGGGTTTCTTGTTGCGTTTTGGAATCTTCTTGTACAGGAAAAATTGGCCCAAAAGAAAGGCACCATGATGTTTAGAAGGCCAAGACGAATTGGTCTGTGGCATTAGATTTCATTTATCATATTTATAGGTGATTTTTGAAAATTACAGGGACTATACCTACGCTTCTTGTCCGTAGGTAAAAGTCTCAGACTTTTAGCAACGGAGAGGGGAAGAAGAAGGTGGCGTGGCACCCCCTGGTTGGCTCATTTAAACTGGCGCACGCTTTTTGATTTTGTCCTCCACTAACTCACGTTATTACATATTATTAATTGTTATTATTTCATAGACAAATGAGCGGCGTGGCACAATTGGCAACAAGGTGATGGTTTGAAGCTTGAGGACCTGGGTTCGATCCCAGGTCCTAGCAAAAATGATATTTTCTTGTTACAGATTCAGTGCACTCTTGGTCCAAACACCCACCATACGCCTTCAACACTTAGCCAGCCAGATGTCCACAAGCTGGATCCAAAGGCCATCATTTGAGAGTCCATGATACACCCTGGTCAATGTACAACATGGAATCTGAAAGTCAAACGTGGGCCAATGGATTTTGGGCCCAGAAGCTGCTAATGGCACCCCCTTTTTTGCTTTGGATACCAGGCCCAATACTCTTTTTCTTTATTCTTTTATATTTTCTTTAATTAATTTATTTTATTTAAATTATTTTCTCACATCAAAATTAATTCTTTTTCTTTTACAAAAATTCATAAAATCAATTTTCATCAAATTAGAATTTAGGTTTTTTTTTATTATTTTATCAAAAATTAATTTAATTAGTTAATTTAATTCTAAGGCAATTTTAATTCTTTCATAAATAAATTAAAACGAATTAGAAAATTAGGGTTTGGTTTAATTTAACATTTATTTTCTTTTTCTTAAAATAACAAAACTACAAAAATAGGTCAAAATAAATTATTTTCCTTAATTTAATTTAATTAGTAATTAGGTTTGTATTTAATTTAAAACCTCATTCTTTCCTTAAAATAATCAAAAACAAAAATAATTTTTCTTTTAATTAGGTAGACGGGGTCAAAACCCTAATTTTCTCTCATCCTCAATTCTTCGCGCGCGTTTATTTATTTTTACAATATTGATGTAACTGCTCATGGGATGTAATAGTTTAATTAGGAATTTTTCCGTTCATTTATCGTTTTACGGGTTTTTGGCTATGTAATTAATCCCCCTACCTGAAGCCTTGTAATAGAGTAGCTTTATTTTCCACATTTTAATTTTCGCAAATACTAACTGTTAGATGTGTGATAATAGGATTGCATGAAAAGAATGTATGTTAATTTTAAAACGGTTAGCAAACCCTAAATGTGCAAAGATAATAATTGAAATTGTATCACTTGCACATGCGCACTCCTAGGGTATACTCTCACTTCGGTTGCCTTCGGTAAACGGTCATTGAGTATAGGGTGTTTTAGTGGTCGCTCTCTTGTCTAAACAAAGATCAAAAGTCCCGTTCGGAAATGTTGCCTCAGAAATGTTGCCTCGAATATGATATTAAGACACTAGGGTTATTACTAAGACGTCCTAACATTGCTTTAGTGATCGTACGTCCCTTTCGAATTGACCCTTACAACTCCAACGACGACGCTACCTACTCACTAATAGTGGGATAGCGTTGTCTAAAGGAAACAAGAACATAAACATTCTTTTTTCGAGTAGGTAGATAACTGTTAGGTACTTGCTCAAAACAAACTTTTCCACACTTACACTTTTTCAAACAAAGTTTTCAAAACATTTTGTAACACTTTTGAAGACAGAAGCAAGGGTTAAAATGAAGTAACACAAAAACTTTTCAAACACACAAACACGGAAGCAATTTTTAAAATGATGAGCAAGTACCTAAGAGCCCGTAGAAAACTACGGATAGAAAGGGTGCTAATACCTTCCCTTTCTATAATCTACCCCCGTACTCAGAATATCTCGAAAAAGGAATTTTTCTGTGCTTTTTTCCTTTCCGGTTGGATAAAATAAAATTCGGTGGCGACTCTTGCTTACCGCGAAATTTTGCAAACACAAATGCAAAACGCAAACCATCATTTTCCTAAAACAGTACGGTTCTGCCACCGTATCACATCTCCAGACTCAGGAATACCTGATTGGTGCTTCAAATAAAAATAGAAAGACATTGAGAATATTGACTGGAAGCTTCTTCCTCAGTGAAAATGTATTGTACAAGAGAAATTATTACATGGTCTTGCTGAGATGCGTGGATAGACACGAAGCAAACATGTTGATGCATGAGATTCATGAAGGTTCATTTGGCACTCATGCCAATGGACATTTGATGGCTAAAAATGCTAAGGATGGGTTATTATTGGCTAACAATGGAATCTTACTATTACAGATTTGCAAAGAAGTTCCATAAATGCCAGATTTATGCGGACAAAATTCATGTGCCTCCTACACTTCTCAATCTTATTTCTTCCCCGTGGCCTTTCTCTATGTGGGGTATTGACATGATTGGAATGATAGAACCCAAAGCTTTGAATGGACACCGTTTTATCTTGGTAGAAATTGATTACTTCACCAAATGGGTGGAAGCTGCTTCATATGCTAATGTTACTAAGCAGGTGGTAGTGAGCTTCATTAAGAATAATCTTATATGTCGGTATGGTGTGCCGAGTAGAATTATCACCGACAATGGCTCAAATCTGAACAACAAGATGATGATAAAACTTTATGAAGAAATCAAGATTGTCCATCACAATTCGTCTTCGTACAGGCCGAAGATGAATGGGGCTGTTGAAGCTTCTAATAAGAATATCAAGAAGATCATCCAAAAGATGGTTGTTACTTATAAAGATTGGCATGAAATGCTCCCTTTTGCTTTACATGGATATCAGACATATGTTCGCACTTCAATAGGAGCAACCCCGTTCTCCCTTGTGTATGGGATGGAAGTGGTTCTCCTAGTCGAGGTTGAGATTCCCTTTTTGCGTGTGATAATGGAAACCAAGTTGTCAGAGGTTGAATGGGTCCAGAACAGGTTTGACCAATTGAATTTGATCAAAGAGAATAGAATGACGGCTTTGTGTCATGGGCAGTTATATCAAAAGAGAATGAAGAAAGCTTTTGATAAGAAGGTCAAGCCTCGTGAATTCAGAGAAGGCGACCTCGTTCTCAGGAAGATCATGTCTTTTAATGCTGATTCTAGGGGCAAGTGGACTCCCAATTTTGAAGGCCCATATGTTGTCAAGAAAGCCTTCTCTGGTGGTGCATTAATTCTTGAAACTATGGATGGAGAGGAGTTCCCACATCCCATGAATGCTAATGCAGTCAAGAAATACTTCGCCTAAAGAGATAAAAGAACATCTCGTTAAGTTGAAAACCCGAAAGGGTGGCTTAGGCAAAAAGGTTCGTCTCGGTTGGCCAAAAACCCGAAAGGGAGGTCTAGGCAAAAATTAGAGACATAAACAGAATAAAATTTCCCGCTAAGTTAAAAATCCGCAAGGGCAGCTTAGGCAAAAGTTAGGGACTTTCTTGGCAAGTAACTACATCAAACAAGACTTGATCATTGAAGCAACAATCTTCTTGGATCCTCACTGTACTTCAACGGAAGCTGCTGCTCATAATTTCAAAGTTGATAGAGGGAATAGTGGTCATTGTATCTCAATGTATCTTTTCCATTATATATTACCATTTTCCGAACTTTGTAATCATTCGTGGAGTCTCGCCATTCGCAGACTACCATTCTATCAATAAAATTTGATCTTTTACCCAATTCTTTGTAATTCTTATTTTATTCAGCTTACAAAGACTCCATTTATTATTGATAATAATTTTCAAAGCAAAAATATTAAATAACAAAATTATTTTTCAAAAAGAATTTACAACTTACTTTTACTTTAGATTTTGTGATTCAAGAGGAAAACAAAAGTGGTGATCCCAGGAATGGACGAACTCCAGTAATTTTGGGAAGTTTTGTTTCCCCCGGGAAGGTTTTCTCAGGTCTTTTTCACTGGTATGTGCATGATTTTTGTATATTGAAGACGATACCAATTGGCGTAAGGTGCAGTATTGGGTTTGTGATCCCAGTGTCCCCGGTCAAGTCTTGGTTCATTTTTTTATTTATTTTGGGTTTGCATAGTCTGAGGCCTTTATCCCAGATTCCCCAGCGAAGTCTTCCTTCATATGACGAAAGGTCTTGTTCCCTTGGTGTGCTGAGATGGAATTATTCACAAAATGTCGCTCTTTCTGCAGTTTTGGCATTATTGTTGGTATTTATTTCCCAGGAAACTAGACCAGGGCCGTATATTTTATAAGAAGTGTTGAGACAGTTGTCAACCCTTTGGGTTTTCACCCGCCAAGTGCTGGGTTTGATTTAAAATCCCCATGAGTTTGACCTTTTTCTATAATGTTGACTTCTTGATTCCCCAGGAAGGCTATCCCAGGGCATCTTTCGTTGGAATAAGTTTGTATGATATGAAGACTCAATCCAAGATTCCCCAGTGAAAGCTTCGCTATTTGATATAAGTCTTTTCTCCCCATACATACTGAGATTTGACTCATTTATGAAGCATCTCCCTTTCGGCAGTACTTATATTTTGTTTGATTGCCCGATAATCAGGCAAGGGCAATGTTTTATTTAAGAAGTGTTGAGGCATTTATCAGTTTTTTGGGTTTTCACCCGCCAAGTGCTGGTTTTGATTTAAAATCCCCATAAGATTGATTTATTGCTGTAATGTTTGAATTCTTAACTCCCCAAGTTGTTATTCCCATGAGGTTTCATACTTTTTCCCTAGAGAAGTTGGTGCAATACTTACTCTCAATATTAAAGAACGTATCTTGGTTTGCAATCTTCGATGTGGTGTTGGCCTCCCCAATAAAGTCAGCATGAGGTCCCTAGTTGATATCTAGATGATGAGGCATTATCTCCTCTAGTGAAGTCTGTATGATGTTCCCCCAATGAAGTCAGCTCGAAATCCTCAGTTGATGTTTTGTCGATATGGTTTCCATCTTTCTTATTTGAAATCAGTATTGCAATCCCCATTAGAAGTGTGGACCGTGAAAACATTTGTTTCCCCATTGAAGTCTGAGTGCTATTCCCCGGTGAAGGCTGGAGAAGGATGTTATATCCCTGTATCTGTACTGTTTTGGCGCTATGATTTGTTTACTTCCGAATTATGTTCCTTCCTAGTGAAGTTAAGCCGCAAAATAGGAATCTGTTTCCTCGTTTGGTGCTTATTTTCTTATGGAATGTTCATCTTGGATGTGATTTAGCTGAGTGTTGATTGTGCCCAAGTTGGTTTTGCCTGGTTATTCCCAGTGTTATATGTTTGTTTTGTCAACTTATACTTGATAACATTCATATATTCATACATACATCATGCATAGTTAAATTTGGCAAATCATTTCTCATTAACATTCGTTAATATTTTGTTGACATATTACCCTATTTTGCAGAGTTATATTGTCCTCTCTCCAATAGAGTGTCGACCTTAAGCAGAAAGTGTATATTCTTTCAATTTCCCCATTGAGTTATCCCTCGTGGAAGATTTTTGCTTTAGCCTTCCTGTACAGTTTCTTGTCTGGATGGATTTGGTTTTCCTTCTTGAGTTTATTTCTCAAAGGATGTATTTTTGGTAGACTGTTTTACTCCAGTTTATTTCTGGTTTGAATCTTTGATCTTCAGTAATATTATTACTTTAGATTTCTATAAGCTTCGAGCTTTGGTTTGAGAATTTGCATTTATTTTTCACGAGAAGACTTTATCTCCTCCCCAGGAATCTGTATTTCATTCCCCAGGAATTTGTATTTCATTCCCCGGGAAGCTGTATTTCATTCCCCAGGAAGTCATGATTCTTTCCCCCAAAAGTCATTTTTACAATCCTTTCTATAACAGCAAATAGCAGGTCTCTTTATTTGAGCAACTTGTACTTCCCCGTAAAAGTCGGCGTTACTTTTTTGCTATCTTCTCTATGAATGGATACTTTGCAATTTGTTGTCAAATTACTCCAGTGGATGGCAAGCCTTTCAGTATCATAGAGAAAGTTCGTTGTGAAATCTTTACAAGTGGTAGTCTCTTTATTTGAGACAGCTTATATATTACCCTTTCCAAGAGGAATTCCTTGGTTAAAGAAGAAGTTAAGACCCGTTCTAGGTGAAACGCAAGAATTTTGGAGAAGATTTTTATCTTTTTGCTACCTTCAGTGAACGTTGGTAGTTCACTGTCAGTGAACGTCGGTGCTATGATATTTCTTTTCTCACTACCTTCAGTGAAAGTTGGTATTTCACCATCAGTGAACGTTGGTGATTGTTATCTTTTTTCTACCTTCAGTGAACGTTGGTAGTTCACGGTCAGTTAACGTCAGTGCTATGCTATTTCTTTTCTCTCTACCTTCAGTGAAAGTTGGTAGTTAACCATCAGTGAATGTTGGTGATTGTTATCTTTTTGCTACCTTCAGTGAACGTTGGTAGTTCACCGTCAGTGAACGTCGGTGCTATGATATTTATTTTCTTACTACCTTCAATGAAAGTTGGTAGTTCACCATCAGTGAATGTTGGTGATTGTTATATTTTTGCTACCTTCAGTCAACGTTGGTAGTTCACCGTCAGTGAACGTCGGTGCTATGATATTTCTTTTCTTACTATCTTCAGTGAAAGTTGGTAGTTCACCATCAGTGAACGTTGGTGATTGTTATCTTTTTGCTACCTTAAGTGAATGTTGGTAGTTCACCGTCAGTGAACGTCGGTGCTATGATATTTCTTTTCTCTCTACCTTCAGTGAAAGTTGGTAGTTCACCATCAATGAACGTTGGTGATTGTTATCTTTTTGCTACCTTCAGTGAACGTTGGTAGTTCACCATCAGTGAACATCGGTGCTATGATATTTCTTTTCTCTCTACCTTCAGTGAAAGTTGGTAGTTCACCATCAGTGAATGTTGGTGATTGTTATCTTTTTTTCTACCTTCAGTGAAAGTTGATAGTTCATCGTCAGTGAACGTCGATGTTTGTCTCTCTACCTTTAATGAGTGTTGGTAGCTCACCGTCAGTGAATGTCGGTGTTGTTATTATTTTCTCTTTCTACCTTCAGTGAACGTTGGTAGTTTCGCCTTCAGTAAAAGTTGGTGTATCCTTTGATCTTTTACCATCCTCTATGAGTCGGTGTCCTTTTGATCTTCTACCTTCAACTATGAGTTGGAAGTTTACTGTCATCTATGAGTCATTATCTTTTTGATCTTTTACCTCTGACTATTGAGTTTGGTAGTTCACAGTTGGTTGTCAATCACTTTTATCCTGTACTATCTCCTCTTTACCTGAGTTGATGCTACCTTATTTCTTCTTTGGGTGTTACACCAATAGAGTCGGGTCTTTTTGATTCACCAGTGATTTATTTTCCTGGTCGGGTTTCTCTTTTGATCCTTATTTCCTTTGCTACATCCCCAGTGGTGTTTTGCATTCCTTTGAAGTTGTTCATATGCATTCATACTCATGAGCATTGCATGGCATCTTAGGGCCAAAAATAGGGTTTGTTTTATATTTAAGTATCTTCTATCACGTCGACCCAAATATTTTTAACCTTCGTATCTCCAGATAGAAGAAACTTAAATAAGGGCAGCTGTTGTACCCCAATTTTTTCCCCTAAGATCCCTTCATCATACCATATTGATTCAATCACAATAAGATCACTTTAGGGCTTTTGGTTCTCCTCCCTATCTTTAGCTTTGCTCTTTGAGAAATCACCAAGCACCTTGACTTATTTTTTCTTTTGTGATCATGCATGTTTTGTTTTGACTTTCCTTTTGATTAATAAAATGCAATGTTGGTTTGTCTCACTTGTTAATAATGTAGGTAAAGGAAATGTGGCTTAGCAAGTTGATCCATGGGTTCATGAGTTTATTTCCATGCCCTAGTCAATAAAGCTTGAGAAATTCAAACCTCACCATTGAAGTTGTTTTGGAAGAAATGGCATGGCAAGGTTTATTTTGGTTCACAATATTTCAAAGTTATCAAGATTGATTCAAAAGTACATGGGGTTATTGAAGAAGTTGTCATGGTTGGAAAAGGCCTTGTTCCCATTGGTCACAAGTGCATATTTCTCTCAATTCTAAAGATATGGAAGTGGTTTTGGTTGCTATGAGTTCTCATTATCATCCCCAACAACTTCTATCTACAAAGCAAAAGTGTTGGTACAAGAAGGTTGTTTAAAATTTTCAAAGTTCCTCAAAGCATTTTCTTTATCGAGGAGCTAGGGTTTTGAACTTCAAAGAATTATATCTTGCTCATCTTTTGGTATTTTTGAGTTATTCCAAAAACATCCTTTTCTTCAAAGGGTTATTAACAAATCACTTCAAAAGTTTCAAGGAGTTTTCATGTGGAAGAAACTTGATGATGAAGAAAGATTACAAGTCCTCCAGATGAACCCCTAACTTCCCATGTGTGACTTCAAATGATCATAACTTGGTCAATTTTTATCACCTTGAGCCCACTCTTTTCCACAATGATCTTGAGGATGTGAACTTTATTCATTCTTTTATGTGCAAAGCGATAAAATGGATGGAGGTTGCCTTAAGGATACAAAATATTATAGGTCATTTCATGATTTTTTGCCAACTTCAACAATTCACAACTCTCCCAATTTTTGGAGATTTTGAATGGTTCAAGTTTCAAAATGTCATTCAAGAGATCTTTTTCATTCCATCTTTTTTGGTCATGAGCAAATTCTAAGAGGAAGGCCATGTTTGGATGCAAAACATTATAGGTCACTTTTGAAGAAAAACTTGAAATATTTCTAAGTATGGAAAGTCAACCTCTTTTTCCCAACTTTGACTCATTGCAACTTTCAGCTTAAACATCCATTTGATTATGTTCTTTTCCATTGCAAATCTTGTAATATCATCTTTCTAAAGCATCAAGAACCATGCCCTAAGACCCCTTGAGCTAACAATGCCATTGTTTCAAAAGTGGTAACTTGGAGTTGAGATTTCTCCAAAACTCAGAATTTGAAATCCTTAATTTGGCTTCTAAACACAAAATTGTTGCGCGTTTTTGCTTCTAAACATGTTTAGTGAACTTCCAGAAGTGATTAGCATAGCAAAACGCAAGGTTTGGATGAGTTTTGATTAAAATAGAAGTCACACTTTTCTTCTTTGCAACTTCACACGATTTCCCTCCAAACTTCATCATTTCACACGCTTGGACGTTCCATCAACTTTCCTATAAATAGAGGGTCATTCCCCATTCATTTCCTTAAGCTTTGAGAGCCAAAAACACACTGCCAAAACCTCACACGAACCCATCTTTTTTGAAATCAGTTTCTGAGATTTAAGCTTCTTTCTCCAAAATTATTTGCACATTCATCATCCTTAAGCATCATACAAACTCTCCAGCACTTAAACCAAGCAAAATGATCCATAATTCAACCTATAGAAGTCCAATTTCAGAGCTTCTTTCTTGAACTTTGAAAAGGTAGAATTCTCCACCATTTGGATCCAAATAAAGTACCAACATATTCTACTCCTTCTCCTGATTCTTGTGCTTTTTACAATTTTTAAATCCATTGAGAATTGAGAGAGAAATCTCAAATTGAAGGTGCTCGCTATTTTCTGGGTTTTTTATTCATATCTCTTTGCATACCTTATATAAATTTGGCGCGATGGTGATGTTAGGATCGTCTTAAAGAGACGAATCCAATGATACTAGTTTGGGATCATAATTTTTACATTTGAAGGATCTCACAAAATCTTCATTGCAGAGCGTCTGGAGGTTGAAGACGATGACATGTCTCGTCTCAGCCAATGATAGCGTGCCAAACGTTTTAATTTCATTGGTTGCCCTTTTTATGATCCTATGTGTATCTCACTAAGGTCCATGTCTAGCACAGCGCGTCTGGTCCATTGGATTAGCTTACTAACGCGTTTTGACTATGATCTGATGGCCCGCATCTTTTTGGTTTTATTTTATTTTCTGATTTTATATTTTAATTGATTTAATTTTCAAAAATTCATAACTCTTTTATTTTTAATCCAAAAATTATGAAAGAATTCACAAAAATACTTTGAATTATTTCATATCTCATGACTATTTTTTCACATTTTTATTTTGACATTTGATATTTTTTATATTTTTTTTATTATTTTCTTTCTTTTAATTACTTTAAAAATACTTTCTGACATTTTTTAATTCTAAAAAAAATTCATAAATATCATTTTACATATTTCTGACTTTTTAAAAAATTTATGGAATTTTATATTGATGTTTACTATTTTTTATCTATTTTCTATTTGTTTGAGCAATTTTAATTAGTTTAAAAATAGTTTCTGAATTTAAAAAATTACCAAAAATTTTATAAAAATATTTGAGTCTATTTCTGATTTTTCTATGACCTTATTTATTTATTTTATGAATCAATTTGAATATAGTTGATATTTTTTTCCTTTATTTTCATTTTTATTCATTTTTAAACCCTTTTCAACATATATATTAAATGTAATATTATTTTGTGATTATTTTCTGGCTGATCTTGGGTTGAATTTTTTATCATGAACTTTGTTAACATCATTGGATCCATGGTGTTGAGTCTAACTCCATAAAAATGGATGAAGGATTTTAATAATAGTTTGATTAAATTTTAATTCGAATGTGCTTTATATATTCTTTCCCACCCTTCTTCATCTCATCCCTTTCTTATTGCACTAAGTGTTATTGGAGCATGATCTCTATATCACGTCTCAAAACAAATGGTTCATAGATTGCTATTGACCGGCCTCAAAATAGGTGCGACTTCTATATAAGTCTACTTACGATTGCTTAACATAGCGCTAAATTTTGTCCCAATTAGAGAAAATGATCATTTGTGGCCCAAACTTATGATTGCAAGCCCAAGATGTTAATTTGAACCCTTTGATCCAATAACCTTGAGATTCATTGTGTAGAGGCTTTGGTTCTACCAATCTTCTGATGGATCTTCATCAATTTTGGTCAATGCAGATCACTTAAACATCATTGATCATTATATGTTACATTGAGGATTCTTAAATCGATGATATACTTGACATAAAGCAAATGCAATTCATTATGTAGAGGCTTTGGTTCTACCAATCCTCTAATGAATTCCAAATGCAAGATTCAAGATGGTCATCCAACTAACCACTAATTCTTAACAATTGACTCTACTTTATGCTTTTTTATTTTTATGCTTTTACTTTATGTACTATTTACTTTAGCATTTACATTTCATGCTATTTTCATCTTTGCTCACTTGAGCATTTACTTTTATGTCATTTTTATTTTGCTCACTTGAGATTTTCTTTTCTTTTTGAAGATACTTAATAATCAACATAAATAATAAAAAACTTTAATGATACTTGGACTATTTGGTTACTATCCTTGGCATTATGAAGTATTGGACTTCTTGGACTTACGATTAGAAACCTTGGCCTATGTTGGAGACCTTGTGACCTTAATTGATATTTTGTCTGGAGTTTTTGAGGTTTACCTCAAGACATTGGGTTGTTTGTTTGTTTTGTGTGAAGGTTATTGTGATTACATACTTTGTTTGTAATCTGTAATTCACTCATATACAGTTGTTACTCTGCCCAATTTTTGTGAAGACTTAATACACTTAAAGTTTGGTTCCCTCAAGAGGTCTAGTATCTTTGCTTCCTTGATTTCAATCCAAAGAATGGGAATTATATCTTGACTCATAATGTCAAGTATTGGCTTCTTGTTGGTTATATGGTTCTTCTCCCTAGCTTTTACATCATGCTTTAGGATAGTCTCTTCTTCTCCTTTCATCTTCTTTAATTTCAAAAATCATCTCTCTCCTTTTGAAAACTCTTCTTGTTTTTAAACTTGAACCACTTTTATAATAAACTTGAACCTAGGTCCATGCATTTTCAAAACCTTTTTATAAATAAACTTCAATCAACTTAAATAATACCTTGACATTTTTTGTGAGAAGACTAAAATTCAATCAATCTCATTTCAAACCATTTTTCCACTATGGCTTTTTACTTTAAAAACTTTTCTCAAAAGATTGGACTCTTGTCAATCCTTGTAATGATGCAAACAACTATACTTCTACAATATGTAGCGAAGTGAGATATTTTCCACTTGGGTGTTGAGTGAGGCATTGTTGATTTTAAAATCTAAGCCATATCCTCCACTTTGAGATGATGCAAATTGTCATTTCTCATGATTATGGGTAGTAAGTATGTTTTCCACACGGACAATGACGATGATGTCTTATCTCATAAAATTAACCAATGCACTTGTGTTTTAAAAATTTTAAAAAGGTGAACTACGTGTACCCTGATCCCCTATTTCACGAAAGGTGGTACGTAGGCACTAAAGGTTCTCAACCGCGGCGGGTGCAAAATCATAAAAAATACTTATTTTCTCACCTCCACCATCTATTTTTTATATACAACATTTTATAGCCAAAATATACAGATTTACAAAGAGGTTCCCGCGGAGTACCGTATATGTTTAGGGTGCTAATACCTTACCTTTTTATAATCAACCCCCTTACCTAGAATATTTCCCCCTCTTTTTGAGTTATTCGCTCTTTCCCCATTCCTTTGGAAACAATAAAGCGTGGTGGCGATTTTTTCTGTATAAGTCTAGTCAATCCAATGGCTTAGTCTTAAACATTTCTACCGCTACACTATGTTTGTTAAAATTATTGCTGACGACTTCGCTTCTTTGAATCTCCATATCTAATCATCCATGTCTATTCATAATAAACTTTGATTTCAAAACTTGCATGTACATCAAACAAAATTACTTTTTGAAATGTACAATTTTATCTACGAATAGACACTTACCATCAAAGGAGATCTCAAAATTGGTTTAATCAAAAGAGATCCTTTCCAGGAAGCTCCTAACTAGGGGAAAAGTATCCAAAAAAGAACCCTATAATCATAAGCAAGACTAATGATTGCAGGGGTATATTACATGAAGATCCTATTGACTAAGGGTGATCATTCGGAGATTCAATCAACTTGGATCACGTTTCAAAGCACCAATCAGGGGCATACCTTTAGAAGGAGCATTCCTTAATTAAGTCATATCACAATATGGTATGACTCGGTTTCATCTTTTCAACAAACTTCTCAAGGCTCTAATAATCAGGGGGAACTCTCCAAGACTCAAATGTTGGGGCAGTGCATATCAAGTTCATCTTACGGAATGTAAGATTCAAGTTCCCCTTCAAGCGACTTTAGATATAAACTCTACAAGATTTGAATAACTGGGGTAATTTATATCGAAACTATATCATGGAGATCTAAGAGTACCTCCTCCAAATTCTGGAGATTGGAGGGCATATCTTTCAAGGAACTCAAATATAGGCGAAAACCAATGTGAGGCTCGATCAAGAGAAGTTGATCAGAGGCGTTTGTATTTAAGAGTCTGTTAATCAGGGGTATAGTTCAAGATAGTAGGGTAATTCATGATCAAAATACTTCCAAAATCATGTCAAGAAGAATCTCTCCAAGACCCTACCAACAAATTGGGGTAAGACAGACCACGAAGGGGCAAACTCTCCTCCTACATCAGCAATCTTCGAGTTCGAAACGAGTATCAGGAAATCATGCAAGCACAACACTCTACCACCGTGTGACAAGAAACCTTGTTACATAGGCAATATGTCTACGTCTTAACCATCTTCGATCTCTGACAAGGGCATCAGTCAAAAGCATACGAGTCTGCATTAATCATTTATTAGGGCTCTTTGATCCAGAATCAAGCTATACTTATCATCTCATCCATCTGAAAAATTCCAGCAACATGGGTCGAGCATATCTCAAAAAGCCCAGTTACTCATTGGCATTTCAAAATCAAACATTTATTGATACATATCCAAGTCACTCATTACATGTATCAATCAATCATTAAATTTCATGCATCAATCAAAATGTACACACATAACATAAAACCATGTTTCATGTGAAGACAATCATCATTGTCAATCATCTATTCTACACAGAATCTCGGCATTAGATCACCTGGTTAATCTCGGAAGATGATTTTCCATAAGACCTTGGCAGAAGGTAGTTTCTTAACAGAATCTTGATAATGGATTCCCTGGTTAATCTCGGTAGATGATTTTCCAGAAGACCTCGGCAGAAGGTAGTTCTTAACAGAATCTCGATAGTAGATTCCCCTGGTTGATCTTGGAAGATAATTTTCCAAAAGATATCGGCAGTAGGTAGTCCTTAATTGAATCTCGGAAGTAGATTCCTTAGAAATCTCGACAGTAGACTTCTCATTAAGAGCCTCACATCAGGCATAACATGCATATAACCATATCAAAGTATCAAGATCATTCATAATATTTGGTGCATTTGACATGCAAAAACATTAAAAAAAGCATTTGATAAACATCATAGAGTATTTTGGTTAGAAAAAACATCGAAAGGGGTCCACGACTACGCCTACACCTACGATACAATCCTCAAATCTTGCTGACACTATTCACCTTGTTATGTCAAATCAACTTGGATATACCACGAGAAAATAACATGCAACATTGGGGAGTCGGTAATAAAAGAAAAAGAGCGAATGGTTTAAAAGGAGAAAAAGATCAAAAGTATTTATGATACATTTGGTGCATGAACATACGAAACATTTGGTGCATATACATATACATATACATTTGGGTTTCATATCGATTTAGGGCATCGTCCATATACATCATGCATGGCATTTTCAAATCTACTTTGGGTAAGAATACTATGAATTTTCTTGGGGCATATTGTTGAATTAGATCATCTATGCAAAACAAACAAACACCTTGGTTGAGAACAGACACAACCGATAAAATTCGATCTTATCTTTGGTTTAGTTATCTAAGATTTGATTATCAAAACACTTTTCAAATTTCAAACTCACATCATCTACCCCATAGGTTGTGGTAGATATGCAAAAATCTATAGTTCATTGTGTCAGTCTTTAAGCGGCAATAAATTATCAAGTTCGTGTTATTTATCCTCTAGGTCGTGATAAATACACAAACCTATATTTGTATTATTTACTCCCTAGGTTATAGTCAATATATGAAATTTGCGATATAACTCATTGCTTTAGTCTCGAAGCAGCAATAGGTTATTTGTCCCTCTATGATATAATTCATTGTGTTAGTCTCCATGCGATAATGGATTATCAACTATATTTTGTTTATCCCCTAGGCTGTGATGAATAGACAAAATATGTGTTATAAGCTTACTATATTGGTCTCGAAGTGTTAGTAAGTCAACTTTCAAACTTGTGTTATTTACCTTCTAGGTTACGGTAAATATGCAAAATCTACGATCTCTTTTCTAGGTATTAGTGAATTATCTGTGTCGTCATATCTAGATCAATCTCACTTTTCGCTCTAACTCTGGTAGGATGATACATTACCATATTTTCCTATTTCTTCATCCTTTGGGGTATGTTGTACAGTGTATCATTATCTAGCCAATTTTTGGTCAAATTTCGGGGTCTTCCATTATTTAATAATTCTTTGATTCGAATGTGTGAGACCCGTGTATTCTCGCACCCTCAATCGAAGAGCAATTAAACATGGGCAACTGTCATACCCCAAATTTTCCCACTCATTTCTAACCATCAAATTATTTCAAACTTGGGTTTTATAAATTTTTTGGTTTATTTATACTAACATTTTAAGATTGATTTATTTTGCTTATATATATATATATATATATATATATATATATATATATATATATATATATATATATATATATATATATATATATATATATATATATATATATATATATATATATATATATATATATATATATATATATATATATATATATATATATATAATACTTTACATTATTTGTCTTTCTTAAATAACAAAGATTTCTCACCCTTCATAATTTCTAAGCGGCATTTTTATTTTGACTAATTACAATGGCCTAACGAATAATGAAGTGAAAGAAAAGAATGTAAGTATGGGAGAATCTGAGTTCAAATCTCATCTTTGTCAACTTTAGTGGATTTTTTCTCTTTTATTTGTCTTTTCTTTACTGCTAACTTTTTTTTTGCAATTACAAAATAATTAAAATTGTATTTTTCTTTATTTTAAATTAATTTTTGTTTTTATTATTAGCAATTTTTAAAAATTTATTTTTTCATGTAAATAATGATTTTAGTGCAGCTTTTAGACCAAAAAAAAGAAAGAAATTAATCATTATTTTAAGAAACAAATCAAAGAATATTCTATGTAATTTTTCACACAATAAAACTTTTGATTTGATTTTTATTATAATTTTAAATCTTTGATTTTCAATCTTAGATTTGATTTTTTTTATCTTAATATTTGTTTTAATTTCTATTTCCATATTCAATATTTGATTTGGTTTTAATTTTAATTTTTAGAATATTAAATTTTTATTTTAGTTTTATTATTAATATATTTAGAATTTATTATTATTGTTACTAATTTTTTATCTCTTTACTATTAGGATTATTTTAATTTTAGATTATTTTAACACTATTTTTATTTTTTACTTTTAATTTTTTGAGTACAACTAATGTTAGTTTAAATTATGATAATATTCATTTAGATTTAGATTTATTTTAATTAGTCAATTCATGAAAAGAAAACAGAAAGGGTTAGAAAATGTCTTTTTTTTTCTTCTTTTTTAATTAGAATTTTCTTTTATAAATGAATATTTTAACTTTAATTTTTATTTATTTATTTTTTAAAAATCTTTAATTTTATGCACTTAATAGTTAAAATTAATAAAATTAATAAAATCTGTCAGAATCAAATCTTCATCAATCATGAGTCAATCACAATATTGAAAAAAGTTACAAAATTGTTTAGGTTCATAATCTTATTGTCCAAGTTTCAATCAAGTCACAATCAATATAAATCTTGCCAAAAATAAGTGAATCACATTTAATTTTTGACCTAAAGTTTTCCTATAATTAGAGCTCTCTTCACTTTATATTCCCATCAACAATTTTCTATCTCTCCCTCACAAACATTCTTTCTATGCAACTATTTTGGTTAATTTTAGGGTTTTGAATAGAACACCTAAATTTTTTTCCATCAGCAACCATTTGGAAAATCAATAATCATTTACAGATCAACAATTATCTACGAATCAACTGTTTTGTTGTTGTCTTTAACAAACAATAGCGAACAATCATCTACAATTCAATTTTCACCAAGAAAACTTTACCGCGCTGACGTTTTCCCCTTGTGGTGCTCTCTTCTTTTTTACTTTATGCGAGATGTTGTTTTTTCTTGTGTTTAAATAATGAGAACAAAGGCGGCAAAGAAGCAGACAAACAAGAGAGAATTTTTTTTTCTTGACAAAAGAACCTAAGATCTACAGAAGAGAAAGAAGTAATTTTATTCAATATTTTCTATATTCTATTCTATGTTAATAAGTGGTGGTATTGTTATCTTTTTCAATTTCTCACTATCGCATGACAATCTTTGATTGGATACTTGTTTTACTTTGAAAATTAACAACCTAATATTTTACTGATAAACAATAAGGGGTCCGCCCCCTCCCTTATTTTGGAAACTATGTTTTTCCATTATTTATAATTACTATTATTATTTATTATTATTATTATTGTTATTATTATTATTATTAAAAGATAGTAGGGATTTCCAATTAGTTATCAGGTTTAACATCAGCTTTTAGTTGTAAAACTTCATTGTAACCACATTAGTTCTTTAGGATTTAGGTTTAACATTTTTACCATTTTATATTATTTTGTTTTTATTCCTTTTTATTTTTTCATATAAATCTAACACAACCTTTTTAAATTGAAACAAACATAATCTCAAACTTAAATCAAATTAATTCAAAATAGCTAACCCATCAAATACTGACTTTTTTCTACTAACTTAAGTTCAAATTCAATGTATTTTCAAAAAGGATTGTAAAAATCTTTTATATTAACTGTGAACTGCGTCTACGATTCTGCTATTTTCAAACCCGGACTTCGTTCAAGGATTAATTCAAAATATTTCCACAATCCATAAAAAAAACAACCAAACACTTCGAACTATGAATTGAGACTATGATTCCTAATAAGAGAATATGTAGGCATGCGGCTTAAAAACCAAGGCGAGTTCCCCTAATTTAAAAATTAAAACCCTATCCAACCCTTTTAACCTAAACCCTAGTACTTCCTTGAGAACAAGGTAAATGATGGGTGCCTAACACCACCCCTTTGTCTAAAGTGAATCAAGAACTTAGAATATTTGTACAATTAGGGTTATTCCATTATTCACCCATGGTTAGGATAAAAAGTAGTGGTGGAGACTCATTATTTTTTACCGGTTTCGACAATTACATTATACCAGATTATGATACTTCAGAAGTTGTAAACTTTCTGGAAGTGTAGTAAGTCTGTTGTTTACCAAGCTATATTTAGAGGTTGTAAACCTTCTGAATACATGGTCAAATGACATGGTCTAAAGACATATTCATAAGACATGATCTAAGACATATTCGAAAGACATGGTCTAAGACATGTTCAGAAGACATGATTTATGACATGGTCTAAGACATTGTTAGTAAGACATGGTCTAATACATGTTCAGAAGACATGGTCTGAACACGTGGTCCAAAAGACATGGTCTAAGACGTGTTCTAAAACATGCTTGGAATACATGTTCAAAAGGCATGGTTAGTTATGCAATGGTTCAGGTGCTGATCCTTTTGATGACATGATGTTGTGCACCTTATGGTGGCATGATTCTAGTTTCTGGAAGAACAAGTGTATTAGTTCTGATGTTTAATACGAGTCATCAAGATAGTGACTAAACATGTTCTAATGCCTCATAGTGTTCTAATAGTAATCCAGGTTCTGAGATGAAGACCTGGTATTCTAGTCAGACTCTGATGAGACATCAATGGAGAAGTATTCCTTCTTTATGTTACCTTGTGTGTTGTAAAATTCATTTTTTTAGTCTTGGGCTCAAGGGGAGACTGTGAACAATATTTAATATAATTTTGAGTATTAACAAATTCAGGGGGAGCTGGTTAGCTTTACTGAATTTGTGTTCCATGGTGATTACCCTGTATGAATTGTTCTATCAAAATATATGGTTTTGTTATCATTAAAAAGGGGGAGACGGTAAGAACAAGATTAATTCTACATCCATCCTTATGTTTTGATGATAACTTTACATGTTATCTTTAAGAACAATTATACTCTAACGATTTTTGTCTAGTGTATGGCTTTTGCTATAGAGGTTTTGACTCTGGTAAGAAGGTGTGTGACGTCATCAGGTTTTGAACTCAACACTCTGGAAGAATACCTTTAGTGTGTTACAAGTTAAGTCAAGGTTCTAGAATGTGTCCTATGCAACGGTTCTAATGAATGTTGGTAAAAGAGCTTCTGATCACGACTTGTGCAAGGAAGATTTGGAGGCCTTCTAAAGCTTTACTTCTGATGTTCCAAGTTTTGAAGATGCTGAAGATACGGTTCTGTTGAACGAGTTTTGAAGATCTAAAGACATTCTTCTAAAGACCAAGTGTTGAAGACTCTAAAGGCAAGGGTTCTCTGAATAAGCTTTGAAAGGCTCTAAAAACATAGGTTTTGAAGATACACAATTCTGATCCTTCTACAACATGCTTCATCATCAAACAAATCAGAAGCCTCTGAAGACATAAAAGATGAAGATCAAGACTAAGGAATTGCGTGTGATGATGAGTATAAAAGTATAAAAGTACTATGTGACCCTACTCTCTAGAGTGGCGCAAGGACAAACCTTTTTGTACTATTGTGTACCAGTTTCACCATGACCGTTGGAACAATACAACTGCATTTGTATTTCCTATTCTATCCTCCAACGAATCTCTTCTTTTCATCTATAAAAGAAGTACTTGGAAGAATTTGAAATCAACGAATCAGTTCTACAAAACTACACCAAACCGCTGCAAAAACTATATAGAGAAATTATTTGTATAGTTTTGTAAATAAGCAAGGAGCTTTTGTTCATATCTTTCTATCAACACTTTTGTGTTGCTATACTTAAACATTGTGTAATTTTCTTGTGTAGAAGCATCTTTGTATGCATATCTTTGTAATCAACTGTTGTTGATAGGTTCCTTGAGAGACTCTGTGTAGTATGGATTCTCAAGAAGACTTTGGTTACAGTATAATGGTTTGCAATAAGAATCAACAGACTTATTAGGGGTTCCAATAAAGTTGATCAGACTTATTATGGTTATCTGCGATATGGTTGCTTATAGTGGATTAAGTCCTTGTTTATAAGGCAGATCACCTTGCGGGGTGGACTGAAGTAGCTTAGTTAACAGTGAACCAGTGTAAAAATAATTATGTTCATATATTTTTATTCACTTGTTATCTTTGTGGTTGAGTTGCAAGAAAATTATATTTGGTGCAACCCAATTCAAACCCTCATTTCCTGTATTTCTCACACCTTCAATTATGTGCATCTTCCATGTTGCTTTCTTGATCCTCCACTAGATCACTTATTTGAAGGTTAATATCACAACAATGGAGCATCTTCTATGGAGCTTGTTTACACCACTGATTCACAGTATACACACATATGGTGCAGAAGCACTGTTTTAGTGAAATGGATCAAGGAAGAAGAATAAGTACAATGGAACGAGAATAAAAACTAGGTCCATAAGGAGATTGATACCATGTTAAAGTGAGAGAACTTTGTTCATATTCTTCATTAATTGAATAGATTACGCATGGATTTTATATAAATAATCTACCATGCATAAGTTTGTTACACTAGTTGGTTGGAGTTAGCTAGAAAATCCTAACTAACTTCCATATTTTTAACAACCTAACAACTAGCATGAATAACTACTATTGTATTAAATTTTCATATGATCTTACCAGTTGATCAGAACCTGCAGGCTGGCGGGAGGATGATCTTTGACGGGCCAAAAAATTGATGAAAAAGGGAGGGGTTGTACCTGCAAGGCACTCCGATGATCAAGTAAGCATGATTGCCAAGAGATACAAGCAGAATATGAGGGTTAAATGTGAGATTGTGAATACCTGGCCCTCACATGTGTGAGGGTTTATATAATGTTCCCCCGATGCGTAGCCACTAATTCCTATTTTTAGGCCTAGATGTGAGGGTCTCAAAAAATAGGTAACTGCCAGGACTCGGTTAAAACGGGCAGGTGCACCCGTAATTAGCTATTTGTTCTGAGGAGGAGGATTATAGGAAAATGGTCATTCTGGTCATTTCCTGGGTGTCTCCACGACTTGTGTCAGGCTGGTGTGAGACAACTGCTGACTAAGTCAGGCGTGCGTGTCAGGCATAGCTGGTTGTGTGCTCAGGGGCATGGTCGACCATAATGTTGGGCCACTGTTTTTGGGCCGTGTCAAAGGTGGAAGTGGGTTGGGCCAATTCTAGTTATTGGGCTAGTCTAGAATAGGAGCCCCTCAAGTCGTTGCTCCTGGTCACAGGAGTGATAACTTAGAATCAGCCCGCGAAACAGGGGTGCTTCTTGGTCGATTTTGTATGAGGAGTACGAGTGATGCTTGACGTGTTCATCTTGCAGGGAGAGGAACAATTGAGCGGTTTTGAAGAGTTGTCATGTCTCGAGGGGCAATTTCGTACGAGGAGTCCAAAAACTGTCTGGTGTTTGTTTTGTAGGGAGAGGAACAATTGGTTTAGTCTGAGGAGATTGTGTTTCATGCTTGTATTGAGCCACGTGATGTCAGGAATGTGTAATGATGGTTAGCCTAGGGACTAAGGTATGATGATGGTTCCTTTTAGAGCTCCCTAGGCGCATGCTCTCACATGCATTGGTGAGTCCAGTCTATAAAAAGAGGGGAGAGAGCTCCATACATACTTTTCACCCGTCTTTTAGCTGCTCGATATCTTCGCTCTTACTCGAATTTATATGTATCTTCTCAACTTCATATGTCTCTAAGATTTTTCATTTGTTCTGCCATTCGTCACCGTCTATTTCCTCTGTTTCTTCACTTAATCCGATAAGGTTTCCTTGATTCCCCTTGTTTTTGTGATTATCATTTTCATTATAGTTTAGATTTAAGGGTTTTCCTTAGAAAATGCATGTTGTTAGGGTTTAGGGCTATTGATTTCTTAGAAATTCTGGTGAAATGTTGGCTGGATACGGTGGTTCTGGCGGGTGATATTGTCGAGGATACCAAATATCCTCCCCAAGGAATTTTTTGGAACCTCAGTGGTGTCAGACAAATGTAGGAGATTTTTATATGAATCTGGATGGCTTGGTCAGGGAAGGGAGATCGTCTAGTGGTTGTTTAAGTGAGGGCTCTGGTCGGGGACAAGGTCCTTATTCCTTGGCGCCCTTTCACTTGATTAGTGGTGGAAGGATGAATTTGACATTAACGTCAAACTCACTTTTATCCTCTACTTTTCAGGTACGATGGCTACTAGCACCGATGATGAGTTTCTCAATGAGCCCAGTGGTTCTGCCTAGAGTTCTGTCGAGAGTACGTCCGGCAAGGCGAGCAATTTGGGGGCGTATGAGTCCTCGCCGGGAGCACTGGAGCCAGAGATGCCCGGTAATCAGGATGCTGAGGGGGACGTGGAGGTGGCTCCGATCGATCAAGAGGGTCCCAGTGTGCATGTGGTCCAGGAAGGCCAACTGGATTGTCTTGCATCGGGACCGTTGAGGTATGTCTCCCACTTTATTGAGCATCCTGACGAGATATTCACCTTGTTGGATTTGGAGAAGGACCGAGAGGGTGCTGAAGAGCAATGAGAAATCTACATCCCCAACAAGAAGAGCCAGATCTGCTCACGGTTCAAATCTAACTGGTTCCCCATGTACGAGATCATGTTCAGGAAGATAGGCTTGTGGCTCCCTTTGTCTAACTTCCAAGTAGCGGTCTTCAGGCATCTTCGTTTAGCTCCATCCCAGCTGCACCTGAACTCGATTGCATTCCTTCGAGATTTCGAGATCGTGTGAGACTAATTGGGAGTTAGGGCCACTGCCCCTTTGTTATTCAACTGTATCCATCTTCAGAGGTAATCGTTTGGTGCTCAAACTATCCTAAATAAGTAACCAGGTTCTAGGGATCTCAATATCACTGATTTTTCCCATAGGTTTTGTTTAGCACGACAACTAACTTTCCACCAAACAAAACTCGAGAGTGGAATCTCAATGAGCATATCATCGAGTATCAACCATCTTTAGACTGCACTGAAGATGGCTATCTCACTACCTTCTAATGGCTAAGTTGGGTCAATTAGGGTTCTAAAGGTCAGTTAGTTCTTATGACACCACGCGGCAGCCTAGTATTCTCCCTGATTGACTCGAGGGACACCAGTATAAACCAATGTGTTGCACTGACGTAGCCATCACTTCAGCCATATCGATACACACCGTATAGTTTCCATGATCTATGCTACTTACCTAAAATTCCCCCAGATTCGAGTGTAGGATCTTTGCAAGAAAAGTAAACCCGAGCAACCCTCAAATGTAAATCATTCAAAGAAAACAAGAAAAGCATTTAAATTGATCCTAAACTCTAAGGTAACCCCTCTTTTTTAATATATTTCCCCAACAGAGTCATCGGTTCTGTAATATGGTGGGAGAACTGACTTTTGGTTTTGTGTTTTATCGCAAATGTTGCAGATAGCAAGAGTCACCACCGACTTTTCTTTTATCCAATAAGGAAAGGGTGAAAAGAACAGGAAAGACCTTCGAGATTTTCTTGAGTTCGGGGGGTAGATTATGAAAAGGAAAGGTGTTAGCACCCTTTTCATCTGTAGTTATCTACGGGCTCTTAATCGCTTAACTCACTTTGTTTTTGAAAATGCTTTGTTAATGTGTGTTTGAAAAATATTTTTGAAAAGTTGAACTTTGTAGTGATTCTCGTATCTGTCCTCGAGAATGCGTACAAAGTGTTTTGAAAATATTTCTGAAAGTGTTTGTGAAAAAGATGTTTTTGTTTTGTTTGTGAGCAAGCGATTAGGAACTATCTACCTACTCAAGGTCTTTATTGTACTTTTCCTTCTCCTTTAGATAGTTTTATCTGTATCATTAGTTAGTAGGAAGCCTTATTATTGGATGTGAAGGGACGAGCGTGGGTCATCGTTCAGTCATAGAAGGCAACCCGTAGGGCCACTTTAGCAATTTCGTAAGGGACTAGATCATTTACCAAAAGCAACATTCGAAAGGGTCATCGAGGGACTATAATCTTTTTAATCGAGGGACAATGCTAAAGCGTTCCCACGTTGGAGGGACATGACTATTTTTGTTCCGAAGGCAATAAGGGGGTTACCCTAGAGGTGCACGTGTGCAAATGAATTGTGTTTTAGTTATTTTTAATCTTTGAAATTAGGGTTAGATAATGATTGTTATTAGTCTTTTCATGCAAACCCTAATTACTAAGCAATAGAAACAAATATAATAAAACGATAAATGTACGAAAAATAAAATTCTACGCTATTACAAAGCTTCAGGAATAGGGGGTACAAGTAATAAAATGCAAGGAAAAAGTAAAACCCTAACTAACTATTACAAACCATGAGTAGTTACAATAATTATAACAACGCGAAAAGAGTAAACTATGCGAAATTGTAAAATAAATAAAAGAGGAAGGATATTGTTTTGGTGATTTTTTTATAAAAGATGTGATGATTAACCTAAAACCTAAATTGATTTTAATTAATTAAAACCTAAAACCCTAATTAATATTAATTTGAAAAAATAAGAAATTTTATTAATTAAACAAAAACTAAACCCTAACATTGATTAGGGTTTGTGAAAAAATTAATTGATAAAAAATGGTTTTAGTTTGATGAATTTAGGGTTTATAAGTGAGAATAGTAAGAAAATAAGGGGTTTAAAAAGTTACCAGGGATGGGTGGTGAACCCACACCCTCTACCCTCTCAATCAACACCTTCACCACCAGGCCAGGCGTGCCTTAGTGACAAATAAGGGAAACAAGCGCCTTTTGTAATCTACAAAACAAATAAATCACAAAAAATGTCAAAATGCCAAAAGTCTGGGATCGAACCCACGCCTTGGCATAGTAAGGTCTTTAACGCGTGCGCTTCAACCGCTGGGGCGGTAATACATTTGTTCATTATAATGAAACAATACATATATAATATAGAAACCATTCATGAACCGGAGAGACGCCGGAACCCTGGCTCCGGTCGTCTTCTCCGGTAACCTCCTTTTATCAAACCTGCAAAACAGCCAAAATCAATAATCCAAGGGGACCCTACCCCCCTAAATAAGGGTCTACGATTTCAATGAGATAATTATTTTGTCCTGGATCGTAAGGGATTTTGAGTTATGGTGAAAACTGCATGGATCGGTGCAGTTATGGTGTTTTACGATTTGGCCAGCATAGGACCTCCACGTTGGTTCTATCCTGCACTATCAAACCTTAGAAACACAATGATATCATTAGTATACCTTAAAACAAACGAAAACCTCAAAAGTACAATTTTGCAAAAGTATGAGATCGGAGATGTATGCGATGGTGTTTCATGCATTTTGGATCATTAGATTTGACTCATTCTTACTCTGTAGGATTGCTGGAAGTGAATTAGATGGTTTATTTGCCTTGGAAACGACTGTGATAAGGACTTGAAGGTTGCCCTAAGCTTGAACAATTTTGAGTTTTTAGATGTGATTATTGAGATAAGGGTTTCGTCCTCTTGATGTCTGAATAATGCAACATATATAGCATGAAATTAGGTCAAAGATATGGGCTTGGACTTTATGTAAGAAGCCTTGTATTTTATTTTACTTATTTTTGAATTAATAATGAATAAATCAAAAATAATAAAAATAAAATAGACCAAGGGGTACACAAACAAGATATGAGGTATATAAGGAGTGTAATACACGTGTGTACTCTAAAACAATGGCACAATAGCCCAAAATATCAAGTTTGCTCAATTTTAACTTCATGCATTTGCTCAAAATTTCCCAACTTGCATTGGTCATAACTCTTTCAATTTTCATCCTTTGAAAGTTATCTTTAACTTTTTGGAAAGCCCAAGGTGTCCTCTACAATATCTATGTTTATCATTTTGTCATTTGAAGAATTTATCTTGATGTAAGTTTCCTTTACAAAAAGTGTCTTTTTGTTGACTTTTGAAATAACCTATAATAAATTTGGTCCATATCTCTCAAATGAAGCATTTTTTGGATTTGAGCTTAGAGATTCAAAGTTGTAGATAATTGAATTTCCTTCAAAATTAGATTTGGTTGGGGAGAAACTAATGAAGCATGTGAAAGTTATGATTGATCAAAGTTCAATTGATTTCTCCTTAAGAAAACCCTAATTTGGCAACTTTTGACTTTTGAGGACTTGAGATTTTCCTTGATGAATCATGATCAACCCTTGATAAAATGATTAATATGACTTCAAAATCTTGATGTTGACCAAAAATCTTAAAGTTTGATTGTATGTTGACCATAATTAACTTTTTGTTCAATATAGTTGATTTTCAGCCATCTGAGCCATTGACTGAGAAAACTTGTGATGCAAGGCATGAAACTTGGTATGAGCATTATTTAAGACCTATAATAGACCATGAATTCCATTTGAGAATTTATAAACCCAAATTTCCTTGTGAAAGATGAAACCCTAGATGTGGACCCTTTGCTTAGGAGGAGAATTTGTCTTATCAATTCTTGGGAAAACTTGAGCATTTGAGAACCCTAGAAGAATGTCTTGAAGAGAATGAGAGGGAAAATTTTGGGGTACAACAGCTGCCCCTGTTCAATCTTCTAAAACCTGAAGAGTTAGATTGGCATGTCCGACATTCTTGATCTGAAGGTAGAAGTGGATTAAACACCTAAGTGTCCAGAAATTTGCACTCGCATGTTCAAAAGTTGACGTTGTTGGTTGATAATATTGATTGAATGGGATTAAAGATGCCATTTGGAGAGGTTACGAAATGTCGTTAGAAATGGGCTTATAGATGCCATCCAAGGTAAGTGTTGATAGAAGTATCAGAATGAGCATACACTTGACTGTATCTGAAGAATATTTTCCAGAATGACCCTCTAGGAAAGGTGCTTAAGTATATGCTTGTCATATTTAGTCTCTGAGGGAGATGCTTATCAGAATTCAATCTCTAAGGGAAGTGCTTTCCATGTAGATAGTCGTCTCGTCCTGTTTCTGGAATCAATATACAATATGTTTTTTATTGGTAAACCCGTCCTATTTCGGGAGTTCATACCACCTAGCCATATTGATAGTTTCCCCATCCTATTTCGGGAGTTAATATTTGCCTGGTCATAAATATATTTTCCCCGTCCTATTTTGGAAATTAATCTTTGCCTGGTCATACTGATAGTTTCCCCGTTTTGTTTCGGGAATTAATCTCTTACCTGTTTTCTATTGGCAAACCCGTCTTATTTCAGGAATTCATACCGCCTGGTCGTACAGATAGTTGCCCCGTCTTGTTTCGGGAATTAATCTTGGACCTGGTCATACAGATAGTTGCTCTATCTTGTTTCGGGAATTAATTTGTGACCTATTTGAGAATTGTTCATGATATTCATCTGTTTGTAGGCTTTTACCTGAAAAACAAAGTTAGTCTTTATGCAATGTCATGGTGTATGTAATGTATTGCATAATGATGTTCTCAAAATAAATGAGAGTGTGCTATATGCGTCTCGTATGCATATGCTATGATACTTATAAATGATGTATGGATGCAAGATGTCGTTAAGTGTATCGGTAGCTTCGTATAACATCTTTGTTGGGGAAAATAAATTCCTAACTGTCGCTGGAGATGAAGTATATGAATCTTAAATCTTGTTTAAAAAGTCTCCGCTGGGGATTCCTGCTTTCTCATTTGAGGATACTCCATTGGGATTGTTGGATTTTTGTTTGGGTATAGAAGAGTCCAGGAACATTGGTCGTTCATCGCTCTACTGGGGAATTTAGTTCTTATATACCATGACTAGGGATAAAAAGGATGAATAACCTTCAGAAGTGTCGTATGACCGAGTTTTGGACATAGACATCCACTCTTCCGGGGAAGACAAAGTTAAATAATGTCTGGCTTGGTTTCAGATTCTGTAGAAACTTTCTGGAGATAGGAGCCTAGCTACACTTTGCTGGAGAGGGGAATTTTGATGGTGATTTGTAGTAGTCGGAGAAATAAATTTTCTTGGGAAATTAAATTTTGTTGGGGAAATAAACCCTGCTGGGGAAATAGACCTTGCTGGATAAATATACTTTGTTGAGGAAATGAGCCCTGTTGGAGAAGAGAACTTTGTAAGGGATTGTACAATGTTTGAGAAATAAACTCAGTTGGGGAATTAGATTCTTGTGAACTATGCTGAGGAAGTCTCCGCCGTATGTTGGAGAAATGATCAGACCCTTTTATCTGCTAGGGGGATCTGTTAGGGAGTATGATTAGGTGAATAGCTGGAAGATGATCTCGTTTCTGTTTGAAGGCATATTGGACTTGAGGGGGAATGTATCTCTGTTGAAGATGAGCTTGTGGAGATGACTCTGTGGGGATTTCTCTATGGGAATTTGTGGATGACTTGAACGTTATCCCAACTCGTAGAGTCTTGAGTAAATGCTTATTCTTGTTTTTATGCATATATTTGTTAACAGCAATCATGTTCATATACATATGTTCATTCAATTTAGTCATTGGACATTTTCGCAAACAAAACAGAAAAAGTAAAAATAAATTTGAATTTTGAAATGACATTTGTATTGATAATTTGCCTATAAACAGACAGTTTTTGTACACAGACAGAAATCCTAGTAAGAGGAAATTGTCGAACAATGAAAAGAGTACAAAATAACAACAAAACATATAACTATGTGTAATTGATGTTGTTGGGTTTCAACTTTGTTATTTCCCCTATGCCTTCGAGCATCTCATCCTCCGTTGTCGGAAGAAGTTGACTGAATTGATCTGCACCATTAGAACTTGACGTTGCTAATAAAGATGGCTGTAAGTGATCCAATGGGACATAGTCGTATGCTTTAATCCATAACTTTTTCCTGGACCGCCCTTTCGGGTTTTCAGCCCAACGGGATACCCTTTTTTCCCAAGACGCCTTTTCAGGTTTTCGACTTGCCGGGTGTAGAATCTTGGGCTGGTCTTCGACAGGGTTCTTGTGAAACTGTTCGTCCAAGAATGGATTATTGTCATGATCAGCATCGATGGAATCCAGAGATGCAGTATGTCCATCACGGGCACCGAAGTTATCCTCGAGGTGAGGATGTCCTTGGCTTCGGTCACTCTTGCGTTCCGGGGAGAGAACCATTTTTCCAAATAGTTGGTGATCATCATGGTCAACCATGATTGATGAATGAGGATCTTTGGTCTTCAGATTCCAGGGAACAGAAAACGGGGAAAATAGTTCCCACAGACGGCGCCACTGATCTTACTAGTTGATCAGAACCTGCAAGCTGGCCGGAGGATGATCTTTGATGGGCTAGAAAAGTTGATGAGAAAGGGGGGTTGTACCTGCAAGGCACTCTGACGATCAAGTAAGTATGGGAGCCAAGAGATACAAGCAGAATATTCGGGTTTAAGGTGTGGGATTGTGAATACCTGGGCCTCACATGTGTGAGAGTTTATATAATATTCCATCGGCATATAGCCATTGGTTCCTATTTTGGGCCTAGATACGCGGGTCAGAAAAAATAGGTATCTGCCAGGACTCGGTCAAAACGAGCAGGTGCGCCTGTAATTAGCTGTTTGTTCTGAGGAGGAGGATTACAGCAGATGACCGTTCTGGTCATTTCCTAGGTGTCTGCCTGACTCGTGTCAGACTAATGGGAGACATCTGCTAACTAGGTCAGACGTACGTGTCGGGCATAGTTGGTCGTATGCTCAGGGGCGTGGTCGACCAGAATGTTGGGCCACTGTTGTTGGGTCGTGCCAAAGGAGAAAGTGGGTTGAGTCAATTCTAGTCATTAGGTTAGTCCAGAACACCATATATCTCTTATAGATGTACACCTTATGATATTTGATGGATTGATGCATTTTGTACAATATTTGATTGATTTAGAAAATTGATTTGACTTAAAATTCCCAAAATTGGGCCCGATAAACCATCAGATTTGGTGTATTTATCTGCATTGTGATTTTTTTATTAGTTAATCAGTTTGAGAAATAAAATTTAAACTTGTCTATTTTAGTAAATAGTTTCATCACGATGGCTATTTTGGTGAAAAGCCCCTATAGTAGTCATAGTTGTGAGATGGTTTGCATGCAGGTTGATAAACTATACTAGATTAACTTATAGATCTAAAGCAGCAAAAGAAGATAATAAGATAAAACAAACTTTTCTTCATTGATTCTAAAAGGCAACAACACAAACCATTTATACTGCTAGGGTTATAAAGACTGATTAGGCCATTGGCCTCTTAATTTAAAAACATAGAAATAACAAACAAAATGAAATACTAAAAACACTCCCTAGTCCATAATATAATCCTTTAGTAACACTGATGGTTTTCAGTCTTTAATGGGCCTTGTGTTCTACATAACAATACTCCAATGCCCATAAAGAACCTTGTCCTTAAGGTTCATAGGAAAAGTTATTTTTGGATGAGAAATTGTAGTTGGGCCGGCCATAATATGTGTTGAAGAAGAAATGGGCTTTGTGGTTGTGGATGACATAATGTGAGGCTCCTTGGTGGACTTACTGCGTTGAGGGAATTGAGATAAAGGATAAGGTGTAATATGTTTAAGTGGTGGAGAGTGGGGCTCTGATGATAACAAAGAATCTTGGAACTGGGGACAAGTGAAGTAGGTGACAGTAGGTGGCATGGGGAAGTGGGATAAGTGTTGGGTTGTGTTTAGGAAGGTTGACAGCTGGTAGCATATGGAGGCATCTGAGGGAAAGTAGTTTTGATGAATGGTGGAGATTGCATGTAATTCCATCTGTTGGGGCTATGGGTATAACTAGAATTTCGAATAATGTGTTTTATATTTTCAAGACCATGTGAGGGTGCAGAGTTGGAGTCTTTAAGTTGGATAGCCTAAGTGTTGAACTCATTTACTTTGGGCAATGGTGTACTTCCAAGAGAGAGAGAGAGAGTAGCATTTGGTGTTCTTGTACTTTCAAGATGAACACGGTGGGTCTCGAGACACAATGAGGTATTCGTATCATGAGTACAACATTGTTGTTGCATGTTTGTTTTTTCATATTCTTCCTCTAACTCTCGAGCGGTCTTATCTTTTGCATATTGCTCACCTCCATTAAAGACAACCATGTCATGTTCTGGGAGAGGTTACAGAACTGAGGTGGGATGTGGCCCATGGAAGGTTTTTCAACTTAGAAATATGTAGAACTGGATGGATCCGCAAATACGAAGGAAGGCCTAGCAAATATGCCACCTCTCTAACACGCTTGATTATTTAAAACGGGCCAAAGTAACACTTTACCAACATTTGTGAAACACGGAGGGACACAGTTGTTTTGCGATAAGGTTGCAGCTTCATCCACATAAAATCTCCAGCTTGAAAGGTAAACTTTCTCCTTTTTTTATTCACATACCTCACCATGGTAGCTCTGCTTATCTTCAAGTGTTGTTTCAACTCTGTGAGCATTTGTTGGTGTTTGTGCAGTGAAAATCCCAAAGGGTCATCAAGAGGGTTTGCGGCCACATAGTCTGGAAAGGAAGGTGGGTCACAACCATACAGCACCTTGAAGGGAGTCTGTTGTACCCCAAAATTTGCCCTCTCATTTATCAAGAATTTGCTCACAAGATCTCCTTTGACTCAAGACTGCATTAGGGTTGATCAGCTCAAGACACCTCCTTAAGCACTGATGACCAAAATTAGGGTTTGAGATTGCACAAGGATATTTGAACTTACAATGCTCCATATGACTTTCATGGATCATTATGGACCCTCAAGATTACTCATGTCAAGTTTCAAGCCTTGGATCACACTTTTGCTCAGTCAATTGAGCAGTTGACCTAAAAATCAGTTGTATTTGGAAAAAGTCAATTGTGGTCAATTCACAGTCAAACTTCATAATTTTTTATCCACATCAACATCTTAAACTCATATGTATCATTTGATCAAGTTTGGACCATAATTCCTCAAGAAATTTGATCAAATCTTCAAAAGGGCAAAATGGTCAAAATTAGGGTTTTGACTGGGAAAGGGCAATTTCTGATTTTTGACCTAGCAAATGATCAATTGGTTTAAGTCATGATCTCAAGAGTCCAATTGCATTATTTTGACCAAATGATATGGCTCAAAACATTGCTCAAGTCCAATGGATTGACAGATGAATTTTCAGTTAACTGATCAAAAATCAATTGTATACTGAAAAGTCAAACTTTGACTTTTTGGTCAAATTCAAATGTCAAAGATCACAATTCATAAAAGAATGTCAAAATATGAAACTTATTCATAAATAAATCAAAAATTCAAGATTTCATTTTGAAAAGTTAAAATTTCTAAACTTAGAAATTTTTCTAAGTGTTGGAAATTTCTTATTTTTTTACAACTTTGAGCAAAATTTTCACCATAATGCAAGATGATTAAAAAGAAACTTCCAACATGAAAGTTGTAGATCTCCATGAAATCTGCAACTTTGGTTCACACAACTCCTTCCAAAAGTGCTTGGATCTCAAGTTATAATTTTAAGAATACATGGTCATGAAACAAAACACTTAGTGAAATTTTGCCCTAATTTGGTCAGGATTTTGACCTGACTTCATGGCACTTTTTCATATAGTTCCAAGGGGAATTTTCAAAATTGATTCAAAGATGGGTTGTAGAGTACATTACAAGCTTTACAAAATGTCCAATAACTCCTTGAGATCATTTTTGAGTAGGGAGAATCGAAGAGATGAAGTTAGGGTTTTATCACTTGAATTACAAGTCATTTTGTGATGAACCAAATTCAAAATTTAAAGTTATGTTGCATAACCTCTACTTTGCAGGCATCAAACTTGTTAGGCACTCCATAATTAATTTCTTGCACAGCTGTTAGAGGTCTCATTTCAAGCATTCAATGTGTTGTACCCCAAAATTTGCCCTCTCATACTTCTCAAAATATTGCAAGAAAAATCTCCAAGTTGCTCAAGGTAGTCCAAGAGTGGGTCAGACAAGCTCTCTCCTAAGGCAGTCTTCCCCAAACTAGGGTTTCAAATTGCATCAATATCCTTGATTACAAATGACCTCAAGTTCTCCCAATTGTCCTAATATGTTCTCAAAATCATCCATGTCAAGTTTCAAGCCTTGCAGAGAAATTTTGCTCATTCAATGGCTCAAAAGGTCCAAAAATCGACTGTGTTATGGCAAAGGTCAATTGTGACATATATACAGTCAAACTTCAATATTTTTTGTCAAAATCCTAATTTTGAAGGATATTTCATCATTTGATCAATGGTTGATCATGATTCATCAAGGATTGCTCAAAATTCATCAAGATTCAAAAGTTGCTAAATTAGGGTTTTGCAGGAAAAGTCAACTCAACTTTGACCAAGCATAACTTTCTCATACTTTATGATAAATGACCCATCCAAATCTCATTTTGAATAGGATGGAATTAACTACAGTCCATCTTCATACCCCAAGATCAAAATATTCACTCACAAGAAGTTATGAATTTGGACATTATAGGTCATTTTGAAAAGTCAACAAAAACACTTTTTTTTTCAAAGCTTCTAAATTGAGCATGGAATATCAAAATGAGATGAGACAAACATGGTTGATTAGAGGACATCTTAAGCTATCTAAAAAGTCTAAGAAAACCTCCAAAAGTTCAAAATTGAGGAAGTTATGCATTGTTGAAGTTGGACTTTTTTGCAAAATTGCCAAAAGTCAACTATCCCCAAAACTTCAAATTTTGCCAAATGGGCCCATTCTTTTTCACTTGTTTTGAGTTTGCATCATTGCCCACGTGCTATAGCTTTGTCCATGTCTCCATATCTTATTTTTATTATTTAATTTGATTTTTATTTGAATTAATTCATTTTAAATTAAATAAAATCACATAAAATCAAAAACATTGAAAACTAAATATCTTGTGATCATTTCAGGTTTCAATAGACAGCTTGCATCTTTCCAAACTCGTATCAAGGTCATTATGCACAAGGAGATTGGATTTAGGCCAAATTTGGAAAGCTTTGAAAGAGAATAAAATCAAATCTCAAAATCATCAATGGAGGAAGATTTGGATAAGGAATTCAGACCTAATGTATTGTAAAATACATAAGGAGGCGAGGGAGATAGAAATCAGGGTTGGAAATCAGTTGTAGAGGCAGAACAAAGTTTGCAAAAAACCAGAAAAAGTGTGACTTCGAAATCAACCCTAGAGGCATTTTCAGGGCTTGATATTGGTCTCAATCGTTTCCTGGCCATCACCACAAGCGAAACCAATCACAACCACGCGTTTTCCAGCTTCCCAGAACACTGTAAGTCATCCACGGATTCATTACATTCTTGATTTCGTATTCTTGAATTTAGACATATTTAGCATGAATTGATAGCATATTTTGAATCTACAAATCATTTGCAAGCTTTTTGTAATAACCAGTTGCATTTATCTGACCTATATGGAGATCCACCATTGCTAGGGTTTAGTTCTTGTTTTTGGGGTTTTTCGTTTCAGGAAAAATTGGCCATGATAATGGCTATGGTTGTGATCAGCAGGTTGAGACGAACTCAACCATGGTTTTAGAATGCATTTCCATGGCCCGTACAGGATTTTAGAGATGCATGGTTTGTAGTGACGGACCTCTGTCCGTGGGAATAAGCCCTAGAACTTTTAGCAACGGTTTAATGAAGGAGATGAAGGTGTGTCACGCCATCATTGGACCATTCAAATAACGCGCGTTTTTTTTTTATTTCTGGAAATTGATTTTTGTTTTTATATATTGCATTATGTTATTATTATTATAACAAATGAAACAACGCAGCCCAGTGGTAGACACCTCAGCGCTTAAGGCTCTCAAGGCTGGAGGTCAGGGGTTCGATCCCTGCCTCCAGTAAGTTGCATTTTCTTATTTGTTTTCAGGTAATCCCATATGCGCCTAGGCCAGGAGTTCCACCATGTTCATCCCTCATCCAGGTGCCAGATGGCCAGATGTCCAGATCTGGTGGCCAATCCTTGAAGGCACACCATAAGTCAGTCAACGCCTATGCACTGGATTGCAAAAAGTCCACAGGGATCAGCATATTTGGGCCAATATCTTTGCTTTCTACACCCTCCAATCAGGCCCAATTTCTCTACTTTTCTTTATTTTGTTTATTTAATTTAATTGCTTTATTTTGTTTAATTAATTTACAAACTAATAAAATTAATTTTCTTTTTATCAAAAAATCATAAAAATACTTTTTTATCCAATAAAATTTCAGAATTCTATTTTTTTTATTAATAAATACTAACTAATTAATTAGGATATTAATTAGGTAACATTAATTTATTTTATAAATAAATAGAATCAATTAGAATTAATTAGGTTTTAACTTTAATTTAATTATTTAAATTTCTTTCTTAAATTAACAAAAATATGTCATTTATTATTTTTCATCAATTAATTTATTTTATAATTAATTTAGCTTTTAATTTACGATTTAATTTCTTTTCTTAAATAAAAACAACCAAAAAAAATCATTTTCTTTAAAAAGGGTCAAAACCCTAATTCGCATTCGATATAATTTCACTCGCGCGATTTATTCTTCTTTATTTAATTATTGATGTATCTGCTCCCGGTTTGTAATAAGTTAAATAGGACATTTATTTATTTTACTGCTTTATTTTATTTTCAAAGGGTTGCTTTTGGCGATGTAAATACCCGACGCCTTGTAATTTAATTTCCGCATTTTTAATTCCGCAAATTATACAATTGTTAGATGACTGATAATAGGGTTTGCATGACAAGAATGAATACTTAATCTAAAATCAAATTAGATCACCCTTAACATGTGCAAAGATGAAAATAAACTGAAAACGACACACTCGCACATGCGCACTCTTAGGGTACACCCCACTTGGTTGCCTTTGTACACGGTCATTGAGTATAGGTCGTTTTAGAGGTCGCCCTCTTGTCTAAAAGATCATAGTTGCCTCGAAACGGTTGCCTCGGATATTGTTGCCTCAAAAAAATGATCTAAGACATTAGGGTTACCGCTAAGGCGTCCTAACATTGCTTTAGTGACCGTATGTCCCTCATTCGAATTGACCCTCAACCTCCAACGACGGTGCTACCTACTCATTAATAGTGGGATAGCATTGTCTAAAGGAAATTAGCATAGAACGATTCCTTTTTCGAGTAGGTAAATAGTTCTTAGATACTTGCTCATCCAAAACAAAACAAATTTTTCAAACTTACGCTCCTTTTCAAACAAAGTTTTCAAAAACACTTCATTACACTCTTGAGGACAGAAGCAAGAGTTAAATCGAAGTTAAAAACAAAAACTTTTCAAAACCCACAAGTACAAAGAGAACATTTTGAAAATGATGAGCAAGTACCTAAGAGCCCGTAGATAACTACGAATAGAAAGGGTGCTAATACCTTCCCTTTCTATAATCTACCCCCCGTACTCAGAAAATCTCGAAAAAGGAATTTTTCTGCGCTTTTTTTCCTTTCCTTGTTGGATAAAATAAAAGTCGATGGCGACTCTTGCTTACGACAACATTTTGCAAAAACAAAACGCAAAATGCAAACCAGTATTCCAAAAAACAGTTAGTTCTTCCTACTGTATCACACAATGCAAGGCCATGCTTTATATCCATTTTGGAAAGAAAGTACACATTGCCATTTTGATAAAGTGGCTTTTTGCACAAAACTTGTTCTTGAGCCTTGCACCTGTTCTCTTCTTATCATACAAGTCCAATAACTCATAAGAAAATTGTTAGACACTTACAATCACTCAGCCCAGGCTTGTACTTCCCCTTGAAACTTGTTTTCTCACTTTTCTTGAAAATCAAGTAACATACCAAATAGCTTGTAACTTGTACTTCTGACTTTCAAAACCACTCAAGACCTTTTGCTTATACATACACAAGCCATTTTCCACAAATCCCACGCATGTTTAAGCCCTGAAAAGACCTAGAACACAAAATCACCAAAAACACTTCAAAATTTGTCATTTCTGAGTTTTGAATCCAATCTCCAAATTTGCTCGTGCATTTCTTGGCCTTTTACTTTCAGAAGCTTCTAAACAACATATACAAAAAATCCCAACACCTGCAGCACCACTGTAACACCTCCATCATCATGCACCATTTTCAAAAACAGCACCTTGCACCTTGATTTCTCCAGAACTCCTCAGGAACTTTCAGCTCAAGTTAAGCATCCCATTAGCTTCCTGGGAACTTGAGGAAGCTCATCCAATCATTGGAACTCACTGAAAGCTACTCAAACTCCAAACCCGATACCCTCTTGCAAGGTAAGTTTTCTGACTTTGGAACTTTTCATACAGGCATCATTAATGATTTATTTGTGAATAAGAAATGTAGATATCATTTTCCTGAAGCTAACCATGTCCATAGTTTTCATTAATTTTGCTTGAGCTTAGAAAATTTTAAGATTGAACTTTCTGAGATTTTTAGGGTTCAGATTAGGGCCATTAAAATTCATGCTTATCTTTGATTTATCATGTGCTCACTTATACGATTTGAGAATCTCACCCCTTACTGTTTGAATGTTTCCCTCTGTTGGTAACGTGCAGGTATTAAAGAATGAAGATTTGCTTAGCCTTATTAGTTCAAATTCGGTTGGTCGCTCTGATACATAGCACTCAGGGGGAAATGAACAAATAGTTGTTTACTTGTTGAAATTGTTTTAGTTGTTGAATTCTAAGTTTAATTATATGAAATAATGTGTTTCCTCTCAAGTTGTTTTAGTTGAATGAAACATATGATGCTACTTGAAGTTGTAACTATGATTCTGCTGCGTTATTAATAAAAGAAGTGGTTTTGTTTTAAAAGCTCATGCAAGTTGTTATATGGTCCTCTGAAACTAAAGTGTTATGTATCTGTTCATGTGTTGCAACATGTTGAATTGTGATATCCCAAATGTGTTGGAAAATTTTAAATACTCTGATTTTTTGTTATAACTACCGGGTAGAATTTGGGGTGTTACATTAGTGGTATCAGAGCAGGTCGGACCGTTCGACCAAGTTGTCTAAAGTTGTTTGTTCCATAGTGCGCGACAAGTGTGTGAAACATTGTCAGTAATTATTTTCCTTAATTGCAGGAATTTAGTTGAAGATAAGTGGGGGGAAAGTTTTTCTTCTCGGATATGTTCAATTGAAAGGTGTTGGTTCGGTGTGCTGCTGACGACGACAATGCAAGAATTGTTGCCCTGGTGTTTTGGAACCTGAACTTTGGAGAAGGAATGTATCTCTCAAGTTATAAGAAGTTTGGGAGAACGATATATGTTAAGAGTTGTTTGGAATATGTCTAAGTTGAAGACAAATGATTTTCGGAGTGGAATTTCCGTAAGCGAATCGCAGGAAACTGTAGAATTGTTGTAGGACTTCAAAAATTCATAACTAGAGTTCCGGGTATCCGATTTGAGTTTCGTTTGAAGCATTGAAAAGCTAATGAAATAAGCTTCATTTTAAAAATGGTTCCAGTAGATGTAATAGATTCATTTATCATGTTATGATATTGGAAGTAAGTGCAGTTTGTTGTTAAGCTTGTCTTTGGGACTAGACTTGTTCTTCAGTGTTGTACGGGACGTCAATGTCCGAGTTGTGTGAATAAAATGAGCAATTGGAAGATTTATTTAAAGTAATTTATGAAATCAAAGGTATAATTTGGAAATCTTTGGTGTTATTAATTAGAATGAAAGACGATAGTGCGAAGTTGTATGGAATTTACGGTGTCGAAAAGGAGGAAGTTTTATGCTAAGTTGTCAGGATGTATGTTATAGTTTTGGGAGAAGATTCCTCTTGAGTAATTTTATTTCCAAGTGAAACTGTATGTAGATCCATTCAAGGTGGACGCAGTTCTAAGTTGGAGAGCAAAGAATCCTGTTATAGATGTTAGTAGCTTGTTGAGCTTAGATGATTACTATCGTAGTTGTTTGAGGTGTAGACATATATGAAATATTGTTAGATAAGATGATAATGTTGAGAGTGTGATTGGAATGAGTTTAAGAGGTGGAGATACATGTATTTTTGATGTTGTGAAATTCTGAAGAGGATTAAGAGTTTAAGAATGTTGTTAGAATCTTTTATGTAGATAAAGACTCAGACTGGAGTGGAAGGGTTTGTAATGTATTGATACGCCAACAGATTGTGAGTTAGAAAATGATTGATCATCGTTGGGTGGTGGGTGAATGAGGATTAGACATGTTATGTTTTAGAAAACTTGAATACGAGTTTTAAGGAGACGCTATTATAGTTTGGTACGATGATTTATACTCCCTTATGGTTGTCGAATACTAATTGATAAATTGAGGAACTGATCACCCTCAATCCATTGTTGATAGTATACGAGACCATGTTGGATGATATAGATTTGTTGTGTTATCTTAATGGTGTGTAAAGTGGTTGATGCTACATCGTGGAACAAGTCAGAGTAGCGAGTTATATGTGAGCTAACGTTGCAAATGTGAAAGATTGAGAATATCAAGTGAACAATGGTTTTATGGTGGATGTTGAGGAAAGTACGGAATTAGATTGAAACTTGTAAACCATACAATCGACAAAAAATTTAATGAGGATAATGACTTAAGATGGATGATCAGAGTTACGCAGCTGAAGCGTGATGTGGAAAAATTGCTATGCATGTACGAATCGTTAGAAGTGAAGGATTAAAACATCAGAAGTCTATAAGAATGGTGTGTCTTAATCTACATGCTTGATTTGGTAGATTTCCGATGTAGAGATGATATGCCAGAGTACTATGTTTGCTAGTAAATATTTGCAGATTTTATAAGAAGATTGTTGTGGATTGTTGGTTGATGGTGAGCTATGGGTATGCTTGCTGAGTTATACAGTTAAGTTGATGTGGTAATGATTTTGTTCTCGTTGCCGTGATGTTGTTGTTGGTTGCCATAAAGGATGAATAATACTCCATAATATGACGAAGTTAATTTTGCTTACTATGTTGATGTCACTATAATGGTGAATAGAGTTATTGATATTTTGTTGATAGCTGACATACATATACGTATGAGAATAAAGTTGTATACGTGTTTTGGTGTTGGGAAAGTTGTTAAGAGGTGACGTGGTATATCCAAGTATAAGTGAGTTATGTCTGTTACATTTCTACTGTGGGGGTTGTTATGTCATAGTGTTGCCGAAAAGGTTGGTAAGTTATTGGCGGGTATGTCGTGAGGGTGTTGAGTGATTAGGATGTGTGTAGTAGATTTACATCATGATTGAGTTGTTACTATATCAAAAGATAGTAGTGGAAGTGTTTCCAAGCGCAACTGAGAATTAGAAAGGTTGGAAACGAAGTTGAGGATGGTTGTATCGAGTATATTTTCGAGGACGAAAATATTCTAAGTGGGGGAGAGTTGTAACGCCCCGATATTTAATTATTTATTTAATTAAATATTTTTGAATATTTTATATTAATTCAAATTTTTATCGTCGAAGTCAGAATTATTTTATTTAGTGGCATGATAAATAATCGGATTTAATTTGGTGGAATTAATTTGAGAATTATCAATATTATTCTAAGAAGCATAATTGGAGAAATATGTTGAGTTGAGCAGTAAGTTGATAGTCGGATAAATTAGAAGGTTTAGTCGGAGAACTATTATTAGAATATTATTTGCGAGTTAGTATTATTTAAAGTGTGGGTTGATCATAGTTGAAGAATATTATTGGAAATAATATTAGATTATATTATGTGACTATTTATTTAATTGGGCTTATGTTGTGATAGTAGTAATAGTGGGGTGTGTATGTAGGCCCACTAAGAGAAACACTATTATTTGGATCAATAGAATGATATATATTATTATTAGAAAATAAGAAAGAGGAAGAGAGTTAGTGTTATCAGGAAAGAGGAGAGAAAGAGGAAAATAGGATTTTTGGAGAAGAAGAGAGCTACGTGAAGTTGAACCAAGAGGCCGAGAGGAAATTCAAATCGGAGACACATAGAGTTATCATCAAACGAAACCAGGTAAGGGTGGGGTTTCTTATCCTATAATGGGGTATATGATATTTTGTATGTGGGAATTAGTTGGTGGGATTATTACTGTCTGTTGATTTGTGTTGGTTTGTGTTGTTGTGATAAACATTATTAATAATTGATGTGATTAAGGAATTGTCAAAGAATTGGTGTATTACTGTGTTATATACTTGTCTGGTTTGGATTTGGAATAGTCGATAGCAGGAAATCCACTAAAATGGAGAAGGAAAACTGTGCCTGGAATGCTGCCGAACGGCAGCTGGTTATGGTCATGGGAGGTGCCGATCGGCACTATAAGGAAGTGGGAGGGTGTGTCGTGCGGCACACCTTTGGGCAGAGGAAGTTGTTCTGTTTATGTCGCACTATGCTGTATAATTTTTTATATGGTATCAGTATAGAGTTTTATTAATAGAAAAGCAGTTTGGGAACAAATTAACTATTCTTATCAGTAGCATGTTATAGCAGAAGGAACATTAATAGAAGTAACATATTTTTGTAGAGTTGTTTTATGTGATAGAGGATAATAGCAGAAATAATAATAAATGATAAATTTAGAGGAACAGTAGAATAAAGTAGCAGAGTTAATAATTAGTAGAATTATGTTAGTAGTAGATGTAGAAATTAAAATAGCAGTGATGGTTTTAGTTGTAGAGTTGGTAATAAATAATTTAACAGAGTAATATATTAGTGGCAGATGTAATAATTTAGCAGAGAGTTATCGGTAGAAGTTGTAGATAGTGAACAAGTAGTTTTGGTAGAGACCGATAATGGCAGTGAGATAAATAGCAGAGGTAGCGTAATTTAGTAGAATAAATTGATTAGTAGCAGTATAAATAAAAAGTAGTAATAACAGTATATTAAGCAATATCGATTAGCCGAATTTTTAGATTTGGGCGGTAAAATTAGTTAACCGGAATTAGTTGAAATTGTTGGAATAAGTCATATATACATGTGGGTATTTTTAGTTGATTTGTTTTGTTAGAATTATGTAGAATCAAGTTGATTCACAGGTGAAGTCGAATTAAGTTGAATGGTTTCGATATATGGGATTGTGTTGTTGGTTATTGTTGTGAATAAGTTATTATCGAATAAATTGTGTGGTTGTCACATTACTAATTGTTGATATGACATTGTTGATGTTGAATATGTTGTGATTGATAAGTTGATTGAGTTGTAGGCTTATGCCAATGTTGTTGAATACATTGTTGATGTTTAATATGTTGTGATTGATAAGTTGATTGAGTTGTAGGCTTATGCCAACGTTGTTGAATACATTGTTGTGTTGTATGTGATTATTGCATTCATTAAGTCACATACATTTGCATTATTAAGTTGGCCTGGATTGGAAAAATATTAAGTTGAAGGCTTATACCTTGTTGATGCCTCTATTTATTGGCAGATTTTCTAAGTTGGGAGTTCTGCTCAAATGGTACCACATGCATTTGCATAACATCGAGTCGCATTCTAAGTTGTACAATTGAGTTGTTGTGTTGATGAATTAATTGTTGCATTTTAATGATATCCTGTTGCGATTGTTGTTGTGAAGTGGTGATTTTTGCATGACCTGGTTCTAATATATGATTTATCATGTGCTCACTTATACGATTTGAGAATCTTACCCCTTACTGTTTGAATGTTGCCCTCTGTTGGTAACGTGCAGGTACTAAAGAATGAAGATTTGCTTAGCCTTATTAGTTCAAAGTCGGTTGGTCGCTCTGATACGTAGTGTTGTACCCCAAAATTTTCCCTCTCATTTTATCAACATTTCTCATCACAAGGCTCTTGGAACTCAAGATCAGGCTAGGGTTTGCTCTGCTCAAGACACCTCCTTGCACTGTTGACCTAAATTAGGGTTTGAGTTTGCACAGGGATGTTTTGACCTTCAATGCCCAAAGTGACTTTCATACTTCATGTTGGACTCACAAGTTTGTCCATACCAAGTTTCAAGCCTTGAATCAAATTTTTGCCCAGTCAATTGGACAGTTGACCTAGAAATCAGCTGTATTGGGGAAAAAGTCAACTGTGGCCAATTGACAGTTAAACCTCGTGAATTTTGACCCACATCAACATTATGAACTCATATGAACCATTTGGTCAAGTTTGGATCATAATTCCACAAGAAATTTGATCAGATCACCAAAAGGGCAAAATGGTCATTTTTAGGGTTTTGACTGTACAAAGGCAATTTTTGACTTCTTGACCTAGCCAATGGAAAATAAAGCTCAACCATGGACTCAAGGACACAATGGCATCATCTTGACCTATTCAACAAGTTCAAAAGGTCTCAAATGCATAAGATTGTTAGATGAATTTTTCAGTCAACTGATCAAAATTTGACTGTACACTGAAAAGTCAAACTTTGACTTTTTGGTCAAAATCAAGTGCCAAGAGTCATTTTCCATCAAGATGTGTCAATTTATGAAACTTGTTCATTAAGAAACCCAAAATTACAAAGTTAGGGTTTAAAATGGAAAATTTTCATAACTTAGAAATTTTCTAAGTTATAAAATTTTCTTATTTTTTCCTAACTTTGTCCCATATTTTCACCAAGATGCAAATGTATTCAAACAAAATTTACAACATGAAAGTTGTATTCCATCACAAAGTCTACAACTTTTATTCACAAAGTTTTCTAAAATGAAGCTTGGATCTCAATTTATGATTTTTGGAACAAGGGTCCCTAAAACTTTTAAGTTAGAGATATTTTGCCCTAGTTTTAGGCAGGATTTTAACCCATCTTCTTGGCCATTTTTCATATAGTTCCACTTAGAGTATCAAGTTTCATTTCAAATATGGATTATAGTACATGTTTCAAGCTTTTCAATTTGTCCAAGAACTCCTCAAACACCTTTGTGGGTAGGGAGAATCGAATGCTTGAAGTTGACAAAAACTCACTTTGTAACCATGGCCAATGCATGTTCATACCAAGTTGCAAATCTGACCAAACTAGCTTAGTACATAATTACAGGCCTCTAAACCAATTTAAACTCAAAAATTGAATGCAAATACATTGGACATTAGCATTGTTCTGATTAAGGGAGCATTGTACATTAAACATTTCCATTTTAGGCATAAAGATGGCACTTCCATTTTCATAAAGGCAACTTGTCAAATTGCATTTTCTTGAGCCTTGGACTTCTTTCCTTGCATCAAACAAGTTCCCTAATCTCAGGCATAATACACCAACTTAAACATGCTTGGAGCTAGCCTGTACAGGCCATAGCTTGGTCACTTCACATCTTTGCTTCAAAACCAAGGCATTATACAAAAAGTCAAGGACACACACATCTGATATATTGAACTCAAGCAAAGTTTTCAAACAAGTTTCACACATCCTAGTAAGCCAAAAACACGATTCCTTCATCCCTCAAACACCCTTAAGCACAAAATCTTCATTTCTTCCCAAAACAGGGCCAATTCTGCAAATCACATGCCACAATCAAATCCCCTCGTGCGTTTTGTCCCAAATCACTTCAAACACATTCTAAACAATACACATAAGCTGTCCAGACCATTCACAAGCTACTGTAACTCCATTTACACACATAACCATTTTTGCTTTGAAGCGTTGTAGGTTGAGTTCTGTAGAACGATTCAGGCTACTTCAAAACAAACAAAGCATTGGGAAAGGTTCAGAGGACATCAAGCAAGCTCAAAAGAATCTCAGGCCCCATTGAAAGTTGATGCATTGTCCAACTCGAACTCAGCTGAAACAGGTTTTTTATGAACTTCTATCTCTCTATTTAGGAACATTTAGCCTTAGGTTTGTGAATAAAAGATGTTGTACTCATTGCCCTGAAACCATACATATGCTTAGTTTTCATTTATATTAATCGTGCTAGGAAAATTTCATCCATGAACTTTCAGGAAAAAATAGGTTAGAAATTAGGGCCAGAGAAATTCTCTCTGGTGTTTGAGAGTTAGGTTTAATGTTTTATATGGTTGAAATCGTTGTTTGATGCTCTACAAGTTTCATGTTTTGAGTTTTATCAAAAAAGAACTGAAACAGGAGATACAGGTTTGAACTAGCCACGCGCGTTTTTCTGTTTGTCACAAGGAAGAAGATGAAGTCTGGGTTGGGCCTGGCCTTCTTGTTTCCAACACCTCCCAGCTTACATTTCACACCCCCTGGCCCATTTCTTTGTATTTTTATTATTTTAGCATTTTTATTTCATTTCTGACTTTATTATTTTATTTCCAAACATAAAAAATGCCTAAAAAATATTTTCATAAATTTTTACATTTATTTGGTATTTATTTTAATTATTTATAACATTAAAATGTTTAAATATTTTATATTGTTTATTAAAACTTGAAAACAATGTAAAAAAATACTTTTATTTTCATTTCTTATTTTATTCACATTTGAAAATATTTTCTTGAAATATACACATTTTTGTAAATAGTTTATTTTATTTTTATACACACTTAACATATTTAATATATATATATATATATATATATATATATATATATATATATATATATATATATATATATATATATATATATATATATATATATATATATATATATATATATATATATATATATATATATATATATATATATATATATATATATATATATATATATATATATATATATATATATATATATATATATATATATATATATATATATATATATATATATATATATATATATATATATATATATATATATATATATATATATATATATATATATATATATACACACACATATATATACTATATTTTATTAAATAATTAGAATAAAAAACCCAAAAATATTACATTTTTATTTTTATTATTATCTTATACCAAAAAACATTTTTTATAATATATTCTTATTTTGTAACATATTAACATATTTTGTATATAAATAATACAATTTTATTTTCTTTAAGGAGAATTAGGGTTTACCCTAAAAATAAATAAATTAACTTTTTAATTCTTTATATTTCTTTCCATTGAAAATGCTTTACATACATAAAAAACCTTTTTTGCATAAATATATTTTTATTTAACATTTATTTATTGTGTTTATTTAAATATTGCCCATTTATTTTAACATTGCACAAAGAATTCAATTTGGATGTAATAGTAATTAGGGTTTTATATTTCTTGTCAAATACCCCCTATTTAAAATTGTACCCCCTCCCTATATCAAAGTTGTAATAGCTTAGATTGATTTTTACACACTTAAATGCTTTCAATTATGCCATGATTAGAATTAGGGTTTGTATGCAAAATCAAAACCAACAAATAGTTTGACCTAATCAAAGACAAAAATGCATGAAAAACAAACACAATGCACGCTTACACCCCTAGGGTTACAATCCACTTGTTGCCTTCAAAAAAGGGCCATGGTATGCATGTCAAGCACTTTGGCAAAACAAAAACAAAACAAAAGATCATAGTCTCTCGATGACGCTATCTAGGTTGCCTAAACAAAATGATCAAGTCCCTTAAGAAAATTGCCAAAAATACTTGACACAATTGCTATCATGGTCTATACGATGACCCGCGCCTGTCCCGTTTAACATCCTAACACAAGGTTGTTCACCAAATACAATGGTGAAGCAACACTGTTAAAAGAGTTAAAAACATAAGAAAGATCTTTGAGTAAAATAGGGTAGATAGCTCTTAGTTACTTGATCAAAAACTTGCAAAAACATCCTTGCTACTTTCAAAACACACTTCACCACACAATTTCAAAACCCTACTTTCAAACATTGGTAAATTTTCAAAAAAAAACACCTTTGTATACATTCAAACAAGAATCATTACAAAGGTTGTCACAACGATGGCCTCTTTTCAAAACATCTTTCAAAATCACACACAAAGCACCATTTCAAACAATTGAAGAGTACCATTTCAAACAATTGAAAAGCAAAGCAAATGGTCTAAACAAGTAACTAAGATCCCATGGATAACCATGGATAGAAAGGGTGCTAATACCTTCCCTTTCTATAATCTACTCCCCGAACCCAAGAAAACATCTCAAAGTTCTTTCCTGTGCTTTTTGACCTTTCCTTAGGATAAAATAAAAAGTCGATGGTGACTCTTGCTAAACCGAAACATTTGCGAACACAAAACACAAAATCCCAAGTCAGTTCTCCCACCGTATCACAAAACTGGCGACTCTGCTGGGGAGAAACTTAAAAGTGGAGTAACCTTAGGGTTTAGATCACCTTTTGCATGCTTATCTTGATTGCTTTGATTGCTTTACATTTGGTTCTCTTATTTGGGCTTGAAATCCTCCACCCAGATTTGGGAAACATTCATAGGTAAATAGCAATACGTTGTGGAAACTGTGCAGGGTATACCGACATGGTTGAAGCAATAGCTATATTAGTGCGACATATTTGTGAGTACCGGTAGCCTTTGAGTCAATCAAAGAGAATACGGGGCCGCTGAGTGATGTCACAAAGCACTAATGAACTCTTAGAACCCTACTTGACCATCTTGGCCATTTATTAGGGGTAGTGAGATGACCGGCTTTGGTGCAGTCCGAAGTTGGTAGATACTCGATACTACACTCATTGAGGGTTGTTTTCTTGGAATATTTTGGTCGCTAGTTAAGTGGCTAAACCAAAACAATGAACATAGAAAACAATCCAGTGATATTGAGCTCCTTAGAACCCGGTTACTATTTATAGGACAGGTTTGAACCAACTAAACTCAAGAGGGTACTTACCTATGAAACCTCATGCAAGCCTGAAACTAGGGTTTTGTGTGACTTATTTGTACATGTGCTTGTGCATACATCATGAACATCATAAATCATCATATGCATCCACTAACCATTTCAAGGGTTTGGATCTTCATCTTTGTTCCTGTTTTGTAGGTCATGGAATCTCTTCGCAGGAAAACCATTCAAGTCAACCTTGTGAGAATCCCTCCTCAACTCAAGGAGCTCACTTCCAGGATTCCAGAGAATTCTCTCTTCATTGAAAGACATGGTAGACTTCTCAACTTGGTCAACTCCAACATTGAAGAAGACATGGTGAAAGTTCTCTTCCAGTTCTTTGACCCCCTACACCACTGTTTCACATTCCCTGATTACCAACTAGTACCTACTTTGGAGGAATTTTCTCAACTCCTGAGGATTCCTATTCTTCATCAACTACCCTACAACGGTACGGAAAAAGAACCAAAGCCTGAAGATGTTGCTCAAGCATTACACTTGCAACCATCTGATATCAAAGGTCATTGGGAAACCAGAAGTGGCGTCAAGGGTTTCTTGGCTAAGTTTCTGTTTGAGAAGGCACAAGACTGCTGGAATTCTTTAGATCTACAAGCTTTTGAAGAGATTGTAGCACTTCTCATATATGGGTTGGTTTTGTTCCCAAACCCTGATCAGCTTATAGATGTGAATGCTGTCAATATTTTCATATCTCGGAATCATGTGCCTACATTGCTTGGGGATATCCTACACTCATTTTACACGCGAACAATGAGGAAAAGAGGTGTTCTCATGTGATGTACTCCTCTTCTAGCAAGGTGGTTTATTTCTCACCTTCCTCAGACAGTTTTGAAGAATGAGCAGGGTTTAAGGTGGTCACAACAGTTGATGACCCTCACACATTCTGATGTTCATTGGTGTTCTCGGTCCAGAGAAAATGTCATCATCATTGATTGTTGTGGGGAATTCCCTAATGTCCCTCTACTTGGAATTAGGGGAGGCATTACCTACAACCCCTGTTTAGCTCTAAGACAGTTTGGATATGCTCGGAGGGATGACCCTCATGACATGCTGATTCCTGACCTAGTTTTTGACTTCGACAACGATGCGCAAGGACTTCGACAAAGATTCATCCGGGCTTGGAGGATGCCCAACAAGGTGGACAGTAAGACAATGGGGAACAAGAATTCCATCCCCCTTGAGCCTTATCTCAAGTGGGTACGAACCCGCGCCCAGAATCTTATGATGCCATATCCTCACATTCTCCCCTTGATCAAAGAGCCTGTTATGGAAGGAGAGGTTCCATACACCCTCCTACATCCTGACATGCCAACATCATGGGAAGAATTACAAAAGAGTTGGACCCAACTCAAAGAAGAACGAAATACTTTTGAAGCCAGCTTCTATGCCAGTGAGAAGAAGGTTTTGGAGCTTACCTGCCGACTTTATGAGGAGGAAACTCTCAACACCTACATCGCACCAAAGAGGATGCGCAATGTCTTTTTACATTAAGAATTTTGTAATATTTTTCCCATGGGGCACTTATGTACTAACAATTTCTTCTTAATATGACGTATGTTCTTTTTGTTTGCAACAAATTTGAATTTTTGAACCCTTGAATGCATTGCATGAATAACGCATCATTCATCATATGCATAAACAGGTCTTCACAACAGGTTTCCTTATCTTTCTGTTGTTTATTTTTGCAAGATGGATTTGGAGCAGACGGTTAAGGATTTGCAAGCACAGAATTCTCAATTCCAGCAACTCCTCATGACCTTAGCAAAGGGTCAAGAGGACCTTAAAGCACTGTTGGAGAAAAATAAAGAGAAAAAGAAGAAAAGGCCCGGAGTAGCCACTTTTGGAAGAAGGTTTGAAAGCAATGCTAGAAAAGTTCTCGAGTTCCCCTCAACGTCTGATGAAGGGGCTGGTAAAGGAAAAGGAGTTGCAGTACCTTCTGAATCTGAAGTTGAAGAGGAAGAAGAGGAAGAAGACGAAGACTACTCTGAACAGCAATATCCCCCGTCGGATGACAAATATAAAAATCTTAAGGATATATTGGCAGCCATGGAGTTGCAAAGGGTACCTGGTTTAGATTTCGAAGAACTAGGGTTGGTCGTTGGGATCTTCATTCCTACCAAGTTCAAAGTACTAACATTTTCTAAGTTTGACGATATGTCCGGCCCAAAGATGCATCTGAGATCCTATGTCAGAAAGATCCAACCCCACTCATCTGATAAAGACCTCTGGGTACACTTTTTTCAAGACAGTTTGTCAGGCACACAATTGGACTGGTTCTATCAACTTGAGAGATCTGAGGTTCATAACTGGGAAGACTTAGCTGCTTCTTTTTACCGTCAATACCAATACAATGCAGATTTGGCGCCCACTCTTACTCAGCTACAAAGTATGGGAATGGCTTCTAATGAAGGATTTAAAGAGTATGCCCAGAAGTGGCGTGATCTGGTTGGAAGGGTTCAGCCACCATTGTCGGATAGAGAGCTGGTTGACATGTTTTTAGGGACCCTGTCTGGCCCTTTCTTCAATCATTTAATCGGGAGTTCCTCCACAGGATTCACCGAACTAATTTTGACCGGTGAAAGGGTCGAGGCTGGCATTAAAAGCGGTAAGATTCAGAAAGATGCCTCCGCGTCCACCGCCGTTAAGAAGACCTTCCTAGCTGAGAAGGAATCTTCTGCTGTTTATTCTCAGAAAAGCCAAGGAGGAATGGGGCACCGACCGACGGTAGGGGCTGTGATGATTCAAAACTCTTCAAATGATCAACCTCGCATCAATCAGCCAAGATTTAATCAACAACGGGTAGAAAGGCCACAACGGCAGTTCACCCGAATCAACATGACGCCAGCTCAAGTACTCCCTCATTTGCTAAAGCTAAATCTTACCAATTTGAAGGAAGCACCAAAGAACCCTAATACCTCCTCTCCATACTACCACTCCAATGCCAAGTGTGCTTACCACTTTGACAGTGTAAGGCATGATACCAACAATTGTTGGGCTCTTAAGAACAAAATCCAAGACCTGATTGATGCCAAGGAGGTAGAATTCAATGCGCCCGAAAAGCCAAATGTGATTTCTGCCCCAATGCCCAAGCACGGTCATAATGTTCATACCGTTATGGAAGACCTTCATGTTACCAATGTTGCTGACCTTTTGACTCCCTTACCAGTGATTAAAGTGAATTTGATGAGAGCCGGGATATTCCCAGGCTGTGGAAAAGACTTCTACTTTTGTTTAAACATACGAGCTGACTGCTCAATGTTGAAATCAGGTATCCAACGCCTGATGGATACCCAAGAGATACTCTTCCAAAAGACTCCTGTTGATACCTTCACTCCCGTTACTCCTACTACTTTTACTACTTCAACCAATGACATTGCAATAATAACCATCTCCGACAATCTTCCCAAGGCTTGCAAAAGGCCTATCAAGATTCCGCCTGATCCTAAATTCGTGCCGCTAAAAATCACAATGTCGGGGCCTGTCCCGTATCAATCTAGCAAGACGATACCATGGAACTACGGAGGAGAAATCTTCTATCATGGCATCAAACAGATTGAATCCGTCCAAGAGAATTCTGAAGAGGAAACCCCTGATATAGGGAACATTGCGGGAACAAGCAAGATAACTCGCAGCGGACGGATTTTCTCTCCGGAGATTGCTCCCCCACGAGCAGTCTTCGGACCCTCGAAAGCTTCTGTGCCTGTTAAGCCATCTGTGCAAGGCCCGATAATTGAAGAAATTGATGTACCTGAAGTTATACCCTCTGATGCTACTACCGATAAGGGTAAGGGGATACTAGAAGCGCCTGTCAGGACGAAGGCTCAGATTATGGTAATCCTCGAAACCACCCAGAAAGAAATGGAAGAAATCTTGAAAATAATCAAAAGGAGCAATTTCGACATCGTGGAACAGCTAGGGCAGACCCCTTCCAAAATATCCATGTTGGCTCTTCTACTCTACTCTGAGGCCCATGCTAAGGCCTTAATCAAATTTTTAAAGACAGCACACGTGCCCCAAGAAACATCGGCTGACTAGTTTCAGGAGTGTTTGGCCATCCTTACTACTGATAATGGTCTTGGTTTTTCCGATGTTGATTTGACTCCCAAGGGAAGGAAACACAACGACGTGCTACATGTCTCAGTTAAATGCAGAGGAACCACCCTCGCCCATGTCTTAGTTGATACCGGTTCTTCCTTAAATGTGTTGCCGAAGAAAGCGTTAGACCGTTTGGACTGCGAAGGATTGACCCTCAAACCCAGTAACATCGTTGTTAGGGCCTTTGATGGGTCCAAAAGAATGGTTAACGAAGAGGTTGACATTCCTATCAAAGTGGGCACAGAAGTTTTCAACTCCACCTTTTATGTGATGGACATCCGTCCTTCATATTCGTGTTTGTTGGGAAGACCGTGGATCCATTATGCTGGGGCAGTTACCTCCTCTTTACACCAAATGTTGAAGTATCCTGTTAAGGGTAAGATTATAACAGTGCACGGCGAGGAAGAGTACATGATAAGTCACCTCAACTCCTTCCGCTATGTGGAGTTGGATGGCGAGTTCATAGAAACGCATTTCCAACATTTTGAGGAAGTTTCCCCTGAGGTCGCAGTTGCGAAGACAATGGTTGATGTGCCTATCGTTCCCAAGCATGTATCTAGGATGGCATCTCTCAAGGATGCAGAGGTTGTAATCAAATAAGGAAAGAGTGCAGTGTGGGGGCAACTGCCTGATTTTCCCTATAAGACGGACAAGTTTGGATTAGGGTTTACTGCTGCAGGCCAGAAAGCTATGCGTCGCTCCAAGGCTGGAGGACCACCCGTCAAAATCACTCACCATGGAATTAATGTTGTAGAAGATGATGATGAAGAGGACAACTTTGAAGATTGGATCTTTCCAACCGTCGAGGGGGGTTTAAGCAACTGGGAAGCAAAGGATTTCATTCCCATCACCTTCATCAACTAGTAAATTTACCTTTGAACAATTTCCTATTTTGGTCTGTAATAACTAAACAATTCGTACATTATTTTCACCTTATGCCTTGCCCGGGGCATATAGGTCCATTTGTAAGGGCTTGATTTTCTTCATTATCATATGTCGTGTTTTAATGAATCATTAGACGTTTTCATCTATAAACTATTGTGTTCATTTTCTTTCTTTTTTGCATTTTGTTTTGTTTAAGGATGGCTATCCCTTACACACACCCACACTCACAAATGCAGATACCCATCCACTCCGGATTCCATGGGTGACTATTCTGCTTTAGCCTTCGGTAACTCTAAAGATTTGATCAATCATGTTGAGTACGAAGTTAACGAAGAATGTGAAGTGTCGGGAGAGTTAGCCATACTTTTGCAACAAGAAGAAATGGCTATTCTGCCTCATGAAAAGTTGTTAGAGACCATCAACTTGGGAACAGAGGAAGATAAGAAAGATGTAAAAGTGGGTGCCAACCTGGAACCAAGTGTCAAAGAGCGCTTAGTGCAGTTGTTGAACGAATATGTTGAGATCTTTGCTTGGTCCTATGAAGACGTGCCGGGATTGGACACAGATATTGTGGTTCACCGTCTCCCTACAAGAGAAGACTGTCCACCGATCAAGCAAAATGTCCGTCGAATGAGGCCCGACATGTCTGAGAAGATCAAAGCTGAGGTAATGAAGCAATTCAACGCTGGCTTTCTGGCTGTTACTTCCTATCCATAATGGGTTGCTAACATTGTGCCCGTTCCTAAGAAGTACGGCAAAGTCAGAATGTGTGTGGACTATCGGGATTTAAACAGGGCTAGCCCTAAAGATGATTTTCCACTGCCACACATCGACATCTTGGTTGACAACATAGCTCAACACAAGGTATTTTCCTTCATGGATGGATTCTCGGGATACAACCAGATCAAAATGGCCCCCGAGGACATGGAGAAAACTACTTTTGTCATGCAATGGGGTACCTTCTGCTACAAAGTGATGTCATTCGGACTGAAGAATGCAGGGGTAACCTATCAACGCGCCATGGTAGCTTTGTTTCATGATATGATACATCATGAGATCGAAGTTTACGTAGACGACATGATAGCTCAATCACATACATAAGAAGAACACCTTGATCATCTGCAAAAGCTGTTTTCCAGGTTGAAGGAGTATAAGCTCAGACTGAACCCAAGCAAGTGCACTTTTGGAGTTAGGTCTGGTAAACTTTTGGGATTTATTGTCAGCAACAAAGGCATTAAGGTTGATCCAGCTAAAGTAAAATCTATAAAAGAAATGCCTGCCCCTGCACTGAAAAGGAGGTTAGAGGATTCTTGGGACGCTTAAACTATATTGCGAGGTTCATCTCTCACCTGACATCTACCTTTGAGCCAATCTTCAAGCTGCTGAAGAAAGATCAGGTAGTTAAATGGAACAATGATTGTCAAGTTGCTTTTGATAAGATCAAGGAGTATTTACTGGAACCTCCTATTTTGATGCCACCCGTCGAAGGAAGGTCGTTAATCATGTATCTGACTATGTTGGATAACTCAATGGGGTGCGTACTGGGCCAACATGACGAGTCTGGCCGAAAAGAGCATGCCATTTATTACCTTAGCAAAAAGTTTACCGACTGTGAGACTCGCTACTCACTGCTCGAGAAAACTCGTTGCGCTTTGGTATGGGCTGCTCGCCGGCTAAGGCAGTATATGTTGACTCATACCACTCTGTTGATTTCCAAGATGGATTTGATCAAGTATATCTTCGAGAAGCCTGCTTTATCTGGAAGAACCGCTAGATGGCAAATGATCCTGACTGAGTATGATATCCAGTATATTACCCAAAAAGCTATAAAGGGGGGTGTACTAGCTGACCATCTAGCTCATCAAGCCGTCGAAGATTACCAATCTATGAGATTCGACTTCCCTGACGAGGACATCATGACATTGGACAACATTGAAGGTAACGGACCATATGACGGACCTGAACAAGGATCCCGATGGACCCTATACTTTGATGGGGCTTCGAATGCACTTGGCAACGGTATCGGTGCGGTACTCATTTCTCCGGAAGGTTGCCATACACCCTTCACTTCCCGACTTTGCTTCAGTTGTACCTACAACATGGCTGAATATGAAGCCTGCATCTTTGGTCTCAAGGCTGCTATAGACTTGGGAATCAAATCTTTGGTCGTATTTGGGGACTTGGCTTTGGTTATCATTCAAGTCAAAGGAGAGTGGGACACTAAACATCCTAATCTTATCCCATACAAAGAACATGTCTTGACATTGTTGCCTCATTTCGAGCAGATTACTTTCGAGCACTTCCCGCGAGAAGAAAATCAACTAGCAGATGCTCTGGCTATAATGTCTTCCATGTTTAAACTCAACTAGGATAACGAGGCTCCCCAAATCACCATCGAGCAAATGGATGAACCTGCACACTGTCATGAGATTAATACCGAATAAGTAGTGGAACAACCCTGGTTTCATGAAATCAAAAGGTATCTCCAGACTCGAGAATACCCTGAAGGAGCTTCCGTCAATGACAAAAAGTTCTTAAGGAGATTTGCTGCCAAGTTCTTCCTGAGCAATGGTATCCTTTATAAGCGCAGCCATGATTGTGTTCTACTTCGTTGTGTGGACAAGGTTGAAGCAGAGTTAATCATGACTGATATACATAGTGGCACATTTGGCACCCACTTGAGCGGACATATGATGGCTAAGAAGATTCTAAGGGCAGGCTACTACTGGTCTACCATGGAAGCTGATTGTCATCAACATTCCCGTACTTAACACAAATGCCAAGTCTACGCCGACAAGGTACATATTCCTCCTGTTCCTCTCAACATTCTGACAACTCCTTGGCCATTCGCAATGTGGGGCATTGACATGATTGGAGAGATCAAGCCTATGGCATCCAATGGGCATCGCTTCATCCTGGTGGCTATCGATTACTTCACTAAGTGGGTTGAAGTAGCTTCATATGCCTCTGTTACAAAAATGTGGTTGCCCGCTTCATCAAGCAGAACCTCATATGCCGGTATGGTATCCCCGACAGGATTATCACGGATAACAGTACAAATTTGAACAACACTATGATCACCTCTCTATGCGAACAGTTCAAGATTTATCATCACAATTCATCTCCCTACCGACCGAAGATGAACGGTGTTGTTGAAGCCGCGAACAAAAATATCAAGAGGATCATTCAAAAGATGACGGTCACCTACAAGGACTGGCATGAGATGTTACCGTTTGCTCTGCATGGATATCGTACCACGACACGTACTTCAACAGGGGCAACCCCCTTCTCTTTGGTATATGGCATGGAAGCCGTTTTACCTATGGAGGTTCAGATTCCTTCCTTAAGGATTATGAAAGATGCCGGTTTAAGTGAAGACGATTGGATTCAGACCCGGCTTGATCAACTTAACTTGATCAACGAGAAGCGACTTACTGTTGTTTGTCATGGTTATACGTATCAAAACCGAATGATCAAGGCTTTCAACAAAAAGGTCAGGCGTCAGGTATATCAAGTCGGAGATCTTGTAATCAAGCGGATAATCTTAACGCAAAGTGATCCCAGGGGCAAGTGGACTCCTACTTATGAAGGACCATTTGTGATCAAGAGCATCTTTTCTGGTGGAGCAATGATTCTGACCACCATGGACGGTGACGACTTGCCGCACCTTGCGAACGCAGACATAGTCAAAAGATACTACGCATAAAACGACCCGACAAGTTGAAAACCCGAAAGGGCGACTTGGGCAAAAATGGGCATCCCGGTGAACCGAAAACCCGAAAGGGCGGTTCAGGCAAAAATTAGGGATAAAACAAAAAAAATTGTACACCCGGCAAGTTGAAAACCCGAAAGGGCGACTTGGGCAAAAAAGGGTTTCCCGGTGGATCGAAAACCCGAAAGGGCGGTCCAGGAAAAAGTTAGGGAATTAAAGCATATGACTATGTCTCGTCAGATCACTTTAAGAACAATCTCTTCACCAACAAGCTCCAAGCTACTGATCAATCCAATCATCGGCGGACGAAGTAGCGAATGGACAAGATACTCAGAGTTGTGAAGGCTATAGCAGAATGAGAATCCTATGGAATTATTACACATAGCCATTTTTCTTTTGTATAAAATTTTTCAATTTTTACGACAACATTCTCTTACTAGGATGTATGTCTCCTTTGTACAAAGATACTTACAAAAGTTAATATAAAGATACTTACAAAAGTTAATACAAAGATAGTTCAAAGTGCAGAAATTTGCTTGCCTTTCTTTCTTTTTTACACTTATGTTTTATTTGAAAACGTCCAAAGTTTTGTTAAATAGGCATATGCATTTGAATATAATCACTGCTTACAAATAAAACGAAATTGAGAAAGGACAATTACTGTTAGGTTGAAGGTGTAGGAAGATATCTTTGTGCCATTCCAGAAGAAATCCCCTACGATACATTGTTCAAATCCTCAACAAAGCTAAAGCCTTAGAGTATATGTCCCCAGCGGAGTTAAATTTCAAGATCCCTAGTGGAGCCCGAAAACCCCGCAATACATATCCCCAGCGGAGCCAGAATATCCTAAACCCAATTTCCCCAGCAGGCTATCTTAAAATCCTGAGAATCAAGCAGATAACAGTTAACTTCTTGGCTTATCCCCAACTAGGATGCTTCCCCAGTAGATTGGCGTACAACCCAAGCTCCTGATTTCACCGGCCAAGTGAACAGTCTCCCCACAGATTTATTTCCCAGCAAATCGAAGATTCTTGGTCTCATTTCCTCAGCAGAAGCCTCCCAGGTTTCAACTCCCTAGTAGAGATTTTCGAAGTTTTCCTTATTTCCCAGGAAAGTACCGGGATTTCTCATTCTCAACAATCAAAGATCTTTAATCCCCAAGCAGTCAGCAAGGATTTCTCATTTTCAACAATCGAAGATTTTTGAATCCTCGGCATCGGTCAGGAATTTACTTCCTCCGGCAGCAGTCAAAGATTTCATTATCTCCAATTATCAAGGATTTATTTTCTCCCGCAAGACAGCTACTCAGCTTACACGCACATCCATTACATTCATATATCATAAACATTGATGAAACACAGTTCCATTCATCATACATATCATACAACATAACTTTGTGTTTTATCTAACATTTTACCCTTTTCAGGATAAGATTAAAAGGCTATCGATAACAATTATTCAGATACAGTACAGATACACCCCAGACACGGCGGTCATTCTACTACTCATTCAGACTTCAGCAATCGGATACAAACTAGATACGCTCCAGACACAGCAGCCATTCTATCTCTCATTCGGATTCAACTATCAACTTCAAGTTCAGATACGCTCCAAACGCGGATGCCATGCTGGCCCTTACACCAGAGGTTTGATTCTCCCCAGTGCAGTCGCCATGGAAGTCATTCTGTCACTTATTCAGATCCCAGTTACAGTCTCAGATACACTCCAGACACGGAAGTCATTCTGCTACTCATACAGATCTCAACTTCAGATACAGTCCAGACACGTTTGCCATTCTGCCACTTATTCAGAACTTATTCCCAGCACACAGTTGCTCCACATATAGATGTTTCTCTGTTACCCATTCAGAATACAGATACACTCCAAACACGGCAGTCATTCTGATATTCATTCAAGAATCAAATACAGTTACAGCTCGGATATGCTCTAGGCACAGACGCCATTCCCCCTGCTCATACAAACCCAATCTCCAGATACAACTCAAATGCGTTCCAAATACGGATACCATTCTGATGTTCGTTCTACTGATTTTTAACAAACAAGTCTTGGATGGAATCTTTAAGCCCATCTCCAGCAAGATTCTACCATCTCTAAATGGCATCTTTAAGCCCATTCCCTCCGTTACAATTTGACGAGTGCAAATTTACGGGCACTCTAGTGTCCAATCCTCTTTTACCTTCGAGTCACGAAACGCAAGCTTGTCAATCTAACTCTTCAGGTTCAAGAAGATTGAACAGGGGCAGTTGTTGTACCCCAAAATTTTCCCTCTCATTTTATCAACATTTCTCATCACAAGGCTCTTGGAACTCAAGATCAGGCTAGGGTTTGCTTTGCTCAAGACACCTCCTTGCACTGTTGACCTAAATTAGGGTTTGAGTTTGCACAGGGATGTTTTGACCTACAATGCCCAAAGTGACTTTCATACTTCATGTTGGACTCACAAGTTTGTCCATACCAAGTTTCAAGCCTTGAATCAAATTTTTGCACAGTCAATTGGACAGTTGACCTAGAAATCAGTTGTATTGGAGAAAAAGTCAACTGTGGCCAATTGACAGTCAAACCTCATGAATTTTGACCCACATCAACATTATGAACTCATATGAACCATTTGATCAAGTTTGGATCACAATTCCACAAGAAATTTGATCAGATCACCAAAAGGGCAAAATGGTCATTTTTAGGGTTTTGACTGTACAAAGGCAATTTTTGACTGCTTGACCTAGCCAATGGCAAATCAAGCTCAACCATGGACTCAAGGACTCAATGGCATCATCTTGACCTATTCAACAAGTTCAAAAGTTCTCAAATGCATAGGATTGATAGATGAATTTTTCAGTCAACAGATCAAAATTTGACTGTACACTGAAAAGTCAAACTTTGACTTTTTGGTAAAAATCAAGTGCCAAGAGTCATTTTCCATCAAGATATGTCAATTTATGAAACTTGTTCATCAAGAAAACCAAAATTACAAAGTTAGGGTTTAAAATGGAAAAACTTCATAACTTAGAAATTTTCTAAGTTATAAAATTTTCTTATTTTTTCCTAACTTTTTCCCATATTTTCACCAAGATGCAAATGGATTCAAACAAAACTTACAACATGAAAGTTGTAGTACATCACAAAGTCTACAACATTTATTCACAAAGTTTTCTCAAAAGAAGCCTGGATCTCAAGTTATGATTTTTGGAACAAGAGTCCCTAAAACTTTTAACTTAGAGTAATTTTGCCCTAGTTTAGGCAGGATTTTGACCCATCTTCTTGGCCATTTTTCACATAGTTCCACTTGGAGTCTAAAGTTTCATTTCAAAGATGGATTATAGTAAATGTTGCAAGCTTTTCAAATTGTCCAAGAACTCCTCAAACACCTTTGTGGGTAGGGAGAATCGAATGCTTGAAGTTGACAAAAACTCACTTTGTAACCATGGCCAATGCATGTTCATACCAAGTTGCAAATCTGACCAAACTAGCTTAGTACATAATTACAGGCCTCTAAACCAATTTACACTCAAAAATTAAATGCAAATACATTGGACATTGGCATTGTTCTGATCAAGGGAGCATTGTACATTGAACATTTCCATTTTAGGCATAAAGATGGCACTTCCATTTTCATAAAGGCAACTTTATATCAAATTGCATTTTCTTGAGCCTTGGACTTATTTCCTTGCAGCAAACAAGTTCCCTAATCTCAGGCATAGTACACCAACTTAAGCATGCTTGGAGCTAGCCTGTACAGGCCATAGCTTGGTCACTTCACATCTTTCCTTCAAAACCAAGGCATTGTACAAAAAGTCAAGGACACACACATCTGATATATTGAACTCAAGAAAAGTTTTCAAACAAGTTTCACACATCCTAGTAAGCCAAAAACACGAGTCCTTCATCCCTCAAACACCCTTAAGCACAAAATCTTCATTTCTGCCCAAAACAGGGCCAGTTCTAAAAATCACAAGCCACAATCAAATCCCCTCGTGCGTTTTGTCCCAAATCACTTCAAATACATTCTAAACAATAAACCTAAGATGTCCAGACCATTCAAAAGCTACTGTAACTCCATTTACACACATCACCATTTTTGCTTTGAATTTTTGCAGGTTGAGTTCTGTAGAACGATTCAGGCTACTTCAAAACAAACAAAGCATTGGGAAAGGTCCAGGGGATATCAAGCAAGCTCAAAAGAATCTCAGGCCCCATTGAAAGTTGCTGCGTTGTCCAACTCGAACTCAGCTGAAACAGGTTTTTCATGAACTTCTATCTCTCTATTTAGGAACATTTAGCCTTAGGTTTGTGAATAAAAGATGTTGTACTCATTGCCCTGAAACCATACATATGCTTAGTTTTCATTTATATTAATCGTGCTAGGACAATTTCATCCATGAACTTTCTGGAAAAAATAGGTTAGAAATTAGGGCCAGCGAAATTCTCTCTGGTCTTTGAGAGTTAGGTTTAATGTTTTATATGGTTGAAATCGTTGTTTGATGCTCTACAAGTTTCATGTTTTGAGTTTTGTCAAAAAAACACTGAAACAGGAGATACAGGTTTGAACTAGCCACACGCGTTTTTCTGTTTGTCACAAGGAAGAAGATGAAGTCTGGGCTGGGCCTGGCCTTCTTTTTTCCAACACCTCCCAGCTTACTTTTCACACCCCCTGGCCCATTTCTTTGTATTTTTATTATTTTTGCATTTTTATTTCATTTCTGACTTTATTATTTTATTTCCAAACATAAAAAATGCCTAAAAAATATTTTCATAAATTTTTACATTTATTTGGTATTTATTTTAATTATTTCTAACATTAAAATGTTTAAATATTTTATATTGTTTATTAAAACTTGAAAACAATGTAAAAAAATACTTTTATTTTCATTTCTTATTTTATTCACATTTGAAAATATTTTCTTGAAATATACACATTTTTGTAAATAGTTTATTTTATTTTTATACACACTTAACATATTTAATATATATATATATATATATATATATATATATATATATATATATATATATATATATATATATATATATATATATATATATATATATATATATATATATATATATATATATATATATATATATATATATATATATATATATATATATATATATATATATATATATATATATATATTTACATATATACTATATTTTATTAAATAATTAGAATAAAAAATCCAAAAATATTACATTTTTATTTTTATTATTATCTTATGCCAAAAAACATTTTTTTATAATATATTCTTATTTTGTAACATATTAACATATTTTGTATATAAATAATACAATTTTATTTTCTTTAAGGAGAATTAGGGTTTACTCTAAAAATAAATAAATTAACTTTTTAATTCTTTATATTTCTTTCCATTGAAAATGCTTTACATACATAAAAAACCTTTTTTGCATAAATACATTTTTATTTAACATTTATTTATTGTGTTTATTTAAATATTGCCCATTTATTTTAACATTGCACAAAGAATTCAATTTGGATGTAATAGTAATTAGGGTTTTATATTTCTTGTCAAATACCCCCTATTCAAAATTGTACCCCCCTCCCTATATCAAAGTTGTAATAGCTTAGATTTTTACGCACTTAAATGCTTTCAATTATAACATGATTAGAATTAGGGTTTGTATGCAAAATCAAAACCAACAAATAGTTTGACCTAATCAAAGACAAAAATGCATGAAAAACAAACACAATGCACACTTACACCCCTAGGGTTACAATCCACTTGTTGCCTTCAAAAAAGGGCCATGGTATGCATGTCAAGTACTTTGGAAAAACAAAAACAAAACAAAAGATCATAGTCCCTCAATGACGCTATCTAGGTTGCCTAAACAAAATGATCAAGTCCCTTAAGAAAATTGCCAAAAATACTTGACACAATTGCTATCATAGTCTATACGATGACCCGCGCCTGTCCCGTTTAACATCCTAACACAAGGTTGTTCACGAAATACAATGGTGAAGCAACACTGTTAAAAGGGTTAAAAACATAAGAAAGATCTTTGAGTAAAATAGGGTAGATAGCTCTTATTTACTTGATCAAAAACTTGCAAAAACATCCTTGCAACTTTCAAAACACACTTCACCACACAATTTCAAAACCCTACTTTCAAACATTGGAAAATTTTCAAAAAAAAAACACCTTTGTATACATTCAAACAAGAATCATTACAAAGGTTGCCACAACGATGGCCTCTTTTCAAAGCATCTTTCAAAACCACACAAAGCACCATTTCAAACAATTGAAGAGTACCATTTCAAACAATTGAAAAGCAAAGCAAGTGATCTAAACAAGTAACTAAGAGCCCATGGATAACCACGGATAGAAAGGGTGCTAATACATTTCCTTTCTATAATCTACTCCCCGAATCCAACAAAACATCTCAAAGTTCTTTCCTGTGCTTTTTGACCTTTCCTTAGGATAAAATAAAAAGTCGGTGGCGACTCTTGCTAAACCGAAACATTTGCGAACACAAAACAAAATCCCAAGTCAGTTCTCCCACCGTATCACACGTAGCACTCGGGGGGAAATGAACAAATAGTTGTTTACTTGTTGAAATTGTTTTAGTTGTTGAATCCTAAGTTTAATTATATGAAATAATGTGTTGCATCTCAAGTTGTTTTAGTTGAATGAAACATATGATGCTACTTGAAGTTGTAATTATGATTCTGCTGCGTTATTAATAAAAGAAATGGTTTTGTTTTAAAAGCTGATGCAAGTTGTTATATGATCCTCTGAAACTAAAGTGTTATGTATTTGTTTAGGTGTTGCAACATGTTGAATTGTGATATGCCAGATGTGTTGGAAAATTTTAAATACTCTGATTTTTCGTTATAACTACCGGGTAGAGTTTGGGGTGTTACACACGCTTTCTTCAAGCTGAAGCAACCTTTCCTCTAACACCTTAGAATTCTATTGTCGAGCGATTTTGTACATGTTTTTCATCAACTTACTGGCTCCTTGCAATCCAAGGTTAGTTTGAATTATTTAGAAACTAGGTAATGCTTTATGTTGTAAAGTTGGCGGAAAAATCGAAGGTCCAACTGGCGGAAATTGAATTGATCAAGCTATCTGAGGAGACTGGAGCAGATCAGGATGAAACCGAACCTTCACTTTGGGATTCGTAAAGCCTTACGAAGAAGGTGGTTGATTGATTGTTGCTTAAGCTGCGGAAGCAGCTTCTCGTCCTACGACGGAGCGAGTATCTTTGGATCAAACTATTAGTGATAAGTGTAGAAGTCAAAGATTTGGAGTTTTAGGAAATCAAAGTTGATGAGCTACTTGAGTGGATCGAATGCAACGAATCTTCATGTTCAATTTCAAGAGCTTTTGATTTAATGACCAGAGAAGTTTTCCAGTCGAGGAATTGAAGAGTGAATGTCAGTTTTGGAAAATGTGGGAATCAAAATTCATTTCCAACAGACGACGCCACTTTTCCCTATTTGAACCAAAAATGGAGTGAAGATCGGAGATAACGGTGGACCGTTTCTAATACGACAGAGAGGGGGCTAACGTGCAAGCACTACTACAAATAATATATTTCATGGCGAAGCTTTCACCTCAGCCAGAAAAAACCTGTGGTATTATGCCAAGGCGCGCCATGTTTTATATTTTTATAAAAATAAAAAATAACATATTCCCTCGATTTTTAATAAAACTGAGAGAAAAAACAAATTAGGACACACTTTGAATCCCAACTATTACAGTTTATGTTTTTATTTGTTTATAAGTTAGTACCACATGATCTATCCATTCAATTTTGTTAAAAACTGAGGGATAACATAATTAAATTCTACTATAAAAGAACTCGTTAAATAGATTTTAACCTAATCCTTACTTATATGAAGCTTCCTTAAACTCGCATGCTCATTCATTGGGATGAATTGCAAGACAGAAAAAATCTTCAATGTTCTTCTATGCTCGAATAAAACATTTTTCTGTCCTTGCAATCTATCTCACATAATGATGTAGATGTTGTATTTTTGGAACAACTCACTGTTAAAGAGTATTGGGAAAGTTCTCTATGATAGATTGCAAGTGTAGAAAATCATTCTTCTCTAAGGAACAACCTCTGAAAAAATATATCCAACAAAATCTGAAATTACATCGATGATGATGATGAATCTGAAATTTTTTAGTATTTTGTGTAAACAATGTAATGTTAAAAAACTAGATATTATTCACTTTGTTTTTTTTTTGTAAAATCGAGGGGATTTCTTATTTTATTTTATTTTCCAATTTAAAATAAAAAATATGTTTTCCCTCGGTTTTTTGAAAAAACTGAGGTAACATGTTACACAACTACAACAGTGAATCTCGACCCTACATTCTTAAAAGAACAACGCTCAAGATATTTCCAAGACATCAATCCATAACAAAATATCTACACGCACCACTATATATCTTTCTTGTGAAAATATTGGCCTTGATAACATTTTCTCACGATAATGAAATTTTGGAATTTTCAGAAAAATTCTCTATGACGAATTGTAAGTGCATAAAAAAAATTTCCAGTGTTTGAAATTGATAACTACTTATTTGAAGAAGATAGCTCCTTAAAAGATGATTGCATGCAGTCCATTAAACTTTAAAATAATACACAAAATGTATCAAACATAATCTGAATTAGAGCAAAGATGTGTTGTTCTCCAAGAATAATAGCTACTATGATAACACTACATTTGTTGTATTAATGTAATTTAATATTCTGTGTAAATAATGCAATGTTTAAAAAAAATCTTATACACCTTTTACCTCGGTTTTTGACAGAAACCGAGAGAATAATTTAGGCGTGATTATTGATGATACTTATCACAGTCTTTAAACAAATCTTTGTCATCTATTTCATGAGTATCAACACTCAAGACATTTCCATTAGTGATCCGCGTGAAACCTAACAAATATCCATTATAAATGCATTTGAATATCAACAGTTGTTAATGAACCATAACATGAAAACTTTGAAGCGTAAAAACTTCATAAACTTCTCTATGATGAATTGCAAGACCAGAAAATAAATTGGGTTTAAGGTTTGTGTTCTTCAATAATCAATTTTTTCTAGTGTTATTCTATAATCATATATTCATTCATTAATTAATCATTTTCTTGTTTTACATCAGAATCAAATAAATGTGAAAGAGATCTAAAATATATTGCACCTAACTTTTTCTCTTTTCTGACATTTCAATGAAACGAGAATCCAACATCTGATCTTCATCAACAGTGATGACAATGAATCAAATTCCAAATTTGTTATATATATTTACAAAAATATTTTGTGTACACATTGTAATATTATGGGTAAAAAAATTAATTAACTAATACTCTGTAGTTTTAACGAGATTAAAAAATATCAATCTTATCCCTCGGTGTTATTGACAAAGTGAGAGGTTTGATGTGTTAGTTCTGAAAATATTAAAAGTGCAGTGGGTGGAGTTAGAACTCATGTTCATAAGAATTTTATCCCTAGTGTTGTAAAAAATGAGGTGTTAAATTGATACTTTACATGACGCCATTCGTTACCTCGCTTCTTTAGCTGAGAATAAATACATTTCACGTTCAAGATTAAAAGCACATTTTGTAGTAGTGAATGTTAGCACTGCAACGCTCAAGTCAGTATATGAGGGAAAATAGTGAATTTGAAATTAAATTTGAAATTGAATTTGAAATTGAGTGCATGAATTTACACGCTTCTCTATATATAATAGAGATGAAATAACAAAATGCTATTTGTTAGGCGTAGATTATGGAAAGTTGTTGGATGTATCTAGAGTTTGGATTCTCTGTGCTTGTTTGTAGGATAATTTTTGTGTTTAGAAGGTAGAAGGATTGTAACTCTTTCAGAGTGGTCTGTCGGAGACCAATAGGTTTTGGGCCTGTAGCTTTCCCCGTCCCCCTTCGTCGGGTGGTGCTTGTGTGGGGGGTGTGCCACCTGAACCTGAAATCGGGCTTGAAGCTCTCGCCTTACCAACGAGCCGACAGCTTTTGGCTGTTGGTCACGACTACCACCAAAAAGCTCCAATGAAGATGAATATTTCACATTTTGGAGTGTGCATCTGTATGTTAGGTGTTCTTCTGTCGTGCGACCCGGCGGCTTATGTGCGACCTGTGGCTAAATAACAATAAATAATTTTTCTAAAATAACATTTATTAAATATTGGTGGATTCAAAATTATATATATATATATATATATATATATATATATATATATATATATATATATATATATATATATATATATATATATATATATATATATATATATATATATATATATATATATATATATATATATATATATATATATATATATATATATATATATATATATATATATATATATATATATATATATATATATATATATATATATATATATATATATATATATATATATATATATATATATATATATATATATTTTGAATCCACCAATATTTAATAAATGTTATTTTAGAAAAATTATTTATTGTTATTTAATAAATGATCGAGTCGATCTATGAAAGAAGTATTTAAAATGACTTTTATATGACAGTGATGCTAATTTAATTTACATTTTTATTGAGTAGTACTAATGGAAGTACTTTTGTAACTTATATTTGTTGTTCGTGTAACGAGATTATAACAAACTAGTATGATACCCGTGCATTCGCATGTGTATTAGTCTGACACTCGCATTGAGCTAAGAAGAGTTCATGTATGAAAAAAAAATAGCTACAGTTGAAGTATACCCTCACTCAACAGTTATGAATTTACCATATTTCAATAGTTTATTTTAAAAGAGATAATTAATCTGTATCTATAATTTTTTTATATATAAAAATATTTGACCATGAGTTGAGATCAAAGTAAGTAATGTGTCTTTGAATCACACATTTGACCATGAGTTGAGATAAAAATATAAAATACTCATTAACCTGTTAACATCACACATGTATCTTTGAATGAACCAAAGCATATGTGATTGGCTGCTAAAATATTGAAATTCATGTTTAAAAGTTGAAGATTAGGTTATGCACTAATTTTCTAGCTAAAACAATGATATTTCATTTGTAAAACACATCAAATATGATTCTTAATTAGAATTAAACACAACAAAATCACACCAAACATCAAATTTCACACTGATATGAATGACTGATAATTTATATAAATAATACAATTCTCGTAATCTGAGTTAGTTAAAATCAAATTTTCTCTTCACTGATTTAGAAGACAATATTGTACAATAAAATGTCATGTATGATTTATTACCGCGTAGACTTCCTTACACTTTAACAGTAAATTGGAAAAAAATCATTAAAAAAATGCTTTTGTTTGACTTCAAGAATAGGAGGATCAACATCAATTCTCATATTTGCTGTAGTGCCTACTATAATTCTCATAGCTGATTCAATAGTTGAGCAATTCAAGTCTGACAATTTCTCGGCAGCATTGTACGCAGCTGATCAATGTGACTTTTCCTACTTTTTGTGCCTCAGGGTCTTTCGAATCCTTGGTACTTCAGAGATCAAACTTTTCACTAGCAATCTCTTCACAACGCACAATTGCCACCATTAATTACTTATTATAAAATGCAAATCAGGATGACAAATTTCGAATAAACCAAAAAATAGATCACTGATAATGTATAACCAACTCAAACCAAGCATAAATCATAAAATGTTATTACATTGCATGAAATGATAGAAGACTCGGATACGCTTGCTGGTCCAGAAGCCGAGTTAATTGTATATGTTGGCTTTGGTTTCTACTCCTTAATAGAACCAGTTGTGGTAAATAAAAACATTATAAATCTAGATCTGAACCAACTCGTGATCATAAATGGCCAGCAGATATAGTAAAGGAACTTGAAACACAAATATAATCAAGAATATATAAATCTATATAATCTATTTGAAGGATAAATATCACAATAACATAATGTTTGGTTGTATATACATAATAGATTATTAACTTTTCATGCCCAAACCAACATTGACCATTATTCCACCATCTTTTCTCATTAATTGTTGTTTTTCATGGCAGCTTTTCTGAGTCCAATTCAAAGTACTTGTAGCAGGTGTCATTATCAAAGCTTTTACTTCAAATGGATTATCTTTACTCAATCGGCAAGACCCATCTTGAGAACCGGAGACAGGGTAATTGAGAGGAGAGCAGTTGGAACCGTCATCATAGTAGGTTGCAGACTCAGCAGGACAGCATCCCCATGCAAAGCAATAGTTTCCATACTCAAACAGGCAACAACATGTAGTTTCGGTTTAGAAAGAGTAATATTCATCACAGACAGTTGAAGGCTTTATAGGTGATGGAGGAGTAGGGTCGGGGTTTGGAGGGTTTAGACCCTTCTTGGTAGGATAGGATGCCATCATTGCAATTTCACACTTGCCAGTATTGTTGGCTGTCAAAACATTCCTCTCCAACTTAATGTAACCATTCTCACCCCATGATGGTCCCCATGAGTTCCTCACAATCCAGTAATCGGTACCATTTTCAGTTCCGTATCCGACCAACACAACACCATGATCAAGTTCTGTTCCACACATGCCAGTAAAAACACCTTGCATCAATCAAAAGCCAAATTTATGAGAACGGTCATTCAAACACTTTTTAAAGAAACAAATAACAAACCCGTAGTTTAATCTATAATATAAGAAGATGATGAATATGATTGAGAAGATGATGAAGATGAAGCATCTTTCAGGCTTCTTGTTGCTCAGTAACTGATGCTCACAATTGTAATAATGTGTCACACCTTATTTGTTGCTGAAAACTTATATGTTTAATAGTAAACAATTAGATACAGGAATTCGCATTATGAGTCGATGCATGTTAACATGAGTCAACTCATGTTAGTTATACAACACAAAATAAGTCGATGCATTGTTATGAATCGATGCAAACTAATACTACAACATACTACATAGCCAACCATTTTACATGAGTCGATACATAACACGTATATGTCGACACATACTGAATTGAATTTTTATTTTTGAAGATAAAACATATTATGTGTCGATGCATGGAGTTATGCATCGATGCATAAAAGTTGAAACTTTTTTCCAGGGACATCAACATATCATGTGCCGATGCATGAAGTTATGTATCGATGCATAAATGTTGAAAATTGTATTCCAGGAGCATCAACATGTTATGAATCGATGCATGGCATGGATGTGTCGACTCATACTGAAGCAGAATCGTTTTTATGATTCTTTGCTTAAGTATGTGTCGATGTAAAGCTTTTTGTGTCGACTCATAACAGTGTTTTATGTGTAAAACACATTCTTAACTCTTTTTAAACATGTTATACTGTTTTTTTACAATGCACATATATAGGTAAAGCATTTTCAACATTCATGGATTATTTCACACATATTTGCTATTATTCAAAACTAATTAAATGAAGGGGTTGCTCACATATGTTATTGTGCATTATTTTCTTTAGGATTTAGTGTGTGTAGTACATGAGTTTGTAACCTCACAATTCGGTATATTTAGGAATTACTATTATGCATCTTCTGTCAAAAAAAATATATGTTGTTCCTTTTACATTTCTTGACACACACCAATTTTGTTTGATTATTATACCGTTTAATTTAGGCATTTAACTTTGGACTGTTGAGCATAACATTCTTTGTGTAATAGTTTGTAGTAAAACAAAACCCTTTTCTGACATTAATTGAAAAACAAAACTCTTTGAAAAGAATTAGAAGCTAAATATTGTAATAAAACAGAGGTTTTATAGAAATAGTTTGTTTCATAAGAACACACTGCATTTCATATCAGTGTTACTTAGACGGTATCTTCAATACGTTGGATAGCATATCATTTACACTACTTTCTTTATGCCTCATGTTACTGTCATACTATATAACTATAAAGCAGTATGTTGAACTCATGTTGTTACTTTTGCTATTATAACATCAATTATCTAGATATTTTACCGCACAATGGTTACCATATCAAAATCCATATAACCAAACTTTAAATATTTCATAACACACAATATTTACTAAATACTTGACCGTAAGCAAGTCAGATGTTCAAACCGTACAAATATAAAGACACGTAGTAAACATAAACAAAATAAACACACGGCTGATCCTTCTTTTCCATTACATATCCAACACAATATGTTTCACTATCTCTTCTTTTTCGGCTCAACATATACCGGTATTTCATCGGTTGGCGGATATCGAATGCAAAAATGCATGATGTCTCCTTTCTTTAATTGTTCCTGTTTAGCAAATTCATACCAACCAGTCGTGAGATACTTCTCGCCTTCATCATTATTCCTCACTTTCACTACACAATTCTCTGAGATACCCTTCTCTGAATCATATAACTCAATCGAGTTGAACGGTCCACTAAGGGGCAGACTTCAGTTTCATGAATTCATCACAGTTCATATATGATGGTTCAACTACTTTAGTAGTTTTAACTTGCAGCATATCTTGAAGGAAGCTTCTGCAAGAAGGAAAAAGAAGTTAGATGACTAATGTTGGTTAATTAGATTAGCGCGACATTTTCCAGCAAAATTGTCACAAGCGTGTATTCAAGATCTAAATGACAGCATGCAGAACCATGCCTTTGACTGATCCCAAATGATCATTGCGTTTGTCTATCGACAAAACGGGCCGCATGCGCTTTCATACTTGTTTCCAATAAATAGTGTGATGTTGTTTGTATCAAGACCAATCTTTTATTCTTAAGCTTTTTAAGAGATCTAAATTTCCATCATTTTCAAGACTCGTGTATCTGCAGTGTTACAACATATAATCATTAAGGTTTCACTTTGCAACCCGAAAATAACCAAACAAATGCAATAGAAAGAAATACCTGTGTCGAAACAGGAAGTCAATGATCACGATAGTGCAATTTGATTTGAAAAATTGTCGTCTTCCAGTTCAATTAACCAACTAACATTAGTTACATCAGTAAAAATTAGATTACGTTAAGCAGATAGATATTTCTTCACAAGACCGTTACATTACACAACTTCAAATCATGTGCTTCATTCCTAATTTCTTTGTTCAATTCATTATGCAGTAAGATAATGGTTACCACTAAGTCGCTCCAATTAGCTGACTTAGGATTACACCAATACCACCCGTTAAACACTTAATCCATGAATTTGGAAGATGACAAAGAACCTTTTGCATTTAATCAACTCTTAATTCAACAATTACTGAATCCAAATCATATACACGTTGAAGAATGGAAACTCACTGAGTAATTTACTCAACGAATAAAAAGCTTTGTTTATGTTCTTAAACTTCACTTCATGACTCACAAATTCATCTAAGTGCAGTTCATGCAGTTAACAAACAGACCAAAACTAAACACACTGAAATCTCCCAAATCGCTATCTTTCTTTCTTTTTTCTCATAACTTTTTCACTTTATTATTACTTTAATATTAACTATAGCATTATCCAAAAATGAAACAAAATAAATTTATTACCTTGTCCATGTAACGCCTAAGCAGAAGTGGAACATGAGATTTCAGTTTGAGTCCTCCATACAAGAACTGAAACTCAACCTAGCTCATAGCTTGTCCACTCCTATAACAATTGTTTTACCCCAACCCTGGAAAAAAAACATCAACTTTTTGGAATTTCAACTTAATTACCACAAACAAAGTGGTTGAGACAAGTGGTTATTACGCTTTGGTTAAATTCAAATAGGTCAGGTACATTTGAGTTTAATATTTGCGCCAAATAATTCTTGAAAGTGAATTATACCTTTCTGCAGGAAGCATATGCTTCATGCACCAATGATGTCATACCAACACATTCAAATAAATAATATGCTCCTTCGTCTGTCATCTCCATGATAACCTGCTTAGCAACCAGATTTTGTTAGTGTTTACCCTGTAATTCGGTAAACAAATGTTGATCTTCTAAATCTCTAAAAAAGATTCAGTTACTTACGAGATTGATCAGATTGATCTCAGGACTATTGTGTTCTAGTTTTTAGGAAAAAGGTTTTGATGATAACTTCTTTAAACGAAGAGAATCACTTTGATATCAAATAAAGTGTTCTTATAAAAACAATAAAATAGAAAACTATTCTAGACTGTAAATCATAAAGAATATAAATGACATGAAGAAATTTCATTAAATGTAAATAACTTTTGAATGTAAATATGGTTCATTATACGTACATGTCTCACAAACTCGTTTCTCTAACACTGGTACTTTGAGTATTTGAGTAAATTGTACAAAGATGTGAACACCTTGAATCCTAACATGTAAGACTCCTATTTATACTAATTCAACCCTAACGGTCTTTCTATGAGATTACGCCACGTTTGGCGCCTTTTACATGCAGACATTCTGGCATTTCCACGCGTCTTTCTGGCGAAATGCATTAGTTTGAAATTTAAACTTCCCGCTCGAAGCTTTTTTGAATTCAACTTTGAATTCATCCAACGTGACTGTGAAGTATTTCACATATCTTGAAATATTATTTTAAGTTCCTTTTTTGACATATCGAATCATAAGTTTTTTTTTCTTTTTACAAAAATAACCTTGTAAGGTCCAATTTCATGTTATTTTTTTTAGACCATGACCTTCTCACATCAACTTTCATATTTTTATCAAATATCAAAATCTTCAGCTAACAAATTGCCCCCAATAAATGTCCATTTCGAATTAATGCAGAAATGGCAATTTTTTGTAATCACCAGATTTCGACTAGCAACATTTCATCTCCTTCATTTCCTGACGTCATAGTTAATCATGACTGCCTTTTTCCAAAACGTCCCCTCAAGGCATGCGTGTGACAGTTTCACCATCATTATATACCAACTTCTGAGGACATGAATAGTGATCTTTCACTTTCCTCCGTCATATCCCCACTAACTTCCTGAGGTGTAACCTCCCACGTCTACACTTACCATTATAAAAAAATTTACCTTTTTTATTATTCCTCTTTCTACTTTTGCAAACTCAGAAATCTTCATACTCTCTCTGATTTTCACTCTTATTCCTTCTTGAAAAATTCATCAGTTCTTCAAATCAACAACAATGTCTTCCGGTAAACAAGATTCAAATCATGCTGAGAAATATGGAACCTCTAAAGGTTCATCTTCTCAAAATGTACCAACAAGCAAAATCATCACTTCTGGGAATAAAGAATTTATCACACCTCCCTAACTCACTAGGGAACAGAGAGCCATTTATGCTTCTCAGGTACTAATTCCTTCTTTGTTTTCTGGTAAAACCTCGGGTTTCTTAGGGCCTTTAATCGCTACAGGCGATTTAGAAAAATATGTGAAATTTTTTCCAACTTATCATGTTACTAAACCTTTAGCAAATAAAATTGTGGCTTCTGAAGAGAACATCGAGGATTCCACCAAGAAACCTAAAAAGTCTTCTAATAAAACTTCTGAAAGTAGTTCTTCAAACCCTAAGATAAAGAGAGAAGCTTTCCAATTGGATTATATAACTGAGAGCTTTAGACCTTTTATATCATGTCCAGCCTTAGATAAATCTTACTTTGCCTGGCTTACTAAGGTTTAGAAGAAGAAAACTTAAGCTTGGAAAGAATTGGGAATTTTTGACCTAATTCAAATGTCAAAATTAGGCTTTAGTTATTGTCAGCCATTTCTATTAGCTTCCCTGTATTTCTGGGATAGTAACTATAACACCTTTCACCTCCCTTGTGGGATGATAACTCCCACCTTCTTTGATATAGCTGACATTACTGGACTTCCTCCTACTAGAGAGGCTTTTGATCCCTATTTGGAGTCGGAAAACACCATTTACTTTAATGTTAAAAATGCCTCTTTTAGTACTTACATAGATCTATATCATGTGGACGGTGTAGAGGTTTCTCATGTTGAGCATATAGTTTTCTTAGCTATGTGGTTATCTAAATTAATTTTTTGTTGCAAATCTCTGCAAGTGGCTAAGAGATTTCTAACCTTGGCGAACCGGTTACATTCTGGTCGAGAGGTATGCTTAAGTGAGTTGCTTTTATCCAGTTTGTATGAAAGTTTATGGGCCGCTACTACCAAAATAAAAGATTATGAAGCAGGTACCAACTTACTTCTATCTGGACCTTAGTGGCTACTTCAATTGCGGCTAAATGCCACTTTTGAACCCTCTCTCCAAACTGCTGGAAATATTGATGAAGAGGACCCCAAAATAGCAGGTCGAAGTATTGAAGGAATTGGACTCTTACAACTAACTCCCAGTGATGATGCTGAGACCCTTAAAGCTTCCCTCACTAAATATATGTTGATGTTTTTGAAACTTCATAATTTCACTCCCACTATGGCTCCTTTCGCCAGTAGAACTCATGGTCCCTCCTGGTTTACCTTGTCAATTGAATATATTGTAAAGAATGCAGACACTGGCATTGAAAACATATGGCGCGCATTCCTTCTTCCTAGACTTCTAGTATCTAGGATCTTACCAATGAAGAGCCATGTTTGCTTATTAACTTATCAACCCAACTTTGTCTCTCGATAATTTGGATTGTGTCAACTTATCCCTGAGCCTCTTTTCAGTCGAAAATGTGAGATCTGCATTATAGGTGTAGATTAATCCATTCAAGATATCCAGAAACACCAAGAGTATCATGCTAATTTTGATGAATTTGGTCGCATTCCTTATCATCCTGCTTTCTGCATGACCAAAGGCTTCTATACCTTGTGGACTGACTTTTATTCGAACAACATGTTCGACACTGCTCAAATAAATGAACATTTAACAAAATATTTTTTCCTTGTGAAGGAAAACGTCCCAAAAGGTAAACTAACTCATACTCAGGAAATTCAGGCTTTCCAGAAATTCTTTGAAACTGTCTATGATCCAACCAATCTTAGTCGAACCGTTTTCCAAGCAGCATCTACTTTAAAAGAAAAATTTACAAAGAAACTTCCACGTTTAAAGATTCCCTCTTCTATAAAACCCGAACATAGATATGATTTGGCCTTTGAGTTGCAACCACCAAAATTTCCAAAATTGCCTAGTGCTGATTTCGCCTTAGCATTCTTTCCACCCTATCCAGATTGGTTTACTTGTGGCAATATTTTCAATGAGTTAAAAAATGACTCCCAAAAACCTGCTAAGAGGGTGGTTTCAACTAAGTGCACTCTGGACAGTTTCAAAGGTTTTCTTCACTATGACTTATCAGCAGTCTCTATTGTGTCTCCGACACATGAAGGCGTGGAACCAAAGGATTCCTTGGTCCTTTTAATTTATTTATTTTTGGAAATTTCCAATTTTGAGCATTTGACTAAACCTGGTAGTGTTTTCTAGCTGTTGAAAGGAAAAATACAAAGAAGGAAAAACCTGCAACGAAGGCGGATTCAACTACTGCCTCAAAAGCAGGAACTTATTCCAGCCAATGACTCTCTTCTGCAAAGGGTGCTTCCCCCAAAAAAGTAGCGAAGAATGTAAAGGTACAATTTCTAAAAATCCTTCTTACTTTTTGCATTCTCTGACCATGACTTTCCTTGCAATCTCCTCTTTTTAGGGTAGTGGCTTACCCCCTAGAACACCAAAGAAAAGAAAAGCTTCTGACGAAAAAACAATCATTATTCCTGATGATGATGACGATGTCCCCCTCACTCCTTTCAAGGCCAAGAAGAAACATAATAAATCCACAACATCAAAGGGTGTTCCATATCAAACCACCAATCAAAAAGATGTGGAAGTAAAAATCCTTCCTCCTCCTCAACGTGAAGTTCAACCTGCATCCTCCGGGGTTGTAATTTTGGAGCATATTGGCAGCAATGCTTCTAACCCTGATGATCAAAAGGTACATCTTTATTCCAATCTTTTACTTTTTACTAAAATATCTTTTGACCTAATAGCTTTTTTATCTGCAAGATAAATCCACTACTCCTCCCATTTCTCCTATCAACCAAGATGCTCCTCTGAATACAAAGACTCCTTCGCCTCCTCCCACATCCAGTGGTGCTGTCCAAAATAAAGGGTCTTCGACTATGGTTCCCTAATCTAAAGCTGGTGACATCCAAGTCGAACAGGAGACTTCCTATCCTAGTGAAGATGACTTTCCAGTGTTTGGCAAGCAAATATTAGAGGAAAATGAAGATTCTGAAAGCATCCCTAGAGATTCTTCTATAAAAGGGCTCAATTTTCTGTGGATTATGCCGAGGACGAAGAGCAATATTTAGATGGGGTTGAGACATACTTTCGAGAAGATGAGGACATGGAGGAGGTTGAACCACAACCTGAAGATACTCATCCGACACATCCTGATACTACTGACGAACCAAGCACACAAGCTCGATCAATTCCACATCCCATCCTCACTCCAACACTCACTGAGGAGGAAAAAATAGCGCTAAAGAAGAGTGATCCCATAAAATATGTGGATTTGATGATGGCTCTAAGGGGTTCTTATCTAGACAAAAGAGCTTCTGGGACTTCGACTCAATCTGGCGCCAGCGCTAGTGAAGCTTCTTATGACGAAATCCTTCAGCAAGTGAAAAAAGTTGTATTCGAAGTTGATTTGTTCGAAGTGCTGAAAACGGATTTTACTGCTCGCTTTAGGGTGAAAAAGCTGATTAAGAGGGATATGGTTTGGAAGGTGATTTTGCCAACGGATTTTTGCCTTCTTAGAATTTCCAAAGCATGTAACCTTTCCTCATCTAAATCCACCAATTCGTTCATCATCATTTCCCAATAAAGATCTGTGAGAATTTCGTTTTGTCTTTGGATTCTGATTGACTGTAAGTAAATCTCTACTGGCAAAACTGCATCATGTCCAAACGTTAGGCAAAACGGAGTTGAATTTGTTGCCTCTTTGGGGGATGTTCGACAAGTGTTTACCGTGGAAATTGGTAAACAACCGCTGATCTTCCAAAAGGTTACTTATTTGGTGACTCGCAGGATCGATCAGATTGATCCTAAGACATGGTTGATTTTTGGGGTTTTGACTAAGTTTAGTGATGGTTAAATGACAAGAAAATAAAGACACTTTATGTAAATTGCATGAAGAAAACTTGGTAGAATAAAGGAAAGTTTTAAATAAAGGCTTCGACTGGAAAAGTAAATGAAAGGCAATAAAGTTCTGGAAAATAAATGACTTTGATTAATTAAAGTGGTGTTTCACACATACATTCTCAACAATTCTTTCGCTCACACTGGGTACTTGAATCTATATGAGTGACTTGTATATAATTGTGAACACACGCGAAAAACTACGTGAACAACTAGTATTTATACTAAACACATCTCAAGTAACCGTCGGGCGGTTACGCTGCTTCGAGATGACTCCACTTGGCATGCTCACAGCATTCGACGCTCCTGATCTTGGCACGTTGCACTTGGTAACCGCTGGGAACCGTTTTCCCTCCAAACATTTGAATCTCAAACCGTTCCACTCTGAGCATCGAACACCTTTGTCGAGAAGCACCTTCGACGTCGAAGGCAAGAAGATTCCTACTTAGAAGAAATTCTCTAAGTACCTTGCCATCTTCTGATGAGCATTTCGACAGAATTAGCTGGTCGAAACCATCCCTCTCAATTAATGGTTTATATTAATAAAACAAGGGTGTCGAGTTTAGGAGCCAACAAATTGCCCCCCAAGAATGCCTTATTTCGACGCTGAAAAGAAAAAGGCATTCTTTGAGATTCCACTCGACACCTGTCCTTCAATCTTAGCCACAAATTAACCTGTGCGCTTTTTGTCTTCTACCAACCAACTGACAATCCCAAGAAAAAGCCATCATTCCATCTGTACCTAAGACGTCACCTCAGTAAGGCGTTTAGCGTGCCCAATGTCTTTTCATAAATTGTCATCATGATAATTTCCCAAAAACGAGGGCGCACGCTACACCTTTTCGTTTCTGCAGAACGGCTATGTCAGCGAAGGAGCGCCACGTGTCCCACTATCTTCTGCAACATTAAATGGCTTCGAATTTTGTGATTTCCCAACCACTATAAATAGCGCTAGGTACCCATTGTGGGACTTTTTCACGCTATTCTGCATTCAAACCTTATTGTTGAACAAAATCTTCTGCAAACCTGCAAACACTTTGTTCTTCACTCCACCTTCAATCTTAACCCAAAAATGGCTTCAGGTTCCTCTAATGCTCCCAGTTCCAACATTCCTTCTAGAAATGCTAAACCAAAAATCTTCACAACGGTTCCAACAGTTACCTCTACAGGCCTGCGAAGGGTTCCTGAACCCCTTGGAACTGCTGAGCGCGAAGCTTATTCTCATCAACTACTGATTTCGATTGGATACTCCAACCAAATTTTCGCCATGTCTGGCCCGTTATCCCCATGCATTGATGAATCCACGAAGATCAAGAACTTCTTCCCAGTGCTTGAGGCGCTCAAACCTGTTGGGTGTTCCAAAAAAGCTGCAGATGACAACGAAGATCCCGCCAAGGAGAAGATAGATCTTCGCTTCTTCAATAGGGGTGTTAGGGCTTTCAGGTCTAGCCCTAGTCTTACACCAGACTACAGTGCTTGGCTAGAGAAGATGGAAAAAAGCCAGGCTTCGATCTGGAAGAATCTGGGGATATACGACCTAGTCATGCTGTCGAAGACTGGTCTCAACTACTCCCCTGAGATGCTGATAGCCTCCTTGCTTTTCTGGGATTATACCCATTTCACTTTCCACCTTCCTTGTGGAATGCTAACACCCACGCTTTTCGACGTGGCTGCCATCACCGGTCTTCGACCAACTGGGGATTATTTCGACCCAGAGGAAATGTCGGAGGATCAGATTGGGTTCTCAGCTACGAAACCCACCTATACCACCTATATCAACCACTACCATGATAGGTCGACAGCCAATGTGATGGATGTGGAGTGTGATCGGTGGATCTGGAACTGACTGTTTAACGCTGGTTCGCGAAATGTTGCGGAAGCAAGAGTCGCCACCGTCTTTTATTTTCTCCAAATGGAAAGGACAAAAGCACAGAAAAATTCCTTATAGAGATTGCTCTCGGTTCGGGAGGTAGGTTATAGAAAGGGGAGGTGTTAGCACCCTTTCTATCCATGGTTATCCATGGGCTCTTAGATACTTGCTCATTTGTGTTTTCAAAAAATGGTTTGTTTGCTTTTCAACTGTGGGTTTTAAAAAAAGTTTCTTTGAAAAATTCAGTTCGACTCTTGTATCGGTCCTCAAGAGTGTTTGAAAAAATTGCTTTCGAAAGCTTTTTGAAAATGTGTTGGTGTGAAAAGTATTTTTGATTTGTTTTTGAATTTAGAGCAAGTATCTACGAGAACCTACCTACCCTAAGGAATTCGTCTGTGTAAAGGTCCTTTAAAGTAGTGCCATCCCACCATTGAGAGGTAGGTAGCACCACCATTGGAGGTGTTCGGGTCAATTCGAGGTTCGGGAAATGGTGATCACCGGAGCAATAGGAAGACACCTTAGAAGCTACCCTCATGCCAGGTTCCCGGATCATGAGGACTTACTAAGACATCCTCTACTCGACGATCACCTTTCGAGGCAAGGCAACAGTGAGGCGTACCCTAGGGGTGGTGTGTGATTTGTGTGTCGTTTTCATTTATTTTTGTCTTTTCATGTCAAAGTGATCTATGCGTTTGTTTTTATTTTAGGCCATTCATTCTTGCATGCATTTATTTAACAGTTAAAAATTGCGAGAAATTAAAAGGTTCTAAGCTATTACAAAGGCGCGGGTCCACATCGCCAAAATTTCCAGGACCCGATTTGACAGAAAAATAAAGAATTAAAGTGCGAAAGATTAATATTACACGGCTTCGGGAGAATTACATAAAAAATTAAAAGAAAAAGAAATACATACGCGAATTGAATTAAAATTGGAAACGAGGGCGTTGGACCCTTTTTAACGAAATTAAATTAAACGATTAAATTAATGAAAATTAAAATGAAAGGAAATTATTTTTGAGATTTTGGTATTTATGATTTTAATGAGAATTAAATGAAAAGAATATTAACCCTAATCCTAGTTGTTTTTTTAGTTTATTAAGAAAGTATTAAAGTTAAACCTAAATTAACCTAATTATTTACATGCAATTTTGACTTATAAAAATAATAGGAAATATTTAATTATTTAGAGAAAAGAAAAGAAAAGGGATAAAAAATTAATACAAACCCTAATTCTGCAAATTTTAAGTTTATTAGAAAAATATTAAGATTTAAACCTAAATTAAAACTAAAATCAATTAATGTTATTTATTTACAAAAAAATAATATTAAATAAAAATACTTATTTTTTGTCTTTTTCTGATTTTATATTGTTTTTTATGTTTTTCATGAAAATATTAAATTAAAGGAATTAATTAAAAAAAATAATAATTGAAATAAATAGAATAATGAAGAAAATATAGAAGATTGCAAACCTAGGGGGGTCTGTCCCCAAATGGGAGGTATGATCCAGTATTTCAGGCCCATTAGCTTCTGGCCTGATTGACTTTTCTGCTAGCATGTATGGGCGTTGACTAAGGTTCACCATGTCCTTCAAATAAGGTCCCTTGGATTGGTATGATTGGCCAAGTGGCAGGCTGGATTTGAGGGACATATGATGTTCCCTTGCAACGAAACTGCATAGAAGCATGAATAGAAAAATAACATTGGAAAGGGATGGGGACTTGGGGTTCGAACCCAGATCCTAGAGATTACCAACGCTATGCCTTGCCAACTGCTCCACTTTGTCTCTTTGTATATAATATAACTAACAAATGACATAAGCAAACATAAGGGTTAGTGGACTTTTTAGCGCGAATTTTTAAATGACCCAATCACTGATGGCCACATAATCATCTTCTTCATCGTTTTGTTTTTTTTTCTGAAACACAAAACCATTAGCAACGGTTTTGAACCGTCCCTAAAACAAGCCATATTTCAAAATAGCGATTAGCTCGTCTTGGCATATAAATAGGGCGCGACCCCATCATTGAATTCATTGGAAGCTTGTGGTTCTCATGATGTCAGTCTCGTGTCCCAATTTTTCCTTGAACGTAAAGCCCTAAATCAAAATCCCTGTAACCCTAAAACATAACAATGGCGTTTTTGCATATAGTGTATAAAAACCCGATCAAAGTATGTGGTTAGCTTCAGAATACATCACTTAGTATGAATCCATAAAAGAAATGCCATGAAAACGCTTAAATATTAAAACACGATTATGCATATAATTGAAAACAGTTTGAACTCCCTATACCAATTCTGGGCGTGTAAGGGTTGGAAAATTATCCAGTTAGCTTCAGTAATGCACGAGGAAGCTTTTGCAATTGGTCTCTTGCTCTGAATTGTGCTAAAACCTAGTTTTCAGTTTCCAATTTTTTGACAAAAAATTCAACTTTGGTTCTTGAGTTTCTGCGCAGCTCCGAGGTCATGGGCACGAGGGTTAGCATCCATATATACATGTGAATGATTAGGGTTGAGAAAATTGATCAAAAAATCCATGAATTGATGATAAGATATTTGATTTTTCATGCATTAGTTTTAAAATCTTTTTTCATGCAAACTTAGTTCAAATCATGTTCAATCACCAAGATTCTTTCCAAATCTGATTATACACAAAATCTTGAGATTATTTCATGCACAAAAAGATTTAAAAAGTTAGGTTTAGTATTTTCCACATATTTATTTTAATTAAATGAATTATTAATCATTAAAAATCCAAATAAATAAATAAAAATGATGAAAAACTTCCCTTTGGGCCAAATGGTCGTGCACATGTCTTGGATGATGAATTGTGGAAGAAAAAGAGGCCCACTAGCATTTTTAGGTCATTTGAATCAATGTTGACTTTTCAAAATATCCAAAAATTTCCCAACTTCCACAAGGCATATCTTGCTCAATTTTTACGCTTTGCTCATGTTCTTGGACATCTTGGAAAGGTATTTGAGTCCTCTAACCAATGTCTTTGGTCCCATGTCATTTTGATTTACCAATCTCAAGTTGTGGCCTTTGACTCAAAGTCCTTTTTTGTTGACTTTTGAAAATGACCTATAATGTTAAAATTGATAACTTTTTGTGAGAGCATTTCTTGGACTTGAAGTGTGAAGAGGAGTTGTAGGAAATGTGATTCTCTTCAAAATGAGCTTTGGATGGAATTTTTCTGATAATCCATGTGGAAGTTATGCCCTAGTCAAGTTACAGTTGACTTTTTCAACTGTCCAAATATGGAAACTTTTGCATCTTGATGATTTTTGAGCCAAACTTTGAGAATCATGATCAAGCATTGATCAAATTATGTTTGTGGCTTCAAAATGAGATGTTGACCAAAAATTTGGACTTTTGACTGTCAAATGACCATTTTGCCCCTACAGTTGACTGTAGTGCAATTAGGGTTTTTGACTGTGCAATTTTGTGCTGAAAGTCTTGAAACTTGGCATGAGGATACTTGACAATGTTTGTAGGCATGTGGGACTTGATTGGACCCTTGGAAACTTCAATTTCTTTGTCAGAACCAAAACCCTAGTTTTTGACTGCTGGGAGGCCCTTGAACTGTGCAACCCTTGGGGAATTTTGAAGCTTTGACTTTGCAATTCTTGAAGAATATGGGAGGGCAAATTTTGGGGTACAACAGTTGCCCCTGTTCAATCTTCTTAGACCTGAGGATGCAGATTGGCTGACGTGCCTTTCGTAATCCGAAGGTGGAAGATGATTGAACACTAGAGTGCCCAGAAATTTGCGCTCACATAGTAGTATGATGGTGGGGAATGGGCTTATAGATGCCATTTGGAGATTGATGGATAAGATGATGGGCTTATAGATGCCATGCTAAGAGATGGTGGAAGGTGGATGGGCTTATAGATGCCATCTGGATGTTGATCGCGTAAGAGATTCCTTGGCGAGAACTTGCATACCTGCAAAAGAAAAATGAGTACCTGGCATGTTACAGGAGCTGGTCTTCAAATTCTTTGTGTAGATGTGTCCTGCCTGGTTACAGGAGCTGGATCTGGAGCTTCAAACGGTGATGAATGAACCAGGGATGGTTACTACCTCAACAGGAACGGTGAGAGAACCTTGGATGACTACTATCTTATCAGGAACGCTGAGAGAATCTTGGGCGACTTCGACTTCAACAGTAACGCTGAGCGAATCTGGGGATGATTACTACCTCCGCGGTATCGGGGAGAAAACCACAGGCGACTACAACCTCAACAGCAATCATTGAGAGAATCTTGGATAACTTCAACCTCAACAGCAATTGTTGAGAGAATCTTGGATAACTTCAACCTCAACAGCAATCGTTGAGAGAATCTTGGGATGATTACTACCTCCACAGTATCGGGGAGAGAACCACAGGCGACTACAACCTCAACAGCAATCATTGAGAGAATCTTGGGCGACTTTGACTTCAACAGTATCATTGAGCGAATCTTGGGATGATTACTACCTCCGCAGTATCGGGGAGAGAACCACAGGCGACTACAACCTCAACAGCAATCATTGAGAGAATCTTGGGCGACTTCGACTTCAACAGTATCATTGAGCGAATCTTGGGATGATTACTACCTCCGCAGTATCGGGGAGAGAACCACAGGCGACTACAACCTCAACAGCAATCATTGAGAGAATCTTGGGCGACTTCGACTTCAACAGTATCATTGAGCGAATCTTGGGATGATTACTACCTCCACAGTATCGGGGAGAGAACCACAGGCGACTACAACCTCAACAGCAATCATTGAGAGAATCTTGGGTGACTTCGACTTCAACAGTATCATTGAGCAAATCTTGGGATGATTACTACCTCCGCAGTATCGGGGAGAGAACCACTACAACCTCAACAGCAATCATTGAGAGAATCTTGGATAACTTCTGCTGAGTCTTTATCAGGAAAATTTGTTTGGGGTCGATTTAGCTGGACTAGAGAAGGCCTTGGACTGGATAAGAAACAGAAAATCTTAGGGTCGATTAACTGAACCAGTCTAGGTCTTGAAATGTCTTCAACTGGATAAGAAACAGGGAGATCTTAGGGTTGATCTGACTGAACCAGAGAAGGCCTTTGACTGGATAAGAAACAGAGAAATCTTTGGAGTCGATTTAACTGAACCAGTCTAGGTCTTGAAATGTCTTCAACTGGATAAGAAGCAGAGAAATCTTTGGAGTTGATTTAACTGAACCAGAGAAGGCCTTTGATTGGATAAGAAACAGAGAAATCTTTGGAGTCGATTTAACTGAACCGGTCTAGGTCTTGAACATAGCTGAGAGTTTAACTGGATCTTTCCTGAAAGGTAAAGGTCAGTCATATGCAAGGCATGATATGGATCAAGCAATGATGTTCTCAACATAAATGAGATTTGTAAGATATGATGCGTATATGCATGCTATAATGTATGGAAGTGCGATGTTTATGAATATGTTGGTCGTCTAGGAAAGTAAATCCTTGACGGGTGCCGGGAAGTCACTCCTGGGCTGATGTTGAAAGAATAGACTTTGCCTCTGCTGGGGATGATAGTTGCAAGAATACCAGTAGGAGAAAATGACTCCGTTGGGGAATAAACTTGGCGAATAGATTACTCTGCGGGGAGAAAAGTACTCTAACGATCTTGCTGGGGAGTAACATTCTGTGGGGAGAGGGGTACTTTGCTGAGTTGCTGATAATAACTTGCCGGGGATACCTTGTTGTGTTAGAAGTGTTAATAGACTTCGCTGGGGATAAGAAGACTTCGTCGAGGACGCTCTTTCCGTGGCTTTTGGCTGAGGATAACCCAGTTATATCCTGGTAAGGAAATAACTCTTTGAATAAAGTCGGGCGACGCGTTCGTGCTCTGCGAGGATAAGCTTCCAGAATCTACTGGGGATAAGCTTACTGCTTGGGGAAATGGATTCCAACTTTCCTGGGGAAACCTGATTGGACTCTCTTGGAGAAGTTTTGAATTGTACCGGGGAAGTGACTCCTTTGAATATTTGATATACCACCGGGGAACAATCTTTAGACCAAGACTACTGGGGATGCTTGTTAAGAATGCATGTATACTGCTGGGGAATGTTGAGATCTGCTGGAGGATACTCAACTTCCTTAAGGTTTGATAACATAGCTTTGCTTTGAGGAGAGTGTACTGACTTGCTGGCTCACTCTCTGGGGAGTTGGGATACATGGTTGTGTTCTTTAGCTGAACCTACCTTGATACCTTGGAGGATGGAACAATTAGATTGCTTAGACAACTCTTTATTGCCCCTGTTTCTAGTGTTACCTGCAATTAATCCTTTGTTTCGTATGCAAACATTTATGAGTTAGCAAATTATTGTCAATGCATATATCACAAATTGAACCTTGGACGTTCTTCGCAAAACAAAACAGAAAAGGAAAAACAATTGGCAATTTTAACTGAAAGTATATTTGTATTGACTTTTGAATTTGCCTGTAAATAGGCGTTTGTGTACAAGAGGCTGACGTCCTAGTAAGAGAACGCCGCCGAACAAAAGAGTTTATACAAATTTTGTACAAGAGAAAATAAAACAGTTGTGTGAAATGAATGATCCCACTGGGTTTCAACTCTGCTATTGCCTTTATAACTCCGAGCATCTCATCACTTGATGACCTTGGTTGAAGATGAAGCTGACTGATCGATGCCGTCTGAACTTGATGTAGATACCGGATTCTGGATGCAAAGTGATCCAATGAGACATAGTATTATGCTTTATCCCTAACTTTTTCCTGGACCGCCCTTTCGGGTTTTCAGTCCACCGGGATACCCATTTTTGCCCAAGCCGCCTTTTCAGGTTTTCGACTTGTCGGGTGTACATATTTTTTCATTTCATCCCTTCATTTTGCCCGAACCCTTTTGGTTCGCCGGGAAGCCCTAATTTTTGCCTAGGCATGTCAGCCTAGCGGGTCTTTTTCATGCGTAGTATCTTTTTACTATGTCTGCATTAGCGGGGTGAGGGAGGTTGTCACCATCCATGTTGGTTAGAATCATGGCTCCTCCTGAGAACACATGTTTAACCACAAATGGCCCTTCGTATGTAGGAGTCCATTTGCCCCTTGGATCACTCTGAGGAAGGATGATTCTCTTGATTACCAGATCCCCAACTTGATACTCTTGTGGTCTGACCTTTTTGTTAAATGCCCTGATCATCCGTTTCTGATACGTCTGACCATGACAGATAGCAGCAAGTCTCTTTTCATCAATTAAGTTTAGTTGATCAAGTCGTGTCTGGATCCAATCATCCTCGTTCAGATTTGCATCCTTCATTATCCGGAGAGAGGGTATTTGCACTTCGATCGGTAAGACTGCCTCCATACCATAAACCAAGGAGAAAGGAGTTGCCCCGGTTGACGTCCTGGCTGAGGTACGGTACCCATGTAGAGCGAACGGTAACATCTCGTGCCAATCTTTGTAGGTCACTGTCATCTTCTGCACGATTTTCTTTATGTTCTTATTTGCTGCTTCTACAGCCCCATTCATCTTCGGTCTATAAGGAGAAGAGTTGTGGTGCTGTATCTTGAACTGCTCGCAGATCTCAGTGATCATCTTGTTATTAAGATTGGTACCGTTGTCTGTAATAATTCTTTCTGGGACGCCGTATCGACAGATCAGGTTGTGCCGAATGAACCGTGCCACAACAGTCTTGGTTACCGTAGCGTAGGAAGCTGCTTCAACCCACTTGGTGAAATAATCAATTGCTACCAGGATGAAGCGGTGCCCGTTAGATGCCGTAGGTTTAATCTCACCGATCATGTCTATGCCCCACATTGCAAACAGCCAAGGCGCAGTCAGAACATTCAAAGGAACTGGAGGAACATGCACCTTGTCTGCATAAATCTGGCATTTATGGCATGTCCGAGAATGTTGATAGCAGTCAGCTTCCATGGTGGACCAGAAATACCCTTCCCGAAGGATTTTCTTCGCCATAGTGTGTCCACTGGAGTGTGTACCAAAGGTCCCTTCATGTAGCTCTTCCATGATCCTTTCTTCTTCATTCTTATCCACACAACGCAGTAAGGTCGAATCATGGTTTCGCTTGTACAAGATGCCGTTGCTAAGGAAGAACTTCGCCGTGAACCTCCTCAGAAACTTTTTATCATTGACAGATGCACCTTCAGGGTATTCCTGAGCTTCCAAGTATCTCTTCACCTCATGGTACCAAGGCTTCTCAGTCACCAATTCAGTCTCGAGATCACAACAGTATGCCGGTTCGTCCAGTTTCCAGATGATGATCCGGGGAGCCTCATTATCCCATTTGACCTTGAACATAGAAGACATTGTAGTTAACGCGTCCGCCAGCTGATTCTCCTCTCTCGGGAAATGTTCAAAGGTTATCTTTGTGAAGTGGGGGATCAATGTCAACACACATTCTCTGTAAGGAATAAGATTCGGATGTTTCGTATCCCACTCCCCTTTGATCTGATTGATCACGAGAGCAGAATCTCCGAAGACACTCAGAAACTTGATCCTTAGGTCGATCGCAGCTTGAAGACCCATGATGCACGCCTCATACTCCGCCATGTTGTTGGTACAGTTGAAGCATAGTCGGGCAGTGAGTGGAGTATGAGTGCCTTGAGGAGATATGATTATAGCGCTGATACCGTTACCCAAAGCATTGGAGGCTCCGTCAAAGTGCATAGACCATCGGGATCCTTCCTCAGGTCCTTCATCTGGTCCAGGTACTTCACAATGAGTCACAATCATGATGCTCTCGTCTGGAAACTCGAAGTTCATTGATTGATAGTCGTCTACGGCCTGATGTGCCAAGTGGTCTGCTAATACACTTCCCTTGATGGCTTTCTGGGTTGTATACTGAATGTCGTATTCCGTCAAGATCATTTGCCATCTTGCTATTCTCCCAGACAGAGCAGGCTTTTCGAATATGTACTTTATAGGATCCATCTTTGAGATCAACAAGGTAGTGTGAGTCAGCATATACTGTCTCAGCCGGCGAGCAGCCCATACCAAAGCGCAGCAAGTTTTCTCAAGCAGTGAGTATCGGGTCTCACAGTCGGTAAACTTTTTGCTAAGGTAATAAATGGCATGCTCTTTTCGGCCAGACTCGTCATGCTGCCCCAGCACACACCCCATTGAGTTGTCAAGTACTGTCAGATATAGTATCAGAGGTCTCCCTTCAACCGGTGGCATAAGGATGGGTGGTTCTTGGAGATACTCTTTGATTCTGTCAAAAGCAGCCTGACATTCATCATTCCAGCGTACTACCTGATCTTTCTTCAGCAGCTTGAAGATTGGCTCACAGGTAGCAGTCAGGTGTGAGATGAAGCGAGCAATGTAATTCAGGCGTCCTAAAAAGCCTCCGACTTCCTTCTCTGTCCTAGGAACTGGCATCTCTTGAATAGCTTTAACCTTAGCAGGGTCCACTTGAATAGCTTTAACCTTAGCAGGGTCCACTTGAATACCCTTATCACTCACAACAAAGCCTAGCAACTTCCCAGATCTTACCCCGAAGGTGCACTTTTTCGGGTTCAACCTCAGCTTGTACAGTTTCAAACGGTCAAACAACTTATGCAGATGATCTAGGTGTTCTTCCTCAGTCTGGGACCTTGCGATCATGTCGTCAACATACACTTCTATCTCATGATGGATCATGTCATGTGTTGTACCCCAAAATTTGCCCTCCCATAACCTTCAAAGTTTTGACAAGAATCATCCACAATTGGTTCAAGTCTACTCAAAGGCTACATAGTCAACCATCATCCTGAAGCCAGTCAAACTAGGGTTTTGGTTCTCACAAGGAAGCTGAAGTTTTCAAGGCCTCAATCAAGTCCCCCATGCACATAAGCATTGTCAAGCACCTCCATGTCAAGTTTCAAGACTTTCAGCACAAAATTGCACAGTCAAAACCCTAAATTGCACTAAAGTCAACTGTAGGGGCAAAATGGTCATTTGGCAGTCAAAAGTTCAAATTTTTGGTCAACATATCATTTTGAAGCCACAAACATCATTTGATCAATGCTTGATCATGATTCTCAAAATTTGGCTCAGAAATCATCAAAGATGCAAAAGTTGCTATATTTGGACAGCTGAAAAAGTCAACTGAAATTGACCAGGGCATAACTTTCACATGGATTATCAGAAAAATTCCATCCAAAGCTCATTTTGAAGAGAAAGACATTTCCTACAATTCATCTTCATACTTCAAGTCCAAGAAATGCTCTCACAAAAAGTTATCAATTTCAACATTACAGGTCATTTTCAAAAGTCAACAAAAAGGGACTTTAAGTCAAAGGCCATAACTTGAGATTGGTAAATCAAAATGACATGGGACCAAAGGCATTGGTTAAAGGACTCAAAGACCTTTCCAAAATGTCCAAGAACATGTGAAAAGCTTAAATATTGAGCAAGTTATGCCTTGTAGAAGTTGGGAAATTTTTGTGAAATGGCAAAAGTCAACTATCTTTGAAAATCCAATTTTTGACAAAAGGGCCCCATTTTTTCCACTTGGTTCATCCTTGTCATGCCACACACGTGTCCCATGGTTAATTTCAAGACCAAATATTGATTTTTTTATTTTATTTAATTTTTGATGATTTAATTCATTTTAATTCTTTGAAAATTCAAATAAAATTTAAAAACCAATGAAATAGTGTCATGTGAACTTGGACAATTTCTATGTATCATGAACCAACTCAAGAAATCAGGCTAGGGTTCATTTGCACACTAGGTCTAGGTTTTGGCTAAAAAGGAGGAAAAATGGTTAAGAGTGAAAACCCTAAGACTAATTCCTTCATGAGCTTGAATCTAGGTCAAAGAGTAAGCCAACTCTATTCCATTATGATCACTGAGTCCAACCCTAACCATAATATGCCATATGTTGCGCTGAAAAGCCATTGGACAATTTGAAAAATGAGCCATATAAGCCAAATCTGATTTCAAGGTTAGAGAGGACTTTAAGCCTTAATTCTTTTCCCATTAGCATCCTGAGGCACTCCTGAACGAATCTCAATCACAAACAACAACAAAAGCGTAAGGAATTGGTGGATCGTACTCAAACTGTACAGAACTTTTTTTGAAATCGTGTTCTCAATTCTAAGCATGATCATTGCATTTTAATTGTAGATTCTTGTTCCTTACAAAGTTTCAAAGCTAACCATAATAATTGATTTCGTTTTTGAGCAATACATGTGATTTGGCCATGAACGATATTTAGGGTTACAGGTTTTTGAAAATGGGGATTTTGCCTAGAGGAAAAATTAGGGCTCAGGACCACCATGGTTGAACTCAGTACACCAAGACGAAGGGATTGACATACTCGCGATTAATTTCTGATTCACGTAGCTCTATTTGCTATTTTTTCAAATGTTGCCTAATGAAACGCGTAAGAAACCGTTGCCTATTTGTGTTATGTTACAGGGACGGGGAGGAAGAAGAAGGCGTGTCAAGCAATGATTCGTCCATTCAAATTTTCGCGCCAGGCCATCCACTAACGTTATATTTCATTTATTATATTTACGTGTTATTATAGGTTAAATGAAAAGCGCTTGGCTCAGTGGTAACACGTTGTGCATATGACTCTCATGACCTGGGTTCAAGTCCCAGGTCTTGCAAAATTCAATATTATTTTTCATTTCCAGTTTCCATGCAACGCTAACATTGAGACTCACCATACACACTCAGAATGCATTGTCCACGTGTCCCAGGAGGTCTATCAAAGGGTTCAGAACAAAGGCATATGGTGGATGTCAGTCAACATGCCACACAAGATTGGAAAAGTCAAACGAATTCAAGCAAATGGGCCAGAAATCCCAGGCCTGAACCTCCTGATTTGGGGATTACCCCCCCCCCCCCCCCTGGTTTGCCTTATTATTTTCATTTTTTTTATTCTTTCTTCAATTTTTCCTTTTATTTCTTTTTGCTATTTATTTAATTAATTATTTTTAACAAAATGCAAAAACATTCAAAAATCAGAAAAAGACCAAAAATAATAATTTTTATATTATAATTATTTTCATAAAAAATGCTTATAATTATTTAGCTTTAATTTAGGTTTATTAAATGTTTTTCATAATAAAAATCCAAACATAGAATTTAGGTTTAATAACTTTTATTTTCTTTTTTAATTTTCCCTTTTTTCAGAATAATAACATTATTTATTTATTTTCATTAAAAATTGTACATAAATTAATTTAGAGTTAAATTAGGTTAAAAGTCAATATTTTCATAATAAACTTAAAAAAAACATTAGAACTAGGGTTTAGCATTTTAATTTTAGTTAATTTTTCTTTTTTCTTTTAAATCTAAAAAACACAAAAATACCATTTTCCATTTAATTTTAATTTTAGATAACTTAATTATTTTAATTCCTTTAAAGGGTTCAACGCCCTCGCATTTGATTATTTTTCTTTTTTCGCGCGTTTCATTTATTTCTTTTGTAAATATAATGTACTTGTACCAAAGCCATGTAATAGCTACTAGACATTTCTTTTCTGCAATTTATCTTAAAACGGGTCTGGATTAATTTGGCGTTGTAGACCCTCGCCCTTTGTAATAGCGTAGGACTTTTATCTTTTCCGCACTTTAAATTCCCGCACTTTTAACTGTTAAACAATAACATGAAAGAATGAATGCCCAAAAAATAAAATCAAGCGTAGATCACAACAAACATGACAAGACAAAATAATTGAAACATGACACACGGACCGCACACATCACCCCTAGGGTACGCCTCACTGTTGCCTTTCGAAAGGTGGTCGTCAAGTATAGGACGTTTTAGCAGTCGCTCTGATGTCTAAAGATCCGGTTGCCTCGAAACAGTTGCCTCAGATTAAAAGGATCTAGGACATTAGAGTTACTTCTAAGGTGTCCTACTATTGCTTTGGTGACCACACTGTCCCTAAAATCGAATTGACCCGAACACCTCCAACGGTGGTGCTACCTACCTCTCAATGGTGGGATGGCACTACTTTAAAGGACATTTACACAGACGAATTCCTTAGGGTAGGTAGGTTCTCGTAGATACTTGCTCTCTTCAAAACAAATCAAAATCTTTTCACACCAACACTTTCAAAAGCTTTCAAAGCAAATTTTCCAAACACTCTAACGTACGAGTCGAACTGAAATTTTTCAAAGAAACTTTTTAAATCCACAATTGAAAAGCAAACAAACAATTTTGAAAACACATTGAGCAAGTATCTAAGAGCCCATGGATAACCATGGATAGAAAGGGTGCTAACACCTTCCCTTTCTATAACCTACCTCCCGAACCGAGAGCAATCTCTTTAAGGAATTTTTCTGTGCTTTTGTCCTTTCCATTTGGAGAAAATAAAAGACGGTGGCGACTCTTGCTTCCGCGACATTTCGCGAACCAGCTTTAAAACAGTCAGTTCCAGATCCACCGATCACAGAACTGGCGACTCTGCTGGGGATAAAACTTAAAGTGAGGTGTACCTTAGGACTAAGATCATTGTGTTTTCAATTGTATTGACTTGCTTGCTTTATTATTGTGGGACTGTCTTGGGAGTTCTATAGATCCTAACCCGGATCTGGGGGATACCTTCTTAGAAAGTAGCAACAAGACTGTGAGGGAACTGTGCGGGGTATACCGACATGGTTAAAACAGTCTGCTACGTTGATGTGGCACTTTGGTGTGTACCGGTAACCCTTGAGTTCAGTCAAGGAGAGTACGGGGCCTCCATGTGGTGTCATGAAGCATCAACAGGCCTTAGGAACCTTAATTGAACCATCTTGGCCTCTTTAGGGTAGTGAGATAACTGACTTTGGTGCAGTCCGAGGTTGGTTGATACTCGATACTACACTCAATTGAGGGTTGCTTTCCTGGAATATTTCGGTCGCCAGTTCAGTGGCTAAATCGAAACGATGAACAATGAAAGCAATCCCGTGATATTGGGAACCTTAGAACCCGGTTACTTTGATTAGGACAGGTTGAACCCACCAACTGCAAGAGGGTACTACCCAGACCCCATGCCGGCCTAAACTTTAAGAGCTTCTATTGTGTGACTTGTGTGCCTTCGTATTTGACTATTTGCATGTTTGTTACCTGACATTTGTCTCTTGCAGGTTGTGTTTGTAGTCCTTAATTAGGACTCATAACAGGGTATCCTAAGTTTCTTGCAGGTTTTTGCAGTCCTTAATTTGGGGACTCCTAACAGTGTTACTCACATTATCCCATGCATACCATAACATCATACCATTGCATACATCCTAACCCATTTCAAGGACCTCAAGGGCTTGTGATGCAGGTCATGTTGAAGCAATTATCCCAGCAAGGGGCAAAGAGGATTTATTTTCCTCTAGACAAAGTTGTCAGGGGCTATGACCCACTTGATATGGTGAGCTCTGACTCCTGGGGAAGGTTCCCTTAACCAAGGTTGTTTGGAAATCAAAACCAACATGATGACTAAAATCAGGGGCTATGACCCACTTGATATGGTGAGCCTTTGACCCTTGAAGAAGAGTTCTCAACAACATGGGTGTCCTTCAATCAAGCTCTAAATTCCAATGCTAACAAATTTTCTTGTTTACCCCGCGAGGTCCTTGAAAACATTGCATGCATATCATACTCATCATTACATAACAGGTATCTTTGTTGCAGGTCACTTACCTTCCTCGCTGTTTATTTCAGCAATGGCCTTCCAACCACATAACCAGAATCTTCTTGCTCAAGAAACTCGGTTCGGGGATATCCTCCTAAATCTATCCAAGGGGCAGGAGGAGCTAAGGACACTCCTCATAGAGACTTTTGCCAGGAACAGTGCTGAGGATGAAAGGCTGAAACACCTACAATCTGAGATGGATGCTATGAAAGCTCAAATGCTGGGGCAGAGGAAGGCCATTCAAGGTCTCGCGCAAAGACAAGATGAGCTCCGGTTTCTTGTCAACCAACTGCTTCAGGGTAACCAACTGGGGCAAACGTCTAAGGGTAAAGAGCCAGTCATTGTTCAACCACCTTTGAGACAAGGAGATAAGGGAAGAGCTCCTCAAATGGCTTCAGTACCACAAATTCAGCATCAACCTCACCAGTGTCAACCAGACAAGCCTAAAAGGCAGTTCACCAAGATCAACACGTCGCTGTCCCAAGCTTTGCAACGCCTGTTGAAGTTGAATCTGGTGACGTTGATAGGACCTCACCCTAATCCTAAGACTTCCTCACCCAACTACAATCCTGGGGCCAGGTGCGCATACCATTCTAACAGCCCGGGGCATGATACTGATGACTGTTGGAAGTTGAAGTACAAAATCCAAAGCCTGATTGATGAAGGAGCTGTGGAATTCACCCCAGATGGTCAGGTCGAGTTCTTCTACTATCCCTGCGAGGTTCACCATTTGAAATGACAAGCCCCGAGACTATAAGACTTTTGTTCATTCGAATGCTCAAGTTGTAATTTTCTTTTGATTGTTCAAACATTTGTTCATTGTTAAAGGTTGTTATTTCATTAATGCATCGCGTATGTCTGTTTTGAAGCAATATATTCGTATTCACTATACGCAAATTATTTTCATATGATCAACTCTTGACTAATAATTCTAAGCCTCTTGAGGGAGGATGACGAAAACGATACCACAATGTACAGTATGCTTTTGAACAGACCCCGCTGATGAGGTACAGGCATTGTTTCAATTCCTAAACACTGGAGTTATAAGGATGATAATCCCTCGTCAACCCATCAGAGCCAAAGAAATAGGAGTTTTTATTTTCGAAAATCAAAACCCTTAATCATAACCTGGGGCAGGGTAGTTCTCTCAGTTGATCCAAGTGCACAATGAATGGCACCAAATGAGTTTTTTTCAAAAAAAACAAAAGACAGTGATGGTTCCGAACAATCATAAGGACAGGCAGTCATTATCAAAAAAAATCATAAACGAAAAGCCCAAAAAGTCAAAACCTATGAAGGAGACTTACGAAACTGGGGCATCCCGCTGACTGTAATTCCAAAAAGGAAACAGTTCAGGTAAAAAAGAAAGGGATAACAAAATCAAAAAAGAAAGAGGTCCTACAAACCCTCGACAAAAAATGATGACTGCCTATTCAGAATAAATCATCAATGACTGAACCCTCACCGGAAAATCAGAACGAAGACTCAAACAAGGTCTAACGCATGATCAACTGAGTTTAGGTTTGAAGAACGGCACGAAGAGTGGGTGGGTACAAATAATTCGAGCCTTATTCTTTGTTTCTAAAACCGTGAACCAGGCCACGTTATAACCCTCAAAAGTCCTAGCTGAAGCATGGGTTAGTTCGAAAGCATACTGTTACGAAGGTATCCTGACTCCTTAAGGCTGCGGTAAATACAGAGTCGACATCATGTTTTACAAACAATCACTTGTTTTATGAAAAATGCATTTTCAAAATCTCCAAGACAGACATAAGCTTTGCACTTTTAACATAACTTTGTTTGCATATGACTTTTTGTTTGAACAGCATAGAAGTTCGCACGACGAATGCCTAATGAACAGAAGTACCTCCAATCAAGAGGCATGGCATGACTATTGTCCATCATCTGGGGCAGTTAAGTCAAGATTCGGAGAATCTCTCAAAAGGCCAACCGGCCTGGGGCAAATCTCCGTCTAAGTCACTTGGGGCATTGGACGATCAAACGAAGATCTTCTGGTGGCATGACAAAACAATTCTAACAGGGGCAACTCCCTACATTCTGAAAGCACGGACATGGTCGAAAAATACTACGCAAAATCAAAGACCCGTTAGGTTGACACACCTAAGCAAAATAAGGGCTTCCCGGCAAACCAAAAGGGTTCGGGCAAAATAAAGGATGAAAAAAAAAAAAACATGTACACCCGGCAAGTCGAAAACCTGAAAAGGCGGCTTGGGAAAAATGGGTATCCCGGTGGACTGAAAACCCGAAAGGGCGGTCCAGGCAAAAGTTAGGGATCAAAGCGTACAACTATGTTCCGTCATCTCGTCACTTTCCTACCAGAAGAGGATTTGTCAATCGGCAGTCACCAAGCACCGCCACAGGTATCTTCTCCCACAGAAACAGGGGCAATAAAAGAGTTGTCTGAGCAGTCTAATTGTTCTGTCCTCCAAGGTACCAAGGTAGGTTCAGCTAAAGAACATGACCAATACACCTTAATTCCCCAGAGAGTGAACCAACAAAAGTGCACTTTCCTCCAAGCAAAATTATCAAATCTCAAGGAAGTTGAGTATCCTCCAGCAGACCTCAACATTCCCCAGCAGCATACATGTTCTTAACCAGCATCCCCGGCAGTCTTGGTCTAAAGATTGTTCCTCGGCGGCATACAAGCATTCAAAGGGATCACTTCCCCCGCAGTTCAATACTTCCCCAGGAGAGTCCAATCCAATTCCCCAGCAAAGATGGAATTCATATCCCCAAGCAATAAGCTTATCCCCAGTAAATTCTGGAAGCTTATCCCCTCCCAGAGCACGAACGTGTCGCCCGGCTTTATTCAAAGAGTTATTTCCTTAACAGGATATAACTGGGTTATCCTCAGCCAAAAGCCACGGAAAGAGCGTCGTCGACAAAGTCTTTTCGTCCCCAGCGGAATCTACTAACACTTCCAACATGACAACGGTATCCCCAACGGAGTTCTCATACAACGTTTCAACAAAGTATCTCTCTCCCCGCAGAGTATTGTTTCCCAGCATGGTCGCCAGAGTATCTTTTCTCCCCGCAGAATCCTCCATTTGCCAAGTTTATTCCCCAACGGAGTCATCTTCTCTTACCGGTTTATTCTTGCAACCATCGTCCCCAGTGGAAATAAGAAGCTCTATTCTTCCACATCAGCCCGGGATTCAACTTCCTGGCACCCGTCAAGGATTTATTTTCCTAGACGGAAACATACATTCATAAACAACACATCTTCATACATTATAGCATGCATATACGCATCATGGACATACAATCTCATTCATTCTGAGAACATCCCGCATGTCATACATCATGACATCGCATACAACTAACGTTTTGTCTTTTCAGGACAAAAGTTAATACAAAGATAATTGCTATCAACTGTCGTGATTCCAGATCCGATTCCTGAATCTTGCCAGGGAGTATCTGTTGACGACTACAGTACCAGACCCGATTCCTGTATCTCGCCAGGGTGTGTCTGAAGAGTTCGAAGATCCGATTCCTGTATCTTGCCAGGGAGTATCTGTTGACGACTACAGTACCAGACTCGATTCCTGTATCTAGACAGGGCACGTCTGAAGAGTTCGAAGATCTGATTCCTGTATCTCGCCAGGGTGTATCCGTTGAAGACTAACATTACCAGATCCGATTCATGTATCTCGCCAGGGTGTGTCTGAAGAGTTCGAGGATCCGATGCCTGAATCTTGCCAGGGTGTATCCGTTGAAGACTAACATTACCAAATCCGATTCCTGTATCTCGCCAGGGTGTGTCTGAAGAGTTCAAGGATCCGATGCCTGAATCTTGCCAGGGTGTATCCGTTGAAGACTAACATTACCAGATCCGATTCCTGTATCTTGCCAGGGCACGTCTGAAGATTTCGAAGATCCGATTCCTGTATCTTGCCAGGGTGTATCTGTTGACGACCGTATTCTCCGGACTCGATTCCTGTATCTCGCCAGGGCACGTCTGAAGAGTTTAAAGATTCGATTCCTGTAACTAGCCAGGGCACATCTACATAAAGAGTTTGAAGATCAACTCCTGTAACAAGCCAGGTAATTATTTTTCTTTCTCAGGTATGCAGGTTTTCGCTAAGAATCTCTTACGCGATCAACATCCAGATGGCATCTATAAGCCCATCATCCTATCCAGCAACCTCTAAATGGCATCTATAAGCCCATTCCCACCATACTGCTGCTATGTGAGCGCAAATTTCTGGGCACTCTAGTGTCCAATCATCTTCTACCCTCGGATTACGAAAGGCACGTCAGCCAATCTACATCCTCAGGTCTAAGAAGATTGAACAGGGGCAACTGTTGTACCCCAAAATTTGCCCTCCCATAACCTTCAAAGTTTTGACAAGAATCATCCACAATTGGTTCAAGTCTACTCAAAGGCTACATAGTCAACCATCATCCTGAAGCCAGTCAAACTAGGGTTTTGGTTCTCACAAGGAAGCTGAAGTTTTCAAGGCCTCAATCAAGTCCCCCATGCACATAAGCATTGTCAAGCACCTCCATGTCAAGTTTCAAGACTTTCAGCACAAAATTGCACAGTCAAAACCCTAAATTGCACTACAGTCAACTGTAGGGGCAAAATGGTCATTTGGCAGTCAAAAGTTCAAATTTTTGGTCAACATATCATTTTGAAGCCACAAACATCATTTGATCAATGCTTGATCATGATTCTCAAAATTTGGCTCAGAAATCATCAAAGATGCAAAAGTTGCTATATTTGGACAGCTGAAAAAGTCAACTGAAATTGACCAGGGCATAACTTTCACATGGATTATAAGAAAAATTCCATCCAAAGCTCATTTTGAAGAGAAAGACATTTCCTACAATTCATCTTCATACTTCAAGTCCAAGAAATGCTCTCACAAAAAGTTATCAATTTCAACATTACAGGTCATTTTCAAAAGTCAACAAAAAGGGACTTTAAGTCAAAGGCCATAACTTGAGATTGGTAAATCAAAATGACATGGGACCAAAGGCATTGGTTAAAGGACTCAAAGACCTTTCCAAAATGTCCAAGAACATGTGAAAAGCTTAAAAATTGAGCAAGTTATGCCTTGTAGTAGTTGGGAAATTTTTGTGAAATGGCAAAAGTCAACTATCTTTGAAAATCCAATTTTTGACAAAAGGGCCCCATTTTTTCCACTTGGTTCATCCTTGTCATGCCACACACGTGTCCCATGGTTAATTTCAAGACCAAATATTGATTTTTTTATTTTATTTAATTTTTGATGATTTAATTCATTTTAATTCTTTGAAAATTCAAATAAAATTTAAAAACCAATGAAATAGTGTCATGTGAACTTGGACAATTTCTATGTATCATGAACCAACTCAAGAAATCAGGCTAGGGTTCATTTGCACACTAGGTCTAGGTTTTGGCTAAAAAGGAGGAAAAATGGTTAAGAGTGAAAACCCTAAGACTAATTCCTTCATGAGCTTGAATCTAGGTCAAAGAGTAAGCCAACTCTATTCCATTATGATCACTGAGTCCAACCCTAACCATAATATGCCATATGTTGCGCTGAAAAGCCATTGGACAATTTGAAAAATGAGCCATATAAGCCAAATCTGATTTCAAGGTTAGAGAGGACTTTAAGCCTTAATTCTTTTCCCATTAGCATCCTGAGGCACTCCTGAACGAATCTCAATCACAAACAACAACAAAAGCGTAAGGAATTGGTGGATCGTACTCAAACTGTACAGAACTTTTTTTGAAATCGTGTTCTCAATTCTAAGCATGATCATTGCATTTTAATTGTAGATTCTTGTTCCTTACAAAGTTTCAAAGCTAACCATAATAATTGATTTCGTTTTTGAGCAATACATGTGATTTGGCCATGAACGATATTTAGGGTTACAGGTTTTTGAAAATGGGGATTTTGCCTAGAGGAAAAATTAGGGCTCAGGACCACCATGGTTGAACTCAGTACACCAAGACGAAGGGATTGACATACTCGCGATTAATTTCTGATTCACGTAGCTCTATTCGCTATTTTTTCAAATGTTGCCTAATGAAACGCGTAAGAAACCGTTGCCTATTTGTGTTATGTTACAGGGACGGGGAGGAAGAAGAAGGCGTGTCAAGCAATGATTCGTCCATTCAAATTTTCGCGCCAGGCCATCCACTAACGTTATATTTCATTTATTATATTTACGTGTTATTATAGGTTAAATGAAAAGCGCTTGGCTCAGTGGTAACACGTTGTGCATATGACTCTCATGACCTGGGTTCAAGTCCCAGGTCTTGCAAAATTCAATATTATTTTTCATTTCCAGTTTCCATGCAACGCTAACATTGAGACTCACCATACACACTCAGAATGCATTGTCCACGTGTCCCAGGAGGTCTATCAAAGGGTTCAGAACAAAGGCATATGGTGGATGCCAGTCAACATGCCACACAAGATTGGAAAAGTCAAACGAATTCAAGCAAATGGGCCAGAAATCCCAGGCCTGAACCTCCTGATTTGGGGATTACCCCCCCCCCCCCTGGTTTGCCTTATTATTTTCATTTTTTTTATTCTTTCTTCAATTTTTCCTTTTATTTCTTTTTGCTATTTATTTAATTAATTATTTTTAACAAAATGCAAAAACATTCAAAAATCAGAAAAAGACCAAAAATAATAATTTTTATATTATAATTATTTTCATAAAAAATGCTTATAATTATTTAGCTTTAATTTAGGTTTATTAAATGTTTTTCATAATAAAAATCCAAACATAGAATTTAGGTTTAATAACTTTTATTTTCTTTTTTAATTTTCCCTTTTTTCAGAATAATAACATTATTTATTTATTTTCATTAAAAATTGTACATAAATTAATTTAGAGTTAAATTAGGTTAAAAGTCAATATTTTCATAATAAACTTAAAAAAAACATTAGAACTAGGGTTTAGCATTTTAATTTTAGTTAATTTTTCTTTTTTCTTTTAAATCTAAAAAACACAAAAATACCATTTTCCATTTAATTTTAATTTTAGATAACTTAATTATTTTAATTCCTTTAAAGGGTTCAACGCCCTCGCATTTGATTATTTTTCTTTTTTCGCGCGTTTCATTTATTTCTTTTGTAAATATAATGTACTTGTACCAAAGCCATGTAATAGCTACTAGACATTTCTTTTCTGCAATTTATCTTAAAACGGGTCTGGATTAATTTGGCGTTGTAGACCCTCGCCCTTTGTAATAGCGTAGGACTTTTATCTTTTCCGCACTTTAAATTCCCGCACTTTTAACTGTTAAACAATAACATGAAAGAATGAATGCCCAAAAAATAAAATCAAGCGTAGATCACAACAAACATGACAAGACAAAATAATTGAAACATGACACACGGACCGCACACATCACCCCTAGGGTACGCCTCACTGTTGCCTTTCGAAAGGTGGTCGTCAAGTATAGGACGTTTTAGCAGTCGCTCTGATGTCTAAAGATCCGGTTGCCTCGAAACAGTTGCCTCAGATTAAAAGGATCTAGGACATTAGAGTTACTTCTAAGGTGTCCTACTATTGCTTTGGTGACCACACTGTCCCTAAAATCGAATTGACCCGAACACCTCCAACGGTGGTGCTACCTACCTCTCAATGGTGGGATGGCACTACTTTAAAGGACATTTACACAGACGAATTCCTTAGGGTAGGTAGGTTCTCGTAGATACTTGCTCTCTTCAAAACAAATCAAAATCTTTTCACACCAACACTTTCAAAAGCTTTCAAAGCAAATTTTCCAAACACTCTGACGTACGAGTCGAACTGAAATTTTTCAAAGAAACTTTTTAAATCCACAATTGAAAAGCAAACAAACAATTTTGAAAACACATTGAGCAAGTATCTAAGAGCCCATGGATAACCATGGATAGAAAGGGTGCTAACACCTTCCCTTTCTATAACCTACCTCCCGAACCGAGAGCAATCTCTTTAAGGAATTTTTCTGTGCTTTTGTCCTTTCCATTTGGAGAAAATAAAAGACGGTGGCGACTCTTGCTTCCGCGACATTTCGCGAACCAGCTTTAAAACAGTCAGTTCCAGATCCACCGATCACATCATGAAATAAAGCAACCATGACACGTTGGTAGGTTGCCCCAGCGTTCTTCAGTCCAAAAGGCATGACCTTGTAACAGAAGGTGCCCCACTGAGTAACAAAGGTAGTCTTCTCCATGTCTTCAGGTGCCATCTTGATCTGATTATAGCCTGAAAAACCATCCATGAAAGAGAACACCTTGTGCTGAGCTGTATTGTCAACAAGGACATCAATGTGAGGTAGGGGGAAGTCATCTTTGGGGCTGGCCCTGTTCAGATCCCTGTAGTCGACACACATTCTTACCTTACCGTCCTTCTTTGGTACCGGCACTACATTAGCAACCCACTGAGGGTAAGAAGTCACTGCAAGGAACCCAGCATCAAACTGCTTCATAACCTCGACTTTGATCTTTTCAGACATCTCTGGACGCATACGGTGGACCTTTTGCTTAACCGGAGGGCAGTCTTCCTTGGTAGGCAAATGATGGACCACAATATCGGTATCCAACCCGGGCATGTCTTCGTAGGACCAGGCAAAGATCTCCATATAATCATGTAGCATCTGAGTTAACCGTTGCTTCACGCTGAGCTCTAGGTTGGCACCAATCTTTACCTCCTTTCTGTCTGTATCAGTACCCAGGTTTATTGTTTCCACTGGCTCTTCGTGTGGTTGAATCGCCCTCTCTTCCTGAAGTAACAGTCTTGCAAGCTCGCCAGGCACTTCGCAATCATCTTCACCTTGGTCTTCGGTTAAGTTGATCGGATTTTCGAAGTCATAACTGGCAGTAGCAGAGTCGTTACTAGTGAGATCCAGAGTGGATTGGAACCTGTATGAGTGAGTGTGTGTAAATACAGCTGTTTTGAAATATATATAAAGGAAGGAAAGACAGAAAAGGAGCATAAGATTTGAAATGCGAGAAAACGTCCAAGATTTTTATTCATGATATATGAAATGACAATTTATATGCCCTCACAAATGAAGCCAACGGTGCCCTGGGTAAGACACCGGGCCATAGAGTTCAATTTATTGTTTATTACAAATACCAAAAACATAGGAATTCATTACTTAGTAACAAGAGAAACAGGTAGATTGTCTTTTGCACTCCAATTGTTAGGTCCACTGTCGGTTTCCGGGTAGATCCAGCTATCAAACTCAGCTTCATCCACTTCATCTTCGTTCCCAATAGCATTCACTCCATGAGCAGGCAGGGGAGCTATCACTACATTAGGCTTCTCAGATGCCTCAAACTGTACCTCCTTCGCATCAATAAGGTCCTGCAGCTTGTCCCTTAAGGCCCAACGGTCATCAGTGGAATGCCCCGGGCTATCGGAGTGATAAGCACAGCGGGCATTTGGATTGTATTTGGGGGAGGCAGTGTTCACAACTTTCGGGGCCTCTCTGACAGTCACTAGGTTGGTGGATAGCAACTGTGGCAAGATCTGCGACAAAGTCATGCTCAAACGGGTAAACTCTCTCCGGGGTCTTTCAGCCCTTGGAGGATTGGTTTGCCGAGGAGCGGCAGCAGGCTTGGCAATCATCACCGCGTTGACAGATTGGCGGCGCGCAGGTTTCTCTTGTCTTTTAGAGCCATATACAGCACTGGCCTCCTTCTTGAAGGGTTTCTTCTCAGAACTTGTAGATGCACCCTTCGGAATCTTACCAGACTTCAACCCAGCCTCAATTCTCTCTCCAGTCAGAATAAGATCAGTAAACCCTGCAGATGAGTTACCGATAAGATGGTTGAAAAATGGCCCAGATAGGGTCCCCAAGAACATGTCTACCAACTCCCGATCAGTCAACGGAGGCTGCACCCTGCCAGCCCGATCCCTCCACTTCTGAGCGTACTCCTTAAAACCTTCACTTGAACCTAACGACATACCCTGGAGTTGGGTACGTGTAGGGGCAAGGTCGGCATTATATTGATACTGCTTATAGAAAGCAGTAGCCAACTCCTCCCAGTTACGAACCTTGGTCCCATCCAGCTGATAGAACCATTCGAGATGAGTCCCTGAAAGACTCTCCTGGAAGAAGTGGATCCACAAATTCTTGTCCACCGAGTACGGTTGAATCTTTCGCACATAAGACCTGAGGTGTAGCTTGGGACAAGATGCCCCGTCATATTTGGTGAAGGATGGTGCTTTGAACTTATGAGGAATGATCACACCAGTAGACAAACCCAAATATCCAAAATCCAGCCCAGGCACTTGTTGGATCTCCATAGCATTCAATCTGTCTTCCAACTGCTTATATTTGTCTTCTGCAGGAGGATATTGCTCTTCATCAAAATCAGTCTCGTTGTCGGAGACTACCGGACTAGGACCTTTTCCCTCTTGAGGAGTACCCTTGCCAATAGAAGAACCAGCCTCTTCATTCTGCAGAGTGTTGCCAAACCTTCGGCCCGAGTTGAACAGAACAGTTCTTCTCTTCTTCTTCTTCTCCTTCTTCAGGAGCAGAGCCTTCAGCTCTTCTTGGCCCTGAGCCAAACCCATGATTAATTCCTGAAATTGCGCATTTTGCGCCTGAAGAGCCTTGATGGACATCTCGGTTGATGATGAGTCAGGATTCATGATGCTGAAATAAACAGCGAAGAACGGTAAGCAACCTGAAAAGAATAAAACCTGCTATGCACATGATGAATGGAATGCGTATGATTTATGTTTTCAAAGACAATCGGGAATCAACTTTGTAAACAAAAAAAGAACACACTTTATTAGATTCAAATTGGAAACTTAAATTGTTCAACAGGTTGCCCTTAGGCGTTACATGAAAGGAAATACTGAAAAGGGAAATAAAACTGTAAAAGAACATCCAGAGCTCCTTATTGATCCCATGGTCTCCTCTTCTCAGTACGGATGTAAGCATTCAGAGCTCGCTCATTCTCCAACTGCTTCATCAGCTTTTGGATCTTCAATTCCTGCTCGTTGAACTTTTCCCGGTAAGAATCCCGCTCTTCTCGCAGTTGCGACCAAGACCTCTTTAATGTCTCATAATCAGTAGGTATCTGAGGAGGAAGGACAGTTGGAGGAACACCATCTTTGTCGGGATACTCAAGAATGATAGGTCTGACGGCTTCATATGGCATACCTAACTTCTGAGCACGGACGCGAACCCATTTGTAGTAGTCTTCCATAGGTAAAGAAGTCTTTGGCCCCAACTCTTGTGGGTCAGCTTTATGAACTTTGTCCCAAGCCTTGATGAACCTACGACGCAGCTCGTCACTTTCCACCTGAAACTCAAAACTGATGTGAGGCACCAACATCTCATGGGGGCCTGCTCTTCTGGCTCTTCCAAACTGACGGAGCGCTAGACATGGATTGTAAGAGATTCCTCCTTGGGTACCAATCAAAGGAACATTAGGGTATTCCCCGCATCGATCAATAATAGCTATCTCATCCAAACCTCTACAAGTCCAAATGATGTCTTTATCAGTGAGAGACATTAACCTATGAGCCCAACCTCTTCCTTCTTGGTTCTTCAGTACGAACTTAGGGAGGTGCGAAATAAACCACCTCACCAACAAAGGGATACAACACCATAGAGTTCCTCGTCTTCGGGTAGTACGAGCATGAAGTTGTTGCAAGATGTCACCCAAGAGAGTGGGCACAGGATTCTGAGACATAAAGATCCTTATGGCAGTGACATTGATGAGGTTGTCAGGATTAGGAAACAAGACTAACCCATAGATTAAGAGAGCCAAGATGTCTTCATATGCCCTAAAGTCTAGGTCATTCCAGAAACTGTTAGCTTTACCAATCAGAAACTTGGCCAAGAAACCCTTAACTCCGCTTTTGGTTACCCAGTTGTCCATTACCTCTTGATGTGTCAAGGGAAGAGCTGCAGCAACATCCTCAAGCCTGAGGGTCTTTTCCCAACCAATAAAGGGAGTCTGATCCAAGATAGGGATACCAAGCAAATCAGAGAACTCTTCCAGGGTAGGGACCAGCTGGAAGTCTTGAAAGGTGAAGCACTGGTATAGAGGGTCATAGAACTGGGTCAGAACACTCATCAACTGTTGATCCTGCTTTGCAGTGACTAAACTGAGAAGAGAACCATGCCTCTGAATGAAGGAAGTGGTATTTGGAATTCTGCTAACCAACTCTTCAAGCAACTCAGGTGAGTGAACAAAGTTGAACCGGATAGTATTCCTTCGCACAGGCATCATGATGTCCTACAAAACAGAGCAAAGGTGAAACCCTCTTGTCTTTGAAATGGTCAGTCCTTATGCAGGATGCATGTAATGCTCATGATGTTATGATGTTATGGTAAAGCACACCACAAATAGATACAAAGGCAAACATGGTAAGGCACACAAGTCACACAAGGTAAGCCCTTAAAGTTTAGGCCAGCATGAGGTCTAGGTACTACCCTCTTTCAGTTTGTTGGTTCATACCTGTCCTATCAAAGTAACCGGGTTCTTAGAGGATCCCAATATCATTGACTACCCTCAATCGATCATAACTCCAGCATCGCAATCTTTTCTTGCGGCCAGAACCATCACGAGAGTTTAGCCTCAATGGGCGTAGCATACTGCTACTGTTCTAATGGCCAAGTTGTGTCATTTAAGGTTCTAAGGTTGTTGGTGCTTAATGACTCCTCAGAAGACCCATATTCTCCTCGTTGCAACACAAGGGATATCGGTACAGACCAAGGTGCCACACCAACGTAGCCACTGTTTCACCCGTGTCGGTCTACGCCGGACAGGTCCCTCACAGCTTATGCTACCTAAACAAGGTATCCCCAGATCCGGGTTAGGATCTATGTAACTCCCATGCAACCCACAAATTTAAAGCAGACAAGTCAATACAATTGAAAACACAGTTATGAACTAACCCTAAGGTACACCTCACTTTAAGTTTTATCCCCAGTAGAGTCGCCAGTTCTGTGATCGGTGGATCTGGAACTGACTGTTTAACGCTGGTTCGCGAAATGTCGCGGAAGCAAGAGTCGCCACCGTCTTTTATTTTCTCCAAATGGAAAGGACAAAAGCACAGAAAAATTCCTTATAGAGATTGCTCTCGGTTCGGGAGGTAGGTTATAGAAAGGGAAGGTGTTAGCACCCTTTCTATCCATGGTTATCCATGGGCTCTTAGATACTTGCTCATTTGTGTTTTCAAAAAATGGTTTGTTTGCTTTTCAACTGTGGGTTTTAAAAAAAGTTTCTTTGAAAAATTCAGTTTGACTCTTGTATCGGTCCTCAAGAGTGTTTGAAAAAATTGCTTTCGAAAGCTTTTTGAAAATGTGTTGGTGTGAAAAGTATTTTTGATTTGTTTTTGAATTTAGAGCAAGTATCTACGAGAACCTACCTACCCTAAGGAATTCGTCTGTGTAAAGGTCCTTTAAAGTAGTGCCATCCCACCATTGAGAGGTAGGTAGCACCACCATTGGAGGTGTTCGGGTCAATTCGAGGTTCGGGACATGGTGATCACCGGAGCAATAGGAAGACACCTTAGAAGCTACCCTCATGCCAGGTTCCCGGATCATGAGGACTTACTAAGACATCCTCTACTCGATGATCACCTTTCGAGGCAAGGCAACAGTGAGGCGTACCCTAGGGGTGGTGTGTGATTTGTGTGTCGTTTTCATTTATTTTTGTCTTTTCATGTCAAAGTGATCTATGCGTTTGTTTTTATTTTAGGCCATTCATTCTTGCATGCATTTATTTAACAGTTAAAAATTGTGAGAAATTAAAAGGTTCTAAGCTATTACAAAGGCGCGGGTCCACATCGCCAAAATTTCCAGGACCCGATTTGATAGAAAAATAAAGAATTAAAGTGCAAAAGATTAATATTACACGGCTTCGGGAGAATTACATAAAAAATTAAAAGAAAAAGAAATACATACGCGAATTGAATTAAAATTGGAAACGAGGGCGTTGGACCCTTTTTAACGAAATTAAATTAAACGATTAAATTAATGAAAATTAAAATGAAAGGAAATTATTTTTGAGATTTTGGTATTTATGATTTTAATGAGAATTAAATGAAAAGAATATTAACCCTAATCCTAGTTGTTTTTTTAGTTTATTAAGAAAGTATTAAAGTTAAACCTAAATTAACCTAATTATTTACATGCAATTTTGACTTATAAAAATAATAGGAAATATTTAATTATTTAGAGAAAAGAAAAGAAAAGGGATAAAAAATTAATACAAACCCTAATTCTGCAAATTTTAAGTTTATTAGAAAAATATTAAGATTTAAACCTAAATTAAAACTAAAATCAATTAATGTTATTTATTTACAAAAAAATAATATTAAATAAAAATACTTATTTTTTGTCTTTTTCTGATTTTATATTGTTTTTTATGTTTTTCATGAAAATATTAAATTAAAGGAATTAATTAAAAAAATAATAATTGAAATAAATAGAATAATGAAGAAAATATAGAAGATTGCAAACCTAGGGGGGTCTGTCCCCAAATGGGAGGTATGATCCAGTATTTCAGGCCCATTAGCTTCTGGCCTGATTGACTTTTCTGCTAGCATGTATGGGCGTTGACTAAGGTTCACCATGTCCTTCAAATAAGGTCCCTTGGATTGGTATGATTGGCCAAGTGGCAGGCTGGATTTGAGGGACATATGATGTTCCCTTGCAACGAAACTGCATAGAAGCATGAATAGAAAAATAACATTGGAAAGGGATGGGGACCTGGGGTTCGAACCCAGGTCCTAGAGATTACCAACGCTATGCCTTGCCAACTGCTCCACTTTGTCTCTTTGTATATAATATAACTAACAAATGACATAAGCAAACATAAGGGTTAGTGGACTTTTTAGCGCGAATTTTTAAATGACCCAATCACTGATGGCCACATAATCATCTTCTTCATCGTTTTGTTTTTTTTTTCTGAAACACAAAACCATTAGCAACGGTTTTGAACCGTCCCTAAAACAAGCCATATTTCAAAATAGCGATTAGCTCGTCTTGGCATATAAATAGGGCGCGACCCCATCATTGAATTCGTTGGAAGCTTGTGGTTCTCATGATGCCAGTCTCGTGTCCCAATTTTTCCTTGAACGTAAAGCCCTAAATCAAAATCCCTGTAACCCTAAAACATAACAATGGCGTTTTTGCATATAGTGTATAAAAACCCGATCAAAGTATGTGGTTAGCTTCAGAATACATCACTTAGTATGAATCCATAAAAGAAATGCCATGAAAACGCTTAAATATTAAAACACAATTATGCATATAATTGAAAATAGTTTGAACTCCCTATACCAATTCTGGGCGTGTAAGGGTTGGAAAATTATCCAGTTAGCTTCAGTAATGCACGAGGAAGCTTTTGCAATTGGTCTCTTGCTCTGAATTGTGCTAAAACCTAGTTTTCAGTTTCCAATTTTTTGACAAAAAATTCAACTTTGGTTCTTGAGTTTCTGCGCAGCTCCGAGGTCATGGGCACGAGGGTTAGCATCCATATATACATGTGAATGATTAGGGTTGAGAAAATTGATCAAAAAATCCATGAATTGATGATAAGATATTTGATTTTTCATGCATTAGTTTTCAAATCTTTTTTCATGCAAACTTAGTTCAAATCATGTTCAATCACCAAGATTCTTTCCAAATCTGATTATACACAAAATCTTGAGATTATTTCATGCACAAAAAGATTTAAAAAGTTAGGTTTAGTATTTTCCACATATTTATTTTAATTAAATGAATTATTAATCATTAAAAATCCAAATAAATAAATAAAAATGATGAAAAACTTCCCTTTGGGCCAAATGGTCGTGCACATGTCTTGGATGATGAATTATGGAAGAAAAAGAGGCCCACTAGCATTTTTAGGTCATTTGAATCAATGTTGACTTTTCAAAATATCCAAAACTTTCCCAACTTCCACAAGGCATATCTTGCTCAATTTTTACGCTTTGCTCATGTTCTTGGACATTTTGGAAAGGTCTTTGAGTCCTCTAACCAATGTCTTTGGTCCCATGTCATTTTGATTTACCAATCTCAAGTTATGGCCTTTGACTCAAAGTCCTTTTTTGTTGACTTTTGAAAATGACCTATAATGTTGAAATTGATAACTTTTTGTGAGAGCATTTCTTGGACTTGAAATGTGAAGAGGAGTTGTAGGAAATGTGATTCTCTTCCAAATGAGCTTTGGATGGAATTTTTTCTGATAATCCATGTGGAAGTTATGCCCTAGTCAAGTTATAGTTGACTTTTTCAACTGTCCAAATATGGAAACTATTGCATCTTGATGATTTTTGAGCCAAACTTTGAGAATCATGATCAAGCATTGATCAAATGATGTTTGTGGCTTCAAAATGAGATGTTGACCAAAAATTTGGACTTTTGACTGTCAAATGACCATTTTGCCCCTACAGTTGACTGTAGTGCAATTAGGGTTTTTGACTGTGCAATTTTGTGCTGAAAGTCTTGAAACTTGGCATGAGGATACTTGACAATGTTTGTAGGCATGTGGGACTTGATTGGACCCTTGGAAACTTCAATTTCTTTGTCAGAACCAAAACCCTAGTTTTTGACTACTGGGAGGCCCTTGAACTGTGCAACCCTTGGGGAATTTTGAAGCTTTGACTTTGCAATTCTTGAAGAATATGGGAGGGCAAATTTTGGGGTACAACAGTTGCCCCTGTTCAATCTTCTTAGACCTGAGGATGCTGATTGGCTGACGTGCCTTTCGTAATCCGAAGGTGGAAGATGATTGAACACTAGAGTGCCCAGAAATTTGCGCTCACATAGTAGTATGATGGTGGGGAATGGGCTTATAGATGCCATTTGGAGATTGATGGATAGGATGATGGGCTTATAGATGCCATGCTAAGAGATGGTGGAAGGTGGATGGGCTTATAGATGCCATCTGGATGTTGATCGCGTAAGAGATTCCTTGGCGAGAACTTGCATACCTGCAAAAGAAAAATGAGTACCTGGCATGTTACAGGAGCTGGTCTTCAAATTCTTTGTGTAGATGTGTCCTGCCTGGTTACAGGAGCTGGATCTGGAGCTTCAAACGGTGATGAATGAACCAGGGATGGTTACTACCTCAACAGGAACGGTGAGAGAACCTTGGATGACTACTATCTTATCAGGAACGCTGAGAGAATCTTGGGCGACTTCGACTTCAACAGTAACGCTGAGCGAATCTGGGGATGATTACTACCTCCGCGGTATCGGGGAGAGAACCACAGGCGACTACAACCTCAACAGCAATCATTGAGAGAATCTTGGATAACTTCAACCTCAACAGCAATTGTTGAGAGAATCTTGGATAACTTCAACCTCAACAGCAATCGTTGAGAGAATCTTGGGATGATTACTACCTCCATAGTATCGGGGAGAGAACCACAGGCGACTACAACCTCAACAGCAATCATTGAGAGAATCTTGGGCGACTTCGACTTCAACAGTATCATTGAGCGAATCTTGGGATGATTACTACCTCCGCAGTATCGGGGAGAGAACCACAGGCGACTACAACCTCAACAGCAATCATTGAGAGAATCTTGGGCGACTTCGACTTCAACAGTATCATTGAGCGAATCTTGGGATGATTACTACCTCCGCAGTATCGGGGAGAGAACCACAGGCGACTACAACCTCAACAGCAATCATTGAGAGAATCTTGGGCGACTTCGACTTCAACAGTATCATTGAGCGAATCTTGGGATGATTACTACCTCCGCAGTATCGGGGAGAGAACCACAGGCGACTACAACCTCAACAGCAATCATTGATAGAATCTTGGGCGACTTCGACTTCAACAGTATCATTGAGCGAATCTTGGGATGATTACTACCTCCGCAGTATCGGGGAGAGAACCACTACAACCTCAACAGCAATCATTGAGAGAATCTTGGATAACTTCTGCTGAGTCTTTATCAGGAAAATCTGTTTGGGGTCGATTTAGCTGGACTAGAGAAGGCCTTGGACTGGATAAGAAACAGAAAATCTTAGGGTCGATTAACTGAACCAGTCTAGGTCTTGAAATGTATTCAACTGGATAAGAAACAGGGAGATCTTAGGGTTGATCTGACTGAACCAGAGAAGGCCTTTGACTGGATAAGAAACAGAGAAATCTTTGGAGTCGATTTAACTGAACCGGTCTAGGTCTTGAAATGTCTTCAACTGGATAAGAAGCAGAGAAATCTTTGGAGTTGATTTAACTGAACCAGAGAAGGCCTTTGACTGGATAAGAAACAGAGAAATCTTTGGAGTCGATTTAACTGAACCGGTCTAGGTCTTGAACATAGCTGAGAGTTTAACTGGATCTTTCCTGAAAGGTAAAGGTCAGTCATATGCAAGGCATGATATGGATCAAGCAATGATGTTCTCAACATAAATGAGATTTGTAAGATATGATGCGTATATGCATGCTATAATGTATGGAAGTGCGATGTTTATGAATATGTTGGTCGTCTAGGAAAGTAAATCCTTGACGGGTGCCGGGAAGTCACTCCTGGGCTGATGTTGAAAGAATAGACTTTGCCTCTGCTGGGGATGATAGTTGCAAGAATACCAGTAGGAGAAAATGACTCCGTTGGGGAATAAACTTGGCGAATAGATTACTCTGCTGGGAGAAAAGTACTCTAACGATCTTGCTGGGGAGTAACATTCTGTGGGGAGAGGGGTACTTTGCTGAGTTGCTGATAATAACTTGCTGGGGATACCTTGTTGTGTTAGAAGTGTTAATAGACTTTGCTGGGGATAAGAAGACTTCGTCGAGGACGCTCTTTCCGTGGATTTTGGCTGAGGATAACCCAGTTATATCCTGGTAAGGAAATAACTCTTTGAATAAAGTCGGGCGACGCGTTCGTGCTCTGCGAGGATAAGCTTCCAGAATCTACTGGGGATAAGCTTACTGCTTGGGGAAATGGATTCCAACTTTCCTGGGGAAACCTGATTGGACTCTCTTGGAGAAGTTTTGAATTGTACCGGGGAAGTGACTCCTTTGAATATTTGATATACCACCGGGGAACAATCTTTAGACCAAGACTGCTGGGGATGCTTGTTAAGAATGCATGTATACTGCTGGGGAATGTTGAGATCTGCTGGAGGATACTTAACTTCCTTAAGGTTTGATAACATAGCTTTGCTTTGAGGAGAGTGTATTGACTTGCTGGCTCACTCTCTGGGGAGTTGGGATACATGGTTGTGTTCTTTAGCTGAACCTACCTTGATACCTTGGAGGATGGAACAATTAGATTGCTTAGACAACTCTTTATTGCCTCTGTTTCTAGTGTTACCTGCAATTAATCCTTTGTTTCGTATGCAAACATTTATGAGTTAGCAAATTATTGTCAATGCATATATCACAAATTGAACCTTGGACGTTCTTCGCAAAACAAAACAGAAAAGGAAAAACAATTGGCAATTTTAACTGAAAGTATATTTGTATTGACTTTTGAATTTGCCTGTAAATAGGCGTTTGTGTACAAGAGGCTGACGTCCTAGTAAGAGAACGCCGCCGAACAAAAGAGTTTATACAAATTTTGTACAAGAGAAAATAAAACAGTTGTGTGAAATGAATGATCCCGCTGGGTTTCAACTCTGCTATTGCCTTTATAACTCCGAGCGTCTCATCACTTGATGACCTTGGTTGAAGATGAAGCTGACTGATAGATGCCGTCTGAACTTGATGTAGATACCGGATTCTGGATGCAAAGTGATCCAATGAGACATAGTATTATGCTTTATCCCTAACTTTTGCCTGGACCGCCCTTTCGGGTTTTCAGTCCACCGGGATACCCATTTTTGCCCAAGCCGCCTTTTCAGGTTTTCGACTTGCCGGGTGTACAGATTTTTTCATTTCATCCCTTCATTTTGCTCGAACCCTTTTGGTTCGCCGGGAAGCCCTAATTTTTGCCTAGGCATGTCAGCCTAGCGGGTCTTTTTCATGCGTAGTATCTTTTTACTATGTCTGCATTAGCGGGGTGAGGGAGGTCGTCACCATCCATGTTGGTTAGAATCATGGCTCCTCCTGAGAACACATGTTTAACCACAAATGGCCCTTCGTATGTAGGAGTCCATTTGCCCCTTGGATCACTCTGAGGAAGGATGATTCTCTTGATTACCAGATCCCCAACTTGATACTCTTGTGGTCTGACCTTTTTGTTAAATGCCATGATCATCCGTTTCTGATACGTCTGACCATGACAGATAGCAGCAAGTCTCTTTTCATCAATTAAGTTTAGCTGATCAAGTCGTGTCTGGATCCAATCATCCTCGTTCAGATTTGCATCCTTCATTATCCGGAGAGAGGGTATTTGCACTTCGATCGGTAAGACTGCCTCCATACCATAAACCAAGGAGAAAGGAGTTGCCCCGGTTGACGTCCTGGCTGAGGTACGGTACCCATGTAGAGCGAACGGTAACATCTCGTGCCAATCTTTGTAGGTCACTGTCATCTTCTGCACGATTTTCTTTATGTTCTTATTTGCTGCTTCTACAGCCCCATTCATCTTCGGTCTATAAGGAGAAGAGTTGTGGTGCTGTATCTTGAACTGCTCGCAGAGCTCAGTGATCATCTTGTTATTAAGATTGGTACCGTTGTCTGTAATAATTCTTTCTGGGACGCCGTATCGACAGATCAGGTTGTGCCGAATGAACCGTGCCACAACAGTCTTGGTTACCGTAGCGTAGGAAGCTGCTTCAACCCACTTGGTGAAATAATCAATTGCTACCAGGATGAAGCGGTGCCCGTTAGATGCCGTAGGTTTAATCTCACCGATCATGTTTATGCCCCACATTGCAAACGGCCAAGGCGCAGTCAGAACATTCAAAGGAACTGGAGGAACATGCACCTTGTCTGCATAAATCTGGCATTTATGGCATGTCCGAGAATGTTGATAGCAGTCAGCTTCCATGGTGGACCAGAAATACCCTGCCCGAAGGATTTTCTTCGCCATAGTGTGTCCACTGGAGTGTGTACCAAAGGTCCCTTCATGTAGCTCTTCCATGATCCTTTCTGCTTCATTCTTATCCACACAACGCAGTAAGGTCGAATCATGGTTTCGCTTGTACAAGATGTCGTTGCTAAGGAAGAACTTCGCCGTGAACCTCCTCAGAAACTTTTTATCATTGACAGATGCACCTTCAGGGTATTCCTGAGCTTCCAAGTATCTCTTCACCTCATGGTACCAAGGCTTCTCAGTCACCAATTCAGTCTCGAGATCACAACAGTATGCCGGTTCGTCCAGTTTCCAGATGATGATCCGGGGAGCCTCATTATCCCATTTGACCTTGAACATAGAAGACATTGTAGCTAACGCGTCCGCCAGCTGATTCTCCTCTCTCGGGAAATGTTCAAAGGTTATCTTTGTGAAGTGGGGGATCAATGTCAACACACATTCTCTGTAAGGAATAAGATTCGGATGTTTCGTATCCCACTCCCCTTTGATCTGATTGATCACGAGAGCGGAATCTCCGAAGACACTCAGAAACTTGATCCTTAGGTCGATCGCAGCTTGAAGACCCATGATGCACGCCTCATACTCCGCCATGTTGTTGGTACAGTTGAAGCATAGCCGGGCAGTGAGTGGAGTATGAGTGCCTTGAGGAGATATGATTATAGCGCTGATACCGTTACCCAAAGCATTGGAGGCTCCGTCAAAGTGCATAGACCATCGGGATCCTTCCTCATGTCCTTCATCCGGTCCAGGTACTTCACAATCAGTCACAATCATGATCCTCTCGTCTGGAAACTCGAAGTTCATTGATTGATAGTCGTCTATGGCCTGATGTGCCAAGTGGTCTGCCAATACACTTCCCTTGATGGCTTTCTGGGTTGTATACTGAATGTCGTATTCCGTCAAGATCATTTGCCATCTTGCTATTCTCCCAGACAGAGCAGGCTTTTCGAATATGTACTTTATAGGATCCATCTTTGAGATCAACAAGGTAGTGTGAGTCAGCATATACTGTCTCAGCCGGCGAGCAGCCCATACCAAAGCGCAGCAAGTTTTCTCAAGCAGTGAGTATCGGGTCTCACAGTCGGTAAACTTTTTGCTAAGGTAATAAATGGCATGCTCTTTTCGGCCAGACTCGTCATGCTGCCCCAGCACACACCCCATTGAGTTGTCAAGTACTGTCAGATATAGTATCAGAGGTCTCCCTTCAACCGGTGGCATAAGGATGGGTGGTTCTTGGAGATACTCTTTGATTCTGTCAAAAGCAGCCTGACATTCATCATTCCAGCGTACTACCTGATCTTTCTTCAGCAGCTTGAAGATTGGCTCACAGGTAGCAGTCAGGTGTGAGATGAAGCGAGCAATGTAATTCAGGCGTCCTAAAAAGCCTCTGACTTCCTTATCTGTCCTAGGAACTGGCATCTCTTGAATAGCTTTAACCTTAGCAGGGTCCACTTGAATACCCTTATCACTCACAACAAAGCCTAGAAACTTCCCAGATCTTACCCCGAAGGTGCACTTTTTCGGGTTCAACCTCAGCTTGTACAGTTTCAAACGGTCAAACAACTTATGCAGATGATCTAGGTGTTCTTCCTCAGTGTGGGACCTTGCGATCATGTCGTCAACATACACTTCTATCTCATGATGGATCATGTCATGAAATAAAGCAACCATGGCACGTTGGTAGGTTGCCCCAGCGTTCTTCAGTCCAAAAGGCATGACCTTGTAACAGAAGGTGCCCCACTGAGTAACAAAGGTAGTCTTCTCCATGTCTTCAGGTCCCATCTTGATCTGATTATAGCCTGAAAAACCATCCATGAAAGAGAACACCTTGTGCTGAGCTGTATTGTCAACAAGGACATCAATGTGAGGTAGGGGGAAGTCATCTTTGGGGCTGGCCCTGTTCAGATCCCTGTAGTCGACACACATTCTGACCTTACCGTCCTTCTTTGGTACCGGCACTACATTAGCAACCCACTAAGGGTAAGAAGTCACTGCAAGGAACCCAACATCAAACTACTTCATAACCTCGGCTTTGATCTTTTCAGACATCTCTGGACGCATACGGCGAACCTTTTGCTTAACCGGAGGGCAGTCTTCCTTGGTAGGCAAATGATGGACCACAATATCGGTATCCAACCCGGGCATGTCTTCGTAGGACCAGGCAAAGATCTCCATATAATCATGTAGCATCTGAGTCAACCGTTGCTTCACGCTGAGCTCTAGGTTGGCACCAATCTTTACCTCCTTTCTGTCTTTATCAGTACCCAGGTTTATTGTTTCCACTGGCTCTTCGTGTGGTTGAATCGCCCTCTCTTCCTGAAGTAACAGTCTTGCAAGCTCGCCAGGCACTTCGCAATCATCTTCACCTTCGTCTTCGGTTAAGTTGATCGGATTTTCGAAGTCATAACTGGCAGTAGCAGAGTCGTTACCAGTGAGATCCAGAGTGGATTGGAACCTGTATGAGTGAGTGTGTGTAAATACAGCTGTTTTGAAATATATATAAAGGAAGGAAAGACAGAAAAGGAGCATAAGATTTGAAATGCGAGAAAACGTCCAAGATTTTTATTCATGATATATGAAATGACAATTTATATGCCCTCACAAATGAAGCCAACGGTGCCCTGGGTAAGACACCGGGCCATAGAGTTCAATTTATTGTTTATTACAAATACCAAAAACATAGGAATTCATTACTTAGTAACAAGAGAAACAGGTAGATTGTCTTTTGCACTCCAATTGTTAGGTCCACTGTCGGTTGCCGGGTAGATCCAGCTATCAAACTCAGCTTCATCCACTTCATCTTCGTTCTCAATAGCATTCACTCCATGAGCAGGCAGGGGAGCTGTCACTACATTAGGCTTCTCAGATGCCTCAAACTGTACCTCCTTCGCATCAATAAGGTCCTGCAGCTTGTTCCTTAAGGCCCAACAGTCATCAGTGGAATGCCCCGGGCTATCGGAGTGATAAGCACAGCGGTTATTTGGATTGTATTTGGGGGAGGCAGTGTTCACAACTTTTGGAGCCTCTCTGACAGTCACTAGGTTGGTGGATAGCAACTGTGGCAAGATCTGCGACAAAGTCATGCTCAAACGGGTAAACTCTCTCCGGGGTCTTTCAGCCCTTGGAGGATTGGTTTGCCGAGGAGCGGCAGCAGGCTTGGCAATCATCACCGCGTTGACAGATTGGCGGCGCTCAGGTTTCTCTTGTCTTTTAGAGCCATATACAGCACTGGCCTCCTTCTTGAAGGGTTTCTTCTCAGAACTTGTAGATGCACCCTTCGGAATCTTACCAGACTTCAACCCAGCCTCAATTCTCTCTCCAGTCAGAATAAGATCAGTAAACCCTGCAGATGAGTTACCGATAAGATGGTTGAAAAATGGCCCAGATAGGGTCCCCAAGAACATGTCTACCAACTCCCGATCAGTCAACGGAGGCTGCACCCTGCCAGCCAGATCCCTCCACTTCTGAGCGTACTCCTTAAAACCTTCACTTGAACCTAACGACATACCCTGGAGTTGGGTACGTGTAGGGGCAAGGTCGGCATTATATTGATACTGCTTATAGAAAGTAGTAGCCAACTCCTCCCAGTTACGAACCTTGGTCCCATCCAGCTGATAGAACCATTCGAGATGAGTCCCTGAAAGACTCTCCTGGAAGAAGTGGATCCACAAATTCTTGTCCACCGAGTACGGCTGAATCTTCCGCACATAAGACTTGAGGTGTAGCTTGGGACAAGATGCCCCGTCATATTTGGTGAAGGATGGTGCTTTGAACTTATGAGGAATGATCACACCAGTAGACAAACCCAAATCTCCAAAATCCAGCCCAGGCACTTGTTGGATCTCCATAGCATTCAATCTGTCTTCCAACTGCTTATATCTGTCTTCTGCAGGAGGATATTGCTCTTCATCAAAATCAATCTCGTTGTCAGAGACTACCGGACTAGGACCTTTTCCCTCTTGAGGAGTACCCTTGCCAATAGAAGAACCAGCCTCTTCATTCTGCAGAGTGTTGCCAAACCTTCGGCCCGAGTTGAACAGAACAGTTCTTCTCTTCTTCTTCTTCTCCTTCTTCAGGAGCAGAGCCTTCAGCTCTTCTTGGCCCTGAGCCAAACCCATGATTAATTCCTGAAATTGCGCATTCTGCGCCTGAAGAGCCTTGATGGACATCTCGGTTGATGATGAGTCAGGATTCATGATGCTGAAATAAACAGCGAAGAACGGTAAGCAACCTGAAAAGAAGAAAACCTGCTATGCACATGATGAATGGAATGCGTATGATTTATGTTTTCAAAGACAATCGGGAATCAACTTTGTAAACAAAAAAAGAACACACTTTATTAGATTCAAATTGGAAACTTAAATTGTTCAACAGGTTGCCCTTAGGCGTTACATGAAAGGAAATACTGAAAAGGGAAATAAAACTGTAAAAGAACATCCAGAGCTCCTTATTGATCCCATGGTCTCCTCTTCTCAGTACGGATGTAAGCATTCAGAGCTCGCTCATTCTCCAACTGCTTCATCAGCTTTTGGATCTTCAATTCCTGCTCGTTGAACTTTTCCCGGTAAGAATCCCGCTCTTCTCGCAGTTGCGACCAAGACCTCTTTAATGTCTCATAATCAGTAGGTATCTGAGGAGGAAGGACAGTTGGAGGAACACCATCTTTGTCGGGATACTCAAGAATGATAGGTCTGACGGCTTCATATGGCATACCTAACTTCTGAGCACGGACGCGAACCCATTTGTAGTAGGCTTCCATAGGTAAAGAAGTGTTTGGCCCCAACTCTTGTGGGTCAGCTTTATGAACTTTGTCCCAAGCCTTGATGAACCTACGACGCAGCTCGTCATTATCCACCTGAAACTCAAAACTGATGTGAGGCACCAACATCTCATGGGGGCCTGCTCTTCTGGCTCTTCCAAACTGACGGAGCGCTAGACATGGATTGTAAGAGATTCCTCCTTGGGTACCAATCAAAGGAACATTAGGGTATTCCCCGCATCAATCAATAATAGCTATCTCATCCAAACCTCTGCAAGTCCAAATGATGTCTTTATCAGTGAGAGACATTAACCTATGAGCCCAACCTCTTCCTTCTTGGTTCTTCAGTACGAACTTAGGGAGGTGCGAAATAAACCACCTCACCAACAAAGGGATACAACACCATAGAGTTCCTCGTCTTCGGGTAGTACGAGCATGAAGTTGTTGCAATATGTCACCCAAGAGAGTGGGCACAGGATTCTGAGACATAAAGATCCTTATGGCAGTGACATTGATGAGGTTGTCAGGATTAGGAAACAAGACTAACCCATAGATTAAGAGAGCCAAGATGTCTTCATATGCCCTAAAGTCCAGGTCATTCCATAAACTGTTAGCTTTACCAATCAGAAACTTGGCCAAGAAACCCTTAACTCCGCTTCTGGTTACCCAATTGTCCATTACCTCTTGATGTGTCAAGGGAAGAGCTGCAGCAACATCCTCAAGCCTGAGGGTCTTTTCCCAACCAGTAAAGGGAGTCTGATCCAAGATAGGGATACCAAGCAAATCAGAGAACTCTTCCAGGGTAGGGACCAGCTGGAAGTCTTGAAAGGTGAAGCACTGGTATAGAGGGTCATAGAACTGGGTCAGAACACTCATCAACTGTTGATCCCTCTTTGCAGTGACTAAACTGAGAAGAGAACCATGCCTCTGAATGAAGGAAGTGGTATTTGGAATTCTGCTAACCAACTCTTCAAGCAACTCAGGTGAGTGAACAAAGTTGAACCGGATAGTATTCCTTCGCACAGGCATCATGATGTCCTACAAAACAGAGCAAAGGTGAAACCCTCTTGTCTTTGAAATGGTCAGTCCTTATGCAGGATGCATGTAATGCTCATGATGTTATGATGTTATGGTAAAGCACACCACAAATAGATACAAAGGCAAACATGGTAAGGCACACAAGTCACACAAGGCAAGCCCTTAAAGTTTAGGCCAGCATGAGGTCTAGGTACTACCCTCTTTCAGTTTGTTGGTTCATACCTGTCCTATCAAAGTAACCGGGTTCTTAGAGGATCCCAATATCATTGACTACCCTCAATCGATCATAACTCCAGCATCGCAATCTTTTCTTGTGGCCAGAACCATCACGAGAGTTTAGCCTCAATGGGCATAGCATACTGCTACTGTTCTAATGGCCAAGTTGTGTCATTTAAGGTTCTAAGGTTGTTGGTGCTTAATGACTCCTCAGAAGACCCATATTCTCCTCGTTGCAACACAAGGGATATCGGTACAGACCAAGGTGCCACACCAACGTAGCCACTGTTTCACCCGTGTCGGTCTACGCCGGACAGGTCCCTCACAGCTTATGCTACCTAAACAAGGTATCCCCAGATCCGGGTTAGGATCTATGTAACTCCCATGCAACCCACAAATTTAAAGCAGACAAGTCAATACAATTGAAAACACAGTTATGAACTAACCCTAAGGTACACCTCACTTTAAGTTTTATCCCCAGCAGAGTCGCCAGTTCTGTGATCGGTGGATCTGGAACTGACTGTTTAACGCTGGTTCGCGAAATGTCGCGGAAGCAAGAGTCGCCCCCGTCTTTTATTTTCTCCAAATGGAAAGGACAAAAGCACAGAAAAATTCATTATAGAGATTGCTCTCGGTTCGGGAGGTAGGTTATAGAAAGGGAAGGTGTTAGCACCCTTTCTATCCATGGTTATCCATGGGCTCTTAGATACTTGCTCATTTGTGTTTTCAAAAAATGGTTTGTTTTCTTTTCAACTGTGGGTTTTAAAAAAAGTTTCTTTGAAAAATTCAGTTCGACTCTTGTATCGGTCCTCAAGAGTGTTTGAAAAAATTGCTTTCGAAAGCTTTTTGAAAATGTGTTGGTGTGAAAAGTATTTTTGATTTGTTTTTGAATTTAGAGCAAGTATCTACGAGAACCTACCTACCCTAAGGAATTTGTCTGTGTAAAGGTCCTTTAAAGTAGTGCCATCCTACCATTGAGAGGTAGGTAGCACCACCATTGGAGGTGTTCGGGTCAATTCGAGGTTCGGGACATGGTGATCACCGGAGCAATAGGAAGACACCTTAGAAGCTACCCTCATGCCAGGTTCCCGGATCATGAGGACTTACTAAGACATCCTCTACTCGACGATCACCTTTCGAGGCAAGGCAACAGTGAGGCGTACCCTAGGGGTGGTGTGTGATTTGTGTGTCGTTTTCATTTATTTTTGTCTTTTCATGTCAAAGTGATCTATGCGTTTGTTTTTATTTTAGGCCATTCATTCTTGCATGCATTTATTTAACAGTTAAAAATTGCGAGAAATTAAAAGGTTCTAAGCTATTACAAAGGCGCGGGTCCACATCGCCAAAATTTCCAGGACCCGATTTGACAGAAAAATAAATAATTAAAGTGCGAAAGATTAATATTACACGGCTTCGAGAGAATTACATAAAAAATTAAAAGAAAAAGAAATACATACGCGAATTGAATTAAAATTGGAAACGAGGGCGTTGGACCCTTTTTAACGAAATTAAATTAAACGATTAAATTAATGAAAATTAAAATGAAAGGAAATTATTTTTGAGATTTTGGTATTTATGATTTTAATGATAATTAAATGAAAAGAATATTAACCCTAATCCTAGTTGTTTTTTTAGTTTATTAAGAAAGTATTAAAGTTAAACCTAAATTAACCTAATTATTTACATGCAATTTTGACTTATAAAAATAATAGGAAATATTTAATTATTTAGAGAAAAGAAAAGAAAAGGGATAAAAAATTAATACAAACCCTAATTCTGCAAATTTTAAGTTTATTAGAAATATATTAAGATTTAAACCTAAATTAAAACTAAAATCAATTAATGTTATTTATTTACAAAAAAATAATATTAAATAAAAATACTTATTTTTTGTCCTTTTCTGATTTTATATTGTTTTTTATGTTTTTCATGAAAATATTAAATTAAAGGAATTAATTAAAAAAAATAATAATTGAAATAAATAGAATAATGAAGAAAATATAGAAGATTGCAAACCTAGGGGGGTCTGTCCCCAAATGGGAGGTATGATCCAGTATTTCAGGCCCATTAGCTTCTGGCCTGATTGACTTTTCTGCTAGCATGTATGGGCGTTGACTAAGGTTCACCATGTCCTTCAAATAAGGTCCCTTGGATTGGTATGATTGGCCAAGTGGCAGGCTGGATTTGAGGGACATATGATGTTCCCTTGCAACGAAACTGCATAGAAGCATGAATAGAAAAATAACATTGGAAAGGGATGGGGACTTGGGGTTCGAACCCAGGTCCTAGATATTACCAACGCTATGCCTTGCCAACTGCTCCACTTTGTCTCTTTGTATATAATATAACTAACAAATGACATAAGCAAACATAAGGGTTAGTGGACTTTTTAGCGCGAATTTTTAAATGACCCAATCACTGATGGCCACATAATCATCTTCTTCATCGTTTTGTTTTTTTTCTGAAACACAAAACCATTAGCAACGGTTTTGAACTGTCCCTAAAACAAGCCATATTTCAAAATAGCGATTAGCTCGTCTTGGCATATAAATAGGGCGCGACCCCATCATTGAATTCGTTGGAAGCTTGTGGTTCTCATGATGCCAGTCTCGTGTCCCAATTTTTCCTTGAACGTAAAGCCCTAAATCAAAATCCCTGTAACCCTAAAACATAACAATGGCGTTTTTGCATATAGTGTATAAAAACCCGATCAAAGTATGTGGTTAGCTTCAGAATACATCACTTAGTATGAATCCATAAAAGAAATGCCATGAAAACGCTTAAATATTAAAACACGATTATGCATATAATTGAAAACAGTTTGAACTCCCTATACCAATTCTGGGCGTGTAAGGGTTGGAAAATTATCCAGTTAGCTTCAGTAATGCACGAGGAAGCTTTTGCAATTGGTCTCTTGCTCTGAATTGTGCTAAAACCTAGTTTTCAGTTTCCAATTTTTTGACAAAAAATTCAACTTTGGTTCTTGAGTTTCTGCGCAGCTCCGAGGTCATGGGCATGAGGGTTAGCATCCATATATACATGTGAATGATTAGGGTTGAGAAAATTGATCAAAAAATCCATGAATTGATGATAAGATATTTGATTTTTCATGCATTAGTTTTCAAATCTTTTTTCATGCAAACTTAGTTCAAATCATGTTCAATCACCAAGATTCTTTCCAAATCTGATTATACACAAAATCTTGAGATTATTTCATGCACAAAAAGATTTAAAAAGTTAGGTTTAGTATTTTCCACATATTTATTTTAATTAAATGAATTATTAATCATTAAAAATCCAAATAAATAAATAAAAATGATGAAAAACTTCCCTTTGGGCCAAATGGTCGTGCACATGTCTTGGATGATGAATTGTGGAAGAAAAAGAGGCCCACTAGCATTTTTAGGTCATTTGAATCAATGTTGACTTTTCAAAATATCCAAAAATTTCCCAACTTCCACAAGGCATATCTTGCTCAATTTTTATGCTTTGCTCATGTTCTTGGACATTTTGGAAAGGTCCTTGAGTTCTCTAACCAATGTCTTTGGTCCCATGTCATTTTGATTTACCAATCTCAAGTTATGGCCTTTGACTCAAAGTCCTTTTTGTTGACTTTTGAAAATGACCTATAATGTTGAAATTGATAACTTTTTGTGAGAGCATTTCTTGGACTTGAAGTGTGAAGAGGAGTTGTAGGAAATGTGATTCTCTTCAAAATGAGCTTTGGATGGAATTTTTCTGATAATCCATGTGGAAGTTATGCCCTAGTCAAGTTATAGTTGACTTTTTCAACTGTCCAAATATGGAAACTTTTGCATCTTGATGATTTTTGAGCCAAACTTTGAGAATCATGATCAAGCATTGATCAAATGATGTTTGTGGCTTCAAAATGAGATGTTGACCAAAAATTTGGACTTTTGACTGTCAAATGACCATTTTTCCCCTACAGTTGACTGTAGTGCAATTAGGGTTTTTGACTGTGCAATTTTGTACTGAAAGTCTTGAAACTTGGCATGAGGATACTTGACAATGTTTGTAGGCATGTGGGACTTGATTGGACCCTTGGAAACTTCAATTTCTTTGTCAGAACCAAAACCCTAGTTTTTGACTGCTGGGAGGCCCTTGAACTGTGCAACCATTGGGGAATTTTGAAGCTTTGACTTTGCAATTCTTGAAGAATATGGGAGGGCAAATTTTGGGGTACAACATGGAGAACATTGCGTTTCTAGCCCTTTGGCTGTCACGCTTTGTGTTCTGCACAAAGTCTCTACAGGTGACAAAGAAAATGGTCACCCTCTCTACCCAGCTTCACCATGGCCAAAACATTTGAACACAGTTAATCCTGGCGAATCTGTATGAATCTGTATGAATCTGTATGAATCGACTCTGCTGAACACAGTAGGCCACAAGAGGAGGAATTGGCGAATGATGAAGCCAATGCCGAAGCAGAGGAACAACAACCAAAGGAAATTCAAGTGGTCGATCTGTCAGAGGAACAACATGACGAAGGGGATCATGCTGATGCTGGCACCACAGAACTACATGTCAAAGAGAGTCATGTCGATGCAAACGCTACTCAACAACTTCAACCCCAAGCCAACGCTGTTGTAAGGGTTACCACCTCGATAAAGCCTAAGTCCAAAGAAGACTTAGCACTCTTGAAGCAAACTGATCCCATTGGCTATCTGAATGCCATTATCGAGAGTAGGGGAAGTTCATCTGACCTTAGTCATGATGCTTCTACTGCATCGGGGAAGTCCACTTCGACTTCTCCTCTTGATGAGGCTTTGATGAAGGTCAAGGCTCAGTTCTTCAAGAAAGATCTGATGAAGGCTTTGGAGGGGGATCCTACTGCTCCGTCGTGTTTGGGAGCTGTTCTGAATGCAGTCGACTTGCTTGCTGTGACTCCAGAGGTTTCGAGCTTTATCTTGGAGTTATACTCCGTTGTTGATCAAGTCTCTGCGGACTATCGACGTCAGAGGGGTTTCAACAGCCAGCTCGAAGCGCTACATGGCAAAAGTTCTTCTGCCTGGACTGAAGTAGCTGAGACGACTTCTCGAATTGCAGAGTTGTCGAAGCAGAAAGCATCCAAGCAAGAAGAAATTGACGCCATAGATCGAGACAATGCCTCTCTAAAGGCGCAAATCGAAGAGCTGGAGGCCAAGATAAATGCCAATACCAAGCGAAAGGAGGAGCTTCTCTCGACTGTTTCAGACGCAGAGAGCCAAGCTGAAATTACACGAGGCCTAGAGTTTGCTGAGAAAGCCCAAGCCTTCGATGACCAGATTGCCAAGCTTTCCCAGGCGAATGCCTTGTGCAACAAAAGACTGGAGCTGCAGCAGGCCAAGTACCTTCTACTTAAAGATTCTGTCCTCTTCTGATTTACTCAGCCATTTATTAACCATGTATTGTAATATTTATTTGACAATGTAACCATTTTGGCTAATTCTTATAAAATTTTCCATTTTGGCTATTTATGGTTAATTTAGTCATTACTTGCTATTTATTTTGATCTCTTGGAGCATAGGTTTATATTTTTTCAAATATTTGCCGTTTACTCTCAAGAGTCTTTTATCTTCACCTAACTCTTCGACTTCATAAGCTCCACCAGAAAAAGTTTGGATAATTCTGAATGGTCCTTCCCATTTGGGTGACCATTTCCCCATGCTTCGATCCCTTCGATCCATGGGGAGAATCACCTTCCAAACTAATTCTCCAGGCGAGAATGCCTTAGGTTTCACTTTTTTATTGTAAGAGTCTTCCATTCTTTTCTTCTGAACCCTTAGTAGGTCGAGAGCGCGTAGTCTCTCTTCGTCTAAATCTATTAGTTCGTCTAACATCATATCCCAATAAACCTCAGAGGGGATATCATGATGTCTCTGAACCCTTGCAGATTGAAGACAAATTTCCGCTGGCAACACTGCGTCATGACCAAAAGTTAGCCGATACGGTGTTGTACCTATGGCTTCTTTTGGGGACGTTCGACAGGCCCATAAGATCTTATGCCAATTTTTTGGCTTCTTCCCTACATGCTTTTTTATCAAGCCAATCACTATTTTATTCGCTGCTTCAACTTGACCGTTTGCCTGTGCATAATAAGGCGTTGACGTTAGGAGTCTAAAGCCTGTTTCTTGAGCGAATTCCTGCATCTTTCGACCGGTGAAAACTGATCCTTGATCAGTCGTTATAGTTTCAGGGATTCCAAATCTAAAGATAATGTTCTTTTGAATAAATTCAATGACATTTTCTTGGTCTACATTGACTAAAGGAATAGCTTCGATCCACTTAGTAAAATAATCAATGCCTACCAATATATACTTCTGGCTCTTTGATGATGCTGGTCGAATCTCTCCAATAAGGTCCAACGCCCATCCTCTAAAGGGCCATGGTTTCACTATTGAGTGAAGTTCGCTTGCTGGTACATGTTGGATGCCTGTATGGACTTGACATTCTTGGCAACCCTTCGCGAACTCGACACAATCTTTCAAGATGGTGGGCCAGTATAGTCCTTGTCGAAACAACAATCATTTCATCTTATGGCCCACTTGGTGAGCCCCACATGCTCCAGTGTGCGTAGTCGAAAGGGATATGTATGCTTCAGTTTCACTTAAGCACTTTAGCAATACCCCTTCAGGCGTCTTCTTAAATAACTCATTACCCATGAGTACGTAACTCAACGCCCTATATTTTATTTTTCGTTCTGTCGAAGCTGCTGGATTTTGTAGATAATCCACAATGGGTTTCCTCCAATCTTGCTCTGACAAATTGTCTATGAACGAAATTTCAAAGTTCCTTTGATCAGCATACCCTAGTCTTGTCGATTTCAAATCTGTTGGTGACAGACAAGTTGCTTTTATTTTTTCTCGAACTTCGATTGCTCTTTGTAATCTCGTTTTTGAAATTTTGTACCCAGATGCAATTTGTGCCAAATCGTTGGCTATTTAATTTTCCAATATGGGTATGTGTCGAATGTTGACCATTTCGAATTTTTTCAATAAACGATTTGCTATCACAAAGTACATAATAATATTTTCTCTTATGCACTTATATTCTTTTGTGACTTGCTTAATGACTAACTCTGAGTCTCCCATTATTTCGACTCGAGTTGCCCCCAATTCCAACAATATCTCAAGGCCAGTAATTAGAGCTTCGTACTCAGCCTCATTGTTCGAACAAGTACCTGATATCTTGTACTTGAATGTTGTTGGAATTTTTTCTGGAGAAATAATCAAGACCCCTACTCCTGTTCCATCTTTATGGCTGGAACCATCGAAGTAGAATTTCCAAGGCTCTATCTCCACATAATTTATATTCTCAACCTGAATTGAGTGGTCGACTATAAAGTCTGCCACCACTTGTCCTTTCACTGCCTTAAGAGGCATAAAGGTCAAGGAGTATTCAGTTAACGCTAGCGCCCACTTGCCAATTCGGCTGTGCAGGATGGGTTTCGACAACATGTACTTGAAAACATCAAAATGAGACGAAACATACACATCAACTGGTTTTATATATTGTTTGAGCTTTGTACAAGAGAAATAAAGACATAGACATAATTTTTCAACTTCGCTATATCTAGTTTCTGCATCGTTCAAAACTCTACTAAGATAGTAAATGGGTCTTTCGACTCCATTTTCATCTTCTTGGGCTAACATGCTTCCCAAAGTTTTGTCGGATGCAGCTATGTACAATCTCATACTCCTGTTGCTGCAAGGAGGCACCAAAATAGGCGGCTTTATGAGATACCCTTTGATTTTGTCGAAGGCTTCTTGTTGCTCTTGCCCCTATTCGAATCTTTCTTTGTTCAATCGAAGTAAGGGTGAAAAGGCTTGAGCTTTCCCACTTAGGTTAGATATGAATCTCCTTAAGAAATTTATCTTGCCTAGCAGAGATTGCAGTTCCTTTTTGTTCGCTGGCGCTTTCGCTTCCAGAATTGCCTTCGTCTTGTTTTGGTTGATTTCGATTCCTTTCTTGTGGACGACGAAGCCCAAGAAATCTCCAGCTTTTACACAGAATGCACACTTCAAAGGGTTCATTTTCAGACCATGTTCTCTCATTCTTTCGAATGATTGTCGAAGGTGGTCTATATGGTTCTTCCTGGAAACAGATTTTACAACAATGTCATCAATATATACTTGCATAAAAGTGTTAATAAAATCATGGAAGATAGAGTTCATCGCTCGCTGATATGTTGCCCCAGCGTTCTTTAGGCCAAAAGGCATCACTACCCATTCGTAAGTGCCTAAAGCCCCGGGGCATCGAAAAGCTGTTTTCGACACATCTTCTTCAACAATGAATATTTGATTATATCCTGAATAACCATCGAGCATACTCAGGTACTCATAGCCAGCGGCAGAATCGACTAACATTTCCGCCACAGGCATAGGATATTCATCTTTGGGTGTAGCAGCATTCAAATCTCTGAAATCTATGCACACCCTCAATGTACCATTTTTCTTAATCACTGGCACAATGTTTGCAATCCATTCGACATACCTCGTAGCTCGTATGAATTTGCACTTCAGCATTCTTTCGACTTCCGTTTTGATCTTCGATAGTATCTCTGGAGCGAAGCGTCTTGGACTTTGCTTGACTGGCTTCTTCCCAGGTTTGATTGGCAACTGAAGTTCCACCAATCCTCTGTCGAGACCAGACATCTCGTCGTAATCCCATGCAAAGCAGTCCTTGAACTCCTTTAACAAATGGATCACTTCCAACCTGAGTTCTGGGTCTATTTTTGCGCTAATGTAAGTTGGCTTTTTCTCTAACCCTTCGCCCAAGTTGATTTCTTCTAAAGGATCTTGCACTAACATTTTGATGTTGTTCGCTAAGGGGTCCTTTTCGAATCCCAAAGGCTCATCGTCGTAGATGGCGTCGAGCCTTTGTTCCTGCATTTCTTCCGGCATGATATCAGGAGGCTCTGGATCGAAATCCTTTCGAGGACCTGCAGAAGGTAACTCTTGATCATTGGCCTGTGTGGCCATATATTTTACTTCGGCTTCGAGAGCCGTTATCATCCTTGTTTCGGCTACGTAAGCCGAAATTCGATGCAGTGATTGTGACTCAGTCATTGTCACTGAATTCACTTCCCCAACCAGTTGGCTGGATATCAGTTGCCCACTAAAATCAATGTGGGACAAGTCTTCTCTGTCCCATTGAAAACCATGCTCAGGGTGCAGGTATAAGGAACAAAAAGTATTTGGCGCTGGCGCCAAGTCGAAGTCAGGTGTTGGGCATGGCCCAATGTGAGCCATATTTTTGTCGAAGTCTGCCATCCCTAGGTGATTTACTTCGCCCAAGTAATAGCTTTGATCCGCTTCTATGTTTTCGACCATTCCATCAGGACGCCATAGTATCAACCTTTGGTGCATTGATGATGGTACAACTCCAACACCATGTATCCATTCACGGCCCAACAAAAGATTATAATTTGGTTTGGCCGATATGACCATAAACATAGTTGGTCGAAGGATAGATCCCACCTTGATGTCCAGTTGGATCACACCCATAGTGGTCCCTATGCCGCCTTCATAATTCGACAGGACCATGTTGTGAGGCTTGATGTTTTCATCGCTCTTGCCTATTTTTCTCAGCATGAAGTGAGGGATGATGTTGATGGTTGCCCCACAGTCTACTAAGATCTTATTTACTGTGGTTTCTTCAAGTTTAGCCCTTATAAATAAAGGCTTAAGGTGATTTTTCATCGCCTCTGTAGGAGGTTTGAAAAACCCATTATGCTCTTCAGTAGCGCCATTATCCATGACGAAATAGCACACTGGCCTATGTTTGGCCATTTCTTGTTCGACTTCCCAGTCGCTTGCTTTGACCTCTACCTGGCGGTTGAACTCTCTTGGTAAAACTGAGACTATGTTCACCATGATATCTAGGGTGTCATCAGACTCAGAGCCATCTTCGTTATCAACTTCACCCTGGTTAGGACAGACTAGCCTATTGGTCACTGGTTGTCTTTCCAGAGGCTTCCTCTGCTTTCTCTGAGGGACATTTGAACTTGATTCTGGCTTTGGTTCATTAGCAGCTTCCCTCTCAGCTTTTCTCCGCCTCTGGTATCTTCTCCATTGAGATCGAGACATGGGATTCTTTCCCTTGTAGTTGCTTGACACCTGGGTCACTTTAGGGGTAGCAACCTGAGGTTCTTTCTTATGTGTAAAAGATGAACCCCTTGGCACTTCGAAGGAGTGCCATCTTTCCTCGCTTGGCCTCTTTCAACCAGATGTTTTGTACCATGTATCAACTGGCACATTAGTTGGAGGCCTGAAAGTCAGTGGCCTCTTTTCTTGATTTGAACCCTTTTGGTAGGTTCTTCTGGGGTCATGTCGAGTATCAACACTTTCCCTTTTTCTGTTTGCTGCTCTTACACCTTGAATATGTTCAGCAGCTTTTTTGTCGAAGATCGAGCTGCATCGAGGACACAGCATCACTTCTGACTTCTTTTTCTGGCATCTTTGCAGGAAATCTGCCAGATTTTCATTTTCCCGAGGGAAAGCGGTTTTGTTGGCTTGTTCTTGCCTAATGGCTTCCTCTGATGCTTTTGGTTCAGAGACTTCGACCATGTTGACATTCATGGTGTCTTTGGTGGCAAGAGTCAACTGCTTCATCTGAGTCTCCAAGTCCTCTGTCTGGCCTTGAACTGCAGCCAAGTAAGAACTGGGTTTTGTTCCAGATTTTTGGGCTCCAACTGTCTCCAGCTTTGGGCTTTCGACCGCCTTTTGGACCGCTTCAATTGTTTTTCTAGATAGATTCCCAGAAAAACTGCCAAAGATTGGCATGTTGACATGATCCTTGGTGACTTCGACCATGGTTATCCCTGGCCTCTTCGACTGGCTTCTGGATGCCTCGATCACGTTCACCTCTGAAGGTTCAGCATAATGGGCTTCAGCCTGCAAAGGGTTGGAGTCCACTGTCATGGGGGTCTTGTCAGCAAACTTCAACCTCCCTTCTTCGATAGCGTCTTGCACGAGATTCCTGAAAAGAAAACATTGAGATGTTTTATGGCCCAGAAAATTATGATATTTACAAAAGCCTCTTTTCTTTCTTTGATCAAGAGGAGGCACTTTTACCCCTGGGGGTACTATCATTTGGCCATCTTTTACAAGTAAGTCAAAGATTTCATCACATTTTGTAATGTCAAAACTGTAAATCTTTTTGGGGAACCTATCGTTGGTCCTTTCCGGACCAGTGGGATTATTTCCACTTGAGGGGACCAGCAATTTGCAAGAGTATGGTGGCCCTTGTTTTAGTTCCGCTAAATCGACCTCGCTTTCTTCGATGGTTATAGTTTCGTCGAAGGTTTCTGGATCTTCATCATCCATTTCGACATACGCTATCCTTTCTCTTTTATGAGTTTTTGTCGCCTTGGCTTTTTCAGCCTTAAGGCGTTCTACCTGTCGAACTCTATCGGCCAATTGGGCCATGTCTCTCAGGTATTGAGTGTCTAATTTCTTCCTAATGGAATAGTCTAGCCCTACTGCGGCTATTTCGACTAACTCATGTTCTGGCACTTGCGTAAAGCATCTTGCTTTGAGCAACCTAAACCTATTTAGATATTCGTCTATAGGTTCAGTGAAACGTCTCTTTACACTGGCCAATTCTTTCAGGCTTATCTTGGTTTGTCCCATGTAGCATTGCTCATGGAACAATCTCTCCAACTGGGTCCAATGATGGATCGAATTGGGGGGAAGAGTTGTGAACCAAGTAAACGCGTTCTTTGTTAAAGAACTTGGGAAATACTTAATCCTCAGGTTTTCATTGTTTGAAATATCTCCTGCTTCGATCAAGTATCTCGCCACATGTTCGACAGTAGATTATGTCGTGTCCCCTGAAAATTTAGTGAACTTAGGGACTTTACATCTAGGAGGTAAGTCTGTTTGTAACACATATTCTGACAGTGGGGATGTGAAGTTGGGCCTACGAAAGCCCATATTCATCCCATTTTGCGTCATGATTCTTTCGATCATGGCTGCCAGGTTATTTTCCAAACCCATGTTTTGGTATTGGATGTGCTGAACTACTTCGTCAGCATTTTGGTTTCTGTTGAATATCCTTACCTCTGGGGCTATGACCCTAGGTTCTTCGACAGGCTGCTCCAATCGTGCCCTAAGGTTTTCTTCGACAGGCTGCTGGACTTGGTTAATAGTGGTTTCTTCCTCTAAAAGTATACCTTGGTTTCCCCTTATTTGCGCCCTTTGGGGCTGTCGAATAGGTTGGGGTACCCCAAAGAAATCAGCCAGACGCGTCATTTGCGCTGTCATCTGCTGATTCGACTGGGTGGTGTTTTGTATTAGAGGATTCAGCACTGTACTTAAAGTTTGTGCCAACATTTGAACCATATCATGGTTGCTTTCGTCCATTTGCTGCTTCAAGACTGCTGTCGAGGCATTTGTAAGGCCATGCGCTACTTGGGACGTTCCTCCTAAGAGTTGGGTCCTATTTCTGTTCGCCATACCAACTCCAGAACCTTGGAGTGGCGAAGAGGCACTCACTAAAGGGTCTGAAAAAGTGGACGCAGCGTTCGTCAGGCTAGCCAATTCAGACGTTGGCATGCCATAGAGTGGTTCTCGATTTGGACCGCCTGTCATAAATCCTGGGGGAACATAAGGCCTAGTTCCTGGATTTCCCCTTGGTGGGGGAGTTCCCAAAGGCGCTCTGGGGCCAGTGAACGGAGGTAATAGCCCCGTTTGTGTGACCGTTACTGCTGGTGTTAAACCAGCGGTTATCGCTTCACTTACGGTTGGGATAACCGTTGTTCCCACATTCGTTTGTGGGATTTCGTTATTGTTTGGCGGATTCGCCATCGCTTCTCTTCTTCTGGCAGTATTGGTATTGTTAGTGTATATTCTACCACTTCTCAATAACATGCAATACTTCTCGAAAAAGATGATATTCTGTATAAAAAGGTTAAACTTCAAAATCAACACAAGGTCCCACCAGGTGTGCCAATTTGTTTACCGTGGAAATTGGTAAACAACCGCTGATCTTCCAAAAGGTTACTTATTTGGTGACTCGCAGGATCGATCAGATTGATCCTAAGACATGGTTGATTTTTGGGGTTTTGACTAAGTTTAATGATGGTTAAATGACAAGAAAATAAAGACACTTTATGTAAATTGCATGAAGAAAACTTGGTAGAATAAAGGAAAGTTTTAAATAAAGGCTTCGACTGGAAAAGTAAATGAAAGGCAATAAAGTTCTGGAAAATAAATGACTTTGATTAATTAAAGTGGTGTTTCACACATACATTCTCAACAATTTTTTCGCTCACACTGGGTACTTGAATCTATATGAGTGACTTGTATATAATTGTGAACACACGCGAAAAACTACGTGAACAACTAGTATTTATACTAAACACATCTCAAGTAACCGTCGGGCGGTTACGCTGCTTCGAGATGACTCCACTTGGCATGCTCACAGCATTCGACGCTCCTGATCTTGGCACGTTGCACTTGGTAACCGCTGGGAACCGTTTTCCCTCCAAACATTTGAATCTCAAACCGTTCCACTCTGAGCATCGAACACCTTTGTCGAGAAGCACCTTCGACGTCGAAGGCAAGAAGATTCCTACTTAGAAGAAATTCTCTAAGTACCTTGCCATCTTCTGATGAGCATTTCGACAGAATTAGCTGGTCGAAACCATCCCTCTCAATTAATGGTTTATATTAATAAAACAAGGGTGTCGAGTTTAGGAGCCAACAATGGGAATTTCGTTTTGTCTTTGGATTCTGATTGACTGTAAGTAAATCTCTACTGGCAAAACTGCATCATGTCCAAACGTTAGGCAAAACGGAGTTGAATTTGTTGCCTCTTTGGGGGATGTTCGACAAGCCCATAAGACTTGATATAAAGTTTTATTCCAATTCTTTGGCTTTCTGACCACATGTTTCTTTATTAAACCAATGATTACCTTGTTAGCTGCTTCAACTTGTCCACTTGCTTGTGCATAATAAGGCGTAGAAGTTAGTAATTTAAAACCCATATTCTTAGCGAATTCTTGCATCCTTCGACCAGTAAATACCAATCCTTGATCTGTTGTAATATTTTCTGGAATTCCAAACCTATAAACTATACGCCTATGGATGAATTCGATGATGCTTTCTTGATCAACATTCACCAAAGGTATTTCTTCTATCCATTTTGTGAAATAATTTATTCCCACCAAGATGTATTTCTGATTTTTTGAAGATGATGGCCTAATTTCTCCAATCAAATCCAATGTCCAACCCCTAAAATTCCATGGCTTAACAATCGAATGTAGTTCACTTGCAGGAACATGCTGAATTCCTGCATGAATCTGACACTCTTGGCATCCTTTGGCAAAATCTATACAATCTTTTAGAACTGTAGGCCAATACATGCCATATCGAAACAAAAGCCACTTCATCTTGTGACCTGCCTGATGTGCTCCACATGCCCCACTATGCATGTTGGCTAGCGCTAAATAAGCTTCACTTTCTCCTAAACATTTCAACAAGACCCCCTCTGGGGTTTTCTTAAAACATTTGTTGCCTATTAGCACATAACTTAAGGAACGATATTTTACCTTTCTTTCAGTACTTGCTGTTGGGTTTTTTAAATAACTTATTATTGGATTTCTCCAATCTGTATTTGCTAAGCTGTCTATGACTAATAGTTCAAAATGTACTTCGTTTGCATAACCTAGACTTGAGTTTTTTAAATCTGCTGGAGAAAGTTTAGTAGCTAGTACCTTGCCTCGTACTTCGATCAAATCTTCCAATTTTTCTTTTGATACTTTATATCCTGAGGCAATCTGGGCCAAATCATTTGCTTCTTGATTCTTCAGCCTGGGGATGTGCTTGATATCTACATATTCAAATTTCCAGAGCAATCTATTTGCTATCACAAAGTAAAATATCAAGTTTTCTTTTATGCACTTGTACTCTTTGGTAATTTGCTTGATCACTAATTTAAAGTCACCCATTATTTCGACATTAGTTGCCCCCAATTCCAATAAAGCTTCAAGTCCTGTTATGCTTCATATTCCGCTTCATTGTTCAAACAAGGGGGGCCATCTATTTTGTACTTAAGCTTTGTTGGAATTTTATCTGGAGAAATAATCAAAACCCCAATTCCACTTCCTTCCTTATGTGTAGAACCATCAAAGAAAAATTTCTAAGGTTCCAATTCCAAAAGGTTCTGGGATGTTTTGACCAATGCATGGTCGACAATGAAATCAGAGACTACTTTCCCTTTCATTTCTTTTAAAGGCATGAAGGTTAAAGAATACTCTGTTAGGGCCATGGCCCACTTACCAATTCAACTATGTAGAATTGGTTTTGACAGTATATGCTTAATAACATCAAAATATGAGGAAACATAAACGTCAATTAGCTTTATATAATATTTTAACTTAGTACATGAGAAGTACAAGAAAAGACATAATTTTTCTATTGAACTATATCTAGTATTTGTGTCATTCAGTACTCAACTTAAGTAGTAAATGGCCCTTTCGATGCCATTTTTATCCTCTTGAGCCAGCATGCTTCCTATAGTTTTATCTTACGCAGATATGTATAACCTCATGCACTTGTCTCTTTGAGGAGGCGTTAGAATAGGTGGATGCATCAAGTATTGTTTTATTTTCTCGAACACCTCTTGATGTTCTTCGTTCCATGTAAAGTCTCCTTGCTTCAGCCGCAAGAGTGGGGAAAAGGCTTGAGTTCGACCACTTAAGTTTGATATAAATCTTCACAAAAAGTTTATCTTTCCCAACAGTGATTGCAACTCTTTCTTTGTTGATGGAGCTTTCGCTTCCATTATTGCCTTTGTTTTGTTTTGGTTGATTTCTATGCCTTTCTTATGGACCATAAAACCAAGAAAGTCACCAGCCTGCACAAAGAATGCACATTTAAGGGGATTCATCTTCAGGCCATATTTTCTCATCCTTTCGAATGACTGGCGAAGGTGATCCAGGTGACTAGATCCTGATATAGATTTCACTACTATATCATCAATATAAACCTGCATGAAATTTTCTATGAAATCATGAAATATAGAGTTCATGGCTCTTTGATAAGTTGCCCCAACATTTTTTAAACCAAATGGCATAACCACCCATTCATAGGTGCCTATTGCCCCAGGGCATCGAAATGTTGTCTTTGGAACATCTTCTTCTACAATAAAAATCTGATTGTATCCTGAATACCCATCCAGCATACTAAGATATTCAAAACCAGCAGCAGAATCTACTAACATATCAGCCACCGGCATTGGATATTCATCTCTAGGAGTTGCAGAGTTTAAATCACGAAAATCTATGCATACTCTAAGAGATCCATTTTTCTTAATCACTGGTACTATATTTGTAATCCATTCGACATACCTTGTGGTCTGGATGAATTTATAGAGTAAGAGTCTTTCGACTTCTTCCTTTATATTCGAGAGGATCTCCGGTGCAAACCTTCTTGGTGTCTGTTTGATGGGTTTTTTACCATCTTTTATGGGCAGCCTCAGTTCGACCAGGTCCCTGCTTAAACCCAGTATTTCGTCGTAATCCCAGGTAAAACAATCTTTGTACTCCTTAAGCAACTGGACCACTTCTGCTTTCACTCTTAAACTAAGCTTCAAACTGACATATACGGGTCTTCTTATAGTCCCAGATCCACTTCTTCAAGAGGGTCCTGTGCTAGTATCTTTGCATTCGACGCCACTGGATCCTTCTCGAATCCCAAAGGCCCATCATCATATATTGCGTCTAGCCTTTGGTCTTTTTCTTCGACGGGCTTCTCTTCATCAGGGAGTGTTGGCTTGAAGAAAATCCCCGGTCCTTTTGCATGATTTTTTTCTTCCTTGGCCTTTATAGCCATAATCTTTACTTCGACTTCTAAAGTCGTTTTTAGTCTGTTTTCAGCCAAATAGGCCGAAATCTTTTCGAAGAAGGAAGATTCAGACATGGTCATTGTCTTCGTCATCCCAGCCTGTTGGTTGTATCCCTGGAAGTCCAAGTACATCATCTTCCTTCCCCAAAGTCTCTCTATCCCAACAAAATCCACGCCTTGGATGCAGGGTCAGAAAGTACATAACATTATTATTTGGCGCATACGCGCCATCTGCAGCGCTGCAAGGCCCTATGTTGGCCATGTTTCGATCAAAATTCCTTCGATCAATATGGTTAACCTCTGCCATATAATAGCTTTGGTCTGCTTCAATATTTTCCATAATTCCATCTTCTCTCCAAATTGCCATGCGCTGGTGCATTGAGGAGGGAACTGCACCTATGCCATGAATCCATTCACGGCCCAAGAGTAAATTGTAGTTTGTCTTGGCCGTTATAACCATGAACATCGTTGGTCTGGTGATGGTTCCTACAGTGAGGTCAACTTGAACTACGCCAAGTGTATGGCCAATTTTTCCTTCATAATTAGACAATACCATATTATGAGGCTTTATATATGTGTCATACATACCTATCCTCTTCAGCAAGAATTAAGGCATGAGGTTGACAGCAGCACCCCCCATCTATCATTACTTTGTTGATCCCCACTTGTTCCACTTTTCCCTTGATAAAGAGAGGCTTCAGATGGTTCTTCATACCTTGGTCTGGTTTCTCAAAGAACGCGTTTTGTTCTTCGATTGTTCCACTATTCATAACATAATAGCACACAGGTTTGTGATTTGCCATCTCTAATTCATCTGCCACTTTGGAATCTTCTACCTCCGTTACTTGATCATATTCATGTGGTAGTACATAAACCACATTGCAGACGATATTCAGAGAGGACTCCCCATTTGAGTCAAAGTTGTCAGTAAGCATGTCCTCATCGTTGGTTGGCTCTTCGTTAGTTGGTTCCTCAGGAGCCCTTTCGATGGATACCTCAGTCTTTCTGGAGGAGAAAATCATCCTTTGTGCTGGTGGCTTCTCTTTGACAAGTGCAGCAGACGAAATTTGATTCGTACTGGATTCCCCTACTTCGTTGCTGGTGAGTTCCCTTTGAGCCTTCTTGGTTCTTTGGTACCTTCGCCACTGGGTCCTTGTCATTGGGTTTTTTCCTTTGTAGTTCTCAAAAACATAGGCTTGTTGCTTTGTTGAATGGAACTGTCTTCGATATGCCCATGTGGATCTGCCACCTTCTTCGAAATTCTGCCATTTTCCTTTGCCTTTTCCTTTCCCCTTGCTTTGACTAGACTCCATCCACTTGTCCATTGGGATGTTGGATGATGGCTTGAAGGTGACTTGTCGATTCACTCTGGGGTGTGGGTTATCTGCCCTTTTTGGAATTCCTTTCGCATTGGTTACATACCTACCCCTGCTACTCCTTTGTTTGTCCCAGTATTGTGTAGACAGAATTCTTTCGAATGCTTCTGCTGCTTTCCTGTCATAAACAGCACTGCACCATGGGCACATCAGAACTTCTGATCTTGTCTTATAACACCTAACCAAAAATCCCATCAAGCTTTCTCCCATTTTTGGGTATGGCAGTAATTCTCTAGCATTCCTCCAGTTGTTTCCAGCCCTCTCTTGGTATACTTTCTGGTATGCCATTGTAGCGCTTCGATCATTCTTTGTGTTGCACTTTGGACACACGAGTCCTCCAAGATTCTTCGTATGGAAATGAAAAAGATATTCCACCAGGCTTACTTTCTGGTGCCCAGTTCGCATCCTGTCATCTTCCATCTTCAAGCGTATTTCAATCTCCGCCATCTCTAGGGATAGCTGGTTCAGATTCACCATGTTTACTTCAAACTTGGGACCTTCAGCGTTCTCCAGCTCTTCAAATCTGACTCTAAGACCCTCAGTAGTCTTAGATTTGACAGCAACTTTGGCCCTGCCCCCAGTTTTGTTAACTTCGAACTTGAGACCTTCAGCAATTTCCAATTCTTCAAATTTGGCTCTAAGACCCCCAGTAATCTTAGGTTCGCCAGCAGTTTTGGTATTTCCATCAGTGCATTCCCTTTGAACTGGCCTATGAGACCCTAAGTAGTCTCCAACCCACGAGCCTCTTCAGATACTTTGTCGAGTTTACCTTTTTCGATTTCAACAGCGTCCACCATGTTGATATCTACAGGTTCTGCAAAATTTATCTCAACAACCTGAAGAGGATCCGCGTCGACCTTCATCTTAGGCTTCTCTCCAAACTTCAGTCTTCCTTCCTTGATTGCACTATGTATCAAATCCCTGAAAAGGTAGCATTGTGAGGTTTTATGGCCTAAAAAATTATGATATTTACAAAAACCCCTTTTCTTCCGTTGTTCTAACGGATGAATTTTAGTGCCAGGGGGCACTATCATCTGACCATCTTTTACTAATAAGTCAAAGATTTCATCACACTTGGTGATGTCGAAGGTATAGGCTTTCTTTGGGAATTTGTTATTCCTTTCTGGTTCGACGGGATTCTTCCCGTTCACAGGTGCTAGACCTTTGCAAGGATAAGGTGATCCTTGCTTTAATTCTGCTAGATTTATTTTTTGCTCTTCGACCTCTGACGAGTCATCTTCGACATCTCTTTCATCTGAGCATGCTTCGACATAAGCCACTCTTTCTTTCCTGTGACTTTTGTTAGCCCTTGCTTTTTCAATCTTCAAACGCTCCACTTGTCGAACCCTGTCAGACAGTTGTGCCATGTCTCTTATATATTGGGGATCTAACTTCTTTATGATAGAGAAGTCCAATCCTCTTGCTGCCATTTCGATCAACTCGTGTTCAGGCACTTGTGTGAAACACCTCTCCTTTAACAGACGAAACCTGTTAAGATAATCATCTATAGGCTCGCTGAATTTGCGCTTAACATTTGCCAATTCTCTTAGGCTGATTTTGGATTGACCTACATAAAATTATTCATGAAATAATCTCTCCAAACGAGTCCAATCATGGATGGAATTTGCTGCAAGAGTTGTAACCTAAGTAAAAGCGTTTTTGGTTAGTAAACTAGGAAAATATTCAATCCTTAAATTTTCATTGTTTGCTATATCCCCTGCTTCTGTAAGATATCTAGCCACGTGTTCTATGGTTGACTCACTGGTGTCACCAGAGAACTTTGTGAATTTTGGCACTTTCCATCCCCTAGGTAACTCAGTTTGCTGAATGTACTCAGACAAAGGGGATATATAGTTTGGCCTTTGCATGCCAATATTTACTCCATTCCGTGCCATTATCCTTTCGACTATGACTGCTATATTATTGTTTCCTACCATATCATCATGTCGACACCCTTGGAGAATTTCGTCAGCGTCTTGGTTCCGATTCACCATGACCATCCTTCTTTGTGGTTCCTCCCTGGGGATAGCCTGTTGAAACCTATGTGGTTCTTCCCTTCGAACTGGTTGTTGAATTTCAACTTTTGGGTGTATCACTGGTTGGCTCTTCTTGAAATAATATGCCTTGATTCTCCCTTGTCCATGTGGGTTGTGGTTGTCGAGTTGATTCTCTGGGTGCACCAAAAAAATCTGCAAGGCGCCCAATTTGTGTTGCCATCTGTTGGTTTGCTTGGGCATTCTGCAGATTTGACTGTGCGGTGCTTTGGATTAGGGGGTTAAAGATTGTACTCATTTGCTGGGTGGGTATTCCCACCATTTCGTGGTTACTATCATCCATCTGTTGCCTTAAAACTGTCTGCGTATTTGTGGTAATAGGAGGCAATTGGGCCACATATCCTGACTGTGAATAGTTTCATGCCATATGATTTACCCCTAAACCTGATCCTTGTAATAGTGAGAAGGCAGATGTTAAAGGGCGTGTGTATGTCGAATTTTTATTTTGAAGTCCTGTCATTGATGTAGTTGGCATGCCATATATTGGATCTGATGTTGGGATTGTGAAATCCTGGTACATAGGTTCTAGAGACACTGCCTACTAAAGGTCTGGGGGAAACGGACGGATTTTTGCTAGCCACAGATGTTATAAAAGGTTCATTTGTGCGTTTGACAATATGGTTGAAGCACTTGTATTTGGGGGTATGGTTGTAGCGTTCGTAGTCGAAGGGATAATCGTAGTCCCTTGACTTGTCGTCGTGGCTTCGGTCGTATTCGAAGCATTTGTATTCCCTCCCGTGGGGGAGGAACTTGTTGCGCACTGCTAACGGGTGGGTTAACCATTCTCCTATTGTTCTGCTTTTTTGTTCTAGGATCTATGGTATTGGCTATTTTTCCACTCCTTAGTTTCATGCAACGAAACAAGTTAAACAACAACTGAAAACTAGACACAGGATCCCACCGAGTGTGCCAATTTGTTTATCGTGTAATTCGGTAAACAACCGCTGATCTTCTAAATCTCTAAAAAAAGATTCAGTTACTTGTGAGATCAATCTGATCGATCTCGCAAGTAACTGAATCTTTTTTTAGAGATTTAGAAGATCAGCGGTTGTTTACCGAATTACAGGGTAAACAGTTAGATGATTACTGAAGACAATTTTCTTATGAAAAAATTTACACGGGTATAAACCTACCTCTTTCTCTAAGAAGAAGAGAAGAATTAGTATCATCAAGACCAGAACCAACGTTCAGAATCGCTCATAGGATTTGGAATAGAAACCGTTCGGTGAAACAATGAATGAATTTTGAAACGGTTTTTGGAATTGGAAGTTGTTAGGAAGAGGAAGAAGAGAGGATGGGAGAGAGAAGAAGAAGAAGATGAAGGGATAAAGAATTGAAGTTCGGTGAAATAATGAATGAATTTTGAAACGGTTTTTGGAATTAGAAGTTGTTAGGAAGAGAAAGAAGAGAGGACAGGAGAGAGAGGAAGAAGAAGATGAAGGGGTAAAGAATTGAAGTTTACAGTGTTGTTTTGTAACCGTATCAGGAAGGGATGGCAGGGTTTAGCCGATTTTGTGTAGAAAGAAAATTGTAAAAATCAAAGAAGCTATCCACGTGGCTTGCAATTGGAACATAAGGACAAAATAGATTTTTTTGAATAGAATCACTTTTCTTATACTATAGATAAATAAAAGTAACTTTCAAACAACAAGAGGTGAATATAAGTTACATAATACCTCAATTGATGCACGAGCTAAGTATAACTAACTAAATTATTGTATAAAAAGACTAACTTATATAGTCTGTGCCTCACTGTCATCATTCTCTATTCTAATCATATTTCCTTTAAGCCTATGCAATTCAGCCTGCACCTGATCAACCTTAGGGTGTGATTGATCTCCAGCAGAGAACACATGAATGTCATTCTTGGCCTCAATCCAGCTTAACCCAGGATCCTTCTCCATCATTAATCCTCTCGTTTTTCTTCTTATTTCAGCAACTTCCTCCCATCTTCCTGCAGCAGCATAAAGATTAGAGAGCAACACAAGAGTTGGACCATCTTCTGCATTCAATCTCATAACTTCCTCTGCTGCATGAACTCCCACTTTCAAATTTTTGTTTATAACACAAGCACTTAGCAAAGTTCTCCATAAATAAATATTGTCTTCAAAATAAGGTGATTCGTTGATAATTTCTTCCGCTTCTTCCAATAACGCCGCACGACTCAACAATGTTACCATGCAAGAGTAGTGCTTTGGCCCAGGAACTAAACCGATGTTGTTCATATAATTCCATAGTAACTTTCCTTGCTCAGCCAATCTGCTGTGGCTGCATGCAGACAATAGAGACAATAATGTCACTTGATCTGGAACTAGACCATGTTTAGTAATCTCCTCGAAAAGTTTCAATGCCTCATCTACCATTCCATGGTGACTATATCCTCCAAGCATTGAGTTCCAACACTTCAAATCGGGACGTGAAACTTGAGAAAATACCAAATATGCAGCTTCAAGGCTACCATTTTTAGCATACATATCAATTAGACTCCCAGATACAGACATTTCAACATCATAACCCAATTTGATGGCATAACAATGGATTATTTCACCTTGTCTTAAAATTGCAAGATCAGCACAGACACTCAAAACTCCACTGAGAACGTAGCCATCAATCTCATAGGCTTCATGATGCATTTCAGAAAAGCATCTAATTGCACTCATTCCGTCTGTCATTTTAGAATAACCTGCGATCATTTCAGTCCATAGAACAGGATCCTTTCCTGGGATTAAATAAAAGACACGCTGAGCAGCTTCAGTTTCTTGATTTTTGAAATACATTGATACTAGAGTGCTCCCCACAAACACACTTCTCCCAAATCCTGATTTAATAATCTGAGCATGAAGCGGTTTTCCAAAACTAAAACACGGGAATGCACCTGTTGCAGATATAATGGCAGCATAAGTATAGTCATCTGGTTTAGGAAAGCTCAATTCCTTCAACTGAACAAACAAACTCATTGCCTTTTCTCCGTCCTCATTATCAGAATACCCAGCAATCATAGAATTCCATGAAACTAAATCCCAGTTTTCCATTCTACTAAAAATCTCATAAGCCATATGTGTATCACCAACATTGCAGTACATGTCAACCAGCGCATTCTGCAGATGTAAATCCGGTGACACATTCCCGACAATCACACGTGCATGAATCAATCTCCCACAAAAACAATCTTTCAGACGACTACAAGCATTAAAAACCATACAAAACGTGTATACAGTTGGCGTAAAACCAACCCTCATCATTTCAATAAATAGATAAACACCTTCGTTGATCTTATCATTCTTCAAATATCCAACAATCAAAGAATTCCAAGCAACATCATCTATTTCATTCATATCCCAAAAGACAGATTCAGCCGAACTCAAATCCCTACAATTTGAGTACATATTAAGTAAAGAAGTTTGGACACAAATATCATTCAAAAACCCAAACTTCAAGCTCTTGGCATGAAGTAACAACCCAACCCATAAATCTCCATGCAATGAAGATGCTTGCAGTAAGCTAGTAAAAGTCATGCTGGAAGGCCTAAGACCCATATTTTCCATCTGGGTATACAAGCTAAGGGCGTATATGGAATGTTCTGATACTCGAGAATATGCTGCAAGAAGTGCATTGTAAGAAACAAGAGTTCTATGAGGCATTTTGTCGAACACTTGGTGGGAGTCTTTGAGCGAACCACTGCGTGCATACATGGAGATGATGTGGTTGTATAGAAACGCAGATTTGGAGCCAAATGCTTTGGAGGTAGTTAAAAGGAGGGCGTGGAGTTGACGCGCGTCTCGTAGTGAAGTTGTGATGCTGCACTTTTGCAGCAGAAGAGTATCTGTGATACAAAAACATAGTCTGTTCATGTAACACTTGCATATGCCAATACCTTGATAAGGATAATATTTTTCCCTACGATGAAGATAGAGCTGTCAATATGGGCTCTCTGACCCCGGTTCTAATGGACCTGGAAAAACTAATTTATTGTAATATGGATCTCAAAAGAGAATTTCTTATGGCATCCTATATAAAAGAAAAATATCTTAAACAAAATAAACTTACAAAAATTTCAATGTTGTTGAGAGTTCCCCTATGTTAGTCATCCATAGTCAAGAGAGTCATTTTTTCTTGACTACTTTTGTGTTCTTGTTGATGTTTCAAGAAAGAAATAGTTTGTGAGTTATGATTAAGATGAAAATATCGTGTGAATATTATATGTATTTATAGGAAAATATGGAGAAATATTATGCATTCACGTGAGAATGCTTTGCATGCAATTAACACGTAGGTGTCACCCTAGGTGGTGCATCCTTTTATTTTTACATTAAGGCGTCGTTCAACACGGCTTGTTCCTTTTTACATGCATGCAAAGCTGCAACGTGACAAGGATAGCATTGTAGGATGACAGTGATCAGGTGGCATGCATTCAAGCTTGTCTTTCACGTGACAAGCCACCCAAGTTGACACATGCTTACAAAAATTAGAGGACAAGTCACCCTAGGTGGCGCATATGTTATAATTTTAGAAGAGAAGCCATCTTGGGTGGCACATTAGTGTTGTATTTCTCATACTTTCATCCGTATATTTAAGCGTCCGTTAAAGGCGTATTATTGGTATACGTCCATAATTCACAAAAAATATATCTCAACATATGGATCATTCACAATATTATACTATCGTTGATTATATTAACAATGATGCGTTCAACTGTGATAACTTTAGTTTTAATTTTCGTAATACTGATTTTATCCGCTTTAGGACAAACAAGAAATCAAGTTTTGCACGTTTCAAAGATAGACTAGAAGCAAAATTGCAGTGTGGTCCAGTTTACCAAATTATTTACAAGTCTTCATTTCTATTTGACAACAACAAAGTCAGATTTTTCAACTAAAGGTGTGCGATGATGATGATGTTCGAAACATGTTTCAAACTCATGAACAATATGGGTTTAATGAGATTGAGTTGTATGTTTTATTACAACAACCTGATCAATTTCAGGTGGTAGATCTTTCTCCATATTTTGAAGAAGAGGACGAATCTGACGAGGACAACCACCCCAAAATCGATGTTATTTTCCAAGAAGAAGAAGAAGATGAGGCAATGATTGATTTTATGGTCAATTATGACGTTGCAGATCAAGAGCATGAACCGTTACCTACGAGTCATGCGTACGACCCTTCGTTTCACATGACGAACTAGAATTTAGGGGAATACGAACCAGCCTCAGATATCTTTCACAATCCTTATATGCAGATCGAAGGGGCCTTGAAAGTTGAAGACAAATTTCGTACAAAAAAAAGAGTGCGTTAGAGCTATCAAAAAATACCACATAGAAATTTTAGCTGACTTTACTATAGATCGAACTAATTCAAGGAGGTACATTATTTTATATCGTCAAAAACCAATTTACCATTTTCGGTTAACTTCATTTTATAGGAAGAGAAGTGATTCATGGGAAATATGTACCATTGATCCACTCCACACTTGCATCACCACCGTTCCGACGCAGGATCATCGAAAAATTAGTTCTCAACTAATATGTCAATAAATCTTGCCTCTTATTAGCAAGGATCTATCATTAAAGGTGAGTACAACTATTTCTCACATCGTTACAAGATTGAATTATACTCCCTCTTACAGAAAGGCATGGATCGTGAGGACTAAGACAGTTGAACTTGTCTACGATAATTGGGAGGAATCGTACAAAGAACTTCTAAAAATTTTGGTGGCAATCAAATATTATGCTCCGGGGACTATTATAATTTTGGAGATACTCCTGGCATTTACCCCAGACATGACTCATGTTAGTGGAAATGGAATATTTCATCGATTTTTCTGGGTGTATGAACCATGCATCAAAGGTTTTGCATTCTGCAAACCTATTATACAGATTGATGGAACTTGGTTATGCAAAAAGTATAAAGGAACATTACTCGTGGCAGTGGCACAATATGACAACAATAATGATTTTTCGATGCCTTCTCTCTAGTTGAAGGTGAGACATGTGGTGCATGGAATTTCTTTCTGAAGAATCTCCGATTACACGTTGCTCCTCCACCCAACCTTTGTTTGATTTCAGACAAACATCCATCGATTGTGAGTGCATACAATAACCATGATAACGGTTGGCAGGACCCCCATTCAACACATGTCTATTGCATTAGACATATCACACAAAACTTCATACTCCATATCAAAGACAAGACGCTTCGAAAGAAAGTTGTTAATGTAGGATATGCCTTAATAGGACCATCATTCCAACACTATCGTGAAGAAATCCGGTTGACAAACTCAGAAGCGTTAAGGTGGATTGATAACATTCTAGTGGAGAAGTGGACTCAGACATTTGATAATGGTCAACGATGGGGCCACATGACAAAAAATTGGTGGAATCATTGAACTATGTCTTCAAAGGAATCTGAAATCTACCAATTACTGCATTGGTTAGAGCAACATATTTTAGGTTTGGGTCATTGTTCAAAACAAGAAGTTCAAAATGGAGGGCAGTGTTATAATCAGGGCAGTTGTTTAGTGAATTCATAATGAAATCATTTAACAAGGAGGCTGCCGAAGCTAACACCCATAATGTCATTGTGTTTTACCATATTAAAGGTTGGTTCAGTTTATAAGAGACAATGGATCATAATGAGGGGGGCCAAGGAAATATTATCGGGTCGAACTAGATAGAAGTTGATGCGATTGCGAAAAGTTTCAAGCATTTCGCATGACTTGCTCTCGTGTCATAACGGCATGTTCGAATGTTCGTTTGGACCTAAGAGGACATATATCCCCCATTTACACAATCAAAAGCGTTTTAAGTGTGTACATCAATACCTTCTTCGTATTGGCAAATGGGGATTATTGGCCTGCTTATCAAGGGGACATTGTTTGGCACAATGAACAAATGTGAAGGAAGAAAATGGGGCGCCCAAATAGCACTCATATTAGAACTGAAATGGATACGGCCAACAAAATGATAAGATTATGCAATACATGTCGTCTTCCCGGACACAATCAAAAAAATTGTCCAAATATTGAGTCTAGCTCTGCAATCTAATTTTTTTATAGCAAACTTTCGGGAGTAATTAATTTGTTGTAAGAAATAAATTTCAATTTAAATTCGGTTTTTCATTCCGTATTCAAGTTAACATTTGATTACAACAACCTTCAGACAATGGTCCCAAAAATTACAACACGACAAACTCAGGAAAAATACACAAAACACAATAACACGATAAGCAGACAAAACAACTAAACACATCATAATAACTAAGAGATAAAAACCATGAACGCAATATCTTCTGGTCCAAGCATCATCATCATGACATCAGCATCGCATCTCACCTTTTTCCATGAACGACTTACTCCATTTACTTTCTTCACTGTAATTTTCCTTTCTACTTTTCTGATTTTTTTTCACCTTCAGAAATGCCTCCTTCCAACCAACGAATCAAGTGCCTCTGAAAATGCTCGAACGTCTACGTGTTCCAGAGTTTGATCTTAATCGAGGCTTTGTCGCTGAAAAAACAACATGAGCGTCTCTTTTGATAAGTGAAAACCTTGACAATGGAGTGGAAAACCTTGGCAAGGGAGTGGAAGATATTTTCTAAGAGTGATGTGAAAAATGGTGTGAAAAATGGTGAAGATGTGTGGTTGCATTTATAAAAAATCAAATACAACTGTCAAGCCACCTACAATGGCGCCTCCTCATGCGCCACACTGAATGACACTATATAGGAGGACAAACCATGCAGTGTGGCGCCTCATCTCTAATTTACATGCATGCACCAAACAAAGTGGCTTGACATCTGTGTAACAAATTTTTTGTGTTTGAAAAGTGATTACTTTGATAATTTAAAAAACAAGTGATTACTTGAGAATTAAAAAAAAAGTGATTATTCAAAAAAAAATCTAAATACTCAAAAAGTTTATTTTGATAAATGAGCTTATATCATTACTTCAGAACAATCACTTTAGTACAAAACTATAACACTTCAAAGGTCTGGAAAAGAATCAACTACAACAAATATCTACAATATGCTATACCAAACTCTATCATTTGGGCTAATTTTGGATGGCTAAGAAATAAAACTCTATTTTTAACATAATTCTGTATGTTTGAACGCTTATTTCCGGTCTCTCTAGCTTGTGGTTCCATATGACATTGTTTTGAGAGTGTTAAATCTCAATTTAAAATCTAAACTCTTAGATTTTACATTTTTAGATTGGTATTTAGTGTTAAATCACAGGTAAAATCGTTTTTAAGTAAAATCATACAATAGAACGATTTTACACAATTTAAAACACTCTGAAATCTGTATAATCATATAAAATCGTTAAATTTTACTCTTTAACTTTTTTTTTTCTTAAAATTTTAAAAATCCCAGCCCAATTAAACTTCTCTCACTTTATTATTTTATTCACTTTAAATAATTTGTTTTTTCTTTAGACATTAGAACTTTTCATTTACCAGAGCAATGGAAATTAAAAACCTTTGAACCCTAACTTCACTCTACTTGTACGACGCCGGACCAAAACTTCAACAAAAATATCATTACATGTTGCTGCTGGATATGTATATAGTCATAGCATAAACTTTATATATATATATATATATATATATATATATATATATATATATATATATATATATATATATATATATATATATATATATATATATATATATATATATATATATATATATATATATATTAATGAGGTAAATTCTACGATTTTATATTTCGATTTTACTTAACCAAAACGAATTAAGATAAAAATTCAATTTTGACAACTTTGGTCGTAGCTACCATCACGGTTGAATACATATGCTTTTTGAATTTGCTCACCTTTACCCTGTTTATCCAACGCATCAAGCCTTGTAAGTCGTTGCACTCCAAATTCCACTTTAGCCAATCTTCAACCTACTATGGACATCTCAAACTATAATCACAATTAAAGTATAAGTGATGCACAATTTCCTTATGAAGCCCACATAGGAGACAATCTGCATCATTAATGATGCCTATTTTCTTTAATCTATCTTTGGTCTTCATCCTATCTTGAATTGCCAACCACGTCAAACTATTTTTGGTATGTTTAAACGTGTCCATACTTCTCTGGCTCATTATTTCTTATCAAGCTCTCCACAAAAAATATGATACCTTTTCCTGATTTGATATGCCTTATCTGAGAAAGTTTGTATAGAGACAATTTTCTTGATTTTTTCCTTTACTTCAACAATTTTTTCCCGTACCAACTATTTTGAATGTGTGTATTGTAAGCCCACCAATCATATTTAAGAGAATTTATTTCTCCACCTGTATATGTTGAGTTAAACCTCTGAAAACTCGAAAATAACCTTCGTATGTGCATATTCGAATGCACCTTTCAGCATGTTTCAGATATGCACATCTGAAGTCACATTTTTTCTAAGTCTTAATACTTAAACGTTGGATTTAAAATTCTAGAGATAGTTTCGCATATGCATATCTGAAACTACCTTTGCCATATTATATTGTTGCATGGTCACTCCTACCACTATTTCATTTTCTTTCCCCCCATAGCCAAAACCCTCAACAAACTGCAACCATTCTCAATCAATTTTTCCTCTCCAAACCAGGTTTCAAGTGTTTGAGCATAACAAAGAGAGCATATAAAGGTGCAATTTAAGGTAAATTTTCCTCATTTCATCTCACATTCCTTTGATTCCTTCCTTGAGATGGGTAATCTTATAACAAGTGCGTATGAGAGGGTGTTTGTCGATCTGGCGAGATTTGGATTTTCGGAGACATTTTCCCCACTTTGAAGTCGCCCACCTATTGACTCGTTCGACCGTATCATTTTATCAAGTATCTTAGATCGCGCCATTTTGTTCAGGTGCATTTGAAACATGGGTGTCCAATGTGTTGGTGTAAGCCCTAGAGGCCAATACTTTGGGTACATATATCGAATTATTTATTAATAATAAAAGGTATTTCTTTATTATGTTTGTTTTTTCCAAAATAATAGAGTCCCTAGAATAGTTCGTTTGTTTAATGAAATATTAAGTGTAACTTAATCATGATATCTCATTAAACATAAAAACACTATTCTTAAAATATCTGTAGTCGAGCTTTATTGCAAAGTGGGATAACATTAAAACATTAAGATTATTATGAAGATAGACTGATGATCACACCTCATGGGTCATGGATAAGGAGTTATCAAGTCTTGATATATGTATGAATATTAGGAGTAATATTTATACTGGGTTGACCTACTATGAAAATACTACATAGAATATTATGCAAGGTGTCATAAGTTATTCTCATGGTGATAATGGTGTATACCACCCTTTGACCTGAAACCACTATGGACCTTAGATGTGAAGTTAAGTACTTTATTGCTGATCAAACATTATCCGTAACTTGATGACCATAAAGACAGTTGATGGGTACTTCACAAAGCATATTGAGGGACATGAGTGACCTGGATGTAATTTTTCCATCCTGCATAACAGGATAAATGTCTAAGGGCCCAATATTGAACTGGACAAGGGTGACACAGTTTATGCCTTGTGTTCAATATAGACATAAGAGCAAAAGGGTAATTGTACACACAAGTATTATTACAGAAAGATTTTGTCAGATCACATGACATTTTAGTGACTTGGGTAGCAGTGATGTGCTGCTAGATACCGCTCACTGTTTATTATGTTAAATGTGTAATTTAATATAATTGTCAACGTCACGAAAATATATAGGGTCACACACATAAGGACATGTTGATGAGAGATAGAGTAAATAAGGAACACCGTAAGGTATGGTGCACTTAAGTGAAATATGGAATGCGGTAAGTGTAATACGGTGGGAGAACTGACTTGGTTGTTTTGCGTTTTATCGCAATTGTTGCGTATAGTAAGAGTCGCCACTGACTTTTATTTCATCCAATAAAGGAAAGGGTGAAAAGAACAGGAAATACCTTTTGAGAATTTTCTTGAGATCAGGCGGTAGGTTATGAAAAGGGAAGGTGTCAGCACCATTTTTCATCAGTAGTTATCTACGGGCTCTTAATTGCTAGCTCACTTTGAAAGGCTTTGTAAATGTGCTTGTGATTGTTTGAAAGTATTTTTGAAAAGTGCATTCGTTTAGGCAAACTTTGTAATGATTCTCGTCTCTATAAGAATGTATACAAAGTTTTGACTTTTGAAAATACTTCATGAAAGTGTTGGTGTGTTTTGAAAGATGTTTGTTTTGAAATGTTTGTGAGCAAGCAACTAAGAGTGTTCTATCTACTCAAAAGAAAGTCTTTGTTCTTTTCCTCCTCCTTTAAACAGTGTTATCTTACCATTAGTTAGTAAGAAACTATATCATTGTATGTGAAGGGATGGGCGTGGGTCATCGTACAATCATAAAAGGCAATATTGTATGATACTTTAGCAATTTGTCGTCAGGGACTAAGATCGTTTACCGAAGGCAACGTCGAAGGGTCATCGAGGGACTACGATCTTGTAATCGAAGGTCTTTTCTAAAGTATCCCACGTTCGAGGGACATGACTGTTTTTAATCTAAGGAAACGAGTGTGGGTTAACCCTAGAGGTGCAAGTGTGCGAAGTATGTTGTATTCATTTGATTTTTCTTGAATTAGGGTTGTCTATTTGTTTGATTTTATTCTTGCCATACAACCCCTAATTACTAGCAATAATATGGAAAGCGATAAATTGCGGAATCTAAAAGTCTTATGCTATTACAATACTTTGGGGGATGGGGGATACAAATTTATAAATGGGGATGACAAGTAAAAATAAACCCTAATTACTATTATAAGGCTTTGACAATTACATAATTTATAATGCAAAAATAGTAAAAGGCGCAAGAAAATGTAAAGTGAAAAGAAATTATTTTTTATTTTTTATTTTATAGAAAAGGTCTTGTAGTTTGAATTATTTTAGAAAATAACTTAAATGTTTTATCTTGAAAAAGGTTTTGTATAGTGTTAGGTCATCTCTAAGCAACGTAATATGTCAAAAGTAACTTTAATGATTCATAATCATAGCAAAAATGTCAAAAAATCAGGACTTCTTATGCCCAGGCTGACACGGGCCGTGTCACTGGACACGAGCACCCGTGTCAGAATCTGCCCACGCCTTTCTGCATGTTTTTTGTTTCAGCCAAATTAAGACGGGTTGTATCGTGTGACACGGGAACCCGTGTCAGCTCCTGTCCTGCCTGCTTTGCACGTTTTTGACTGACACGGGCTGTGTCATGTGACACGGGTATCCAAGTTGGCCCCTGTCCTGCCTGCTTTGCCAAATTTCCAACTCAGCTGAACTGACACGAGCCGTGTCGTGTGACACGGGCACCCGTGTCAGCCTTTGGCCTGTTTTTTTGCTAAATTTTCTCTTTGATCTGTCTTGTGGCGTCCTTTTGAAAGCAAAAGCAAATGATGTATGGATAAAGATATTATAGTTTGAGAAAATTTACCTCTTTAAGTGAAAACTTTAGAACACGTGCGGATGTTTCCGGGTGCAAAGTGGTGATTGATCGAGCTCCTTTGGACCTTCTTGAAACTATGCCAATCCTTATTTTATGATGAAAGTTGCTAAATCACTCCAACCAAGTCAAGTTGCAAGGTATTGTTTTTTAGTTTGGAAGATGGTGATAGTAATGTTACAGAAGTTGTTCTTGTGTTTGAAAAATTTCTATATGATGTATGTGAAATATTTGGATTATTTGTTTGGACAAAACTTGCAAGGTGTGAGAGGTCCAAAGATTTGGACTTCAAAGCTCAAAAGTGGAGGTTTTATGGACAATTCTGGTTTTTTTGAGAGTATAGGGGTTTTGAGGGCTTGTCATCTCCTTCTATATTGCAAATGATCTCTCTATTTATAGGCAAGAGGTTTTAAGACAAGGGTTGATCAGATTTTCAAGATCACATGTTGTGGCTAGGTTAGATTGTAAATGAAGCAAGCTTGAAGATCATAGTTCCAATGCTTTGTACTTTGCTTCATAGAGTTGTTGGATACTTTAAGAATGCTTGTCTGATTTTGTGTGTTGAGTGTGTGTAGAAGGAGCAAGTTAGAGGCTCAAGAAGAGCTGACTTTGTGATTAAAGCTACTTTGCAAGAATGACAATGTTAACTTTGTGCCAAAAATGGAAAGATCACTTGGACAATGCTTAAATCAAATGGACCATAGCTCAAAAGTTTGTGTAAACATTAAATTATGGTGAGATTTGCAAGTTAGAAGGCCTACAAAACAAGATTATGCAGCATAACATGTAGATTGGATTATGTGTTCTTCACCAAAATGACTTGTAATTCAAGAATGGATGCCTAACTTCATGCCTTTGGATCTCCTAGCTCAAGTATGATAAATTCATGCTCTTGGATATTTTGGAAAGCTTGAAGCATTATCTACAACTTTCATGTTGACCACTTTGGCTAAATCAAACTGAAACTTGATGAAAATTGGCCAAGAAGTTGAGATGAAAACTGACCAAAACCTGTTGAAAATTTCTCTAAGTGTTAGATAAAAATGTCATGACTTCATGGGCTTATATCGTCAAATATAAGAATTTTTTGGACATCAACCCTCTAATATAAAGTTGTAGAATTCATCAAGATCTACAACTTTCATGTTGAAAGTTTTTTTTGAATCATCTTGCATCTTGGTGAAAAAATATCATGAAGTAATGAAATAATCAAGTGTAAAAACACTTAGAAAATTTCTAAGTATTGAAAACTTTGACTTTGACTTTCTTGACTTTCTTGACTCTTGATGATCAAGTTTGATATTTTTTTAGGTCTTGATGAATTTTGATCTTTGAAATTTAATGTTGACCAAAAAAGTCAAAGTTTGACTTTTTGTGTATCGGTTGACTTTTCATCAATTGATCAAAAATTCAACTATCAAATCTTTGATCCTGAGAAATGATTCGAGCCATGAAATTAGGTTAACATGTTGTGTTTAAGTCCTTGAGACTATTCTTCAATCCATTAGGTCATGGATTAGGTCAAAAGTCAATGATCAGCCATTCTCAATCAAAACCCTAATTTAGAGGCTCAGTGCTTTGGAGGTGAGCTTGTCTGATCAAACTCTTGAGAACCCTTGAGCATTTGAGATATTTGGTGAGAAATATCTTGAGAAAAGAGAGGGAAAATTTTGGGGTACAACAGTAAGGTACCACGCGCTTAAGTGATATGCGGTATATCATAAGGTATGATACTCGTATGCTTAATTGGGATTTTAGCTTGCAGCCTTAATTGGGCTTTTAGCTTGCATCCCATATAAGTAGTTCTATAAATAGAACCCTTGTGCTAAAGCATTTGACTTGATGAAAATTCGGTCTTAATTTCTAGCCGTATATTTTATCTTATTCTCTCACTCAAAGTTTCCGTTCATAAGCAGCTAGCACTGTGTTCGGAAGTGATCTATTTGTGTGGACTGAGTAGAGATGTTGCTATTCATCAATGTTCGTGATCACAACATAAAAGGTATGAATCATTACAAGAGATAATGATTTCTATCACTGACCATGCCTATTCGTAAGGATCACTAAAAGAAATTTTTAATTTTCCGCTGCATTTTGGATCGCAATTCTCCTTCACAATGCACCTGTTTCAGGGGGTATTTTGGATTTTTGGCCAGGGGCCTGCAAGAAAACACCCAGGTGAAAAAATAAATTCTCTTTATTTAATGCAAACATGATGAATCCACTTTACCCATAGATTGTCTTTTTTAGTGGACATGGCCCAAACATGCTTCCCTATGGCAGCATTATTCAAGTGATACATGTAACACCCTTCTAACCCCACATATATTTATCATGTAATATAGGAATTAAATAAATTAAAATCACCACTCAAGGGTGTCACACTTTATACAAAATGTCATAAAAATTAGTCATGTTCCATAACACGGGTTAGATCAATTATAATAACAAATCTTTGTAATTTAACTAATCATTTAAAAGACATCGCAGCAGAAAATCATCGTCCTAATAAACCCTTCATAAATAAACTCATCGTATATTGGTCTCATCAAAAGTTGGAATTTAAATTAATTCCACATCACAAAAATCATCATAAAACATATTATAAAAGAAACACGTCATTCCCAAAACATAGTGTTCCCAACTCGATGTTACATATCAGAGCAAGACACCTTCTACTTAAATAAAAACTAAAGAGAATACTCCAAAAGCTATCTTCGACAAGATCCTATCATCTACTCCTGAGCATTTGTGCGTTAGATACGTGGAGGCAACATTCAAACGGGCAGGGTGAGTAATAACAATTCATTATAAAAGATATAAAGAAAAGATTAGAAATAACATCATAATTACATCTCATATATCAATTCTAAATAAGTCACACTCATGTAAACACACATCATAATAATACATAATGCATCTTTCATAATCAAACTTCATACAATCACATAATACTCAAACATTGTCATATCACATCATCATCAATAAAATGCCACATATAATGTTAATGCAACAAGACTGACTCAATGCATGTGGTACCAAATTTATGAGCACCTGACTCATCACCCTCCATAGATCTCCACCATAGGATCAATTCCCTCTTAGAACCGGAGCACGTCACAAAGTCATTACCAGTAAAATAGTAATGCTTCACTAAACCCCACACTGGGATCTAGTTGTCATACCCCAAATTTCTCCTACCCTTTTACTTTTATCTGGCTTAGAATTTTCACTTTTCATTTGCATATATTTCCATTAGGTCATCTAACATTTCATGCGTCATTAATCAATAAACTTGGCATTGGGATCAAGGACCTTGCAAGCTAGGGTTTCTACATGGTTTGAGGCTTCTTATTGACACTCTGCAAGCTTGACTTAACTGAGGATTCTCTTGAATTAGGGTTTTTCTCTCCTGGCTATCTTGAGCATTTTTCAAGTTTGATCTTCACCTAAAGAACTTCTTTTGGTTACCTATTTCACAAGTTATGGCATTTCGATTTTCTCCTCAAGAGTTCAAGGCGTGGACTTGCATACATGGATTTCTTTGTTCTTGAATTAAGACATTCACCCTTATGTCATGTCTATCATGGAGTAAGAGGTTTGTTCAAAATATGTTACATGGTTTGTCATTTCATTGAGGTTGTCTTTCATCAATTAAGAAATGCATGTGCTGCTTAGGCCATGTGGCATAATCTTTGGTTCTCGTGCAAGAAAATAAAAACATGAGCTCATCTATCCATCATCCATCAAATATGGTTTTGAGTGTCATGGTTCAAGGGTGTCTTCTTCAATCAATTGTTGCTTCAAATTCAAGTTATTGTGAACATGTAATTCAAGCTTTCAATTAGGGTCTTCAAGATGCAAGTATGCTCTACAAATTGATTTGATTTTAAAGTTCTTATGGAATCACAAAAGCGTACAAGTTTAATTGAAAAGTTAATTGATCAATTTCTTTGACTTTGGTCAAAGTCAACTTAGGAAGTTGATTTTTGACCAAAGTCCACTTAATATCTACATGTTCATGTTATGATTTCAAATGATGGAAAAGCTAAAACATATTAGAGGATTGGCATTACAAATAATGGAGTCAAAATTTCCAAAACAACTTTATTCAAGGATATTCAAATACCATTCAAAGTTTCAAATACCATTCAAAGAAAACAAGTTTCACCAAATATTTACATTCACATTCACTAATGATTCATTTCAAATAACAAGTGTGCATTGCAATTTATTTTTCCATTACACGTTGAAACATTACGAAAAAGAAAAATTACTAGACATGTCCCTAGATTCTAAGTTGTTAAGGCCAAGTTTATAAGAGCCCAAAAGTTTGTCCATGAGTCATGTTTTGCCTTCATCATCTGTTCAAAAATAGATCCACTTCATTGTATAAAATGCCTTTGCATCAAACCACTCCAAAAGTTCTTCATGTCTTCATTAAACTATGCCTACACTAAGCCATGATTTTCCTTTGTACCATGAACTTCCAAACAGACCATACACATGACAATAGCCAAAGGAAAAGAACTTGTACAAATGTTTAATCATAACCTGCATAATAAGATTAAACTAGTTCAGTCCATCAAAATCCAATATAAAACCAAACTGCAATTCCAGCCCTGCTTCAAATGTAACATAAACCATATTTAAACAAACCATAAAATCTAACTATCCAAAAAAAACCACCTGAGTTCATTTTTAATCTTTCCCAGACTTGTAACAGTCCCAACCCTGCATTAGATTTCACTAACAGTAACAGAGCAACAAGATTCATGACAAAAGCATCTAATTCAATGTTTGCTCAAATTCGTTCACTAAACTGAAAACTCTACCTTAATTGTTAATTTGAATCGAGCCTTTCACATAACTGACAGCCAGCAAATAGGATTTGATTATTTTTAAAAAACAAAACCAAAGATCATTAACAACTAACCATGTAACACCCCACTTTCCCCACATAAATCATTACTCAATAATATATGGAAAATATCAGAGTAAACAAGTAGGATGTCACATCTTTCAAAAACTCATAAAGTTTCAAGTCACTTTATTACTTCATTTCTCACAAAAATCAACTTAACAACGGAACAATCAAATTAATTTACTTCCATGGCACTAATGCCTCAACAATAATAAAAACTCCACAAAGTGTGTGGTTCAACATAAATATGAAATAAAATACGTAACAAAATGAAATAATGCAAAGCATAACAAATTCCCAAATTCCCGTGTTACGTATCAGAGCGATTCCTAAGACTCGATCAGGTAACACTCACTCCAAGCACTACTCAGGTGCCTGATAATCTGTACTCCCCAAGGAGCACAAACACAACAACCAAAAGGGGTGAGAATTACATTCAATAAATATACGGTGAATATGACATGCTAAGGAGTAGTAATTCACACCATTCACATAATTCACACATCATTCACTACTTCATATCACATATATTATCTACATAACACGACAAAAAATGATAAAAAATGCAATGCAATAAGACCAACACCAACTCAATGCATGTGATACCAACAGGATATAAGCCCCAACTTAATGCCAGATAGGGAAACAACAGAGCATAAACCCTTAACATAACATTGTTACAAGCCAACAACAAGGCATACACCCCCACCAATGCATACATGTAACTCCAAAATGCAACAACATAATTATGCAACCACAAGGCATGAGCCCAGAATATTACGCCAATACATGCCAACGACATCATCATCATCATGTAATACATTATGCAATTCATCCACACACCTTCACACAACATACGAAACTCACATAAAGTTCCACGTTTTAACCCAATTTCAATTATTATTAGCCTCTCTATATCTGCCTAAGTCATACTAGTCATTATGGGCCAAAAGAAACTACACTGCACGTGAAAAAGGGAAAGAAATCGCGAAAATGGGAAATTCTACACATCAGCCTGCTCATACGCGTATGGCCCTGCCCCATACGCGTATAGCCTCTTCCTTCGCCCAATCCATGCATATCATATGCATAGGGCCCAACTATCAGGCCTCATACACGTACCACCAGAGGGGGATTTTCCCTCAAAACCTATCCAAGATCTCCCATATGCGTAGTGGCTAGCCCATACGCACATGACCTTCCTCTCATACACGTATCATACACGTTTCGGAAGAACGCCATGCTGGCTTGGGGACAGGGCACGTACCATAGGTGTACATCCCCTAAGCGTGTCCCTTATACGTATATGGCCTCCCCCATACGCGTATGGCCAGTCTGCTGCTCCAAAAACCTACTTTTACACCAGTATGATTTCTGCTCGTTTTGCATACTTTCAACCTCCTAAATTGGACCCAAAATAGTGTTTTTACATATAATATCTTATATATTTAAATCAATTTAATTTATCTATCATTCTATATCAGATTTCTACATAAAAACCTCACTTTTCATCCTTTCCATAAAACCCATAATTTCTAGATTGGGGTTTCATATAACAACACCATAACAACAATAATTATCAACATCAATTATATCATTGGTATCAAGGAATTCACAATTCCACATAGAATCATATAGAGACAACATCAATTAACAAAAGAAGAACATATATTGATCATACACAAAACCTAGAGAGGGAAAGGAACCCTCACTGCCCTCTCATGTTATAATCATTGTTGTACCCCAAAATTTTCCATCCCATTTTCACACAAGACATACTCCTAGAGGTCCTCAATTGCTCAAGATTGACCAAGAATTGACCAGACAAATTCTCCTCCTAAGGCAATGAACCCCCAACTAGGGTTCCCATTTTCATCAAGATGGTTGTGCTCCAAAGGTATCAAATGCTTTCCATGGTCCTAGTATGTCTTCAAGATCATCCATGCCAAATTTCATGCCTTGCACAACAAGTTTGCTCAGTCAATTGATTAAATGCTTGAAAACCAATTGTGCTAGGTCAAAAGTCAACTGTGGCCCATGTATAGTCAAACTTTAAGATTTTTGGTCAACATCAACATTTTGAAGTGATACCTATCATTTGATCAAGGGTTGATCATGATTCCTCAAGAAATTCTCCTCATTCATCAAAAGTCAAGAATTGCTAAATTAGGGTTTCTATAGAAAAAGTCAAGTGAACTTTGACCAGGCATAACTTTCACACACTTCATCCATTTTTCCCCAACCAAAGCTTATTTTGAAGATAATCCAATTCCGTACAACTTCTATTTTGTCCTCAAGATCAAAAGATGCACCATTGGAAACATACAAGCTCATACATTATAGGTCATTTTCAAAAAGTCAACAAAAGGCACTTTTTTTCAAGACCATTTACTTCAAGATGAACTTTTCAAATGCAAAATTTGTCAAAGGATGGATTAACTTAGACATCTTGGGATTTCCAAAAAGTCCAAGATCATCATCATGAGATAAAAGTTGAGAAAGTTATGGCTTGCCCAAGTTGGGGAAATTTTGGAAAATTCAAGAATGGTGCATTGAGCAAATTTGAACTTTTAGGGCAATGGACTAACTTTTTGGACTTCAAACACTCTCATGATTATATGAAGGACCTCTAAATCCATTTTGTATGCCTTTGATTTTATCTACATTTATTTTGATTTTTGTTTAATTTAAAAATTAAATAAATACAAAATAAATGCATAAAATAATAGGGTAATATTTTGGACACGTGGGCTAGTGTTTTGGGTCAGTATTGAGGCCAATTTTTCATGCACAAATGACCAGGTTCATTCAAGCAAGGATAAGGCAAGTTTTGGCAAATTTGGAAGGCTTTGAATTTGTTGGATTTTTGTTTGAAAACATGAGTTATGGCCATGATCTTTTCCATTCAATTGTGTCTCCTCCATCTAGACTATAAGTACAACACTCTAGCCAGCCAAATCCACGCACATAAAGCTTTGAGAATTGCACATAAAGCTTGGAGAATTGCTGCACATTTCACCCAAAAGCTCAAAAATTGTCAAACTTGAATTTCAAATTACAGTTGGTTTTAGTCCCAAACAAAGGCCCAAACACATTCCTGGAAGCCTCTTGGGTCGTTTCCAGCCGTTACCGAGTCCCAAAACAGTCTGAAGCATATTATCACCACCTCACGGTTTGCGTTTTTTCTTGACTCTGATTTCTTTGATTTATATAATATAAGTGCATTTTAATCATGAATTATTGACCACTCTTGTGTTTGTAAGCTTTCTGTATGGTTAGATTTGGGTTTTGATGCAGGAATCGAACACCACCATTTTTAGGGTTCCAAGCTTAAAATTGGGATTTCTGGAAATAGCCAAAATTAGGCCTAACCAAGGGTCTCTGTGTGCTCAGGAGGTTGAGGTCAATTCATCCATGGCCTCCCCATGAATTTATCATGTGTATATTTGTTTTTTTTTGTTTACAGGTGCTATAGTGACAGACAAAAACTGTCACTATAGGTCCAAGTCTAAGACGACGGATAAAGGAGGAAGATGAATGCGTGGCAGCCCCTTAGTGGACGATTCAAATCCAGCGTGCATTATTTTTTTTTTGGATGCTTCTGATTAATTTTTGTATATAATATTGTTTTATTATTTGGATTAATGAATGATCAATAGCTCAGATGGTGAAGAAGCGCATGTGTTAGGGAAAGGACTGGGGTTCGAGTCCTCATTCATGCATTTTGTATTATTTCTGATATTTATTCTGCAGATCCAGCGTTTCTCATACTCAGGCGCATACCATACTCCTCAGATCTATGCCAGCAAATCCATATGGGATCCAGATCTAGCACCCAGGATGTGTAGACCACCATGGGCACTCAGAGGCCATCTCCACAGGATACCAAGATGTCCTGGGCTTGGCCTCATTTGGGTCAAATGGAAATTCAACACAACACCCCTTGTTTTACTATTCAGTCTGACTCATTTCTTTTGTTTTTTTATTTCTTTATCTCTTTTAGTTTATTAATATCAAAATGATTTTTTATTTAATTATAAAATCACATAGAAATTTAGGATTTAGTTTTTTTTTAAATAATTAATTTTGAATTCAATTAATTAATTAAACCTTAACCTTTTTTTAAATTAAAATGAAATAGAATTAGGATTAATTTTATTCATATAATTTCTTTTTATTATAAAATAAAACAAAAAAAGACTTAGATGTTAATTTTTTCTTATTTAATTTACTTCTATAATTAAATTTTAGGTATTTATTTCACTTAGTTATTTTATTAAAAGTATGTTCTTGTTTACTTAGAATTTTTAGACGTTTCTTTATTTCGCGCGCTTATAATATTATATACCTGTCTATGGTTTATAATTTTATCGCGCGCGCATTTTATTTCCTGACTATGTATCTGCCTATGGATTGTAATAGCACTAATTAGGATTTTTATTTTCCGCACTTTACATTTTAGTCACATATAACTGTAACTGTCCCAAAGCCTTGTAATAGATGTAGGTTTCACTTTCTGCACTATGTTGTATCCCTGCATATAAACTGTTAGTAAATTAGGCGTACATGACAAGAATTAATCAATTAACCATTAGACCACTAATCTCAAGATAAAACATCTGAAAAAAACACACTGTTGCACACTTGCACCCTTAGGGTACTTCCCATTTTGGCTGCCTCAGAAAATAATGGTCATGTCCCCCGAACGTAGGGATATCTTAGCAAAGACTCTCAGTTTAAAAGTCATCATAAAGATCATAATCCCTCAATGTCCCTCGATTTACATACGAGAAATGATCCAGTCCTTCGATGTTGCCTATATGATGACAGTCCCTTCGAATTGCTAAGGTATCTCTACATGTTGCCTTCAATGACCATAAACGTCCCTTTCGATAGTAACTCAACATCTGACGATAGGGCTACCTACTCACTAATAGTAGGATAGAATTATCTAAAGGAAAGGAGGAAAAGAATGCCTTTTTTGAGTAGGTAGACAATTCTTAAGTACTTGCTCAAATCTGATTCTTTTTACACTTACACACTTTCAAACTTCTTTTCAAAAACGCTTTATCAAACTCTTGAGGACCGATACAAGAGTTATCATAAAGCAAACAAAAATCTTTCAAAACACACAAACACGAAAACAATTTTCAAAAATGAGCAAGTACCAAAGAGCCTGTGGAAAACCATGGATGGAAAGGGTGCTAACACCTTCCCTTTCCATAATCTACCCCCTACTAAGAAAATTCTCAAAAAAGGTCTTTTTCTATTCTTTTCACCCTTTCCTTTGTTGGATAAAAGAAAAGTCGATGGCGACTCTTGCTTACCGCACATTTGCGAATACAAAATGCAAACTAGTATAAACATTTGGTTCTTCCACCGTATCGCAGAACTGGCGACTCTGCTGGGGAAATAATAAAGTGTGATTTACCTTAGGGTCTAGTTCATTTCTGTTTTCTTTGTTTGTTTTGATTGCTTTATTTTTAAGGGTATTGTTTGGGTTACTATAGATCCTACACTCGGATTCGAGGAAACCTTTTAGGTAAGTAGCAATAGATCGTGGAAACTGTGCGGGGTATACCAACGCGGTTGAAGCGATAGCTACGTTGATGCAACACTTTGGTTGGTACTGGTAGCCCTTGAGTTAATCAAGGAGAATACGGGGCCGCTGCATGGTGTCATGAAGCGTCAACTAACCTTAGAACCTTAATTGAACAACTTGGCTATTAGGACATAGTTATATAGTCGTTTTTGGTGTATTCCCAAAGTCGGTTGATACTCGATACTACACTCATTGAGATTTGACTCTCGAGTTTTGTTTGGTTGCAAGTCAGTTGTCTATTGAAACGAAACTTGTGGGAAAGATCAGTGATATTGAGATCCCTTAGAACCCGATTACTATTTATAGGAAAGATTAAACCAATCAAAACTTTAAGAGGGTATTGTTGTACCCCAAAATTTTCCCTCCCATATTCTTCAAAGTTTTGACAAGCATCACCTCAAATGGTTCAAAGTCTACTCAAGGGCTACACAGTCAACCATCCTCCTAACACAGTCAAATTAGGGTTTTGGTTCCTGCAAGGAAGTTTAGGTTTTCAAGGGCTCAATCAAGTCCCATATGATCATACACATTGTCAAGCATCTACATGCCAAGTTTCAAGGCTCACAAGGTCAAGTTGCACAGTCAAAAGCCTCATTTGCTTCACAATCAACTGTAGGGGCAAAATGGTCATTTGGCAGTCAAAAGTCAAAATTTTTGGTCAACATCTTATTTTGAAGCCACAATCACCATTTGGTCAAATCTTGACCATGATTTCACAAGAATGGCTAAAAAATCATCAAGGTGTCAAAAGTTTCTATTTTTGGACAGCTGAAAAGTCAACTGTAACTTGACCAAGGCATAACTTTTTCATGGTTCATCAGAAAAATCCCATCCAATGCTCATTTGGAAGGGGGTGACATTTCCTACAACTCATCTTCACATCCCAAGTCCAAGAAATGCTCTCACAAAAAGTTATCAATTTCAACATTATAGGTCATTTTCAAAAGTCAACAAAAAGGCACTTTAAGTCAAAGACCATAACTTAAGATTGGTAAATCAAAATGACATGGGACCAAAGGCATTGGTTAGAGGACTTCAAGACCTTCCCAAAATGTCCAAGAACATGTTCATATGATCAAAATTGAGCAAGATATGCATTAGAGAAGTTGGGAAATTTTTGTGAAATGGCAAAAGTCAACTATCCTTGAAACTTCAATTTTTGACAAAAGGGCCCACTTTTTTCCACTTGATTCATCCTTGTCATGCCACCCAAGTGTCCCATGATCAATTTCAAGACCAAATAATTATTTTTCTATTTTTATTTAATTTTTATGGATTTAATTCATTTTAATCCATAATAATTCAAGTAAATCTAAAAAAATTAATTAAATGGTATCTTATGGTTTGAATAGCCTTCATGAAGCATTTGCAACCTACCAATTTCGTGCTAAGCTCATTTAGGCATGAAAATTCAAATTTTGAACAAGCTTTGAAAGGCCTTTAATGGTGGTTAAGACAAAATCTAAAGCTTAATTGCAAAGGTTAAAGGCTCCTAAATGTGACTTATTCTCACTCATTACTATATATACAAGCCTTGCAAGCCTCATTCATAACCTAGAGTGTGCACAAACAGCCAGAGCAAAATCCAAAAAGTGTCAAAAAAGTGTGAGATCAAAAGGAGTTTTGCAAGCATTTTCAGGCCAAAAGGAGAACGTGACTCTCTTCTTTGCCATACTCTGAAGCTAAAGCAACCCTTGCCACGTCCTAAGGTCCATCATACCGCGCTGTAAGTTTTCCCAGGTCCCCCAAAATTCCATATCATTTTTTCTTATGCGCTTGTGTGTAGGTTCCAAAAGAAGGCATATCATACACCTCATCCAGAAGGGCGCCATGTGACCTCAAAGATCAATCCAAAGGCCAGAAAATGATGAGCACCGTGCTCATGAGTCAATGCATCTCCAGGAAATTTCAAAAGTCAATACATGCCTGAGCTTAGTGGGCCAAAAAACTGCAATCAAACCTCCATTGGGCCATCAACACCCCCTTGGTTTTGTTATTTCTTTTATTTTTCTTTTCTTTTATATTTTCTTTTTTAATTATTAGTTTTTTTATTATTATTGTCAATTAACCTAACAAACTAATATTTTTTTTATAAAAATTCATAAAAAAAACCAAAAAACATTTTATTATTTATTAACTTATTTTGTAAATAAAAATGTAAATTAAATTAAATTAGCTTAATTAATTAACTTTAATACTTTTTTACAATAAATAAAAACAATTTAGAATTAGGTTTTGCTAACTTTTAATTTCTATTTATTTTCTCTTTATTTTCATTAAAAACACAAAAACACAAAAATATCTTTTTTTTAATTAATTAATTAATTAGTTATTAGTTTTAATTTCATTAATTACAAAAAAAGACAAAAAATTCAATTCTTTCTTAAAAAAAGGGTCAACACCCTAAGACGTCCCGATTCGATTCTCTCGCGCTTTAATTTATTTTCATTATATTTATGTAACTGCTTCTGGAAATGTAATAGTTAATTAGGACCTCCTTTATTGCTTTATTTATTTTCTCGCAGTTTATCTTTTCAAAAACGGGTTTTTGTTTTTGGCGATGTATAGACCCGCGCCTTGTAATAGCTAGATTTACATTTCCGCAATTTACTTTCCGCACCCCTAACTGCTAATATGCCTGCAAGAATGTATGTAAATAAAATCAATCCGTAGCTCACAAATAACATGTACAAGATAACATTAACTGAAAAACAAAACACAAGCACATGCCACTCCTAGGGTACGCCTCACCGGTTGCCTCGAACGTGGTCATCAAGTATAGGGTGTCTTAGAGGTCGCCCTTCTGTCTAAAAGATCCAGTCGCCTCGAAACGGTTGCCTCGAATAAAAAAAAGGGATCTAGTACATTAGGGTTACTTCTAAGGTGTCCTACTATTGCTTTGGTGACCACACTGTCCCTAATCATCGAATTGACCCGAATACCTCCAACGATGGTGCTACCTACCTCTCAATGGTAGGATAACACTATCTAAAGGACTCTTACACAGCTTAATTCCTTAGGGTAGGTAGATGACTCATGGGTACTTGCTCTTTTCAAAACAAACAAAGACAACTTTTCACACCTCACACTTTCAAAAAGTTTACAAACAAAACACTTCATACACTCTTGAGGACTGATACAAGAGTTACTTAGAAGTTTTTTCAAACGAACTTTTTTTCAAAACCCACACACACTTGAAAAGCAAACAATTTTTTTTTTGAAAACATAAGAGCAAGTACCTAAGAGCCCGTGGATAACCACGGATAGAAAGGGTGCTAACACCTTCCCTTTCTATAAATCTACCTCCCGAACCGAGAAACATTCTCGAATAAGGAATTTTGCTGTGCTTTTGTCCTTTCCATGTTGGAGAACATAAAAGACGGTGGCGACTCTTGCTTACTGCGACATTTCGCGAAACCAGCTAAAAACAGTCAGTTCTATTTCCACCGATCACAGAACTGGCGACTCTGCTGGGGAGAAATAAAAGTGAGGTGCACCTTAGGATTAGATCATACTTATGTTTTCAATTGCTTTGCTTTGATTGCTTTATATTTGTGGGCTTTGCATCGGAGTTTCATAGATCCTAACCCGGATCTGGGGATACCCTTTTAGGTAGCATAAGCTGTGAGGGACCTGTCCGACATATACCGACACAGGTGAAGCAGTGGCTATGTTGGTGTGGCACCTTGGTCTGTACCGATATCCCTTGTGTTGCAACAAGGAGAATATGGGTCTTCTGAGGAGTCATTAAGCATCAACCGACCTTAGAACCCTAATGTGACCCAACTTGGCCATAGAACAGTAGCAGTATGCTACACCCATTGAGGCTAAACTCTCGCGATGGTTATGGCCGCAAGAAAAGATTGCGACGCTGGAGTTATGACCGATTGAGGGTAGTCAGTGATATTGGGATCCTCTAGAACCCGATTACTTTTGATAGGACATGTCTTAACCAACGAAACTGAAAGAGGGTAGTACCTGAACTTCATGCTGGCCTAAACTCTAAGGGCTGTCTTGTGTGACTTGTGTGCTTTCAAACTTGACTACTTGCATGCTTGTTATCTAACACATGAGTTCCTTGCAGGTTTTGTTTACAGTCCTTAATTGGGACTCATTGCAGGGACTACTTACATCACCCCATGCATAGCATAACATCATACCATTGCATACATCCGACATAAGGACTAATCCATTTCAAGGATCTCAAGGGTTTGTGATGCAGGTCATGATGAACCAAAATGTCTAGCAAGGGGCAAAAGGGGATTTATTTTCCTCTATCAAGGTTAATGACTTGAGTCAGGGGCTATGACCCACTAGATATGGTGAGCCTTGACTCTTGAAGAAGGACTCTCAACAACATGAAGTTCCTTCAATTAAGCTACCGAATTCAAATTCTAACAAAGTTTCTCTGTTTACCCCGCGAGATCCTTGAAAACATTGCATGCATATCATACACATCATTGCATAACAGGTACCCTTTTTACAGGTCACTTACCATCTCCGCTGTTTATTTCAGCAATGGCTTCCCAACAAGACAACCAGGATCTTCACGCTCAAGAGACTCGGTTCAGGGAGATCCTCCTAAATCTATCCAAGGGACAGGAAGAGCTGAGAACACTCCTCATGGGGACTTTGGTCAGGAATAGTCCTGAAGAGGATAAGGACGAATGGCTGAAACGTCTACAAGCTGAGGTGGATACAACGAGAACCCAGATGCTGGGGAAAATGGCTCTTATCCAAGACTTATCTCAAAGACAAGGAGAGCTCAGGGTTCTCGTCAACCAACTGCTTCGGGATAACCAACTGGGGAAAACATCTAAGGTTGAAGAGCAAGTCATCATTCAACCACCTGTGGGGCAAGAAGACAAGGGAAAAGCTCCTCAGTTTGCTTCGGGGTCACAAGCCCAGCATCAACCTCACCAGCGTCAACAGGGTAATCGGCGTAAGCGAAATACGTTTGGAAGACATTTCTCGGAGACTGGTGTGCCATCCTCACTAATACTGAAACGCTTGTTGGAGGTCAAGATGATTGCTTTAAAGGATCCTCCTAAGAAGCTCAACATAACCTCCCTAAAGTACAATCCTGATGAAAGGTGTGCCTACCATTCTGACAGTCCTGGACATGACACTGACGACTGTTGGAGCCTGAGGAACAAGATCCAAGACTTGATCAACGGAAGGGTGCTGGAGTTCATGCCGGGTGGAAAAATGAAAATCTTCTGCTGAGAATCTTCCATCTGAGATGACTAGTTCAAACTAAGAAGCTTTTGTTCATTCGAATGTTCAAGTTGTATTTTTTCTTTGATTGTTCAAACATTGTATTCATGTCAAACGTTGTTATTTCATTAATGCATTACACATGTCTGTTTTGAAGTAATTATTTCGTATTCACTATACGCAAACTGTTTTCATATTTTTGTGATGATCAACTCTTGATTGAAAAATTCTAAGCCTCTTGAGGGAGGATGACGAAAACGATACCACAATTTACCGTATGCTTTTGAACAGACCCCGCTGATGAGGTACAGGCATTGTTTCAGATCCTAAACACTAGAGTTATAAGGAAGAAAATCCCTCGTTACCCCCTTTGTTGAGCCAAAGAAGTAGGAGTTTTCTTTTCATAAAAAAATTAAACCCTTAATCATAACCTGGGGCAGGGTAGTTCTCTCAGTTGATCCAAGTGCCCAACGAATGGCACCAAAAAAGTCCTTACAAAACAAAAGACAGTGATGGTTCCAATAATCATAAGGACGAGCAGTCATTATCTCCCAAAAATAAAAGCCCATTAAGTCAAAACCTATGAAGAAGACTTACAAAACTAGGGCATCCCGCTGATTGTGATCATGAAAGAAACAGTTCAGGCAAAAAACAGGGATAACGAAATCAAAAAAGAAAGAGGCCCTACAAGCCCTCGATAAAAGGAATTGACTGCCTATTCAAAATAAACTGTCAACATCCGAACCATCACCGGAATATCAAAGCAAAGACTCAAACAAGGTCTAACGCACGATCAACTGAGTTTAGGTTTGAAGAACATCACGAAGAGCGGGCGGGTACATATACTTTGAGCCTTTATCTTTTGTTTCTTAAGCCGTGAACCTAGCCACGTTACAACCCTTAAAAGTCCTAGCTGAAGCATGGGTTAGTTCGAAAGCATACTGTTACGAAAGGTATCCTGACTCCTTAAGGCTTGCGGTAAAATAACGAGTTGACATCACAGTTTACAAAATTCACTTGTTTTTACTGAAAAATACATTTGCAAAAAAAAAAAACTTCGAGACAGACATACGCTTTGCATTCTTGAAATAACATTGTTTGCATATGACTATTTGTTCGAACAGCAGAGAAATTCGCACGAAGAATATCTAGTGAACAAAAACTCTCTCAACAAAAGGGTCATCTCAAGTGGAAGAAACACTTCCAATACAGGGGCAGACATGATCATGGTCTATCATCTGGGGCAGTTAAGTCAAGATTCAGAGAATCTCTCAAAAGGCCAACCAACTTGGGGCAAATCTCCATCTGGATCACTTGGGGCATTGGACGATCAAACGAAGATCTTCTGGTAGTAGGGCAACACAACACTACTGACAGGGGCACCTCCCTACATCCTAAGAGCACGGACATAGTCGAAAAAATACTGCGCATAATCAAAGACCCGCTAGGTTGACGCACCTAGGCAAAAATAAGGGCTTCCCGGCGAACCAAAAGGGTTCGGGCAAAATAAGGGATGAAAATGAAAAAAATCTGTACACCCGACAAGTCGAAAACCTGAAAAGGCGGCTTGGGCAAAAATGGGTATCCCAGTGGACTGAAAACCCGGAAGGGAAGTCCAGGCAAAAATTAGGGATCAAAAGCGTACGACTATGTCCCGTCATCTCGTCACTCGCCTACCAAAAGAAGATTTGTCGAATCGGCAGTCGTCTAACACCTCACAAGGTATCTTCTTCTCTCACATCAGAAACATGGGCAATGATGAGTTGTCCAAACGATCTAGTTGCTATGTCAACCAAGGTACCAAGGTAGGTTCGGCTGAAGAATGTAACCAAGTCACCTCAACTCCCCAAAGAGTAAGACCAGATTTCAGCAATACTCTCCCCAAGCAGAGTTAGTCTACTGTCAGCCTCAAAGAAGTTGGTTTATCCCCCAGAAGATCTCAATATTCCCCAGCGGAGTATACAGATCTTCCTAAGCAAGCATCCCCGGCAGTCTTAATATAAGATTGTTCCCCGGCGGAATACAGACACACCAGTGGAGCCACTTCCCCAGTACAGTTCAAAAGTTTCCCCCAGGAGAGTTGAATCAACCCCCCTAGTAGGAAGCTTATCCCCAGTAGATTCTGGAAGCTTATCCCCTGCAGAGCACGAACGCGTCTCCCCAGCTTTATCCAAAGGTTATTCCCCACCAGGGCTTATAACTGGGTTATCCTCAGCTAATAACCACAGAAAGATCGTCCTCGGCGAAGTTTCTTCCTACCCCCCAGCGGAGTTCATCAATTCCCTCAACAAAGCTTATCAACGGTATCCCTCAGCGGAGTTATCATCAAATTCTCAGTGAAGTATCCATTCCCCACAGAGTATTCCCCGCAGAGTATCTCTCCAGCAAGTTTATTCCCCAACAGAGTCATCTTCTCCTACCGGTTTGTTCTTGCAACCATCATCCCCAGCGGAAACGAAGAACTCTGTTCTTCAACATCAGCCCAGGATTCAACTTCCCGGCATTCGTCAAGGATTTATTTTCCTAGACGAAAATACATTCATAAACATATCACCTTTCATACATCTTGCTTACATACATAATGCATGCACATACGCATCATATCACATAAATCTCATTTATTTTTGAGAACATCTTAAAATCATGCAGTTCATGCATCATGACATTGCATACAACTGATGTTTTGCCTTTTCAGGAAAAGGTCAATCCAAAGACGATTATTATCAACTGTCGCAATTCCAGATTCGATACCTGTATCTAGCCAGGGCATATCTACATTAAAGAGATAGCTTAGAAATGCTCCAAATATGGATGCTGTTCTGTTGCTTATTCAAAACTCCTTCTAGATATAGTTCAGATGTGACCCAGGCAAGGCGACGTTCTGATGCTTATTCCAGATTTCCTTTCAGAGATAGCTTGGAAATGCTCCAGATATGGATGCTGTTCTGTTGCTTATTTAAAACTCCTTCTAGATATAGTTCAGATGTGACCCAGGCATGGCGACGTTCTGATACTCATTCCAGATTTCCTTTCAGAGATAGCTTGGAAATGCTCCAGATATGGATGCTGTTCTGTTGCTTATTCAAAACTCCTTCTAGATATAGTTCAGATGTGACCCAGGCATGGCGACGTTCTGATACTTATTCCAGATTTCCTTTCAGAGATAGCTTGGAAATGCTCCAGATATGGATGTTGTTTTGTTGCTTATTCAAAACTCCTTCTAGATATAGTTCAGATGTGACCCAGGCATGGCGACGTTCTGATACTTATTCCAGATTTCCTTTTAGAGATAGCTTGGAAATGCTCCAGATATGGATGCTGTTCTTTTGCTTATTCAAGACTCCTTCTAGAGATAGTTCAGATGTGACCCAGGCATGGCGACGTTATGATACTCATTCCAGATTTCTTTTCAGAGATAGCTTGGAAATGCTCCAAATATGGATGATGTTCTATTGCTTATTCAAGACTCCTTCTAGAGATAGTTCAGATGTGACCCAGGCATGGCGACGTTCTGATACTTCTTCCAGATTTCCTTTCAGAGATAGCTTGGAAATGCTCCAGATATGGATGCTGTTCTTTTGCTTATTCGAGACTCCTCCTAGAGATAGTTCAGATGTGACCCAGGCATGGCGATGTTCTGATACTTATTCCAGATTTCCTTTCAGAGATAGCTTGGAAATGCTCCAGATATGAATGCTGTTCTTTTGCTTATTCAAAACTCCTTCTAGAGATAGTTCAGATGTGACCCAGGCATGGCGACGTTCTGATACTTATTCCAGATTTCCTTTCAGATATAGCTGGGAGATGCTCCAAATATGGATGTTGTTCTTTTGCTTATTCAAGACTCCTTCTAGAGATAGTTCAGATGTGACCCAGGCATGGCGACGTTCTGATACTTCTTCCAGATTTCCTTTCAGAGATAGCTTGGAAATGCTCCAGATATGGATGCTGTTCTTTTGCTTATTCAAGACTCCTTCTAGAGATAGTTCAGATGTGACCCAGGCATGGCGACGTTCTGATACTTCTTCTAGATTTCCTTTCAGAGATAGCTTGGAAATGCTCCAGATATGGATGCTGTTCTTTTGCTTATTCAAGACTCCTTCTAGAGATAGTTCAGATGTGACCCAGGCATGGCGACGTTCTGATACTTCTTCCAGATTTCCTTTCAGAGATAGCTTGGAAATGCTCCAGATATGGATGTTGTTCTTTTGCTTATTCAAGACTCCTTCTAGAGATAGTTCAGATGTGACCCAGGCATGGCGACGTTCTGATACTTCTTCCAGATTTCCTTTCAGAGATAGCTTGGAAATGCTCCAGATATGGATGCTGTTCTTTTGCTTATTCAAGACTCCTTCTAGAGATAGTTCAGATGTGACCCAGGCATGGCGACGTTCTGATACTTCTTCCAGATTTTCTTTTATTGCTTTATTTATTTTCTCGCATTTTATCTTTTCAAAAACGGGTTTTTGTTTTTGGCGATGTATAGACCCGCGCCTTGTAATAGCTAGATTTACATTTCCGCAATTTACTTTCCGCACCCCTAACTGCTAATATGCCTGCAAGAATGTATGTAAATAAAATCAATCCGTAGCTCACAAATAACATGTACAAGATAACATTTACTGAAAAACAAAACACAAGCACATGCCACTCCTAGGGTACGCCTCACCGGTTGCCTCGAACGTGGTCATCACGTATAGGGTGTCTTAGAGGTCGCCCTTCTGTCTAAAAGATCCAGTCGCCTCGAAACGGTTGCCTCGGATAAAAAAAAGGGATCTAGGACATTAGGGTTACTTCTAAGGTGTCGTACTATTGCTTTGGTGACCACACTGTCCCTAATCATCGAATTGACCCGAATACCTCCAACGATGGTGCTACCTACCTCTCAATGGTAGGATAGCACTATCTAAAGGACTCTTACACAGCTTAATTCCTTAGGGTAGGTAGATGACTCATGGGTACTTGCTCTTTTCAAAACAAACAAAGACAACTTTTCACACCTCACACTTTCAAAAAGTTTACAAACAAAACACTTCATACACTCTTGAGGACTGATACAAGAGTTACTTAGAAGTTTTTTCAAACGAACTTTTTTTCAAAACCCACACACACTTGAAAAGCAAACAAAATTTTTTTTGAAAACATAAGAGCTAGTACCTAAGAGCCCGTGGATAACCACGGATAGAAAGGGTGCTAACACCTTCCCTTTCTATAAATCTACCTCCCGAACCGAGAAACATTCTCGAATAAGGAATTTTGCTGTGCTTTTGTCCTTTCCATGTTGGAGAACATAAAAGACGGTGGCGACTCTTGCTTACTGCGACATTTCGCGAAACCATCTAAAAACAGCCAGTTCTATTTCCACCGATCACAGGTATTACCTTAAAACCCATGCAAGCCTTAAACCTAAGGTTTTTTGTGTGATTTGCTTGTGCTTGCTATATATGTGATTTCTTAGCATAATCATGACATCATAACATGGAATATCATACTAACCATTTCAAGTATTTTCTAGGGCTTATATTAGTCTTGTTTTATAGGACATGACATCCGCTCGCAGGAACACTATCCAAGTCAACCTTGTGAAAGTACCTCCTCAACTCAAGGAATAAGCATCAAGGATTCCTGAAAGCTCTCCCTTCATTGAAAAACATGTTCGACTTCTCAACTTGGTCACTTCAAACCCTGATGAAGAAATGTTAAAGGTGCTCTTTCAGTTCTTTGACCCGTTGCACCACTGCTTCACTTTTCCTGATTACTAGTTAGTTCCTACTATGGAGGAGTTTTATCAGTTATTGGGGGTACCTATCCTTTATCAGTTACCATTCAACAGTATGGAAAGAGACCCAAAGCCCGAAGAGGTTGCTCAAGCTCTATCTTTACAACGGTCCGATGTAGTGGCAAATTGGGAAACCAGAAGAGGTGTCCAAGGATTTCCAGCTAAGATTTTATTTGAGAAAGCTCAACATTTTTGGGATACCCTGGATTTACAAGATTTTGAAGAGGTGTTGGCCCTTCTCATCTATGGGATGGTACTATTCCCTAACACGGACCAACTCATAGATGTGATGGTGGTTAAGGTTTTTCTGTCTCATAATTCGGTGCCTACTTTACTTGGGGATATTCTACACTCTCTGCATACTCGCACTCTAAAGAGAAGAGGGAACCTTCTGTGTTGCACTCCTCTATTGGCTAGGTGGTTTATTTTGCACCTACCTCGGTCTATTTTGAGAAATTAGCAGGGTATGAGATGGTCTCATAGGTTGATGTCCCTTACACATTCAGATATTCATTGGTGTTCTCGGTCCTTGGAGAGTGTCCCCATTATTGATCACTGTGGGGAATTCCCTAATGTCCCTCTCTTAGGCATTAGGGGAGGAATCACTTATAATCCTTGTTTGGCATTGCGGAAATTTTGTTATGCTAGAAGGGATGGTCCTCACGACACACTCGTCCAAGGAATCACATTTGACTATGAGAATGATGTTCAGGGTTATCGTAAGAGGTTCATTCGAGCTTGGGGCATGATAAACAGAGTGATAGCAAGACACTGGGGCACAAGAATTCCATCCCTCTTGAGCCTTACCTCAAATGGGTACGAGCGCATGCTCAATGTCTTATGATGCCTTACCCTGCCATCTTACCTGTGATTATGGAGCCAATTGCTGAGGGAGACACTCCTTACGTTGTTCTTCATCCTGACCTGCCAACTGATTTTGAGGAGCTACAAAAATCCTGGGTCAAACTCAAAGAAGAACGAGATACCTTTGAAACCCAATTCTAAGCCCGCGAGAAAATGTTTTTAGAGCTCACCAGGTTACTTCACAAAGAGAAGAGTATAAATGCTTACATTACACCAAAAAGGATGCGCTAGTGGAAAACTTGAGTATCTTTGCTTAAAGAGTTACTTTTTCTTTGTTGCTTCCCTTATAAGTCCAAGAGGTATCATTGTGATCGATAAAACATCTTAATGCAATTAACATTTGTTCCCTTTATGTTTAAGCAATTTTAAGTCTTAGAAATCCTTGAAAACATTGCATACATATATCATACATATCATTGCATAAGCAGGTTTCAAAGCAGGTTTCTCATCTTCTTTGCTGTTTATTTCAGCAATGGCTCTAGAACAAACAGTGAAGGATCTATAGACTCAGAATACTCAGTTTAAACAGATGATCATGGCTCTAGCCAAGGGGCAAGAAGAACTGAAAGCCCTGGTTGTTAAAGAAAAGAAGAAGCCAAAGATACCAACTGGTGTTGTAAACTTGGGAAGAAGGATCAAAGGACCAGTGCGGCGAGCCTCTGAACTGGTAACTTCATCAAAGGAATGAGACATTCAAGAAGAGGAAACCAGAGAGGAAGACTCCAGTCCAAAAGAATCCGATGATGAATCAGACTATGATGAGGAGCAGTATCCTTCTGCTGATGAAAAATACAAACAGTTGGAGGATCGTTTGAATGCAATGGAGATCCGGAAGGTACCGGGTCTGGATTTTGAAGAACTGGGTTTGGTTTCTGGGGTTGTTATCCCGCAAAAGTTCAAGGTTCCGGTGTTCGAAAAATATGATGGGGTCTCATGTCCCAAAATGCATCTCCGATCTTATGTGAGGAAGATTCAGCCTCATACTGCAGACAAGGAGTTATGGGTCTACTTCTTTCAGGACAATTTATCTGGGACTCAGCTAGAATGGTTCTATCAGTTAGAAGGGACCAATATTCGTTACTGGAAAGACCTGGATGCTGATTTCTACAAACATTATTAGTATAATGCTCACCTTTCTCCCACCCGTACGCAACTCCAAAGTATGTCTATGGGTTCAAGCGAAGGTTTTAAAGACTATGCTTAGAAGTGGAGGGACTTAGCAGGAAGAGTCCAACCCCCCCTGTCTGATAGGAAGTTAGTGGATATGTTTCTAGGTGCTCTATCTGGTCCAATTTTCAACCATATGATTGGAAGCTCCTCAGCTGGCTTTACTGAGTTGATTTTGACAGGAGAGAGTGGAAGCTGGGATCAGAAGTTACAAGATTCAGAAGGACGCCTCTTCAAGTACGGGAAAGAGACCTTTTGTTGGAAAGAAAGAGGTAAGTGCTGTTTACAATCAACAAAATTAGGGCAGAACCGAGTGCCGTCCAACGGTAGGGGATGTTTTTGTACCCCAAAATTTTCCCTCTCATTTCACTCAAGACAAACTCCTAGAGGTTCTCAATTGCTCAAAGTTGACTAAGATTTGACCAGACAAATTCTCCTCCTAAGGCAACAAACCTCAACTAGGGTTTCAATTTTAAGAAATATGTGTGAGTCCCAAGGATCCCAAATTTTCTCCATTATCCTAATATGTCTTCAAGATCATCCATGCGAAATTTCATGCCTTACACAATAAGTTTGCTCAGTCAATTGCTCAAATGCTTGAAAATCAACTGTGCTAGATCAAAAGTCAATTGTGGTTTATGTACAGTCAAACTTCAAGGTTTTTGGTCAACATCAACATTTTGAAGTGATATCTATCATTTGATCAAGGATTGATCATGATTCCTCAAGAAATGCTCCTAATTCATCAAAAGTCAAGAATTGCTAAATTAGGGTTTCTATAGGAAAAGTCAACTAAACTTTGACCAGGCATAACTTTCACATAATTCATCTATGTTTACCCAAATAAAGCTAATTTTTAATATAATCCAATTACCTAAAACTTCTCTTCAGCCCTCAATATCTAGAAATGCACCATTTGAAAGATATGAGCTCAAACATTACAGGTCATTTTCAAAAAGTCAACAAAAGCAACTTTTTGCCAAGACCTTTTACATTAAGATAACATCTTCAAATGCAAAATTGATCAAATGAGGGATTGAAGTAGACATCTTTGGATTTCGAAAAAGTAAAATATCATCATCATGAGATAAATATTGAGCAAGTTATGGCTTACCCAAGTTGGGAAAATTTTGAAAATTTCAAGAATGGTGCATTGAGCAAATTTGAATTTTTGGGTCGATGGCCTAACCTTTTAAGGTTCAGATATATTCCTAAGGTCATAGAGGACCTCTAATCTTATTTTTTCATGGCCTTGCATTTTATACCTATTTTTTATATATTTATTTTAATTTATTTCAAATACATATAAAATAAATGGTACAAAATATTTGGAAATGGGTTTAGGCATTTGAGCTGGTGCTTTGACATGTCTTGAAGCCCAATGATTCATACAAACATGACCAGATTCATTCAAGCAAGGATAAGGCATGTTTTGGAAAATTTGGAAGGCTTTGAGTTTGTTGGATTTTTGTTGGAAAACATGAGTTATGGCCATGATCTTTTCCATTCAATTGTGTCTCCTCCATCTACACTATAAGTACAACATTCTAGCCATCCAAATCCATGGACATAAAGTTTAGAGAATTGCTGCAAATTTCACCCAAAAACTCAAAAAATTTCAAACTGGAATTTCAAATTACAGCTGGTTTTAATCCCAAACAAAGGCTCAAACACATCCCTGGAAGCCTCCTGGATTGTTCCCAGCCGTTACCAATTCCCGAAACAGTTTGAAGTGTGTTATAACCACCTCACAGTTTTCATTTTCTCTTGACTTTGATTTCCTTGATTTATATGATATAAACGCATTTTAATCATGCATTATTAACCACTCTTGTGTTTGCAAGCTTTCTGTATGGTTAGATTTGGGTTTTGATGTAGGAATAGAATACCACCATTGTTAGGGTTTGGACCTTAGAATTGGGGATTCCATTATTAGGAAAAATTAGGTTTGACCACTGATACCATCATGCTCAGGGAGACGAGACCGGTTGATTCATGGTTTCACAATTTATGTTTGCTGCGTATTCTGTTTGTTTCAAATGCTGGGGTTACAGTGACGGACAAAAAACTGTCACTATAGACTTTGTTGTCTAATACGACGAACATAGGTGGAAGACGATGCGTGGCAGTCCCCCGCTGGGCGATTCAAACTTGCGCACATTTTTTTTTGTCTTAGATAGCATTTTATTTTATATATAATATATGGATGTTGTTATATGTACGAATGATCATGGCAGCTCAGTTGGTAAGCAGGCGCGTTTGTGAGGGAGAGGACCTGGGTTCGAGCCCCAGGTCTAGCATTTTATTTTTCTAACATTTGTTAACTACATATCCAATATGCATTAGCTACGCCAGTCCATCATACGCCTCCAGATCACAACCACTAGATCTTGGTTGATCTAGATCAAAAAGTTCCCATATGCAGGTGCACCATGAGCCATCAAGACTTCTCCTCACTGAATCCCAGTACAACTTCTGGGCTCCCTCTGGATTGGGCCCAACGTTTTTTTAACAACACCCCTCCCCCATTTTGTTTTTGATGCCAGACCCATGTTTTATCTATTTTCTCATTTTATTTTATTTTGTTTATTATTTTCAAAAGTCATTTTTTTAATAAGTCATAAAAAAAATAGATTTAGGTTCTTTCTAAAATTATATTAATTAATTAATTAATTATTTTAATTTTATTTTATCAATTTAAAATCAAATTAGACTTAGGTTCATTTTAATTTAAGTTATTTTCTTAATAAAAAAATACAAAAAACATTAGAACTAGGATTTATTTCATCCAACTTTTTTACTTCTCTAATTAAATTTTAGATATTTACTTCACTTAGTTATTTTATTAAAAATTAAATAAAAAAACAAACAAAAATATGTTCTTGTTTACTTAGAATTTTTACTAGGTTTTTAGACGTTTCTATATTTCGCGCGCTTATATTATTATGTATCTGCCTATGGTTTGTAATTTTATCACGCGCGCATTTTATTTCCTGATTATGTATCTGCCTGTGGATTGTAATAGCCCTAATTAGGATTTTCATTTTCCGCACTTTACATTTTAGTCAGATATAACTGTAACTGTCCCGAAGCCTTGTAATAGTTGTAGGAACTTTATTTCTCGCTTTATATTTCTTATATGTCTGTATATGAATTTCTAGTAAATTAGGCGTGCATGACAAGAATCAAATAATCATTAGGCCACTAATTACAAGATAAAATATCTGAAAAAAGCACACTGTTGCACACTTGCACCCTTAGGGTACTTCCCACTTTGGTTGCCTCAGAAAATAATGGTCATGTCCCTCGAACGTAGGGATATCTTAGCAATGACCCTTAGTTTAAAAGTCATCATAAAAGATCATGGTCCCTTAATGTCCCTCGAGTTGCTTACAAGAAATGATCTTGTCCCTCGATGTTTCCTATATGATGACAATCCCTTCGAATTGCTAAGGTATCACTACATGTTGCCTTCAATGACTATAAGTGTCCCTTTCGATAGTCCCTCAACATCCAACAATAGGGCTACCTACTCACTAATAGTAGGATAGCACTATCTAAAGGAAAGGAGGAAAAGAACATCCTTTTTCGAGTAGGTAGACAATTCTTAAGTACTTGCTCCAATCTGATTTCCTTTTTACACTTACACACTTCCAAAAACTATTTTAAAAAACGCTTTATCACACTCTTGAGGACTGATACAAGAGTTACCATAAAGCAAACAAAATCTTTCAAAACACACAAACACGAAAAAAGTTTTAAAAAATGAGCAAGTACCTAAGAGCCCGTGGAAAACCATGGACGAAAAGGGTGCTAACACCTTCCCTTTCCATAATCTACCCCCCTTACTAAGAAAATCTCAAAAAAGGTCTTTTTCTGTTCTTTTCACGCTTTCCTTTGTTGGATAAAAGAAAAGTCAGTGGCGACTCTTTCTTACTGCGATATTTGCAAACGAAAAATGCAAACCAGTATTAACAATCAGTTCTGCCACCATATCACTGAACTGGCGACTCTGCTGGAGAATAAAATATAAAGTGGGGTTTACCTTAGGGTCTAGATAATTATTAAACTGTTTTCTTTGTCTGTTTTGATTGCTTTATTTTTAAGGGTATTGTTTGGGTTATTATAGATTCTACACCCGAATATGGGGAAACCTTTTAGGTAAGTAGCAATAGATCATGGAAACTGTACGGGGTATACCGACACAATTGAAGCGATGGATACATTGATACGACACTTTGGTTGGTACCGGTAGCCCTTGAGTTAATCAAGGAGAATACGGGGCCGCTGTATGGTGTCATGAAGCGTCAACTGACTTTAGAACCTTTAATTGAACAACTTGGCCATTAGGACATAGTGAGATGGCCGTCTTTGGTGTATTCACAAAGTCGGAAGATACTCGATGCTACACTCATTGAGATTTAATTCCCGAGTTTTGTTGGGTTGCAAGTCACTTGCCTATCGAACGAAACTCGTGGGAAAGATCAGTGATATTGAGATCCCTTAGAACCTGGTTACTATTTATAGGACAGGTTGAACCAATCCAAACATCAAGAGGGTATTACCTTAAAGCCCATGCAAGCCTTAAACCTAAGGTCTTTGTGTGATTTGCTTGTGCTTGCTATATATGTGATTTCTTAGCATAATCATGACATTATAACATGGCATATCATACTAACCATTTCAAGGATTTTCTAGGGCTTATCTTTGTCTTGTTTTGTAGGACATGACATCCGCTCGCAGGAACACTATCCAAATCATCCTTGTGAAAGTACCTCCTCGACTCAAGGACTTAGCATCAAGGATTCCTGAAAGTTCTCCCTTCACTGAAAAACATGGTCGACTCCTCAACTTGGTCACTTTAATCCCCGATGAAGAAATGTTAAAGGTGCTCTTTCAGTTCTTTGACCCGTTGCACCACTGCTTCACTTTTCCTGATTACCAGTTAGTGCCTACTATGGAGGAGTTTTCTCAGTTATTTAGGGGTACCTATCCTTAATCATCTACCATTCAACGGTATGGAAAGAGACCTAAAGCCTGAAGAGATTGCTCAAGCTTTGTCTTTACAATGGTCTGATGTAGTGGTAAATTGGGAAACCAGAATAGGTGTCCAAGGATTTCCAGTTAAGTTTCTATTTGAGAAAGCTCACTATTTTTGGGATAACCTGGATTTACAAGCTTTTGAAGAAGTGCCGGCCCTTCTCGTCTATGGGATGGTACTATTCCCTAACACGGACCAACTCATAGATGTGAATGCGGTTAAGGTTTTTCTGTCTCATAATCCGGTGCCTACTTTACTTGGAGATACTCTACACTCTCTGCATACTCACACTCTAAAGAGAAGAGGGACCCTTCTGTGTTGCACTCCTCTATTGGCTAGGTGGTTTATTTCACATCTACCTCAGCCTGTTTTGAGAAATGAGCAGGGTATGAGATGGTCTCATAGGTTGATGTCCCTTACATATTAGGATATTCATTGGTGTTCTCGGTCCTTGGAGAGTGTCACTATCATTGATCACTGTGGGGAATTCCCTAATGTCCCTCTCTTAGGCATTAGAGGAGGAATCACTTATAGTCCTTGTTTGGCGTTACGACTGTTTGGTTATGCTAGAAGGGATAGTCCTCACGACACACTCGTCCAAGGAATCACATTTGATTATGAGAATGATGCTCAGGGTTATCGTAAGAGGTTCATTCGAGCTTAGGGCATGATAAACAGAGTTGATAGTAAGACACTGGGGCACAAGAATTTTATCCCTCTTGAGCCTTACCTCAAATGGGTGCGAGCTCGTGCTCAATGTCTTATGATGCCTTACCCACCATCTTACCTGTGATTATGTAGCCAATTGCTGAGGGAGACACTCCTTATATTGTTCTTCATCCTGACATGCCAACTGATTTTGAGGAGCTACGGAAATCCTGGATCCAACTCAAAGAAGAACGGGATACTTTTGAAACCCAATTCTACGCAAGCGAGAAGAAGGTTTTAGAGCTCACCAGGTTACTTCACGAGGAGAAGAGTATAAACGCTTACATTGCACCAAAGAGGATGCACCTGTGGGAAGCTTGGGTCTCTTTGCTTATAGGGTTATTTTTGCTTTGTTACCTTTTTGGTAAGCCCAAGAGGCATCATTGTGGTCGATAAAACTTCTTAATGCAATTAACATTTGTTCCCTTTCTGTTTAAACAATTTTAAGTCTTATAAATCCTTGTAAACATTGCATACATATATCATGCATATCATTGCATAAGCAGGTTTCAAAGCAGGTTTCTCATCTTCTTTGCTGTTTATTTTAGCAATGGCTCTAGAACAAACAATGAAGGATCTACAGACTCAGAATGCTCAGTTTCAATAGATGATCATGGCTCTCGCCAAGGGGAAAGAAGAAATGAAAGCCCTAATTGTTAAAGAAAAGAAGAAGCCAAAGAAACCAGCTGGTGTCGTGAACTTGGGAAGAAGGATCAGAAGACCAGTGCGGCGAGCCTCTGAACTGGTAACTTCATCAAAGGAAGGAGGTAATCAAGAAGAGGATACAAGAGAGGAAGACTCCAGTCCAAAATAATCCGATGATGAATCTGACTATGATGAGGAGCAGTATCCTCCCGCTGATGAAAAATACAAACAACTGGAGGATCGTTTGAATGAAATGGAGGTCCGGAAGGTACCGGGTCTGGATTTTGAAGATCTGGGTTTGGTTTCTAGGGTTGTTATCCCACAGAAGTTCAAGGTTTCGGTGTTTGTAAAATATGATAGGGTCTCATGTCCCAAAATGCATCTCCGATCTTATGTGAGGAAGATTCAGCATCACACTGCTGACAAGGACTTATGGGTCCACTTATTTCAAGATAGTCTATCCGGAACTCAATTAGAGTGGTTCTACCAGCTGGAAAGGACAAACATTCGTAATTGGGAAGACCTGGCTGCGGCTTTCTACAAGCAGTATCAGTATAATGCAGATCTTGCTCCCACTCGTACACAACTCCAAAGTTTATCTATGGGTTTGAGTGAGGGCTTTAAAGACTATGCTTAGAAGTGAAGGGACTTAGCAGGAAGAGTCTAACCCACCCTGTCTGATAGGGAGTTGGTGGATATGTGTCTAGGTACTCTATCTGGTCTATTTTTTAACCATCTGATTGGAAGCTCCTCGGCTGGTTTTACTGAGTTGATCCTAACAGGGGATAAAATGGAGGCTGGGATCAGAAGTGGCAAGTTTCAGAAGGATGCCTCTTCAAGTGCAGGAAAGAGACATTTCATTGGAAAAAAGGAGGCCAGTGCTTTTTATAATCAACGAAATTAGAGAAGAACTGAGCACCGTCCAACGGTAGGGGCTGTAATGATATCCAAGCCTGCAGTTGCTCAACAACGGAATAACCAGCCTAGAGCAGAAAGGCCTATGAGACAATTCACCTAGATTAATATGACTTTATCTCAAGTTTTGCCACAATTACTGAAATCCAATCTGGTTACCTTGAGGGAAGCTCCCAAGAATACTAATACTGCCTTTCCCCACTACAATCCAAATGCTTGATGCGCCTACCATTCTAAGACTCTGGGGCATGACACGAACGAATGCTGGGCTTTGAAGAACAAGGTGCAGGATCTGATCAAGGAAAAGGAGATTGAATTCGATGCTCCGAAAACTCCCAACGTCATAACTGCACCCATGCCCAAGCATGGGCCGGGAATCAATGCTATTGATGTTGTCTCCGCCACAGAAGATGCTGATAGTGACTATGACACGGATGGCTGGATCTTCCCTACTATCAATGGTGGACCCAGTAACTGGACGACCAAAGACTTTGTACCATTTACTTTTATTCAGGAGTAATTATCTTTCTTGGTTTTTTGGATATGTAATAAACAATATAAACTTTTTAGCCATATGTCTTACCCGGGGCACAATGGTTTATTTGTGAGGGTTATCATGTTTCAATTTCATATGGCATTAATAAACCATTGGACGTTTATGCATACAAATTTTTTGCTCTCTATTTTTCTTTTCTGCTTTTTACTTTGTCAATACAACTATGCTCTTACGCACACTCACGTGTCAAACTGCAGATCCATATCCACCATGGATCCCATTGATAACGGTTCTGCTATTGCCGGTTATAACTTTGAAAATCCGATCAACTAAGCCGAGGAAGAAGGTGAGGAATATTGTGAGGTACCCGGAGAACTTGCCAGACTATTACAGAAGGAAGAAAGGGCTATACAGCCTCATTAAGATCCAGTTGAGACAGTGAATTTGGGCACATAAGAGAGTAGAAAAGAGGTCAAGATAGGTTCAAATTTGGAGCTTAGTGTCAAACAACATTTGATTCAGATGTTGCATGATTATGTTGAGATCTTTGTCTGGTCATATGAAGACATGCTAGGACTGGACACGAATATTGTGGTTCATCGTCTGCCAACTAAAGAAGATTGTCCTCCAGTAAAGCAGAAGGTCCATCGTATGTGCCCTGAAATTTCAGAGAAGATCAAAGCAGAAGTTATGAAGCAGTTCAACATTGGGTTCCTAGCTGTCACCTCTTATCCTCAATGGGTTGCTAACTTAGTCCCCGTGCCTAAAAAGGACAACAAGGTACGAATGTGTGCGGACTACCGAGATTTAAACAGGGCAGGCCCCAAGGATGACTTCCCGCTTCCCCATATTGACGTTTTGGTTGACAACACCGCACATCATAAAGTATTTTCCTTCATGGACGTTTTCTCTGGTTACAATTAGATCAAGATGGCACCCGAAGACATGGAGAAAGTAACCTTCGTCACGCAATGGGGCACTTTCTGTTACAAAGTGATGCCGTTTGGATTGAAAAATTTTGGGGCAACCTATCAGCGAGCCATGGTAGCTTTGTTCTGTGACATGGTTCACCATGAGATAGAAGTCTATGTTGATGACATGATAGCCAGGTCTCAAACTGAGGAAGAGCACCTTGATCATCTACAAAAGCTGTTTGATAGGTTGAAGACGTACAAGTTGAGGCTAAATCCGAACAAGTGCACCTTTGGGGTAATGTCTGGTAAACTCCTAGGTTTTATTGTCAGTAACAAGGGTATTCAGGTAGACCCTACAAAGGTGAAGGCCATACAAGAGATTCCGGCTCCTCGCATTGAGAAGGAAGTTAGAGGTTTCTTGGGACGCCCGAATTACACTGCCAGGTTCATTTCCCATCTAACTGCTACTTGTGAGCCAATCTTCAAACTCCTGAAGAAAGATCAAGTGGTAAAGTGGAATGAAGAATGCTAGACTGCCTTCGAGAGAATCAAGGAATACCTTAAAGAGCCTCTAATTCTGATGCCTCAGATTGAAGGAAGACCTTTGATAATGTACTTAACAGTGTTAGATAATTCAATGGGGTGTGTGCTGGGGCAGCATAACGAGTTTAGTCGAAAAGAGCATGCGATATACTACCTTAGCAAAAAGTTTACCGACTGTGAAACAAGATACTCACTGCTCGAGAAAACTTGCTGCACTTTGGTATGGGCAGCTCGCCGACTGAGACAGTATATGTTGAGCCACACTACTTTGTTGATATCTAAGATTGATCCAATCAAGTACATCTTCGAGAAGCCTGCTCTCTCCGGAAGAATAGTAAGATACCAAATGATCTTGACCGAATATGATATCCAATACACGACCCAGAAAGCAATCAAGGGAAGTGTACTGGCTTATCATTTGGCTCATCAGGCCGTGGATGACTACCACTCCATGGATTTTGAGTTCCCAAACGAGAATATTATGCTAGTGACTGACTGCGAAAAACCTGGACCGGATGAAGGACCCGAGGAAGGATCCCAATGGACTATGGTTTTTGATGGAGCCTCCAATGCACTCGGAAATGGCATCAGTGCTGTAATCATATCTCCCGAAGGCTGTCATACTACTTTCACCTCCAGATTATGTTTCAACTGTACCAACAATATGGCAGAGTATGAGGCATGCATCATGGGTCTCAAAACTGCTATCGACCTGAGGATCAAGTTCTTGAACATTTTCAGGGATTCAACCTTGGTAATAAGCCAAATCAAAGGTGAGTGGGACACGAAACACCCAAATCTCATCCCTTACAAAGAGCATCTGCTGACATTTCTTCCACACTTTGAAGAGGTCACCTTTGAACATTTTCCACGAGAAGAGAATCAGTTAGCGGACGCACTAGCTACTATGTCATCTATGTTCAAGGTCAATTGAGATAATGAAGCTCCTCATATCACTATTGAGAGATTGGATGAACTAGCATACTGCTATGAGATTGACACTGAAGAAGTAGCAGACAAGCCTTGGTTTCATGAAGTAAAGAGGTATATCGAGGCTGAAGAATAACCCTAGGGGGCATATGTCAATGATAAAAAGTTTCTGAGAAGGTTCTCCGCAATGTTCTTCCTCAGTAATGGAATCCTCTACAAGCGCAACCATGACTCTACTTTACTTTGGTGCATAGACAAGAGCGAAGCAGAGAGGATTATGACAGATTTACACAAAGGTACCTTTGGCACCCATTTTAATGGACACACCATTGCTAAAAAGATCATACAGGCAAGATACTATTGGTACACTATGGAAGCAGTCTGTTATCTGCATTCCCGAACTTGTCACAAATGCCAGATCTACACTGATAAAGTGCATGCACCTCCGGTTCCCTTGAATGTCTTGATGGCTCCCTGGCCCTTTTCAATATGGGGCATTGACATAATCGAAGAGATTATACCTACCTCTTCCAATGGGCATCGCTTCATCCTAGTGGCCATTGATTACTTCACGAATTGGGTTGAGGCTGCCTCTTTTGCTACTGTTACCAAGAATGTTGTGGCGCGGTTTATCAAGCATAACATGATTTGTTGGTATGGTGTTCCAGAGAGAATCATCACAGGAAATGGTACAAATCTCAACAATACAATAATCACCGAACTCTGTAAACAATTCAAAATCCAACATCATAATTCTTCCCCTTACCGGCTGAAGATGAATGACATTGTGGAGGCTGCTAACAAGAATATAAGAAAATCATACAGAAGATGACGGTGACATACAAAGACTGGCATGAGATGTTACCATTTTCTCTTCATAGTTACCGCACCTTAGCACGTACGTCAACATGGGCAACACCTTATTCACTGGTATATTGTATGGAGGTTGTCCTACCTATGGAGGTCCAAATCCCTTCTCCGAGGATCATGAAGGATGCAGGTTTGAACAAAGATGATTGGATCCAGACTCGACTTGATCAACTGAATCTGATTTATGAGAAAAAGCTTACTGCTGTCTGTCATGGTCAAATGTATCAAAAATGGATGATTAAGGCTTTCAACAAAAAGGTCAGACGTTAAGTATATCAAGTGGGTGATCTAGTAATCAAGCGCATCATAATGCCACAAGGTGATCCCAGGGGCAAGTAGACTCCTACGTACGAAGGGCCATTTGTAATCAAAAGCATATTTTCTGGTGGAGCCATGATTCTGACTACCATGGATGGTGACGACCTTCCTCACCCTATTAATGCAGACATTGTGAAAAGACACTATGCATGAATAAAGACCTGCTAGGTTGAATGGACTAGGAAACAATAAGGGCATCCCGGCGAGCCAAAAGGGTTCGAGCAAAAATTATGGATAAATACAAAAATAATCTATACACCCGACAAGTCGAAAACCTGAGAAGGGGGCTTGGGCAAAAAAGGGTATCCCAGTGGAGCGAAAATCCGAAAGGGCGGTGTGATATGATGGGAGAACTGACATGGGTGTTTTGCGTTGTATCGCAAATGTTGCGGTTAGCAAGAATTGCCACCGACTTTTATTTTATCCAAAAGGAAAGGGTGAAAAGAACAGGAAATACCTTTAGAGATGTTTTCTTGAGTTCGGGGGGTAGATTATGAAAAGGGAAGGTATTAACACCCTTTTCATCCGTAGTTATCTACGGGCTCTTAGTTGCTTGCTAGATCACTTGCTTTTGTTTGAAAGTATGCTTTGTGTGGTTTTTAAAAGTATTTTGAAAAGGTGTCATCGTTAAGGAAAACTTTGTAAAAGTTCTCGTTCGTAAGAACGTATACAAAATGTTGATCTTTTGAAAACGTTTCAAGTTTGAAAGATATTTTGAAAGTGTTGGTGTTCGTTTTGAAAATAGCAAGGATGTTTTGATTTAAAAATGAACAAGCAACTAGGAACATTCTGCCTACTCAAAAGTCTTTCTTGTTTATTTCCTCTTTCCTTTGACATTGTTATTTTACCATGGATTGGTAAGTAACCTTATCTTTAGATGTAAAAGGGACGGACAAGGGTCATCATATAGTCATGAATAGAAATTTTGTAAGATATCTTAGCATTTTCTTTAAGGAACTAAGATCATTCGTAAGGCAACATTTTTAGCGTCATCGAGGGACTATGATCTTGTATTTTTTTTTGTTTTTGCTAAGATGTCTTACATGCATAATATAACCATTTATTTCTCAAGGAAATAAGTGGAGTTAACCCTAGAGATGTAAAGTGTGCAAGTGTATCTTTTTCATGCTTGATTTTATCTTGAATTAGGGTTTTCTAAGCATTGATTTTATCTTTCCATACAAACCCTAATTACTAGAATGTATATAAAGCGATAAATTGCGAAAAGTAAATATTCTACGCTATTATATTATTTGGGGGATGGGGTATACATTTTTACAAATGGGGATTGCAAGAATTTTAAATCTAATTAACTATTACAACCATATTGAACAATGTACAAGAATTGAAATAATAATGTACAAGCATGAATAAATGGGAAAGAGTATGAATTTGTTTGAATTTTTGTTAAGAAAGGTTTTTTTAATTCAATTAATTAAGGAAAGTAGTTTAATTAAACTAAGAAAAATTTAACTTAAATTAATTAAAAAAAGAAATTAATTTAATTAAACAAGCAAGTTTTTTAGGGTTTTTGTGAAAAAAGGTTTTAACTAAGTTAATACTTGTATAACATTAATTAATTAAAAGAAAATCTAAGTTCTAAATTAATTTTAAATTAAAAGAAAATAAATTAACCTAACCATACTTACTAATATATTTAACAATGGATTAAGTTTATTAATAAATTTTTTTTGGTTTTAAAATAAAACATAAGTAGTATTGGATGTAAACGAATAAAATATTTTATGGATTTTTATTGATGATAATAATAATAATAATAATAATAATAATAATAATTATAATAATAATAATAATAATATTAATAATAATAATAAAAGATAAAATAAAATAAAATAAAAGAAATAAAGTCAGGGGGGTTAAAGTTGAAGTTCAGAGGTTTGTTAGAAAAAAATAGTTTTGAAGTTGGCCCATTATTGTTTTTATAATCAGAAAAATAAAAAGAATAATAAAAAAAAGAGATGGGTTGTGTGTTATAAGCGAACATGGGGGTAATGTTCAGCAAAAATAGAGGAAGCCCAAAGGGGGAGGCCCAGCACTGCAAAGGGGAAAGAGAAGAAAAATGTGAAAAAAGAAACAAAAAACAAAAGGCAGCGCGCTGAGCTTCGAACCCACGCCCTCTTGATTACCAGCGCGCTGCCTTACCACTGGGGTGGCTATACATCCGTTTACTTATATCAAACCATAAATATATATTTGAAAACCCTTCCTAGGCCTGAACTTCATCTTCAACCTCACGCCATCCAGACCACCTGCATCTTGTTCATTTCTCATCCATTTGCAAAAATGTAAACAAGAATCTTGTGGAAAATTTCCTCACGATTTCAGAAATGTAAAGCATTAAAACTAAAGATCAAAGATAAGCATGAATTTTATTGGCCCTAATCTGAAACCTAAAAATTTCAGAAACTTCAACTCCAAAATTCTCAAAGCTCAAGCCATATAAATGCAAACTATGGATATGTACAGCTTCATGGCAATGAGGTCGACATTTTATCTTTGAAATTGAAAGCTTAACAATGCCTATATGAGGAGTTCAAAAATCAGATAACTCACCTTGAAAATGGAGATCGTGTTTTGAGTTTGAACAACTTTCAATGAGTTATAGTGATTGGGTTAACTTCCTCAAGTTCCCAGGAAGCTAATGTGATGCTTGGCTTGAGCTGAAAGTGGATGAGGAGTTATGGAGAAGTCAAGTTGCAGACCCCTGTTTTTGAAAATGGAACTTGAAGATGTAGGTGTTACAGTTGGGCAAAAGGACTTTTGATGGTTTATATTTGATGTTTAGAATCTTTAGCAACCAAAAGGCTTGGAAACGCACGAGGGAGATGTAAGTTTCATGTTTTTGATCAGATTGTGCAACAATGGAGTTTTTCTATGTGATTCTGAGGTTTAGGGGGTTTCAGGGCTTGAGCATGCGCGTGGAAGCTTACAAATGACTTGTATATTTATAGGCAAGAGGTCTTGTATGTTACGATAAGCCAGAATTTGAAATCTCAAGTTGTACCATCTTTACTTGTTTTTGAAGCAATGTTGAAACATCTTGTTCCAAGGCATGGTACAAGGATGCATATAGTGGTTAGTACTTTAGACATGATTGCTTTTGGTTTATATAGTTTGTGTGTGCAGTAAGAACAAGTTCAATGCTCAAAGAGAGTCGACTTTATGATTAAAGCCACTTTTCAAGAATAACAATGGTGCCTTTCTTCCAAAAATGGAAATGCAACTTGGATAATGGTTCAAATGCTTGGACAATGGCTCAATATGTTATGTAAAAATTTAATTAAGGAGTGAATTGCAAGTTAGAACCCTGCAAAGTGATATTATGCAGGATGGCTATATGATTTGGTCCATTGTGCATCACAAATTCTGCCTTGTAAAACAACTTGAAACCCTAACTTCTTGCCTTCGATTATCCTTGCTCAAAAATGATCTCAAGGAGTTCTTTGACATTTTGGAAAGCTTGTAATGTGCTATACAATCCATATTTGAATCACTTTTGCAAAATCCAAATGGAACTATGTGAAACTTTACCCAGAAGTTAGGTCAAAATCATGACCAAAATGCTCAAAATTTCACTAAGTGTTTTAGTTTGATGAACATGATTTAATGGATTAATAACTTGAAATACATAAATTTCTAGGATTAGTTGTGTTCAGGAATGATTTAGATCTCATTGAGATCTACAACTTTCATGTTGATAGTTTCCTTTGAATCATCTTGCATCATGGTGAAAAATTGGCTCAAAGTTGTGAAAAATATGAAGTTTTCAACACTTAGAAAAATTTCTAAGTTTGGAAGTTTTGACTTTTCAAAATGAAATCTTGACTTTTTGATTTCTTGATGAGCAAGTTTCATATTTTGACATGTTATGATGAATTGTGATCTTTGACACTTGATTTTGACCAAAAAGTCAAAGTTTGACTTTTTAGTGCGTAGTTGACTTTTGATCAGTTGACTGAAAATCAGCTATCAATTAATTGACCTTGAGAAATGTTTTGAGTCATGCCATTAGGTAAAAATGATGCAATTAAATCCTTGAGATCATGTTTCTAACCAATCAACCATTTGCTAGGTCAAAAATCAGAAATTGCTTTTTCTCAATCGAAACCCTAATTTTGACCATTTTGCCCTTTTGATGATCTGATCAGATTTCTTGAGGAATTGTGGTCCAAAATTGAACAAATGACATATATGAGTTCACAATATTGATATGGATAAAAAATTATGAAGTTTGACTGTAAATTGACTATAATTGACTTTTTTCCCAATACATCTGATTTTTAGGTCAACTGATCAATTGCCTAAGCAAAAATGTGATCCAAGACTTGAAGCTTGACATGAGCAATCTTGAGAGTACAAAATGATCCATGAAAGTCATATGATACATTAAAAGTTCATCTGTCCTTGTGCAATCTTAAACCCTAATTTTCAGTCATTAGTGCTTAAGGAGGTGTCTTGAACTGATCAACCCTTGTGCAGTCTTGAACCAAAGGAGATCTTGTGAGAAAATACTTGATAAAAGAGAGGAAAATTTTTAGGGTACAACAGCTGCCCCTTTTCAATCTTCTTAAACCGGAAGAGTTAGATTGGCGTATCCGCCATTCGTGACTTGAAGGTGGAAGATGATTGAACACTAGAGTGCCCAGAAATTTGCACTCGAAGATGAATTGTGAATGGGATTATAGATGCCATTTGGAGAAATGATGGAGATTTGTTGGAGATGGGCATATAGATGTCATCCAAAGGTGACTGTTTACAGAAAATGGACTAAGTCTGAACTTGATTTCAACTAGAAAAGAATCAGAATAAATCTTTGGAGCAATTTATCTGAAACTAGCAGACATCTTGTATGTTGTTTGACTGGGAAGAATTAGAATAAATCTTGGAGCGATTTATCTGAACTAGAAATGTTCATTTGGAAAGTATCAGGATAAATCATTGAGAGCTTTAAACTGAACCAAAAGAGGTCTTAAATATTCTTTAATTGGAGAGAATTAGAGTAGATCTTTGAGCGATTTATCTGAACCAGAGAAAGTGCATACTAGGAAAGAATCAGAATAAATCATTGAGAGATTTATCTGAACTAGCAGGGATTTGGAGAAGAATCAGAATAAATCGTTGAGATTTATCTGAACCAGAGAAGACGTCCGCGAGAAAGAATCAGAATAAATTGTTGAGAGATCTAAATTGAACCGAAAGAGGTCTTGGATATTCTTTAACTGGAGAGAATTAAAGTGATCTTTGAGCGATTTATCTGAACCAGAGAAAGTGCCTACTAGGAAAGAATTAGAATAAATCATTGAGATACTTATCTGAACCAACATGGATTTGGATAAGAATCAGAATAAATCATTGAGAGATTTATCTGAACCAGAGAAGACGTCTACGGGAAAGAATCATAATAACCTGTTGAGAGATCTAAACTGAACCGACAGGGATCTGGAATATTCTTTAACTGGAGAGAATCAGAGTAGATCTTTGAGAGATTTATCTGAACCATAGAAAGTGCCTACTAGGAAAGAATTAGAATAAATCGTTGAGAGATTTATCTGAACCAGCAGGGATTTGGAGAAGAATCATAATAAATCATTAAGAGATTTATCTGAACCAGAGAAGACGTCTACGGGAAAGAATCAGAATAAACCGTTGAGAGATCTAAACTGAACCGGCAGAGATCTGGAGAAGAATCAGAACAAATCGTTGAGAGATTTATCTGAACTAGAGAAAACGTCTGAACCAGAGAAAGCGTCTGTGAAAAAGAATCAGAATAAACCGTTGAGAGATTTAAACGGAACCAACAGGGGTCTGCAGGAAATATCTGTTATGTAGATGGTCGACCAGTCCTTTCTCGGGAATTGATCTATAATTAACTTGTTGAAAATTTGAGATAATTTTCTGTTGATTGATCTTTCCTGAAAAGGCGAAGGGTTAGTTGCGTGCAATGCCATGATGTATGAAATGCACGGTATAATGTCGTTTCTCAAAATAAATGAGATCCCGCTGTATGCATCTGTGTTGTCAATGCTATGACGTATGGATGTAATGTATGGACACATTAGTTGTTATGCCGCAGTGTTGTCGGAGTCGGGAAAAATAAATCCCTGAGTACTACTGTGAATGAGGAGTGTAAGTCTTCATATTTTGAAGTTGAAGTATTGATGGATGAGTTTCAATTTATTAGAGAAATAAACTCTGTTGTAGAAGGGAAATTTCGTGCATTGCTTGTGGACCTCGTGAAATCCTGTTGGGGAATCCTGAGAAACTGGGCGACTTTCACTGGGGAATCTTTGGAGCGGTAACTAGAAGTTTTGTTCTGTCGGGGATGTGAGAGCACTTGATACCATTAGGCTGCATACTGAAGATACGTTAGCGATCCTGTAGTGGGATGTCTCTTTTTCCGCTCTTGCTGGAAAAAGTACATGCGGGGGATTTTATGGAATGGTCTATAAACATTATCCTATTTCTTAAAGCCATTAGTGATTGTCTTTCTATATTTTGTTCCCCCTTTTTTTGCTCATTTGTAAACAGTAATCACGTTCAAATGCATATGTTCAAAAATAATCATTGGACGTTTTTGAAAACAAAACACGAAAATAAAAGAAAAACTGATAGTTTTGCACTTTCAAAGGAATATCTTTGTATTAACTTGAATAAGTATTTTTGTACAACGAGATGAACATCCTAGTAAGGGAGTGTCATCGTAGAAAAATGAAAATTGATACAAAGAAAAGATAGCTATGTGAAATAATCCCATGGGGTTTCCATTTTGCTATAGCCTTCATGTATCTGAGCGTCTCATCCACTTGCTGCTTTGTCTAAAGCTGATTAGATTGATTAGAACCGTTTGAATTTGTCAGTCGATACTGAAGGTTGTCTGTAAGGTGATTCAACGAGACATAGTCATACGCTTTAATTCCCCAACTTTTCCCTGGACCGCCCTTTCGGGTTTTCAGTCCATCGGGATACCCTTTTTTGCCCAATCCGCCCTTTCGGGTTTTCAGCTTGCTGGGTGTACATATTTTTTTTTTGTATTTCATCCCTAATTTTTGCCCGAACCTTTTCGGTTCGCCGGGATGCCCTAATTTTTTCCTAGGCCAGTCGACCTAGAAGGTCTTTATTCATGCGTAGTATCTTTTGACTATGTCTGCGTTTACAGGATGCGGAAGGTCGTCGCCATCCATAGTGGTTAAGATCATTGCTCCACCAGAGAATATGATTTTGATCATAAATGGTCCTTCATATGTAGGAGTCCATTTTCCCCTAGGATCACCTTGTGGCAATATGATACGCTTGATTACCAAGTCACCAAACCGATATACCTGACGTTTGACCTTCTTGTTAAAAGCTTTGATCATATGTTTTTGGTACATCTGACCATGACAGACAACCGTAAGCCTCTTCTCATTAATCAAGTTCAACTGGTCAAGTCAAGTTTGAATCTATTCATCTTCATTCAGCCCTGCATCTTTTATGATTCTAAGAGAATGTATTTGGACTTCAATTGGTAGGACGGCTTCCATACCATATACCAAAGAGAAAGGAGTTTCCCCTGTTGACGTGCGCGCCGTGGTACGGTAACCATGGAGAGCAAATGGTAACATCTCATGCCAGTCCTTGTAGGTCACTGTCATTTTTTGTATGATCTTCTTGATGTTTTTATTTGCGACTTCGACAACGCCATTCATCTTTGGCCGGTAAGGAGAAGAGTTATGGTGTTGGATCTTGAATTGCGCGCATAATGCGATAATCATAGTATTGTTGAGATTGGTACCATTATCTGTAATGATTCTCTCTGGGATACCGTACTGATAGATAAGATTATGTTTGATGAATCGGGCCATAATGTTGCCTCAACCCACTTTGTGAAGTAGTCAATGGAAACCAAGATGAAGCGGTGTCCATTAGAAGCTGTAGGTTTGACTTCTCCAATCATGTCGATGCTCCACATCACGAATGACCAGGGAGCAGTCAGGACGTTTAGAGGAACTGGAGGCACATGTACTCTGTCAGCATATATATGACACTTGTGATAGGTTCGTGAATGCTGATGGAAATCTGCTTCCATGGAGACCAGTAGTACCCCGCCCGTAGGATCTTTTTATCCATCGTGTGCCCACTAGAATGGGTGCCAAAAGTGCCTTCATGTAGATCAGCCATGATCTTGTCTGCCTCACTCTTGTCTATGCAATGAAGCAAAGTAGAGTCGTGGTTGCGCTTGTAGAGAATGCCATTACCGAAGAAGAACTTAGCAGAGAATCTTCTCAAGAACTTCTTATCATTGACTGAAGCTCCCTCCGGATACTCTTGGGCCTCGAGATACCTATTAAATTCATGGAACCAAGGCTTGTCCACTACTTCTTCAGTATCGATCTCGTGACAGTAATCTGGTTCATCCATCCGCTCAATGGTGATCTGGGGAGCCTCGTTATCCCACTTGATTTTAAACATGGATGACATAGTGGCTAGCGCGCCCGCTAGTTGATTTTCCTCTTGTGGAAAATTCTGAAAGGTAATTTCCTCAAAATGTGGGATTAATGTCAACACATGTTCTTTGTAGGAGATGGGATTAGGGTGCTTCATGTCCCATTCTCCTTTGATCTGACTGATGATTAAGGATGAATCTCCAAATACCCTTAAGGACTTGATTCCCAAATCTATGGCGGCTTTGAGACCCATAATACACGCTTCATATTCTGCCATATTATTGGTACAGTTGAAACAAAGTCTTGTAGTGAAGGGAGTATGACATCCTTCAGGGGATATGATCACAACACCTATGCCATTGTCGAGTGCGTTCGAAGCTCTGTCAAAAACCAAGGTCCATCGGGATCCTTGTTCAGGTCCGTCATATGGTCCGATTTCTTCACAATTGTTTACCAACATGATGTCTTCATTTGGGAACTCGAATTTCATGGACTGGTAGTCATCCATAGCCTGATGAGCAAGGTGATCGGCTAGCACACTTCTATTTATTGATTTTTGGGTAGTGTATTGAATGTCGTATTCAGTCAGGATCATCTGCCATCTTGCTATTCTTCCAGAGAGGGAGGGCTTCTCGAATATGTATTTAATTGGATCCATCTTGGATGTCAATAAGGTAGTATGGGTCAACATATACTGTCTTAGCCAGTGAGCAGCCCATGCCAGAGCACAACAAGTTTTCTCAAGCAGTGAATATCTGGTTTCACAGTCGGTAAACTTTTTGCTCAGGTAGTATATTGCATGCTCTTTTCGGCCAGACTCCTCATGCTGCCCCAACACACACCCCATTGAGTTTTCCAAGACAGTTAGATACATGATCAAAGGTCTTCCCTCGACTGGAGACATCAAAACAGAAGGCTCTTGAAGGTACTCTTTGATCCTATTGAAGGAAGCCTGGAAGTCGTCGTTCCAATCCAACACTTGATCTTTCTTCAGTAATTTGAAGATTGGTTCACAAGTAGCGGTTAGGTGAGAAATGAACCTGGCGATGTAGTTTAGCCATCCTAAGAATCCTCTGACTTCCTTCTCGATGCGAGGAGCAGGAATTTCTTGTATTGCTTTTAGCTCTGCAGGGTCCACTTCGATACCTTTACTGCTGACGATGAAGCCTAGGAGTTTACCGTACCTCACTCCAAATGTGCATTTACTCGGGTTCAACCTTAGCTAGTATTTCTTTAGCCTTTCAAACAATTTCTGCAAATGGACAAGATGTTCCTCTTCAGTTTGAGATCTGGCTATCATGTCATCCACATGGACCTTTATCTCGTGATGGATCATATCATGAAACAGAGCTACCATGGCGCGCTGATAAGTTGCCCCAATGTTTTTCAACCCGAATGGCATAACTTTATAACATAACATGCCCCATTGTGTGACGAAGTTCGTTTTCTCCATGTCCTCTGTGCCATTCTGATTTGATTGTACCCGGAGAAACCATCCATGAAGGAGAATACTTTATGCTGTGCGGTATCGCCAACCAGAATATCAATATGGGGAAGCGGGAAATCATCCTTAGGTCTTGCCCTATTAAAATCTCTGTAATCCACACACATGCATACTTTACTGTCCTTTTTAGGCACTGGAACAACATTGGCGAGCCATTGTGGATAGGAGGTGACAGCTAAGAATCTGGCGTTGAATTGTTTCATGACTCCAGTCTTGATCTTCTCTGACATTTCTGGCCGCATGTGACAGACTTTCTGTTTTACCGGAGGGCAGTCTTCTTTTGTCGGTAGACGATGGACCATGATATCAGCGTCAAGTCCTGGCATGTCTTTGTATGACCAGGAAAAGACATCAACATAGTCATGTAGTAACTGAGTTAAGTGCTTCTTGACACTAGGTTCCAGATTGGAACCTACCTTGACTTCTTTCTTGTCCTCTTTGGTACCTAAGTTAACTGTGTCAACCGGTTCTTCATGGGGCTGTATGGTCCTTTCTTCCTGTTGTAGTAACCTGGCTAGTTCCCCTAGCACCTCACAATCTACCTCACCTTCGTCTTCGGCTTGGTAGATCGGATTTTCAAAGTCACAATAGGCCATAGCAGAATCGTTACCCATGGGATCCCGACTAGATGTGGATCTACATTTTGACATGTGAGTGTGTGTAAGAGCATAGCTATCTTTGAAAAAAATAAAAATGTAGAAAAAAGAATAACAAAGAGCATAAAATTTGCATGCAAAAACGTCCATGATTCATTGATGACATATGAAAATGAAGTAACAACCCTTACAAATGGACCATTGTGCCTCGGGTAAGATACAAGGTTTTAAAAGTCTAAATTGTTTAATTATTACAAGTCCTGCAAAAATTTAAAGACAATTATTGTTGGATAAAAGTAATAGGGACAAATTCTTTGGATTCCCAGTTGTTGAGTCCTCCGCTGATAGTTGGAAAAATCCATTCTTCCAGGTCACAACTGTCATCACTATCCTCCACTGTGTTGACTCCATGGTTGCTAATCCACAGTGGTGGTTCCCCGCCACGAGCATGACGAACAACTTTCTGGTCTCCTGAAGTAAAACCCAAACCAAATTTGTCAAATTTGTAGAGAATATCCGGGAGTTGGCCCCAAATGGTACACCCACCTTCTTCGACTACTGCCTTGGCATCTTTCAGAGAAGCCATCTTCAGCGGAGGTCTGGTAATCTTCGGAACTTTGGAAATAGTCTTGGTTGCCGCAACTATTTGTGGGACTTCCTCGAAATGCTGACATGGAGTTTCAATGAATTCACCATCCATTTCCACATATCTGAAGGAGTTTAGGTGACTGACCATATATTCCTCCTCTCCATGGACAGTGATGATTTTTCCCTTGATTGGGTACTTCAACATCTGATGTAATTTAGAGGTGACGACACCAGCGTCATGAATCTAAGGTCGGCCTAGTAAACAGGAATAGGAAGGGCGAATATCCATCACATAGAAATTTGAAACAAAGGTCTGAGTTCCAACTTTAATGGGTATGTCCACCTCCCCGTGCACCATTCTCTTCGAACCGTTGAAGGCCCTTACCACTATGTTGCTGGGTTTTAAGGTCAAACCTTCACAGTCCAGTCTATCCAGAGCCTTCTTAGGCAGCACATTTAATGATGAACCAATATCTACCAGGACATGGGCCAAAGTAGTGCCCCTGCATTCGACTGAGACATGCAATGCCTCATTGTGTTTCCTCCCTCTAGGTGTCAGATCAGCATCAAAAAGCCCAAACGGTTATCAGCTGTCAAACTGGCCACACAATCTTCAAATTGGTCAGCAGAGGTTTCTTGTGGCACATGGGCAGTTTTAAGAAATTTCACCAAGGCTTTCGCATGAGATTCAGAGCACAATAGTAAAGCTAGCATATAAATCTTTGAAGGGGTCTGCCCTAGCTGTTCGACTACATTGTAGTCGCTTCTCTTTATGATTTTCAAAATTTCTTCCATATCCTTCTTGGAAGCCTCTGGGATAGATACTGATTTCACCTTCATCTGGATAGATTCAACCAAAATGCCTTTGCCCCGAGTCTCGGTCGACTCGACGATAGGGGTGTCAGCAGGGGTTACCACATGAACTGTAGTAGTAGTATCATCAGGAACAAAAACAGGAATGATCACAGGACCGGTAACAGTTTTCGGAAGAGCAATCTCAGGGAAGAACACTCTTCCCCTTCTGGTTATTTTGCTGGTTCCCACAATGTTGCCAATTTCGGGGTCAGCCCTCTCAAAAATCGGGTATTCAACAGCCAGACATTCGTACTTGACGCTGTGGTAGTAGACGTCACCCCCATAGTTCCAGGGAACAGTTTTGTCTGAGGAGTACGAGATCAACCCTGGCATAGTAATTATCAGTGGAGTCACTTTCAGAACAAATGTAATCCTAACGGGTCTTTTGGTGGAGACCCTGGGAGGATTGGCGGAAATGGTTACTATTGAAACATCCTTGTAAGTAACGGTTGGAACGGGAGTCTTTTCAAACAAAATCTATTTGTCATCCATTAGGCGCTGGACACCTGCCTTCAATAAATGACAACCAGTCGTTTGGGATAAATAGAGGTGGCAGCCTTCGCCACAACCCGAAAATAAACCGGCCTTCAACAGGTTCCTTTTGACGGTTAGGAGAGGAGTAACAAGTTCATCAACAACAGCAACAGACACATCATCTTTAACATCATTAACACCACGTTCGTGCTTGGGCATGGGAGCGGTGATAACATTTGGGATCTCAGGAGCGTCAAATTCAATTTCCTCTGCCTCGAGAAGGTATTACACCTTGTTTTTCAAAGCCCAGCAGTCGTTTGTATCATGACCTAGACTTTCTGAATGGTAAGCACAACGAGCATTTGGGTTATAACGGGGAGATGCGGTGTTGGGATTCTTCAGAGCTTCCTGCAAGGTCACCAGATTAGATTTCAACAAATGCGGCAAGACTTGAGACAATGTCATATTTATCCAGGTAAATTGTCTTACCGGCCTTTCCGTTCTAGGCTGGTTGTTCCTTTGTTGAATAGGTGCAGGCTTAGAGATCATGACAGCCCCTACCGCTGGATGGTGTTCAGTTTTGTCCTGATTCCTATGGTCATATGAAACACTGACCTCCTTCTTTCTGGTAAAGGGCTTCTTTATCGCGCTCGAGGATGCATCTCTTTGAATTTTGCCACTTTTTATACCCGATTCTACCCGTTCATCGGTCATGATTAATTTGGTAAATCTAGCCGAGGAGCTTCCGATCAAGTGTTTGAATAATGGACTAGATAGCGTGCCTAAGAACATATCCACCAATTCTCTGTCAGATAGAGGGGGTTGGACCCTTCCCGCGAGATCCCGCCATTTTTGAGCATAGGTCTTGAAACCTTCACCTGTACCCATAGACATGCCTTGCAACTGTGTCTGTGTTGGAGTTAAGTCAGCATTATACTTGTATTGCTTGTAAAAAGCGGCTGCCAAATCTTCCCAATTGCGGATGTTGTTCCCTTCCAACTGATAGAACCAATCCAACTGCGTTCCTGATAATCTTTCTTAGAAGAAATGCACCCATAGTTTCTTATCCGCAGTATGGGGTTGAATTTTCCTGACGTATGATCTCAAATGCAGCTTGGACAAGAGATACCGTCATATTTAGCGAAAGTGAGAACCTTGAGTTTCTGCGGTATGACAACCCCTGAGACAAGTCCTAGCTCCTCAAAATCCAACCCAGGTACTTTCTGGATCTCTATAGCATTGAGGCGATCTTCCAACTGTTTGTATTTGTCATCAGCTGGAGGATACTGCTCTTTAGAGTAGTCAGCCTCTTCTTCCTCTTCAAATTCTAGAGGGTCAATCACTTACTTGTTTTTACCTTCTTGATTATCACTTTCACCTGAAGATGTTGTGAAGTCTAGAGTCCGTCTAGCTGGTCCTTTGAACCTTCTTCCCAGATTCAAAACACCGGTTGATTTCTTCTTCTTCTTCTTCTTTTCTTTGATCCGCAGAGTTTTCAACTCATCTTGTCCTTTTGCCAGAGTCAAGAACATTTGTTGAAACTAGGCGTTCTACGCATGGAGATCTTTTACTGTCTGTTCAATATCCATCTCACTGAAATAAACAGTAGAAAGATAAGGAGACCTGTTTCAAGAAACCTGTTTGTGTTATGATGAATGAAGATACATATGCAAATGATTTCAAGGAAATTATAGATTTAAATTTGCTTTAGACAAAAAGGAACACATGTTATATTAATAAATCAAAGTTTGAGTACATCATGCCTCTTTGGGATTACAAAGAAATAAAATACAAAACTATAAGACAAAAAAGTTGAAAGCGTCCTCTTCAGTGCGATGTAGGCGTTCAGAATCCGCTCTTCATGAAGCTGCTTGGTGAGTTCCAGAACTTTCTTCTCACTGGCGTAGAATTGGGCCTCAAAAGTTTCTCGCTCCCCCTTAAGTTGTATCCAATCTCTTTGCAAGTCTTCGAGAGAGGTGGTCATGTTAGGATGAAGGATAGTGTATGGGACATCTCCTTCCACAACAGGCTCTATGATAACTGGGAGAATGGAGGGGTAAGGCATTGTGAGATTTTGAGCGCGAGTCTGTGCCCACCTAAGGTAAGGCTCAAGGGGAATGGAATTCTTGTGCCCCAATATCCTACTGTCCACCTTGTTTACCATCCTCCAGGCTCGTATGAACCTCCGACGATAGTCTTGATTGTCACTTTCATAGTCGAACACTACACCTTGGATGAGCACGTCATGTGGACCATCTCTTTGTGCGTACCTAAACTGTCGCAGAGCTAAGCAAGGTTTATAAGTGACGCCTCCCCTAATTCCGAGAAAAGGAACATTAGGGAATTCCCCACAACGATCGATAATAGTAATATCCTCCAAGGATCGAGAACACCAGTAGATATCTAAATGCCTGAGTGACATCAGCCTGTTGGACCACCTCAAACCTTGCTCATTCTTCACAACAGATCAGAGAAGATGTGAAATAAACCATTTAGCCAACAGAGGAGTACAACACATGAGGGTTCCTCTTCTCCTCATGGTGCGAGTATGGAGAGAATGAAAGATATCTCCCGACAAAGTAGGCACTGGATTATTAGATAAAAAGATTCTGACAGCATTCACATCTATAAGTTTGTCAGGATTTGGAAATAGTACTAACCCATAGATGAGAAGAGCCAAAATTTCTTCGAAAGCTTGTAAATCCAGGTTGTTCCAACAGTCTTGAGCTTTTTCCAATAAGAACTTGGCTAAGAACCCTTTGACACCACTTCTTGTTTCCCAATTGGCCGTGATGTCGGATTGTTGCAAGTGCTAGGCTCGGGTAACCTCTTCAAGGCTCGGGTCTCTTTCGGTACCGTTGAAAGGTAGTTGATTGAGGATAGGAATTCCTAAGATCTGAGAGAACTCTTCCATAGTTTGTACAAGCTGGTAGTTGGGGAAGGTAAAGCAATGGTGCAACGGGTCAAAGAAATGCAAAATCACCTTTATCATGTCTTCATCAAAGCTCGAAGTAACCAAGTTGAGAAGTCGTCCATGCCTTTTGGTGAACAGAGAATTCTCAGGGACCCTTGACGCGAAATCCTTGAGCTGAAAAGGCACTCGTACAAAGTTGACTTGGATTGTGTTCCTGCGAGTGGGAGTCATATCCTACAAAACAGAACAAAGATGAATCTCAAAATCCTTGAAATGGTTAGTTTAAAATGATATGGCATGATGTCATGATGTTATATACAAGTAAATATATACAAAAAAGACAAACAAGTCCTTAGGTTTAGGCTTGCATGGAGTCTTATAGGTAAGTACCCTCTTGAAGTTTAGTTGGCTAAAACCTGTCCTAGCAATAGTAACCGGGTTCTAAGGGAGCCCAATGTCACTGGTTTGTCTTCTCAGGCATTATTTTAACGCAATCCTCTTTAATGGCGACTGAAATATCCCCAAAAAACCAAACCTCAATGAGTGTAGTATCGAGTATCTACCAAAGTCGATCATCTCACTACGTCCTAATGGCCAAGTTGGTCAAGTAAAGGTTCTAAAAGTCTGTTAGTGCTTCATGACATCACTCAGCGGCCCCGTATTCTCCTTAACTAATTAAGGGCTACCGGTACCCACAAATATGTCACACTAACGTAGCTGTTTCTTAGACCATGTCAGTATACCCCGCACAGTTTCCATAATGTATTGCTACTTACCTATAAGGTATCCCAAATCCGGGTAGAGGATTTAAGCCCAAACAAATAACCAAAATGTAAAGCATAAAAGTCAAATAAAGAAAGCAAGTAAAGGTTACCTAGCCCTAAGGTAACCCCACTTTTAAGTTACTCCCCAGTAGAGTCGCCAGTTCTGTGATACGGTGGGAGAACTGACTTGGGTGTTTTGCGTTTTATCGCAAATGTTGTGGTTAGCAAGAGTCGCCACCGAATTTTCTTTTATCCAAAAGGAAAGGATGAAAAGAATAGGAAAGACCTTTTGGAGATGTTTTCTTGAGTTCAGGGGGTATATTATGAAAAGGGGAGATATTAACACCCTTTTCATCCGTAGTTATCTACGGGCTCTTAGTTGCTTTCTAGATCACTTGCTTTTGTTTGAAAATATGCTTTGTGTGGTTTTTGAAAGTATTTTGAAAAGGCGCCATCGTTTAGGAAAACTTTGTAATAGTTCTCGTTCGTAAGAACGTATACAAAGTGTTGATATTTGCAAAATGTTTCAAGTTTGAAAGATATTTTGAAAGTGTTGGTGTTCGTTTTGAAAATAGCAAGGATGTTTTGATTTGAAAATGAGCAAGAAACTAGGAACATTCTACCTACTCAAAAGTCTTTCTTGTTTATTTCCTCTTTCCTTTGACATTGTTATTTTACCATGGATTAGTAAGTAACCTTATGCTTGGATGTAAAAGGGACGGACAAGGGTCATCGTATAGTCATGAATAGCAATGTTGTAAGATATCTTAGCATTTTCTTTAAGGGACTAAGATCATTCGTAAGGTAACATTTGTAGCGTCATCGAGGGACTATGATCTTGTATTTTTGTTTGTTTTTGCTAAGACGTCTTACATGTGTATTATGACCATTTATTTCTCAAGGCAACAAGTGGAGTTAACCCTAGAGGTGCAAAGTGTGCAAGTGTATCTTTTTCATGCTTGATTTTGTCTTGTATTAGGGTTTTCTAAGCATTGATTATATCTTTCCATACAAACCCTAATTACTAGCATGTATATAAAGCGATAAATTACGGAAAGTAAATATTCTATGCTATAACATTATTTGGGGGATGGGGTATACATTTTTACTAATGGATATTGCAAGAATTTTAAATCTAATTAACTCTTACAACCATATTGAACAATATACAAGAATTGAAATAATAATGTACAAGCATGAATAAATGGGAAAGAGTATGAATTTGTTTGGATTTTTGTTAAGAAAGGTTTTTTTGATTCAATTAATTAAGGAAAGTAGTTTAATTAAACTAAGAAAAATTTAACTTAAATTAATTTTAAAAAATAAATTAATTTAATTAAACAAGCAAGTTTTTTAGGGTTTTTGTGAAAAAAGGTTTTAACTAAGTTAATACTTGTATAACATTAATTAATTAAAAGAAAATATAAGTTCTAAATTAATTTTAAATTAAAAGAAAATAAATTAACCTAATCATACTTACTAATATATTTAACAATGGATTAAGTTTATTAAGAAAAATATTTTTGTGTTTTTTGTTTTAAAATAAAACATAAGTAATATTGGATGTAAATGAATAAAATATTTTTTGGATTTTTATTGATGATGATAATAATCATAATAATAAAAGATAAAATAAAATAAAATAAAAGAAATAAAGTCAGGGGGGTTAAATTTGATGTTTGGAGGTTTGTTAGAAAAAAACAGTTTTAAAGTTGGCCCATTAGTGTTTTTATAATTAGAAAAATAAAAAGTATAATAAAAAAAAAGATGGGCTGTGTGTTATAAGCGAACAGGGGGGGTGATGTTCAGCAAAAATAGAGGAAGCCCAAAGGGGGAGGCCCAGCGCTGAAAAGGGGAAAGAGAAGAAAAATGTGAAAAAAGAAACAATACACAAAAGGCAGCACACTGAGGTTCGAACCCACGCCCTCTTGATTACCAGCGCGCTGCCTTACCACTGGGGTGGCTATACATCCGTTTACTTATATCAAACCATAAATATATATTTGAAAACCCTTCCTAGGCCTGAACTTCATCTTCAACCTCACGCCATCCAGACCACCTGCTTCTTGTTCATTTCTCATCCATTTGCAAAAATGTAAACATGAATCTTGTGGAAAATTTCCTCACGATTTTAGAAATGTAAAGCATTAAAACTAAAGATCAAAGACAAGCATGAATTTTATTGGCCCTAATCTGAAACCTAAAAATTTCAGAAACTTCAACTCCAAAATTCTCTAAGCTCAAGCTATATAAATGCAAATTATGGATATGTACAACTTTGTGGCAATGAGGTCTACATTTTATCTTTGAAAATGAAAGCTTAACAATGCCTATATGAGGAGTTCAAAAATCAGAAAACTCACCTTGCAAATGGAGATCGTGTTTTGAGTTTGAACAACTTTCAATGAGTTTTAGTGATTGGGTTAGCTTCCTCAAGTTCCCAGGAAGCTAATGTGATGCTTGGCTTGAGCTGAAAGTGGCTGAGGAGTTATGGAGAAGTCAAGTTGCAGACCCCTGTTTTTGAAAATGCAACTTGAAGATGGAGGTGTTACATTTGGGCAAAAGGACGTTGGATGGTTTGTAATTGATGCTTAGAAGCTTTAGGAACCAAAAGGCTTGGAAACGCACGAGGGAGATGTAAGTTTCAAGTTTTTGGTCAAATTGGGCAACAATGGAGTTTTTGTGTGTGATTCTAAGCTTTAGGGGGTTTCAGGGCTTGAGCATGCATGTGGCAGCTTGCAAATTACTTGTATATTTATAGGCAAGAGGTCTTGTATGTTACAACAAGCCAGAATTTGAAATCTCAAGTTGTAGCATCTTTACTTGTTTTTGAAGCAATGTTGAAACATCTTGTTCCAAGGCATGGTACATGGTTGCATAGAGTGGTTAGAACTTTAGACATGCTTTCTTTTGGTTTATAGGGTTCGTGTGTGCAGAAAGAACAAGTTCAATGCTCAAGGAGAGTGGACTTTGTGATTAAAACCACTTTTTAAGAATAACAATGGTGCCTTTCTTCCAAAAATGGAAATGCAACTTGGATAATGGTTCAAATGCTTGGACAATGGCTCAATATGTTGTGTAAAAATTTAATTAAGGAGTGGATTTCAAGTTAGAAGCCTGCAAAGTGAGATTATGCAGCATGGCTATGTGATTTGGTCCATTGTGCATCACAAATTCTGCCTTGTAAAACAACTTGGAACCCTAACTTCTTGCCTTCGATTCTCCTTGCTCAAAATTGATCTCAAGGAGTTCTTTGACATTTTGGAAATATTTTAATGTGCTATACAATCCTTATTTGAATCAGTTTTGCAAAATCCAAATGGAACTATGTGAAACTTGACCCAGAAGTTAGGTCAAAATCCTGATCAAAATGCTCAAAATTTCACTAAGTGTTTTAGTTTCATGAACATGATTTCATGGATTAATAACTTGAAATATATACATTTATAGGAGGAGTTGTGTTCAATAATGTTTTAGATCTCATTGATATCTACAAATTTCATGTTGAAAGTTTCCTTTGAATCATCTTGCATCATGGTGAAAAATTGGCTCAAAGTTGTGAAAAATATGAAGTTTTCAACACTTAGAAAAATTTCTAAGTTTGGAAATTTTGACTTTTCAAAATGAAATATTGACTTTTTGATTTCTTGATGAAAAAGTTTCATAGTTTGACATGTTTTGATGAATTGTGATCTTTGACACTTGATTTTGACCAAAAAGTCAAAGTTTAACTTTTCAGTGTGCAATTGACTTTTGATCAGTTGACTGAAAATCAGCTATCAATTAATTGACCTTGAGAAATGTTTTGAGTCATGCCATTAGGTAAAAATGATGCAATTAAATCCTTGAGATCATGTTTCCAACCAATCAACCATTTGCTAGGTCAAAAATCAGAAATTGCCTTTTCTCAATCGAAACCCTAATTTTGACCATTTTGCCCTTTTGATGATCTGATCTGATTTCTTGAGGAATTATGGTCCAAACTTGATCAAATGACATATATGAGTTCACAATGTTGATATGGATAAAAAAATTATTAAGTTTGATTGTAAATTGACTGCTGTTGACTTTTTTCTCAATACAATTGTTTTTTAGGTCAACTGATCAATTGCTTGAGCAAAAATGTGATCCAAGATTTGAAACATGACATGAGCAATCTTGAGAGTCCAAAATGATCCATGAAAGTCATATGAGACATTAAAAGTTCATTTGTACTTATGCAATCTCAAACCCTAGTTTTCAGCCTTTAGTGCTTAAGGAGGTGTCTTGAACTGATCAACCCTTGTGCAGTCTTGAACCAAAGGAGATCTTGTGAGAAAATACCTGATAAAAGAGAGGGAAAATTTTGCGGTACAACAGGAGGTCCAAGCAAAATTTATGGATTTAAAGCGTACGACTATGTCCCATTGGATCACCTTGCAACCAGACTTCAATATCAACTACCAAGCTCAAACGGTCCCAATCAATCCAGCCAGCTTCAGACAAGTAGCAAATTGATGAGACGCTCAAGGACATAGGGGAAATAGCAGAATTGAAACTCAATGGGATTATTACACATAGCTGTTTTCTCTTTGTACACAGTTTTTTATAGTTTTCATATTCACGGCTACGTTCTCCTACTTGAACGTCATTCTCTTTGTACAAAAATGCTTGTTATAGGCGAACTTCAAAAAATTAATATAAATCATTTCTTTGAAAGTACAAAACTATTTGTTTTCTACTTTTCTGTTTTGTTTTGAAAAAACGTCCAATGATTATTTTTGACATATGCATTTGAATATGATTACTATTTACAAATACTCGCATAAGAAACAGAAAGATAATTACTAATGACTTTAAGAAACATGGCAAAGTCTAAAAAAGTAATTTATAGTCCCGACAGTTACTCTTTCCAGCAGGTAAGGGGCATAGACGCCTTGGGACAAAGTCACCGCTACATACTTAACATACGGCCTAGTGATGTATATGTTCCCCACAGAGTAGAAACAACCAAATTTTTGGTCTCCTCCTTCCCAAGCCGGAATTACCTTCTCCAGCAAAGTTCCTTCAGAGAATTGACATCTGTTTTCCCCAGCCGAGTTTTATAATTTGAAACAGTTCACAAAACCTCCTCCCGGGTAGAGTTTATTTCTCTAACTGCGGAAGTTTAGGCCCCAACAAAGTTTATCTCTCTACATCGGCAAAGCCTTCCAATAAAGCATTATCTCTCTCCACAGAGTCATTCTCAGGCAGGAGTTAAGAATCCTCGGTAGAATATCCTCCAAACGGAGAGAGGAAATCCCTAACGAATCATCTCCATTCGGTAACCCTAGCGGAAATGAAGGATTCAACTTCCCAATACTCTTCAGCAGCAGTCCAGGATTTATTTTCCCAAAATAAGAAGTATTGTAATAGCATCCCATATTCATACATCATGGCATGCGCATACACATTACACACAACATGATCTCATTTATTTTGAGACCATCATCACAATGCATTTCATACATCATGACATTACATACGATTAGTTCTTTACTTTTTTCAGGAAAGATTAAATCAACAAACACAGTTAACTACTTACGTGACCCGATAGTCTTCTCAAAAGATACGTCTGATGAAGGGCTATTTCAGCATTTTCCTCAGAAAGACATCCACAAAAGACCTTCGATGGTTCAGTCGGACCGATACTAAGATCTCTCTGATTTCTATTCCGGTTGAAGACATTCCAAGACTTTTGTCTGGTTCAGTTGAATCGATACTAAGATTCTTCTGATTTCCATTCCAGTCAAAGTTAATCCAAGACCTTCTCTAGTTCAGTTAGATCGATACTAAGGTCTCTCTGATTTCTATTCCAATTGAAGATAATCCAAGACTTTTGTCTGGATCAGTCAAATTGATACCAAGATTTTTCTGATTTCCATTCCGGTCAAAGTTAATTCAATATTTTCCTCTGGTTCAGTTAGATCGATACTAAGATCTCTCTAATTTCTATTCCAGTTGAAGATAATCCAAGACCCTTTTCTGGTTCAGTTAAATCGACACTAAGATTTTTATGATTCTTATCTAGTCAAAGATAAATCAAGACCTCTAATGGTACAGTTCAAATTGACCATTGATTTATTATTGATTCTTTTCTGGTAGATACTTTCTATGGTTCATTTAAATCAACCCTATGATTTCCTGATTCTTATCCAGTTAAAGATACTGTAAAGCCTGGAGTCCAACCAGATAGTATTTTATTAATTACTATGAAGCCTGGACCCAACCAGATGATAGTATAACCTATGACAATGAAGCTTGGACTCGACCAGATAACGACATACCTCAGATTTAAGTTGAAGCCTGGACCCGACTAGATAACAGCTTAATTTCTTCAAACCGCTGAAGCCTGGATACGAATAGATAACAATTCAATGTCTACAATTATTGCAAATCCTGGAACCGACCAGATAGCAGGTAATTTCATATTCCCTAATAAGTCGATGTGAAGCCTGGAATACAACCAGATATCAGTCAGTCTTATTGTTCTCAACAAGTCATCGTGAAGCATGGATCCCGACCAGATAATAGCTCGCTTTCAAAAGATAACTCCCCAATAGAGTAACAGACAACCGAAGCTCCTAGACTCTATTCCCCTAAAAAACATTCCCTAGCGGACTCCTCCTCAGACAGCAGGAACAAGAATCCCCACAAAGAGAATTCTTATGAAGTCAACATCTATTTTGGATGGCATCTTTAAGCCCATCTCCGACGACTCTCCGTCATACTCCTTGGATGACATCTTTAAGACCATCTCTGACAGTCTTCTGTCATCTTTTCCAAATGGCATCTGTAAGCCCATTCCCGATATTATTCACCAACAGTCTCACTTCGGACGAGTGCAAATTTCCAGGCAATCTAATGTTCAATCATCTCCCACCTTCAGATCACTAAAGGAAAATAAGCCAATATAAATCTTCAGGTTTAAGAAGATTGAACAGGGGCAGCTATTGTACCCCAAAATTTTCCCTCTCATTTAACTGAAGACATACTCCTAGAGGTTCTCAATTGCTCAAAGTTGACTAAGAATTGACCAGACAAATTCTCTTCCTAAGGCAACAAACCTCAAATAGGGTTTCAATTTTAAGCAAGATGTGTGAGTCCCAAGGATCCCAAATGTTCTCCATTGTCCTAATATTTCTTCAAGATCATCCATGCCAAATTTCATGCCTTACACAATAAGTTTGCTCAGTCAATTGCTCAAATACTTGAAAATCAACTGTGCTAGATAAAAGTCAATTGTGGCTCACGTACAGTCAAACTTCAAGGTTTTAGGTCAACATCAACATTTTGAAGTGATATCCATCATTTGATCAAGGGTTGATCATGATTCCTCAAGAAATGCTCCTAATTCATCAAAGGTCAAGAATTGCTAAATTAGGGTTTCTATAGGAAAGTCAACTGGACTTTGACCAGGCATAAATTTCACAAACTTCATCCATTTTTCCCCAACCAAAGCTCATTTTTAAGAGAATCTAACTCCCTACAACTTCTCTTCATCCCCCAAGATCTAGAAATGCACCATTTGAAAGATATGAGCTCAAACATTACAAGTCATTTTCAAAAAGTCAACAAAAGCCACTTTTTTCCAAGACCTTTTACATTAAGATAACATCTTCAAATACATCATTGATAAAAATAGGTATTGAAGTAGACATCTTGGTCTTTCCAAAAAGTACAAGATCATCATCATGAGATAAAAATTGAGCAAGTTATGGCTTGCCCAAGTTGGGAAATGTTTGAAAATTTCAAGAATGGTGCATTGAGTAAATTTGAATTTTTGGGTCAATGGCCTAACTTTTTAAGGTTCAAATATCTTCCTAAGGTCATAGAGGACCTCTAATCTTATTTTTGAACGACCTTTCATTTTCTACCTATTTTTTACATATTTATTTTAATTTATTTCTAATAAATATAAAATAAATGGTACAAAATATATGGAAATGAGTTTAGGCATTTGGACTGGTGCTTTGACTTGTCTTGAAGCCCAAGGATTCGTACAAACATGACCAGGTTCATTCAAGCAAGGATAAGGAATGTTTTGGCAAATTTAGAAGGCTTTGAATTTGTTGGATTTTTGTTGGAAAACATGAGTTATGGCCATGATCTTTTCCATTCAATTGTGTCTCCTCCATCTGCACTATAAGTACAACACTCTAGCCAGCAGAATCCACGGATATAAAGCTTAGAGAACTGCTGCACATTTCACCCCAAAACTCAAAAATTGTCAAACTTGAATTTCAAATTACAGTTGTTTTTAATCCCAAACAAAGGCTCAAACACATCCCTGGAAGCCTCCTGGATCGTTCCCAGCCGTTACTAAGTCCCAAAATAGTCTGAAGCGTATTATAACCACCTCACGGTTTGGTTTTTTCTTGACTCTGATTTCCTTGATTTATATGATATAAACACATTTTAATCATGCATTATTAACCACTCTTATGTTTGCAAGCTTTCTTTATGGTTAGATTTGGGTTTTGATGCAGGAATCGAATACCACAATTGTTAGGGTTTTGACCTTAGAATTGGGGCTTCCATTGTTAGGAAAAATTAAGCTTGACCACTGATACCATCATGCTCAGGGAGACGAGACTAGTTGATTCATGGTCTCACAATTTATTTTTGTTGCGTATTCTATTTGTTTCAAATGCAGGGGTTACAGTGACGGATAGAAAACCGTCACTATAGACTTTGTTGTCTAATAAGATGGACAGAGGTGGAAGAAGATGCGTGGCAGTCCCCCGCTGGATGATTCAAACTTGCGCGCGTTTTGTTTTTTTGTCTCAGATAGCATTTTATTTTATATATAATATATGGATGTTGTTTTATGTACGGATGATCAGGGCAGCTCAGTTGGTAAACATGCATGTTTGTGAGGGAGAGGACCTGGGTTCGAGCCCCAGGTCTAGCATTTTATTTGTCTAACATTTGTTAACTACATATCCAGTATGCATTAGCTACGCCAGTCCATCATGCGCCTCCAGATCACAACCACTAGATCTTGGTTGATCTAGATCAAAAGGTTCCCACATGCAGGTGCACCATGAGCCATTAAGACTGCTCCTCACTGAATCCCAGTACAACTTCTGGGCTCCCTCTGGATTGGGCCCAGCGTTTTTTTTAACAACACCCACCCCCATTTTGTTTTTGATGCCAGACCCATATTTTATCTATTTTCTCATTTTATTTTATTTTGTTTATTATTTTCAAAAGTCATTTTTTTAATAAGTCATAAAAAAAATAGATTTAGGTTCTTTCTAAAATTATATTAATTAATTAATTAATTAATTATTTTAATGTTATTTTATCAATTTAAAATCAAATTAGACTTAGGTTCATTTTAATTTAAGTTATTTTCTTAATAAAAAATACAAAAAACATTAGAACTAGGATTTATTTCATCCAACTTTTTTACTTCTCTAACTAAATTTTGGATATTTACTTCACTCAGTTATTTTATTAAAAATTAAATAAAAAAAACAAACAAAAATATGTTCTTGTTTACTTAGAATTTTTACTAGGTTTTTAGACGTTTCTTTATTTCGCGCGCTTATATTATTATGTATCTGCCTATGGTTTGTAATTTTATCGCGCGCATATTTTATTTCCTGATTACGTATCTGCCTGTGGATTGTAATAGCCCTAATTAGGATTTTCATTATCCGCACTTTACATTTTAGTCAGATATAACTGTAACAGTCTCAAAGCATTGTAATAGCTGTAGGAACTTTATTTCTCGTTTTATATTTTTTATATGCATGTATATGAATTGCTAGTAAATTAGGCGTGCATGACAAGAATAAAATAATCATTAGGTCACAAATTGCAAGATAAAATATCTGAAAAAAGCATACTATCTCATACTTTTACCCTTAGGGTACTTCCCACTTTGGTTGCCTCGGAAAATAATGGTCATGTCCCTCAAACGTAGGGATATCTTAGAAATGACCCTCAGTTAAAAAGTCATCATAAAAGATCATGGTCCCTTAATGCCCCTCGAGTTTCCTACGAGAAATGATCTTGTCCCTCGATGTTACCTATATGATGACAGTCCCTTCGAATTGCTAAGGTATCTTTACATGTTGCCTTCAATGACCATAAGTGTCCTTTTCGATAGTCCCTTAACATCCAACAATAGGGCTACATACTTACTAATAGTAGGATAATACTATCTAAAGGAAATGAGGAAAAGAACATCCTTTTTCGAGTAGGTAGACAGTTCTTAAGTACTTGCTCAAATCTGATTTTCTTTTTACACTTACACACTTTCAAAAACTATTTTAAAAAACGCTTTATCATACTCTTGAGGACTGATACAAGAGTCACCATAAAGCAAACAAAATCTTTCAAAACAAACAAACACGAAAATAGTTTTAAAAAATGAGCAAGTACCTAAGAGCCCGTGGAAAACCACAAATGGAAAGGGTGCTAACACCTTCCCTTTCCATAATCTACCCCCCTTACTTAGAAAATCTCGAAAAATGTCTTTTTATGTTCTTTTCACCCTTTCCTTTGTTGGATGAAATAAAAGTCGATGATGACTCTTTCTTACCGCGATATTTGCAAACAAAAAACGCAAACCAGTATTAACAGTCAGTTTTGCCACCATATCACAGCTGTTATGATATCCAAGCCGGCTACTACTCAACAACGAAATAATCAGCCCAGAGCAGAAAGACCCGTAAGGCAGTTCACCCGGATAAATATGACTTTGTCTCAAGTGTTTCCTCACCTACTGAAATCCTATCTGGTAACTTTGTGGGAAGCTCCTAAGAATCCCAACACCACATCTCCTCGCTACAATCCAAATGCTAGTTGTGCTTACCACTCAGAAAGTCCAGGCCATGATGCCAACGACTGCTGGGATTTGAAAAACAAAGTGCAAGACCTTATTGAAGCAAAGGAGATTGAATTTGAAGCTCCTGAGATTCCTAATTTTATCAATGCTCCTATGCCCAAGCATGGCCGCGGTGTTAATGCTATTGAAGATGATATGTTCGTTACTTCCATTGAGGAACTTGTTACTCCTTTCGTGATTGTTAAGTGGAACTTGTTGAAATCCAGTTTATTTCCGGGCCGTGGCGAAGGTTGCCACTTATGTTTATCTCTACTGACTTGTTGTCATTTGTTGAAGGTAGGTGTTCAGCGCCTGATGGATGATAGAGAGATTTTGTTTGAGAAGACTCCCATCCCGACTGTTCTTTGTAAGGATGTTTCAATCATAACCATTTCCGCCAATCCTCCCAGGGTCTCCACCAAAAGACCCGTCAGGATTACATCTGCTCCGAATTTGGCTCCACTAATTATCACTATGCCAGGGCCAATCCCATACTCCTCAGACAAGGATGTTCCCTGGAACTATGAGGCTGACGTCTATTACCACGGCGTCAAGCAAGACATGCTAGCTGTTGAAGACCAAGTTTCTGGAAATAGTGATCCTGACATTGGCAATATCGTTGGGACCAGTAAAATAACAAGAAGTGGAAGAGTGTTCTCCCCTGAGATTTCTTCTCCAAAGGCCGTTACTAGTCCTGTGATCATTCCTACTTTTGTTCCTACTGATACTACCACCACAATTCCTGTTGCCACCCCTACCATCGAGTCGGACGAGACTCGTGGCAAAGATATATTGATTCAGCTTGTCCAGACGAAGGCACATTCAGAATCTACCCCAGAGGCTTCCAAGAAGGAAATGGAAGAAATTTTGAAAATTATAAAGAAGAGCGACTACAATGTGGTCGAACAGCTGGGGCAGACCCCTTCTAGGATTTCAATGTTAGCCCTACTATTATGCTCTGAAGCTCATGCAAAGGCTTTGGTGAAATTCCTTAAAACCGCCCACGTGCCACAAGAAACCTCTACTGACCGATTTGAAGATTGTGTGGCCAGTTTGGCGGCTGATAACAGTTTGGGTTTTTCTGATGCTGACCTGACACCCAAAGGAAGAAAACACAATGATGCGCTACATGTCTCCATTAAATGCAGGGGCACTACATTGGCCCATGTTCTAGTAGATATTGGTTCATCATTGAACTTGATGCCCAATAAGGCTCTGGACATATTAGATTGTGAAGGTTTGACTCTGAAGCCTAGCAACATTATAGTAAGGGCTTTCGATGGTTTGAAAAGAATGGTGCACGGGGAGGTGGACATCCCCATCAAAGTTGGTTCTCAGACCTTTGACTCCACCTTCTACGTGATGGATATCAGACCATCATATTCTTGTTTATTGGGTCGCCATTAGATCCATGGGGTGGGAGTTGTCACGTCCATTCTGCATCAGATGATAAAGTACCCGATGAAAGGAAAGATTGTCACGGTGCATGGTGAAGAGGAGTACATGGTAAGCCATCTGAACTCTTTCAGGTACGTGGAAATGGATGGCGAGTTCATCGAGACTCCTTTCCAGAACTTCGAAGAGGTGCACCAGACCATGGCTTCAACTGAGACTATTACCAACCCGCCGAAAATCACCAGACCTCCCTTGAAAATGGCTTCTCTCAAGGACTCCAAATTAGTTATTGAAGAAGGTGGGTGTACCATTTAGGGCCAACTCCCTGACATTCCATACAAATCTGATAAGTTTGGCTTGGGTTTCTCTTCAAGGGCTCAAAGGGCTGTTCATCGTGCTCGTGCTGGAGGACCTCCCCTACGTATCAACAACCATGGGATCAACGCTCTAGAAGACAGTGATAGTGACTATGACATGGATGTCTAGATCTTCCCTACTACCAACGGTGGACCCAGTAACTGGACCGCTAAAGACTTTGTACCAATTAATTTTATTCAGAAGTAATTATCTTTTTGTTTCAGATATGTAATAATTAAACAATATAAACTCTATGGCCTTGTGTCTTACCCGGGGAAAAATGGTTTATTTGTGAGGGTTATCATGTTCTAATCTCATATGTCATTAATAAAGCATTGGACGTTTCTGCATACAAATTTTGCGCTCTCTATTTTTATTTTATGCTTTTTACTTTTGTCAATACAACTATGCTCTTACACACACTCACGTATCAAACTGCAGATCCATATCCACTATGGATCCCATTGATAACGGTTCTACTGTTGCCGGTTATGACTTTGAAAATCCTATCAACCAAGCCGAGGAAGAAGGTGAGGAAGATTGTGAGGTACCCGGAGAACTTGCCAGACTGTTACAGCTGGAAGAAAGGGATATACAGCCTCATGAAGAGTCAGTTGAGACAGTGAGTTTGGGCACAGAAGAGAATAGAAAAGAGGTCAAGATAGGTGCAAATTTGGAGCTTAGTGTCAAACAGCGTTTGATTAAGATGTTTCATGATTATGTTGAGATCTTTGCCTGGTCATATGAAGACATGTCGGGACTAGATACGAATATTATGGTTCATCATCTACCAACTAAAGAAGAACTCCCTCCAGTAAAGCAGAAGGTTCTTCGTATGCGCCCTGAAATTTCGGAGAAGATCAAAGCAGAAGTTATGAAACAATTCAACGTTGGGTTCTTAGCTGTCACCTCTTATCCCCAATGGGTTGTGTGATACAGTGGCAGAACCGACTGTTAATACTGGTTTGCGTTTTTTGTTCGCAAATGTCGCGGTAAGCAAGAGTCGCCACCGACTTTTCTTTTATCCAACAAAGGAAAGGGTGAAAAGAACAGAAAAAGACCATTTTCGAGATTTTGAGTAAGGGGGCTAGATTATGGAAAGGGAAGGTGTTAGCACCCTTTCCATCTGTGGTTTCACGGGCTCTTAGGTACTTGCTCATTTTTGAAAACTGTTTGTGTTTGTGTGTTTTGAAAGTTTTTGTTTGCTTTTGATAACTTTTGTATCAGTCCTCAAGAGTGTGATAAAGCGTTTTGAAAAGATTTTTGAAAGTGTGTAAGTGTGAAAATTTCAGGTTTGAGCAGGTACTTAAGAGTCATCTACCTACTCGAAAAAGGATGTTCTTTTCCTCCTATCCTTTAGATAGTGCTATCCTACTATTAGTGAGTAGGTAGCCCTATCGTCGAATGTTGAAGGATTATCGAAAGGGATGTTATGGTCATCGAAGGTAACATGTATGGATATCTTAGAGTTTGAAGGGATTGTTATCATATAGGCAACATCGAGGGGCAAGATCATTTTCTCGTAGGCGACTCGAGGGACGTTTTAGGGACCATGATCTTTTATGATGACTTTTATACTGAGGGTCTTTTCTAAGATATGCCTACATTCGAGGAACATGAACATTTCCGAGGCAACCGAGTGAGGAATACCCTAAGGATGCAAGTTTGAAAAGTGTGTTTTTTCAGTTATTTATCTTTTTCATTAAGGTTTGCTAACTTTTATTTTCAGTCTTTCCATGCAATCCTAGTTACTAACAGTAATATTGTACAAGAAATGTAAAGTATGGAAAATAAAAGCAGAAATGTAAACCCTAAACTATTACAACGCTTTGGGACAGTTACATAAAAAAGAGGTGCAAGAAAATAAAGTGCGGAATTTTAAATCTAAGACTATTACATCCATGATCAATTACAATATTAAAAAAATGCGAAAACGATAAATACGCGCGAGATAAAGATGAATGTCTAAAAACCTAATAAAATGCTAAGTAAATAAAAGAAAAATCTTTTTTTTTTTGTTTTTGTTTTTGTTAAGAAAACCATTAAATAAAAATGAGTAAGATTATGTTTTAATCCTAATTAATTAAAAAATAAAAAAAAGATTGTTGATTAAAAATTAATTCTAATGAGACTACTTCTCTTATTTTTGGTATTTTTTTATATAATGAAAAAGAAATGATATAAATAAAATTAATCCTAATTCTATTTCAGTTTAATTAGAAGAAAAAAAGTTAAAGTTTAATTAATTAATTGTACTCAAAATTAATTATTAAAAAAACTAAATCCTAAATTTCTATATGATATTATTATTAAGTGGAAAAAACATTTTGAAATTAATAAAATAAAAGAAATAAAGAAATAAAAAAAAGAAATGGGCCAGGCTTGAAAAATCGGGGGGTGTTGTTATCAAAATGTTTTGGCCCAAATCAGAATTGGCGCTGGGATTCAGTGGGGAGCGCCTTTGATGGCTCATGGTGCATCTGCATATGATGGCCTTCGATTCCTGCGTTAAAACTCAAATCTAACCATACATACAACTTTCAAACATAAGAGTGGTTAATAATGTATGATTGAAATGCGTTTATATCGTACGAATCAAGGAAATCAAAATCAAGTAAAAACGCAAACCGTGGTGTGGTTGAAACGCGTTTCAGACAGCTTTAGGACTTGGGAACGGCTGGGAACAATCCAGAAGGATTCCAGGAATACGTCTGAGCCTTTGTTTTGGATCAAAACCACCTACAATTTGAAATTCAGTTTTAACCACTTTGGAATTTTTGAATGAAATGTGCAACAATTCTTTAGGCTTTCTGTAGAGCTTTTTGAAGAGATTTTGGAGAGCTTTTTGAAGAGCTTTTTGAGAGATTTTTGAAGAGGAATTTTGTTCTCCCTTTGGCTTGTAATGTTATGTATTTATAGATGGAAGGTAGGAGTGAACAAAAATGGTAAAGAATCAATGCATTCATGGCTTTGGAGACAAGGATAAAACACATTGAAAAATGTCCATATTTGTGATATCTTTTCCTCTTTGGTCACTTGCATGAACCTGGTCCCTTTGGATGTATCTTGCACGAAAATATGGGCCTCCTAATAGATAAAATCAAACCCAAATGTCATGTCCCATTATTCTTTGCATTTTTATTTAATTTATTTGATTTAATTCATATTTAAATGGATAAAAATTCAAATAAATAGAAATAAAAATAAAAATAGTGAATGGTTAGGTTTATATGTCCTTGGGTATGTCATAAACATGTTTGAACCCTAAAAGTTAGGTCCATTAACCAAAAAATGCAATTTTGCTCAAAGTTGACTTCATGCATTTTTCACAAATTTTCCCAACTTGTGTAAATCATAACTTTCTCAATTTTCATCTTTTGAAGATGATCTTGGAATGTTTGGAAATACCAAGATGTCTACTTCAATCCCTCTTTTTATCAATTTTGCATTTTAAGATGTTATCTTGATGTAAAAGGTCTTGGAAAAAAGTGGCTTTTGTTGATTTCTAAAAATGACCTATAATGTATGAACTTGTATCTTTCAAATGGTGCATTTCTTGAACTTGAGGGATGAAGAGAAGTTGTAGGACATTGTATTCTACTCAAAATGAGCTTTGTTTGGAAAATTTATGATAAAGTATGAGAAAGTTATGCTTGGTCAAAGTTTGGTTGACTTTTCCTATAGAAACCCTAATTTGCCATTTTTGACTTTTGATGGGTAGGAGCATTTTTTAAGGAATCATGATCAACCTTTGATCAAATGATTGATATCACTTTAAAATGTTGTTGTTGACCAAAAATCTTGAAGTTTGACTATACATGGGCCACAGTTGACTTTTGACCTAGCATAATTGATTTTCCAATACTTGAGCAATTAACTGAGCAAACTTGTTGAGCAAGGCATGAAACTTGGCATGGATGATCTTGAGGACATATCAGGACAATGGAGAACATTTGGGATCCTTGGAGCTTAACCATCTTGATGGAAATTGAAACCTTAGTTGGGGGTTCATTGCCTTAGGAGGAGAATTTGTCTAGTCAATTTTTGGTCAACCTTGAGCAATTGAGAACCTCTAGGAGTATGTCTTGTGTGAAAATGGGAGGGCAAATTTTGGGGTACAACATGTTGATAACGTAGTCCTGGTGCCTAAAAAGGACAGCAAAGTATGAATGTGTGTGGACTATAGAGATTTTAACAGGGAAAGCCCCAAGGATGACTTCCCGCTTCCCCACATTGACGTTCTGGTTGACAACACCACACGGCATAAGATCTTTTCCTTCATGGACGGTTTCTCTGGCTACAATCAGATCAAGATGGCACCCAAATACATGGAGAAGACAAAATTTGTCATACAATAGGGTACTTTCTGTTACAAAGTGATGCCGTTTGGATTGAAGAATGCTGGGGCAACCAATCACGAAGCCATGGTAGCTTTGTATCATGACATGATTCACCATGAGATAAAGGTCTATGTTGATGACATGATATCCAGGTCTCAAACCTAAGAAGAGCACCTTGATCATCTACAAAAACTGTTTGATAGGTTGAAGATGTACAAGCTGAGGTTAAATCCGAACAAATGCACCTTCGGGGTAAGGTCAGGTAAACTCCTAGGTTTCATTGTCAGTGACAAGGGTATTCAGGTAGAACCTGCAAAGGTGAAGGCCATACAAGAGATTCCGGCTCCTTGCATTGAGAAGGAATTTAGAGGTTTCTTGGGACGCCTGAATTACATTTCTAAGTTCATTTCCCATCTAACTACTACTTATGAGCCAATCTTCAAACTCTTGAAGAAAGATCAAGTGGTAAAGTGGAATGACGAATGCCAGATTGCCTTTGAGAGAATCAAGGAATACCTTCAAGAGCCTCCAATTCTGATGCCTCTGATTGAAGGAAGCCTTTGATAATTTACTTAGCAGTGTTAGATAATTCAATAGGGTGTGTGCTGGGGCAACATGACGAGTCCGGTCGAAAAGAGCACGCAATATACTACCTTAGCAAAAAGTTTACCGACTGGAAACAAGATACTCACTACTCGAGAAAACTTGTTGCGCTTTGCTATGGCCTGCTCGCCGACTGAGACAATATATGTTGACCCACACCACTTTGTTGATATCTAAGATGGATCCGATCAAGTACATCTTCAAGAAACCCGCTCTCACCAGAAGAATATCAAGATGGCAAATGATTCTGACTGAATACGATATCCAATACACGACCCAGAAAGCAATCAAGGGAAGTGTACTAGCTGATCATTTGGCTCATCAGGCTGTGTATGACTACCGATCCATGAACTTTGAATTCCCGGATGAGAACATTATGTTAGTGACTGACTGTGAAGAACCTGGACTAGATGAAGGACCCGAGGAAGGATCCTGATGGACTATGGTTTTTGATGGAGCCTCCAACGCATTCGGAAATGGTATCGGTGCTATAATCATATCTCCCGAAGGCTGTCGTAATCCTTTCATGGCCATATTATGTTTTAACTGTACCAACAATATGGCGGAGTATGAAGCATGCATTATGGGTCTCAAAGCTGTAATTGTCCTAAGGATCAAGTTCTTGAGCATTTTCGGGGATTCAGCCTTGGTAATAAGTCAAATCAAAGGGGAGTGGGACACGAAGCACCCTAATCTCATCCCTTACAAAGAACATGTGTTGACATTGCTTCCACACTTTGAAGAGGTCACCTTTGAACATTTCCCATGAGAAGATAACCAGTTAGCGGACGCGCTAGCTACTATGTCATCCATGTTCAAGGTCAAGTGGGACAACGAGGCTCCTCAGATCAGTATTGAGAGGTTGGATGAGCCAACATACTGCTATGAGATTGACACTGAAGAAGTAGCAGACAAAACTTGGTTTCATGAAGTAAAGAGGTATCTCGAGGCTCAAGAATATCCTAAGGAGGCGTTTGTCAATGATAAGAAGTTTCTGAGAAGGTTCTCCGCAAAGTTCTTCCTCAATAATGGAATCCTCTCCAAGCGCAACCATGACTTTACTTTACTTCGGTGTGTAGACAAGAGAAAAGCAGAGAGGATTATGGCAGATTTACATGAAGGTACCTTTGGCACCCACTCTAGTGGACACACCATGGCTAAAAAGATCCTACGGGCAGAATACTATTGGTCCACTATGGAAGCAGACTGTTATCAGCATTCCCGAACTTGTCATAAATACCAGATTTATGTTGATAAAGCACATATACCTCCAGTTCCCTTGAACGTCTTGACGGCTCCCTGGCCCTTTACAATGTGGGGAATTGACATGATCAGAGAGATTAGACCTACCGCTTCCAATGGGCATCGCTTCATCCTAGTGGCCATTGATTACTTCATAAAGTGGGTTACGGCTGCCTCTTTTGCTACTATTACCAATAATGTTGTGGAGCGGTTTATCAAGCATAACCTGATTTATCGGTATGGTGTGCCAGAGAGAATCATCACAGACAATGGTAAGAATCTCAACAATAAAATGATAACCGAACTCTGTAAACAATTCAAGATCCAACATCATAACTCTTCTCCCTACCGACCAGATAGCAATTAACTTCATCCACCTCAGAAATCTGCGAAGCCTGGAGTTCAACCTGATAGTAGTTTAATGTCTATAAGTTACTACAAAGCCTGGAATCTGACCAGATAACAGTTCAACTTCAAGAAATTTTCTGCGAAGCCTGGAATCTGACCAGATAACAGTTAATTTATTCTTCCCCAGTAAGTTACTATGAAGCCTGGATTCCGAACAGATAATAGTTAATTCAGATCTTACCCTGTAAGTCACTGCGAAGCCTGGATCCGACCAGATAGCAGTCAACTTCATTATCCCCAATAAGATTGCTGCCAAGCCTTGATTTCTACCAGATAACAGCCAGTTTTTGATGCTCTCCAGTCAGGAATAATTCCCCAGTAGAGCATTGAACTCTTTTCCCCAAGCAGAGATCAACACTCTTCACATCGTCTTCTTAAACAAGCCAGTATTCTCCAGCGAAGTTTCTCCTCAAAAAACGGAACAGAAATTCCCAGTGGAAACATCCTAAAACAAGAGGAGCATACTCTTCATCCTCAACAGCAGACTGGGAGCTCATTTCCCAAGGCTTATCAACATGCTGTCAAGGATTTATTTTCCAAGACAAAGACACGCTGCAAGGAACGCATCACATTCATAAACCATAACGCATACATGACAAATGCATACAACATAATCTCATTTATTTTGAGAACATCATTACATCATGCATACATCTGCATATAACTAATCTTTTTCCTTGCAGGAAAAGTCAACAGACAAAGACATCTACCACTCCAATTTAAATCAACCAAAAGATTTATCCTGATTCTTTCCCCAGTCACTCTGAATGGCATCTCTAAGCCTATTCCCTACACAGTCAACTAACACATCATCGAGTGCAAATTTCTGGGCACTCTAGTGTTCAATCATCTTCCACCTTCAAGTCACGAATGGAAGACTCGCCAATCTAACTCTTCAGGTTTAAGAAGATTTAACAGGGGCAGTTGTTGTACCCTAAAATTTTCCCTCTCATTTCTCAAGGATTCTCTCACAAGATCTTCCATGATATCCAGTTTGCAGCATTGATACATCAATTTAGGTTTGGAATTGGCACAGGGGAAAATTGTCAATTACACACTGAAAAGTCAAACTTTAACTTTTGGATCAAAATCAAGTTTCAAGAATCATATTTCATCAAGACATGTTGGAATATGAAGTTTGTTTCATCAAGAAAATCAAAATTCAAAATTACTTTGGAAAAGTCAAATTCTAAATACTTAGAAATTTTTCTAAGTGTTTAAGAAATATGATAAGTTCAGAACTTCTAGCCAGATTTTCACCATGATGAAAGTTGATTCTGGAAGAACTTATAACACAAGAGTTGTAGATCTCAATGAGATCTAAAACATTGCAGAACAAAAATTCTTCTAGAAGTGCTGGGATTTCAAGTTATAAATCCTGAAGACACGTCCATGAAACTGCAGCACTCAGTAAATTCCGGGCATTTCCAAGACAGATTCTGGTTAGAACTTCTGGACCAGTTGTAACGTAGGCTTAATCATAATTTGCAAGAGTAATTCAAAGAAGGTCTGTAAAGCATGTTACAAGCTTTCTGAAGAGTCTGAAAACTCCTTCAGATCATGCTGGAGTAAGGATATTCAAAGATCAGAAGTTGGATATTTGTTCTAAGTTACTCTGATGCTGAACTTCTGATCCAGAGTAAGCTATGATACATAATCGCATATTAAAGGTTTTCAGTTTTGATAAATCTCATCATCATTTAATGCTCACACCCACTTTTGAGTCTTTATCCAAAGGATTTCCCCACGTGTGACATAGAAGTACCTTTGATTTCCTTGAAAAGCAAACTTTTGTACAAGTTTACGCTGGGCCTATGCTTTGCTTTTGCTTCTGAGGGTACTTTTCCATAATTCATGCTTACAAAACCAGCTTAAGCGCGGCTAAATCTGCTAACCACCATACTTGTTTAAACTTGATTCAAGAACATGTCAGCGCCCTAGCATTGGATGGCTGTACTTTTGACTTATCCAAGCTACTAAATCCTTGCCTATAAATTGAACTTCAGTTGCAACTGTTAAAAAGGTCGATAATTTGAGATAAAAAGCCTTGAAACTTTGCTGAAAGTTCAAAGAACTTGAAACTGTAAACACAAATACAAAACCTGCTAATTTCTGGCTTTTGCATCCAAGCTCTAATTTTCCTTGTGCATTTCCTAACCAAATCACCCACACAGCTTCTGATACACATTTGGAAGCCGTCCTAACTTCTGTTTTCAGACTGTAACACAGTCTTCATCCATCTCTATCTCAAAAACCAGAACATTATTCTTGACTGCTCCAAAATTTTCCAGCCATCCATAGTTCAGGGTTGTTCTAGCTTTCTGAGAATTGAAGGAAGCTGACCAGAACATCACAACAGTCAGAACCAGGCTCTAGTTCACATAATATTTTCTAGCTGCAAGGTAAGTTTCTTATGACTTTTATCTCACTACTTAGGCATTGATAGGCTTGTATGTTCAAAAATACAATGTAGACATCCTGACTCTGATTCTGTACATATTCATAGACTTCGTGCATTTTTTTACCTAAGTAGAGAGAATTTCAGTTCATAACTTCTTGAGGAAATTAGGGTTCAGAACTAGGATTAACAAAATTCATGCTTGCTTCTGATTTACAGTTCTGATACTTTATATTTCTGAAACCATGATCAAACCTGCCATAACTGTTATGTTTGTATTTTCTATTTTGTTGAGAAATGACTAAGTTGCAGATGCTCTGACTGGTATGGAGAAGGAGATGAAATTCAGCATCAGAGTTTATTTTATAATATATGTTTATTTTTTTCTTCTAATAGTTGATATATAGCCACCCCAGTGGTAGAGAGTGCACGCATAAGACATTAGTGTTAAGGGTCCTGAGTTCTAACCTCAGAAACACCTTTTTTATGTTTATTTCCTGACACTTTTACCCTATTAGTTGGACCAGAACTTCTATATTAACCCCTATTATGTGTTCATCAAAACAGTGCTCCTGGACCAGAACTTCTAGACATTCCCATCTGACAGCATTGACACTTCACTTACCCATTATCAGAACTTCTGACCTTCCTTTAAAATTTGAACTTCTAGGTTGTCAATTGCATCAGAACTTCTAGGATTTCCCTTGTTCCCAGCAACCCTAGAACTTTAGTGTACCCGGACCCAGAACTTTTGACCTTCCCCTTTTCTGCTAACATTTTCTTTCTGACTTGCAGTTCACAAGAGTCAGAACTTCTGTTCTCTCCTTTTTCAGCAATGCGCTGATTCTGACCCCTTTTTCCTCTTATTATTTTTATCATCATTTTATTTTCATTAATCAAAAACACCAAAAATATTTTTATACTCACATACTTTATTTTATTTCTTTTAAAACCCAAAGACTAAAAATATTTTCTTAAGCAAACTTATTTCTTATCTTAACAAAAAACAAAACAAGTCCATTTCAATTCTTGTACATTATTTCAACATGGTTGTAATAGATAATTAGGACTTTAAATTTCTTGCAATCTCCATTTGTAATTTTGTACACCCCATCCCCTTAATGATTTTAATAGCGTAGAATATTTACCTTCCGCAATTTATCGCTTTCACATAAATGCTAGTAAAGTAGGATTTGTATGGGAAGATAAAATCAACAAGTAGACAACCCTAATCCAAGATAAACCAAGCATGAAATGCAAACACTTTCACACATGCACCCTTAGGGTAATTCTACTTGTTGCCTAAAAATGGCCGTGTTATGCACGTGAGATGTCTTAGCAAAACAATTAAAGTACAAGATCATAGTCCCTCGATGACGCCACAAATGTTTCCTTACAAATGATCTTAGTCCCTCAAATAGAAATGCTAAGATATCTCACAATATTGCTATCATGACTATACGATGACACACGTCCGTCCCTTTACATCTAAAGATAAGGCTTCTTACTAATCAATGGAAAGATAGCAATATCAAAGGAAGAGAGAAATGAACAAAATATTTTTGAGTAGGTAGAAACGTTCCTAGTTGCTTGCTCACTTTCAAAACAAACATCCTTGCCGACACACACCAAACACTTTCAAAACATGAAATACTCTCAAAAGTCCAACACTTTGTATACGTTCTTATAAGACGAGAACCATTACAAAGTTTTCCTAAACAAAGGCGCCTTTTCAAAAATACTTTCAAAAACCACCACAAAGCACATTTTCAAACAAAGCAAGTGATCTAGAAAGCAACTAAGAGCCCATAGATAACTATGGATGAAAAGGGTGCTAACACCTTCTCTTTTCATAATCTACCCCCCGAACTCAAGAAAATAATATCAAAGGTCTTTCCTGTTCTTTTCACCCTTTCCTCCATTGGATAAAAGAAAAGTCGGTGGTGACTCTTACTAAACCGCAACATTTGCAATCAAACACAAAACATACCAAGTCAGTTCTCCCACCATATTACAGAATTGGTGCCTCTGCTGGGGAGATACTTTTAAAAGTGGGGTTACCTTAGGGCTAGATCACCTTTACTTGCTTTCATTTGTTTGACTTGTTTGCTTTACATTTTGGTTCCTTGTTTTGGCTTGTTTTGATACTCTACCCGGATCTAGGATACCTTATAGGTAAGTAGCAATACGTTATGGAAACTATGCAGGATATACCGACACGGTCTAAGTAATATCTACGTTAGTGTGACACATTTTTTGGTACTGATAGCCTTTGAGTAGTCAAGGAGAATACGGGGCCTCTGTGTGGTGTCATGAAGCACTAACTGACTTTAGAACCTTTACTTGACCAACATGGCCATTAGGAAGTAGTGAGGTAGTCGGTTTTGGTGCAGTCCAATGTTAGTTGATACTCGATACTACGCTCATTGAGATCAGACTTCTCAAGATATTCTGGTCGCCATTAAAGAGGCTTGCGTTGAAACAATGCCCGATGAGAAAGATCAGTGATATTGAGATCCCTTAGAACCCAATTACTATTACTAGGATAGGTTGAGCCAACTAAACTTCAAGAGGGTACTTAACTATAAGACTCCAATCAAGCCTAAACCTAAGGACTTGTTTGCCTTGTTTGTATATGCTTACTTGTACATAACATCATAACATCATACCATTGCATTTTTGCACTAACCATTTCAAGGATTATTGGGATTTATCTTTGTTCTGTTTTGTTGGATATGGCTCTCACCCGCAGGAATACTATCCAAGTCAATCTCGTAAGAATTCCTTCTCAAATAAAAGAGTTAGCATCAAAGGTTCCTGAGAGTTCTTCATTCACCGAAAGACATGTTCGCCTATTAAACTTGGTTACCTCGAGCATTGATGAAGACACGACGAAAGTTATTTTTTAGTTCTTCTACCCTTTGCACCATTGCTTCACCTTTCCCGATTACCAGCTTATACCTACTATGGAAAAATTCTCTCAACTCTTAAGGATTCCTATTCTCAATCAACTACCTTTCAACAGTACGGAAAGAGATCCAAGTCCGGAAGAATTTGCCCGAGCACTACACTTGCAACAATCCGACGTCACAGCTAATTGGGAAACAAGGAGTGGTGTCAGAGGGTTCCTAGCCAAGTTTTTGTTTGAAAAAGCTCAATATTGTTGGAAATCTTTAGATTTACAAGCTTTTGAATAAATCTTGGCCCTTCTCATCTATGGGATGGTTTTATTTTCGAACCCTGACCAACTTATAGATGTAAATGTTATCAAAATCTTCAGGTCTCGCAATCCGGTGCCTACTTTGTTGGGAGATATCCTACATTCTCCCCATTCCTGCACTATGAGTAAAAGATGGACCCTCATGTGTTTCACTCCTCTATTGTCTAGATGGTTTGTCTCGCATCTCCCTCGATCCGTGTTGAAGAACGAGCAAGGTTTGAGATGGTCCTATAGGCTGATGTCACTCAGACATTCAGACATTCACTGGTGTTCTCGATCCTTAGAGAACGTTACTCTCATCGACCATTATGGGGAATTCCCTAATGTTCCTTTGCTTGGCATTAGGGGAGGTATCACTTACAACCCTTTCTTAGCCTTACGACAGTTTGGGTATGCCCGAAGACATGGTCCACATGATATGCTCATCCAAGGAGTGGTATTCAAATATGAGAGCGACAATCAAGGATTCCGTCAGAGGTTTATACGAGCTTGAAGGATGGTAAACAAAGTGGACAGTAAAATGCTGGGACACAAGAATTCTATTCCCCTTGAACCTTACCTTAGGTGGGTACGAGCTCGTGCTCAGAAGCTCGTGATGCCTTACCCCTCCATCCTACCAGTTATCACGGAGCCTATGGCTGAAGGAGAAGTCCCATATACTGTCCTCCATCCCGACATGCCTACTTCTCTTGAAGACTTGCAAAAGGGTTGGATTCAGCTAAAGGAAGAACAAGAAACTTTTGAAGCTCAGTTCTACGCAAGTGAGAAAGGGGTTTTGGAGCTTACAAAGCAACTCCATGAAGGACAATGCTTGAATTCCTACCTTGCACCGAAGAGGATGCGTTCGACCTTTTTGTCTTAGAAATTTATTTTTTAAGCCCAAGAGGCACGTTGTAACCATTTTGAACTAATTAATGAAATTTACGTTTGTTCGTTCTTTGTCTAGAGAAATTTGAATTTCATAAATCCTTGAAATCATTTACATACACATCTTCCATGCATCATAACATAACAGGTTTTCCACGACAAGTTTCCTTATCTTTCTTCTATTTATTTCAGTAAGATGGATATCGAGAAAATAGTGAAGGACCTACAAGCACAAAACTCCCAGTTTCAAGAGACTCTGCTGACCCTGGCCAATGGGCAACAAGAGTTGATGGCGTTGCTGGAATCCAAAAAGAAACCAAAGAGGAAAGCCTTGGTCAATATGGGTAAAAGGTTCAGAGAGCCGATCCGTCAGATACCAGTAGTTGAAGATTCGTCTGAGGAAGACGAAAATCAAATTGGAGAATCAAGGAATACCCAAGATGGGTGTATCAATGATCAAGCATCCAATGATGAAGATTATTTTGACAAGAAACATCCTCCTGCCGATGTTAAGTACAAGCAGCTAGAGGACAAATTGAAGGCCATTGAGATTCAAGCCATCCGTGGTTTGGATTTTGATGATTTGAGTTTAATATCTGGGGTTGTCATTCCCCCCAAATTCAAAATACCACTTTTCGTTAAGTATGATGGGGTTTCCTGCCCAAAGCTTCACCTAAAGTCTTATGTGTGCAAAATACAACCGCACACCACCGACAAGAAACTATGGGTTCACTTATTTCAAGAATGCTTGACTGGGACTCAACTAGAGTGGTTTTATCAGTTGGAGGGTTCCCATATCCATACATGGGAAGACTTGGCTACCGCTTTCTACCACCAATACCAGTACAATGCCGACCTGGCGCCGAAAAGAGTTCAACTGCAAGACATGATGGGGAAAATGAAGGGTTCAAAGAGTACGCCCAAAAGTGGAGGGATCTTGCCAGTAGGGTCTAACCACCGTTAACCGATATGGAACACATCGATATGTTTATGGGAACTTTATTTGGTCCATTTTTAACTTATTAGTTGGTTGTTCTTCATCCGATTTCACCGAGCTGATCTTAACCGGTGAAAGAGTTGAAAGCGGTATCAAAAGCGGGAAGATTCCCATAGCATATGCTTCCACCTCCAACCCCATAAAGAAACCCTTCAATGGGAAGAAAGAAACGAATGTTGTGTATATGGAAATGGCCCGTACCAAGAAGGATGACCGCCCCTCCGTTAATGTTGTCCAGATTTCCAATCCAACTCCTATTCAAAGACAATCTTCCAATCATCAACGGTTTGAGGCTCCGCGGAGACAATACACAAGGATAGGCATGTTGCTATCCCAATCCTTACAACACCTATTAAAGGCTAATTTGGTGACACTGCATGATCCTCCTGCCAATCTAGATACCTCCTCACCTAAATACAATCTAAATACCAAGTGTGTATATCACTTGAATAGTCCCGAGCATGAGACTGACCAATGCTGGAAACTGAAGAATAAAATTCAAGACTTAATAGACAACAAGACCATCGAATTTGATCCACCTCGAATTCCCAATGTGATAACGACACTATTGCCAAACCATGGCAAAAGTGTTAATGCTGTTGAAGACACCATTTTTGTTTCCTCTGTCGAAGACTTGACTACTCCGTTAACCATTATCAAAAAGAATCTAGTGAAAGCCGGGATTTTCCCTAGCTGTTTGAAGGATTGTGATTGCTGCACCACACAACTCAATGGATGTAAATGGCTGAAGGAAGGCATTCAACGCCTGATGAATAGCCATGAGATCCTATTTGAGAAGACTCTGTATGCCAAAAGTTTGACCAATAAGATTGAAGACCTCTCCATCATAACGATCCCAAAAAATCCTCTTAGGATCTCCTCCAAGGGTCCTATCAGGATTTCAAATGAACCGACTATTGCTCCTCTGATAATCACCGCCCCCGGGCCAATTCCGTACTCTTCCAACAAAGCAGTGCCATGGAACTACGGTGCTGAGGTGTTTTACCATGGAATAAAGCAAGATGCTTAGATTGAAGAAAGCAAAGCTAATGACATTGGTAACATTACTGGCTCTAGTAAGGTGACCAGAACTAGGAGAATATTTTCACCCAACATCTCACCAGCAACTGCTACAAAGGCACCTGTCCACATCACCACAGCTAAGCCTAGTGCTGACACAAGGGGAAAAGAGAAAGTAGTTGAGCCTATTGAGACAAAAATACCCAAAAAATACATTGATTTTGAGGAACCTTCGCTCGAGAAATGGATGAGATCTTGAAAATTATCAAGAGGAGTGATTTCAAGATAGTGGAGCAGCTGGGGAAAACCCCTTCCAAGATTTCCATGTTACCTTTGCTACTTTGTTCCGATGCTCATGCTCGTGCATTAATCAAATTCTTGAAGAAGGCTCGTGTCCCTCATGAGACCACAACTGACCAGTTTGAAAATTATGTGTCAAGCTTGACAGTTGACAATGGTTTGGGGTTCTCGGATCCTGATCTGACACCACTTGGAAAGAACCATAAAAAAGCTCTGCATGTTTCTGTTGAATGTAAAGGGACTACCCTAGCACATGTTTTGGTTAACACAAGCTCTTCTTTAAATGTGCTACCGAAAGGCGCTTTCTACCGTTTAAACTGTGAAGGACTAGTTTTGAAACCAAGTGATATCATTGTGAGGGCTTTCGATGGGTCCAAAAGGACAGCTCATGGAGAAGTGGATCTCCCGATCAAGATGGACTCACAGATTTTCAACTCCACCTTCTACATATTGGATATTCGTCCTGCTTATTCTTGTTTGTTGGGTCACCCGTGGATCTATGGAGCAGGGGCAGTAAGGTCAACTCTTAATCAAAAGCTCAAATACCTAGTCAAGGGAAGGATTGTCACTGTTTGTAGTGAGGAGGAGTTCATGGTAAGCCACCTCAACTCTTTCAAATATGTGGAGATGGATGATGAATTTATAGAAACCCCATGTTAGGCTTTTGAAGTTGTTCCGCCTATGATTGCTACTGCCAAAATCTCCTCCGACCTTCCCAAAGCTGATAAGGTCGTGCCAAAGATAGTTTCATTCAAAGATGCTCGTGCCGCAGTCGATGAAGGAAGCTGTGATACCTGGGGGCAACTCCCTGAGACCCCATTCAAAGCAGACAAATGTGGTTTGAGTTTCACTATCAAGGCTCAGAAGGAAGTGAGGCGCGCTCGTGCAGGGAAGCCCGCTCTCCATATTGGAAGCCATGAAGTTAGCGCTGTGGGTGATTCTGATGATGAATGTACATTTGAAGATTAGGTATACCCTACTACAACAAAGCTCAATAATTGGCACGCAAAGGACTTTGTTCCCATCTCCTTCATTGAAGAGTAATTACTTGTTTATTGCTTTCCATCAATTCAAGAACATTTTGTATGTAATATTAAACAATGACTTTTAAGCCGTGTGCCTGGCCCAGGGCGCTATGGTCCATTTGTCAAGGGTTTTATTTATGTTCATTTTATCATATGATCATTCAATACATATTATTGGACTTTTACATTCAAATCTTTGTGCTCATTGCCTTTCTTTTTCTTTAAATGCGTTTTTCAAAATATCCATTTATCTTACATGCACACACACACTCTTGCAGGTCCTCATTCACTCCGGATCTCATTGCCAATGACTTTAATATTGCCAACTATGATTTCGAACATCCAATTAACCAAGCCGAATACGAAGGCGAGGAAGATTGTGAGATACCGGGAGAACTAGCTAGACTTCTATTACAAGAGGAAAAAGCTATTCAACCGCATTAAGAGTCAGTTGAGGTCACCAATCTAGGTACCGAGACAGACAAGAAAGAGGTCAAGATCGACACTAACCTAGGAAGCAGTGTCAAAAGCAGATTGGTTCAGATGTTGCATCACTATGTGAAAGTGTTTTCTTGGTCGTATGAAGATATGCCGGGGTTGGATACCAACATCGTAGTTCATCATTTGCCAACAAAGGAAGATTATCTTCCTGTCAAACAAAAAGTTCGTCGCATGAGGCCCGACATGTCTGAAAAGATAAAAGCTGAAGTGATGAAACAATTTGACGCATGATTTCTAGCTGTGACATATTATCCCCAATGGGTTGAAAATGTGGTGCCAGTACTGAAGAAAGACTGAAAAGTTCGTATGTGCGTAGATTATAGGGATCTGAATAGGGCAAGCCCCAAGGACGACTTCCCTCTACCTCATATTGATGTCTTGGTCGATAACACCGCTCCACACAAAGTCTTCTCTTTCATGGATGGTTTCTCTGGCTATAATCAAATTAAGATGGGTCCCTAAGACATGGAGAAGACCACCTTTGTTACGTAATGAGGCACATTTTGTTACAAGGTCATGCCATTCGGGTTGAAGAGTTCGGGGGAAACATATCAAAGGGATATGGTAGCTTTATTTCATGATATGATCCATCATGTAATAGAAGTGTATGTGGATGACATGATTGCAAGATCACAGACTGAGGAAGAACATCTCAATCACCTATATAAGCTATTCGAGAAGCTGAAAAAGTACAAGTTGAGGCTGAACGCTAATAAGTGCATGTTCGGAGTACGATGTGGAAAGCTTCTAGGTCTTGTTGTCAATGGTAAAGGTATTAAAGTCGATCCTGCCAAGGTGAAGGCCATCCAAGAAATGCCAGTCCCCCACTCTAAAAAGGAAGTTAGAGGATTCTTGGGTCGTCTTAACTACATCGTCCGCTTCATATCTCACTTAAATGCTAATTATGAGCCAATCTTCAAACTCTTAAAGAAAGATCAAGTAGTCAGATGGAATGATGAATGCCAAGCTGCCTTCGACAAAATCAAAGAATATCTGCAAGAACCTCCTATCCTCATGGCTCCAGTTGAAGGAAGACCCTTGATCATGTACTTGACTGTACTAGAGAATTCTATGGGGTGTGCGTTGGGCCAACATGACGAGTCTGGCCGAAAAGAGAATGTTATTTACTACCTGGGCAAAAAGTTTACCGACTATGAAACCAGATATTTATTGCTCGAGAAAACTTGCTGTGCTCTGGCATGGACTGCTCGCCGGCTAAGACAATATATGTTGACCCATACCACTCTATTAATTTCTAAGATGAACCCTATCAAGTACATCTTCGAGAAACCCGCTCTTTCCGGACAAATGGCTAGATGGCAGATGATCTTGACTGAGTATGCTATCCAATACACAATGTAAAAGGCCATCAAAGGAAGCGTATTAGCATATCATTTGGCCCATCAAGTTGTTGATGATTATAAGTCTATGAACTTTGACTTCACGAATGAGAATATCATGCTAGTGACCGACTGCGTGAAACTTAGACCTTATGACGGACCTGAACAAGGATCCCGATGGACTATGGTCTTTGATGGGGCTTCCAACGCTTTGGGTAACATAATTGGTGCTCAGATAATTTCCCCTGAAGGTTGACACACTCCTTTCACTGTCAGACTATGCTTCGATTGTACGAACAACATGGCTGAGTACGAAGCATGCATTTTGGGTCTGAAGGCTGCCACTGATTTGAGGATCAAACATTTGAATATGTTCGGGGATTCCGCTCTAGTGATTAGCCAAGTAAAAGTAGATTGGGACACTAAGTACCCTAATCTCATTCCTTACAAGGAGTTTATGCTATCTCTAATTCCTTACTTCAAAGAGATCACATTTGAACACTTCCCTAGGGAAGAAAATCAGTTAGTCGATGCTTTGGCCATAATGTCTTCTATGTTCAAGGTCAAATGGGATAATGAAGCTTCTATGATTATAATTGAGAGATTCGACGAACCTGCACACTTATACGAGCATGACACTGACGCCGAAAAGCCATGGTACCATGAGGTGAAGAGATACCTTGAAACACAAGAGTATCCCGAAGGAGCATCCATCAATGATAGAAAGTTCTTACGAATATTCTCAGCTAAATTCTTCCTAAGTAATGGGATCTTGTACAAACGCAACCATGATTCTACTCTACTCCGATGTGTGGACAAGAAAGAGGCAGAGGAAATTATGGAAGACATGCATGATGGTCTCTTTAGGACTCACTCTAACGGACATACTATGACCAAGAAAATCCTGAGAGCTGGTTACTATTGGTCAATGATGGAGACTGATTGCCATCATTATTTAAGAACATGCCGCAAGTGCCAAATTTATGCTGACAAGGTCCATGTGCCTCCTATTCCTCTGAACGTCATGACCGCTCAGTGGCCATTCATAATGTAGGGCATTGACATGATTGGAGAGATCAAACCTACCGCTTCCAATGGACATCGCTTCATTCTAGTCGCTATCGATTATTTAACCAAATGGGTTGAAGCCGCCTCATTTTCCCCAGTCACAAAGAACATGGTAGCCAGATTCATCAAACATAACCTCATCTGCCGCTACGGTATCCCCGAAAGGATCGTCACCGACAATGGGACTAACCTCAACAATGCTATGATTATAGAACTTTGCACTCAGTTTAAAATCAAGCATCACAATTCTTCTCCTTATAGACCTAAAATGAATGGCGCAGTGGAAGCAGCCAACAAAAACATTAAGAAGATTATGCAGAAGATGGTAGTAACCTACAAAGATTGGCATGAGTTGTTACTATTTGCTCTTCATGGCTACCGTAATTTACCTCAGACACCAACTGGGGCAATTCCCTTTTCTTTAATCTATGGCATGGAAGCTATCCTACCAGTGGAAGTTCAGATCCCCTCACTAAGGATTATGAATGAATCAGACTTAGGCGAAGGCGAATGGATTCAAACAAGATTGGATCAGTTGAACTTGATCGATGAAAGGCGACTAGCTGTTGTTTGTCATGGTCAGATGTACCAAAAACATATTATCAAGGCTTTCAACAAAAAGAGCAGGCCTCAAGTATATCAAACTGGTGACTTGGTGATAAAGCACATCATTCTTCCACAAGTAAACCCCAGGGGAAAATGGACTCCCACTTACGAAGGGCCATTTGTTTTCAAGAGAGTTTTCTATAGTGGTGCCATGATGCTAACTACCACGGACAGTGAAGACTTCCCACATCCGGTGAACGCGAACATAGTTAAAAAATACTACGCATAAGAGACCGGCTAGGTTGACACAAGTAGACAAGATAAGGGCATCCCAGCAAACCAAAGGTTTGGGAAAAATTAGGGATATATGCAAAAGATTGTACACCTGGCAAGTTGATAACCTGAAAGGGCGACTTGGGAAAAAATGGGTATCCTGGTTGGCTGAAAACCCGAAAGGGAGGTGTGATACGGTGGGAAGAACTGACTATTTTTTGGAATGCTGGTTTTGCGTTTTGTGTTTGTTTTTGCAAAATGTCGCGGTAAGCAAGAGTCGCCACCGACTTTTATTTTATCTAATAAGGAAAGGAAAAAAGCACAGAAAAATTCCTTTTTCGAGATATTTCTCGGGTTTGGGGGGTAGATTATATAAAGGGAAGGTGTTAGCACCCTTTCTATCCGTGGTTATCCACGGGCTCTTAGGTACTTGCTCAAATGTTTTCAAAATGTTTTTTTTGTGCTTGTGGGTTTTTAAAAGTTTTTGTTTTTAACTTCGATTTAACTCTTGCTTCTGTCCTCAAGAGTGTAATGAAGTGTTTTTGAAAACTTTGTTTGAAAAGGAGTGTAAGTGTGAAAGAAGTTTTGTTTCGGATGAGCAAGTATCTAAGAACTATCTACCTACTCGAAAAAGGAATCGTTCTATGCTAATTTCCTTTAGACAATGCTATCCCACTATTAGTGAGTAGGTAGCACCGTCGTTGGAGTTTGGGGGTCAATTCGAATGAGGGACATACAGTCACTAAAGCAATGTTAGGACGCCTTAGCGGTAACCCTAATGTCTTAGATCATTTGTTTGAGGCAACAATATCCGAGGCAACTGTTTCGAGGCGACTATGATCTTTTAGACAAGAGGACGGCCTCTAAAACGACCTATACTTAATGACCGTGTACGAAGGCAACCAAGTGGGGTGTACCCTAAGAGCGCGCATGTGCGAGTGTGTCGTTTTCAGTTATTTTTATCTTTGCACATGTTAAGGGTGATCTAATTTTATTTTAAGATTAACATTCAGTCTTGTCATACAAACCCTATTATCAAACATCTAGCAGTTATAATTTGCGGAAATAAAATGCGAAATTTAAATTACAAGGGGTCGTGTATTTACATCGCCAAAGACAAACCCTTTGAAAAATAAAATAAAGCGAATAAAAATAATTAAATGTCCTATTTAACTATTACAATCTGGAAGCAGGTACATTATTGGATAAAAATAAGTAACGCGCGCGGGAAATTGAATCGAATGCGAATTTTAGGGTTTTGACCCTTTTGAAAGAAAATTGCCTTTTTGTATTTTTTTTATTTGAGGAAAGAAATTAATTCCTAAATTAATTACTAAATTAGTTATAGAATAAATTAATTAATGGAAAAAATAAATTATGACATATTTTTTGAATTTTTGTTATTTTAAGAAAGAAAATAAAATTAATTAAATTAGTAATTAAAACCTAATTAAATCTAATCAATTTAATTATTTACAAAAATAAGTTAGAGTTTTCTAGAATTAGAACCTAAATTAATTGGTTAGTAATTATTAATAAAAATATTTAAAATTTGATTGGATAAAAAGAATATTTTTTTGTGGTTTTATTTGGTAAAAAAAAGGAATTTTGTGATTGGTTAGAAATTTAAATAAATAAAATAAAACAATTAATCAAGACAAAATAAATAAAGAGAGAGGAGTGTTGGGCCTGTTTTAGGGGTGTGAGGAGCAAATTCTAGGCCCATTATCAGCTAGCCTGTTTGACTTTGTGGATCTGGTGCTCATGCGTTGACTGACGCCTTGGTGGACCTCCAACCATGGACCATCAGATCTGACCTTTGGCCATCTGGCGCTTGGATAGGTGAGGATGTACGGTGGATTGCAAGCTATCGTATGCATGTGATAACCTAAAATGAAATAAGAAAATACAAAGTGCTGGAGGCAGGGATCGAACCCCTGACCTCCAGCCACTAACGCCTTGGAAGCTGACGTGCTGACCACTGGGGCACGTTGTTGTGTTTGTTATAACAATATGAATGATATATATTATATAAATGTAAGTGCCCTGGCTGGAGGGTTGGCCTCATTTGTAAAACAAATAAGAAAGCAAGTTTACCCAGATCCTCTCTGTTGTTTTAATATGTGGTGTTGAAGAAGTTCAACATCTGGACCAACATGTTATGTAAGATGTCACAACATCAACATGTGACATCGCGCCTGAAACTAAGTACTGATTAAGTAACTATGTTATATGTTGAATGTTTGTAACAACTGTGACTTATAACCTAACTATTCTAAGTGATCTAAATTATGAAAGAGGTTATTTGTTGTGTTGAAAAAGTTCAACATCTAGGAAAATATGTTAGATGTAATGTCATGACATCCGACTTGACATCACGTCAACTGAATTGATAATTCAGTTACAGTTCTGGTACTTAAATACTCTGAGAATATTTGTGGCGTTTCTAGTGGAGAATCTGAAGATCAATCAAGAATCAATCAGAATATTTGAAGAAAATACTGTTTCTAAATATGGAGGTATTTTAGGAACTAGAAGATTGAAGACCTTAATTATAGGAGAAGTTTGCTGCTGAGTTGTAACAGCAAGGAGAAAAGCTTGCTGCGATTTTGAAGGGCCAAATCCAGTTGGATATTAGGTTATAAATAGCAGATTGTAACCTAGGGTTTAGGTACACACACAATGTAACATTAGGGATGTTTTTGTTAGGTAAACCTGTCGGTCTGTGGCAAGGTTACCATGTATGTAACTCGAAACCTGTAGGTAAGAGTTTGAGTGTTCTTGGATGAAGCTGTGAAGCAAGTCTAAGTATTTTTACATTACTTAACATTCATTGTAATGTAGGAAACCAAGTGGGAGGGCACTGCTTCTTGAGTAGGAGTAAGACTTCTGTTGTTGCGACAATAGGAATGGAAACTGGTAGGTTTCTATCTAGGAGTTCCTAGGTATAGGTTGCACTGGGTAGATGATTAAGTGAAGGATGGGAACTTGTGAAGTTTAGTCCTGAATTAATATTGCTGATAGTGGATCTTCTTCCTGGATTGGTATGCCCCCAGAGTAGGTGTGTTTCACCGAACTGGGTCAACAACTGATTTGTGTTTTTACCTTCAACACTTTATAATTCTGTCTGTTATATATCAAGGTAAAACGGTAATGTTGTAACAGATGATGTCTTTGAACATGTTAATACATCATGCTGATATCTGTGCAGAAGAAATAGAACTGCAAAGGCTGTTTGCTCTCTGCTGATCATGTGCAACAGATGAACAAAACTAGGCACATCGGTGTTCTATCCTCTGCACCTTCAAAGTAGATCTGGCACAGCTTGGTTAAACTGTGCTTTTGTGACTCTTCAGTACTGAATCATAAAAATTGGGTATCTACCTTGCAGTGTATTTATTATGTCATATCAGATGTTTAGACATTGAGTATAACATCTGAAGACTGGCATACACCAGAATTTCAATTGGTATCAGAGCAGGCATCCTGTTCTGTTTCTGGATGAGATCCATGGGTGATACTTTCTGGTATCTGCAAGGTCAATTTTAGTACTGAAGATTGTAACCTGGAATGGTTTGCTATTTCCCTGAATGGTCCCTTGAAGTGGGAGGATGGACTATTCTTGACAGGAATTGTGTGATTGGAATTTGGCCTGGTTGTGTGGTAGCTGCTCTAGATTTGATTTATTTTCAAACCTAGAATGTGTGTACACCTGAAGTGTGTGTAGTAGTCATGCTAGGTTTGAACCATAATCAAACTTGGTCTATTTTTGAAGGCTAGTCTGGTGGAGTGTGTGTGCAAAGATTGGGTTGTATTATGTTCTTCCGCTGTGTAATACCTGGCAAAACTCAAGCTCTGATGTGTTTTCCCTCTTATGGATTGAAGGCCATTGTATTCAAGAATTCAACATAAACTATTGAAGATGTCACAGATACTTGAGTCCTCTCAAGTCCACTCATGAAGACGTTCTTCGTTCAGGATGGTAAGAATCACATAATCACGTATTAGTGTTATATGAAGACCTTGAAGAATTTCAAGGAGGGCCTTGTTCCAAGGTGATGGAACTGATGTTCTATGTGATGGTGGAACAAGGATGCAGCTACTAGTTGAAGAGCATATGTTTTGGGTGTCAAACAAAGGGATACCTTTGTTTGGAACCTACTCCTGACGTGGAAGAGGAGACATCTGTGTGTGCAAAGTTGACAATGGTAAAGTTAACTATGTCTGTGTACTCCCGAAGGTTACTTTAGGAGTCAGAACTCTAAGAAGTAAAGCTGGTTGAGATATGACATTGATCAGGGCTGAGCAATTGTTCCCTGAAGTAATATGGTGTGAAGAAAGACAAGCTCACTGGTTAATAAAAGCCAATGATGGTGCAGCACTATTGCTCCTTCATAGAAGTAGATTGGGATCATGAGTCTTGAATATGAAGACTCAGAGTTTGGTTAAGGTATAGCTCTTGGAGTTACGTAGGGATGTCATATGTCATGTCGAGACATTTGTGCACAATGCATGGATATTTTGTGTGGAGCTTCCATAGCTTGAGGGGGAGATTTGGTTAACCTCCTCACATTAGTTCAGCCTGATGTTTAGCTAGCTGTTGACCTATGTCACATGGGTTCTGGTTGTTGTGTGACATATTTGCAAGGAAGGATTCATCCCTCTCATTCCTAATGATGAATCTGATCTGGTAGGAGTCTCAAGTCGGTTGAAGTAAGTAGAGTTTGTTCAGAGAAAATTCTATTTACTTGAGTCAAGGGTGGCAACCTGGATATCTCAACTCTTTGGTCTCACAAAGAAAGAGCTTGCAAGAAGAAGATATTAACACACGAAGAGTATGTCAAAGTATTCAAATGGTGAAAGTATCTTACTGGATAATGGGAAGGATTTATGATCAATTGCTATTTGTGACAAGTACAAGTATTTAATTGATTATCCTTAGAGTTCAATATAACTGATGTGGGAACATTCATTCTTCTAGACCCTGTGAAGAATCACAGGAAGAGTGATACCTTAGAGCTATCTCCTTGGTGACAGCAAAATCATTTGATCCTTGAAAAGGTTTCCTGGAAACATGTTCAGACTTAAAACCACAAGAAGAAGAAGACATCATAATCTTGATGATGGTCACTTGGATCAGTCTGGAGCTGAATTCAACAACTAGATGTTATAACATAATGTAGCCTGAAGTTCAAATTTCAATTGGAAGATCAGAATATCTTTGGAAGAAGTCTGATAAACATGAAGGTGGCACTTGATTCATGAAGGAGATAATCAAACAGTGGCATTGGGTCTATCTCAGCAGTGGATTCTGAGAATCAAGATAATCAACATATGACAGCTGATTATTATCAAGAAAGTTTGATTCACAGTATGAATGCGTTCAATCAATATTGTTGAACAGAGGGTGCGCTCTTGAAGACATGAAGATGCGTCTTATGTTTTCCATTCATCAAGGGGTCTTATTTACTTTAATCAGAAGCTGCATTGAAGGTCCAACTGAGTATTGAATGTGTCCTACTTGTTTCCATGAGGAGAAGTGATTGTCTCTAACAGGGGGAGTATTGGTTTATACAAAAGGTCTTCATCAAACTCGTAGGATATAAAGTGTGGCACCTTATTAACTATTGGAATGATGTGTTCAAAACTGAAGAAGACTATGTCTGACCGAATGTCATCACATTGGTAATGACATTGTTCCTAATTTCCTCTAAAACTACAGACAGGAGGAAAATTGGATGAAGTATGGATTATTACTAATAAATCCATGTGTGTACAGTTGTATGACTCAGAGGGAGTAACCATCCTCTTTGAGAAAATGGAATGGCTTCAAGCTGCTAATCTGAAAATAGCAGAATGTATGACGACATAGGATTTGAGCATGTTTTCATCTGCTAAGAAAACAGAGCTGTTGTGTCTCATTATGAAACAGTTTAGTGAGCTGGAATGTTTAGGTGATAACTTGTCATCTAATAAAGGTATTATATAACTAATGCAGAGTGTAATATACCAACAATGTTTCTTGGAAAGGGGATCCTAAGACAAGGAAGTAGTCTGTTCTAAAAGACAAATGTCTGTTTTAAAAGGGCATCCTGACATGGTCAAAGGGTCAAACCCAAGGGTAGGTACCTGCATTAAAACCAGTCCTAGGGTACTGAAACTGTCAGAGTAAAGTACCAAGGTCGTTACTATCTATGCCAAAGTTGCATTATTTATAAAGACCCTCTCTATTCCTTCTCTTCATCAGAGGGTTTCAGCAATATGAAGTTTGTTAGCATCTGGGAAAATTGTGCATGGGTATGGATCTGTATGGGCAGTCTTTGTCAAATTCTGGCCAAAAAGGGGGAGAAAGATAGGGACCCAGTCTCAGGCGAGACTCAGGCGAAAGCAACAAACGACAATGTCCAGCAAGACTCAGGAGAAAGCAACATGATCCCTAAGTAAGTGACCTTGGTTGTGTCTTGTGTTCTGAGTTAAGAGGATAGTTGTGACTTGTGATCTGAGTTACATGATCACAAGTAATAATCTTGAGAAAAGAAATCCTCTTGGGGCATCGGTGGTTTGGAGTTGCTCACAGTTGACGACAGAGGTTTGTTGTTTGCTCAAAGGACATCAGCCTCTACAAAAGAAGATGTTAGACAAGACGTTGTAACATCTCAACTGTGTTGTGGCCTGGTCCCAAAATACAACTTGCACTTATTTGTTTTAGCTAAAATTTGCCAAAGGGGGAGATTGTAAGTGCCCTGGCTGGAGGGTTGGCCTCATTTGTAAAACAAATAAGAAAGCAAGTTTACCCAGATCCTCTCTGTTGTTTTAATATGTGGTGTTGAAGAAGTTCAACATCTGGACCAACATGTTATGTAAGATGTCACAACATCAGCATGTGACATCGCGCCTGAAACTAAGTACTGATTAAGTAACTATGTTATATGTTGAATGTTTGTAACAACTGTGACTTATAACCTAACTATTCTAAGTGATCTAAATTATGAAAGAGGTTATTTGTTGTGTTGAAAAAGTTCAACATCTAGGAAAACATGTTAGATGTAATGTCATGACATCCGACTTGACATCACGTCAACTGAATTGATAATTCAGTTACAGTTCTGGTACTTAAATACTCTGAGAATATTTGTGGCGTTTCTAGTGGAGAATCTGAAGATCAATCAAGAATCAATCAGAATATTTGAAGAAAATACTGTTTCTAAATATGGAGGTATTTTAGGAACTAGAAGATTGAAGACCTTAATTATAGGAGAAGTTTGCTGCTGAGTTGTAACAGCAAGGAGAAAAGCTTGCTGCGATTTTGAAGGGCCAAATCCAGTTGGATATTAGGTTATAAATAGCAGATTGTAACCTAGGGTTTAGGTACACACACAATGTAACATTAGGGATGTTTTTGTTAGGTAAACCTGTCGGTCTGTGGCAAGGTTACCATGTATGTAACTCGAAACCTGTAGGTAAGAGTTTGAGTGTTCTTGGATGAAGCTGTGAAGCAAGTCTAAGTATTTTTACATTACTTAACATTCATTGTAATGTAGGAAACCAAGTGGGAGGGCACTGCTTCTTGAGTAGGAGTAAGACTTCTGTTGTTGCGACAATAGGAATGGAAACTGGCAGGTTTCTATCTAGGAGTTCCTAGGTATAGGTTGCACTGGGTAGATGATTAAGTGAAGGATGGGAACTTGTGAAGTTTAGTCCTGAATTAATATTGCTGATAGTGGATCTTCTTCCTGGCTTGGTATGCCCCCAGAGTAGGTGTGTTTCACCGAACTGGGTCAACAACTGATTTGTGTTTTTACCTTCAACACTTTATAATTCTGTCTGTTATATATCAAGGTAAAACGGTAATGTTGTAACAGATGATGTCTTTGAACATGTTAAGACATCATGCTGATATCTGTGCAGAAGAAATAGAACTACAAAGGCTGTTTGCTCTCTGCTGATCATGTGCAACAGATGAACAAAACTAGGCACATCGGTGTTCTATCCTCTGCACCTTCAAAGTAGATCTGGCACAGCTTGGTTAAACTGTGCTTTTGTGACTCTTCAGTACTGAATCATAAAAATTGGGTATCTACCTTGCAGTGTATTTATTATGTCATATCAGATGTTTAGACATTGAGTATAACATCTGAAGACTGGCATACACCAGAATTTCAATAAAAAACAAAACCATTTCCAGAAAATAATAAAAACGCGCGTAATATTTGAATGGTCCAGTAATGGGATGCCACGCATCATCCCCAACCTCTCGTCCGTGGCTAAAACGCCAAATACCTATACCAACGGACAGAAGTCCGTAGCTACAGGCATGTCCATCTCCAAAATCTGCTACAGGCCACAAAAATGAATTTCAAGGGCATGGTTGTGTTCGTCTCACCCTCCCGGTCACAACCATGTCCATTATAGGGGTCAATTGTACCTGGAATAAAAACTCCAAAAAATGCAGACCAAACCCTAACAATGGTGGTTTGCAGTACATATCATATAAACGAAATTAAATGATGCAAAAAGTTTGGAAATGTTCTTGTGATTATGAATATGCCATTCGATTGTTCAATAGATGCCAGGATAATTCAAATCGAAACCAAGAACAGGGGTGACTATCGTGCGACTTATAGTGCGTTAGGGAGTCTGAAGATGCTTGGTTTTGGTTGGGATAGCTTGTGTGAATGCCCAGGAAGCGATTGGAACAAGTCTCGCGTCCTGAAACTGCCTCTAACCCTGATTTTGATCTCTCACGTTTTTGAGATTTTTCTCACTTTTGTTCTGCCTCTTCCAACACTTGCCAACCCTTCTTTCGTGTCCTTTAGCTTGCTTATGTATTGTGCTTTGCATTAGGTTTACAAACTTGGTACAAATCTCCCTCTATCAATGACTTTGATGTGGATTTGATTCTTCCATTAAATCTTTCCAAATTTGCCTAATTCCAATCTTTTTGCACATGATTTGATTTGATACGAATTTAATGATGATAATAGCTGTAATCAAAGCATGGATGAAGTTAGGGGCGTGGGCAATGATGCAAACTCAAATCAAGTGAAAAAGAATGGGCCCATTTGACAAAATTTGAAGTTTTGGGGATAGTTGACTTTTGGCAATTATGCAAAAAAGTCCAACTTCAACAATGCATAACTTCTTCAATTTGAACTTTTGGAAGTGTTCTTGGAATTTTTAGAAATCTTGAGATGTACTCTAACCAACCCTTTTGGTCTCGTCTCATTTTGATATTCCATGCTCAAGTTATAAGCTTTGGCAAAAAAGGTGTTTTTGTTGACTTTCAAAAATGACCTATAATGTCCAAATTCATAACTTCTTGTGAGTGCATTTTTTGATCTTGGGGTATGAAGATGGATTGTAGGAAATTGCATCCTCTTCAAAATGAGCTTTCTATGGGTCATTTCTCATAAAGTCTGAGAAAGTTATGCTTTGTCAAAGTTGAGTTGACTTTTCCTACAAAACCCTAATTTAGCAACTTTTGAATCTTGATGAATTTTGAGCAATCCTTGATGAATCATGATCAACCCTTGATCAAATGATGAAATATCCTTCAAAATGAGAATGTTGACAAAAAATCTTAAAGTTTGACAGTATGTAGATGATAGGTGACTTTTGCCCTAGCACAGTCGATTTTTGGACCCTTTGAGGAATTGACTGAGCAAACTTCCTTTGCAAGGCTTGAAATTTGACATGGATGATCTTGAGAGCATATAAGGACATTGGTGAGAAATTGAGGTTATTTGGACTCAAGGATCTTGATGCACCACAAAACCCTAATTTGGGGTAGACTGCCTTAGGAGAGAGCTTGCCTGGCTAACTCTTGAGCAACCTTGAGCAACTTGGAGATTTTTCTTGCAAATGTCTTGAGGAATATGAGAGGGAAAATTTTGGGGTAGAACAGGAGGTCTAGGAAAAAGGTAAGGATTTAAAGCGTATGACTATGTCCCATGGAATCACCATAGTCGACTTTATTACCAAGGTTCGAGTTCAAACGGTCCAAGATCAGTCCAATCAACTTCTGTCAATAGCAAGGGACATTCGAAGACATTGGGGCAATAGTAGAGTTGGAATGCAATGATATCACTTGCACATGGATATTATCTTTGTTTTCAATTTTATTTTCCGTTCGACGATTTCCTCTTACTAGGATCTCCGTCTCTTTGTACAAAAAACGCCTATTCATGGGCAAAATATCAATACAAATATACTTTGAAGTACAGACTTTCTATTTTTGTTTTGAATGCAAAGATGTCCAATGACTAAAATTGAACGAACATATGCATGTGAAAATAATTAAAACTATTTGGAACATGTGTCCTGCCAAGCAGCAATAAGCATCTGTTTAATGCAGTTGAGATATCCCCATAGAGTTATCTCATTAGCATTATCCCCACAAGACCGGCTACAATAAACCTTTCCCCAACGGAGTTGCCTACAAAATCCTTTTCATAGGTTGGTCCCCAACCAGTCTCAATCTCTTGACAACCTTCTCCCCAGCTGAGTGGGTCCTAAAAGAAGAAGCCTTGTGGATCCCTTCCTAAAAGAACTCACCTTATCAGCAGTTCGTTAAATATTCCTCAAATAGGGTTTATTTCCCTAGCAGGGTTTATTTCCCCAACTATATTTGTCTTCCCCAGCTGAGTCTATCCTCTCTAGCTTCAGTTTGCCTCTCAGAATATTACAAATCAGAGGACTACAACCCCTAATTCCCAGTGAAGTCGCCAACAAAGTCATTGCTATCTCCAAAAGTTGTTGTGAAGCCTGGACCCGACCAAATAACAATTTAACTTCAGTAAGTTGTTGTGAAGTCTGGATCCGACCAAATAACAATCAACTTCATTCTTTCAAACAAATTACTATGTAGCCTGGACCCGACCAGATAATAGTACAACTTTCAGTTACTATGAAGCCTGGACCCAACTAGATAATAGTGTAACCTCTCAAAACACTATGAAGCATGGACCCGACCAGATAATAGTGTAACTTTTCAAGTTACTATGAAGCCTAGACCCAACCAGATAATAGTGTAACTTTTCGAATACTGTGAAGCCTGGACCAGACCAGATAATAGTTAACGTCTCAAGACACTATGAATCCTGGACCCGACCAGATAATAGTTTTAACTCCTCGAGATATTGAAAAAAACCCGGACTCAACCAGATAAGGGTTTAATTTCTTTTCCCCAGTAGAGTTTGCCTCTACCCCAGCAAGTTATAGTGAATCCTAGACCCGACCAGATATCAGTTCAACTTTGTCTTTTCAAGAGAGTTATTGTGAAGCTTGGAATCTGACCAGATAGAAATCAACTTTATTCCCTCAGAAATTTGTTGTGAAGCCTGGAATCCAACCAGATAACAACTAATTTCAAGCAAGTTACTGTGAATCCTGGATCTGACCAGATATCAGTTCAACTTCTTTCTTTCAAACAAGTTACTGTGAAGCCTAGATCCGACCAAATATCAGTTCAACTTTATCTTTTCAAGCAAGTTACTGTGAAGCCTGGATCCGACCAGATATCAGTTTAACTTTATCTTTTCAAGCAAGTTATTGTGAAGTCTGGACCCAAATAGATAGCAATTAACTTCATCCACCTCAGAAATCTGCGAAGCCTGGAATTCAACCAGATAGCAGTTTAATGTCAATAAGTTACTGTGAAGCCTGGAACCCGACCAGATAACAGTTCAACTTCCAGAAATTTTCTGCGAAGCCTGAAATCCGACCAGATAATAGTTAATTTATTCTTCCCCAGTAAGTCACTGCGAAGCCTGGATTCCGACCAAATAACAGTTAATTCAGATCTTACCCTACAAGTCATTACGAAGCCTGGATCCGACTAGATAGCAGTCAACTTCATTATCCCCAACAAGATTGCTGCCAAGCCTGGATTTCTACCAGATAACAACCAGTTTTCAATGCTCACAAGTCAGGAATAAATCCCTAGTAGAGCATTGAACTCTTTTCCCCAAGTAGAGATCAACACTCTCCATATCGTCTTCTTAAACAAGCTAGTATTCCCCAGCGGAGTTTCTCCTCAAACAACGGAATAGGAATTCCCAGTGGAAACATCCTAAAAAAAGAGGAGCATACTCTTCATCCCCAACAGTAGACTGTGAGCTCATTTCCCAAGGCTCATCAGCATGTTGTCAAGGATTTATTTTCCTTGACATAGACACGCTGCAAGGAACGCATCACATTCATAAACCATAACGCATATATGAAAAATGCATACAAAATAATCTCATTTATTTTGAGAAAATCATTACATCATGCATACATCTACATACAACTAATCTTTTTCCTTGTAGGAAATGTCAACAGACAAAGACATCTACCACTCCAGTTTAAATCAACCAAAAGATTTATCCTGATGCTTTCCCCAGTCACTCTGAATGGAATCTCTAAGCCCATTCCCTACACAGTCAACTAACACATCGCCGAGTGAAAATTTCTGGGCACTCTAGTGTTTAATCGTCTTCCACCTTCAAGTCACGAATGGCGGACTCGCCAATCTAACTCTTCAGGTTTAAGAAGATTGAACAGGGGCAACTGTTGTACCCCAAAATTTACCCTCTCATTTCTCAAGGATTCTCTCACAAGATCTTCCATGACATCTAGTTTGCAGCACTGATACATCAATTTAGGTTTGGAATTGGCACATAAGCAAAATAGTCAATTACACACTGAAAAGTCAAACTTTGACTTTTGGATCAAAATCAATTTTCAAGAATCAAATTTCATCAAGACATGTTGGAATATGAAGTTTGTTTCATTAAGAAAATCAAAAGTAAAAATTACTTTGGAAAAGTCAAATTCTAAATACTTAGAAATGTTTCTAAGTGTTTAGGAAATATGATAAGTTGAGAACTTCTGGCCAGATTTTCACCATGATGCAAGTTGATTCTGGAAGAACTTCTAACACAAGAGTTGTAGATCTCAATGAGATCTAAAACATTGCAGAACAGAACTTCTTCTAGAAGTGCTGGGGATTCAAGTTATAAATCCTTGAAGACACGTCCATGAAACTGAAGCGCTCAGTAAATTTTGGGCATTTCCAAGACAAATTCTGGTTAGAACTTTTGGGCCAGTTGTCATGTAGGTTTAAACAGAATTTCCAAGAGTAATTCAAAGAAGGTCTGCAAAGCATGTTCAAGATTTCTGAAGAGTCTGAAAACTCCTTCAGAACATACTGGAGTAAGGATATTCAAAGATCAGAAGTTGGATATTTGTTCTAAGTTACTCTGATGCTGAACTTCTGATCCAGAGTAAGCTATGATACATAACCGCATATTGAAGGTTTTCAGTTTTGATAAATCTCATCATCATTTAATGCTCACACCCACTTTTGAGTCTTTATCCAAAGGATTTCCCCACGTGTGACATAGAAGTACCTTTGATGTCCTTGAAAAGCAAACTTTTGTACAAGTTTATGCTGGGCCTACGCTTTGCTTTTGCTTCTGAGGGTACTTTCCCATAATTCATGCTTACAAATCCAGCTTAAGCGCGGCTAAATCTGCTAACCACCATACTTGTTTAAACTTGATTCAAGAACATGTCAGCGCCCTAACATTGGATGGCTGTACTTTTGACTTCTCCAAGCTACTAAATCCTTGCCTATAAATTGAACTTCATTTGCAACTGTTAAAAAGGTCGATAATTTGAGAGAAAAAGCCTTGAAACTTTGTTGAAATTTCAAAGAACTTGAAACTGTAAACACAAATACAAAACCTGCTAATTTCTGGCTTTTGCATCCAAGCTCTAATTTTCCTTGTGCATTTCCTAACCAAGTCACCCACACAGCTTCTGATACACACTTGGAAGTCGTCCTAACTTCTGTTTTCAGACTGTAACACAGTCTTCATCCAACTCTATCCCAATTGTCTGCTCCAGAATTTTCCAGCCATCCATAGTTCAGGGTTGTTCTAGCTTTCTGAGAATTGAAGGAAGCTGACCAGAACATCACAGCAGTCAGAACCAGGCTCTAGTTCACATAATATTTTCTAGCTGCAAGGTAAGTTTCTTCTGACTTTTATCTCACTACTTAGGCATTGATAGGCTTGCATATTCAAAAATACAATGTAGACATCCTGACTCTGATTCTGTACATATTCATAGACTTCATGCATTTTTTACCTAAGTAGAGAGAATTTCAGTTCATAACTTCTTGAGGAAATTAGGGTTCAAAACTAGGATTAACAAAATTCATGCTTGCTTCTGATTTACAATTCTGATACTTTATATTTCTGAAACCATGATGAAACCTGCCATAATTGTCATATTTTCTGTTTCTGGTATGGAGAAGGAGATGAAATTCAGCATCAGAGTTTATTTTGTAATATATGTTTATGTTTTTTCTTCTAATACCAGATGTATAGCCACCCCAGTGGGAGAGAGCATGCACATAAGACATTAGTGTTAAGGGTCCTGAGTTCTAACCCCAGAAACACCTTTTTTATGTTTATTTCCTGACATTTTTACCCCATTAGTTGGACCAGAACTTCTAGATTAACCCCTATTATATGTTTATAAAAACAGTGATCCTGGACCAGAACTTCTAGACATTCCCATCTGACAGCATTAACACTTCACTTACCCATTATCAGAACTTCTGACCTTCCAGTAACATTAGAACTTCTAGGCTGTCAATTGCATAAGAACTTCTAGGATTTCCCTTATTCTCAGCAACTCTAAAACTTTAGTGTACCCAGACCCAGAACTTCTGACTTTCCCCTTTTCTACTAACATTTTCTTTCTGACTTGCAGTGCACCAGAGTCAGAACTTCTGTTCTCTCCTTTTTCGGCAATGCGCTGATTCTGACCCCTTTTTCCTCTTATTATTTTTATCATCATTTTATTTTCATTAATCAAAAACACCAAAAATATTTTTATACTCACATACTTTATTTTATTTCTTTTAAAACCCAAAGACTAAAAATATTTTCTTAAGCAAACTTAATTCTTCTCTTAACAAAAAACAAAACAAGTCCATTTTAATTCTTGTACATTATTTCAATATGGTTGTAATAGATAATTAGGACTTTAAATTTCTTGCAATCCCCATTTGTAAATTTGTACACCCCATCCCCTTAATGATTGTAATAGCGTAGAATATTTACCTTCCGTAATTTATCGCTTTCATATAAATGCTAGTAAAGTAGGATTTTTTATGGGAAGATAAAATCAACAAGTAGACAACCCTAATCCAATATAAACCAAGCATGAAATGCAAACATTTTCACACATGCACCCTTAGGGTAATTCCACTTGTTGCCCAAAAATGGTCGTGTTATGCATGTGAGACGTCTTAGCAAAACAATCAAAGTACAAGATCATAGTCCCTCGATGACGCCCCAAATGTTGCCTTACAAATGATCTTAGTACCTCAAAGAGAAATGCTAAGATATCTCACACCATTGCTATCATGACTATACGATGACCCATGCTCGTCCCTTTACATCCAAAGATAAGGCTTCTTACCAATCAATGGTAAGATAGCAATATCAAAGGAAGAGAGAAATGAACACAATATTTTTGAGTAGGTAGAAACGTTCCTAGTTGCTTGCTCACTTTCAAAACAAACATCCTTGCAAACACACACCAAACACTTTCAAAACATGAAATATTCTCAAAAGTCCAACACTTTGTATACGTTCTTATAAGTGAAAACCATTGCAAAGTTTTCCTAAACGAAGGTGCCTTTTCAAAAATACTTTCAAAAACCACCACAAAGCACATTTTCAAACAAAACAAGTGATCTAGCAAGCAACTAAGAGCCCATAGATAAATATGGATGAAAAGGGTGCTAACACCTTCCCTTTTCATAATCTACCCCCCGAACTCAAGAAAATAATCTCAAAGGTCTTTCCTATTCTTTTCACCCATTCCTTCATTGGATAAAAGAAAAGTCGGTGGCGACTCTTGCTAAACCGCAACATTTGCGATCAAACGTAAAATATCCCAAGTCAGTTCTCCAATCGTATTACAACATGAATAAAGACCTGCTAGGTTAGCTGGCCTAGGAAAAAATAAGGGCATCTCGGAAAACCAAAAGGGTTCGGGCAAAAATTAGGGATAAATACAAAAAATGTGTACACCCGACAAGTCAAAAACCTGAGAAGACGGCTTGGGAAAAAAGGGTATCCCGGTGGACCGAAAACCAAAAAACTCGAAAGGGTGGTCCAGGAAAAAGTTAGGGATTTAAAGCGTACAACTATGTCCCATTGGATCACCTTGCGATCAGACTTCAGTATCAACTACCAAGCTCAAATAATACCAATCAATCCAGTCAGCTTCGGACAAGTAGCAAAGTGATGAGACACTCAAGGAGGGGCAATAGCAGAATTGAAACTCGATGGGATTATTACACATAGTTGTTTTCTCTTGTACACTGTTTTGTATAGTTTTCTTTTTCACGATGACATTCTCCTACTAGAACGTCAGTCTCTTTGTACAAAAATGCATGTTATAGGCGAACATCAAAAATCAATACAAATAATTTCTTTGAAAGTACAAAACTATTTGTTTTCTATTTTTCTTTTTTGTTTTGCAAAAATGTCCAATGATTATTTTTGACATATGCATTTGAATATGATTACTATTTACTAATACTTGCATAAGAAACATAAAGACAATTACTAATTACTTTTAGAAACGAGGCAAAGTCTAAAAAAAGCAATTCGTAGTCCCGATAGTTATTATTTTCAGCAGGTACAGGGGCAAAGACGCCTTGGGACAAAGTCACTGCTACATACTTAGCATACGGCCCAATGATGTCTATGTTCCCCACAGGGTGGAAACAACCAAAGTTTTGATCTCTTCTCCCCCAAGCCGGAATTACCCCCTCCAGTAAAGTTCCCTCAGAGAGGTTACCTCAAAGATCCCCAACTGATTTTTACAAATCTCAAACAGTTTATAAAGCCTTATCCCTGGTAGAGTTTATGTCTCTAGCTGCGGAAGTTTATCCCCCAACAGAGTTTATTTCTCTACATCAGTAAAATCTTCCAACAGAGCATCTTCCTCCCCATAGAGTCATTCTCAAGCAGGAGTCAAAGATCCCCGGCAAAATATCCTCAAATAGAAAGAAGAAATCCCCGACAAATCATCTCCGCTCATCATCCTCAGTGGGAATGAAAGAATCACTTTCCTCACCTACCAAACAGCAGTCCGGGATTCAGCTTCCAGTACTCTCTAGCAGCAGTCAGGGATTTAGTTTCCCAGACTAGGAGATATCGCAGCAGCATTCCATATTCATACCTCATGGCATGCGCATACACATCGCATACTGCATAATCTCATTTATTTTGAGAACATCATTACACAATGCATTTCATACATCATGACATTGCATAAGACTAACTCTTCACCTTTTCAAGAAAGATCAAATCAACAAATACCTTTGACTACTTACATGACCTGGCAGTCTTCTCAAAGGCTATGTCTGATGAAGGTCTATTTCAGCATCTTCCTCAAAAATATTTTCTCAAAAGACCTTCTCTGGTTCAGTTAGATCGATACTAAGATCTCTCTGATTTCTATTCCAGTTGAAGATAATCCAAGACTTTTGTCTGGTTCAGTCAAATCGATACCATGATTTTTTTTATTTCCATTCCAGTCAAAGTTAATTCAAGATTTTCCTCTTGTTCAGTTAGATCAATACTAATATATCTCTGATTTCTATTCCAGTTGAAGATAATCCAAGACCTTTTTCTGGTTCAGTTAAATTGACACTAAGATTTTTCTGATTCTTATACAGTAAAATATGAATCAAGACCTTTGATGGTTCAGTTTGAATTGACCATTGATTTATTACTGATTCTTTTCTGATAGATGCTTTCTCTGGTTCTGTTAAATCGACCTTATGATTTTCTGATTCTTATCCACTTAAAGATACTGTAAAGCCTGGAGTCCGACCAGATAGCAGTTTATTAATTACTATGAAGCCTGGACCCGACCAGATGATATTATAACCTATGACACCGAAGCCTAGACTCGACCAGATAATGGTATACCTCAGATTCAAGTTGAAGCCTGGACCCGACCAGATAACAACATAATTTATTCAAACCGTTGAAGCCTGGATACGACCAGATAAAAGTTCCATGTCTACAATTACTGCAAAGCCTGGAACCGACCAAATACCAGTTAATTTCATATTCCCCAATAAGTCATTGTGAAGCCTGAAATACGACCGGAGAGCGGTCAGTTTTATCATTCTTAACAAGTCGCCGTGAAGCCTAGATCCCGACCAGATAACAACTTGCTTTCAAGAGATAACTCCCCAGTAGAGTAATGGACAACCGAAGCTCCTAGACTCTATTCCCCTAAAAAACATTCCCCAACGGACTCCTCCTCAGACAGTAGGAACAAGAATCCCCACAAAGAGAATTCTTATGAAGTCAGCATCTATTTTGGATGGCATCTTTAAGCCCATCTCCGAAGACTCTCCGTCATACTCCTTGGATGGCATCTTTAAGACCATCTCCGACAGTCTTCTGTCATCTTTTCCAAATGGCATCTATAATCCCATTCCCGACATTATTCACCAACAGTCTCACTTCGGACGAGTGCAAATTTTTGGGCACTCTACTGTTCAATCATCTTCCACCTTTAGATCACGAAAGGCAAACAAGCCAATCTAAATCTTCAAGTTTAAGAAGATTGAACAGAGGCAGCTGTTGTACCCCAAAATTTGCCCTCCCATTTTAACATAATACATACTCCTAGAGGTCCTCAATTGCTCAAGGTTGACCAAGAATTGACCAGACAAATTCCCCTCCTAAGGTAATGAACCCCCAACTAGGGTTCCCATTTTCATAAAGATGGTTGATCTCTAAATGTCTCAAATGCTTTCCATGGTCCTAATATGTCTTCAAGATCATCCATGCCAAATTTCATGCCTTGCACAACAATTTTGCTCATTCAATTGCTCAAATGCTTGAAAAGCAACTGTGCTAGGTCAAAAGTCAACTGTGGCCTATGTATAGTCAAACTTCAATATTTTTGGTCAACATCAACATTTTGAAGTTATACCCATCATTTGATCAAGGGTTGATCATGATTCCTCAATAAATGCTCCTAATTCATCAAAAGTCAAGAATTACTAAATTAGGGTTTCAATAGGAAAAGTCAACAAAACTTTGACCAGGCATAACTTTCACATACTTCATCCATTTTCCCCAACCAAAGCTCATTTTTAAGAGAATCCAATTCCATACAACTTCTCTTTTGTCCTCAAGATCAAGATGCACCATTTGAAAGATACAAGTTCATACATAATAAGTCATTTTTAGAAAGTCAACAAAAGGCACTTTTTGTCAAGACCATTTACTTCAAGATAAAGTTTTCAAATGCAAAATTGGTCGAAATAGGGATGGAAGTAGACACCTTGGGCTTTCCAAAAAGTCTCAGATCATCATCATGAGATAAAAATTGAGCAAGTTATTGCTTGCCCAAGTTGGGAAAATTTTGGAAAATTCAAGAATGGTGCATTGAGCAAATTTGAACTTTTAGGGCAATGGCCTAACTTTTTGGACTTCAAACACTCTCATGATCTTATGAAGGACCTATAAATCCATTTTTGTATGCCTTTTATTTTATCTACATTTATTTTTATTTTTGTTTAATTTAAAAATTAAATAAATACAAAATAAATGCACACAATAATAGGTTGATATTTTGGACATGTGGGCTAGTGTTTTTGGTCAGTCTTTAGGCCCATTTTTCGTGCACAAATGACCAGGTTCATTCAAGCAAGGATAAGGCAAGTTTTGGAAAATTTGGAAGGCTTTGAATTTGTTGGATTTTTGTCTGAAAACATGAGTTATGGCCATGATCTTTTCCATTCAATTGTGTCTCCTCCATCTACACTATAAGTACAACACTCTAGCCAGCCAAATCCATGCACATAAAGCTTAGAGAATTGCTGCACATTTCACCCAAAAGCTCAAAAATTGTCAAACTTGAATTTCAAATTACAACTGGTTTTAGTCCCAAACAAAGACTCAAACACATTCCTAGAAGCCTCCTGGATCATTTCCAGCCGTTACCGAGTCCAAAAATAGTCTGAAGCATATTATCACCACCTTACGGTTTACGTTTTTTCTTGACTCTGATTTATTTGATTTATATAATATAAGCACATTTTAATCATGAATTATTGACCACTCTTGTGTTTGCAAGCTTTCTGTATGGTTAGATTTGGGTTTTGATGCAGGAATCGAACACCACCGTTTTTAGGGTTCCAAGCTTAAAATTGGGATTTCTGGAAATAGCCAAAATTAGGCCTAACCAAGGGTCTCTATGTACTCAGGAGGTTGAGGCCAATTAATCCATGGCCTCACCATGAATTTATCATGTGTATATTTGTTTTTTTTGTTTACAGGTTCTATAGTGACAGACAAAAACTACCACTATAGGTCCAAGTCTAAGACGGAAGATGAAGGAGGAAGATGAATGCGTGGCAGCCCCTCACTGGACGACTGAAATCCAGCGTGCATTTTTAAAATTTTTTTGGATGCTTCTGATTAATTTTTGTATATAATATTCTTTTATTATTTGGATTAATGAATTATCAGTAGCTTAGATGGTGAAGAAGCGCGCGTGTTAGGGAAATGATTGAGGTTCGAGTCCCCAGTCATGCATTTTATATTTTTTCTGATGTTTATTCTGCAGATCCAGCGTTTCTCATACTCAGGCGCATACCATACTCCTCAGATCTATGCCAGCAAATCCATATGAGATCCAGATCTAGCGTCCAAGATGTGTAGACCACCATGGATACTCAAAGTCCGTCTCCACAGGATCCCAAGATGTCCTGGGCTTGGCCTCATTTGGGCCAAACGGAAATTCAAACAACACCCCTTGTTTTACTAATCAGTCTGGCCCATTTCTTTTGTTTTTTATTTCTTTATCTCTTTTAGTTTATTAATATCAAAATAATTTTTTATTTAATTATAAAACCATATAGAAATTTAGGATTTAGTTTTTTTAAATAATTAATTTTGAATTCAATTAATTAATTAAACCTTAACCTTTTTTTAAATTAAAATGAAATAGAATTAGGATTAATTTTATTTATATCATTTCTTTTTATTGTAAAAAAAACAAAAAAAATACTTAGATGTTAATATTTTCTTAGTTAATTTACTTCTCTAATTAAATTTTAGGTATTTATTTCACTTAGTTATTTTATTAAAAATTAAATAAAAAACAAACAAAAATATGTTCTTGTTTACTTAGAATTTTTACTAGGTTTTTAGACGTTTCTTTATTTCGCGCGCTTATATTATTATGTATCTGCCTATGGTTTGTAATTTTATCGCGCGCGCATTTTATTTCCTGACTATGTATCTGCCTATGGATTGTAATAGCCCTAATTAAGATTTTTACTTTCCGCACTTTACATTTTAGTCAGATATAACTATAAATGTCCTGAAGCCTTGTAATAGCTGTAGGTTTCACTTTCCGCACTATGTTGTATGCCTGCATATAAACTATTAGTAAATTAGGTGTGCATGACAAGAATTAATCAATTAACCATTGGACCACTAATCTTAAGATAAAATATCTAAAAAAAACACACTATTGCACACTTGCACCCTTAGGGTACTTCCCACTTTGGTTGCCTAGGAAAATAATGGTCATGTCCCTCGAACGTAGGGATATCTTAGCAAATACCCTCAGTTTAAAAGTCATCATAAAGATCTTAGTCCCTCAATGTCCCTCGAGTTATCTACGAGAAATGATCATGTCCCTCGATGTTGCCTATATGATGACAGTCCCTTCGAATTGCTAAGGTATCTCTACATGTTGCCTTCGATGACCATAAACGTCCCTTTCGATAGTCCCTCAACATCCGAAGATAGGGCTACCTACTCATTAATGATATGATAGCACTATCTAAAGGAACAGAGGAAAAGAACGCCTTTTTCGAGTAGGTAGACAGTTCTTAAGTACTCGCTCAAATATGATTCTTTTTACACTTTCATACTTCTTTTCAAAAACGCTTTATCAAACTCTTGAGGACTGATACAAGAGTTATCATAAAGCAAACAAAAATCTTTCAAAACACACAAACACGAAAACAATTTTCAAAAAATGAGCAAGTACCTTAGAGCCCGTGGAAAACCACGGATGGAAAGGGTGATAACACCTTCCCTTTCCATAATCTACCCACCCTTACTCAGAAAATTCTCAAAAGGTCTTTTTTTGTTCTTTTCTCCCTTCCTTTGTTGGATAAAAGAAAAGTCGGTGGCGACTCTTGCTTACCGCATATTTGCGAATACAAAATGCAAACCAGTATAAACAGTCAGTTCTGTCACCGTATTGCAATCACCCTTTAGAGAATCCATTCTCCCCATTTACCTTAGTTTGGAGATTTAATCCTTCAAAAATAGTGGGATTCTCCCTTGCCCTAGCTCTTCGTTCTCTTCTCTTCTTCGTTTCTACGTGACAACAATTTTCCCAATTCTCTTTCTACCACTCTCTCTAATAATTATGTTTTATTCTTAATAAAAAATAATAATAATAATAATAATAATAATAATGGAATAATTATAATAATAACAACTATATTATTATTAATAATAATACTATTAGTGGAAACTATACCATATATCTAACAATAATATTTTTATTAATAATAATAGTATTTTACATCATTCACCAATATTATTATTATTATTACACCATATGCTAAGTTTTATTCTAATTATCTAATTAGAACTAAGTTCTCTCATACCATTAGCCATGCCTACATACCCTTAGTTATGCCAAAATAATCCAAAATTAACAAATAATGACTAAATATTTAAATAGGGCGTTATAAATCTCCCCCACTTAGAATATTTTCTTCCTCGAAAATTACCTTATGCGAACAATTTTGGATAAGACGCCCACATCTTGCTCTCTAATTCCCCCTTCATACTTTCTCTGACTGCTCCTCCCCAAAATACTTTCATGAGAGGAATTTCCTTGCCCCTCAACTTCTTCATTTCATGGCCTTCGATCCTCATCGGCAAGGTCTCAACCGTAAGGTTATCCTTCACTTGCACGCCATCCATCAGAATTAGATGAGATGGATCCGAAATTTACTTCCGAAGTTGCAAAACATGGAACACATCATGCAAATTTGAAAGGTTAGGTGGGAAGGCCACCCTATAAGCAACAGTTCCCACTTTATCCGAAATCTGACACGGACCAATAAAACGAGGAGTAAGTTTCTTCAATTTCAATGCTCGTCCAACACCGTTCACCAGTGTGACTCTCAAAAATACATGATCTCCCTCTTGAAAATCAAGGTCCTTCCTTCGCTTGTCATGGTAACTCTTCTACCTACTCTACGAGTTTTTCATCTTTTCCCGAATTAGCTTCACTTTTATGTAGTTTGTTGCATAATGTTTAGTCCAAGCACTACAGTTTCACCAGATTCATACCAACACAACAGAGTCCTACAACTCCGACCATACAATGCTTGAAACGGTGCCATTCCAATGCTAGAATGGTAACTATGTTATAAGTAAACTCTATCAATGAAAGATAATTATCCCATGTTCCTCCTTGCTCAAGCACGCAAGCTCTCAACAAATCTTCCAACGACTGAATAGTTCTCTCTGTCTGCCCATCTGTTTGTGGATGATATGTCAAAATCAATCTCAACTTAGAGCTGAATGCAACCTGTAGACTCTCCCAAAATCCAGAAGTGAACCTAGAATCTCTATCATACACAATGCTAGATGGAACACCATAAAGCTTCACAATCACATGGATATAAATCTCCCCTAACTGTGGTACCGGAAAAACTGATATTGATCAGAATAAAATGAGCTAACTTCATTAGCCTATCAACAATCACCCAAATTGTATCATTCCCCATTGGCGTACTCGACAACCCCGTTACTATGTCCATCAATATACTATCCCGCTTCCACTCTGAAACATCTAACGGTTCTAAAAATCCTGTAGGTTTCTGATGTTCGACTTTCGACTTCTGATAAGTTAAACATGCATACACAAAACGTGCCACACCTCATTTCAATCCATACCACTAAAACAACTTCTTCAAGTCTTGATACATCTTAGTCGCACCTGGATGAATACACAAATTACTTCTATGAATTTCTTCAAAAATCATATTTTTCATCTCGGAGTCGCCAGGGATACAGATTCTACCCCGGAATCTCAACACACCTTGCACGTCTACTTTGAAATCACTATCTTCAGACTGATTACCACCAACCATCACATTCACTAGTTTGACATCTAATTTATGGGCCTCTTTTTAATATTATTCAAGAAATCACTATTAATCTTTATCATTCCCAACATTACACTCTGCAGTGTCAATTCTCAAACTAAACTCATGTCTCTGAATTGTTCAATTAATTCAAGTTCTTTAACCACCATAGCAGACATATGTAACCATTTCTGACTTAAAGCATCTGCCTCAACATTAGCTTTACCCGGATGGTAATTTAAGCCAAAATCGTAGCCCTTCAACAGTTCTAGCCATCTTCGTTGTCTCATATTCAACTCCTTTTGGTAGAACATATATTTCAAGCTCTTGTGATCAATAAATACTTCAAATTTGGAGTCGTAAAGATAATGTCTTCAAATCTTTAGTACAAACACCACTGCAACTAATTCTAGATCATGAGTAGGATAATTCCTTTCATGAATCCTCAATTTCCTTGACGCATAAGCTACCACTTTATCATTCTGCATGAGCACACCATCTAAACCCAATTTAGAAGCATCACTGTATACATAAATGATTGTTCAAGATTAGGTAATATCAAAATCCGATCCATCATCAACTTCTTCTTTAGCTCGGTAAAACTTTCCCCATACTGGATATCCCACACAGACGCTTTGCCTTAACAAGTCATCTGAGTTAACGAAAGTGCTAACTTAGAAAATCCTTCAATGAATCTTCTATAATAACCAGCTAAGCCTAAAAATATTCTAATCTCTGTAACCGACTTTGGAGTCTTCCACTGCAATACTGCATCTACCTTGGATGGATCTACAACAATACCACTGCTTGAAATAACATGACCAAGAAAACTAACTTTCTCTAACCAGAACTCACACTTTGATAACTTTGTATATAGCTTCTTCTCTTTCAACACTTGAAATACAATCCATAAATTCTCATCATGCTCTTATTCTGATTTAGAATATATCAAAATATCATCAATGAATACGACTGCGAACCGGTCCAAGTAAGTGTGAAAGATATGGATCATATACTCCTTAAACACTCCTGGCACATTGGTAACACCGAATGGAATCACCAAATACTCATAATGTCCATATCAAGTTCTAAAAGTTGTCTTCTGAATATCATCATCTTTGACTAGAATCTGGTGATAGCCCGATCTCAAGTCAATCTTGCTAAATACACGTGCACCCACAAGTTGATCCATCAAGTCATCTATTTTTGGAAGTGGATACTTGTTTTAGTTGTTAATTTATTCAATTTTCGGTAATCAATACAAAGTCTCATACTAATATCCTTCTTCTTCACTAGCAACACTTGAGCTCCCCAAGGCGATACACTTGGCCTCACAAACTTCTTTTCAAGCAAGTCTTCTAATTGCTTCTTCAATTATGCTAATTCAGATGCCGACATCCTTTAGGGTGCCATAGAAACAGGTCTGGTACTAGGAATAAGATCAATAGAAAAATCCACTTCTCTTTCTGGCGGCACATCTGGAATATCATCTGGGAAAACTTCAGGAAAATCGTGCACTACCCGCAACTCATCAATTGCAGTTTGATTCTAAATAGATAAGGAATCCATCAAAGAAAACACATGAACTTCATCTTGCATCAATTCATTTAACTTCCTAGAAGATAAGAGTCCAGCTTCTCCTTCCATATTGAGACTAGAAAAACCGCACCGATTTGTTGTAACAGTTAATATGAATATAATTATGTTCCAACCAGTTCATGCCTATAATCACATCCAGACCACTCAACGGTAAGAAAACTAAATCCACAACAAAGTCTCTGTCAAATATTGACAAAAGACACTTAGAACATACAAGAGAAGTAGCCAATGATCCCTTATCTGGAGTATTAGCAACCATTTCTCCATTCATAGAAGATAATACAAGACCCAACTTTTTCACCAAGTCAGCAAAAATAAAACAATGGGTAGCACCAATATCAATAATAGTAATTAAAGAAGTACTATTAATGAAACATATACCTTTGATCAAACGGTCTTCATTGGCTGTCTAAGTCCCGGCTAAAGCAAACACCTTTTCCACCAGATTGAGCTCTCTTCAGTTTTTGACACTGAGTACTTATATGTCCTTCTTCACTGCAGTTGAAACATATCACCGCTTTGTGTCTACAATCAGCTATCTCATGCCCCCAAACTTTACCAGAACAGAAACACCTCTTCACTTCCCCAGTACACATATTACTTTTATGACCTATTTTTCCACACCTGAAACATGTGATGTTAGCAGGAGCATCTCCCCCAATTGTCCTCTTACCATCAACAACTCTCTATTTGCCTTTGTCAGTTGGAGCATTGTAAGGCTTCCCACAGTTCTGTTGTTTCTTGCGTCGCCTATCATTTATGATCTTGTAATGAGGCTTAATATCCTCCTCATAAATCTTGCAGCTATTCACCAAATTTGGAAATTTACAAATCTACTGATATCCAATAGCCCGCTTAATTTCTAGACGCAAACCATTTTCAAACTTAATGCACTTTGAGAATTCAGCAGTCGTCTCACTATAGTGAGGGTAGAACTTTTCCTGCTCCATGAACTTAGCAGCATATTCAGTCACCAACAAATCTCCCTATTTCAATTCTAGAAATTCAATTTCTTTCTTCCTGCGGACATCTTCAGGAAAATACTTCCTCAGAAACTCCCTGTTGAACACATCCCAAGAAATCTCTTCACCTTCACCCTCCAGCCTCTGACGACTGCTAATCCACCAATCATTAAGCTCTCCTACCATCATATGTGTATCGAATCGCACCTTTTGTGCCTCAGAACAGTCCATAACCTAAAAGATTCTTTCGATCTCCTTGAGCCAAGTCTGTGCCCCATCAAGATCATACCTACCCTTGAACATAGGCGAATGGTACCTCTGAAATGTTTCCAAAACACGAGACCCTTCTGTGATATGGTGGAAGAACTGACTGTTTTTCGGAATGCTGGTTTGCGTTTTGCGTTTGTGTTCGCAAAACGTCACGGTAAGCAAGAGTCGCCACCGACTTTTATTTTATCCAACAAGGAAAGGAAAAAAGCACAGAAAAATTCCTTTTTCGTGATATTTCTGAGTACGGGGGGTAGATTATAGAAAGGGAAGGTATTAGCACCCTTTCTATCTGTAGTTATCTACGGGCTCTTAGGTACTTGCTCATTGTTTTCAAAATTGTTTTCTTTGTGCTTGTGGGTTTTGAAAAGTTTTTGTTTTTAACTTCGATTTAACTCTTGCTTCTGTCCTCAAGAATGTAATGAAGTGTTTTTGAAAACTTTGTTTGTAAAAGTGTAAGTGTGAAAAGGTTTTGTTTTGAATGAGCAAGTATCTAAGAACTAATCTACCTACTCGAAAAAGGAATCGTTCTATGCTAATTTCCTTTAGACAATGCTATCCCACTATTAGTGAGTAGGTAGCACCGTCGTTGGAGTTTGAGGGTCAATTCGAAAAGGGACATACGGTCACTAAAGCAATGTTAGGACGTCTTAGTAGTAACCCTAAAGTCTTAGATCAATTATCCAAGGCAACCTTTCCGAGGCGACTTTTCCGAGGCAACTTTGATCTTTTAGACAAGAGGACGACCTCTAAAACATCCTATACTCAATGACCGTGTACGAAGGAAACCAAGTGGGAGTGTACCCTAGGAGTGCGCATGTGCGAGTGTGTTGTTTCAGTTATTTTTATCTTTGCACATGTTTAGGGTGATCTAACTGTTTCTAAATTAGGCATTCATTCTTGTCATGCAAGCCCTATTATCAAACATCTAACAGTTGTATAATTTGCAGAATTAAAATACGGAATTTAAACTAAATTATTACACGGCGTCGGGTATTTACATCGCCAAAAACAACCCTTTGAAATTTAAAAGCGGAAGAATAAATAAATGTCCTATTAAAACTATTACAAGCCGGGAGCAGATACATCAATAATTGAATAAGGAAAAATAAATCGCGCGAGTGAATTGGATCGAATGTGAAATTAGGGTTTTGACCCTTTTAAAAGAAAATGTTTTTTTTGTTATTTTTAAGAAAAGAAATTAAATCCTAAAATTAAATACTAAATTAATTAATTAATAAAAAAATAATTAATGACATATTTTTGGAGTTTTTGTTAATTCAGGAAAGAAAATAAAATAAATAAATTAGGGTTAAAACCTATTAAATTCTAATTAGTTTTAACATTTACAAAATAAATTAAAGTTGCCTAATTAATATCCTAATTAAATATTTATTAATAAAAATAAAGTTTTGAAATTTAATTGGACAAAAATATTTTTGGTGATTTTTTTGATAAAAAAGAAATTATGTTATTGGTTAGTAAATTAATTAAACAAAATAAAGTAATTAAAATAAATAAACAAAATAAAAAAATAAAGGAGTGAAATGGGCCTGATTTATGGATGTGTGAATAGCAAATCTGGCCCAATTGACATGTGATCCTTGACATGTGATCCGTTTTGACTTTTTATGATCCAATGCATGAGCGTTTGACCTGCCTATGGTGTGCCTTCAATGCTTGACCACCAGATCTGGCCATCTGGCCATCTGGCGTACTGGATGGTGAGTGTCCATGATGAGTCTCAGGCTTGAATATGCACATGATCATCTGAAATAAATTGGAAAAATAACAAATGCTGGAGGCAGGGATCGAACCCCTGACCTCCAGCCCCATATGCCTTGAAATCCTATGTGGCAACCACTAGGTTGCGTTGTTCTTTTTGTTAAGACAATACAAATTAATAATAATATATAAAAAGAAAATTAATGGCCAGAAAAAAATAAAAAAACGCGCGCGCTGTTTAAATGGGCGAATGATGGAGTGCCAACGCATCATCACTGTCCTCCAACCGTGGCTAAAAACAACAACATCTATACCTTCGGATAAATGTCCGTCGCTACAGACAGGGGTTTGATAACGCGAAATCATATCATATATTTACCATAAAATTTATCCGTTTTATGTCATATTTACCCGATTAACTCTCGAATATTCCGAGTTTTATATGGTTTTATGCAGGTACAACATATCTCAGCTCAAACTAAGAAGAAACGTGAAATGTGAGAGATTGCGGCCAAGACCAAAGAGAAAAGATAAATCTGTCAATAAATCCATAATTGCCTCCATTACGGTCGTCACGCCCTTGCCACGACCGTAAGACGCTTCAGACGCGCGTTACGCTCGTCACGCCCCTGCCACGACCGTAACGCGCTATTTCATGCAAACTGCGCGTAACACAGCAGCCACGCCCGTAACAAGCTTATAAGTGGTAAATTTTGTACGTGGTCAAGCAACAGAACATGGTAAAGCAAATTGAAGTGGTCAAGCAAAGCATGCATACGTGCCTAATTTCTCTCCAACTTCCAAGGCCACTTTCTCCTCATTTTTCTCAGTAAAACCAAGAATCTAGGAACTCAAATATATTTCCAACCGTACTTTTACTCTCTATATATAGCTTAGACTTAGAAAGAAAGAGGAGGAGAGTTTAGTTCACAAAAACCTTGCGGAAGCTCTGCCGATTTTTAATCTCGATTTTATTTCCGAACTTCGTCCATTTAAATTCTTATTCCGACGTTCCAATCTTGCTGGCTTGTGGAAGAAGGATCTCGGATTTTATTGCTTTTCAGGTTTTTATTGTATTCAATATAATTGCAAATTTTATTTATGTTATATTTCTATTCTTTATTTATTATGCATGCGCTATTGTTTTCTGAATTTATTTCCTGCTTTTTAATTTCGAACCATATGAGTGGCTAAATACCCGTAGTCGGGGTGTGATGAAATAACCGAATAAATTAATGTTTTTCTAAGCTAAAACCTTAATCGACTTAATTTCTGGCCGTGACTTTTTGTAATTAAAAATTAAGCTTTTATTTACGAGAGTAAAGAAAGTGAAATAGGGAGAAATCAAGACCACGAGAGTGTGAGGTTTTAACCGGATAGCTAAAGTTAGGCATTCGATTTAAATACAGCGAGAGCGCTTTAAAACGAATTAGACTTATTTAGTTTTCAAAAAGATGCTTTCTAAACACTTATGGACTAGCGAGAGCAGACATTTGGCTTTAGGAGTATGATCCGAGGTAAGACCACGAGAGTGTGAATCGAGGGTTTTTAAACTGATAAGTACTACAGAACAATTGAGTTAAATATTTTTACATGCTTAGGTACAACTTAATTCACATAGGTTCAAATCATTACGCTCCGACCACTTTAATATTAATTCCCTTAATTGAATTTAGTTTCCCTTTAGTTTTAACCTTCTAAAAAACCAAACGTGACAATTTCCGCCTTAGCTATACTAACCTGTTTTATAACACTAGAGTGATTACGAAGTCCCTGTGGGTTCGACATCTTTTTATTACTACCGCGATAGACTGTGCACTTGCAGTTAAGATACCGTTAGACACATTAGGTCAATCGCGACATCAAGTTTTTGGCGCCGTTGCCGGGGACTTTAGTTTAGTCACTAGTGTAATCTGAAAACAACGCTGTCTAAACTAAGGCAACTTTTTATATTTCCCTCTGTTGTATGCCAAACACTCATTCTCAAAACGAGCCTTTGCATCTACAAATTAACAATATCGAGCGTTACTTAAGATTAGGACGCCGAATTCAAGAATACCGATCTCTCAACAATCTTCCTCCGACTAAAATTCATGATATCCCGTTATCAGAATCTACCGAAGAATCGACAATGGCTGACGTACCAAATCCGCCTCGCGCTCTTAAGGACTACACCGTTCCTTCGCAAGCAGAACCTCACAACAGCATTGCCGCCCCTGCTATCGCTCGAAACGATTTCTAGCTGAAACCTTCGCTCCTATCCGCCGTTCAGCAGAACCAATTTTCTGGATCCCCTAATGACGACCCTAACCTACATCTGTCAGTGTTTGTGCAGTACGCAGACACTGTAAAAGTGAATGGTGTAAACCCCGAGGCGATACGTTTGCGCCTATTTACTTTTTCTTTAAGAGACAGAGCCCGAGCCTGGCTCCAATCTCTTCCTTCAAATTCAATCACCACATGGGATGAATTGAAAAAAGTCTTCTTGGCTAGATATTTCCCACCAAGCAAAACTGCTATGCTTAGAGCTAACATCAACGGTTTTAGACAAAAAGATAACTAATCACTTTTCAAAGCATGGGAACGTTACAAGGATATGATTAGACTCTGTCCTCATCATGGTTTAGAAGAATGGCTAATCATTCATACGTTTTATAACGGTATCTTGTATAACACAAGAATGACTATAGACGCCGCTGCTGGTGGCGCACTGATGGATAAACCATATGCCGAAGCAAATCAACTTATCAAGAGTATGGCCCAAAACCACTATCAATGGGGAAGCGAAAGAGCTAATGTGGAGAAATCCCAAACCAAAGGTGGAATGTCCGAAGTGAATATCCTGGACCAAGTCAATGCTAAAGTGGAAGCTCTTAACCAAAAGCTAGAAAACCTTACCACTGCTTCTGCAGCTACCGTGGCTGTAGTTGTCCAAACTTGCGATCTATGTGGTCTTCAATCACATCTTGCTCCAGAATGCCCACTTCTAACAGGAGTTCCAGCTGAACAAGCAAACTATGTACAAGGGAACCCTTATAGCAATACCTATAACCCTGGTTGGAAAAATCATCCGAATTTTTCATACAAAAGTAACAATGCGTTATACGCGCCTGGACAAGCTCCTGCCACACCACCCGGTTATCCAAAAGCTATCCCAAATCATCCTGGTAATGGACCTAATACTCCTAGGAAATCTAACCTAGAAATCATGATAGAGCACTTCATTGCTTCCCAAGCTCAGACTAATAAAGACGTTATGAATCAAAATTTACATACTAATGAGCAGATAAAACAATTAACTAGCAAGGTTGATGCTTTAGCCACCCATAACAAGATGCCTGAGACGCAAATTTCATAGGTAGCTCAACCATAAGCACCTACTGCAGCACCGGCTGGAATTTTTCCTGGTCAACCACAGCCCAACCCAAAAGGACATGCTAATGCTGTGATACTGAGAAGTGGAAAAGAACTCGACGGACCTGTTGACTCAAGACTAGAAAATCCAGCCATGTACCAAAAACAGAGCGAGCCGACTGAAAAAGCCAATGAACCCAGAGAAAAAGAAAAGGAAAGCGAAACGCAAGAGGCAGTGGAGCAAGAGAAGCCTTATGTACCTCTACCACCTTATAAACCACCAATCCCGTATCCTCAGAGACTTACAAATTCCAAAACGATGGGCCAATTCAAGAAATTCGTTGAACTTCTGAAACAACTCAATATAACAATACCTTTTACAGAAGCCATCACTCAGAGGCCCTCGTACGCTAAATTTATCAAGGAAATCCTATCCAACAAGAAAAAGATAGAAGATAACGAAACAGTTACACTCACTGCCGAGTGTAGCGCGATCATTCAAAACAATATGCCTCCTAAGCTAAAAGACCCAGGTAGTTTCTCTATACCTTGTAATATTGGAAAATTTGTCATAGACAAAGCTCTATGTGACTTAGGAGCAATCATTAGTGTCATGCCCTTATCTATCTGCAAAAAGCTAGAGATGGGAGAACTCAGACCCACGAAAATGTCCGTCCAATTAGCCGACCGATCGGTTAAATACCCTGTAGGTATACTGGAAAACGTTCTAGTTAGAATAGGTCAATTCTATATCCCGACCGATTTCATCATCATGGACATAACCGAGGACTCAGTTACCCCTATCATACTAGGGAGACCCTTCCTAGCCACCGCCGGAGCTATAATTGATGTAAAGAAGGGCAGTCTAACGTTCGAAGTTGGCGAAGAAAAAGTGGAATTCATCCTTACTCAATTCTTACAAGCACCAGCCATGAACGACACATGTCATCTTATAGATGTCATTGACGAGTGCGTAAGGGAAATGGAAGCAGAACAGACAAAATATTCTGAGATAATGGAAATCTAAACCTCTCCAATATTCGAAAAACGATGACAGTCTAAACGAAAGCTTAGCACTCACGCCCGATCATATGCCATGCCCGAAGAACCCCAGTGTAGAATTGAAAATTTTACCTAAGAATCTAAGATACAAATTCCTTGATACCGAACACACGCGACCAGTAATAGTAAACTCCAACTTAGGAAAGCTCGAAACTGAAAAACTTTTAGGCGTCCTAAGAAGGTATCCAACCGCACTAGGGTATAACATATCTGATTTGAAAGGAATATGTCCTTCAATTTGTATGCACCGTATTTTGCTAGAAGAAGATTGTAAAACCTCTAGAGAACCTCAAAGAAGGATTAACCCGATTCTTAGCACTGTAGTCAGAGATGAAATTACAAAGCTTATGGAAGCTGGAATCATATGCCCGATCTCTGATAGTAAGTGGGTGAGCCTAGTACACGTGGTGCCCAAGAAAGGAGGTATCACCGTTGTTAAGAACGCGAAAGGCGAACCAATAACTCAAAGAGTAGTCAATGGACATAGAGTGTGTATAGATTATAAAACTAAACAAAGCCACTCGAAAAGACCATTTTCCTCTACCCTTCATAGATCAAATGCTAGAACGGTTAGCCAAACATTCCTATTTCTGCTATCTAGACGGTTACTCCGGATTCTTTCAAATCCCCATTCACCCTGACGATCAAGAAAAGACTACTTTCACGTGTCCGTATGGAACGTTCGCATATAGACGAATGCCCTTCGGATTGTGTAATGCCCCAGCTACCTTCCAACGATGTATGATGTCAATCTTTGCAGATTTTATAGACAATATCATGGAAGTATTCATGGATGATTTCTCAGTGTGTGGGGGAAGTTTCGAAGGATGTCTATCAAACCTAGAGAGAGTCTTAGAAAGATGCGTAAAAGTAAACCTCGTGCTCAATTGGGAAAAATGCCATTTCATGGTCAGAGAAGGAATTGTGCTAGGACATGTCATATCCAATAAAGGGATTGAAGTTGACAAAGCCAAAATAGAAGTCATAAAAGAACTCCGACCACCTAAGACCGTTAGAGAAATACGAAGCTTTTTAAGACACGCCGGTTTTTACCGGCGATTCATTAAAGATTTCTCAAAAATTACTAAACCACTTACCGGTCTGTTAATGAAAGACGCTGAGTTCATATTCGACGATGATTGTCATAAAGCGTTTGAAACTCTAAAATAAGCCCTTATCACCGCACCAATCATGCAACCGCCCGATTGGAATTTACCCTTCGAAATCATGTGCGACGCGAGTGATTACGCCGTAGGCGCAGTTCTTGGACAGAGGAAAGACAAGAAAATACACGCTATTTACTACGCTAGCAGAACGCTAGACCAAGCCCAAATGAACTACGCCACGACTGAGAAAGAGCTATTAGCAGTCGTCTTCGCGCTTGACAAATTCCGTTCCTATCTAGTAGGAGCGAAAATCATCATCTACACGGACCACACTGCTATAAGATATCTATTAAATAAGAAAGATGCAAAACCAAGGCTCCTCGGGTGGATCCTGCTTTTGCAAGAATTTGACTTAGAAATTAAGGATAAAAAAGGGACCGAAAACGTCGTAGCGGATCACTTGTCAAGATTGGAAGATATAAAACCCGAACAAGTGCCGATTAACGACGATTTTCCATATGAGAAATTGATAGCCCAAATAAGGAGCGACCTGGATCAATTAAACTTAAACAAACCAAAACCCAAGGAAGCCGTAAAAGCAATCCATGCAACCATGGGACTGCCATGGTATGCCGACATAGTTAACTATCTAGCTGCAAACGCGCTCCCACCAGATCTTACTTACCAACAGAAAAAGAAATTTTTCCACGATCTCAAACACTACTATTGGGACGAGCCCTTACTGTTTAAAAGAGGACCAGACGGAATCTTCCGTCGATGCATACCCGAGGAAGAGATAAAAGATGTCATTTCCCACTGTCATTCATCTCCTTACGGAGGACACGCAAGCACTTCCAAAACTTGTGCAAAGATCTTACAAGCTGGCCTATTCTGGCCTAATCTATGGAAAGATGTCCACATCGCTGTTAGAAATTGCGATCGCTATCAACGCACCGGCAATATTTCAAGACGCGATGAAATGCCTCAAAGGGGAATACTGGAGGTAGAAATCTTCGACGTATGGGGAATCGATTTCATGGGACCCTTCCCATCTTCTTTTGGAAACAAATATATACTCGTCGCGGTTGATTATGTCTCAAAATGGATCGAGGCCATAGCCTCTCCTACAAATGACACCCGAGTGGTAATCAAACTCTTTAGAAACATAATTTTTCCAAGATTCGGCATACCGAGACTCGTCATCAGTGACGGTGGCTCCCATTTCGTCTCAAAGATATTCGACAAATTACTTTTTAAGTATGGAGTAAAACATCGTATAGCGACACCATACCACCCACAAACCAGTGGACAAGTCGAAGTATCGAACAGAGAAATTAAGCAGATCTTAGAAAAAACTGTAGCCACAACCAGGAAGGATTGGTCATCAAAGCTCAACGAAGCTTTATGGGCCTATAGGACGGCCTACAAGACCCCTATAGGAACTACACCCTTCAAGCTCGTATACGGAAAATCCTGTCACCTCCCAGTAGAATTAGAACACAAAGCGTATTGGGAAATTAAAACGCTCAACATGAACTACACTGCTGTGGGAGAAAAACGAGTCCTGGATTTAAACGAATTAGAAGAGTTGAGATTAGATGCTTACGAGAATGCTAAAATATACAAAGAAAGAACTAAAAAATGGCATGATAAGCGTTTATCTAGGAAAGAATTTAGTGTGGGAGATGTCGTACTATTATTTAACTCAAGACTTAGGCTTTTCCCTGGTAAATTAAAATCTAGATGGTCAGGTCCGTATGAAATTACAAAAGTGTTTCCTAGCGGAGCGATAGAAATTAAGGGTAGAAATACTGACCCGTTTACAGTAAACGGGCAGCGGTTAAAAATATACAATAACATTGAAAATAGAGACTATAAGAATAGTCTAAGACTTTTAAAATTACCCGATATTTCACCCGAATAATCTGCTGCTAGGCACTGTCAGGATTTTGACGTTAAAAATAGTGCTGAGTGAGAGGCAACCCACCTATTTGTTAATTGTTATTTATTATACTTTTCATTTCTGCATTTATTTCTATTTAAGTTTCATTTTCATTTTCTTTCTTCTGTTATAATTTTCATGAAAACTGCTGCTAATTTCAAAAATAATTTTACTTGCCACAGGATTTCTGAAAAGTTTTTGTTTCTCTTCTACCTTCTCTCCTGACTTGTTTCCCAGAATTAATAATAACCATGGAACCAAAGCCACATAATTTCTTAGAAACCACCTTTAGGGGTATAAACCAAAAGAGAAAATTCGAGGAATTATCTAAAAGAAACATTGGCATAACACTTTATCATGATGAACCCACTATGAATGCTCTAGGTATATTGGATAGTGTTATGTACTTGTTTAACCAGTTGGGGTGGGAAAAAGCCCTTATTAAGACTAGGTTTGCCACCTACCGTGAGCTCACCTTTGAATTCCTAAGCTCACTAGTCCATTTACCAGAACACGGAAAAGGAACCCGTAAAGGATTCATAAGTTTCCGTCTCTTTGGCATTAATTTTGTTTACAATCATAAGGAACTAGCTGACCTGTTAGGATTCCCTAGCGGCCCTTTTGCCTATTCCACTACCCAGGTTGAGCTGATGGATATTGAGCTAGACTACTTTTTGGGAACTTTGACTGGTAATTATCACCCTGATCCGGATAACATGGAAAATGATGAAATTCATAACCCTGCTATCCGCTATTTCCATAAGATTCTAGCCCATATTGTATTCGGGAAAGAGGAGAACCAGACTGCAGTGTCTAAGGACGAGATATTTTTACTATATTGTATGCACCAAGGCCACCCCGTTAATGGCGTACCATTCCTGATGCAAACCTTTTACCGCATTATCGATAACCCTGATGAACCAATCATCATAGGTGGCTTGGTCACAATGATTGCACATGCCCTCGGCCTAAGACACCAGCTGAATAGGTGCCCACATTTTGGTACGATTCATCCCATGAATCTTGCTTTTTTCTTTAACCGCCGTATGATAGCAAACCATGCTTACCCACCTTATGACTATCTGATAAGAGATGAAGTTGTAAACTTATTCACCCTTCCAAACCATAACAAAGTGAGTGTCCATAACCGTGATAACTGGCTTTATGAGCTAAACCCGCCCGACCAACCTCCTACACCTGAGACACCGCAAGATTACCAAATTTATGATGATATTATGTCCGATATGGGTGACCCCGAGACTCCTCCTGGTTATTACGAAAATGTCAACATGGCAGAAGCCCATGCATCCCCTGAAACAACAACAAAGGATTATACTGATAACCTTAACAAAATTGTTACCACACTTAATACCTACCAGACTAACATTAATGGATTAAAAGATGAAATAAAAAGCATGCGTCTGGAGATAATGGGATTAACCGACATAACCGTGGAGCAATTTTATTACATTCATAATTCACTCGAAGAAATAAAAGCAAAGCTTGGATGAAGTCACGAATGGCAGCTACAGTTTTATATTTCATTTTGTTTTGTTTCTAGGAAGTTTCCCATTTTTGCACCCTTTCAGTTTCGTTTTAAATTTAGAACAAATCTATCTTTATGTAATTTTTGAGTTTATGTTGTTGAACATGCAGTTTTACGAAATCATCGTTTCAGTTGTTTAATACTGGTTTGCTAGATTCCTCTGCACGAATTATAATGCTTTACATATATTGCGGGCTTTTACTCTAATTGCTGATGGTGTGATGTTTTGGAACATATATGCTTGCATTTTCTTGGTATACCATTGAATTTATATTGCCATTAAAATTCCTCTGTGTAGAAATAGAATGTTGCAGACTTGATACAGCACAGTCTGTTAAGAAATTGCACATTTTGCAGTTGTTACGACCGTCACAACCCTCTTACGTTCGCCACACGCCTTTTAGCGTGTTACGATCGTCATCCCTGTGTTACGACCGTAACACGGGTTACATCAGTGACCCTTGTAGCAGACAGTAGCGCTTCTTCTGCAACCTTCCCTCTTTCTCCACTATTTCAAAACCTTCCCACTCCCTCCATCAATCCCCACTCACACCACTTAACTCACCTTCATTCTCCATTACTTTTCATCCTTCCCAATACTTTCCCTCATCATTATCTACATCTCACAACCGATACCTCACAAACTCCATCCCACAACCCAAACCCACTATCTCTAACGCTTTAGCATTCTAAAATGGTAAACATCAACCAACAAATCCCAGGCATCTACTTATGCGATGGTGAAGCAGGTGAAACCCAGCGCACGAGGTTCCTTAAGTTCCAACGCCGAGGCATCCATCCCACGAGGTTCGTCGACATTGACTGCCTTCGAGACCTCGGATTACTTGAAAGTGTCCAACATCTCCTACAGAATGTCAACCTTTGGACCCTCTGTAGCCAGCCCCAACCAACGTACGAGAATCTCACCCTCGAGTTCCTCAGTTCATTCTGCTACATCACTCCGAATGGTCCAAGAAATCAACTTACCGGTGTGGTAAGGTTCCGCATTTTCGGCATCGAATACGACTTCCCTCAGAATGCATTCGGTCGCCTACTCGACTTCTGTACTGATGAAGGCGCTCACCTCCGTGTGCCCGACACCTTCCATGAGGAATCCTTCAACCTTTGGCATAGCCTGACCAACAATCAGGCTAACTCCTACGATCACCTCAATGCTACCCAAATCCATAACCCCGCCATTCACTACTTCCATCGCATCTTATGCAACACCATTTTTGCAAGGGATAGTAACCACAAGCTTAACTCCAAAGAGCTGTTCTTCATGCACTGTGCGTTTACCAATCAGAAAATCAATGCCGCACCATTCCTCTTGGCCCATATTCATTCTATTTGCACTCGCGGCGGCAAACCCTTCTATTTCGGAGGGCTTGTCAATTCTATTGCATTGGCCCTGAATCATGGCGACACCCTTGCCCATCTGCCCTCCAGAGCACCGGTCTTGCTTACCTTAGACCATTGCAAATCTGCTCATCTCATTCACCAACGGGACGACGGTCGGTTCCATCCAGTGATCCGTAACGTTGTTTATTCTAACATTGTTTTGCCTTGCAGGGACCTTATCGATCCGCATAACCGAGCCAATTGGCTATTTGATGCCCCTGACGGCCATGCTCCCATGCACGATGCCCAGCCAGATGCTCCAACTAACGAGATCCAGGAGGAATTGGACCGCGAAACACCTGCTCCCGACATTCCTGAGTCCTCTTCTGCACCACCTCCTTTTACTATGGAGGACATCCTCAGAGCCCTCCATCAGCAAAATCATATGGCTGTAGCTCTTGAAAGGAAGCATCAGGAGCAGTATGACACTCTACATGCGCAAAACGTCCAAATCCTGAGCGGCCAGCGCAACGTCAACGAGAAGCTGGACGAAGTTTTCTCCGAGCTAAACACCTTACGCATGGACGTCACCGCTCTTGGCTCGCATGATACCGACCTCGAGGCCACACCGACCCGACGCTCCCGCACACGTAGTAGAGGCAGATGCCACCAGTAGTTTTCTTTTGTTTTTGTATTTCATTTATTTCCCTTTTCCATCAGTTTTTCTATTTGTATTCCTTCCTATCTTATATCATGCCATTGAGTCAATGTTTGATATAGTGTGGGAAAGACGTTATATTTCCTTCATGTTGCAGTAAATTTATGGTTATTCTATGATATTTTCAAGTTTTTCAAGTTTTCCCCGTATTTTAAGCCATACCAAAAAAATTCTCCGCTCGCATAGCTCGACATACCTGCCTTAAAACGGAAACCTAGTTAGGTAGACGAGAACGAGTAAACAAAATCAATACGACTATGACACCGTGAACATCCTACTTATGCAACCCGTCTAAACGAGACGTTATATGTACACCTCGATTTTTAAGTTCTGAAGTAACCCCCAGTAGTTTATACTAGTAGTCAGCACCGTCTGGACACAAACCACGTGGGGAGCTGATGAATATAAGTGTTTGATGCCTAATCAATGAAACAACCTTCTCATATCGATGCTAAGCAAAGAAAATCTTGTGCCAAAAGACAAAGATCGCATACGAGATATAAGTATAAGAGAAGAAGTCCATTGTTGGTTGGTTCAGAGGTATCTGGTTCGGAACTTGGTAGGGCGTGCTACGGCTCGATCCCCCGCAACCTCCAATTTGGAAAAATCTAGGGTAACCACATCCGTGTACCAGACCCCGCGACAAAAATAGGATCAAAGTCACTAACCGGCTACCCCACTATGCGCGTGAAAAGACAAAGGGCTCAATGTGATTGCGCCAGAATGAAACCGGGCGAAAAAGCACGAGAGGATCGAGGTTTAAATATGACGAAACGATTAAGCGGTTTGTTAAGGTGGACATTCGCGACTAAATTGTTTCATTGGCATATCACTGACGTTTTACTCGAGTACCGACCGACTGACGATTGGTTTCCTGTGTTTTATCTTGAAAACAAAAGGTATGTCGTGCACGTGCGCCTAGCGAACACTTGTCCGATTTTTTACGACTATTTGCTTAAGGATAAGCAAAGGTTTAAGTATGGGAGGATTTGATAACGCGAAATCATATCACATATTTACCATAAAATTTATCCGTTTTATGTCGTATTTACCCGATTAACTCTCGAATATTCTGAGTTTTGTATGGTTTTATGCAGGTACAACATATCTCAGCTCAAACTAAGAAGAAACGTGAAATGTGAGAGATTGCGGCCAAGACCAAAGAGAAAAGATAAATCTGTCAAGAAATCCATAATTGCTTCCATTACGGTCGTCACGCCCTTGCCACGACCGTAAGACGCTTCAGACGCGCGTTACGCTCGTCACGCCCCTGCCACGACTGTAACGCGCTATTTCATGCAAACTGCGCGTAACGCAGCAGCCACGCCCGTAACAAGCTTATAAGTGGTAAATTTTGTACGTGGTCAAGCAACAGAACGTGGTAAAGCAAAATGAAGTGGTCAAGCAAAGCATGCATATGTGCCTAATTTCTCTCCAACTTCCAAGGCCACTTTCTCCTCATTTTTCTCAGTAAAACCAAGAATCTAGGAACTCAAATATATTTCCAACCGTACTTTTACTCTCTATATATAGCTTAGACTTAGAAAGAAAGAGGAGGAGAGTTTAGTTCACAAAAACCTTGCGGAAGCTCTGCCGATTTTTAATCTCGATTTTATTTCCGAACTTCGTCCATTTAAATTCTTATTCCGACGTTCCAATCTTGCCGACTTGTGGAAGAAGGATCTCGGATTTTATTGCTTTTCAGGTTTTTATTGTATTCAATATAATTGCAAATTTTATTTATGTTATATTTCTATTCTTTATTTATTATGCATGCGCTATTGTTTTCTGAATTTATTTCCTGCTTTTTAATTTCGAACCATATGAGTGGCTAAATACCCGTAGTCGGGGTGTGATGAAATAACCGAATAAATTAATGTTTTTCTAAGCTAAAACCTTAATCGACTTAATTTCTGGCCGTGACTTTTTGTAATTAAAAATTAAGCTTTTATTTACGAGAGTAAAGAAAGTGAAATAGGGAGAAATCAATACCACGAGAGTGTGAGGTTTTAACCGGATAGCTAAAGTTAGGCATTCGATTTAAATACAGCGAGAGCGCTTTAAAACGAATTAGACTTATTTAGTTTTCAAAAAGATGCTTTCTAAACACTTATGGACTAGCGAGAGCAGACATTTGGCTTTAGGAGTATGTTCCGAGGTAAGACCACGAGAGTGTGAATCGAGGGTTTTTAAACTGATAAGTACTACAGAACAATTGAGTTAAATATTTTTACATGCTTAGGAACAACTTAATTCGCATAGGTTCAAATCATTACGCTCCGACCACTTTAATATTAATTCCCTTAATTGAATTTAGTTTCCCTTTAGTTTTAACCTTCTAAAAAACCAAACGTGACAATTTCTGCCTTAGCTATACTAACCTGTTTTATAACACTAGAGTGATTACGAAGTCCCTGTGGGTTTGACATCTTTTTATTACTACCGCGATAGACTGTGCACTTGCAGTTAAGATACCGTTAGACACATTAGGTCAATCGCGACATCAGGGTTCCTCCCAAATCTCCTACAGGCCATGGAAATGAATTCTAAGACCATGATTGAGGTCGTCTCATCCTTCTTATTGCAACCATGCCCATTATTAGGGCCAATTTTTCCTGAAACAAAAATCCCTAAAACCAAACACAAAACCCTAGCAATGGTGTTCATGATATAGGTCACATAAATGAAATTGGTTATTACAAAAAGCTTGCAAATGATGTGTAGATTAAGAATATGCAATTATTTCATGTTAACAATACCTAATTTCCAAAATACGAAATCAAGAACAGGGCGGCTTCGTGAATGACTTACAGCGCTTGGGAGGGTCTGAAAACGTGTGCTTTTGATTGTTTTCGCTTGTGGAGGTTGCCAGGAAACGATTGAGACACGTACCAAGCCTTGAGGATGCCTCTAAGCCTTGTTTCGATCTCACACTTTTTTTTCTCTGTTTTTTGCAAATTTGGTTCTCACTCTATGCTTGATCTCTAACCCTTATTTTGGTCTGCACACGATCCTTATGTAATGTACAAAGCATTAGATTTGTTTTTGCTGTCCAAATATCTTCCTATCAATGCTTTGATATTTAATTTGATCCTCCTTTAACCACCTTCCAAATTTGATCCAAATCACATCTTTTTGTACACTTATGCCTTGATACGAGTTTGATGATGTAAAGCTGTATAATGAAACCTGAAATCACTACAAAATCTTTGTTATCAATGCTTTTGGATTTTTATTTGATTTATTTTGATTTAAATCAAATTAATTCAAATAAAATAAAAATAATTAATAAAAATATGATATGGACACATGGCCAAGGCTGGAGCACGTGGGCTACAATGCCAACTCAAAACAAGTGAAAAAGAATGGGCCCATTTGGCAAAATTTGAAGTTTTGGGGATAGTTGACTTTTGGCAATTTTGCAAAAAAGTCCAACTTCATCAATGCATAACTTCCTCAATTTTGACTCTTTGTAGGTTTTATTTGACTTTTTATAAAGCTTGATATGTCCTCTAATCAACCCTTTTGGTCTCATCTCATTTTGATATTCCATTCTCAAGTTAGAAGCTTTGACAAAAAAGGTGTTTTTGTTGACTTTCAAAAATGACCTATAATGTCCAAATTCATAACTTCTTGTAAGTGCATTTTTTGATCTTGTGAGATGAAGATGGATTATAGGAAATTGCATCCTATTTAAAATGAGCTTTGGATGGGCCATTTCTCATAAAGCATGAGAAAGTTATGCTTGGTCAATGTTGAGTTGACTTTTCCCACAAAACCCTAATTTAGCAACTTTTGAATCTTGATGAATTATGAGCAATCCTTGATGAATCATGATTAAACCTTGACCAAATGATGATATATACTTCAAAATTATAATGTTGACAAAAAATCTTGAAGTTTGACTGTGTGTAGGTCACAGTTGACTTTTGCCCTAGCATAGTCGATTTTTGGACCTTTGAGCAATTGACTGAGCAAACTTCCTCTGCAAGGCTTGAAACTTGACATGGATAATCTTGAGAACATATTAGGACATTGGTGAGCACTTGGGGGTCATTTGGACTCAAGTATTTTGATGCAACATGAAACCTTAATTTGGGGTAGATTGCCTTAGGAGAGAGCTTGTCTGGTCAACCCTTGGGCTATTTTGAGCAACTTAAGGATCTTTCTTGAAATGTTTTGAGAAATATGGGAGGGAAAATTTTGGGGTACAACACCTTCATTCCGACTAGCATTAGGTTGATGTTGTACAGCCTGAGCCATAGCCTGCAAAGCAGCAATAAGAGCATCACTGTGTCTTCCAGCCATTTCTCTGCTTTACACCATAACATCAAACAATGGTTAGAAGAAACACATCGACAATATTCAATCATCACACTATACTATTGACTCAACAACCTGGCCGGACGGACCGACCTGTTATGATACCAATTGTAACACCCCACTTTCCCCATATAAATAATTATTCAATAATCTATGGAAAATATCTGAGTACACAAGTAGGATGTCACATCTTTCAAAAACTCATAAAGTTTCAAGTCACTTTATTACTTCATTTCTCACTAAAATTAACTTAACAACGAAACAATCAAATTAATTCACTTCCATGGCACCAAGGCCTCAACAATAATAAAAACTCCACAAAATGCGTGCTTCAACATAAGTATGAAATAAGATACATAACAAAATGAAACAATACGAAGTATAACAAATTCCCAAATTCCCGTGTTACGTATCAGCGTGATTCCTAAGACTCGATCAGGTAACACTTACTTTAAGCACTAATCGGGTACCTGATTATCTGTACTCCCCAAGGAGCACAGACACAACAACATAAAAGGGATGAGAATTACATTCAATAAATATACGATGAATATTACATGCTAAGTAGTAGTAATTCACACCATTAACACAATTCACAAATCATTCACTACTTCACATCACATACATCATCTACATAACACGACAACAAATCATCATAAATACAATGCAATGAGACCAACGCCGGCTAAATGTATGTGGTACCAACAGGACATAAGCCCTCAACATAATGTCAAATAGAACAACAACAGGGTATAAGCCCTTAACATAATGCCATTACAGGCCAACAACAGGGCATAAGTCCTCACCAATGCATACATACAACTCCAAAATGCAACAACATAATTATGCAACCATAGGACATGATCCCACAATATTACGCCAATTCAAGCCAACGAAATCATCATCATCATGCAGTACATTATGAAATTCATCCACACACCTTCACACAACATACGAAACTCACATAAAGTTCCACGTTTTAACCCAATTCCATTATTACTAGTCTCTCTATATCTACCTAAGTCATACTAGTCATTATGGACAAAAAGAAATTACGCTGCACGCAAAATTGGGAAAAAAATCGGGAAAATGCAAAATTCTACACATCAACTGGCTCATACGCGTATGGCCTCTTCCTCTCCCCCAATCCCTGTGTATCATATGCGTAGAGCCCAACTTCCAGGCCTCATATGTAACGCCCGTAATTTAATTAATTATTTAATTAAATTATTATTTTTGGAGTATTTGTGAAGTTGAGAGATGTTGAGAATTATTGATATAAGTTGTTGGATTAATATTAATTAATTAATTAGTTGATTAATAATAATTATATTGTTAGAATTAAAGGGATTATATGAAATATGTGTTGGACCTATATTATTGGGTGAAAGTAGTAAAGTGGGGGTGTAGCTTAGGCCCATTAAGAACTGATATATAAGGAGAATCTAATACAAGGATTTATTTTAGTTGGAGAATAAGGATTCTGTATGCTGATCGGTAGAGCAGCGCGAGCAAGGAGCAAGCTGCCTGGTGTCGAGCAAGAGAAAATCAAGGATTACGGTCGAAGCTTTGGTTGAGGGACCTTCAATCCAGGTAAGGGTGGGGTTCTGACCTTATAATGGGACTTATGATACGTATTATGTGGGAATTGGCCATTTGTAAATATGATGTGTGTTGATGTTTCTGAATTGCTACCGAAGTTGCCCGTTTTATTCATATTATGGTCATTGGGAAGAATACTGTATGACTGGTTAATGGAGATGTTATAGGGAGTTGCCCGATTGTGTGTTATAGATGTCCGGTGTATCTATGTGATTGCCCGGTTAATTGATGGATAGGTTAGGATAATTGATTTCTGGTCGTTAGGACGTTAGGTTATTCCGAGTGATTAGTAGGAAAAGTTGATAGTTGTTGATGTGGTCGTTTTAGGGAGGTTCGATGTGACTGTCTTGTATGTTGATGAATCTGTCGATAGTAATATAGTTTCCTGTTGTTGCGTTATTCCGAGCGGTTGGCCGGAAGTTATGAATTATAGTGGTGTGGTCGTTAAGATGTTATATCGAGACTGTGACTTTGGCCAAACTAGTGGTTGAGGAGGATACTGAAGTAGTAGGTACCGAGCAACGTTTTAGGCTGTGAGGCATGTCAGGGAGGGTATGTGCTGCATTGTCGAGCAGTATTAGGTTGCAGGACATGTCTAGGAGCGTAAGTTGGCTGTTACCCTGTTTTCCCTGTGCATGTTGAGGAGCGTGATTTAGTTGCCATGATGTCCTAGTTGTTGTGCATGTAGAGGGGCACATAGTTCCCTATCCCTTTTGCTCGTACATGTTGTGTTTTGGTCATTACCAGTGATGTGTGAAATTATTGTTAATTTGTTGTTTGATGATGTTACTGACTGAATCGTTGATTAATGTTGATTTATGTTGAGTTGTTGTGATGTTATGATTGCTGTTGTGGAATCTTGTTGATAATGCGAAGTTGCAGGGAATTTTAGATGATGATGAATTACCTCTATTTATTGGTAATAATGGTGATGTGGGATTAGGCCTTTGCGATGAATGGTGATTATTGTGAGTATGTGATAGCGCATTCATATACATTTGCATATTTTGTGATGGCCTGGATTGGAAAACTACGAAGAAGGCTTATGCCTTGTTGATGCCTCTATTAATTGGAAATTATTAAGATGGGAGTTCTGCTCCGTTTTTAAGATGGGAGTTCTGCTCCAATGGTACCACATGCATTTGTATGGTATTTAGTCACATTCCAAGTAGTATGATTGAGTTGTTGCGTTGATGAATTAATTGTTGTATTTTATTGATATCTTGTTGTGATGGTTGTTGTGAAGTGGTAATTTTTGTATGAAATGATTCTAATATAATATTTATCGTACGTTCTATTATAGTGTTCGATATGTCACCCATTCTGTTTGAGTGGTACCCTTATGTTGGTAACGTGCAGGTAATCCAGAGTGAAGGCGGTTGACCTTCAGTAGTTCGAGTCAGTGTCATTGCTCTGATACGTAACACTCGGGGGGATGAATGCTTGATGTTTAGTTGTTGATTATTTCAATTGTTGAACTTTAAGATGATTTTGGTTAGTTACTTGTTATTCAGAAGTTTCTTAATGTTGGATAAAGATGTTATCCTGATTCCGCTGCGTAGTTGTTCAAGTTGTTGATTTAAGAGATTAATTTGTTTTGCTGTTAGTTCATCCGAAGTTTTAAAGTGTTATGTATCCATGTTGAATGCAATGGTTTTTAAGTTTAATTTCTGGCATCCTGATTCAAGTGTATAATTTTTATAACTCTGATTTTACATTTATATTATCGGGTAGAATTGGGGTGTTATAAAGTTGGTATCAGAGCAAAGTCGGTCCATCTGACCAAGTTGTCGAGTCGTAGGTTGTTTAACAATTGATTATTGTTAATTTGAGTTCTAACTGTTGTTTATGATGTAGAGATAAGTTGAGATGGCTGGAACGAATGATGTTGCACTTGCTGCTGCTTTAGAAGAAATGGCGCATGCGATGGAGAATCAGCCAAATGGTGACGGGAATGCTGGATCTCGTAGTTTGGCGACTTTCCAGAGAGAGAATTCACCTACCTTCAAGGGAAAGTATGATCCTTGTGGAGCATTGGATTGGTTGAAAGAGATTGAGAGGATCTTCTGTGTGATGGACTGCACTCCAGTGTAGAAGGTTCGATATGGTACTCATATGCTAGCAGTCGAAGCTGATGACTGGTGGCTAGAGACGTGTCAGAGGTTAGAAGCTTCAGGTGAAAATGTTACTTGGGCTGCGTTCTGTAGAGAATTTCTGAGGAAGTATTTTCCTGAAGACGTTCATGGTAAGAAGGAGATTGAGTTCCTTGAGCTGAAGCAAGGGAGTATGTCGGTTGTTAAGTATGCTGCAAAGTTTGTTGAGTTGGCTAAGTTTTATCCGCACTACGGTGATGCAAATACTGAGTTTTCGAAGTGCATCAAGTTTGAGAATGGGTTGTGCCCAGAGATCAAGAAGGCAATTGGATACCAGAAAATCCATGTCTTTGCTGATCTGATTGATAGTTGCAGAATTTATGAAGAGGATAATAATGCTCATTACAAGATTATCAGTGAGAAGATGGGTAAGGACCAACCGAATCGTGGTAAGCCTTATGATGCCCCTGCTGGTAAAGTTAAACAGAAAGTTGCTCAAGGTCAGAAGACTAGTGAGGGAGATGCTCCTGCAGGTGTAGTTTGTTTCAAATGTGGAAAACCTAGGCATAAGAGTAATGTGTGTACTGCTGAGGTGAAGTGGTGTTTCCGTTGTGGTAAGATTGGACATGTTGTGTCTGAGTGCAAGCACAAGGAAGTTATTTGTTTCAATTGTGGTGAAGAAGGGCACATTGGTAGTCAGTGTCAGAAAACAAAGAAGGCACAAGCCAGTGGTAAAGTGTTCGCTTTGGTTAAGGATCAGGTGGCTGTTGAGGACAGACTCATCAGAGGTATATGTTTCATTAATAATACTCCTTTAATTACTATTATTGATACCTGTGCTACTCATTGTTTTATTGCTGCTGATTGTGTTGAAAGATTGGGTCTTATGTTGTCTTCTTTGAATGGAGAGATGGTCGTCGACACTCCAGCCAAGGGGTCGGTGACTACTTCTTTTGTGTGTTTAAAGTTCCCATTGTCGATTTTCAATAGGGACTTTGCTATTGATTTGGTTTGTTTGACTTTAAGAGGGTTGGATGTGATTCTGGATATGAACTGGTTAGAGCGTAACTATGTTCATATTAACTGCTATAGTAAGTCTGTGACATTCCTGATGTGCCGCCAGAGAGGGAAGTTGAATTTTCTATTGATCTTGTACGAGTTACCAAACCTATATCTATGGCACCATACAGGATGTATGCATCTGAATTGTCATAGTTAAAGAAGCAATTGGAAGAGTTACCTGAAAAGAAGTTTATAAGACCAAGTGTATTGCCGTGGGGAGCTCCAGTGTTTCCAGTAAATAAGAAAGATGGAAGTATGAGGCTTTGTGTTGATTATAGACAATTGAATAAAGTGATGATTAAGAACAAATATCCTCTTCCAAGAATAGATGACTTGATGGATCAATTGGTGGATGTTCGCGTGTTCAGTAAGATTGATTTGAGGTCGGGTTACCATCAGATTAAAGTGAAGGATGAGGATATCCAGAAGACGGCTTTCAGAATGCCTTATGGACATTATGAGTATTTGGTTATGCCTTTCGGTGTTACTAATGCGCCAGGAGTATTCATGGAATACATGAACCATATCTTTCATACTTATTTAGATCGGGTTGTAGTGGTGTTCATTGATGACATTTTGATTTACTCTAAGTCAGAAAAAGAGCATACAGAACACTTAAGAGTAGTATTGCAAGTTTTGAAAGAGAATAAGTTGTATGCAAAGCTGTCTAAGTGTGAATTCTAGTTAAAGGAGGTTAGTTTTCTTGGTCATGTGATCTCAGGTAGTGGAATTGATGTAGATCCATCGAAGGTTGATATTGTGTTGCAGTGGGAAACTCTGAAGTCAGCTACTGAGATTAGAAGATTTTTGGGATTAGCTGGTTATTATACAAGGTTCTTCAAAGGTTTCTATAAGTTGACACTTTCGTTGACTAAGTTGACTTGTAAAGGTAGAGCTTTTGTGTGGGACGTTCAGTCCGAAGAGAGTTTTACAGAGTTGAAGAAGAGATTGACGCCGGCTCCGATTTTGACGTTACCTAATCTAGGAGAACCTTTTGTGGTATATTGTTATGCTTCTAAGATGGGTTTATGAGGTGTGATTATGCAAATTGATAAGGTTATTGCTTATGCATCAAGGCGGTTGAAGACTCATGAGATGAACTATCCTACGCATGATTTAGAGCTTGCTGCAGTTGTTTTTATGTTGAAGATTTAGAGGCATTATCTTTATGGTTTTAGATTTGAAGTGTTTAGTGACCATAAGAGCTTAAAGTATTTATTCGATCAGAAGGAGTTGAATATGAGGCAACGAAGATGGTTGGAATTGTTAAAGGATTATGATTTCGGTTTGAATTATCATCCAGGAAAAGTGAATGTGGTAGCTGATGCGTTAAGTCGAAAGACTTTACATATGTCGGCAATGATGGTTAAAGAGTTGGAATTAATTGAACAATTTAGGGATATGAGCTTAATTTGCAAGGTGACACCGCAAAGTGTTATGTTAGGGATGTTGAAGATTAATAATGAATTTCTAGACAGTATCACAGAAGCTCAGAAGTTAGATGTGAAACTGGTAGATTCGATGGTTGGGATCGATCAGTCTGAGAATAGTGATTTTAAGTTAGATGCGCAAGTTGTGTTGAGATTTCATAATCGGATATGTGTTCCTGATGATGCAGAGATGAAGAAAGTTATTCTTGAAGAGAGCCATAGAAGCAAGTTGAGTATTCATCCAGGAGCTACAAAGATGTATCAGGATTTGAAGAATTTGTTTTGGTGGCCTGGAACGAAGAGTGATGTGGCTCGGTTTGTGTATGCATGTTTAACTTGTCAGAAGTCGAAAGTTGAACATCAAAAGCCTGCAGGGTTAATGCAACTGTTAGATGTTCCAGAATGGAAATGGGATAGCATTTCGATGGACTTTGTGACGGGGTTACCTAATACTTTAAGAGGACATGATTCGATTTGGGTGATTATTGATAGGCTTACGAATTTGGTTTATTTTATTCCTATTAACATCAATTTTCTAGTAACGAAGTTGGCTGAGATTTACACTACTATAATTGTGAAGATGCATGGTGTTCCTTTGTGCATTGTGTCAGATAGAGATTTGAGGTTTACTTCTGATTTTTTATAAGAGTTTGAAAGAAGCGTTGGGTTCTAAGTTGAGGTTCAGTTCGGCGTATCATCCTCAGACGAATGGTCAGACAAAAAGGACTATTTAATCGTTGCAAGATTTGTTGAGGGAATGTGTTCTTGAGTAGGGAGGTTCGTGGGATACTTACCTTCCGTTGATAGAGTTCACGTATAATAACAGTTACCATTCTAGTATTGGGATGGCACCTTTCGAAGCATTGTATGTCAGATATGTAGAACTTCTTTATGTTGGCATGAATATGGAGAAAGTGTAGTACTCGGACCTGAACTTGTTTGAGAGACTACTGAGAAGGTGAAGATGATTCGGGAAAAGATGAAAGCTTCCCAAAGTAGACAGAAGAGTTATCATGATAAGCGAAGGAAGGACTTAGAATTCCAAGCGGGTGACCATGTGTTTTTGAGAGTTACACCTGTAACTGGTGTTGGGCGAGCATTGAAGTCTAAGAAGCTCACTTCTTGTTTTATTGGTCCTTATCATATTTCAAAGAGAGTTGGTAATGTTGCTTATAGAGTGGCTTTACCGCCTAATATTTCGAATTTGCATGATGTGTTTCATGTGTCACAGCTTCAGAAATATATTTCAGATCCATCTCACGTGATTCATATGGATGATGTACAAGTGCGGGATAATCTTACTATGGAGACGATGCCTGTACGAATCGCCGATCGTGAAATGAAGATTCTTAGAGGCAAAGACATTGCTTTGGTGAAAGTAGTCTGGTTAGGAGCTGCTGGAGAAAGCATGACTTGGGAGTTGGAAAGCAAGATGTGGGACTCCTATCCTGAGTTGTTTGATTAAGGTAAATTTTCGAGGAAGAAAATGTTCTAAGTGGGGGAGAGTTGTAACGCCCGTAATTTAATTAATTATTTAATTAAATTATTATTTTTGGAGTATTTTTGAAGTTTAGAGATGTTGAGAATTATTGATATAAGTTATTGGATTATTATTAATTAATTAATTAGTTGATTAATAATAATTATATTGTTGGAATTAAAGGGATTATATGAAATATGTGTTGGACCCATATTATTGGATGAAAGTAGTAAAGTGGGGTGTAGGTTAGGCCCATTAAGAATTGATATATAAGGAGAATCTAATAGAATGATTTATTTTAGTTGGAGAATAAGGATTTTGTACGCTGACCGGTAGAGCTGCACGGACGAGGAGCAAGCTTCTTGGTGTTGAGCAAGAGAAAATCAAGGATTACGGCCAGAGCTTTGGTTGAGCGACCTTCAATCCAGGTAAGGATGGGATTCTGACCTTATAATGGGACTTATGATGCGTATTATGTGGGAATTGGCCGTTTGTAAATATGATGTGCGTTGATGTTTCTGAATTGCTATCGAAGTTTCCTGTTTTATTCATGTTGTGGTCGTTGGGAAGAATACTGTATGACTGGTTAATGGAGATGTTACAGGGAGTTGCCCGATTGTGTGTTGTAGATGTCTGGTGTATCTGTGTGATTTCTCGGTTAATCGATGGATAGGTTAGGATAGTTGATTTCTGGTCGTTAGGACGTTAGGTTATTCTGAGTGATTAGAAGGAAAAGTTTATAGTTGTTGAAGTGGTTGTTTTAGGGAGGTTCTGTGTGATTGTCTTGTATGTTGATGAATCTGTCGATAGTAATATAGTTGCTTGTTGATGTGTTATTCCGAACGGTTGGCCGGAAGTTATGAATTATAGTGGTGTGGTTGTTAAGACGTTATATCGAGACTGTGACGTTGGCTAAACTAGTGGTTGAGGAGGATACTGAAGTAGTAGGTACAGAGCAGCGTTTTAGGCTGTGAGGCATGTCAGGGAGGGTATGTGCTGCATTGTCGAGCAGTATTAGGTTGCAGGACATGTCGAGGAGCGTAAGTTGGTCATTACCCTGTCTTCCCTGTGCGTGTCGGGGAGCGTGATTTAGTTGCCATGTTGTCCTAGTTGTTGTGCATGTCGAGGGGCACGTAGTTCCCTATCCCTTTTGCCCGTACATGCTGTGTTTTGGTCGTTACCAGTGATGTGTGAAATTATTGTTAAGTTGTTGTTTAATGATGTTACTGACTGAATCGTTGATTAATGTTGATTTATGTTGAGTTGTTGTGATGTTATGATTGTTATTGTGGAATCTTGTTGATAATGCGAAGTTGCAGTGAATTTTAGATGATGATGAGTTACCTCTATTTATTGGTAATAATGGTGATGTAGGATTAGGCCTTTGCGATGAATGATGATTGTTGTGAGTATGTGATAGTGCATTCATATGCATTTGCATATTCTGTGATGGCCTGGATTGGAAAACTGCGAAGAAGGCTTATGCCTTGTTGATGCCTCTATTAATTGACAATTATTAAGATGGGAGTTCTACTCTGTTTTTAAGATGAGAGTTCTGCTCTAATGGTACCACATGCATTCACATAGTATTGAGTCGCATTCCAAGTAGTATAATTGAGTTGTTGTGTTGATGAATTAATTGTTGTATTTTGTTGATATCCTGTTGTGATGGTTGTTGTGAAGTGGTAATTTTTGTATGAAATGATTCTAATATAACATTTATCATACGTTCTATTATAGTGTTCGATATCTCACCCCTTCTGTTTGAGTGGTACCCTTATGTTGGTAACGCGCAGGTAATCCAGAGTGAAGGAGGTTGACCTTCAGTAGTTCGAGTCGGTGTCATTGCTCTGATACGTAACACTCGGGGGGATGAACGCTTGATGTTTAGTTGTTGATTATTTCAATTGTTGAACTTTAAGATGATTGTGGTTAAGTACTTTTTATTCAGAAGTTTCTTAATGTTGGATAAATATGTTATTAGGATTTCGCTGCTTAGTTGTTCAAGTTGTTGATTTAAGAGATTAAGTTGTTTTGCTGTTAGTTCATCCAAAGTTTTTAAGTGTTATGTATCCATGTTGAATGCAATGGTTTTAAGTTGAATTTATGGCATCCTGATTCAGTTGTATAATTTTTATAACTCTAATTTACATTTATATTGTCGGGTAGAATTGGGGTGTTATATCATACACATATTATACACGTACCACCAGAGGGGGATTTTCCCTTAAAACCTCATCAAGACCTCCCATACGCGTAATGGCTAACACATACGCGTATGCCCTTTCACTCATATGGGTATCATGTGCGTTCTGGAAGAAGGTCATGATGGTTTTGGAATAGGGTGTGTACCATACGCGTACAGCCCCTGGGCGTATCCCCCATAAACTTATGGCCTCCCTCATTCGCGTATGGCCAGTCATCTGCTCAAAAAACCTGCTTTCGCACCAGTACGATTTCTACTCATTTTGCACACTTTCAACCTCCTAAGCTAGACCCAAAACAGTGCTTATACACATGATATCTTATAGATTTAAATCAATTTCATTTATGTATCATTCTATATCAGATTTCTACATTAAAACCTCACTTTTCATCCTTTTCACAAACCCATAATTTCTAGATTGGGGTTTCATATAACAATACCACAACATTAATTATCAACAACAATTATATCATTGGCATCAATGAATTCACAATTCCACATAGAATCACATAGAGACAACATCAATTAACAAAAGAAGAACATATATTTATCACACACAAAATCTAGAGAGGGAAAGGAACCCTCACTATCCTCTCATGTTTTAGTCACCCTTTATTGAATCCATTCTCCCCTTTACCATAGTTTAGAGCTTTGATTCTTCAACAATGGTGGGATTCTCCCTTTCCCTAGTTCTTCCTTCTCTTCTCTGTTTCTACGTGACAACATTTTTCTCAATTCTCTTTCTACCACTCTCTCTAATAATTATATTTTATTCTTAATATCAAATAATAATAATAATAATGTTAATGGAATAATAATAATAATAACTATAATAATAATAATAATAATAATTTTATTAGTGGAAACTATACCATATATCTAACAATAGTATTTTTATTAATAATAATAGTATTTTTCATCATTCACCAATATTATTATTATTACACCATAGGCTAAGTTTTATTATAATTATCTAATTAGAACAAAGTTCTCTCACACCCTTAGTCATACCTGCATACCCTTAGTTATACCAAAATAATCCAAAATTAAAAAACAATGACTAAATATTTAAATAGGGCGTTACAAACCACCTATTCCAAATTCCAATCCCTTAACCTTTAATAGAACCAAGAAATTTTTATTTAACTTCCAATTAGCCTAACCCATCCCCAACTATCAACTAATATCTTCAATAAAATCCCCTTAAACTACCTATTAACCGTTAGAAACCAATTTCAACTAACTTCAGTCCAAGCATAACGGAAATAAGAACCCAAACTAACCACTTAACTGACCTGAGAGTTACTAACTAACTTTTAACATAACTTTACTAACAAGCTAACATAACAGTTTTTTCACTAACATTGTAACAGTTCACTAACTAACTAACCTAACAATTTTCAACAACTTTTAACTAAACCTAACTGCTAACAGAATACTGAAGACAATTATTAACAGACTCTAACAGAATTCTAAGGCCCTTAACTAACTCTCTCGACCTCTCATCTCACCATTGATTCTGCAACTAACTCCTTAAGATCTGAGGGCTCATATTGACTCTTCTCCAACTGAATATTTTACTCTAATCCCTATCTAAGTCCTCACCCTCTTCAATTCAATCCTTACATATCATTTTATTTTTTTAGTTTCATAATCTCCCTCTCATTCATCTTCCTCCCCTCACACACCATTTCAAACTTTCTTCATCTTCTCCACTCTCATCCTCTCAATTCTCTATGCTTCCTTTCTCATCCTTCAACCACTTCAATCATCTTCCTCAATTCACAGAAAAATCACAACAACTTCAATCTTCATCTGCACCTTCATAAATTCTGAAACCGAAACAACAACGTCTTCATACATCTCTATCACTGATTCAACGACACTTAAATCTTTAACTTCAACAGCACATCATCATCGCCGGCTTCCTCATTCATCAACAACAATACTTTAGTTCATTCTCTGGTCTTCTTTATTCAGTGATAAGCAGTAACACACAATAGAAGAAGAAGAAGAAGAAGAAGAAATGAAGAATGAAAAATAAGAGGAATAACTAATTTAAAGTGAGAAAGCGATTATATACATATACATGAAGCATCTATGATCTTCATCTCTGGGTTTTTGGTCTTCTTGTCCATTTCAAAGAGCCTTCGGAGCTACTCCGACAGGTAAGATCCGATCTCCTATTAGTCTTCATATTTTTGCATCATGCTTATTACCATAATGAAGCTAGAGACTCTGATCATTTCCCCCAAGGTCTTACAACAAGATCTTTAACCAACACAATTTAACTTCATTTTTAGGTATTTTTAGTTTTTCCGACTTGGTTAGATGTAGAGGATTAGAAGAGAAATATGAGAAAACTAAATTGATATCTGGAGAGAGAGGAGATGAGAGAGGTATATTTGCTTATGTCTTGAATATGTTGGCATTCACCACTGTTGGGGCGATTTCTGGTGTGGCGGAGTTTCTACCTGAAATTGTTACCAGGTGCAGAGAGAGAGAGAGAGAGAGCATATCTAATTGAGTTGAATTATGAGTGGATGTAGGCTGAAGAGTCACAACTTGAACCACATACGATGTGTTTCCAAACTTTTTCCATTTTTAATTGTTTTTTTCATTTTATTAAAGCTAAAATCTGAATAAAAATAAAATTGAAAAAATTGGAAGCTGATGGATATGATGTTATTGGACTTGGATCTGAAGCTGATTTCTTTGGGCTTTCATTATGCATATTCTCCCTCTAATCCCAAGCATTTTTTGAATGACTGGAGCCTCTTGTAACAAAAAAAACTCACCCCGGGCCTTTCCTTCGAAGACCATATGCTTTTCTGGAGTGTGTCCAGACATTCTGCTAGTCTACACTCCCAGCCTACCCCTACATCCCCTATTTCACATTTGTTCATTATAATTTATGCTTCATATTTTACTTAGATTTTTATTTATCTTTTTTAGCATGATGTTAATTTCCTTATACAAAATAGACATGAAAATGTGTGATGTTTTGATTAATAGTTTAGAACGTTTCTTTGATTTTTTATGCATAAAAGTGTGTAAACTTTACAGTTTTGGTATATTTTTCTTGATTCCTTTTGCATGATTTTTGTGCAATATTGATGATAGATTTAGTTGTTTACATGTTTTCTTTGTGTGATTCACATTTACGTTTAGGATCTCTTGATTCAATCTTGTTTATGTTTGAATTGAGGTAAACCTTAGGATCTTATTTCATACATGACAACTTTAGGTAGATTTCCCTTATAAAATCTTACAATTAGGTCCATGATGCATGAAAACATTAGGATTAGTTTCCCTTGGTCATTTTCTTTTTCTTTTGAATTGCATCCCTTTTCTTTCTTAAAACTAGAACTCCTTTTCCTTATCAAATCTCAAAAACACTCAACAAATAAAGAGGCGAATCATATGCCACGATCCTTAAGTAATGGGAGAAGAATGAGGCGGAGCATTCCTAACCTTGTTCTTCCTTTTATTCATAGAATTTAATATGATTCAAATTAAAAACCCTTTTCAAAAGTTAACAAAATATTTCACAAATCCAAACCTTTTTGCCTTAGGGATTTTCTCTTTAATTTTTTATAAAGGATATGTTATTTCCGGTTTACGCAATACAATAGTGTGTAAGTCTCCAAAGGTCGAGCGTCCACATTAACTTCTAGACTACGAACGTTAAAATTATCTATAAAAACATAGAACAAACCAATATTTTTAAGAAGAACTACGATGCTCTGATTCCTTTTGGATACATAGGCACAAGGTTTCCCGATCGAGGCGAGCGTAACAATAAAAACTTTTCTTTTTCCTTGATCAATTTATGCATGTTTTCCCGTAGCATGTAAGCTTTAGATATACACACCCTTTAATTAGAACAACAAGAGTGGATCCCGTGGAGTACCATGGACATGGGGGTTCTAATACCATCCCATTGCACAACCGACTTCCGTACTCTTTCTCTTGGTCACAAGACCATCTTATCCTTCCTTTTGGGGTTTTCTCAATGTTTCCCCTTCCCTCTTGGGATAAATAAAGTTCGATGGAGACTCTATGTTTTTTCATGGTAACGACACTAGCTAATCACACCCAATCCACACAATGAGATTAAGGCTCATCAATGCGGACCGTGTAACACCCTTCTAACACCCCATGAATATTTGCTGAAGCGGTAAAGAGACAAGCAAAAAGTAAAGTACTATTTTACTAGGTGATATTTAGGTTATATCGTATCGTGTCCATAAAGATTGATTATCGAGTCTCCGTTCGATAAATCATTCGTTAATGAGTTTAGGGGTTGAATGGAAAGGGTAAAAGTTATCAATATAAATAAATGTATAAAAAGGAAAAACGAATAACTTATCAAGCATGAATATAATCCACTCCTCACAAACTTAAACCTATCGACCTATTATACTCAACCTATAATACTCCTCAATGTCACCATGTATCACTCACAATCTAAGTCATTTCTAACCCAAATTGAGAGGTGTATCACTTTGGTCGGGATCTCTCAACCACCTCAACAACACAGAAGTCAATCATACTAATCGCGTCGACAATGTCTCTGCGCGACACAGACAATACAGAGGCATTAATCATAGACACCCAAGTGAATGTCAGCTCTAAATCTATCTCTAGAATCCAGAAACTAACAAACTATCATTGTAAATAAGAATTCAAGTAGTATATGTCTATAACAACCCAAACCCCGAGCACATTGCAAAAATCTAGGACAACAATCGACAAAAATTTGTAAATCAAGTTTTATATAACACCAATGGCGAAAAATATACATGAGTTCAAAGTAAATATATATACTAACCCAACCAATAGAGAATACACAAAGAAAAAGAGAAATGAACCACATATATATTAGTTTGTAAGCGCCAATCGAAGAGCAATCTACCCTGGATCATCCGTATGCAAGATCCATAGTTGTTATCTAAGCTAATCCTAACAAAATTGGAGGTTGATGGAGTTGGGAGCAAAAACTTGCCCAAAACCATAACCTAGAAATGAACTAAAATGAATTTTATAAAAGAAAATTCTGCAGACCGCGCTACGCCACTAGCTGCGCTAAGCGGGCTTCACTTAAATTCACTAAACCGCCTTAGAGCATGCTAAGCAGGCTCAGACTGCGCTTAGCATGCTTGCCTCTGCAAATTTTTCCTCTTCAACTCCTAAGGCGCACTAAGAGCCCATAGACCATGCTTAGCCCCCTCTGCAACACTTATTTTCTTTATTTCTTCCAAAAATGCTTATCCAGAGCCGTGCCTTCGACACTTTATTCCTCGATGCTCTAAATACGGAAGAATACCTACAAAAAGAAAATAAAACTATCAAAGGATACATAAATGAATCATAAATACAATTATACACTAAGTATACATATGTACACAAAACTCAGGTTTATTCAACCGAAATTAACAACAAAGAGTTGATAAGTGCAACTAAAAGTATATACAAAAATAGATACAATTTTCACTTATCAATATTATAATTAATAAATCAGAGCAATGCACCAAAAGAGTGTCACATGCTTCATAAAAACATCATACATGCATATCTTGCTCCATAACTTAGGTTTTTCAACATTTATAATCATTTCTTTTCGGACTATCAACACAATAATCGTTTACTATTCCGGGGAAAATCATAATTTTAAATAACTTCATTAATACTTCAAAAACATCTTCATTCCTCATACATTCGAGGGTTATAACTTAAAACATCTCAAAAAATTAAAATAACATCTAATACATGTCAACTGAATAAAACATAAAGTTCAAATTCCCGACCCCGATGTTACATATCAGAGCAAGACCTTCTAAATCAACAAAAATAAACAATGCACTCTGAAGCTATTCTCTAAGCTTCAACGAGCTATTCCTGATTACCTACAAGTTACCCACGTATAGAGGCAACATTTCCAAGCAGAAAAGGTGAGTAATCACTAACTATTAGAAAAGATATATGGAACAAATATAGTAGCATAACAAAATGTCATCATAAATTCCTCATATTATCAAACTTCATAATTATGCACACGCTTTTACTTCATAAATACACATCAAACATATCATTATATCATCACAATAACATCCATCACCAAACACCACATATATCACAATGTCAACAAAATCAATTAATCAATCATTATGTAATGTCACAAATAGTGCAATGCAACATCATTGACTCATGCGTGTGGTACCAAAACTTCACTGATGACCAAGTCATCTTCCTCGAAAAATCCCCACCATAGGATCGATTTCTGCTTGGAACCGAAGCACATCATAATATTATCCTTAATACACACTATGGGATTAAGGCCATCACTGGACCAATGTCCTATCAACATCACTGGACTAATCGTCCTAACAACATCACTCGACCGAAGTCCTAACATACGCCATAAATGCATAATGCGCAACAACACAATAAAATATGACCACTACTAGTCAAAACACATCATCATCCAAGAATTCATCATAATACCATAACATATATCATAATACACATATAATTATCACAAAAACATCAATCCATTATACAAACATACATAATGTTACATCAATCGCAAAATCACTTTGATTCATCATAGTATCATCATAGTTCATCACTTAAGGATCTAGTTTAATCATAGAAAGGTACTGTAAATATACATCCTTTTAATTATTTTATTCCATCCAATTATAGTTCATCGTGTTAGCTATACAATACTTTGAACGACACGTCTAACGGAGTCTAGACACTCAAGTTACGACACTTTGATGATTCTGCCATTTGCCTCTCTCCTGAGACTCGCTCGGCGAAGCAGCTGGCTCGCCTAAGGCTCACCTGACGAGGCTGGGGCGAAATGTAACACCCATTTCGCTGTTAGTAAATTATATAAAATTAGAGTAAATTAATTTATAAATAAACATCAATCAAATAGGATGTCACATACTTCGCAAATCACACATGCTCAAAATTAGGATACGCACCACAAAATCGCATGTTCATAAGTCTTAAACTTTAATGCATTTATTCGCAGCGGAAAAACATCGCTAAATAGTCATCTCAAATTCTCCAACATGAGTCATAATTATTCCCTTTAAAAACATCGACATAATTATAAGGTAAGTAAAAAACAACGGAGTTATACAAGTTTACTCCCAACATGATAAGACTAATGCAAGTTAGTGAGGTTTTCTACTCCTGAAGAGGAGGAAGCTGGTCTGTTGTCTGCTAGACAGTTAAGGCAGTTGATGCAAGAAGAGGCTCAAATGTTCTCATTGATGGCGTCGCAATCTGTCGAGAATCAAGCTATAATTGAGGAATTACAAGTGGTGCATGAATTTCCTGAAGTTTTCCCTGATGAAATTTCCGATGTACTACCAGAGAGAGAAGTCGAATTTGCTATTGATGTACCTGGTACCAGACCTGTTTCTATGGCACCATACATGATGTCTGCATCTGAATTGTCAGAATTAAATAAGCAATTGGAAGAGTTACTTGAAAAGAAATTTGTAAGACCAAGTGTATCACCGTGGGGAGCTCCAGTGTTGCTAATAAAGAAGAAAGATGGGACTATGATACTTTGTGTTGATTATAGACAATTGAATCAAGTGACGATTAAGAACAAGTATCCGCTTCCGAGAATAGAAAAATTGATGAATCAATTGGTAGGTGCTTGAGTATTTAGTAAGATTGATTTGAGGTCGGGTTATCATCAAATTAAAGTGAAGGATGAAGATATCCAAAAGACGGATTTTAGAATGCATTATGGAAATTATGAGTATTCGATGATGCCTTTCGGTGTTACTAATGCGCCGGGATTATTCACAGAGTACATGAACTGTATCTTTCATACTTATTTGGATTGGTTTATAGTGGTGTTCATTGATGACATTTTGATTTACTCTAAATCGGAAGTGGAGCATGCAGAATACTTAAGAATAGTATTGCAAGTTTTGAAAGAGAAAAAGTTGTATACTAAGCTATCTAAGTGTGAATTTTGGTTAAAGGGGATTAGTTTTCTTGGTCATGTTATCTCAGGTAGTGGCATTGCTGCATATCTATTCAAACTAGATGTTGTGTTGCAATGGGAAACTCCAAAGTCGGCTACCAAGATTAGAATATTTTTGGGATTAGATGGTTATTATAAAAGGTTTATCGAAGGTTTTTATAATTTGGAACTTCCCTTGACTAAGTTGACTTGTAAAGGTAGAGCTTTTGGGTGGGATGTTCAGTGTGAAGAAAGTTTTACAGAATTGAAGAAAATATTGACGTCGGCTCCGATTTTCACATTACCTAATCCAGGAGAACCTTTTATGGTATATTGTGATGCTTCTAATATGGGTTTAGGAGGTTGACGACTCATGAAAAGAACTATCCTACGCATGATTTAGAGCTTGCTGCAGTTGTTTTTATGCTGAAGATTTGGAGACACTACCTGTATGGTTCTAGATTTGAAGTATTTAGTAACCATAAGAGTCTAAAATATCTATTTGATCAGAAAGAATTGAACATGAGACAACGAAGATGGTTGTAGTTGTTAAAGGATTGCGATTTTGGTTTGAATTATCATCTAGGAAAAGTGAATATGGTGGCCGATGCATTAAGTCGAAAGACTTTACATATGTCGGAAATGATGGTTAAAGAGTTGGAATTGATTGAACAATTCAGAGATATGAGCTTAGTTTGAAAAGTGACACCGCAGAGTGTTATGTTGGGAGTATTGAAAATTAACAATGAATTTCTAGACAGTGTCAAAGAAGCTCAGAAGTTAGATTGGAAATTGGTAGACTCGATGGTTGGGATCAATCAGTCTAAGAATAAATATTTTAAGTTAGATGCACAAGGTATGTTGAGATTCCGTAATCGAATTTGTATTCCTGATGATGGGGAGATGAAGAAAGTAATTCTCGAGGAAAGTCATAGAAGCAAGTTGAGCATTCATCCGGGAGCTACAAAAATGTATCAACATTTGAAGAATTTGTTTTGGTGGTCTGGAATGAAGAGTGATGTGGCTCGGTTTGTGTATGCATGTTTAACTTGTCAGAAGTCGAAACAAGGATGATAACGACTCTCGAAGCCGAAGTAAAATATATGGCCACTCAGGCCAATGATCAAGAGCTACCTTCTGCAGGTCCTAGAAAGGATTTCGACCCAGAACCTCCTGATATCGCGCCAGAAGAAATGCAGGAGCAAAGGCTCGACGCCATCTACGACGATGAGCCTTTGGGATTCGAAAAGGACCCCCTGGCGAACAACATCAAAATGTTAGCACATGATCCTTTAGAAGAAATTAACTTGGGCGAAGGGTTAGAGAAAAAGCCAACTTACATTAGCGCAAAAATAGACCCAGGGCTCAGGTTGGAAGTGATCCATTTGTTAAAGGAGTTCAAGGACTGCTTTGCATGGGATTACGACGACATGCCTGGTCTCGACAGAGGATTGGTAGAACTTCAGTTGCCAATCAAACCTGGGAAGAAGCCAGTCAAGCAAAGTCCAAGACGCTTCGCTCCAAAAATACTGTCGAAGATCAAAACAGAAGTCGAAAGACTGCTGAAGTGCAAATTCATACGAGCTACGAGGTATGTCGAATGGATTGCAAACATTGTGCCAGTGATTAAGAAAAACGGCACGTTGAGGGTATGCATAGATTTCAGAGATTTGAATGCTGCTACACCTAAAGATGAATATCCTATGCCTGTGGCAGAAATGCTAGTCGATTCTGCCGCTGGGCATGAGTACCTGAGCATGCTCGATGGTTATTCAGGATATAATCAAATTTTCATTGCCGAAGAAGATGTGTCGAAAACAGCTTTTCGATGCCCCGGGGCTTTAGGCACTTACGAATGGGTAGTGATGCCTTTTGGCCTAAAGAACGCTGGGGCAACATATCAGCGAGCGATGAATTCTATCTTTCATGATTTTATTAACACTTTTATGCAAGTGTATATTGATGATATTGTTGTAAAATCTGTTTCCAGGAAGAACCATATAGACCACCTTCGACAATCATTTGAAAGAATGAGAGAACATGGTCTGAAAATGAACCCTTTGAAGTGTGCGTTCTGTGTAAAAGCTGGAGATTTCTTGGGCTTCGTCGTCCACAAGAAAGGAATCAAAATCAACCAGAACAAGACGAAGGCAATCTTGGAAGCGAAAGCGCCAGTGAACAAAAAGGAACTGCAATCTCTGCTGGGCAAGATAAATTTCTTATGGAGATTCATATCTAACCTAAGTGGAAAAGCTCAAGCCTTCTCACCCTTACTTCGATTGAATAAGGAAAGATTCGAGTGGGGGCAAGAGCAACAAGAAGCCTTCGACAAAATCAAAGGATATCTCACCAAGCCACCTATTTTGGTGCCTCCTTGCAGCAACCGGAGTATGAGATTGTACATAGCTGCATCCGACAAAACTTTGGGAAGCATGTTAGCCCAAGAAGATGAAAATGGAGTCAAAAGACCCATTTACTATCTTAGTAGAGTTTTGAACGATGCAGAAACTAGATATAGCGAAGTTGAAAAATTATGTCTATGTCTTTATTTCTCTTGTACAAAGCTCAAACAATATATAAAACCAGTTGATGTGTATGTTTCGTCTCATTTTGATGTTTTCAAATACATGTTGTCGAAACCCATTCTGCACAGCCGAATTGGCAAGTGGGCGCTAGCATTAACTGAGTACTCATTGACCTTTAGGCCTCTTAGGGCAGTGAAAGGGCAAGTGGTAGCAGACTTTATAGTCGACCACTCAATTCAGGTTGAGAATATAAATTACGTGGAGATAGAGCCCTGGAAATTCTACTTCGATGGTTCCAGCCATAAAGATGGAACAGGAGTAGGGGTCTTGATTATTTCTCCAGAAAAAATTCCAACAACATTCAAGTACAAGATATCAGGTACTTGTTCGAACAATGAGGCTGAGTACGAAGCTCTAATTACTGGCCTTGAGATATTGTTGGAATTGGGGGCAACTCGAGTTGAAATAATGGGAGACTCAGAGTTAGTCATTAAGCAAGTCACAAAAGAATATAAGTGCATAAGAGAAAATCTTATTATGTACTTTGTGATAGCAAATCATTTATTGAAAAAATTCGAAATGGTCAACATTCGACACATACCTAGATTGGAAAATCAAGTAGCCAATGATTTGGCACAAATTGCATCTGGGTACAAAATTTCAAAAATGAGATTACAAAGAGCAATCAAAGTTCGAGAAAAGATAAAAGCAACTAGCATGTCCCCAACAGATTTGAAATCGACAAGACTAGGGTATGCTGATCAAAGGAACTTTGAAATATCGTTCATAGACAATTTGTCAAAGCAAGATTGGAGGAAACCCATTGTAGATTATCTACAAAATCCAGCAGCTTTGACAGAATGAAAAATAAAATATAGGGCGTTGAGTTACGTACTCATGGGTAATGAGTTATTTAAAAAGACGCCTGAAGGGGTATTGCTAAAGTGCTTAAGCGAAACTGAAGCATACATAGCCCTTTCGACTACGCACGCTGGAGCATGTGGGGCTCACCAAGTAGGCCATAAGATGAAATGGTTGTTGTTTCGACAAGGACTATACTGGCCCACCATCTTGAAAGATTGTGTTGAGTTCGCGAAGGGTTGCCAGGAATGTCAAGTCCATACGGGCATCCAACATGTACCAGCAAGCGAACTTCACTCAATAGTGAAACCTTGGCCTTTTAGAGGATGGGCGTTGGATCTTATTGGAGAGATTCGACCAGCATCATCAAAGAGCCAGAAGTATATACTGGTAGGCATTGATTATTTCACTAAATGGATCGAAGCTATTCCTTTAGTCAATGCAGACCAAGAAAATGTCATTGAATTTATTCAAAAGAACATTATCTTCAGATTTGGAATCCCTGAGACTATAACGACTGATCAAGGATCAGTGTTTACTGGTCGAAAGATGCAGGAATTCGCTCAAGAAACGGGCTTTAGACTCCTAACATCAACACCTTATTATGCACAGGCAAATGGTCAAGTCGAAGCAGCGAATAAAATAGTGATCGGCCTGATAAAAAAGCATGTAGGAAAGAAGCCAAAAAATTGGCATGAGACGTTAGACCAGATCTTGTGGGCCTGTCGAACGTCCCCAAAAGAAGCCATAGGTACAACACCATATCGGCTAACTTTCGGTCATGACGCAGTACTGCCAGCGGAAATTTGTCTTCAATCAGCAAGGGTTCAGAGACATCATGATATTCCCTCGGAGGTTTATTGGGATATGATGTTAGACGAACTAGTAGATTTAGACGAGGAAAGACTACGCGCTCTCGACCTACTGAGAATTCAGAAGAAAAGAGTGGAAGACTCTTACAATAAAAAAGTAAAACCTAAGGCATTCTCGCCTGGAGAATTAGTTTGGAAGGTGATTCTCCCCATGGATCGAAGGGATCGAAGCATGGGAAAATGGTCACCAAAATGGGAATGACCGTTCAGAATTATCCAAATTTTTTCTGGTGGAGCTTATGAGGATGAAGAGTTAGGCGAAGATAAAAGACTCTTGAGAGTAAACGACAAATATTTGAAAAAATATAAACCTATGCTCCAAGAGATCAAAATAAATAGCAATTAATGACCGAATTAACCATAAAAAGCCAAAATGGAAAATTATATAATGATTAGCCAAAATGGTTGCATTGTCTTACAAATATTACAGTACATGGTTAATAAGTTGCTGAGCAAATTAGAAAGGGATAGAAGCTTTAAGTCGAAGATACTTGGCCTGCTGCAACTCCAGCCTTTTGTTACACAAGGCAGTCGCCTAAGAAAGTTTGGCAATCTGGTCATCAAAGGCTTGGGCCTTCTCAGCGAACTCTAAGCCTCGTGTAACTTCAGCTTGGCTCTCTGCGTCCGAAACAGTCGAAAGGAGCTCCTCTTTGCGCTTGGTGTTAGCATTTAACTTGGCCTCCAACTCCTCGATCCGCACCTTTATAGAGGCATTATCTCGATCTATGGCGTCGATTTCCTCCTGCTTGGATGTCTTCTATTTCGACAATTCTGCAATTCGAGAAGTTGTTTCAGCTACCTCGGTCCAGGAAGAAGAACTCTTGCCATGTAATGCCTCGAGCTGGCTGTTGAACCTCCTTTGACGTCTATAGTCCGCAGAAACTTGGTCAACAATGGAGTATAACTCCAAGATAAAGCTGGAAACCTCTGGAGACACAGCAAGCAAATCGACTGCACTCAGAACAGATCCCAAACAAGACGGAGCAGTAGGATCCCCCTCCAAAGCCTTCATTAGATCTTTTTTGAAGAACTGAGCCTTGACCTTCTTCAAAGCCTCATCAAGAGGAGAAGTCGAAGTAGACTACCCCGATGCAGTAGAAGCATCATGACTAAGGTCAGATGAATTCTCCCTAATCTCAATGATGGCATTCAGGTAGCCAATTGGATCAATTTGCTTCAAAAGGGCCAAGTCTTCTTTAGATTTGGGCTTTGTCGAGTTGGTCGTTCCTACAGCAGCGTTGGCTTGGAGTTGAGGTTGTTCAGTAGCGTCAACATCATCATGACCCTATTCGACATGTGGTTCAGTGGTGTCAGCATCAACGTGTTCCTCTTCGTCATGTTGCTCCTCTGTCAAATCGACCACTTGAGCTTCTTTTGGTTATTGTTCCTCTGGTTCGGCAAGGGCTTCATCGTTCGCCAATTCCTCCTCTTGTTGTCTACTATGTTCAGCAGAGTCTTGTGTCTCTGAAGTTTTTGGTGCTGAACTTTCGGTGGTCTCCTGAAAATAGAAGAGGAAGAATATTCTGGTTTAGAGAGATAAACAATCGAACGTGATCGTCGACACCTAAGTTAAAAATGGTCGGAGGTACTACCTGTAGAGGAATTTCAGCCCCAGGGCTAGAATTATCACTTTCAACGGGTTTGCTGAGTAAGACGTTCAGTTCCTCCTCTGTGGGCTCTTCGATGATCACAAGAGGTGGCCTGGATTTTCTCCCTGCAACCTTGATTCTGATCATAGGTCGAGGCTCAGGAGCAGGGGCATCTTTCTTCAATTTTCTTCATTTAAGAGGAACAGGGGGAGATTCATCCTCGTCGCCACTTGCAGATTCGACCGTTAATGCAGGTCATTTCTTAGGTGCAGTTTCCTGAAACCCCAAATGGAGTTGATTTAGAGCGCCACATCGAAAATCAGGATGTTAAAACCAGCGGGAAATAATAAAAGTTTGGTTACCGGTGCTGAAGGTTTTGTAGAGGGACCCCCTCCCTGATGGCTTTATGTGATTTTCTTTGCTGCAAGTTTTCGAACAACTGAAAGAAGACGCGTTCACAAGTTATAATTGACAAGTTATAAGTCGAAATGGAAAGACAAATATAATTTGAAGAGTGAACATACATTTCTTTATTTTGTCAAGGACCAAAACGAAGGACTTCTGGAGTTCGTCCATAAAATCTTTTTCATCGAAGAATTCTTCAGCATAGTAACTCTTCCACCAGTCTTCAAAAGATGGTGAATAGAGGAAGTTGAGTTGGTAGTCGAACAGTGAAAGTACTGCCCGACCAGTGTACCTACCAATGTGCTTAGTAGCAGCATCCTTAGTGTAATCATTACAAAAATACAACATTGATTTCTCCCTAGGGAAAATGGGAGAAGGAAGTGATTGGATGATATCAAACTGTCGAGAGACCAAATTTGGCTGATACGCAATCAGGCTCAGATGATTCTTGGAACTCTTAAAGCGCAGTGGCATTATCCTGGGAGTGAGAAATGCTTCCCACAATGTTGTGTGCTCTTCGAGATGAGGATCCTCTGATGACTTGGGATGGGGCCTGGTGAACCACCCTGGACCAAACTTTCGACGGGCGAAAGGAGCCATGGTCGAGGTAAATTCTTTCCTCCCTGCAAACATCAAAACGAAGTTTGCAAAGGCCTGTTGGAGTTCCAGTCCATCCTCAGTAGGAGTCAGTAAAGCCAGCCTGGTACCTTCGATACGCCTTTTGGCTATCTCAAGAGCTTGTTCGTTTATTTGAGTTTTCTGAGGTAAAAAAGACTCAAAAGTGGTGTTTAGCCATAGTTGTAGTAGCCAGAAGGGTCCTGCAAGCATCAAGTTGGCTCTATTTTCTATTACCTTTAATAGAGTCGCTCCACTGCTTATCGACTCATATAGGTTCGCCAATATCAATTCGGCCAAACAGATGTTTTGACCATGGTGAAGCTGGGTAGCAAGGGTGACCATTTTCTTCGTCACCTGTAGAGATTTCGTGCAAAACACGAAGCGTGACAGCCAAAGGGCTAGAAACGCAATGTGCTCCACGTCCATCACATTAGCTGTCGATTTGTCATGATAGTGGTTGATGTAGGTGGTGTTAGTGGGTTTGGTAGCTGAAAACCCAATCTGGTCTTCAGACATTTCCTCTGGGTCAAAGTAATCCCCAGTTGGTCGAAGACCGGTAATGGCAGCCACGTCGAAGAGAGTGGGTGTTACCATTTCACAAGGCAGGTGGAAGGTGAAGTGAGTATAGTCCCAAAATAGCAAAGAAGCTACCAGCATTTCAGGGGAGTAGTTGAGACCAGTCTTCGACAGCATGACTAGGTCATAAATCCCCATGTTCTTCCAAATCGAGGCCTGGCTTTTTTCCATCTTGTCGAGCCAAGCGTTGTAGTCTGGTGTAAGGCTAGGGCTAGACCTAAAAGCCCTAACCCCTCTGTTGAAGAAACGAAGATCTATCTTTTCTTTTGCAGGATCTTCGTTGTCATCTGTAGCCTTTTTGGAGCACCCAACGGGCTTGAGTGCCTCAAGCACCGGGAATAAGCTCTTGATCTTCGTTGAGTCAGCAATGCATGCAGATAAAGGACCAGACATGGCGAAAACCTGGTTGGAGTATCCAACAGGGATCAGCAGTTGAGAAGAGTAAGTTTCACGCTTAGCAGTTCCCAAGGGTTCAGGAACCCTTCGCATTCCTTTGGAGTTAACTGTTGGAACAGTTGAAAAGATTCTCGGTTGGGAAGTTTTAGAGGGAGTGTTAGAACTGGGAACATTGGAAGAACGAGAACCTGAAGCCATTTTTTGGGTTGAGATGAAGATGGATGAAGAACAAAGTTTTTGCAGAAATTTCTGTTCAATAATAAGGCTTGGATGAAGAAAGCGTGAAAAGTCTCGTGAGGAGCACTTAGCGCTATTTATAGTGATTGGAAAATCAAAAAACTCGAGGTCATTTAATGTTTCAGATAATAGTGGGGCACGTGGCGCTCATTTGCTGATGTAGTCGTTCTGCAGAACGGAAACGGTGCAGCGTGCGTCCTTGATTTCGGGAAATTGTCATGATGACAAGCTGTGAAAAGACATTGGGCATGCCAAACGCCTTACTGAAGTGACGTCTTAGGAACAGTTGGAATGATGGCTTTTTGGGATTGTCAGTTGGTTGGTAGGAAACAAAAAGCGCACGAGCTAATCTATGTCTAAGAATGAAGGACAGGTGTCGGGTGGAATCTCAAAGAATGCCTTTTTCTTTTCAGCGTCGAAATAAGGCATTCTTGGGGGGCAATTTGTTGGCTCCTAAATTCGACACCCTTGTTTGTCATCAATATAGACCATTAATTATGAGTCTGAAGAGTTTCCAGGTTTCGACCAGCTAATCCTGTCGAATGCTCATCAGAAAATGGCAAGGTACTTAGAGAATTTCTTTTAAGTAGGAATCTTGTTACCTTCGACGTCGAAGGAACTCCTCGACAAAGGTATCTGACGCCCAGGGTGGAACGGTTTGAGATTCAAATGTTTGGAGGGAAAACAGTTCCCAACAGTTACTAAACGCAACGTGCCAAGATCAGGAGCGTCGAATGCTGTGAGCGTTCCAAGTGGTGTCATCTCGAAGCAACGTAACTTCCCAACGGTTACTTAAGATGTATTTTAGTATAAATACTAGTTGTTCACGTAGTTTTCGCGTGTGTTCATCATTATATAAAAGTTACTCATCTAGATTCAAGTACCCAGTGTGAGCGAAAGAATTGTTGAGAATATATGTGTGAAACACCATTTAAATTAATCAAAGTCTTTTATATTCCAGCACTTTATTACCTTTCATTTACTCTTCTCCGTCGAAGCCTTTTATTTAACGCTTTCATTTATTCTATCAAGGTTTTCTTCATGCAATTTACATAAAGTGTCTTTACTTTACTGGCATTAATCATCATTAGATTTAGTCAAACCCCAGAAAATCAACCATGTTTTAGGATCAATCTGATCGATCCAGCGAGTCACCAAATAAGTAACCTTTTGGAAGATCAGCGGTTGTTTACCAATTTCTACGGTAAACAATAAGTAGCCTAGTGAGGTAGCTCAATGTAATTAATTGTAAATTATTATTCCTTATTTTTTGTAGCCGTAATTTAATATATTATTTTGCCTTACATTTCTTCTTTGTACACCAACAATATATACATACTTTAGAAACTATTATATACACCAAAACTATATAAAATGTTTTGCATATACACTGTAGCGGACTAGGAAACTTATCTGAGAATCACATTACATGCTATAATATATATTAGTTAATTTGTATATTTAATTAATATAATAATAATAATAATAATTATTATTATAATAGTAAATGATTTAATAATATTAGTATAATAATTAGTAGAAGTTTTGTAATTAGAAATAAGCATTTAGATAATTAATTAATCGGAAATAGTCGAAATAGCCTGGATAGTTACGCGGTTTGGATGTAGTAAATTTTGGCTGATTCGTGGTATTGTGTTCCTTGTTGTACAATGCGAATTTTCATGTGATGTTGTATCTTATTGAATTGCCTCTATTTATGGGTAAAATATTAAGTATTAGGCTTATGGCCAATGTTGGTTTGTTGTTGCATTGTTATGGAATTTTGTTGTTGCTATCCTGACATTTATATTGGGTCGCATACATAACATATCAAGTTAGAGCTGATGCTCGGTAAGTTGGCCTGGATTGACAGATTAAGTTGAAGGCTTATGCCATGTTGATGCCTCTATTAATTGGCAGATTTCTAAGTTGGCAGTTTTACTCCATTGGTACCACATGCACGTGCATTGTAACGAGTCGCATTTCGTGTTGCATATTTAAGATGTTGTATTGGTGATTTGTGATGATTGATGTTGGTTGAAAGTTGTGAATTGGTGATTTTATATAATCTAATCTAATAAATTGTTTATCATACACTCAATTATATGGTTCAATATCTTACCCCTTCTGTTTGAATGTTGTCCTCTGTTGGTAATTTGCAAGTAATCAAGAAGGATAGTTGTTACCTTCGTTAGTTCGAGTCGGTGTTGTCACTCTGATACGTAACACTCGGGGGGATGAATGCATGTTTTCTTTATTGTTGGTTTTCATTATGTTGCTGAATTTTTAAGTTGTTTTCATTAAATACTTGTTGTCTTAAAGCCATTTCGAGATGGACAAGATGTTATGATATTTTCAGTTGAATTTGTGGATCCGCTGCGTAGCAACGAAAGTTGTTTTATTTTTAATGACTAAACAGGTTGTTATTGATTCATCAGAATTTTATGTGTTATGTATCTGAACTATAGGTGATTTAATATCGTTGATTCCAAGTTGAAAGTGTAGCATTCCAATTATTTGTTGGAAATTTTGTAACTCTGATTTTATATAATTCGTTGGGTAGAAATGGGGTGTTACATGAAGCACGCCAGAACTCACTAACCAGGTATCACCGGTTTGACAAACATCCTTGAATTCAAACTTTTAATTCATGCATTTTAAATGAATTTGATGCATACATTCATGTTCATATTGATGTTTAGAATAGTTTTGATGTATTACTTGTGAGGTTTGACGCAAAAATGGAGATCTGTCATTGTTAGGGCAGTTTGAAATATTTTCTTTGAAACTCACTCTACAAGCATTTTCAGGTCAAGCCAATGCTACCATTGGATTCACACGGGTCAAATTAGGGGGATAGGGTTCATCTTGTGTCTTGATTTCACGTGATTTGCAGGTTTGGTGTTGAAGCTCACCAAAGAAGATGACTAGAGCTAGGGTTTCGGCGCTTCTCTGATCTAGCTGTTTTATTATATAATGTTTGATTTGTGTTTGAATAACACAAAACCAACGTAGCTCATATGGTTAGAGATGGAGACCCGTGACATGAGAGGCGTGGGCTCGATCCTTACGTTTTGCAATTGATTTTTTTACTTTTTCAGGTTTCAATGCAAGATTATTACAAATGGATTGATTCCTATTCCATATCACAAACAACACCATGGCGCAGTGGATAGAAGGGCATGCCTGTGAGGCTGAGGGCGTGGGTTCGACTCCCAACCCATACATTTTGGTTCTTTTATTTTACTAACCATATTTTTATTCCATTTTCTTAATTAATCTATTTTCTAATTAACCATTAACAAACCTTAATTTTTTTTCAAAACCATAATAAATTAGGATTAGGATTTTTTTTAGTTAGTAAATTAAATTTTTGACATATTTTTATTTATTAACTAATTAAGTTAATTATCATTTTCTTAATATTAAAATTAATTAGAATAATTAGGTTTTTATGAATTATAAACTTAAATTATTTTCTACAAAAAACACCAAAAATATCTTTTCTAACACAGAATTTTTAGGGCACTTAACATTTTTCTAACATTCTTTTTCACATTTTTTGTTATTTAAATTCATAGATCAAGTGTATAGATCGCACTCTCCGATGTAATGCCATATATTTACATTCCTGTATTTTTTTCCTATTATGTATCTGCTCCGAAGATGTAATAGTGTAGATTTACTTTCCCACAAATTTCTATACTTATGTATCTCTCCCAAAGCCATGTAATAGCATAGGACTTTATATTCCGCACTTTAATTTTATGTATATATATTTAACTACTAGTAATTAGGGTTTGTATGGCAATACTAATAATTGGACATAGATAACCCTAATTTTTAAGATTAACATAACTGAAACTAATACACTTTGCACACTCCACCTCTAGGGTAACCTCTCTTGTTGTCTTATGAAACATTGGTCATGTCTCTCGAAAGTAGGGATACTTTAGCAAAAGATCCTCGATCAAATCATCATGGTCTCTTTTGAATAAAGATCATAATCCCTCGATGAACCTTCGAGTTTCCTACAAAATGAACTAGTCCCGCCGATGACCCTACGAGCAAAATGATGATAGTCCCTTCGATACAATTGCTAAAGTACCCTTACGTGTTACTTTCGATGACCATACAATGACCCTACACCTGTCCATTCACATCCAATAGATAGAATTAACTACCAACTATGGTACGGATAATAATATGTCCAAAGGAGAAGCAAAATAACAAGAAAGATCTTAGTGGGTAATAATTTTTGAATGTTTGCTCACAAACAAAACATTTTCCACACTACACTTTCAAACAAGATATTTTCAAAAACACTTTGTACACATTCTTGAGGACTGTGTTGCACCCTAAAATTTACCCTCTTGATTTAAAAATATTTATGGCTTATGTTTCATCATATGCATATTGTAATACGGTGGGAGAACTCACTTGGGTGTTTTGCATTTTATCGCAATTGCTGCAGATAGCAAGAGTCGCCACCGACTTTTCTTTTATCCAGTAAAGGAAAGGGTGAAAAGAACAGGAAAGAGCTTTTGAGAATTTTCTTGAGTTCGGGGGTTAGGTTATGAAAAGGGAAGGTATTAGAACCATGTTCATCTGTAGTTATCTACGGGCTCTTACTTGCTAGCTCACTTTGAAATGCTTTATAAATGTGCTTGTGATTTGTTTTTGAAAGTATTTTTGAAAAGTGCCTTTGTTTAGGCGAACTTTGTAATGATTCTCATCTCTATAAGAATGTATACAAAGTGTTGACTTTTGAAAAAAATTCATGAAAAGTTTTAGTGTGTTTGAAAGATGTTTGTTTTGAAATGTTTGTGAGCAAACAACTACGAGCGTTCTACCTACTCAAAAGAAGTCTTTGTTCTTTCCCTCCTCCTTTAGATAGTGCTATCTTACCATTGATTGGTAAGAAGCCCTATCATTGGATGTGAAGGGATGGCTGTGGGTCATCGTACAATCATAGAAGGCAACATTGTAGGATACCTTAGCAATTTGTCATAAGGGTCTAAGATCGTTTACCAAAGGAAACATTAAAGGGTCATCGGGGGACTACGATCTTGTAGTCGAGAGTCTTTGCTAAAATATCCCACGTTCGAGGGACATGACTATTTTTTATTCTAAGGCGACAAGTGTGGGTTAACCCTAGAGGTGCAAGTGTGCAAACTGTTTTGTTTTCATGCATTTTTCTTGAGTTGGGGTTATCTATTGTTTGATTTTATGTCTTTTCATACAAACTCTAATTACTAGTAATAATATGGAAAGCGATAAATTGGGGAAATTTAAAGTCCTACGCTATTACAATACTTTAGGGGATAGGGGTACAAATTAAAAATGGGGATGAAAGCAATTAAAATCGAATTACTATTACAATCATATTGAATAATACTAAATAAAATGTACAAGAATATATATATATATATATATATATATATATATATATATATATATATATATATATATATATATATATATATATATATATATATATATATATATATATATATATATATATATATATATATATATATATATATATATATATATATATATATATATATATATATATATATATATATATATATATATATATATATATATATATATAATGCAAAAGAAAATAAAATTTATTTTTTTATGATTTTTTTGTATGAAAAGGTTTTAATGATTTTTTAACCTAATAAAAGCTAATTAATTTACAAGAAAAGTCAATTAATTATTCACATAACCTAAATCTAAGTTCATTGAAATAATAATAATAGAAAAAACCTAAGTCAAATTTAACTTTGTTTAGAAAATGATTTTAATTAAGATTAATAGAAAGTATTTTATATTGTAGAAGAAATGATAAAAATTAATTTAGTAAAATAAAATAAAATTTCTAAATTAAAATATTTTTAATTTAATGAAAATATACTTTTTGTGGTTTTTTGGTTTAGGTAAAATAAATATATAAATGAAAAATAATAAAATATAAAAGAAATAAAAATAGTTGGACTGGGGTTGAAAAATGGAAATGGGGGTTAAAAAATAGTAAAAAGGGCAATGGGCCCAAAATATGTTTTTTTTGTTTTGAAATCAGAAAATAAAATAAATAATGTGTGGGCCTATATATGAAAAGTAAAATGGGGAGTGAGAATTTGAAATAACTTAAGCCCAAAACAAACAGGTCCAACGCCTGTTTTTATGATCTAGTGTGGATGATTTCCTTGGTGTACCATGGACTTATCTTGTGGTGTGTTGGATAAAATGTTTGATGGATCTGATGGTGTTGGAAAGAGGGTTCATGGTACGCGTACAAATCTTGCTTGTATTGAATCTGCAAAGGGAAAATAAGAAAAACCAAAAGGGTACCACTGGGGCTCGAACCTAGGTTCCTATAGTGAAAGACACGCACTTTAACCACTGGGGTGGTGATACATTTATTGTTTGAAATACAAAATATTAAATATAAGATAAAGTCAGATTTACAAATCCAACTTCATATTCAACCTTTGCGCACCCCTGTTCTTCCTTCTCCTCCATAATCAAAATCTAAAATCCTTCATCTCTCAACCATTTTAAAAAATGTAAACATGAAAGTTGTTCCATTTTTTCGTACGAATTCAACCATGTAAATAATTAAATCTATAAATCAAAGATGAACATGAATTTTATTCAGTACCAAATTTTATTTGCATCACTTAAGAAACATAAATGAAAACTAAGGGCATGATTAGCTTCAGGACTATGATGTCTACATATTTTATTCACAAAGGAACCACTAATGATGCTTGTATGAAGAGTTCAAAGTCAAGAAAACTTACCTTGAAACTGAAATTCGTGTTTTGATTTAGAGAACCTTTCAAGGTGTTGTGATGATCAAAATAGCTTCAATGAACCCCCAGGACGCTAATGTAATGCTTAGTTTTGATTGAGAGTGGTTTTATTGTCTTGAAGAAGTCAAGTTGCAGGTGGCTGTTTTTGAGTTTGAAAGGTGATGAAGATGGAGTTACGGTTGTGCAAAAAGGGTAGGGATGGACTACATTTGATGTATGGAAGCTTTGAAAATGATTTTGAGGGAAAGCACACGATGGAAATGGAAGATACAAGTTCAAGGTCAGAACCGTATACAAATGGTGTTTTTTGAGAAATTTCTAGTTTGTGAGTGTTTGAGGTAGTTTTCAGGCTTCTGATCTCGTGTCCTAGGCTTGTGAATGAAGTCTCAATTTATAGGCAAAGGTTTGGAAGCTTGGAGGGATCAGAAATACAAGATCATAAGTTATGGATATTTGACTTGTTTTTGAAACAATATTGACAAACATCTTTCCAAGGCATGGTACAAGTCTTGTAGGGTGGCTAGCAACTTTAAACATGTTTGTGATAAGTTTGTAGAGGACACTTGTGCAGAAAGAATAAGTGCAATGCTCAAGACAAGTTAGCTTTGTGATTAAATAAACTTTACTAGAATGGCAATGTTACTATGTGCCATTAAATGAAATGCAACTTGGATAAGAGCTCAAATGTTTGGACAATGTCTCTATCAATTGTGTAATCAATTAATTATGGAGTGAAACACAAGTTAGAAGCCTGCAAAGTGAATTTATGCAGCATGGGCTAGGGTTTGGATCAAGTGTTCAAAATTGATCTCTTCAAGTTCTTGTAAATTTTAGAAAGCTTGAAACATCCTCTAAAACTTTCATGTTTTCCACTTTTGCAAAATCCAATTGGAACTATGTGAAAAATGGCCAAGAAATTGGGACAAAAATCTTCCTAAGCTAGGTCAAAATTTCACTAAGTGTTTAAGAAAAAGTGCATGACTTCATGGGCTTATAACTCAAAATTTAAGCATTTTTTGGATATGAGCCCTCTATTACAAAGTTGTAGATCTCATAAATATCTACAACTCTCATGTTGAAAGTTTCCTTTGAATCATCTTGCATCTTGGTGAAAAATTGGCATGTAGTAGTGAAATTATCATGTACAAAAACACTTAGAAATATTTCGAAGTCTTGAAAAGTTTGACTTTTTAAATTTACTTTTGACTTTCTTGATTTCTTGATGATCAAGCATCATATTTTTGAACTTCTTGATGAATTGTGATCTTTGAAACTCAAATTTGACTAAAAAGTCAAAGTTTGACTTTTGGTGTATCAATTGACTTTTCAAGCAGTTGACCAAATTTAATCTATCAATTGCTTGATCTTGAGGGATAAATTGAATCATGCAATTAGGTAAAAATGATGTAATTGAATCCTTGAAATCATGTTTCAAAATAAAAATTCATGTATTAGGTCAAAAGTAAAAAATCAGTCATTCTCAATCAGAACCCTAATTTTGACCATTTTGCCTTTTTGATGAATTAAACACTTTTCTTGAAGAATTATGATCCAAACTTTATCATTTGATGCATATGACTTCAAAATGTTGATATTGGTCCAAAATCTTGAAGTTTGGCTGTAAGTTGACCAAATTTGGCTTTTCACCCAATACAATTGATTTTCAGTCATCTGGTCAATTAATTGAGCAAAATTATGATTCAAGACTTGAAACTTGACATAAGTATTATTGGAGGTCTATAATGATCCATGAAATTAATTTTAGGAATTATCAGTCCAGTTGTCCTTGTGAAAATCAAAACCCTAATTTGAGGCATCAATGTTTAGGAGGTGGTTTGACCTAGTCAATACTTGTGCAAGCTTGAGCCAATGAAGATCTTGTGAGAAATGTCTTGAGGAAAGAAAGGGAAAATTTTGGGTACAACCACTACCCTTGTTCAATCTTCTTAAACCTGAAGAGGTAGATTGGCGAGTCCGTCATTTGTGACTTTAAGATGGAAGATGATTGATCACTAGGGTGCCTAGAAATTTGTACTCGCTGATGCACGAAGTAATTTGTTAGTTGATTGCATCGGAAATGGGCTTAAAGATGACATTTGGAGAGGTGAAGAAGAGTTGTCGGAGATGGGCTTATAGATGCCATCCAAGATGGCCGTTGATAGAGATTGGAAAAATTATCAGAATAAATCTTTGGTCGATTCAAACTGAACCAAGCATAGATCTTGGGTAATCTTTAACTGGATAACGAATCAGCATAAATCTTAGGAGCAATTTAACTGAACCAGAGAAAGCGCATACCGGAATGGAATCATTATAAATCATTGGTCGGTTTAAACTGAACCAACAAAGGTCTTGAATAATCTTTAACTGGATAGCGAATCAACATAAATCTTAGGAGCGGTTTAACTGAACCAGAGAAAGTATCTACCAGAATAGAATCAGGATAAATCATTGGTTGATTTAAACTGAACAAGTAGAGGCCTTGAATAATCTTTAACTGGATAACAAATCAGCATAAATCTTAGGAGCGATTTAAATGAGCTAGAGAAAGCGTCTACCGGAACGGAATCATGATAAATCATTGGTGGATTTGAACTGAACCAACATAGGTCTTGAATAAACTTTAACTGGATAACAAATCAGCATAAATCTTAGGAGCGATTTAATTGAACCAAAGAAAGCGCCTACCGGAACAGAATCAGGATAAATCATTGGTGGATTTAAACTGAACCAACAAAGGTCTTAATAATTTTAACTGGATAACGAATCAACATAAATCTTAGTAGTGATTTAACTGAACTAGAGAAAGCGCCTACTGGAACAAAATTAGGATAAATCATTGGTCGATTTAAACTAAACCAGTATAGGTCTTGAAGGGAATGTTTGTTGTTGATGGTATTAACCCGTGGAATGATCTTTTCCTGAAAAGGTAAAGAGTTAGTCGTATGCAATTCCATGATGTATGAAATGCATTTCTTAATGATGTTCTCAAAATAAATTAGATTATGCTATATGTTTCATATGCATATGTCATGATGCATGAATATGAAATGTTATTGAAGTGTATCTTTGTCTGAGAAAATAAATCCCTGACTATTGTTGGGGAGTTACGGGACTACTGCTTGAGACGAAGAGTATGTGTATCTTCAAACTTGTTTAGAGTGCTTCTGCTGGGAATTCATGTTCGCCGTTTGAGGAAATTCTACAAGGAGTGTTAGTTTCTTCTTAGGGAGTAGAATTCAGGAACCTTAGTTGACCATTACTCTACTGGGGAATTTGATTCTTATATACCCTGAATAGGGATAAAAGAGATGTTTAAACTTCTGATTTGTCTAGGCAGGATGAAGTTAACTGTTATCTGGTCGGATTCCAAGCTTCGCAATAACTTTCTGGGGATGGTGGAAATTCTATTGGAGAAAAGGAGTTATGTTAGTTGATTGGCAGTAGTATGAGGAATAGACTTAGGCTAGGGAGATTGTGGTCTGTTTGGGGAAATAAACCCTATTGAGGAAGGCATTCTGGTGACCTTACTAGGGAAGTGAACTCTTCTTGGGAAGCACTTTTGCAAAGTTTCTTTTCTGGTTTTGGGAAAACTCGGCTAGGGGAGAGAATTTCCAGAAAATATGCCGATTGGAACTCTGGATGTGGGGATAATCTTTATTGAAGTAACTATATGGGGATATTCCAAATCCTTAAGTAAATGCTTATTATTGTTTTTGTGCGTACATTTATTAATAGTTAATCATGTTCATATGCATATGTTCATTCAATTTTAGTCATTGGATGTTTTTGTACTCAAAATAGAAAAAACAAAAAAGTGTGTACTTCAAAGTAAATTTGTATTGATAATTTGCCTAAAAACAGGCGTTTTTGTACAGGGAGACGGAAATCCTACTAAGAGGAAGTCGTCAAAAGAAAAACAGAAATTGTATAGCCATGTGGGAGTGATCTCATTGGGTTCCAATTATATTATTGCCCCTATGTCTTCGAACATCTTCCCTTGTCATCGAAAGAAGTTGATTGAATTGATCTTGTACCATTTGAAATTTGACCTTGGTAATAAAGGTGGATTTGGTGATTCGACGGGACATAGTCATATACTTTAATCCTTAACTTTTGCCTGGACCACCCTTTCGGGTTTTTGGTGCACCAGGATACTCTTTTTTTTCCAAGCAGCCCTTTCAGGTTTTTGACTTACCGGGTGTACAATCTTTCGTATATATCCCTAATTTTTGCCCAAAACCTTTATGGTTTTCCAGGATGCCCTTATTTTTTCCTAGGTATGTCAACCTAGCGGGTCATTCTTATGCGTAGTATTTTTTGACTATGTATGTATTCACAGGATGTGGAAAATATTCACCATCCATAGTGGTTAACATCATAGCACCGCTAGAGAATACTTTGTTGACAATAAATGACCCTTCGTAAGTGGGAGTCCATTTGCCCTGGGGATTACTTTGTGTTAAAATTATGCGCTTTATTACCAAGTCGCCAGCCTGGTATACTCGAGGTTTGATCTTCTTATTGAATGCCTTGATCATACTCTTTTGATAGATTTGACCATGACAAACAACAGCCAGTCTCTTCTCGTCAATCAAATTTAACTGATCCAATCTTGTTTGAATCCATTCATCTTCACCTAAGTCTGCTTCATTCATAATCCTTAGAGAAGGATTTGAACTTCGATAGGCAGGACGACTTCCATACCATAGATTAAAAAGAATGGGGTTTCCCCAGTTGATGTTCGTGCCGAGGTACGGTAGCCATGAAAAGAGAACGGTAACGTCTCATTCCAGTCTTTATAGGTCACCACCATCTTTTGCACAATCTTCTTTATGTTCTTCTTAACAGCTTTCATTGCTCCATTTATCTTAGGTCTGTATGTAGAAGAGTTGTGATACTTGATCTTAAACTGCGTACATAGTTCAGTGATCATAGCATTGTTGAGGTTAGTTACGTTGTCGGTGATAATCCTTTCAGGGATGCCGTACTGGAAGATGAGGTTATGCTTGATAAGTCGGGATACAACGTTCTTAGTAACTGAGGAAAATGAAGCAGCTTTGACCCATTTGGTGAAGTAGTCAACAGCGACGAGGATGAAACGATGTCCGTTGGAGGCAGTGGCTTGATTTCTCCAATCATGTCAATGCCCCACATTGTAAATTTCCACGGAGCAGTCATGACATTTAAAGGTATTGGAGGTACATGAACCTTATCGGCATAGATATGACAATTATGGCAAGTCCTCGAGTGGTGGTGACAATCAGTTTCCATAGTCGACCAATAATAACCAGCCCTCAAAATATTCTTGTCCATAGTGTGTTCACTGGAGTGAGTTCCGAAGATACCCTTATGCATGTCTTCCATGATCTTCTCCGCCTCCTTCTTGTCCATGCAACGGAGTAGAGTTGAATCATGGTTACATTTGTACAAAATTCCATTACTTAGGAAGACCTTGGATGAGAACCTCCACAGGAATTTCTTATCGTTGATTGAGGCTCCCTCATGATACTCTTGTGTTTCAAGGTACCATTTCACCTCATGGTACCAAGGCTTCTCCTCATCAGTGTCGATCTCATAATAGTGCGCGGGTTCGTCAAATCTTTTGATGGTAATTCTGGGAGATTCATTGTCCCAATTAACCTTGAACATAGAAGACATAGTTGTTAAAGCATCTCCCAACTGATTTTCTTCCCTCGGGATATGTTCAAAGGTGACCTCCTCGAAGTAGGGGATCAAGGATAGCATAAGCTCTTTGTAAGGGATCAAGTTTGGATGCTTGGTATCTTACTCTCCTTTAACTTGACTTACCACCAGGGCTGAATCTCTGTATACACTCAAGAATTTGATTTTTAAGTCAACGGAAGCCTTTAGACCCAAGATGCACGCTTCATACTCGGCCATGTTGTTTGTACAGTCGAAGTAAAGTCTGGCAGTGAAAGGTGTATGGCAACCTTCGGAAGAAATGATCACAACACTAATTCCATTACCCAATGCATTGGAAGCTCCATCAAAAACCATAGTCCATCGGGATCCTTGTTCAGGTCCTTTATACGGTCCAGGCTTTTCACAGTCGGTTATCAGCATGATATTCTCGTCTGGGAATTCACAGTTCATGGATTGGTAGTCCTCAACAGCTTGATGGGCCAAATGATCCACCAGTACACTTCCCTTTATTTATTTTTATGTAGTGTACTGGATATCGTATTTAATCAATATCATTTGCCATCTACCTATTCGTCTAGAGAGAGCTGGCTTCTCGAAGATATACTTGACGGGATACATCTTAGAAATCAATAGAGTGGTGTGAGTCAACATATATTGTCTTAGCCGGTGAGCAGCCCATTCCAAAGTGTTGCAATTGGTTTTTAAATACAATTCGTCACCCTTAATTTTTATCCTAAGGAAGGGAATATAAAGGAATAACCCTAAAAGTTAGAGATTCTAGGTTTTCGGACTCGGTCTTAGACAAAGGGAAGGTGTTAGGCACCCATCATCTACCTTGTTCACAAGGATACTAGGGTTACAAGCGCATTTTTTAGGAAAAAGGGTTTTAATATATTTTAGGGGAAAAGGGTTTTAATTTTAATTAGGGGGACTCACCATGATTTTTAGTCGTATGCCTACATATCCTCTTAGGAGGAATTAGAGTCTCATTTCGTAGTTCGCGGTTTGGTTGGTGTTTTTTATAGGATCGCGTAGAATTGCTTTTGGATTTATCCTTGAACCTTGTTTGGATTTTGAAAAGTGAGTGATTGTAGACGCAGTTCGCAGTTAATTTTGAAAGAAATTCTCCTTAACCCTTTTTATGAAAATATCTTGTATTTTGTTATGTTAGTGGAAAAATTATTAGTGTTTGATTGGTTAGCTATTTTAGGATGTATAATGCGATATGAGAAAAACATGTTTGGACGAGAAAAATAATTAATGCCATTTAGAAAAATAGAGTTAGTGTTTTAGAAAAATATTTAAGCTAATAAATAACTATCTTTCCTAATTATTAAAAATATATCAAATATTAAAAGTATCCAATAATTATTTATTAATATGCAAAAATTATATTTAATGCAAATGTGTAAAAATTCGATATATGATAATTAAAATAAATAAAATAAATAAATTAGAAGAATTAAATAAATTATAATAAATTAATTAATTAATGTTAAGGGGTGCAAAACTTAATCTGGAGGTGTTAAGATGAATGGCCCTAGTTCAAATATTGAACTGGGCCCAAAACACACGGGGGTGAGGATATTAAGACTAAGTGGTGTATTAGAAGAGAATCTGGACCCAAAGATATTTTGAGTCCAAATTGGCTGAGGAGTATGCTTTGTAACAGGGTAGTCAAATAGGAGGGTCTGGCAAGTAAAGACCCAAGTTCAGATATTGAACTAGGCCTAAAATGCAGATTGGGTATTAAGGGCCCAAGTTCAGAAATTGAACTTGGTCCAATTAAGCGGGTGGTTAGATTAAGTAGAATTTTAATTAAAAAGTTTGATTTTTTGAATTCTTACAATTAAAATTTAATAGAGTATAATACACCAATTAAATGTGATTAGCCTAATAATTCTATAACTACATTAATTATTTACCAACAAATCTAGAGCTAATAATAAAATCACATGTTTTTGTGTTTGGACATTTTTTATAGACTAAATTAAGCAATTTATGAAATTAATATTTTATATCCTTTTTTAGAATAATAGAATGATTAGTAAATTAACTATGAAGAGATTGTTACCCAATATCTATAGCCTAATTTAAACAAGAGTTTGTGTAAAAAATAAAATAAAATAGAAATAACAAATGAAAGAAATTGAAGAGATTACCTTTCACGTGACTTTATTTCTATTGCTATCATCAGGTTCTCAAAGCACTAACCAATGGTGGTTATAGTGGTGGTGGCCGCGATTGGAGGATTTCCAGAGGTACTTCGTGCGTTGGTGCGTGGAAGCTTCACTAAAACATGATTGTGCAATTTGTATGTTGTTGATGGAAATTTTTTTGATGAATTCTGGATCTGTGAAATTATTGATAAAATAAAATACTGCATATATATAATTTTATATTTTTACGAAGAAAGAAAACCACGAGAAAATATTATTATATGGTTAAATGAAACAACAACAACAATTAAAAAAATCAGGAAGCCTCATATGAAATCATCAGCCAAAAAATAGTAAAACAAACACCAATAATATTGAAAAGAAAATTTGAAAAGAAAATGTGTGTGAAAAGTTGTTGTGAGAAATTCTGGATGAAAATTTAGGACAATGAGGAGTTCTATTTATAGATAAAAAATTAGGTTAAAACCACAAAAAAGGAAATTATTCAATATCCAAAGCCCAAATTCTCATCTTGGCCAGCAAGATTAAGAATCTGGACATATTTGTGTCCAGGTGTAAAATTTGATATAGAGAAAAATTGGTTTGAAAAGACTTTATTTATTTATTATATGGTTAAATAAAACAACAACAACAATTAAAAAAATCAGGAAGCCTCATATGAAATCATCAGCCAAAAAATAGTAAAACAAACACCAATAATATTGAAAAGAAAATTTGAAAAGAAAATGTGTGTGAAAAGTTGTTGTGAGAAATTCTGGATGAAAATTTAGGACAATGAGGAGTTCTATTTATAGATAAAAAATTAGGTTAAAACCACAAAAAAGGAAATTATTCAATATCCAAAGCCCAAATTCTCATCTTGGCCAGTAAGATTAAGAATCTGGACATATTTGTGTCCAGGTGTAAAATTTGATATAGAGAAAAATTGGTTTGAAAAGACTTTATTTATTTATAAGGTATTTTGACTATTTTTAAAAAAAATAATGATTTTAATAAAAAATAATATTTTTAAAATATAATAAATAAATAAATAAATACCAAAATAGTAATTTAATAATAAAAAAAATATGATTTTTGTGGTTAGAAATAATTGAAAATGAAAATAAAGTTAGTAACAATAAACAACAAAAATATCTAAATTGCACCAAGTGAGATTCAAACTCGGGACCTTCTGCTTGGAAGTCTTTCTCCCTTACCAATTATGCTATGTTACTTAATTAAAATAAAAAGCCAATTGAAAGTATATGAAGGTGAACAATTATTTGCTATTTTTAAAAATACAAATAACTATTATATTTTTAAACAAACTTGAAAGCGAATATTTATTAAAAGCCCCAAAATATTAATGCAATTAAACCAAAGGAATCTTTCACCATGTAAAACCCAAGTTTGAAAATAAATTTGACGGTAACACTAAGGGCGGGTAAATTTAGGGTATGGCACAAAGCGCAACAAGTTTTCTCGAGCAGTGAATATCTGGTTTCACAGTCGGTAAACTTTTTGTTAAGGTAGTATATTGCATGCTCTTTTCGGCCAGACTCGTCATGTTGGCCCAACACACACCCCATTGAATTCTCTAATACAATCAAGTACATAATCAGAGGTCTTCCTTCAACTGGAGGCACCAGTTTTAGAACATAGTTTGATTCTACAACCCTTGTAAGAGTTTTGATGATAATAAACACAAAGAATAATTATGCTCCCTAAATTTATATTCTGTTTTGAAGAGAAGTTCTGATGGAAGAAGATCAGAAGATGCACTAAAAAGTTGTTTCATCTCTGATTATAAACATCTCAGAAAGAAGTTATAACGCTGCAAATAGGACTCAGTGTTTCTGATCCACAAAGCTCTGGAAAGAAGCAACAGATACTTTCATCTTCTGAAGCAAGCATGTTCTGAAGCATTACAAATCAATTATTTCCATTTCAAGAGTAATAACAAGGATCTTTATTTTTGGAAAGCACCTTAATTGTCAATGATCAACATTCCAAAAGCTCCTATATGCTTCACCTATTTAAATAAAGTTTCGAGGATAAATCATTCACGATTTTTCACACACAGTAACGCTGCTATCTCTATCATCCTTAAACGTACAAAATTCAACTGTGTAAAACATCCTTGTGATATTGTTTTATTAGAAAACATTCTTGTACATTTTTATTCAAATATTGGTTGGAGAAATTCCTTGAGAAAAACCGGCTTGTGGTTTATACTCAAGAAGACTTTTATGGTTGTCATAGTAGATTTGTAATCAAGATTGATTAGTGGATTAAGACCTCATTGAGAGAGACGAAATCACCTTGGTGGATGGACTGGAGTTATTTGAGTTCAAACGAACCAGGATAACCAACGTGTTCTTTACTTTAAGTTTTAAAAATCCCAATTCAAACCTCTCTTTGTTGTGTTTTTCCATTCTTCAATTGGCATCAAAGCGTCTGGTTCTGAGTTCAAGCACTTAACCGTGTCAGTAAAAGATCCAAGCTAAGAAAAACACTATGGTGGGGCCAAGTCCAAACATCATCAATAACTACCATGATGAGAAAGATAGGATCAACGGCAAACCTCCAATATTTGATGGAGAGAATATTGATTACTGGAAAGACAAAATTGAAAGTTTCTTTCTGGCTCATGATGTTGATCTCTGGGATATGGTGATTGAACGATACATACATCTTGTTGATGAAAGTGGTCAGAAGATTAACAGAAAAAGAATGTCAGATCATCAAAACTGAGACTTCAGAAATCATCACAAGGCCAAAACTATTCTCTTGAGTGCTATCTGATACACAGAGTATGAGAAGATCACAAACAGAGAGTCAGCAAAGCACATCTTTGATTCCTTGAGAATGACGCATGGAGGAAACACGCAAGTCAAAGAAACCAAAGCCCTTGCGCTTATTTAGAAGTATGAAGCCTTTAAAATGGAAGAAGATGAAACCGTTGAAAAAATGTTCTCAAGATTTCAAATTCTGGTTGCTGGGCTAAAAGTTCTGGATAAAGGGTACTCAACTGCTGATCATGTAAAGAAGATCATCATAAGTTTACCAAAGAAATGGAAACCCGTGGTCACTTCTCTCAAACTGGAAAAAGATTTGAACAAAATCTCTCTAAAAGAACTTGTCAGCTATCTCAGAAGTCATCTGATGGAGTTAGAAGATTATGAGCCCCAGAAGCAAGGTAAGTCTTTAGCCCTTAAATCTAACAAAAAATATGAATCTAAAGTTTTGCAGGAAATAGAAGAAACTTCTGGTGGATCCTCATCAAAAGAAGACGGATTGTCTCTTCTCTCCAGAAGAGTCAATCAGCTGTGGAAGCACATGCAAAGGAAGTTCATAAATTCTAGAAGAACAGGGAATCAACATGAACCATCGTCTAGATATAGAAATTCTAAACCATCTTCTAGATACAAAAAGTCTGAATCATCTTCTGGATACAGAAAGTCAAGTAACATAGACATTGTCTTCTATGAGTGCAATGAACAAGGGCACTACAAAAGCGATTGTCCAAAGCTTCAAAAGGAGAAACCTAAAAAAGAAGTTCCTTAAAGAGAAGAAGAAAAGTCTCATGGTAACATGGGATAACTCAAACTCTTCTGAAGCAGACACAAAATTAGAAGATGAAAGAGAAAACATTACCCTTATGGCTAACATATCATAAGATACTGAATCATCTGGATCAGAATCAGACTCAGGCAGAAGAGGTATTTTCTAACTTTTCTAGATCTCAATTAGAAGAGAGTCTGTCAGAAATTCTAGAAAGGTATCAGAAACTTCTAGTCATAAACAAGAACCAGAAAAAGGATCTAGTTTCTGACTCTGAAGAAACTAAGAAACTGAGATTGGAAAAATCTGAGCTGAAAGAAAAAATATCAAAACTTGAAAATGAATTACAAAATACTCAGAAGGAAAATATCTCAGAAGTTCCTAGTAACCTTGATAAGATCATAAAGGAATATGATCATAGCTTTCAGAAATTATTCACTAAAAACATAGATAGAAGCAAGATGGCTTCAATGATCTATGGATTTAGCAGAAATGGAAGAAAAGGAATAGGATACAAAGGTAAAGTATCCCAACCTAAGAAAGTTAAGAATTTGGTTATTAAACACACTCCTCTGAATTCTCACTTTACCTATAGGCACACACATGACTTAAAGTACACTAGTAATGCTTTTTTTGCTAAACCAAAATTCAAACAGAATATTGGTAACTCTAACAAACAAGAACCCAAAAAGATATGGGTACTTAAGGTTAAAATTGTCTATGTTGCAGATATCTTTAACAACAAGATTGAAATACCAATCCTGGTACCTGGACTCTGGATGCTCTTGACACATGACGGGAAGAAAGCATATGTTCCAAAGCCTGGAGGCTACGTAGGTTTTGGAGGAAATCAGAAGGGGAAGATCATTGGCTCTGGAACTATTGGTAACATTAAAATTCCCTCTATAACTAATGTTCTGTTAGTAGATGGATTAATGCATAACTTGTTATCCATAAGTCAATTAAGTGATAACAGTTATGATATAATCTCCAATCAAAAGTATTGTAAAGTAGTTAGTCAGAAAGATGGATCTATCCTCTTTAATGGAAAGAGAAAGAACAACATTTACAAAATAAAACTATCTGAACTGAAAAGTCAGAATGTAAAATATCTATTGTCTGTTAACGATGAGCAATGGGTTTGGCACAGAAGATTGAGGCATGCTAGTATGAGAAGAATATCTCAGATTAACAAACTCAATATGGTCAGAGGACTTCCTAACCTGAAGTTCAGCTCTGATGCTTCGTGTGAAGCATGTCAAAAAGGTAAGTTTGCAAAACCCTCTTTTAAATAAAAAATGTTGTTTCTACCTCTAGACCATTAGAACTTCTGCATATAGATTTATTTGGACCAGTGAATACTGCATCCATTAGTGGCAAGAAGTATGGATTAGTGATCATAGATGACTATAGCAGATGGACATGGGTAAAGTTCTTAAGACACAAGGACGAGTCACACTCTGTGTTCTTTTCCTTCTGTAACTAAGTCCAAAATGAAAAAGATCTTAGAATTGTTAAAGTCAGAAGTGATCATGGTGGATAATTTGAAAACAAAAAATTTGAACTATTTTTTAATGAGAATGGCATCTCTCATGATTTCTCTTGTCCTAGAACTCCCCAACAAAACGGAGTTGTAGAACGAAAGAACATAACTTTACAAGAAATGGCCAGAACCATGATCAACGAGACTAACATTACTAACAACTTCTGGGCAGAAGAAATTAACACAATGTGTTACATTCAGAATAGAATATCCATAAGACCTATTCTGGATAAGACTCCATATGAGTTGTGGAAGAATAGAAAGCCCAACATCTCGTATTTCCATCCATTTGGATGTATTTGTTTTATTCTTAACACTAAAGAACATCTAAACAAGTTTGACTCTAAAGCACAAAAGTGTATTATGTTAGGATACTCTGAACGCTCAAGAGGCTACAGAGTATACAACAGAGAAACACGGATTGTAGAAGTGTCAATCAGTGTTAGATTTGATGATAAGCTTGGCTCTCAAAAGTCAAAGCAAGATAAATCTTTTACAGATATAGAAGTCCAATTTTTAGGTACTGAATATATTGCATCAGAAAGTTATCACAAATAATCACAGACAACATCAGAAGAAGATGTCACAAATATTACAACAACTTCTGAAGAACCTCTCCAGAAAAGACAATCCAGAAGCAGCTTAGCTCATCCAGAAGACAAAATTATGGGAAAGAAAGAAGAACCAATTAGAACAAGATCCACATTCAGAAACTCTGAAGAATATCTCATGGGATTAGTGTCTCTGATTGAGCAAACTTCCATTGATGAAGCTCTTCTGGAAAATGATTGGATACTTGCAATGCAGAAAGAATTAAACCAATTCACCATAAACGATATATGGGATTTGGTTCCCAAACCAAAAGGGTTCAACATCATTGGAACCAAATGGGTATTCATAAACAAGCTGAATGAACAAGGAGAAGTCATCATAAACAAAGCACAGATAGTTGCACAATGTTATAGTCAGCAAGAGGGGATAGACTATACAGAAATCTTTGCTTCATTCGCCAGGTTATAATCTATCAGACTTTTAATTTCTTTTGCTGTAAATAATGGCATCACTCTCTATCAGATGTATGTCAAAAGTGCATTCTTAAATGGATACATTGATGAAGAAGTTTATATGCACCAACCCCCTGGTTTTGAAAATTCAAAATATCCAGAATATGTATTTAAATTAAAGAAATCACTATATAGTCTGAAACAAGCTCCTAGAGCTTGGTATGAAAGACTAAGTAGCTTTCTGTTAGAAAATGATTTTACCAGAGGGAAGGTGGATACAACCTTATTCTATAAGCCATTTAAAAATTACATTCTAGTTTGTCAAATTTATGTAGATGATATTATTTTTGGATCTACTAAAGCCTCTATGGGAAGAGAATTTGCTAAGTCTATGCAGGCAGAGTTTGAAATGAGCTTGATAGGAGAACTCAAGTTATTTCTGGGCATTCAGATTAATCAAACTCCAAAAGGAACATACATGCACCAAAGCAAGTATGTCAAAGAACTTCTGAAGAAATTCGACCTATCAGAATGTAAGCCAGCCAAAAATCCAATGCATCCTACATGCATTTTGGAAAAGGAAGAGGTAAGTAAAAAGGTAGAATATAAGATCTACAGAGGTATTATTGGTTCTCTCTTATATCTTATAGCTTCAATACCTGATATTCTGTATAGTGTATGTCTATGTGCTAGATTCCAATTAGATCCTAGAGAATCTCACTTAACAGCTATTAAGCGAATTTTTAAGTATTTGAAAGGTACTACTAATCTTGGTCTATTTTATAGAAAAACCAAAGAATAAAAATTAGTAGGGTATTGTGATGCTGACTTCACTGGAGACAGAATAAAAAGAAAAAGTACTTCTGGAAGCTGCCAATTTGTGGGAGAAAATCTGATCTCATGGTCCAGCAAGAGGCAATCCACAATTGCATTGTCAACCGTTGAAGCTGAATATATAGCAGTAGCTGGATGCAGCACACATATGCTCTGGATGAAAAGCTAGCTTGAAGACTTCAATATATTTGAGAGTAACATTCTTATACTCTGATAGTACTTCTGCCATTTGTTTATCTAGAAATCCTATTTTACATTCTAGGGCTAAGCATATAGAAATAAAACATCACTTCATTAGGGACTATATTCAGAAAGGAACTCTTTCTTTAAAATTTATTGACACAGACCATCAATGGGTTGATGTCTTCACTAAACCCCTTTCTGAAGATAGGTTTAATTTCATTATGAAACATCTCAACATGAAACTATGTCTAGAATAAGAGTTTTATTCATGTATTCTTTAACCCTCACAATTTTTTTGTGAACATCTGATCAATAATTCTTCAGAAGTTAGAAGGACAGTTGTATCATGATCTATCTAAGAAGATCTGAACAGTTCCCAAATGGTTCATTTTGAAGGCTGAAAACGTGTTCAAATTTTTAAGAGACTAAAGCGTTGATTGGATGCATTGAGACTCGTGTTGTATCGGTAATTGTTCTATATCTCCACATCATCTTCCTATTTTCAAGAATCACTAATGCTATGTAATCATTTCTTTTCACTCTTTTCTTGTTAATTAAGTTTTCTATTTGTTTATAAATACACCGTTCACTTTCACTTTTCACTTTTTCACTCTCACTTCTTCTCTCTACTATTTGTGTGCAATTTTCTTTCAAAAAACCTTCAAAAAGTCTGTGTGAACAATGGCTTCTTCTCAAACTGCTCAAAGCTCTCAAAGTGTTCCTGGATCTTCTTCTTCAATAGCAGAAATGTATGAAGAACCTTCAAGAACACTCTTGACTCCCATTGATTTGCTAGAAGTGCTTTGTGAACTCATTGTGGTCTTCATCAGTATGAAGGAAAACAGTTACGATCTTACTCCTGATGTTAAACTTCAAGGGTAGACAAAGTATTTTGATCGTCTATTGGGTCCAATATTTCCAAGATTAGTTAAAGAATTCTGGATTCACGCTACCGCTTCAAACCATCAAGTTACTTCTTTTATGATGGGAAAGAAAATAGTAATTTATGAAGATCTTATTGCACGCTTGATAGATCATGACGGCGGAGGCATTTGTTGCAGAGACATGGCAGAAAAATGCTCTGACCTAACAACAATCTCAAAAGATATTTTTCTTCTGGCCAGCTGTCAAACAAAATTAAATATCTGAAATACTACTTCAGAATTTGGTCAAAAATCATCTTGGGCTGCATCAACCATAGAAAACCCACAAGTTCTCCAGACTATATCAATATTGACCAGTAATTTCTTCTGTACTTCATAGCAACCAAGGCAAAGGTCAATCTTCCTCATCTTTTGTTTAATCATCTGAAGACAAGCGTTAAAGAGACTAGAGAAGAAGAAAGGACTAAGAGGGACTGGATACCTCTGGGCAGGCTCATATCAGATATTCTGACAGAAAACAAACTGGTAGAATATCTGATTAAGGCTCAACAGGTCAGCACTCTGGAAGCATGTGCTGGAAAACCTCTAAATGCAAAGATTCTGAAGAAAATGAAGATCATTGATATCATCAAGAATGATCCAACTGTTACAACAAAGGAAGTCATCACAACCATGAGAGTACCTTTGTAGTATTTTCCTCTTTTCTCTCATACAGATGCTTCTCCAGAAATTATTGTCAGATATCTGGAGGCTTGCAAAATGGACGGGACTATTCCAGAAGTAAACATTCGCGATTTATGACAACAGGCTCTGGAGGTTATCCTCAAGAAATCAAGGAAACGGAAAGCTGCTGGAGAAGGATCTTCTCAGAAGTTTCCCAAGGCTACTAAGAAGAAAGGTAATTCTTCTTTTATTTCTGTTGTGGAATCAATTATTTTATCAACATCTGAAACCCCCTCCTCTCCAAAACCCACAAAAGACCCTTCACCACAAACCTTTGATGATTTTGATATTGAGTTTTACCCTTCACTTACTCTAGAAAACATTCAGGACAAACCAATTCTACTACCCATCTTGACCAAAATCAGCCAGAACTTGCTCAAGTTCTTTCTGATATTGATCAATTTGATCCAGTGTTCCAAGCTTCCCAATCAGAAAAACTAAACTCTCAAGCTCCCCACTCTGAAAATCCAAACTTTTACGCTCCCCAACCAGAAAATCCAAATCTTGACTCTGATACCACTTCACCTATTCCTAGAATAACATGCCCTCTCATGGTCCAACAACCAATCACAATCCACGACATTCCAGAAATTCCATTTCCCTACCATTTCACTCCACCAAACACACCTCATTCACCCATTACCATTTCGAATTCTCCCTCTCTAATCAACCCTCCAGAAGATCACCTTCGTATAATAATAGACTTAGAAGCGCTGGAAAATCTTGCCTCTAGATCTCAAAAAATTTCCATCCCAAAACCAACACCAAAATTCACCTAGGCAGATGTTAGTAAAAATTTACTGATTTTTGAAATAGAGATAATTGAATGGGTTAACTCTCTGAAGCTAGCCTGCTTAGAGAATCTGAATCGCGCTGCTTCTGATTCACACTGGAACCAGTTCAAAAAATAGTTCAATTCTAAATCCCAAAAACTTAAGGAGTTAAGCTATAAAATCGCTCAAAAGAACTTCTGTGATCAACTGGAAGTTTTCAAGGATCAAGTTTTATGCCACTGGGAAAAGAAACATCTTCTTTTGCTGGACAATGCCCCTTGGGAAGATCACCATCCTTCAGAAGTTGATGAACCATGATCTGACACTCTTCCTCTGGTTACTGTTCAAGACAAAGGCAAGGAAGCTGAAGAAGCTACTGAGTCAAAATCTACCGCATCTTGCTCTGAAAAGGTGGCACCTTCTGTTGATATACCTTTTTCATCTCTGGTTCTACAAACTCTGGAGGAGTTTAAGAAAGAAAATGCAGTGTTTAAGGAGAGACTAGACAAGCAAGATGACACAAGCAGGGAAATCAAAGGGATGCTAGGAAACAACAAGAGTCAAACACTCTGATTAAGAATTTGTTGGAAGCCCTATTCACACGACTTCCTCCACCTCATCTTAGTTTTGAAAATTGTTTTTGTGTCCTATTTTTTTGTGTTGTTTTCTTCTGAATGTGTTATTGCAATCCTATTTAATACAACTCTACTTTTATTGCTTAATGTGTTTATATTGCTTTTTGATTCTTGACAAAAGGGGGGACAACGTAAGATGTTTATAATAACAGTATCGAGACGTTGTCTCAAACATTTTGAATATCATAACTTTTCATTTTTTTTTTCTGAAAGCAAAACAGGAACAAAACTTTGGTAAAGAAAGAAGTAGATGCATCAAAAACTCTGATCAGAAAAAACTTCAGGGAAGTATTTCATCTATATCTGAGTATTCATCTCAGGGGGGACCTTAAAATGCTTTATGTTCTTTCTGTTTCTATTAAAATATTCTAGTTTTTGTCATCGTCAAAAAGGGGGAGATTGTTAGAACATAGTTTGATTCTACAACCCTTGTAAGAGTTTTGATGATAAAAAACACAAAGAACAATTATGGTCCCTAAATTTATATTCTGTTTTGCAGAGAAGTTCTGATGGAAGAATATTAAAAGATGCACTAAAAAGCTGTTTCAACTCTGATTATAAACATCTCTAAAAGAAGTTCTAATGCTGTAAACAGGACTCCGTGTTTCTGATCCACAAAGCTCTGGAAGGAAGCAACGAATACTTTCATCTTCTGAAGCAAGCATGTTATGAAGTGTTACAAATCAATTATTTCTATTTCAAGAGTAACAGCTTGAAGGGAACAAGGATCTGTATTTTTGGAAAGCACCTTAATTGTCATTGATCAACATTCCAAAAGCTCCTACATGCTTCTCCTATTTAAACAAAGTTTAGAGGATAAATCATTCACGATTTTTCACAAATAGTAATGTTTCTATCTCTATCATCCTTAAACATACAAAATTCAACTGTGTAAAACATCCTTGTGGTACTGTTTTATTATAAGAAATTCTTGTACACTTTTATTCAAACATTATTTAGAGAAATTCCTTGAGAAAAATAGGCTTGTGGTTTATACTTAAGAAGACTTTACCAGTTGTCATAGTAGATTTGTAATCAAGATTGATTAGTGGACTAAGACCTCGTTGAGAGAGGCGAAATCACCTTGGCGTATGGACTGGAGTAGTTTGAGTTTAAACGAACCAGGATAACCAACATGTTCTTTAATTTAAGTTTTAAAAATCCCAATTCAAACCCCCCTTTCTTGTGTTTTTCCATTCTTCAATCAGGATTAGAGGTTCTTGTAAGTACTCCTTTATCTTCTCAAAAGTTGCTTGGCAATCGTTGTTCCATCTGACTACTTGATCTTTCTTTAATAGTTTGAAGATTGGGTCACAAGTAACAGTTAAGTGAGATATGAATCGGGCAATATAGTTGAGTCGCCCCAAGAAACCCCTGACCTCCTTCTCAGTACAGGGTGCAGGAATTTCTTGTATGGCTTTGACTTTTGCGGGATAGACTTCAATACCTTTTCCACTGACGAAAAACCCTAAGAGTTTTCTAGACCTCACCTCGAAGGTGCATTAGTTGGGATTCAGCCTCAACTTGTATTTCTTCAACCTTTCAAATAGCTTGTGTAAATGATTAAGGTGTTCTTCCTCTATTTGCGACCTTGCAATCATATCATCAACGTACACTTCTATCTCATGATGGATCATGTTATGAAATAAAGCTACCATATCCTATTGATAGGTTGCGCCTGCATTCTTCAAACCAAAAGGCATGACCTTATAACAGAAGGTGCCCCACTGTGTGACAAAAATGGTCTTCTCCATGTCTTCGGGAGCCATTTTGATTTGATTGTAACCAGAGAAACCATCCATGAAGGATAAAACTTTGTGTTGAGGCATGTTGTCAACCAAGACGTCAATGTGTGGTAGTGGGAAACCATCCTTGGGGCTTGCCCTATTCAAATCCCTATAGTCTATGCACATACAAACTTTTCCATCTTTCTTAGGCACCAGGACCACATTTGTAACCCATTATGGATATGACGTCACTGCCAGGAAACCTGCATTAAATTTCTTCATTACCTTAACTTTTATTTTCTTAGACATATCTGGCCGCATGCGATGAACCTTTTGCTTGACTGGAGGATAAGCTTCCTTCATTTGCAGACGATGAACTACGATATCAATATCAAGCCCCGACATATCCTCATATGACCAAGAGAACACTTCAACATAGTCGTGAAACATCTTGGCCAATCTTCTCTTGACACCATCTTCCAAGTTGGCGCCGATCTTGACTTCCCTCTTGTCAGCCTCAGTACCTAGGTTGATTACTTCAACTGGTTCTTCGTGCGGTTGAATGGCCTTTTCCTCTTGTATCAGAAGTCTGTAGAGTTCCTAAGGTATTTCACAATCTTCCTCACATTCGTCTTCGGCTTGATGGATTGGATGTTCAAAGTCATAGATGGCAATAGCAGAGTCGTTGTCAGTAAGATCCGGAATGGATGTGGATCTGCAAATGTGCGTGTGTGTGCATGTAAGGTCACATGGCTATTTTTGAAAATGCAATAAAGTAAAGAAAGATAATGAGCGCAAAATTTGAATGCAAAATAGTCCAATGTTTTTTCATTAAAATAAGCATATGGTATATGAAAATGACAAACCCTTAACAAATGGACCACTGTGCCCCGGGCAAGGCACATGGCTTAAAGTCATTATTTCAATAGAAATTACAGACAGAGTTCTTAAAGTAATAAAAATAAGTAAATGGAATTTACTCATGGCTGAAGGAGATTCGAATGAAGTCCTTGGTTTTCCAGTTGTTGAGTCCTTCACTAGAAGTTGGGTAGATCCAGTCATCAAAGTCACAATCAACATCAGAGTCTTCAAGAGCATTAACCTCATGGTTACAAATGCAGAGAGGTGGTTTCCCTGCACGAGCACATTGAACCTCCTTTTGAGCGTTGGAAGTGAAGCCTAACCCAAATTTGTCTGACTTGAAAGGGATATCTGGAAGTTGTCCCCAAATGGTGCAACCTCCGTCTTCAACAACAACACATGCATCTTTGAGAGAAGCCATCCTAATTGTATTTTTAGCAGCTTTGGGAGTGTCAGGAGTGGCTTTGGAAACAACCACCATGGGAGAGACCAATTCAAAGACTTGAAAAGGAGTTTCTATGACCTCGCCATCCATTTCAACATTTTTGAATGAAATCAGATGACTAATCATAAACACTTCTTCTATGCATACAACAACAATCTTCCCCTTGACCAGATATTTCAACTTTTGATGTAGTGTAGAAGTCACCGCACCTGCCCCATGTATCCATGGGCATACAAGTAGGCAAGAATAAGCAGGACGGATATCCATCACATAGAATGTCGAGTTGAGGACTTGAGACCCAACTTTGATAGGGAGATCGACTTCTCCATGGACCATCCTCTTTGATCCGTCAAAAGCTCTCACCACGATGTCACTAGGCTTTAGTACCAAACCTTTACAGTCCAACCTATCTAGAGCTCCTTTTGGTAAAACATTGAGAGAATATCCAGTATCCACTAATACATGGGCTAGGGTGGTGCCCTTGTATTTTATGGAAATTTGGAGAGTTTGTTGTGATTGTTCCCCATCGGGGTCAAATATGCATTAGAGAACCCTAAACCATTGTCGATAGTCAAGCTTGCTACACAATTTTCAAATTGGTCGGCCTTAGTTTCTTGTGGGACATGTGCATTTTTCAGGAATTTTATCAATGCTTGAGCATATGCCTCGGAGCATAGCAATAAAGACAACATAGAAATCTTCAAGGGTGTTTTCTCCAACTGTTCCACTATCTTGTAATCATTTTTACTGATAATTGTTAGAATATCCTCCATCTCTTGGGTAGATGGATCCTCAATAGTAATATCTTTTGTGGGTGCCTCCATCCTGGCAGGCTCAGTAATTTTTTCCTTTCCTCGAGTATCAGCAACAAGATTAACAACAATAATACGAATGGGTGTAGTTATGGTTGTCAGAGGTGAAATCTCTGGAGAGAAGATCCTCCCCGTCCTAGTTAATTTACTTGATCCAGCAATGTTTGTAATGTCAGAAGTTTCATCTTCATCAATCCATGAATCTTGTTTGATACCATGGTAATACACTTCCGCCCCATAATTCCAGGGCACAGCCTTATCAGAAGAATAGGGGACTGGCCCCAGTGTGGTGATAATTAGTGCATCTATTCTTGGTTCAACGGGAATCCTAATAGGACCTTTGGAGGTGATCCTAATAGATTTGTTTGATATAGTAATGATGGAAACGTCTTCAAACTCTTGAGATACACTTTTGGTCAGAATATTCACCGATGAAGTTTTCTCAAATAGAATCTCATGGATATTCATCAGGTGTTGGACACCTTTCTTCCACCATTCACAACCATTAATTTGTATAGCACAACGGCAACAGTCTTCAAGGCAGCCAGGGAATACCCCGACTTTCAAAAGATTATCTTTAACAGTCTTTAAAGGAGTGGTTAAGTTATTGAAGGAAGAAACAAAAGAGGCATCTTCAATAGCATTGACACCCTTACCATGATTTGGCATGGGTGTGGTGATCACGTTGGGAGTCAACGGAGGGTCGAATTTAATTGACTTGTTATCAATTAGGTCTTGGATTTTATTCTTTAGAGACCAACAGTCATTAGTATCATGTCCGGGACAATTCGAATGATAAGCACATTTGGCGTTAGGGTTGTATTTTGGAGAAGCAGTGCTAGGGTTGGAAAGGGGATCTCGCAAGGTCACTAAATCAGCTTTCAATAGGTTTTGCAGAGCTTGAGATAGTTGCATATTGATTTTAGTAAATTGTCTTCATTGGACTTCTAGTCTTTGTTGGTTATTATATTGACGCGGTCGTTGGGTTGGAGTTGGATTAGAAATAAGTACAGCCCATACTGAATGATGATGGTCATTCTTAATACGGCTTCTTGACCCATTCACAACATTAGTCTCTTTTTTACCAATAAATGTCTTCTTTACAGCATTTTAGGAGGTGGCCATAGGTATCTTCCTGCTTTTAATTCTGCTTTCAACCCTCTCACTAGTTAAGATCAATTCAATAAATCCGGATGAACTTCCAATCAATAAGTTGAAAAATGGTCAAGTTAATGTTCCCATAAACATGTCTACAAACTCTCTATCAGTCAAAGGTGGTTTCACCCTACCAGCCAGGTCTCTCCACTTTTGGGCGTATTCTTTAAAGCCCTCGTTTGAACCCATGGTCATTCCTTGCAATTGCACCCTAGTTGGCGTAAGATCAACGTTATATTGATATTAGAGGTAAAAGGAGGTGGCCAAATCTTCCCAAGTATGGATGTTAGTCCCTTCCAATTGGTAAAACCACTCCAACTACATCCCAGATAGACTTTCTTAAAAAAAGTGCACCCACAATTTCTTATCAGCAGTATGCGGCTAAATATTACGGATGTAATATCTTAGGTGAAGCTTCAGACATGAGACACCATCGTACTTGGCAAAAATAAGGATCTTGAATTTGTGGGGAATGACTACCCCAGGAACCAAACCCAAGTCACCAAAGTCCAAGCCAGGCACAACTTGGATTTCTACAGCCTTCAATCCGTCTTCTAGTTGCTTATACTTGTTTTCGGCTAGTGGATATTGCTCGTCAAAATAATCGTCGTCTTTAGAGGTTTGATTGTTTCAACCCCTATAACGGGTTCTCCTAGCATCTTCATCTTGATTCTTATCCTCATCGGAGGAGTCTTCTTTAACTTGAACTTGTCGGACAGGGCCTTGGAATCTCTTCACCATGTTGATTACATCTTTCTTCTTGGTTTTCTTCGTAACAAGAAGTGTCATCATTTCTTGCTGCCCCTTTGCTAAGTTGAGCTGAGTTTCTTGAAACTGAGAGTTTTGATTCTACAGATCCTTCATAGTTTGCCCAAGATCCATCTTATACTGAAATAAATAGTGGAAAGATGAGGAAACCTGTGTCGAAAAACCTGCTTATGATATGATGCATGTTATGCGTATGCAATGTTTTCAAGGACCTTTAAGATTTAAATTTTCTTAAACAAAGAGGAAATAAAAAATTAATTATATTAATAAATTCAAAGTTACAAACGCCTCTTGGGCTTACAAACAAAAGAAACAAAAAGACAAAATAAACTCCTAAAACTAAAGGCTCAGGTTTCCCTCTGATGCATCCTCTTTGGTGCAATGTAAGCATTCAGGCTTCGCTCCTCGTAAAGTTTCCTTGTGAGCTCCAACACCTTCCTCTCGCTTGCGTAGAATTGGGTTTCAAAGGTGTCTCGCTCTCCCTTAATTTGAATCCATGATCTTTGCTATTCCTAGAGAATAGTAGGCATGTCAGGATAAAGAATGGTGTAGGGAACATCTCCTTCGATAATAAGCTCCATAATGATTGGTAGGATGGCCACATACGACATCATGAGGTTTTGAGCACGAGCTCGCACCCACTTGAGATAAGGCTCCAAAGGAATGGAGTTTTTATTCCCCAAAGTTTTGTTATCAACCTTGTTAACCATGCCCCAAGCTCATAGAAATCTTTGACGATAACCTTGGACATCATTCTCACAGTCAAACACAATACCTTGGATAAGTGCCTCATGAGGACCATCCTTCCGAGCATAACCAAACTGTTGTAGAGCCAAGCAAGGATTGTAAGTGATACCTCCCCTAATGCCAAGGAGCAGAACATTAGGGAATTCCCCATAACGGTTAATAAAGGAAACCTCCTCCAAAGATCGAGAACACCAATGAATATCTAAATGCGAGAGTGACATCAACCTTTAAGACCACTTCATGCCTTGTTCATTCTTTAAAACTGATCGAGGAAGGTGCGAAATAAACCATCTAGATAGAAATGAAGTGCAACACATAAGAATCCCTCTTCTCTTCATAGTACGGGCGTGAAGAGAATGTAAAATGTCTCCGAGCAAGGTAGGCACCGGGTTACAGAAAAACTTTGACCGCATTCACATCTATAAGTTTGTTTGGATTAGGGAACAATACTAACCCATATATTAGAAGAGCCAAAACTTCTTCAAAATCTTGAAAATCCAGAGCATCCCAAAATATTTGAGCCTTCTCAAACAAAAACTTGGCTAGAAAACCCTTAACACCACTCCTTATTTCCCAATTATCCATTATGTCGGACCATTGCAAATGCAAGGATAGAGCAATCTCCTCAGGTGTTGGGTCTTTCTCAATACTGGTGAGGGGTATTTGATCAAGAATAGGTACTCCTAACAGTTGAGAGAACTCTTCCATGGTAGGAACCAATTAATAATCAGGAAATGTGAAACAGTGATGTTTAGGATTAAAGAATTGAAAAGGCACATGTACCATGTCTTCTTCAAAGTTTGAGGTAACCAAGTTGAGGAGTCGACCATGCTTCTTGGTGAACGGAGAATTCTCGGGAACCCTTGATGCTAACTCCTTGAGTTAAGGAGGTACTTTCTCAAGGTTGATTCAGATGGTACTTCTACGAGCGGAAGCCACATCCTATAAAAAAGAACAAAGATAAATCTCTAGGTCCTTGAAATGGTTAGTGCAAATGCTATGGTATGATGTCATGATGTTATGTACAAATAAACATATACAAGTAAAAAAACAAGTCCTTAGGTTTAGGGTTGCATGGAGTTCATTGGTAATTACCCTCTTGAAGTTTAGTTGGTTCAACCTGTCCTAGAAAGTAATCGGGTTCTAGGGGATCTCAATATCATTGATATTTCTTCATCGGGCATTGTTTCAGCGCAAGCCTCTGTTTTAGAGACCAAAATATCCTAAAAGTTTGATCTCAATGGGCATAGTATCGAGTATCAACCAACTTTGGACTGCACCAAAGCCGACTATCTCACTACTTCCTAATGGCAAAGTTGTTCAACTAAAGGTTCTATGGTCAGTTAGTGCTTCATGACACCACACAGAGGCCCTGTATTCTCCTTGATTCACCACAAGGGATACCGGTACCAACAGATGTGTCACACTAACATAGCTATTGTCTTAACAATATCGGTCTATGCTGTACAGTCTACACAATCTTTGCTACTTACCTAATGATGTTCCCATATCTGGGTAGAGGATTTATTTAAAACCCAAACATGGACCCAAAATATAAAGAAAACAAATCAAACAAATGAAAGCATTTAAATGTGATCTAGTCTCTAAGGTAACCCAACTTTTAAGTTTTTCCCCAACATAGTCACCAATTCTATAATACGGTGGGAGGACTGACTTGGGTGTTTTACATTTTATCGCAATTGTTGCGAATAGCAAGAGTCGCCACCAACTTTTCTTTTATCCAATAAAGGAAAGGGTGAAAATAACAGGAAATACCTTTTGAGAATTTTCTTGAGTTCGGGGGGTAGGTTATGAAAAGGGAAGATATTAGCACCCTTTTCATCCGTAGTTATCTACGGGCTCTTAGTTGTTAGCTCACTTTGAAATTCTTTGTAAATGTGCTTGTGATTTATTTTTGAAAATATTTTTGAAAAGTTCTTTTGTTTAAGAGAACTTTGTAATGATTCTCGTCTCTATAAGAATGTATAGAAAGTGTTGACTTTTGAAAATATTTCATGAAAAGTGTTGGTGTGTTTGAAAGATGTTTGTTTTGAAATATTTGTGAGCAAGAAAATACGAGCGTTCTACCTACTCAAAAAAAGTCTTTGTTCTTTCCCTCCTCCTTTAGATAGTGCTATCTTACCATTGATTTCTAAGAAGCCCTATCATTGGATGTGAACGGACGAATGTGGGTTATCGTACAATCATAGAATGAAACGTTGTAGGATACCTTAGCAATTTGTCATAAGGGTCTAAGATCATTTACCGAAGGCAACATTGAATGGTCATCGAGGGACTACGATCTTGTATTCGAGAGTCTTCGCTAAAGTATCCCACGTTCGAAGGACATGACTATTTTTTATTCTAAGGCGACAAGTGTGGGTTAACCCTAGAGGTGAAAGTGTGCGAAGTGTTTTGTTTTCATGCATTTGTCTTGAGTTAGGTTTATCTATTTTTTGACTTTACGTATTTCCATACAAACCCTAATTACTAGCAATAATATGGAAAGCGATAAATTGAGGGAATTTAAAGGCCTACACTATTACAATACTTTAGGGGATAGGGGTAAAAATTACAAATAGGGACGAAAGCAATTAAAACCTAATTACTATTACAACCATATTGAATAATTCCAAATAAAATGTACAAGAATATAAAGATAATGCAAAAGAAAAGAAAAATTGTTTTTTTTAATGATTTTTTTGTATGAAAAGGTTTTAATGATTTTTTAACCTAATTAAAGCTAATTAATTTACAAGAAAAGTCAATTAATTATTCACAAAACCTAAATCTGAGTTCATTGAAATAATAATAATAGAAAAACCTAAGTCAAATTTAACTTTGTTTAGAAAATAATTTTAATTAAGATTAATAAAGAAAATATTTTATATTGTAGAAGAAATGGTAAAAATTATTTTAGTAAAATAAAATAAAATATCTAAATTAAAATATTTTTAATTTAATGAAAATATATTTTTTGTGGTTTTTTGCTTTAAGTAAAATAAATATATAAATGAAAAATAATAAAATATAAAAGAAATGGAAATAGTTGGACGGGGGGTTAAAAAATAAAAATGGGGGTTAAAAATAGTAAAAAGGGTGCTGTGCCAAAAATATGGTTTTTTTTGTTTTGAAATCAGAAAATAAAATATATAATGTGTGGGCCTCTGTATGAAATGTAAAAGGAGGGGGGGTGAGAATTTGAAATAACTTAAGCCCAAAACAAACAGGTCCAACGCCAGTTTTTGTGATCCAGTGTGGATGATTTCCTTGGTGTACCATGGACTTATCTTGTGGTGTGTTGGATAGAATGCTTGATGGATCTGATGGTGTTGGAAAGAGGGTGCATGGCGCGCATACAAAGCTTGCTCGTATTGAATCTGCAAAGGGTAAATAAGAAAAACTAAAAGGGTACCGCTGAGGCTCGAACCTAGGTCTCTATAGTGAAAGGCGCGTGCTTTAACCACTGGGGTGGTGATACATCCATTGTTTGAAATACAAAATATTAAATATAAGATAAAGTCAGATTTAAAAATGTAACTTCATCTTCAAACTTTGTGCGCCCCTGTTCTTCCTTCTCCTCCATAATCAAAATCTGAAATCCTTCATCTCTCAACCATTTTCAAAAATGTAAACATGAAAGTTGTTACATTTTTTCATATGAATTCAACCATATGAATAACTAAAGCTATAAATCAAAGATGAACATGAATTTTATTCATTACCAAATTCTGACCTAAATTTTCAGAAAGTTCATCTTCAAAATTCACATCACTTAAGCAAAACAAATGAAAACTAAGGGCATGGTTAGCTTCAGGGCTATGATGTCTACATTTTTTATTCACAAAGGAACCACTAATGATGCTTGTATGAAGAGTTCAAAATTAATAAAACTTACCTTGAAACTGAAATTCGTGTTTTTATTTAGAGCACCTTTCAAGGTGTTGTGATGATCAGAATAACTTCAATGAACCCCTAGGAAGCTAATGCAATGCTTAGTTTTGATTTAGAGTGGCTATATTGTCTTGGAGAAGTCAAGTTGTAGATGGCTGTTTTTGAGTTTTAAAGGTGATGAAGATTGAGTTATAGTTGTGGAACAAGGGTAAGTATGGACTATATTTGATGTATGGAAGCTTTGAAAATGGTTTTGATGGAAAACGCACGATGGAAATGGAAGATACAAGTTCAAGGCCAGAACTGTATACAAATGGTGTTTTTTGAGAAATTTTTGGTTTGTGAATGTTTGAGGTAGTTTTCAGGCTTCTAATCTCGTGTCCTAGGTTTGTGAATAAAGGCTCAATTTATAGTCAAACGTTTGGAAGCTTGGAGGGATCAGAAATACAAGATCACAAGTTATGGATATTTGACTTGTTTTTGAAGCAAGCTTTACAAACATCTTTCCAAGGCATACAAGGCTTGTAAGGGGGCTAGTAACTTTAAACATGTTTTTTCTAAGTTTGTAGGGGATGCTTGTGTAGAAATAACAAGTGCAACGCTCAAGACAAGTTGACTTTGTGATTAAAGCAACTTTACTAGAATGGTAATGTTACTTTGTGCCATTAATGGAAATGCAACTTGGATAAGAGCTCAAATGCTTGGACAATGTATCTATTAATTGTGTAATCAATTAATTATGGAGTGAAACACAAGTTAGAAGCCTGGAAAGTGAATTTATGTAGCATAGGCTAGGGTTTGGAACAAGTATTCATCACAAAAATGCCTTGTAATTCATGAATGGATTCCCAAAATTTTCTCTTTTATTCTCTAAGCTCAAAAATGATCTCTTCAATTTCTTGGACATTTTGGAAAGCTTGAAACATCCTCTACAACTTTCATGTTTTCAACTTTTTCAAAATCCAATTGGAACTATGTGAAAAATGGCCAAGAAGTTGGGACAAAAATCTGCCTAAACTAGGTCAAAATTTCACTAAGTGTTTAAGAAAAAGTGCCTGACTTCATGGGTTTATAACTCATAATCTAATTTTTTTTTTGGATATGAGCCCTATAATACAAAGTTGTACATCTCATCAAGATCTACAACTCTCATGTTGAAAGTTTCCTTTGAATCATCTTACATCTTGGTGAAAAATTGGCATGAAGTAGTGAAATTATCATGTACAAAAACACTTAGAAAAATTTCGAAGTCTTGAAAAGTTTGACTTTTTAAATTGACTCTTGAATTTCTTGATTTATTGATGATCAAGAATCATATTTTTTAATGTCTTGATGAATTGTGATCTTTGAAACTCAAATTTGACTAAAAAGTCAAAGTTTGACTTTTGGTGTATCTGTTGACTTTTCTAGTAGTTGACCAAATTTCATCTATCAATTGCATAATATTGAGGGATGAATTGAATCATGAAATTAGGTAAAAATGATGTAATTGAATCCTTGAAATCATGTTTCAAAATAAAAAGTCATGTATTAGGTCAAAAGTCAAAAATCAGTCATTCTTAATTAAAACTCTAATTTTGACCATTTTGCCTTTTTGATGAATTGAACACTTTTCTTGAAGAAATGTGATCCAAACTTGATAATTTAATGCATATGACTTCAAAATGTTGATATTGGTCCAAAATATTGAAGTTTGACTGTAAGTTGACCATATTTGGCTTTTTACCCAATACAACTAATTTCTAGTCATTTGGTTAATTGACTGAGCAAAATTGTGATTCAAGACTTGAAACATGACATGAGTATTCTTGGAGGTCTATAATGATCCATGAAAGTCATTTGAGGCATTATCAGTCTAGTTGTCCTTGTGAAAATCAAAACCCTAATTTGAGGTATTAGTGTTTAGGAGGTGGTTTGACCTAGTCAATACTTGTGCAAGCTTGAGCCAATGAAGATCTTGTGAGAAATGTCTTGAGGAAAGAGAGGGAAAATTTTGGGGTACAACACATATCATACATATTCATGCATTTGAGATGGGATCAAGGTAGTTCCATAAGGTATCGACTGCTTATCAAAGATGTTCAAAGATTTGTACGGATAATACATGCAGTGAACAAACGATTTCTTACCACGCCTAATTATCGTGTATTCTATCATGTCTTGAGTGGTAGAAGGAAGCCATAAATTTCATTTGATTCAGAACAGTTCAAGTTGAAAGTCTGTTTCGACACGACATACTTTAGAACTTTATAACTCTAGGCCAAAGTATTAGTTTGAGCTGACATTTGATCACTGGGTCTGTGTGGATATTATCTTAACTTTTTCATGTTCAAGTAGAGTTGATTATGTGAAGAAGATGATCAAATAATTTCGCTACTGATTTTTTGGATTATCGATCAACGGTATTTACGGCATTCAGAAATTTATAAATCTGATTTAATTTACCTTCCTGAGGTGGTTCTTTTGCCATTGAATCCGTCTTAATATCCTCTCTAAGTTTCATGTTCGGGCCAAAGGCTAATTCTCGAATGAAGGTCTCCGAATACGCGAATCTGTCAAAGTTATACATTGGAAAAATACAGTAAAAAAATGTGCTAAAAGTGCAGTTTTGGTGCACTAAAAAATTCATAACTCGAAACCTGTGGCTCATTTTGATCTCGTTCTAGTGGCCAAAATTCCGTCTCAATGTCAGCTACATTTCATCTCCCACGATCGGAAGCCAATTTTGCTCAGAAAGTCTCCCAAAATATGGATTTATCAAGTTTTTTCGCATAAGAAAATTGTGAAAAATGTTTGTCTGCATCACATTCGAAAAATCAAAACTCGATCGATTTTTATCGTATCAAGCTGGTTCTTGTGGAATTGGCTCATCAATTGGTACCCATTTTCAAGAGCAAACGGTACTCTGAAGGCTTCCGTTTTTGACTCAGAGCATGGGCAACTTACTAAAAATTATGAAGCTTGAAATTAAGTTGTCTGAGGCAAAACTTCAAAAAAATCATAACTAAATCACCGTTTATCTGATTGAGTCCATCTTCATACACGATGTCTTTCTCGATGTCGGCTACATTTTGGTTTCATATTTTAACTTCAAAAATCAAACCGAGGTCCATGCGATTTTGACCTGAACGTGTCGAACTCGGGTGAAATAAAAATATGCACTATTGCTTTTGTTTATTTGAGGCCCATTTACCAAATCCACTAAAAAAAGACTCACACTATATATTCTCACTTACACTAATTTTTAAGGGAAAGCCTCGTAATTCAAAAATTCTCATAAACACAAAAATCTTATCTCTCAATTCTCTCAAAGATCAAATCAAGGTTTTCTCTACTTTTTCATCATGATCACAACAACAACAACTTCATCAAGATCCAAGAACAAATCAAGAGAAATTCTTCTCTGATCTTCAATTCATTTGTTGCAATCTCTATACCTAAGCTTCCTCTCTACTTCTATCAGTGAGTTTTCTTGAATTAAGCACTTTTTGAAGTAAGAGATTATTGAGAAGAACTTTTTTGATTAAGCTTGAATTGAACCTAGGTTGAATTTGAATTGTGAAATTGAAGTTGTTATTAGTATAGCTCAATACTAATTTTTAAAATTGGTAGGATTTGACATGTAAATCTAACATGTAATTTTTATTTTAGAACTTTACCAACCAAGATGTTTGTTCAATTTCCTCTTAGAACTAACATAGAGTAGAAATTGACATAGAGTATACTTTAGAATATGTGCTTGTGCTAGTTTTATATTGATTCTTGACTTTGATTATGGCTAGATTAGGATTGGTTGAATAGACATATTGTTGTGATTCTAATTTCCTAATTTGTTCACTAACACTTTGTGTTGGTTGATAATTGTTATTGACATGATTCAAGGTAATATACTAACATAATGCTTGCAATTCATCATTTCTATGCTAACAATTGGTTCCTATTAGATATATATGCTAACATTTGTTCAAGTTACTAACACTTTTATCTCTTTTTACATAATGCTTGAATTTTGTTATTTGATGTGATTTCTTATGTTTGAAAATTTCCATGAGTTGAGATAGTTTCCAATAGATTCAAGCATCATAACAAAACATGTTTGACACAACTTGGCTTGAGTTTAGTGGAAATTTCCTCAACACTTGAAAATTGGCCAAAATCAACATAATCAGTGTTTTTGTCGTAACTTTTGATCTGTGATGATTTTTCTCAACTTTTCTTAATGAAAATTTATTTTCTCGAGACATCCGAAGCTCTCCAAGTAAATGTTTTTTTAATTTGGACAATTTCTGCCATGGTATTACTGCTACTGGAACTGTTATGAAAAATGCATTTTCGGGTGAAATATGACTGAACCGACCACATTTTTGAAACCGTTTGCGTGTGTATATGTTCCACTAATTTCCATAATTCATTCCGAACAATTTTTAAGGTTGTGCCGACGTTCTGGGTTAACTTTTACAACATGTACATATTATGTTTTTTTGCTTGTAATGTGGTAATTTACACTAATTCTTGTTTGTGATAACACCATTTTCCTTAGTTTGTGTAATCTTAGTTTAGTTTACATAGGCTAATAGCATAGCACTATTAACTTGTGGTTTATTCTCTAATGCTAAATTGTTTACATAACCTTTTCCATGATATTAACATTGTTGCTACTTTCACACTTTTGCCATGTTCTCTCAATTTTAATTTTATTTGCAATTTCTAAGTTTGTAGATATTTGTTGACTCTTGCTAGCAATACTTGTTTTTTTGAGTTGTGACATGTTCCAAATAGCTCAAGGTATCCTATAAACTCTTTTCAAATACCAACACTTGAGCCAATTGGAAAATGACACAAACACTCAAGTTTTCTGACTCTTGTAACATAATCTCCATTATGTCATAACTCTTGACCCATGATGAGTTTTTTCGACTTTTCTTAATGAACACCATGTTTTTGGATGATTCTGAAACAGTTCATGGAATTACTTTTTTGTTTTGGGCATTTTTATCACTTTTTTCGCTACTGTATAGAATTGTAAAATGACCTAAAAGTCTTGTTTATGGGCTGAATTAATTAAAACTGACCTCATTTTTGAGTTCGTTGGGACATTTGAAATCAACCATGTAAATTTCGTCTAATTCCGAGCAACTAACTTTTAACGCCTTTTTCCGATTTCATCGATTTTAGTTCTAATTAACGCATGTATAGTTGCTTTGACATTCATTTGACTTGCATCCATGTTTAATTAGAAATAGTATACTAATGCACTTGATTTTGCTTGATTCAGATTCCTTTCGTGCTTACTTTGTAAATTGACATAACATTTTTTACCGTTTCACGCCCTTTTCTGGTTTTCATGTATTGAGCTCATGTTGCAACTTTTAGTTGCTCTCTTGTTATCTCTAACTTGTTTGTTGAGTTTTTACAAGGATTCCATAGAGATATTTTGACACCGCTCGTTTGCTCGGTATTCCACTTTATTTGTGGGATACCGCATCTTTTGTCGGATTCTCGGTGCTCCACTTTATGTGTGGGGCACCACCTTTGCTTATCACCTTTTCCCTCATGCGAGGAGTATTGGCCATTGTGTTGTATATATTATTTTTACTTGCAGGTATTTTCATGGTTGTGTACGACACGCATCGCTGTCTTTGAATTTTGATGCTTTGCACATATTCTGACACTGTGTGTTGTTGATGCTTAGCTTGTACAAGGACCTCTAGGTTTCTTAGTTGCTTTTGTTGTTATATATGGATTTCTATTCCATTGGTATATTTCTACTGACCGATTTATCTCTTTCCACATTTACCGCTTACTAAGGATTGGGAGTCCGGGCCATTTGGCAGGAAATTCTGGAAGTCCTCATTAGGAGGCTCTGTTTGTGATTGTTTATTATTTTGTGCTTGCATAGCAGGATGATGGTTTTAGTTCCTTTTATGGAAACCATTCCCAAGTCCTCATGAGTATGCAAATGGAGAGGGTTAGTAATCAAACCCTGCAGTCCCTCGTCCGTGTCGTCCATATGCTCACTTTTTGCAAGTAGATGCTATGAACATGTGCCTAAAATCCGAATGAGTCTAAGCCCTATTAAGGCAAGTGAAAAGGGTTCCTACAATCAGATCCCCACATTTTCTTTAGCTCGTGTTGACATACAATGATGCTCGGTGTACGCATACACCTTGTCTTTTCCCCTGATCTTTCTTGCCCTGGTAATTAATATCGCGGTTAAGAACATATTATATTCCCACGGTTTTATGGCTTGGTTGACTCGGGTGATTCGCTTCCCTTGGTTATGGCTTGACCCTTAGTCTGATGGTTGGTTGCTTGTCTATGGCGGGACCTACTCGTTTACTACTTGGCTTGTGCCTTATAGGTGTTTGATATTCGAGTGATGCTCGAGCTTTTGTTTGTTCAGATGGTTTTCCATCTGTTTGTTTGATTCTTGTCACAGGATCTGTGATGTTTTGCCATCTCCCTATGAATGTTTCATCATCCATTCCTGTACTCTCTCTTATGACAGTATGACTGCTCTTGCGTCTCTTTTTTGAGATATTTTCCATGCTCCCTTAGGATTGCTCGAATAGAATTTTCCTCAAGCTAGACATTAAGATAGTTATCCATGTATGTCCACTTAGGTAGATATTTCCCTTTCAAAACTCAACCATAGGGCCATCATTGTATGATAACATTAGGAATTAGATTATAGATAGTATCCCTTAGATGATTTCTTTCTTTTTGCATCCTTGCATTTAAAACTAAAACTTTCTTTTCCCTTAAACTAATAAAAAGACTCTCTATCAACTTAAACCCTTTCTTAAAGTAAAAAACACTAACCAAGTACTTTCCTTTTTGCCAATCGGCTTTTCTCTTCTAAGATTATGTTAGTTCCTTTCTACTACAGGTCGTAAGTCTACAAAGGTCGAGCAACAGTGGAATGATTGAATTTAACATTGTTTAACTAAAAAACACAAACAAATTAAAACATGTGAGCCGAACTACGACTGCTCTGATTCTTTAAAAGGGATACGTAGGGAGAGGCTTTTGTGGGGGCTAATCGAGCATAACTTTGTAAAATCTTCTTTCTTTTCCCCACATTTTCTTTCACATGCATTTCTTTTCAGCTTTAAGCCTTAAACATAGATTTTTACTACACCCACTAGATTAGAATAACAAGAGTGGATACCATAGAGTACTACGAACGTGTGGTGTGCTAATACCTTCCCCTTATGTAACAGACTCCCTTACCCGTATCTCTTGGTCGTTTGACCTTGATTTCACCGTTCTCAGGTTTACTCGATGTTTGCCTTTCCCTTCCCTTGAGATAAAAAACGTTTGATGGCGACTTCATTGATTTCATTATCAGTTGACAGTTCCGCCATTTGTTTTAGCTGGCGACTCTACTGGGGATAATGTTGACCAAATGCTGGTCCATCCCAGGTTTTGCTTTCTTTTCATTGGGTGTTTATTTTTATGCTTTATAGCTTATTCATTTTGTACATGTTTATCTGAGCATATGTTTGCATTGCATTTTATCGCTTTCCATATATTGGTGATACTGTTGTACTGGCTCTGTTTTCATGATTGGGTGGGTGTTACAAGAGGTAAAAGGCCTAATACCCAACCCAAGTGACAACTATAGGAACCCTAGGAATAGAGTGGAACATAACGGCTAGTTGACTTAGGTTTCACTTTTTCCATTATGTCATCCATGCTCAGATGAGATACAAATGGGGGGGGGGGGGGCTATCATTTTCCCTTAGGTGATATGATGATAGTTTTTCAGGAGTACCCTCGATTCTGGGTTACCCGACCTTACCCTTACCCATTTTTCACCCGTGAGTGGGGAGGGACTTGATTACCATAGGTACAGTTGGTGACTATGTTCAGATGGTGAATATGTTCTGTTGGAGACCATTTTGTTCTGATGGTTCTCAGATTTATTTTCTGAGTTTATGATTCGTTGACCAAGAGGTTCATTTGGGTTTATGTTCCAGACCTTTGATCCTGTTCCATCCAGTTATTCAGAAGCAAGTACAACAGTTGTATATTATGAGGAGGAGATGTTGATCCCATATTGTTGTTGATCTTCATGGTACTTGTTTCTCTTGTGTTCCGAGTTTGGTTCTAAACCTTTGATATGGTGATATTTACCTATTTTCAGAGACAATGTTGTGTCTTTGAATGCATACCATGCACTCTATACATCTCATGCATAACAGGTGTTCCGAGTTGTGATTTCTTATTCAACTTCAGCATTCTCTTCAGAATTGCAAATGTGACTTCCCCTTGTTACTTGACCAGAGGTGGGGATTTCGTATTCAAACTTGGTATTCTCTTCAGAATCAGACTTGACTCACCATTGTTGTATGCTCAGAGATCAATTGTAGAACAACTTTGTAGGGATTTAACTGAGAAGATAGTTTAGTTGATTTTTTTAATGAAAAACTTGTAAGTTGGGACCCGTGCTCAGGGATTCTTAAGAGAGGAAAGAAGTCAGTTGGATAAGCCTGATCGTGGAGTTTTTGAGAACAGTGTTGGGAAATAAAGATGATTGTTTACCTGATTTTTTAATGGGATTTTTTTCCTCACTCTTTGGCACTTCCTTTAAACCATATAGCATTTTGTGGATCTCTTCCACAACCTGGTGGTTTCTGAAGTTCCTCATCAACAACTAGTCTTTATCCCTTAAGTGAATTTAAGGGTTATGATTTTATCCATAGAGATAGAAGAGGCATGAAGGACAACTCTATTTGATTCCCTCGTCTTATGCCCAGTTACTTCCATGCTTGCTTTAGTTTTAGCTAATCGAGCCCCGTACTTTGTGCTAGTGATAGGTGTGTTTTCCATTTTGGGGCACTTAGTCACGGCGTCGAGAATTACAAGGTGTTGAAGAATATGAGTCGGGATTTTCTCGATGCAGAGGAATTTATGTTTCCTCCATATGGTTAGGACATGCAAGTCAATCATTTTCCAAATTTTAGCAAGGAAGGTGGTAATTGCCTCTCATTCTTAAGGTTCTATTTCCCGTCTTGGGTCGCCTCCTCTACAACCTTTGCTTCTAGAATTTCATTTCCAGTAGTTGTTGCTTATCCCAAGTCCTAAGAATCAAGGGGTCCATCTGGAACAATATTACCCTCATTTCAGCTTGAGGAATGATGAAGTAGTTTTGCCTTGTGCGTATAACCAACCCTTGAGGTGTTGTCGGTTTGTTTTCTTTTCCAACTATCATGTCGTAAGTTTTCAACTATTAGTTTCTAATCCTTGAGACGTTTTCTCGGTTCCTTTCTGACTCTCGTGTCGTGTTTCGACTCTCGTGTCACACTTTGGTTCCTTTCTGACTCTCATGTCGTGTTTTGACTCTCGTGTCACACTTTGGTCCTTTCCGACTTTTCTGTCATATTTTGGCTCTCGTATCACACTTTATTTCCTTTCCAACTTTCGTGTCGTGCTTCGAATCTCGTGTCACGTTTTATTCTCATGACGATAATTTTCAAGACTTGAGTTATAAATATCTATCATACTTCGCACAATTGTTCTTCAACATCTGGTTACCTTTTCTGAAGTCTTTCAGAATATTCGTGACGTCTATTCTCTATTGTTTCCCGAGGAGTCTTATATCCTCAACAGACGAGACTACCTTTCGGGGGCACCTAGCCATTTAATTAAAGATTGTATGTCATCTAGAGACAAGGTCCAAGCTTGGATCGATTTAAATGGTATTCTGTTCACACTAGATAATGGAAATCATGTGCCAGAATAAGCATAAAGATTACAGTGCATCGTCAAGATCAACAAGTCCAGACGGAGTCAAGTCTCCTCTACAATGGCATTTTTATGTCTCTTTACTGCATTTTCATATGTATCTTGCTTGTTTCTTTAAACATTGTCTGCATGTAGAAACTTGTTTGTTTTTGAATGTTAATCTTAATGCAATGTGTATGTTTGCCTTGATGTAATCCTTTCGTTTTACTTAATCCATTCGTTATCACTCTTTAAATGATTTTCTGGCATTTTGATACCAACTGTACCAACTCTTTCGCCTAGTCAAAGATTGGAGGGAGGATGAAAATAGTTAAATGCAATGTCTCTTATTGTATGCTTTTGAGTAGAGCCATGTTGACGATGTACATGCATTGTTTTAAATCCCTAAACAGTGGAGATATAAGGGAGTGAAACCCTCGTTAACCCTTCTGAGACTTCGAAGTAGGAGTTTCTTTTTTCTATTCAGAAAACCCTTATTTTTAAACCTGGGGCAGGGTAGTGTTTAGCCAATTTGATTAAGCGTTTAAAACTCATCAGGAGTACACATCTGAGGATACAGTAATGCATATACTTCAAAAAGTTGAGGAAAGGCCAAATAGAAAGTCCGAACTGCAAATGATTATCCTCTACACATCAAAAGGTCGATTGATGATGATACAATAATGGTTATCTCTCATCTACTAAAGAATGAGGCAGTCAGCAAATGGTGGTGTAATATTGATTATTTCCCATCAATTATATAAGTAAGGCAGTCACAATCACTTATGATAAATTGAAGATAATTGGATCGCATGACTTGCTTGAAAGTTAAAGAAACGAAGGAAAGGGATATGAAAAAAGCCTCTAAGTCAAGAACATAAAAAGTATAATAATAATAAAACAAAAGGAAGAAAAGGGCAACTTAGGAAAAAATGGAAGTATTTTGAAAATGGGAAATGAATGTAGTAAAATTGCATGAGTAAAAATAAGATCGTGTGGTCATGCCAAATACACCAGAAGGATGAGAAATTGGGTGGCTTCCATGTCCAAAGTAAATCCGTTTGGTTTCCTCAACCATATCAAAGTTCCTTTTGAGAGATGAATGCTCGTGTCGAGTTGACTGAACTTAGGACTGAAGAACATCACGAAGGGGGTGGACACCAAATAACTTGAGCCTTAAAAACTATTATTTTATAAAACCATGAACCATGCCACGTTACAACCCTTAAAAGTCCTAACTGAAACATGGGTTTAACTCAAAGGCATACTACAATAGGATAGTGTTTCCTGACTCCCAAATATGTGTTACATATCCATGTTGGTTTCTTGTACCTGCATCGGGTTTATTTTTAAAAGCTTTTCAAATTTTTCACTCTAGCTAGTGATTCATTCACAATAGAGTTTCAGCATCTTTTTCATTCAAAGTTTTCAACTTCAAGGCTTACATAACTGTTGCATTAGAATTGCCATTCTCATGATAAACGTTCTTCTTCATGCAAAACAATTGCTTGACAATAAAAAAGCATACACAATGAACATCAGTGAAAAGCTTAATTTTGCCAAAGAAGAAAGATTTGATCACACCGTTGAATACAAGGAAACTGTTTCACGAGAAGTGACAGTATCAAAAGGCATGGTGCCCAAGGATTCCTTTGAGAATTATGCAAGATGTTTCCCCAATAAAAGTTTGGCTAATATGGGGAAGTCAAGTTGAGGATCGATCTCTCAAAGTTTCTCTAATCTATGACAACATATAAATGATGGTATGGATCCCATGAAGTCCTCTCGAGGAATTGTCGTTCACTCTGTAAGTTGCAGCTTGTCAACACCTATGCAAGAGTCTTACCTCTAACTTATGAACTTTAGAATAAGGAATTCCCCACAGATTTGTTTCTCCCCAGCGTTGTCATATGAGGGATTTTTGAGGCGGATAAGGTTTTAGAATACCTTCATTCCCTAACCAAGTCTTGATGAGCATTATCTTGTTTCTTAATAAAGACTATTCCCAGCGAAGTTTACCTTCCGATGTGAATTATCATTGAAGTTTGCGTTCATAAATTCTCATTTTCCCATCTGAGTTGTGACTTGGGGCATTTCTTTATCAAACGAATCTTTTATCATCCTCAGTAGAGTTGATGCTGGTTGATATTTTCGTATCCCTAGTAGAGTTGAAACTGTTTGACTATCTTCATGATCTATTTTATGACTGTATATCCAAGGTTCCTTTAATCCTTGGTAGTCGGGTTCTTTGTGATGAAATCCATGGCAGGAGCATTCCCAACAAGAGGGGTTGCCATTTTTTGAGTTTTGCATCTCTTATCCCCAACAACAACTTTAATTGATTGAGAGCTCACATAGGTATTCCCCATAGACTTGTTTTCCTCAAAAGGATGTTTCCCGAGAGATTGGCACCAAATATTTTGGAATCCCCGGCAAAATACTCCCTGATAGAGTTTTGTATCCTCAGTGGAGTTTTGTTTCCTCAGCAGAGTTTTGTTGCCCGTAAATCTTTTTCAAGGGAAAGGATTCGTTCTGAGACTTCAAGTTTGAAGACGTCTCATGCCCCTAGTGGAGTTACTTAGATGAGAATTCAAAGTCTGAAGAAGTTTCAATTCCCTAGCGGAGTTGCCAATCAGATATTCCTCGTCCTGATCTCTCATTTTCTAGCTAATTTGCTGCTTGGGGAATCCTTACTTAAGGATCTTTCCTTATCCCCAGTATAGTTGACGTTGGTTGATTAATTGAGATTTTATTAATATTCAGAAATTGGTAAAGGATTTTCCGACGGAAGTTTCCCCAGTAGGTTTGGCTATTTTTGAAGAGTATCGTCAGTCTCCATCAGTGTGGTTCTGACTATATTTTCTGTTCGAGGATTTGTGTACCCTCAATAGTAATATTTGTGATCGAGTTTTCTTATCGAAGAACATCTCATCCCCAAAAAAGTTGGCCTTGACAGACTTTATCTGATTCCCCAATGAGGTTTTCACTTCTCATGTCTGGTTTATTATCTTGGTATCATCCTCAACACAACTGCACGTTGTCTTTTCCAGAGATTACAGTCTTGCCCTGATCTTCTTCAGTAACAACCAATTTCTATTTGGCACTCTCCTTCAGAAGTAACAGTCTTGTCCTGATCTTCTCTGGCAACGTCCAATCTTCTTTGGCACCACTTTTCATAGATTACAGTTTCGACCCGATCTTCTCTAGCAGAGTTTGCAATTTATTTTTGCAACTCCTCTTAGTATTTGTAGCCTATTTCTACCAGTTACTCGGTTTGTTATTCCCCATAGAGTTTCATCTCCTCAAGTGTTCTTTCGAGCGGTTCCTTATATTTTCTCTTCTCCAGCAGATGTTTGCAATTTATTTTTGCGACTCCTATCGGGTTTTGACCTATTGGTTGTTGGCTTCTCAATTGGCCATTCCCTAGTGAAAGATTTTTGTGTCCTTGGTCGAAACCCCTATCTCACTCTTTGGACATCTATCAGTTTTTGATTACTAAACCTTTGACATTGTTTGTTACTGTATTACAACTTTTGTTTGTCGTGTCCATCGACTTGAGATGTCTCTTTTATACCTATTCGGGTTTTAGTCAGTTTTTGTTTACTGTTTATCCGTGGTTAGAGACCAGCTGCTGCTCTGAGAAACATGCATTCTCATCACTTTACTATGGGTCAAGTTTTACCTCGTTACCCGTGCATGAAATCTAGTTTGTTTTGTCCTGGTACTCATGTCTAGAAAGTTTTGATCTTCTAGTATTGTCGCATTGAGTTTTGTCTCGTTTGATGTCGTTCCTTGGATATTTATCAGTTTTTGTTTACTGATCCTTTAACATTATTTGATTACTGTACTTCAGCTTCCGTTTATTGTATCCTTGGTTGACCGGTCTTTTTTATACCTCTTCGGGTTCGTATCAGTTTTATTTACTATTCACCCGTGGTTGAGACTAGCAGGTACTCCTAGAATCACGCGCTCTGGCCACTTTGCCCCGCGTACTTTTCCAGAGTTTATCTTTTCCTATTCTCTATGGTTTGAGTCTTATTTCACCCCTTTTGTGGTCCAGTTTTATCCTGACACATTATTCTAAAGTTTAGTTTCATCTACTCTTCTAAGTTTGAGTTTTGCCTCCACTTTGTTAAAGTCTACGTTACAGTTTCATTCTAACGCATGTCTTTGAAGGGCCAATTTTCTTTAGACCCTCTTCTTGCTAAATCCAATTTTGTTTGGCACCTTCTAAGTCCCGCGTATGCTAGAATTTTTTGTCTTTGGGGGGTTTTCCTTATTTTTTTCAAAGAGAGTAAATTTTTGGGTTCTTTTAGTATTCAATCCTCTTTCACCATGAACGTTCAAAAGCTGTCGCTTTTTCTCACTTATCAGGTTTAAGATGATTGAATAGGAGCAGCTGTTGCACCCTAAAAATTACCCTCTTTATTTCAAAATATTTATGGCTTATGTTTCATCATATGCATATCATACAAATTCATGCATTTGAAATGGGATCAAGACAGTTCCATAAGGTATCGACTACTTATCAGAGACGTTTGAAGCTTTGTACAGATAATCCATGAAGTGAACGAATGATTTATTACCATTCCTAATTCCCGTATATTCTATCATGTCTTGAGTGGTAGAAGGAAGCAAAATATTTCATTTGATTCAGAACAGTTCAAGTTGAAAGTCCGTTTCGACACGGTAGACTTCAGAACTTTATAACTCCAGGCCAAAGTATTATTTTAAGCAGAAATTTGATAATCGAGTCCGTGTGGATATTATCTTCACTTTTCATGTTTAGGCGGGAGTGGATTATATGCAGAAGACTGTCAAATAATTTCGTTACTGAGTTTTTGGGTTACCGATCAATGGTATTTATGGCGTTCAGAAATTTATAACTCCAATTTAATATACCGTCTCGAGGTGGTTCTTTCACCGTAGAATCCGTCTCAATGTCCTCTCCAACTTTCATGTTCGGGCCAAAGGCTAATTCTAGAAGGAAGGTCTCCGAATACGCGAATCTGTCAGAGTTATACAGTGGAAAAATACAGTAAAAATTGTGCTAAAAGTGCAGTTTTGGCGCACTAAAAAATTCATAACTCGAAGCCCGTGGCTCGTTTGGATTCCGTTCTGGTGGCCAAAATTCTGTCTCGATGTCAGCTACATTTCATCTCCCACGAGCAGAAGCCAATTTTGCTCAGAAAGTCTCCAAAAAAATGGATTTATCAAGTATTTTCGTACAGGAAAATTGTGACAAATGTTTGTCTGCATCACATTCAAAAAATCATAACTTTGTCATTTTTATCGTATCAACCTGGTTATTATTGCATTGTCTCAAATTGAGTTATCTAAATTTTGGTTTCCATTTTCAAGAGCAAACGGTACCCCGAAGGCTTCTGTTTTTGACTCAGCGTGTGCAAGTCACTGAAAATTATGAAGCTCACTACGCCAAACAAGACTTTAGACAACGCTTTTTTTGGCTTTATATAGCGCTGTAAAGTGCTTTCTATTCTAGCGTTGCTGTAGGTAAAGACAACGCTTTGTTAAAAGTAAAAGCGCCGCTAAATCCCCCTTTAAACAGTCCTTTTACTTTGAAAGTGCTGCTAAAGGCCCCCTTTAGTCAACGCTACTAAAGGCCCTCTTTAGGCAACACTTTTTCTGAAACAATTTTTTTTAAAAAAAAGCCCCTTTAGGCAGCACTTTTAATGTTAAAGCGCTGTCTAAAGCCCCTTTAGGCAGCGCTTTTTTTAAAGCTCTACTAAAAGCCTCTTTTAGCCAGCGCTTTTTCTGAAACAAATTTTTTTTTTATAAAAAAAAACCCCTTTAGGCAGCGCTTTTAATGTTAAAGAGTTGTCTAAAGCCCCCTTTAGGCAGCGCTTTTTCTGAAACAAAAATAATTAAAAAAAAGAGTCCCTTTAGGCAGCGCTTTTACAGAAAAAGCGTTGTCTAAAGGGGGCTTTAGACAACATTTTTTAAAGCGTTGTCTAATGTCAACAAAAATTTTTATATAACCTTTTTGAAAAAAAAAACGTTTTTTGATATATACAATTTTATATGCAAAGATTTTAACCATATTTACACCAGGTTTTCACAATATTTTGCACCTGTATACACCATTACAAATTTCACCAGATTTTCACTAATATTGGAGCTTCAATCCAATAAAAAATAATACCAAAAGATACTATACATTTGCACCAATGTACTTATATATACTAATATTACTCTTGTACATATATACCTTTTACAAAAAAACAACACCAAAAAAACACCATTATATACCATTACAAAATCTATTCATCTCTATCTTCTATATATGCACATATAACCTGAAACAACACCAAAATATTGTAATTCATACCATGATACAAACAAAATATATATAATTTAGCACATGACAAACAACAACAAAATTACAACACTTGAATATACTCAAAATTCTCATCAATTAAAGTAAGATTACAATATACCTTATATAACTTTGGTCTCAATAATATATTGACACCAATCCTCCTTAAGTTCATCCAACTGAGAACTTGAGTAATAAGCACACATGAATTCATCAAAGTACTATATAATAATATAACATAGTATGTTTAAGTTAAAAATATTTAATTATATGAGAAATATGTGTTAAATATTAAAATAACTCCTAAGTTAGAAATTCATACCTTAGATGGAATCTCTATTCGAGCCAAAAGAAGGATTTCTCTTATAAACCTCAACATGTAAAAACCACAATCTACTTTATTACGCTGCCGATGACACTACACATGAAAATAAAATATGGATAAGGCCTAAGTTTTATCAAGTATCATCACTATTAATATAATCAAAGTTGTGATAATTAATTAATATACCTCCACTATAATCCATGTAATGTTGTTGGCTTTACTCTTTGGTACTTGAACACCTCTTTGTGCTCGAAAAACTTGTATAATGCTAATAAAACATAAACGCATATTGATAACGAGAAATCGTATCGTATAATTTCTACATTTTTAGTCTGTTTTCATACTGCATTAATCCATTTAACTCCCGATTGTTCCAAGTTTTTATGTCTTTTCACAGGTACAACATGTCTCAAATCAATTTAGTGGAAAAAGATCATATGAAGAAAGTTAACATGAAAACCAGAAGAAAAGGAACAATTCTGCAAAGTTCTGCAGTTTTTGATGCTGTGACGGTCATCACACATCACTTACGAACGTAACGCGCTGCTAAGCGTCTTACGCCCGTCACCTTGGTGTTACGACCGTAACACACTTATTACATGAAGAATTCCCATAACACACTTGTGGCGACCGTTACACGCTTAATCCAACTTTATGAAGAACGTGAGGTGAAGACGTGGAGACTTAGGCAACAAAAAGAAAGGAGTCTTCAGATACTCCTACAATCTCTCAACCTCACCAACGCCCAGTCTTCCTGGTTTTTCTCCACAAATGAAGTGCAAAGCCCACATTCTTGTTTTTTTAAATGTCAATTTCTCCTCTATAAATACGAGAGATTTCGATGAAGAACGTACAAAGTTTTATTTTCACAAATTTCTTGCGGAAGCTCTGCAGAATTTACGAACCATTTCCCAGTTTGCATTTTTCCTACTGTTCTTGTTTTTATTTCCCTTTTACCATTTAATAGCCATTTCCAACATTAGGAAATTGCTATCTTAGTTAGAATTTGGTTTTAGACTCAGACTTCGTTTCGAGTTTCGATTCCGAAGTTTCCAATCTTGCCGACTTGTGGAAGAGGGAGCTTGAGGAATAATATTATTATTCAGGTTTTAATCGCATTTAATTTAATTTTAAGTACAATTTGTTTACATTCAATTACTGTTATTTATTTATCATGAATGTTTCACTGTTTTCCAATTATATTTCCTGTCTGTCTGTTTCAAGTACCATGGCTAGTTAAATTTCTAGAGTCGGGATATGATAATAGTAACTGAATGGATTAAATTGTTCCTAAGCTAAAATCCAAATTAACTTAATTTCTGGATGTGACTTTTTATAATTAAAATCAATCTTTTTGTTACGAGAGTAAGAAAAGTAGAATAGGTTAAGATCAAGACCACGAGAGTGTGAGGTTTTAACTGGATAGCTAAAGTTAGGCATTTGATTTAAATACAGCGAGAGCGCTTTAAAACGAATTAGACTTTATTAAGTTTTCAAAGAGTATTTTATAAACACTTATGGGCTAGCGAGAGCAGGCATATGGCTTTAGGGGTATAATCCGAGATAAGACCACGAGAGTGTGAGTTGAGGGTTTTTAAACTGATAATTTCTACAGAACCATTTAAGTTAAACATCTTTATATGCTTAGGTTCGATTAAATCCGCTTAGGTTCACTATATTACATACCGACCGCTTTATTATTATTATTTCCTTAGTTCAATTTAGTTTTCCTCTACTTTAACTTCTAAAAACCAAACGTGACAACATTCGCATTAGCTAAACTAGAAAACCTTTATAGCACTAGAGTGATTACAAAGTCCCTGTGGGTTCGACATCTTTTTATTACTACCGTGATAGGCTGTGCGCTTGAAGTTAAGATACCGTTATACACATTAGGTCGATCGCACATCAAGTTTTTGGCGTCGTTGCCAGGGACTTTGATTTAGTCACTAGTGCACTCATAAAGTAGCACTGTATAAACTAAGGCAACTATTTATTTTTCCCTCTGTTGTATGCCAAATACTCTCTCCTGAAGCGAGCCTTTGCATCTACAAATCAACGATATCGAGCGCTATCTCAGAGTAAGATGCCGAATTCAAGAATACCGTGATCTCAACAATCTTCCTCCGACTAAGCTTCCTGATATCTCAATCCCTGAGTTAATTGAAGAATCGAAGATGGCTGACGCACCAACTCCACCTCGTCCTCTTAAGGATTACGCAATTCCTTCTCAAGCGGAACTTTACAACAACATTGCCGCTCCTGCTATCGCTCGAAACGATTTCGAGCTGAAACCTTCGCTTCTATCCGCCGTTCAGCAGAACCAATTTTCTGGGTCTCCTACTGATGACCCAAACCTGTATCTGTCAGTGTTTGTGCAGTATGCAGACACTGTAAAAGCGAATGGTGTAAACCCTGAGGTGATACGATTGCGCCTATTTCCTTTTTCTTTAAGAGACAGAGCTTGAGCATGGCTCCAATCTCTTCCTTCAAACTCAATCACCACATGGGATGAGTTGAATAAGGTCTTTTTGGCTAGATATTTCCCACCAAGCAAAACTTCTATGCTCAGAGCCAACATCAATGGCTTCAGACAAAAAGATAACGAATCACTTTTCGAAGCGTGGGAACACTATAAGGACATGATTAGACTCTGTCCTCATCATGGTTTAGAAGAATGGCTGATCATTCATACGTTCTATAACGGTCTCTTGTACAACACAAGATTGACTATAGACGCTGCTGCTGGTGGCGTATTGATGGATAAACCGTATACCGAAGCAAATCAACTTATCGAAAGCATGGCTCAGAACCATTATCAATGGGGAAGCAAAAGAGCTAATATGGAAAAAACTCAAACAAAAGGTGGCATGGTTGAAGTGAATAGTCTGGATCAAGTCAACGCTAAAGTGGAATCTCTTACCCAAAATCTAGAAAATCTTACCACCGCTCCCGCAGCTACCGTAGTTGTAGTAGCTCAAACTTGCGATCTATGTGGTCTTCAATCACATCCTGCTCTAGAATGACCACTTCTAACAGGAGTTCCAGCTGAACAAGCAAATTACATACAGAGAAACCCTTATAGTAATACCTATAACCCTGGTTGGAAGAATCATCCGAATTTTTTATATAAAAGCAACAATGCATTGTACGCACCTGGACAAGCTCTTGCCACGCCACCTGGCTATCCAAAAGTTATCCCAAATCACCCTAATAATAGACCTAATACATCCAATGTGCCTAGGAAATCTAATCTTGAAATCATGATAGAACACTTCATTGCTTCTCAATCTCAGACTAATAAAGCTGTTCTAAATCAGAATTTACATACTAATGAGCAGATTAAACAATTATCTAGTAAAGTTGACGCTTTAGCTACCCATAATAAGATGCTTGAAACTCAAATTTCACAGGTAGCTCAACAACAAGCACCTACTGCTGCCCCAGCTGGAATTTTCCCTGGTCAACCACAACTTAACCTAAAAGGACATGCTAACACTGTAATACTGAGAAGTGGAAAAGAACATGACGGACCTGTTGATCCAAGACTCGAAAATCCAGCCATGTACCAAAAGTAGAACAAGCCAACTGAAAATGAGAATGAACCAAAGGAAAAGGAAAATGAAAACCAAGAGGCAGTGGAGAAAGAGAAGCCTTATGTGCCTCTACCACCCTATAAACCGCCGATTCCATACCCTCAGAGACTTGCCAATTCCAAAACGATGGGCCAATTTAAGAAATTCGTTGAACTTTTGAAACAACTGAATATCACAATACCGTTTACAGAAGCTATCACTCAGATGCCCTCGTATGCTAAATTTCTCAAGGAAATACTATCTAACAAGAAAAATATAGAAGACAACGGAACAATTACACTTACTACTGAGTGTAGCGCTATTATTCAAAACGATATGCCCCCTAAGTTAAAAGATCCAGGTAGTTTCTCTATACCTTGTAACATTGGAAAGTTTGTCATAGACAAAGCTCTATGCCACTTGGGAGCAAGTATCAGTGTCATGCCCCTATCTATTTGCAAAAAGCTGGAGATGGGTGAACTTAGACCCACAAAAATGTCCGTTCAATTAGCTAATCGATCAGTTAAATACCCTGTAGGTATACTGGAAAACATTCCAGTTAGAATAGGTCAATTCTATATCCCTACCAATTTCATAATCATGGACATTACCGAGGACTCAGTTACTCCTATCATATTAGGAAGACCCTTCCTAGCCACAGCTAGAGCTATAATTGACGTAAAGAAGGGCAGACTAACATTCAAAGTTGGAGAGGAAAAAGTGGAATTCATCCTCACTCAATTCTTACAAGCACCAGCCATGAATGACACATGTTATCTAATCGAAGTTATAGACGAGTGCGTCAGAGAGATAGAAGCAGAACATACCACATACTCTGAAATAATGAAAATCTAAACCCCTCTGATATTCGAAGACGACAATTGGCGTGAACCATATCAAGATGATAGTCTAAACGAAAGTCTAGCACTTACACCTGATCATATGCCATGTCCAAAGAAACCGGGTTTAGAATTAAAAACCTTACCCAGGAACCTAAGATACGAATTCCTAGATACCGAATGTACGCGACCAGTAATAGTCAATTCCAGTTTAGGAACGCTCGAGACTAAGAAACTTTTAGACGTCCTAAGAAAGTACCCGACTGCATTAGGTTATAACATATCCGATTTGAAAGGAATATGTCCTTCAATTTGTATGCATCGTATTATGCTAGAAGAAGATTGCAAAACCTCTAGAGAACCTCAAAGAAGGATTAACCCAATCCTTAGCAGTGTAGTCAGAGATGAAATTAAGAAGCTATTGGAAGCAGGAATCATATATCCAATCTCCTACAGTAAATGGGTTAGCCCAGTACACGTCGTACCGAAGAAAGGAGGTATCACTGTTGTGAAGAACGCAAAAGGAGAACCGATAACACAAAGAGTGGTTAATGGGCATAGAGTGTGCATTGATTATAGAAAACTAAACAAAGCTACTCGAAAAGACAATTTTCCTCTACCCTTCATAGATCAAATGTTAGAGCGATTAGCCAAACATTCCTACTTCTGCTATCTAGATGGTTATTCCGGATTTTTCCAAATTCCTATTCACCCTGATGATCAAGAGAAGACTACATTCACGTGTCCCTATGGAACGTTCACTTACATACGAATGCCCTTCGGATTGTGCAATGCCCCAGCAACCTTTCAATGATGTATGATGTCAATCTTTGCAGATTTCATCGATAACATCATGGAAGTGTTCATGGATGACTTCTCTGTGTGCGGGCAAAGTTTTGAAGGATGCCTATCAAACCTAGAAAAGGTTTTAGAAAGATGTGTGAAAGTAAACCTCATGCTTAACTGGGAAAAATGCCATTTCATGGTCAGAGAAGGAATCATACTAGGACATGTTATATCTAATAAGGGAATTGAAGTTGATAAAGCTAAGATAGAAGTCATAAAAGAAGTTCAACCACCTAAGACCGTTCGAGAAATACGAAGTTTTTTAGGACACGCCGGTTTCTACCGACGATTTATCAAAGATTTCTCAAAGATCACTAAACCACTTACCGGCCTATTAATGAAAGACGTTGAGTTCATATTCGATGAAGATTGTCTTAAAGCGTTTGAAAGTCTAAAATCAACCCTTATCACCGCACCAATCATGCAACCACCCGATTGGACATTACCTTTTGAAATCATGTGCGATGCGAGTGACTACGCCGTAGGCGCAGTTCTTGGACAAAGGAAGGACAAGAAACTTCACGCAATCTACTATGCCAGTAGAATGCTAGACTCAACTCAAATGAACTATGCCACAACTAAGAAAGAGCTGTTAGCAGTTGTCTTTGCGCTTGACAAATTCCGTTCTTACCTAGTAGGAGCGAAGATAATCATTTACACAGACCACGCTGCTATCAGATATCTACTAACCAAGAAGGATGAAAAACCAAGACTCCTCAGATGGATCCTACTTTTGCAAGAGTTTGATCTAGAGATTAAGGATAAGAAAGGAACCGAAAACGTCGTAGCAGACCACTTGTCAAGATTAGAAGGTATAAAACCCGAACAAGTACCGATTAACGACGATTTTCCGTATGAACAGATGATAGCGCAAATAAGAAGTGATCTAGCTCAACTGGATCTAAACAAACCAAAAGCCAAGGAAGCCGTGGAAGCGATCCATACAACCATGGGACTGCCATGGTATGCTGACATACTCAACTACTTAGCTGCAGGCGCGCTCCCACCGGACTTAACTTATCAACAGAAAAAGAAATTCTTCCATGATCTCAAGTATTATTATTGGGATGAACCTTTATTATTTAAAAGAGGACCGGACGGAATTTTCCGCTGATGCATACCTGAAGAAGAAATAGAAGATGTTATTTCTCACTGTCATTCATCTCCCTATGGCGGACATGCAAGCACTTCTAAAACCTGTGCAAAGATCCTACAAGCCGGCCTATTCTGGCCTAATCTATGGAAGGATGTCCACATCGCTGTTAAAAACTGTGATCGGTGTCAACGCACCGGTAATATTTCAAGACGCGATGAAATGCCTCAAAGAGGAATACTAGAAGTAGAAGTCTTTGATGTTTGGGGAATCGATTTCATGGGACCTTTCCCGTCTTCTTTCGGAAACAAGTATATACTCGTAGTTGTCGATTATGTTTCAAAATGGATTGAGGGTATAGCCTCTCCTACAATTGACACACGAGTAGTAATTAAGCTCTTTAAAAACACAATCTTTCCAAGATTTGGTGTGCCTAGACTTGCCATTAGTGGCGGTGGCTCTCATTTCATTTCGAAGATATTCGACAAATTATTATCTAAGTATGGAGTCAAACACCGCGTAGCAACACCGTATCATCCATAAACCAGTGGACAGGTCGAAGTCTCGAACAGAGAAATTAAACAAATCCTAGAGAAAACTGTCGCCATATCTAGGAAAGATTGGTCATCTAAGCTTAACGAGGCTTTATGGGCTTATAGGACAGCCTACAAGACTCCTATAGGAACTACACCCTTCAAGCTTGTGTACGGAAAGTCTTGTCATCTCCCGGTAGAATTAGAGCACAAGGCATATTGGGCAATCAAAACGCTCAATATAAACTACACTGCTGCTGGAGATAAGTGAATCCTCGACTTAAATAAACTGAAAGAATTGAGATTAGACGCTTATGAGAACGCTAAGATATACAAGGAAAGAACCAAAAGATGGCACGATAAGAACTTATCCTGGAAAGAATTCAGTGTGGAGATGTTGTGCTACTATTCAACTCTAGACTTAGGCTATTTCCTGGAAAACTAAAATCCAGATGGTCTGGTCCTTTTGAAGTTACAAAAGTATTCCCTAGCGGAGCAATAGAAATTAAGGATAGGAATAGTGACCCGTTCACAGTGAACGGACAGCGATTAAAACAATATCATCACATTGAGAATAGAGACTATGCAAATAGTCTAAAACTTTTAGAATTACCCACTATTTCCCCTGAATGATCTACTGCTAAGCACTATGTCAGGCTTATGACGTTAAAAACAACGCTTAGTGGGAGGCAACCCACCTATTTGTTTTTGTTATTGTTTCCATTTGTTTCTATTTATTACTTTTGATTTTCTTTTCCGTTTCTGCATTTATTTATTTTAAAGCCTTATTTTCATTATTTTCTTTTCCATTTTTCTAAAAATCTTTATAAAACTGTTGCTGATTTTAAAACAACTTTACTTGCTACAGGATTTCTGAAAAGTCTTTTTCTATCTTACCTTCTCCCCTGATTTGTTTCCCCATTTAACATTTACTATGGAACCACAACCACAGAACTTTATGGAAACCACTTTTAGAGGAAGGAACCAAATGTGGAGACTTGAGGAATTGTCACAAAGGGACATCAGTAGTCTTTATTCTTAATTAGTTTGATTTTGCTGTTTCTTTTTGTATTTTTATTTCCTCGCTATTATACCACAACATTGAGGACAATGTCTGATATAGTGTGGGAGAGGTAGCTTTCCCTTTCCGCATTTTCCATTAAACAAGTAATTTTTACGATATTTCTCAATTTCAATTCTTCCCCGCTTTATTTAGCCATACCGAAATTTTTTGCTTTATCTTCGCATAGCCCGACATACCTACCTTAACGAAATCCTAGTTAGGAAGTCGAGAATGATTCAACAAGATCGATACGGTTATGACACCTTAGACTTCCTACTTACGCGATCCGTTTCAAAAACCGTTATACCTATATCTTGAGTTTTAGTTCTAAAGTAACTCCTAGTAGTTTATACTAGCAGTCAGCACCGTCTAGACACAAACCACATGGGGAGCCGATGAATATAAGTGTTTGATGCCTAATCAATGAAATATCCTTCTTATCTCGCTGCTAAAAAGGAAAATTTGCACCAAAGTACAAGGTCGCATATAAGAGATGAGCAAATAATGAAGGAGTCCATTGTTGGTTGGTTCAGAGGTATCTGGTTCTGAACTTGGTAGGGCGTGCTACGGCTCGATCCCCTACAACCTCCAATTTGGATAATATGTGTAGGGTTGCCACATTCGTGTACCAGACCCCGTGCTAAAAAGGATCAAAGTCACTAACCGGTTACTCCATTACGTGCGTGCTAAGACAAAAGGCTTAATGTGATTGCGCTAGAACAAACCGGGTGAAATAGGTACAAGAGACTCTGGGTAGAATTATAACAGAATTATTGGACAGTTTGTTTAAAATTTAAGTCCACGACTTAGCTTGTTGCTTGTGTCATTAGTGTATCGTTAGGGTTTTACTTAAGTATCGGTCGAACTAACGATTGATTTCCCGTAATTGTTTTGAAAACCAAAGGTATGTTATGCATGTGCGTCTGATAAAACTTGTCCGATCTTTCTAAATGATTATTTGCTTGAGGACAAGCAAAGGTTTAAGTATGGGGGAATTTGATAACGAGAAATTGTATCGTATAATTGCTACGTTTTTAGTCCGTTTTGATACTGCATTAATCCATTTAACTCCCGATTGTTCCGAGTTTTTATGTCTTTTCATAGGTACAACATGTCTCAAGTCAATTTAGTGGAAAAAGATCATATGAAGAAAGTTAAAATGAAAACCAGAAGAAAAGGAACAATTCTACAAAGTTCTGCAGTTTTTGATGCTGTGACGGTCGTCACACATCACTTACGAACGTAACGCGCTGTTAAGCGTCTTACGCCCGTCACCTTGGTGTTACGACCGTAACACGCTTATTACATGAAGAATGCCCGTAACACACTTGTGGCGACCGTTACATGCTTAATCCAACTTTATGAAGAACGTGAGGTGAAGACGTGGAGACGTGGGCAACGAAAAGAAAGGAGTCTTCAGATACTCCAACAATCTCTCAACCTCACCAACACCTAGTCTTCCTGGTTTTTCTCCACAACTGAAGTGCAAAGCCCACGTTCTTGTTTTTTTTAACTGTCAATTTCTCCTCTATAAATACGAGAGATTTCAATGAAGAACGTAGAGTTTTATTTTCACAAATTTCTTGCGGAAGCTCTGCCGAATTTACGAACCATTTCCTAGTTTTCATTTTTCCTGATGTTCTTGTTTTTATTTCCCTTTTACCATTTAATAGCCATTTCCAACATTAGGAAATTTCTATCTTAGTTAGAATTTATTTTTAGCCTCAGACTTCGTTTCGAGTTTCGATTCTGAAGGTTCCAATCTTACCGACTTGTGGAAGAGGGAGCTTGAGGAATAGTATTATTATTCAGGTTTTAATCACATTTAATTTAATTTTAAGTACAATTTGTTTACATTCAATTACTTTTATTTATTTATCATGAATGTTTCACTGCTTTCCAATTATATTTCCTGTCTGTCTGTTTTAAGTACCATGGCTAGCTAAATTTCTAGAGTTGGGATGTGATAATAGTAACTGAATGGATTAAATTGTTCCTAAGCTAAAATCCAAATTAACTTAATTTCTGGCTGTGACTTTTTATAATTAAAATCAATCTTTTTGTTACGAGAGTAAGAAAAGTAGAATAGGTTAGGATCAAGACCACGAGAGTGTGAGGTTTTAACCGGATAGCTAAAGTTAGCCATTTGATTTAAATACAGCGAGAGCGCTTTAAAACGAATTAAACTTTATTAAGTTTTCAAAGAGTATTTTATAAAAACTTATGGGCTAGCGAGAGCAGGCACAGGGCTTTAGGGGTATAATTCTAGATAAGACCACGAGAGTGTGAGTTAAGGGTTTTTAAACTGATAATTTCTACAGAACCATTTAAGTTAAACATCTTTATATGCTTAGGTTCGATTAAATCCGCTTAGGTTCACTATATTACATACTGACTGCTTTATTATTATTATTTCCTTAGTTCAATTTAGTTTTCCTCTACTTTAACTTCTAAAAACCAAACGTGACAACATCTTCCTTAGCTAAACTAGAAAACCTTTATAGCACTAGAGTGATTACAAAGTCCCTGTGGGTTCGACATCTTTTTATTACTACTGCGATAGGCTGAGCACTTGCAGTTAAGATAGCGGTATCCACATTAGGTCGATCACACATCACATATTTAGAACAACCATAATTATTCATACAAAAACTTTCTTATCTCCTTTCATACAAAAAAGTTACACACGAATATTTAGAACAATCTCACTCATGTATCAACCATTTTCTTCATATCTTGGCATGTACTTGGATCATTGCATAAAGAATCCAGATAATATACAACTTCTCTGATAAGATTAATCACGATCGACAACCAATGTCCATTGTAAGATTAAACAAATGTGAGATGAAAACTTTCTACATAACGTCAAAATATGAAAAATTATAATAGATGAATTTAGAATGAAAATCTAACCCGTTGCTGGTATTAAGCGGTAAAAAGAACAACTTTTGGGTATCTTTGTCGGTCATAAAGCACTTGAGTACATACCCCATGACTTCATCTGGTTTAGGAATGATTAACCCTAAGTTGGTACTGAAAGGAGATAAGAAAGTGAATCTTTGCTCCATTCCACTCGGGTGCATCAATTTTTCATACAAAAACCTTAAATAAAAGACAACATTAACATTTGAAATGAGTAAATGAATTGATCAATTAATTAGAAAAAGTAGATCGGATATACCTTATGTATGTATTAACAACACCGAGGCCTGATTGCGTATGTTGTAAAACTTGATCAAAATCCTCCATACCAATTGTTTCGGAATATTCAAAACCAAAAATACAAAATTCCATAGGTAGAAGACTAGTATTTCCTTCCGGAATATACGACATTTCTAAAAATGTCCCAAGGCACGACCTAAACTTGGAAGTAGGTTTTTTTTAGCCGCGGTCTTCTTAGCAACAACCTTTTTTTTTGTGTGAAAATGTTGCTAATTTAAGGATTATTACCCCTACCGACATCTTCATTCTCTTTATCATGAATCTAAAATTCATATAATTAGTTATGTGAAGTATAAGATCACGAATTAACATTTAATTAGTTACATGCATAAATATCTTATAATTGTGATGTACCTCTTTTATTGATGCCACCGACTCGGTTTGCCGTGGAATCCCCTTGTCTTTTGCTTTGGATTTTGTTGGAGTCTAATTAACATAACCATGTAAAAACAAATGTACGTAAAATGCGCGTAAAAACTTTGATTACTCAAAGGTTCATATATATGGTTTTAAGCATACCTCATCATCTACACTAATGATTCTTGATGGCCATGAAACAGACAAACCGATTGCATCTCCCACAAGTGTGGCATCTGAAACATCGTCAGGATGTGGTATAACGCATCCTTCTCCAAAGCAATGTCAACCGATACTTTCAAACAGCCGGTAGGGAGCGGTTTAGTGTGAAGTAATTCTCCAAAAGTCTTATGCATTTTTCCCTTACCAACCATCTGATAAGTCGGTGATGATAAGTAGAGATGACAAGGTGAAATTCCCTAAAACCAATAACAAATTTCAAATTATTATTGTGTATATATTTCAATTAAATAAATTAAGCTACTTTAATTTCATAATGATATATATAATTACCTATGGAAGATTCGGTTGAAAATTACAACTAATACTACCTTTGTCACTAGTAGCTTTAAAACCTGAAGCTTTCTCTCTTAATTCTTTTTCCCTTCTCAATTCACAAACTTTAGCTTGTAGTGCTTCCAAGGTTTCCCGCGGTTCTTTATTGCTAGGAGTCTTTTGTGTTTCCATCTTCAAGGATTTTGGAGTGATTCCAAATCCCTTACCCCTCACCCGACCAGAATACCCCCGAACATCTAATGCTCGACTAAGTATGCTCCTACAATCATTGTCTTCATTTGGAAATATAGACTGAGATAGAGTCTCCTGAAATTCATATGAATATTGAAAAGTTGTCTTAATTATATGTTACTAAACTTTTGATTTAATTAAAGAAGTAATGCTATAATTACACATTTCTCAAAAGGTTTTTGAACATCTTCTTTGACAACTCCATCCTTACCCACACGGGCTTCCTTCCACAAAACATGTGCCAGAAGAGATGTTTCAGAACTATTCTCCTTTATTAACTACACATTAAGCCAAATAATATGATCAAATATAATTCATGATGAACAAGTATATCATTTCAATTTATAGATACTTACGATAGACTATTCTAAGCGTCCATATCCAATACGCCCTTTTCTGTATGGATGCGCGGGACTTGATGCTCTTTGCTGATTTGTTTCACTTACACTCTGAAATTCTTGGTGAAACCAAACTTGCATATTTAGATGGAAGCTCTGCATCAACAAAAAATTTGTCCGCATCCCTAAGAAACTTGATATTTAAAAAATTCCTAAACCCTCTTAGTAGTTTTCCGGCCAATCGGAGACAAAAAGTTCTTCTAGTATCATCAATGTTATTGAAAGACCTCTACGAAAAACATACACAGAGTGTGTTAGTATAAGCAATTTAAAGACATAATCGTCATTAAAAACAAATTGGAACTTCATTAAAAATGGTACCTGTATCTCACTCCAAAAATTTTCTTTAGCTTCTTTCAACTCTATTTTTCTCCAATCATCACAAGTAATTAGAACTTCATTCCTTACAAGTGCACCAATAAAACTTGTCACCGTTGAACCGTTAGGCTCAATTAGATGGCCACTTTGGCTCCGATGCGCATCTAATTTTATGTCTCGGTCTCTATCACGAATGACTTTCTTCATAACTATTATTCCCCGTCTAATTTCTACTTCCTGATCAGTAACAATCGCATGATCTCCATCATCAATAGCATCATCATGTGGGTGATCCTCGTTACTAGCCATTTAACCTGTAATAAAGAAAAACATAAACCCAATACAAAAATTCATAATCAATTGAATATATAACAAATGAAAAATAAAGAAGAGCATATACATTTATTGAAAATGACATAATATATAACATTTTACTATATTACCTCTTTCACTAACATCTCTTTCTATTCTTGGATGGAATATGAATTACTTGTTTCTTAGCAATGCGAACGTCAGAATTGATCCAAATTCCCTTGTTATGATCGTTTCTAATATATGATTCATCCGCTATAATATTCTTATCTTGATCATTCCGTCTAATACACGACTGATTCTCAACATCAATATCACCTAGATCTACATCGGTATCATCAATCACTTTGTTAGATAAAAGCATTATATACCATTTCGTACTCGTCGGGTCAATGACATAGAATACTTTTTTTTTCTTGAGACGCTAGAATAAAAGGCTCGTCTTTGTACCCCACCCTATTAAGATCAACTTGCAGAAATCCTGACTTATCCATTCGTATGCCACTACTATTTACCCACTTGCAACCAAAGATAGGAATCTGAAATTTCTCGTAATCAAACACCCAAATGTGCTCAATCACCCCAAAATATGACATATTTGCATATTTAGGGTTTAAGTCCTTCGTACTTGATATGTGCATTGCTTCAGCTAGCACGGTGACACCACTATTTTCCTAGTACTTTTATCATCTTGTTCTTTTGTATAAAATGTGTATCCATTTATTGCATATGCGCTATGAGAAAACACATGCAAACTTGGACCATATGCCAGATATCTCAACCTTTCTGTTATTGAAGCGGGATCTGAAGAGCGCTTTGAATAAATATGATCCTTAAACCATTGTATAAAACTTTGATTGTGCTCTCGTACTATCCAATTTTCATTTCTGTTCTGATTTAACCCTTAGAGTACAGCCTTGTGCATTTCAACATATGGCTCAACCTCACTGTCATTATACAGAATATACAAATGCACTTGCTCCCGTTCATCCCTTGATACTGTCTCAATTTTATTTTCAATTAATTTTTTACCCTCCTTTTTAAAAAAAATATGAGTTTTGGGGAGCCCAACGGATTGAACATTGGACAAATATTCAGTACAAAACTCAACCGCTTCTTCAACAATGTATCGTTCAATAATACAACCCTCTGGGCGACTTTGGTTTTTCACGTACCCTTTTAATATTTTCATATAACGTTCAACAGGGTACATCCATCTCATATAAGCTGGTCCACGCAACTTTGTCTCTTTCACAAGATGAACAACTAGATGTACCATTATGTCAAAAAAAGAGGGAGGAAAATACTTCTCAAGCTCACACAAGGTAATAACTATTTCTTTTTGTAGTGTTGGTAAGATCTCAGGATCGATCACCTTACTACAAATTGACCTAAAGAAAACACACAATTTAGTTATGGTGCTTCTTAATTTTTCTGGAAAAATATAACGTATACCTATTGGTAGAAAATGCTCCATTATAACATGACAATCATGTGTCTTTAAACTCTTCAAATTGAGGTCTTTCATAGACACAAGTCATCTAATATCTGAAGAGTATCCTTCTGGAACTTTAACTTCACTTAGAAACTTGCAAAATATTATTTTCTCCTTTCTAAATAGAGTAAAAGCAACAGGTGGTAGATATGTTCGTCTTCTTTTCTTCACGGGTCCTAATTCAGTTCTTATTCCCATCTTTAACATGTCCTCCTTTGCTTTAAGGACATCCTTAGACTTTCCTTTTATATTGAGTAATGTACCAATAACACTTTCGAATACATTTTTTTAATATGCATAACATCGAGAAAATGTCTCAAGACTTCCAATATGGAAATTCAAAAAAAATCGACCTCTTCTTCCACCCACCTTTGACAACCTTATATGTGAAAGGCTTACCAAACTGAGTACACACATCTTTCACCTTTTCAAAAATTTGGTCACCTGACAATGCAAGTGGAGCTTTACGTTGTTAGATGTCTCCATTGAATGCTTTTCTCCACCCACGGTAGTGATGTTTAGAATGTATGAATATACGATGACCGAGAAACACATTCTTTTGACAAAGTTCCAATCGCGTCGTATCGGTTCCATCTTCACAAACAGGACACACACGTTGACCTTTAATTCTATACCAGATAGATTCCCGTATTCTAGAAAATCATTAGTTGTGCCAAACAACATTGCCCTAAAATTGAAACTTTCTTTCCTATATCCATCATAAACCTACACACCATTCTCCCACAAAATCTTTAAATCTTCGATCAAAGGTGTCCAGTATACGTCTATGTTATTCCCTGGTTGTTTAGGCCCAGAAATTAACATAGATAATATCATGTACTTGCGCTTCATACATATCCATAGAGGTAGGTTATAAATCATAAGAATCACAAGCCATGTGGTATGTGAGATACTTTGAAGACCATGTGGGTTCATTCCGTTAGTAAATAATGCCAAACGAAGGTTTCTTGCTTCTTCTCCAAAATCAGGATAATCATCATCAATTTTCGACCACTGTGGTGAATCTTCTGGATGGCGACACTTTCCATCAATAATTCTTTCATCTGCATGCCAAGTCAAGTGTCTTGCATCGGTTTCATTATGAAACATGCGCCTAAATCTCGGAATTATAGGAAAATACCATAAGACTTTTATTGGAGACAATTTTTTCTTATATTGAGATAAACCGCATTTAGGGCACTCATTTAACGATGCATATTCGTTTCGAAACAAAACACAATCGTTTGGACAAGCATGTATCTTATCATAGCTCATGCCAATAGAGCACAACATTTTTTTGGCCTCATAGGTTCGATTAGGAAGAACATTGTCCTCCGGAAGCATATCTCTCAAAAGGGCTAACAACTCTGAAACTTTTACTCGATCATCCATTGCCCGCCTTTAAGTTGTACAACTTTAAAACCGCAGACAGTCTTGTGAATTTAGTGAAAACTTTATACAACGGTTTCTCTGCATCGCTTACCAACCTCTCAAACATTTTGGGATAATCCTTAAGATCTTCTTCAAGTGCTTCTACAGTCTCTTTGACTCGATCACAATCGTCTGTATCTGTGTCATTGTCGTCTGGAGCATAGGTCATCGTATTACTTTTCTCCCCCGGTTCAACATTATCGTTAATTTTCTCACCATGATATATCCAACACTTATAACTTTGATCAATCCCACGCGTCAGTAAATGCGATTTCAATCCATATACGTCAACCCAACCCACATAGAAATAACCCAAGCAACAACATTTCATTCAACTGGAGTCTTTGACGTGTTCAATAGCAAACTTAATGAATTCCAATACCCCATTCTCGTACTCTTTTGACAATCAATCGACAGTCATCCATTTTTTATCCATGGAATTACTACTAATTAAGGTAAACAAAAACACTATAATTATTCACGCAACTATTTCAAAAGAACATAAAGAAAAACAATTTCGCGAACACAAAAAGAATATTAATACAAACTTTTAGAAATATTTCGTAAGATTTAATTGGATTAGTTCTAGACCGATATAGACTAAAATTAATTGTGCTTTTTAATTGATATAAATAGAATGTTTTATAATTTCGGAAGCAAATAGTAAATAAATAAATGAGTTGGTAATGTTGAATTTGAACTTGACTTACCAAAGAAAGAAGAGGGGTTATTGGTGCCGATGGCGGATGAGGGTTATTGGAACTCGGTTATACCAAGTGAAAATCTGTTAGTAATTTAGTTCAAGATCAAGACCTTTAATTTCTAAGTACTGGACATAATCGTACAAGTAAGAAAATTAGAAGGAAATGAATACCTTGAGATACGGTGGAGGAACGACGGAAGGAGGGTGGTCGGAGGGACGGCGGTATCTGGAGGAACGACGGAAGGACGCAGAGAAATGGGTTTCTGGAACGACGGAAGGGCGTTTTTGTGATGAATAGGAACGAGTTCTAGAGGGATTCTTCTTTTTTTAATTCTAATTATATGACTTTAGACAGCACTTTTGAGAAGCGCTTACTAATATGGGCCTTTAACAACGCTTTTAAGATTTTTTTCATCAAATTTATATGACTCTAGACAGTGCTTGAGAGAAGCACTGACTAATGTGGTCCTTTACCAGCGCTTTTTTTAAGCGCTGTCTAAAGAAACCCTTTAGCAGCGCTTTCTAATATGGGCCTTTAGCAGCGCTTTATACGTAGGCTTATAGCAGCGCTTTTAAGAAATATTGTCTAAGGTAGACCTTTTAGCAGCGCTTCATACGTGGGCCATTAGCAGCTCTTCTAACAAGCGCTGTCTAATATGGCCTATTAGCAGCACTTTGGAGAAGCGTTGTCTAAAGTGGGCCTTTTAGCAGCGCTTTAGAGAAGCGCTGTCTAAAGTGGGCCTTTTAGCAGCTCTTTTACATAATTTCATTAATACTTTCTGCATTTTATTTTGTATTTGACTTATAGCAGCGCTTTTGGGAAAAAAGTGTTGTCTAAGTTGCGCTGCCTAAAACCCTTTTTGGCGTAGTGGCTGGAAATTAAGTTGTCTAAGGCGAAACTTCAAAAAAATCATAACTAAATCACCGTTTATCCGATTGAGTCCATCTTCGGACATGATGTCGTTCTCGACGTTGGCTACATTTTGATTTCATATTTCAACTTCAAAAATCGCACCGAGGTCCCTGCGAATTTGACCTGGACGTGTCAAACTCGGGTGAAATAAAAATCTGCACTATTGTTTGTGTTTATTTGAGGCTCATTTACCAAATCCACTAAAAAAGACCCACACTATATATTCTCATTTACCCCAATTTTCAAAGGAGAGCCTCATAATTCACAAATTCTCATAAACACAAATCTTTTCTCTCAATTCTCTCAAAGATCAAATCAAGGTTTTCTCTACTTTTTCATCAAGAACACAACAACAACTTCATTAAGATCCAAGAACAATTCAAGAGCAATTCTTCTCCGATATTCGATTCGTTTGTTGCGATCTCTATACCTAAGCTTCCTCTTCAATTCTATCAGTGTGCTTTCTTGAATTAAACACTTTTTGAAATAAGAGATTATTGAGAAGCACTTTTTTATTAAGCTTGAATTGAACCTAGGTTGAATTTTAATTGTGAAATTGAAATTGTTGTTAGTATATCTCAATACTAATTTTTAGAATTGGTAGGATTTGACATGTAAATCTAACATAGAATTTTTCTTGTAGAACTTTACCATACTAGGTGTTTGTTCAATTTCCTCTTAGAACTAACATAGAGTAGAAATTGACATAGAGTATACTTTAGAACACGACTTGTGCTAGTTTTGTGTTGATTCTTGACTTTCATCATGGCTAGATTAGGAATTGGTTGAATTGACATATTGTTGTGATTCTAATTTCCTAGTTTGTTCACTAACACTTTGTGTTGATTGATAACTATTGTTGACGTGATTCAAGGTAATATACTAACATAATGTTTGCAATTCACCATTTCTATGCTAACAATTGGTTCCAATTTGATGTATGTGCTAACATTTGTTCAAGTTACTTACACTTTTCTCTCTTTTTACTAAATGCTTGAATTTTGTTATTTTATGTGATTTCTTGTGTTTGGAAATTTCCATGAGTTGAGAAAATTTCCAATAGACTCAACCATCATAACAAAATATGTTTGACACAACTTGACTTGAGTTTAGTGGAAATTTACTTAACACTTGAAAATTGGTCAAAATTAACATAATCGGTGTTTTTGTCATAACTTTTGATCCGTAATGAATTTTTTTTACTTTTCTTAATGAAAAAATATTTTCTCGAGCCATCTGAAGCTCTCTACGTGTACATCTTTTTGATTCGGATGATTTTCGCACTGTTTTTACTGCTACTAGAACTGTTACGAAAATTGCATTTTCGGGTGAAATTTGACCGAACCGACCATATTTTTGAAACCGTTTGCATGTGTATATGTTCCATTAATTTTCATAATTCATTATGAGCAATTTTTGAGGTTGTGTCGATGTTCCGAGTTCACTTTTACAATATGTACATATTATGTTTTTTCCTTGTAATGTGGTATTTTACACTAATTCTTGTTTGTGATAACAATATTTTCTTTAGTTTGTGTAACCTCTAGTTTGTGATGATGCTAACTTAGTTTAGTTTATATAGGCTAATATCATAGCACTACTAACTTGTGATTTATTCTCTGATGCTAAGTTCCTTACATAACCTTTGCCATGACACTAACGTTGTTGCTACTTTCACACTTTGGCCATGTTCTCTCAATTTCAACTTTATGTGCAATTTCTAAGTTTGTAGATATTTGTTGACTCTTACTAGCAATACTTATTTGTTTGAGTTGTGACATGTTCCACATAGCTCAAGGCATCCTATAAACTCTTTTAAAATACTAAAACTTGAGCCAATTGAAAAATAACACAAACACTCAAATTTTCCGACTCTTGTAACATAATCTCCATTTTGTCATAACTCTTGATCCGTGATGAGTTTTTTTAAATTTTCTTAATGAACACCATGTTTTTTGATGCTTCTAAAACAGTTCACGCAATTACTTTTTTGTTTCGTGCATTTTATATCACTTTTCGCTACTGTATAAAATTGTAAAATGACCTAAAAGTCTTGTTTCCATGTCAAATTAATTAAAACAGGCCTCGTTTTTTATTTTGTTGGGACATTTACAATCAACCATGTAAATTTTGTCTAATTTCGAGCAACTAATTTTTGACGCCTTTTTTCCGATTTCGTCGATTTTGGTTCCAATTAACACATGTAGATTTGCTTTGGCTTTCATTTGATTGGCATCCATGTTTAATTAGAAATAGTGTACTAATGCACTTGATTTTGCTTGATTCAGATTCCTTCTGTGCTTACTTTGTAAATTGACATAACATTTTTTTTACCGTTTCATGTCATTTTCTGGTTTTCATGTATTGAGCTCATGTTGCAACTTTTAGTTGCTCTCTTGTTATCTCTAACTTGTTTGTTGAGTTTTTACAAGGATTCCATAGAGATATTTCGACACCGCTCGTTTTCTCGGTATTCTACTTTATTTGTGGGATACCGCATCTTTTGTCGGATTCTCGGTACTCCACTTTACGTGTGGGGCACCACCTTTGCTCATCACCTTTTCCCTCATGCGAGGAGTATTGGCTGTCATGTTGTATATATTATTGTTTCTTGCAGGTTATTTGCACGGTTGTGTATGACATGCACCGTTGTCTTTGCATTTTATGCATTGCACATATGTTGACATTGTGTGTTGTTGATGCTTAGCTTGTACGAGGACCTCTGGGTTTCTTAGTTGCTTTTGCTATTATATATGGATTTCTATACGTTTGTTTATTTCTGATGACTAATTTATCTCTTTCCGCATTTTACGCTTACTTAGGATTGGGAGTCTGTGCCATTTGGCAGACAATTCTGGAACTCCTCACTAGGAGGCTCTATTTGTGATTGTTTACTATTTTGTGCTTGCATAACATGATGATGGTTTTAGATCCTTTTATGGAAACCGTTCCTAAGTCCTCATGAGTAGGAAAGTGGAGAGAGTTAGTAATCAACCCATGTAGTTCCTTGTTTGTGTCGTTCCTATGCTAACTTTTTGAAAGTAGATGCTCTGAACATGTGCCCAAGATTCGAATGAGTCTAAGCCCTATTAAGGCAAGTGAAAAGGGTTCCTGCAATCGGATCCCCATGTTTTCTTTAGCTCGTTTTGACCGACAATGATGCTCGGTGTACGCATACACCTTGTCTTTTCCCATAATCTTTCTTGCCCTGGTAATTAATACCACGGTTAAGAACCTATTATATTCCCACAATTTTATGGCTTGGTTGACTTGGGTGATTCACTCCCCTTGGCTATGGCTTGACCCTTGGTTTGATGCTTGGTTACTTGTTTATGGTGGGACCTACCATTTTACTACTTGGTATGTGCCTTTTAGGTGTTTGATATTCTAGTGATGCTCAAGCTTTTGTTTGTTCTGATGTTTTGCCATCTGTTTGTTTGATTCTTGTCACAGGATCTGTGATGTTTTGCCATCTCCCTTTGGATATTTTTTCATCCATTCTCGTACTCTCTCTTATGACAAAATTGACTGCTCTTGCATCTCTTTTGTGAGATATTTTCCATGCTCCCTTAGTATTGCTCGGATAGGATTAGTCCTCGAGCTAGACATTAAGATAGTTATCCATGTATGTCCACTTAGGTAGATATTTCCCTTTCAAAACTTAACCATATGGCTATCATTGTATGATAACATTAGGAATTAGATTCTAGATAGTCTCCCTTAGATTATTTCTTTCTTTTTACAACCTTCCATTTAAAACTAAAAGGTTCTTTTCCCTTAAAGTAATAAAAAGACTCTCTAACACCTTAAACCCTTTCTTAAAGTAATAAACACTAACAAACTACTTTCTTTTTTTCCAATCGTCTTTAATCTTCTAAGAGTAGGTTAGTTCCTTTCTACTACATGACGTAAGTCTCCAAAGGTCGAGCAGTGGTAGAATGATTGAATTTAACATTGTTCAACTAAAAAACACAAACAAATCAAAACATGTGAGCCGAACTACGACTGCTCTGATTCCTTAAAAGGGATACGTAGGCGGATGCATTTGTGGGGCCTAATCGAGCATAACTTTGTAAAATCTTTTTTCTTTTCCCCGCATTTTCTTTCACATGCATTCCTTTTCAGCTTTAAGCCTTGGACATAGATTTTGACCACACCCATTAGATTAGAATAACAAGAGTGGATATCGTAGAGTACTGCAGGCATGTGGGGTGCTAATACCTTCCCCTCGCGTAGTAGACTCCTTTACCCATATCTCTTGGTCGTTTGATCTTGATTTCACCATTCTCAAGTTTACTCGATGTTTGCCTTTCCCTTCCCGTGGGATAAAAACATTCTATGGCGACTTCATTGATTGCATTATCAGTTGACAATTCCGCCGGTTGTTTCAGACCGACACAAGGATTATTATAAAGTTAGCCTTATATTGGTATTTCAAATATTTTCAAACAAATCACACACCACACACAAATAAAGTGAGTTAAGCAATTAAAAGCCTATAGATAACTATATGTGAAAAGGGTGCTAACACCTTCCCTTTTCATAATTTACCCCCCAAACTCAAAATCAATCGAACGTCTTTCCTGTTCTTTTAACCTTTCCTAAGTATTGGATAAAAGAAAAGTCGGTGGTGACTCTTGCTAATCGCAACATTTGTGATAAAACCAAAAAGTTAGTTCTCCCACTGTATTACATTGACAAACTTGCATTTGATTGGTATTCTCTTTTGTTTCCTTTTATCTCTTGCATCATTTAGCGCTTTCTTTGCCATGAGAAGTAGGATTAGAGATGCATGATTGAGAGTCCCTACTTTAGGTGGACAATGCTGTTTTAAAAGACCTTTAGAAGGAATTTCCTACTTGTGCTTGTTTTTTTTTATCATTCTATGTGTTTACATTTATGCCAAAGACCTCGATGAAGGCGTCCCAATCCCATTCCCCATTGATAAGTCCTCAAATAAGGAAACTGGAAAAGGGTCCACAATTTCTAGTCCACAGGTCATTCATAGCTTGTGTCATATGTTGGTGTTATGAATCATGCTATTCTTGTTATCAAGTCAGTCAAGTGGAATACATGGAGCTGTAACCAATCCCCCACGCTTTGTCATTAGCTCGCGTGCCGTGCATGTTGACGCTCTGATGTGATCTCACTATTGCCTTCTATCTCGTACCTCGATGATGTAATATCTTGGTTATGTGTTTCGTTTCCTGTGACGGTTCACTCTCGTTCTTCTCTTGCCTAGATAACGTGATATATTGGTTAAGAGTCAACGCCCCTTATTCTTCTTTCCATGATGACATGCTATCTTGGTTAAGAACTACCAATTCCCCCATTGTTGCTTGCCTCGATGATTCAATATCTTAGTTAAACCTCCCTTTATCCTACCTTGATTACCCGATATCTTGGTTAGGTGTCCCACTTCTCTTGTCCTACCTCAATGATATGATATTATGGTTAGGCGTGATCTTTCTCCCTATCCTTCCTTGGTGACATGATTCCTCGGTTAGGCGTGTGCTACCTGAGTGAGTGGATACTCCTCAAGTTTGTGTGTTTACTTATCATTGCATGATTACATACTCCCGTAGGATTTCTCGATTCAATCTTAGGAAGCGAATTGAGATAGACCTTGGGTTTTCTTTTAAAATACTTTTTCAAGGTAAAAAACATACAACAAATTGAAACATGTGAGCCGAAGTACGAAGCTCTGATTCCTTGAAAGGGATACGTAGACATTAGGTCGCGGGGCTTAGGCGAGCAAAACTTTTTAAATATTCTTTATTTCCCTCGTGTTTTCTTTCGCATACATTCTCTCTTAGCGTTAAGCTTTAGACATAGATTTTTACACACCCTTAGATTAGAGTAAACTTAAGTGGATCCTGTGGAGTACCACGGACGAGTGGGGTGAAAATACCTTCCCATAGCGTAATCGACTTCCATACCCATTATTTCGGTTGCAAGACCATCTTATCCATTCCTTTGGGGTTCTCTCGATATCTTCCCTTCCTTTGGGATAAATAGAGTTCGGTGGTAACTCTATGTGTTTTTTCACAGCGCAACACCCAAGTTAAGATTGCGGGTTTTTTTGTAGAAAAAGAAACTCCAACTTCTTAGGCTCAAAGGGGTGAACGAGGGATTAACTTCCTTATTTATCCAGTGTTTGGGAATTGAAACAATACCTTACATCATCAGCAAAGTTTTATTTGAAAGCGTACTAACAGCAAATTGGGTATTTCGTTTTCATCCTCCTCCCTCTAATCTTTCCATAAACAAAAGTTTAATAAAGAAATTGAACAAGAGATATATATTTGTCTTTTTGAAAGAGAAAGCATACAAATGCGCACATAAAGAATTGAATCAAAACATTGTAATGCTCATTTCATTAAAATCAACATAAAAGTACAAACATAATTTTGAAAGAAAAATAACAAATACAATCAAAAGGAAATGAAAACAGAAAGAAACATAGCCTATTGACTAATCAACAACAATGATGAGCTGTTTTTTATAAAACACTGGCTTTAAGAAGATGACTGGCTAAAGTTGATTGAAACTTCACTTCTCATGCCCCGACAAAGGATTCTTTGTTGACATTAGGAGTTGTATCTTTGAAGGACAAAAATTCCCTAAACAGTTCTTGAACTCCGGTATACCATTCTTCTTTCGACGTTGGCTCTGGTTATGTACTTGTTTTGAGGAAACAACTTGACAGTTGACAGATAACTCTGCGATAGAGGGATAAGATCTTGGACAACCTAGATATATGAAAATGACACAAACACTGGTTTTTATTTGAATTCCAAGGAATTCGAGATATTAAATTGTAAACATCAAAGTCTGAAGATAAAAAGTAAATCCTAAATTGGATCAAAGTATTAATCAAGTTATCATCAAGATCAACCATCCATTTTGGTGGATTAAGGTTTTCACCCCATAAACACCCAAGTTCCATTGAGTTTGATGAAACTCATGATGTTTATAAAGAAAAACCTCTAAAGGATCGACGTCACGAGAAACGTGAAAATTAGTTTCATGGATGCATGAATGTATGGTTATGCAACAACTACAATCAATATCACGAGCAAGGTTGAAAGGTTCGACGTCACGAGCATGAAGTCAATGGTATATCCCATAAGGTAAGGACTAATGGTTTATATCACCTGTAGAACAAGGTTCTAAGAAATATAGAGTCTACATTCCTCTTTCGGATATTACTGATTTATACAACTACTCGTGAGTACCAATAATATTCTCAAGAAAAACTCATCCGAGCATAGTATATCGTAACGGCTAATTCAAGACTACTTTTGAATTGCCACCGCACTACCTCCTAAAGGCCAGGATGGATTAAGGTTTCTAAATCTCTCAACATCTCTGGCTCTCAGGTTAAAATTAGTAATGTTGATCGCAACTTTAGAGTCTATCGGGTGTATCAACTGCAAGTGCATAGTTTAATTGTGTAGTTTTAAAAGATATTGAACCCACAAGGACTAGTAATCGAATTACTGCTATCTAAAGCTACTGTGTAAAGCTAAGGCTAATAAATCTTAGGTTTTTGGGTAGACAAAAAATAAGGTTAGACTTAATTGAAATATTTAATAACGGGACACTGATACATAATAGTCTGACTTCGAGAATTCATTAATTCATTGGCAGAACTTTGAGTATTCAAAACACTGTTCTGTAGAAACTATTAGTTAAAAACATTTATCTCACACTCTCGTGATTGTTGATTTGGATTATATAATTAAACTTAAATACTTGCTCTCACTGTCTTATTTAAAATCCAAAGATACTTTTTGAAAAAAAAATATAATCTAATTAATCATAAACCTCTCTCGTTGTATTCAAAATTAATATTTGAGTACCACTATCCGGTTAAAAACTCACACTCTCGTGATTATTGGTTTTAGCCTTAGTCTGTCTCTTACTCTCGTAACACAATAATTTTATATTGAAATTTGGAATCCAAACTAGAAAAGTATTTTTATAAAATGTTTATGCCAATTTATTATCGAACCTTTTAGTTTGTGACCTTACATACCGGTATCAGGGAAATTAGTCGGACATATTATTAGTTAAGAACACAAATTAATAACAAACATATAATGATTCAGGCATGAATGATAAATAAATAACACTAATACAATTAAATTAAAAACCTGGAATTAAATAATGAAAACATAATTTCTGCAACTTTTCAAGTACTAATAGCAATCCTCCACAATATGCCGGCAGGATTTGCTTGCAGAAAACTAACTTGAATGTAGAACAAAATATAAAACTAAAAACAAAGTTCAAGAGGCTATGAAAAGAAACTAATGTTACAATAGTTTTCTGATGTAGAAAACTATTGTTGTTTAGGTGATGTTTTTATCTTCTTAAGTTCTAAACAAAGTTCTGAACTGTTGAAACTAGAATAATGGCATGAAAGAAAACGAAAATGCAAAATGACGAAACAAAAATGAGATAGCGGAGACGACATGGCGAGAGTCGTAAACTGTCCTTCATTTTACAGTGCTTTACAGTAACAAAACTGCTTGAGAAAATATAGGAGTGTGAATTCATGCTTTGAAAAATTCGTGCATGGAGAAAGATCATGAGGAAATAATGCAGATTGTTGGTACTGGAACTGTGGAGAATCATGGAAAAATCTTCACGCGTCAAACTAATCAGAAAATAGGTTGTGCTGAGTGGCATGCAATGTGTATCGTGGGGCACACATATTTCAACCTTGTGCCGATCGGAATGGTTTATGTGCCGAGGGGCACACAAGTTTAACTTGTGTCAGGCGGAATGGAAGGTTTGACAATCGTCACAGTCTTCTGATATGATTTCTTCTATTGTTTTTCTGATTTTGAGTCCATTTCTTCTCCTTTTCTCATGTAAGCCTTGGATGAAATAATTACCTGAAACAAAATTGAAATGCCAACATAATGCAACATAATTGAGATAACACGGTAACTTTATTTATGCAAATCAGGTCAAATATGCTATGTATTTTCGCGTTATAAAACTCCCCTATACTTAAACCTTTGCTTGTCCTCAAGCAAATAATCAGTAAGGTAATCTTGTAAGCATAAGTTAAATGCATTTACATTACACAAATCAATTCGTACGTGGTTGCGCGTTGTTTCTGTTAGAACAATGTAAGCTCAATATCAAAAACAAAGATACAGTAATGATGCTAGATAACCCCTCCTTATGCAGACCAGATCCAGTCATGCTATTATAGCTCAACCTAATTCTTTTTGCTTTTTTTCACCCGTTTTGTTCGAGCGCAATCACATTAAGCCCTTTATCTTATTGTACGCACATAGTAGAGTAGATGGTTAGTGATGGTCATTTTAAGCACGGGGTTCTGGTACATAAATTTGGTAACCCCTTTATTAATTCGATTGCAAGATGCGAGGGATTGAACCATAGTCCTCCATACCAAGTTCAACACCAGAAACCTTTGAACCAACTTACATCAGTTTTTTATAACATAGTATGTAGGTTCCGCACTGTTGGATTAAGTAACCGGGTGAGGGTCACCTAACTTAATTAGCGCATTCCCTGTTTTCAATTCATTATTATAAGATTTTTAGGAAAATGATTTAAGACCATTCACTTATATTCATCGGCCCTCTACGTAGTTTGTTTTTAAGATAGTGCTGACTGCTTATATAAACTACTCGGGGATACTTTAAAGTTTGAGGTTTTGGTATAATAGGTGCTTAAACTGGTCTCGTGTAAACGTGGTTTTAGAGTGTTAAAATGGTATCAATTTTGTTTAAATCTTACTAAAAAAATCTAACATGTATTTAAGAGTGAGAAACCTATATACTCTACGAATGTGTCAAGTAAAATTTGTTGTTATGGCACAAGAAAGTGAGAGAGTCAAATAATGAACGAAATTATGAATATAACGACGTGATAGTACATAAATTGTTTTATTGAAGGGAAACTTACGGTAATGAAAATCTACATAGAAAGTGGTAAAGCTTTCTCCCCCAAACTTAAACTGAGCATTATCCCCAATGCAACGAAGTAAGGTGACAAAGGAAGGAAGGAAATGAGATGAATGACTACTCTTCGCCTCGGCCACGCATTCTGCGACGTGCCTGTGCTCATGCTCGTCTACATGCATCATCTATGCCTTGGAAAGGCTCTACACCATATCCATGTAGTCTGACATGAATAACAAAATCATGCAGTCCGTTAACCTGATAAGTCAATGCTTGCATCTCTTCGGTAAGCTCCGACATAATACAATCATGCCAGTAGGCATAGTCGTGATGATCTCTCTAAAGTTGTCAGACTTCTTACATCATCTTGTTATGCTGAGCTTCCATTCTCGATTAGTGTTGAGCTTCAGCTTCATTATGGCACAACATTTCAGCATAAATATCATCAAGAGTAGCTGACTGCCTTTGGTTTCTTCTTCTTCGAGGCTGGTGCCCGAATGATGAACCTGCAAGTTTCGCATTAGGAACTTGTGCAATATGTGGGTGAGTGTCATGCTGGGGAGCATATTTCTCTAGAAATTTCTCCATTTTGTCTGGCTCAGCATTGCTTGGGCCACTTTGATTATTTTGAACATTTTCATCAGGAGCATGGGCACTTAGATCATAGCACCACTTACCCATATTGGTTACCTTGGTAAGCTTGGTATTTGGAAAAATAATACTTGGAACAACTTTGTTCCGCACCATAAGATTGTATCTTCCATCATCTCTAACCTTGATTAGGTGACCAGCACGCCAATTATCAATATCAATAAATAGAGCTGGTAGTGAAGGAAGATTCGCTAGTTTGTCCCCCAAGTTCAAAGCAAGTGCGATATAGGTGACTAATCCTCCAATACAGAAACGGGTAGTACCTCTTGCACAAACAAACTAGATATGTGCCAAGAGGAATGCAATGGAATTAATCTTCCAACCATGTGTGAAAGTGAAGTGCAGGAAAAATAATTCTTTGGAATTAACTTTGTTGTTGTTTACCCTCTCAAAAATGGTGTTGGAAAGGATGCGATGAAAGTAACGGATGGAATAATTATGGATAGATGAAGCAAAATGACCCTCCCAACTTAAAGGTTGCTCACCAGTTAAAGCTTGCCATTATGGAGGGATTAAGTAATTCACTTCTCCTCAACGAGGAAAACATAGCAACTCACTCAAAGCCTCTTGATTCATAGAATATTAGTTGTTAAACAATCTAAAGTTGGAAGTGTTGGTGAGGTATATGTTGTCATCTGCTGGAGTGTTGTAGGAGAAAGAGCTCAAAAATTCCAAGCTCAAAGATTCATAAGTTGGATGGTTCAGCATGCAGGCATAGGATAGGTCAGAATTATGAAGTAGACATTGTATATTCTCTAACAATTTCAACTCACATAGACATTTAACATCAATATACCTTATAGCGGTAACTGAACATTGATAAAACTTCTGGTACTGAGTTTCTTGATATACCCCAACTTTTCCTATTCTGAACACGATTCCAGAAAGGTCAGGCTATCCTCTTGGGTGTTGAACTCTTCGAGACATAATTAGATGCAATGAAGGTGGAATGGTTCAGTTTCGCGAAGATGACAAAAGGTTGTGAGTTCAATATTTGTTCCACAAGTGCCTAAATAACAGAATAATAAAGAATGCAGGGATTGGAATTTAATGGTGTTTAATGATAATTTTGGAAATAGAGGGCGTGGAACTGTCAGGGGTGAGGAATATGGAGAAAGGGTTTTAATGGGGTTCAACGATTTGGAAGAAAATGAAAGAAAAGAATGAATCTGGTATCTGTTTGAAATAGATACACGACGCTGGTTTAAATCTGTCCCGAGGGGCACATAATGCGTGTCGAGTGGCACACTTCAAAAGAGTCTAGCGGTCATCACAAAATATATGGCGAACGACACAGTATAAAAATTCATAAATTCCATAATAGTTAAAAATTAAACATTATAGATTGATACGTTCAGGCACACAGAGATATTTTATATTAGTACGAAGTAGATTAATAGTATAATATTAAATCATATTATAAATGTAAATATAATATATCATTCCAAACATTTTAATATAATCTAGATATTTTGAATTCTTCTAAACAATAGTCTAAGAAACAAAAAACAAAAACAACAAGTAAACATAAAGTAAAACCGAAAAACAATAAAATCTAGAATTTTGTAGAATGTTAAGCAATGTCAGCCACTGTGGTTAGCATTGAGAGCAGTGGAGTAGATATTCTAGAATATGTGGTCCACTTGATTTGTTACTAAGTCCATAAAACCATGGAATTCGATGCGCAATTTAGTGACTTCTTCCTTTAAGAAGTTTAACTCTGTTTGCACAGCAGGTAAGGCAGTATCATGATCAGCAGAGGGAGGTGCTGAGGCAACTGGCGCAATAGAAGCACATGAAGGGGTAGGTGGCTCGGTGGGTGGAAATGGTGATAGAAAGGTGGAATTCCGGGATCTGTTTCAATATCAGAAAGGAAAGCATCATTGTGGTCGTACATTTGAGGTGGTTTGGGAGAAACGGGAGGTGAAGTTGGTTGTACTTCCAGATCAAAAAGCCAATTGTTTCGATTATGAATACATGTTCTTGGATTTGGTAGGGTGAATAGTTGCATAACTTGGTTGTTGACTAAAAGTTCAAATTCACTAGGGCCAAGGTTTCTAATCATGTCGATGTTGAAACAGAACCATATATCCATTTGTTAGAATCTACCTAGAGGGAAGAGTTTTAAAAGTAGTTGTCACATTCCGATAGCATATGCTATCATGGTCACTAGACCTCCCACCAAGATAAGTGCATCATCAATTTGAGTAATACGGTCAAAATTGGCTATCATATAGGTAGCGGCATTAATGAGGCAGTTTCTAGAGGCACAATACATAATGAAGTGCTCATCCCTAGACACATAAGTAATGTTTTGCGGTTTTCCGAAAAGGGTATGGGAAAGGAACTTATGGAAGTAGCGGATAACAGGTGTAATATAGTGAGAGAACTGACTTTTTTGGTTTTATCCAAATGTGCGGATAGTAAGAGTCATCACCGACTTTTCTTTTATCTGATATTTAGGAAAGGTGAAAAGAACAGGAAAAACCTTGATAGATTTTGAGTTCGGGGGTAAGTTATGAAAAGGGTAGGTGTTAGCACCCTTTTCAGCCGTAGTTATCTACGGGCTCTTAATTTCTTAGCTCACTTTGAAAATACGCTTTGTGTATGTGATTTTTTTGAAAATATTTTTGAAAATCCAAAGTACGGTCAACTTTGTAATGATTCTTGTATCAGTCCTCAATAACGCGTACAAAGTGTTTGAAAATATTTTGTTTGAAAAGTGTGATGTGTAAAAATGTTTTGTTTGTGAAAAATTGTGAGAAAGAGATTAAAAGTTCCTTACCCAATAAAGGTCGTTCTTATTATTTTCCTTCTCTTTTAGAGATAGTGTTATCCATACCATTAGTTGGTAGGTAGTCCTATCCATTGGATGTGAAGGGATAGGAGAAGGGTCATTGTATGGTCATTGAAGGAAACACATAGAGATACTTTACCAATTGTATCAGAGGGACTAGATAATTTTTATAGGCAACATCGAAGGGTCATCGAGGGACTATGATCTTTATTCGAGGGTCTTTTGCTAAAGTATCCCTACTTTTGAGGGACATGACCATTGTTTCCGAAGGCAACAAAGAGAGGTTACCCTAGAGGTGTGAGTGTGAAAAGTGTGTTCAGTTCAGTTATATTTATCTTGAGAATTAGGGTTTTCTATCGATTGATTTTAGTCTTTCCATTCAAACCCTAGTTACTAGCAGTTATAAAGTATACAGGAAATAAATTGCGGAAAGTAAACCCTACGCTATTACAAGGCTTTGGGGCAATTACATAAAAAATGTGGGAAAGTAAAGTGCGAAATTTAAACATAAACTATTACATCCTGTGTGCAGTTACATAATAGGGAAAAATGTGAGAATGTAAATCTACGGTATTACAAAAAAGATTGTGCGACCTATACAATTTATCTAAGAAAATAAATAGCAAAAGAAATAAGAAAATATTTGAAAAATGTTTTGAATGTTTTTTTGTGAAAAATAATTTGAATGATAATAATAATTAAAACCTAAACTCTAATTGATTTTAATATCTAAGAAAAAAAGGGTTAATTAATTAATTAACTAAGAAAATTAAATTTTAGTTAAAAAAACCCAAACCTTATTTATTAATATTAAGAAAAAATTAGGTTAGTTTGATGATTGATTAATTAAAAAATTAGGGTTAGAAAAAGAAAAATAAAACAAATTAGATTAAAAGAAAAAAATTTAACTTGCCACCAGGCCCTTCTGGCTTCACACTGCATAACTTGCCACCAGGCCAAGCGCATGTTGGTGTTAGGAGATAGAACATAAATAATATATTTGGAACCTGCACGTTATAAGGAAACTAACAAAAATATTTGCAAGAGGCAGGGATCGAACCCACACCCTTACGTTCACAACCCAACACCTTGACCAGCGGTACTACGCTCTCATCCGGTTACATAATGCAAATAAATAAATATAAAATAAACCAGGGGACCGGAGCCCTAGCTCGGGTCGTCTTCTCCAGTGAGTTTAAATTTGAACATGCAAAAACAAAGCGTGTTAGAGATCAAGGAGGACCCTACCCCCTAAATTGAACCTCGTGAATCCAATGGTGGCCTTAGTTTTTGCTAACTCATCCTGTACAAAGAGATATGAAAAAATAATGAAAAACAGTTCAAACATGGTGATGTACGATTCTGGCATCATGGGCCTCATGCAAGGGATTAGACCTATGTTATTTTGTCTCCAGAACACAATGAAATTGTTAGTTTACTTCAAAGCATCGTGAAAATAAAAATATGAAATTCATGAAAATATGAAAACCGGACATGTATGGAATGCATGTTCCAGACAATTTTGATCATCAAGAATGATCCCAACTTACTCTATGGTATCTCAGGAATCGATTTGAGTAGATGGTTGGCCTTGAGGATGGTTGTATGATGGATATAAATTTTCCCTAGTTCTTAAAAATTTTAATCTCTAACACCTTGTTTCTTGCACAACTTTTTCGTCCTTCTTTGGTCTGAATATGAATGGTATTTATAAGAGAAGATATTAGGTTAAAAGATGGGCTTGGACATCATGTAAAACCTATCTTTGATTTTATTTGAAAATATATTGGAATAAGACAAAACCATTAAGATTTGTTTTGCAAATAATTCCCACGGTTTGTAATGTGATCTTGGGCCTCCAAAAGATCAGAATCAAAATCCTTTTATGCGTTATACCTCCACTTAATATTTATTTGATTTAATTTTGAATTTGAATGAATATAATCAAAATAAATGAAATTAAAATTAAAATGGTACATGGATAGAATTAGAGGCCCATTATGAGGTCAAGAACACATTTGTACTTTAAAATATAAGCCCACTATAACTTTTTGGAAAGATAAAGATGTCTCCTACAACTCTCATGTTGGTCATTTTTTCATTTGAAGACTTTATCTTGATGTAAATTACTTTGACAAAAAGTGCCTTTTTGTTAATTTTTAAAATGACAGGTAATGTTTTAGCCCATATCTCTCAAATGAAGCATTTTTGGCCTTGAGATTAGAGAGACAAAGTTGTAGAGAATTGAATTTCCATAAAAATTGGATTTGGTTGAGAATTTTCTGATTAAGTATGTAAAAGTTACGCTTGGTCAAAGTTTAGTTGACTTTTCCTAAAGAAATGGTCAAAACCCTAATTTAGCAACTTTTGAATTTTTGAACATGTCTTGACATTTCTTGATGAATCATGATCAAACCTTGATCAAATGATTAATTTGACCTCAAAATCTTAATGTTGACAAAAAATCTTGAAGATTGACTGTATGTTGACCATAGTTGACTTTTTGTCCAATATAGTTGATTTTCACTTATCTGAATAATTGACTGAAAAAATTTGTGATGTAAGGCTTCAAATTGACATGAGTATTTTTTAAAGCATATTAGGAACCATGAAATCCACTTAAGGCATTAGAAGTCCAATTTTCCTTGAGAAAACCAAATCCCTAGTTGTAGGTCACTGCGTAGAAGGAGAGTTTGTCTGGTCAATCTTTGAGTAGTCTTGAGTAATTAAGAACCTTAGGAGCATGAGAAAATATATTGAACCAACTTATCTTGAAAAATGGGAGGAAAAAATTTGGTGTATAACCGCTTTCCCTGTTCAATTTTCTTAAACCTGAAGAGTTAGGTTGACATGTCCGCCATTCAGGATCTAAAGGTGGAAGAAGATTGAACACTTGAGTGCCCAGAAATTTTCACTCACATGTGCACAAAGAAACACTGTTGGTTGATTATACTGCTTGAATGGGCTAAAATATTCCATTTATAGAGGTGATAGAGTGTCACCGGAGATGGGCTTATATATGCCAAAGTAACTGTTGATAGGAGTATCAGAATGAGTCTACGCCTGACTGTATCTGAAGAATGCTTTTCAGAAAATCTCTGAAGGAAAATTCTTTTCAGAATGAAGACCTGAAGGAGATCCTTTTTAGAATTCAATCTTTGAAGGGAGAATGCTTTTCAAAATGAAGGCCCTGAAGGAGATGCTTTTCACAATAAACCTCTGAAGGAGAATGCTTTTCAGAATAAAGCCCTGAAGGAGTTACTTTTCAGAATAAACTTCTAAAGGAAATGATCTCCAGAATTTAGTCTCTGGGTGGAAATGCTTTTCAGAACGAAGGCCCTGAAGGAGTTTCTTTTCAAAATAAACTTATGAAGGGAGGTGCTTTTCAGAATTCAGTCTTTGAAGGAGATGCTTTTCAAAACGAAGGCCCTGAAGGAGATGCTTTTTAGAATTTGGTATCTGAAGGGGAAATGCTTTTCAGAATAAACCTCTAAAGGAGAAACGCTTTTCAGAACAAATGCCCTGAAGGAAATGCTCGCCAAAATTCGGTCTATAGGGGGAATGCTTTTCAAAATAAATTTCTGAAGGGGGATGCTTTTCAGAATGAAGGCACTGAAGAAGATGCTTTTTAGAATAAACTTCTGAAGGGAGATTCTTTTCAGAGTTGAGACTCTGAAGGAGATGCTTTTCAGAAAAAAGGCCTTGAAGGAGTTGCTTTTCAGAATAAACTTCTGAAGGAGATGCTTTTCAGAACGAAGGCCCTGAAGGAGTTTCTTTTCATAATAATCTTCTAAAGGAGAATGCTGGTTATGTAAATATTCGCCCCGTACTGTTCCGGGGATTGATCCATAACCTGTCTATAAGTTGTTGGTAATATTTGTCTGTTTGCGAACTTAACCTGAAAAGACAAAGTTAGTTTTGTGGAATGTCATGATGTATGTAATGTATTTTTTAATGATGCTCTCAAAATAAATGAGAAGAGTATATGCGTTTTGTATGCATATGTTATGATATTTTTTGAATGATGTATGGATGAAATATGTTATTGGAACATATTCATAGCTTCTATATAATAATGTCTTGCTAGTAAATAAGTCACTGATTGTTGTTGGGGATGAAGATAGTCATTCGTCAGCTTTGTTTGGAACGCCTATACTGGGGATTTCTACTTTCTGTTTGAGGACATTCTGCTAGGGATCTTCGACTTCTTCTTGGGGATAGAAGAATTCAAGGAGAGTTGGTCGTTTGTCGTTCTTTTGAAGGATTTGATCTTTATGTATCCTGACTAGGGATAAAAGAGATGAAACTCCTCTAATTTGATGTCTGACCAGGTTTTAGATATGAATATTGACTCTTCTGGGGAGGATAACATTGGGTGATATCTGGTCGGAGAAGAGAATCTTGTCGGGGAATTTTCAATATTAGAGAAATAAACTTTGTTGGGGAAATAAACCCTATAAATTGTGCTGGGGAGATAAACTCTGACGGAGATTAGCTTGTGAAAATAGCTCTGAAGAAATTTCTCTGTGGGGATTTATGATTACCTTCGAACATTATCCCGACTCCTAGAGTCTTCAGTAAATGCTAATCTTGTTTTCATGCATATATTTGTAAACAATAATCATATTCAAATGCATATATTCATTCAATATAATCATTGGATGTTTTCACAAAAAAAAAACAAAGAAAGTAAAAACAATTTTGAATTTGAAATTGATTGTATTGATTTGGAACTTTTGCCTATGAACATACAGTTTTATACAAGGAGACGAAAATCCTAGTAAGAGGAAATCATCGTAAAAGAAAAAGTGGTACACAGAAAAATAGCTATGTGGAAATGATCCCATCGAATTTCAACTCTGCTCTTGCCCATATGTCTTCAAGCATCTTATCCATCACTATTGGAAGAAGTTGATTGAACCGATATGTACCATTTGAACTTAACATTGGTAATTATACTGGTTGTAAGTAGATGGGTGATCCAATGGGTGATAGTCATATGCTTTAATCCCTAACTTTTTCCTGGACCACCCTTTTGGATTTTCAGTCCACCGAGATATCCTTTTTTCCAAAGCCGCCCTTTCAGGTTTTCGACTTGTCGGATGTACATTTTTTTATATATATATATAACCCTATTTTTTCCCAAATTCGTTTTGTTTTTCAGGATGCCCTTATTTTTGCCTAGGCCAGTCAACCTAGCAGGTCTCTTTTATGCATAGTATTTTTTGACTATGTCTGCATTCACATGGTGTGGAAAATCTTCACCGTCCATGGTGGTAAACATCATAGCACTGCCAGAAAATATCTTCTTGATCACAAATGGCCCTTCGTATGTGGGAGTCCATTTTCCCCTGGGTGCACCTTGTGGTAGGATAATGAGCTTTTTGACCAAATCACCAGCCTGGTATCTCTGTTGTTTGACTTTCTTGTTAAAGGCATTGATCATGCGCTTCTGATACATCTGACCATGATAAACAATCGCAAGCCTTTTTTCATCAATTAAATTTATCTGGTCGAGCCTAGTCTAAATCCACTTGTGTTCATCTAAATTTGCGTCTTTCATATTCCTTAGGGAAGGAATCTGAACCTCGACAAGTAAGACAACCTCCATACCGTAGACTAGAGAGAACAGGGTTTCCCCAGCTGATGTACATACTAAAGTGCGATAACCATAAAGAGAAATGGTAACATCTCATGGCAATATTTGTATGTCACCGTCGTCTTCTACAAAATCTTCTTGATATTGTTGTTGGCGGCTTCCACTGCGCCATTCATCTTTGGTTGATACAGAGAAGAATTGTGGTGCTTAATCTTGAACTGCATGCAGAGTTCCATGATCATAGTATTTTTAAGATTAGTACCATTATCCGTGATGATCCTTTCAGGTATGCCATACCAACAGATGAGGTTGTGCTTGATGAGTCGAGCCATAACATTCTTGGTAACAGAGGCAAACGAGGCTGCTTCACCCACTTCGTGAAATAATCAATAGCGACCAGGATGAATCGATGCCCATTAGAAGTGATAGGTTTAATCTCTATAATTATATCAATGCCCCACATTGCAAATGGCCAAGGAGCAGTCAAGACATTCAAAGGAACCAAATACATGTACTTTTTCAGCATAGATTTGACATTTGTGACAAGTTCTGGAATGATGGCGGCAATCAGTCTCCGTGGTAGACCAATAATAACCCACTTTCAGAATTTTATTAGCCATTGTATGCCCACTAGAGTGAGTACCAAAGAATCCTTCGTGCATACCTTCCATAATCTTCCCAGCTTCCTTCTTGTCTACACAACGAAGCAAAGTCGAATTGTAATTGCGCTTGTATAAGATTTTGTTAATCAAGAAGAACTTGGCAGAGAACCTCCGTAGAAATTTCTTATCGTTAATAGATGCCCCTTCAGGATACTCTTGAGGTATCTTTTTACTTCGTGGTACCAAGGCTTTTCCTCTACTCCATCAGTATCAATTTTGTAGCAATGTGTCAGTTCGTCTAGTCTCTCAATAGTAATTTAAGGAGCTTCATTTTCCCATCTGACTTTGAACATATATGACAAGGTAGCTAATGTGTCTGCCAATTGATTCTCTTCTCGCTGAATGTGTTCAAAAGTGATTTCTTCGAAGTACAAAATTAATGTCAAGACATGCTCTTGATAAGGAAAGAGATTTGGATGCTTTGTATCCCATTCTCTCTTAATCTGGATGATTACTAGGGTTGAGTCCCCATATACACTCAAAAATTTAAATCTCATATCGATGACAACTTTGATACCCATGTTGCATGCTTCGTACTCTGCCATGTTATTGGTACAGTCAAAACATAATCTGGCGGTGAAAGGAATATGGAAACCCTTGGGAGAGACAATCACAACACCAATTCCATTACCAAGCGTGTTGGAAGCTCCGTCAAACACCAGAGTCCATCGGGATCCCAACTGGGGTCCTTCATGCGGTCCAGGTTCTTCATAATCAGTAATTAGCATAATATTCTCATCTGAGAACTTAAAACTCATAGACTGATAGTCATCTACTGCTTTATGAGCCAAATGATCTTCCAGTACACTTCCTTTAATTTCCTTCTGAGTAGTGTAATGAATGTCTTAGTATGAGTCAACATATACTGTCTTAGTCGACGAGCATCCCATGCCAAAGCACAACAAGTTTGCTCGAGCCGTGAGTATCTTATTTCACAGTCGGTAAACTTTTTTCTAAAGTAGTATATTACATGCTCTTTTTTACCAGACTCGTCATGCTGCCCTGACAGACACCCTATTGAGTTCTCTAACACTGTTAGGTACATGATCAGAAGTCTTCCTTCAATGGGTGGCATCAGAATTAGAGGTTCTTGAAGATATTCTTTGATTTTGTCGAAGGCTATCGGACAATCATCATTCCACTTCATTACTTGATCTTTCTTTAATAATTTGAAGATCGGCTCATAAGTAGCAGTCAAATGGGAAATAAATCTGGCAATGTAATTTAATCGTCACATGAAACCTCTAACTTATTTCTCAGTACGGGGAGCTGGAATTTCTTGAATAGCTTTAACCTTGGCAGGATCAACTTTAATACCTTTACCACTAACGAAGAAACCTAGGAGTTTATCGGATCTTACCCCGAAGGTGTACTTGTTTGGATTCAACCTCAACTTGTATTTCTTCAATCTCTCAAACAGCTTGTGCAGGTGGTCAATGTGTTCTTCTTCAGTCCGAGACATGGCTATCATGTCATCAACGTAAACCTCTATCTCGTGATGGATAAAATCATGGAACAAAGCTACCATAGCATGCTGATATGTTGCGTCGGTTTTATTCAAACCAAAAGGCATAACTTTATAACAGAAAGTGACCCACTGTGTGACAAAAGTATTCTTCTCCATGTCTTCAGGTGCCATCTTGATTTAATTATAACCAGAGAAACCATCCATGAAGGAAAATACTTTGTGCTGAGCAGTATTGTCAAACCATAACATCAATATATAGAAGCGAGAAGTCATATTTGGGGCTTGCCCTATTCATATCCATGTAGTCTATACACATTCACACCTTACCATCTTTCTTAGGTACTGGAACCAAATTTGCAACCCACTGAGGATAGGGCGTAACAGCTAAGAAACCTACACTGAATTGTTTCATAACCTCAGCTTGGATCTTTTTAGACATCTCGAGACGCATACAACGAACCTTCTGCTTTATAGGAGGACAACCTTCCTTCATCAGTAGAAGGTGAACCACAATACCAATATTAAGCCCTTGCATATCTTTGTATGATCAATCAAGGATCTCAACATGGTCATGCAACATCTGGATTAATCTCTTTTTGACACTATCTTCTAGGTTGGCACCTATCTTGACTTCTTTGTTGTCCTTTTCAGTACCCAAGTTCACAACCTCGGCTGGCTATTTGTGCGATTGTATGACTCTTTCTTTTTGAATTAAGAGCCTAGCAAGCTCTCCAGATATTTCACAATCTTCCTCACCTTTGTCCTCGGCTTGGTAGATCAGATTTTCTTAGTCATAATTTGCAATAGAAGAATCATTATTAATGGGATCCAGGGTGGATGCGGATCTGCAATTTGTTGTGTGGGTGTGTGTAAGAATCTATATCTATTTTGAAAACAATAAGGTAAAAGAAAGACAAAGAGTGCAAAATTTGAATGAAAATATGCTGATGAATAATGACAACACTAACAAATGGATCGTTGTGCCCCGGGTAAGGCATAAGGCTTAAAGTTTATTGTTTAAATTACATAGCCAAAAAACTTAAAAGTAAGAAAACATAAATAACATTTACTCCTGGCTAAATCGATATTGGTATAAAGTCTTCAGTCTTCCAATTATTGAGCCCACTACCGGTAGTAAGGAAGGTCCAACTGTCTATGTTGCAGTCACTATCAGTGTCTTCCAAAGCATTTACTTGATTGTTGTGAACTCCATTATTGCTGATACAGAATGGAGGTCTCTCAGAATTGGCACGAGCACGACAGACAACCAGCTGAGCTTGTGAGGTGAAAACCAGACCAAATTTGTCGAACTTTTAATGAATATCGGGAAGTTGACCCCAAATAGTGCAACCACCTTGTGATATGGTGGGAAGAACTGACTGTTTTTTGGAATGCTGGTTTGCGTTTTGCGTTTGTTTTTGCAAAATGTCGCGGTAAGCAAGAGTCGCCACCGACTTTTATTTTATCCAATAAGGAAAGGAAAAAAGCACAGAAAAATTCCTTTTTATGAGATATTTCTCGGGTTCGGGGGGTAGATTATAGAAAGGGAAGGTATTAGCACCCTTTCTATCCGTGGTTATCCACGGGCTCTTAGGTACTTGCTCAATTGTTTTCAAAATTGTTTTCTTTGTGCTTGTGTGTTTGAAAAAGTTTTTGTTTAAAACTTCGATTTAACTCTTGCTTCTGTCCTCAAGAGCGTATGAAGTATTTTTGAAAACTTTGTTCGAAAAGGAGTGTAAGTGTGAAAAAGATTTTGTTTTTTTGAAAGAGCAAGTATCTAAGAACCATCTACCTACTCGAAAAAGGAATCGTTTTATGCTAATTTCCTTTAGACAATGCTATCCTACTATTAGTGAGTAGGTAACACCGTCGTTGGAGTTTGAGGGTCAATTCGAATGAGGGACATACGGTCACTAAAGCAATGTTAGGACGCCTTAGCGGTAACCCTAATATCTTAGATCATTTGTTTGAGGCAACAATATCCGAGGCAACCATTTCGAGGCGACTATGATCTTTTAGACAAGAGAGCGACCTCTAAAACGACCTATACTCAATGACCGCGTACGAAGGCAACAAAATGGGGTGTACCCTAAGAGTGTGCATGTGCGAGTGTGTCGTTTTCAGTTATTCTTATCTTTGTACATGTTAAGGGTGATCTAATATGATTTTAAGATTAACATTCAGTCTTGTCATGCAAACCCTATTATCAAACATCTAGCAGTAATAATTTGCGGAAATAAAATGCGGAATTTAAATTACAAGGCGTCGGGTATTTACATCGCCAAAGACAAACCCTTAGAAAAATAAAATAAAGCGGTAAAAATAATTAAATGTCCTATTTAACTATTACAATCTGTAAGCAGATACATTAATATGATAAAGATAAATAAAGCGCGCGGGAAATTAGATCGGGTGCGAATTTTAGGGTTTTGACCCTTTTGAAAGAAAATTGTTTTTTTGGTTTTTGTTGTTTTTATTTTAAGAAAGAAATTAATCCTAAGTTAAATAACTAAATTAAATTAATGAATTAATTAAATGGAAAATAAATTATTTTTTGGAGTTTTGATTATTTAAGAAAAGAAAATAATAATAATTAAATTAATAGTTAAAACCTAGTTAAGTCTAATTAATATTATTTATTTTACAAAATGAATTAAAGTTTTCTAATTAAAAACCTAATTAATTAATAAGTTTATTAAGAAAAATAAAAGTTTAAAGTTTGATTGAATAAAAAATATTTTTGTGATTTTATTTGATAAAAAAAGAATTTTATGATTGGTTAGAAAATTAAATAAAACAATTAAAGTAACTAAACAAAAATAAATAAAAGAGTAGAAGGATTGGGCCTGTTTTGAGGTGTGAATAGAAATTTTGTAGGCCCAACAATGCTGGCCCTTTTGACTTTTTTGGATCTGGTACACACGCATTGACCAGCGCTTTGGTGGACCTTCAACGCTTGGCCACCAGATCTGGCCCTTTGGCCATCTGGCACTTAGATAGTGAGGGAGCATGGTATAATCAAAACCTGAGCGTGCATGCAATTACCTGAAAAATAATAATATTGAGAAAGAGGGGGACCTGGGATTCGAACCCAGGTCTTGAAGGAGAATGTTTTGCCAAAGTTACCATTGAGCCACGCTGCTTTAGTTGTTAGTATAATAAGTATCAATAATAATATAACAAAATAATTCCAATGCTAGAAAAAACAAAAAAAAAGGCGCGCTTGGTTTGAATGGCCCAATGGACGGAGCACACCTCGTCGTCCCTGTCCTCAAACCCCTGTAAAAATTACCTGCGGATTTTCATCCGCAGCAAAAATCACAGCCTTGTTCTAAAATCTCCGTCAGGCCATATAAATATATTCCAAGAACATGGTTCAATTCGTCATGACCTTCTGATCACGACCAGGTTCTTCTTATGGGCCAATTGTACCTGAAACAGAAAGCCCCAAAAAAACTCCAAGAACCCTAACTATGGTGATTCTTGTTTCAGATCATATAAACGAAATTCATTAATGCCAAAAGCTTGCAAATGTTCTTATGATCACAAATAAGCAACTATTTTGTTCAATGGATGCCAGGATAATGCAAATCGAAATCAAGAATATGGCTATGTCGCGTGAGACTTTCAGTGCACTAGGGAGTCTGAAAATGCGTGGCTTGGATCGTAACAGCTTCTAGAGATGGCCAGCAATTGATTGAGACACCTCTCGCGTCTTGAAACTGCCTCTAACCTGGATTTTGATCTCCAACTTTTTTGTGGTTTTTTTCACTTTTTTTCTGCTTCTACCAATGCTTGCCAACCCTTATTTCGTATGCTTTTGCTTCCTTATGTAATGCTCAGTGCATTAGGCTTACAAACTTGGTACAAATCTCCCTCTATCAATGACTTTGATGTGGATTTGATTCTTCCATAAAATCTTTCCAAATTTGCCTAATTCCAATCTTTTTGCACATGATTTGATTTGATACGAATTTGATGATGATAATAGCTGTAATTAAAGCCTGAAATAGCCAAAAGATCATGTGTTATCAAAGCTTTAGATTTTATATGATTTTATTTGATTTAAAATAAATTAATTAAAATAAAAATCAAATTAAATAATAAAAATGTGATATGGACACATGGCTGAAGCTAGGGCACGTGGGAAATGATGCAAACTCAAATCAAGTGGAAAAGAATGGGCCCATTTGACAAAATTTGAAGTTTTGGGGATAGTTGACTTTTGGCAATTTTGCAAAAAAGTCTAACTTCAACAATGCATAACTTCTTCAATTTTGAACTTTTGGAGATGTTATTGGACTTCCTAGAAAGCTTGAGATGTCCTATAATCAAACCTTTTGGTCTCATCTAATGTTGATATGCCATGCTCAAGTTATAAGCTTTGGGAAAATGTGTTTTTGTTGACTTTCAAAAATGATCTATAATGTCCAAATTCATAACTTCTTGTGAGTGGATGTTTTGATCTTGGGGTATGAAGATGGATTGTAGGAAATTGCACCCTCTTCAAAATGAGCTTTGGATGGGTCATTTCTCATAAAGTATGATAAAGTAATGCTTGGTCAAAGTTGAGTTGACTTTTCCTACAAAACCCTAATTTAGCAAATTTTGAGTCTTGATGAATTTTGAGCAATCCTTGATGAATCATGATCAAACCTTGTTAAAATGATGAAATATCCTTCAAAATGAGAATGTTGACAAAAAATCTTGAAGTTTGACTGTATATAAGTCACAGTTGACTTTTGCTCTAGCACTGTCGATTTTTGGACCTTTGGGAAATTGACTGAGCAAACTTCCTTTGCAAGGCTTGAAATTTGACATGGATGACCTTGATAACATATTAGGACATTGGGGAGCACTTGAGGTCATTTTTACTCAAGGATCTTGATGCAACACAAAACCCTAATTTGGGGTAGACTGCCTTAGGAGATAGCTTGTCTGACCAACTCTTGAGCAACCTTGAGCAACTTGGAGATTCTTCTTGCAATGTTTTGAGAGATATGGGAGGGAAAATTTTAGGGTACAACAAATTTCCCTGTTCAATCTTCTTATACCTGAGGATGTAGATTGGCTTTCATGCATTTCGTGATCTGAAGGTGGAAGATGATTGAACACTAGAGTGCCCAGAAATTTGTACTCGCATGAAGTGGTATCATCCTTGTGATGTCGGGACTGGGCTTACAGATGCCATTTGGAGATTGCTGGCGGGAGGATGGGCTTAAATATGCCATCTGCAGGAGTGTCGATCGCATAAGAGATTCCTTAGAGAGAGCTTGCATACCTGTTGTTGTAGAAGATTCCGCTGGGGAAGTCTAACTTTTTGTTGAGATTTAGGAACTTGCCTGTACTTCAACTGAGAGAACATCTCTGCTAAGTTTTAAGAACTTGTCCATAATTCAACCGGGGGAAACATCTTCATCGAGATTTAAGAACTCGTCCGTAATTTAACCGAGAAAAACTCTACTGAGATTTAGGAACTGTCTGTACTTCGACGGAGGAGAACTGTCGAGATTTAGAACCTTATTTGTAATTCCACTGAGCATAATTCTGTTGAGATTTAAGAACTGGTCAGTAGTTCGACTTGGGGAAACATCTTCATCGAGATTTAGGACTTATCTGTAATTCAACCGAGGATAATTTTGTTGAGATTTAAGAACTGTCTGTAATTCGACAGAGGAACTTGTCGAGATTTAGGACCTTATTTGTAATTCAACTGAGGATAATTCTGTTGAGATTTAAGAACTGGTTAGTACTTCGACTGAGGAAAACATCTTCATCGAGATTTAGGACTTGTCTGTAATTCAAACGAGGATAATTATGTTAAGATTTAAGAACTGTCAGTAATTCGACGGAGGAACTTGTCGAGATTTAGGACCTTATCTATAATTCAACTGAGGATAATTCGGTTGAGATTTAAGAACTGGTCAGTACTTCGACTGAGGGAAACATCTTCATCGAGATTTAAGACTTGTCTGTAATTCAACCGAGGATAATTCTGTTGAGATTTAAGAACTGTCAGTAATTCGATAGAGGAACTTTGTCGAGATTTAGAACCTTATTTATAATTCAACTGAGGATAATTCGGTTGAGATTTAAGAATCGGTCAGTACTTAGACTGAGGGAAACATCTTCATCGAGATTTAGGACTTGTCTGTAATTTAACCGAGGATAATTCTGTTGAGATTTAAAAACTGTCAGTAATTCGACAGAGGAACTTGTCGAGATTTAGGACCTTATCTGTAATTCAACTAAGGATAATTCGGTTGAGATTTAAGAACCGGTCAGTAATTCGACTTGGTAAAAGCTTCATAGCTTTTGATTTTGTGAGAATTTAACCGCATCCTTCCTGAAAGGTAAAGGTTAGTATTATGTAATGCATGATATGTATCAAACAATGATGTTCTCAAAATAAATGAGATTGTGTTGTATGATGTGTATATGCATGTGTCATGATGCATGGACATGTAATGTTTTAGCTGGGGAAATAAGTCCCGGATAGCTGCCGGAGAAAGGAGCTGAATTCTTCGTTTTCCGCTGGGGATGGCGAACGAAGGTGATTGTGAGAATTAACCTGCAGAAGAGGATAAATCCATTGGGGAATAACCTGATGAAGAGATTACTCTGTGGGGAAGAGATGTTCTGCTGAGGATTCCATCGATAAATTCCACTGGGAATGAATTACCGTTGCTGGTGATGTTGAATTCTACTGGGTATTGAGTTCTTGGTTGTGAAAGGAAAGAACTCTGCTAGGGATGATCTTTCAGTTGCGACTTCACTGGGGATAACCTTTTAGACTCTAATGGGGATAATCCTTTGAGCTCTGTTGGGGACAATCTTCCAAAGTCTACTGGGGATGATTCTCCAAACTCCATTGGGGAAGCTTTTTCAGACTGCGCTGGGAAAAATTTCAAACTCCACTGGGGATATTTTGTATTCTGCCAGGGAATATTCTTATACTCCACTGGGAAATATTAAGACCTTTCAGTGATGATGGTAAATAAACTCTGCTTGGGGAGAATATTATTGATTCATTCACAGTGGAAAATCTCAACTGGGGAGAGCTACCATTACTGTCTTACTCTGCGGGGAGTGAAAGTACCTTAGCCATATTCTTTAGCTGAATCTACTTTTGTACCTGGTGGATAGAGGAACTGTAAAGCTTGGACAATTCTTATTGCCCCTATTTATGATATTACAAGTAACCGTCTTTTGTTTTGCATGTAAATTTTCATGAGCAGCAATTAATGTCAAATGCATATATCAAAAATGAACATTGGACGTTCTTTGCAAAACAAAACAGAAAAGGGAAAAACAGTTTGAATTTTCTATGAAAATGAATTGTATTGATTTTGAAGTTTGGCCTGTAAATAGGCGTTCTTGTACAAGAGGCTGACGTCCTAGTAAGCGAACGCCGCCGAGCAAATAGAATTTACACAATTTGTGAAAAACTAAACAAAACAGCTATGTGAATAATCCCACTGAGTTCCAACTCTGCTATTGCCGTTATGTCCTCAAACATATAATTACTTTGCTACTTGGTTAAAACGTAGATCAGATTGATTAGTGTCGTCTGAGCTTGATAGTCGATACCGAAGTCTGGTTGCAAGGTGATCCAATGAGACATAGTGTTACGCTTTGATCCCTAATTTTTGCCTGGACCGCCCTTTCGGTTTTTTTAGTCCACCAGGATACTCTTTTTTTGCCCAAGCCGCCTTTTCAGGTTTTCGACTTGCCGGGTGTATAAATGTTTTCATTTTCATCCCTTATTTTTGCCCGAACCCTTTTGGTTTGCCGGGAAGCCCTTATTTTTGCCTAGGCCAGTCGACCTAGCGGGTCTTTGATTATGCGTAGTATCTTTTCACTATGTCTGCATTGACGGGGTGAGGAAGGTCATCACCATCCATGGTGGTTAGAATCATATCTCCTCCTGAGAAAATATTCTTAACCACAAATGGCCCTTCATAAGTAGGGGTCCATTTGCCCCTGGGAACACCTTGAGGTAAGATGATGCGCTTGATCACCAGATCCCCAACTTGATACTCTTGTCATCTAACTTTCTTGTTAAATGCCTTAATCATCCTCTTTTGGTATGTCTGACCATGACAAATAGCAGTAAGTCTCTTTTCGTCGATTAAGTTTAGCTGATCAAGTCGGGTCTGAATCCAGTCCTCTTCGCTCAAACCTGCATCCTTCATAATCCTAAGAGAGGGTATCTGAACTTCAATGGGCAATACGGCTTCCATACCATATACCAAGGAATAGGGGGTTGCCCCTGTTGACGTCTGTGCTGAGGTACGGTACCCATGAAGAGAAAATGGTAACATCTCGTGCCAGTCTTTGTATGTCACCGTCATCTTCTGCACAATCTTATTGATGTTCTTATTAGCCGCTTCAACAACCCCCATTCATCTTCGGCCGGTAGGGAGAAGAGTTGTGATGCTGTATCTTAAACTGCTTGCAGAGCTCGGTGATCATTTTATTGTTGAGATTTGTACCATTGTCTGTAATGATCCTCTCTGGTACACCATATCAGCAGATCAGATTGTGCCGAATAAACAGTGCCACGATGTTCTTGGTTACTGTCGCAAATGAAGTTTCTTCAACCCACTTCGTAAAGTAATCAATAGCTACCAAGATGAAATGATGCCCGTTGGACGCAGTAGGTCTGATCTCGCCGATCATATCAATGCCCCACATTGCAAAAGGCCAAGGAGCTGTCAAGACGTTCAGAGGTGCTGGAGGTATGTGCACCTTATCAACATAGACTTGGCACTTGTGACAGGTCCGAGAATGCTGATAACAGTCGGCTTCCATTGTGGACCAATAATATCCTGCCCGTAGGATTTTCTTTGCCATGGTGTGTCCACTGGAATGAGTTTCGAAAGTACCTTCATGTAAATCTACCATGATCCTTTCTGCTTTGTTCTTATCCACACATCGTAGTAAGGTCGAATCATGGTTACGCTTGTAAAGGATACCATTACTGATGAAGAACTTCGCCGTGAACCTCCTCAGAAATTTCTTATCATTAACAGATGCACCCTCGGGGTACTCCTGAGCCTCGAGATACCTCTTCACCTCATGAAACCAGGGTTTATCCATTGACTCTTTCGTCTCAATGTCACAGCAATGTGTAGGTTCGTCCAACCTTTCAATGATAATCCGGGGAGCTTCGTTATCCAAATTGACTTTGAACATAGAAGACATCGTAGCTAGCACATCCGCCAACTGATTCTCCTCTCTAGGGAAATGTTCAAAGGTTATCTCCTCGAAATATGGAAGCAACGTCAATACATACTCCTTGTAAGGAATAAGATTTAGGTGTTTCGTATCCCACTCGCCTTTGATTTTACTGATCACGAGAGCGGAATCTCTGAAAATACTTAGAAACTTAATCCTTAGGTCAATTTCTGCTCGAAGACCCATGATGCACGCTTCATACTCCGCCATATTGTTGGTGCAGTTGAAACATAATCGGGCGGTGAATGGAGTATGAGAGCCTTTAGGAGATATGATTACGGTGCCAATTCCATTACCCAAAGTGTTTGAAGCTCCATCAAAGTACATAGACCATCGGGATCCTTCCTCAGGTCCTTCATCCGGTCCAGGTGTCTCACAGTCAGTCATGATCATGATATTCTCATCTGGGAATTCAAAATTCATAGACTGGTAATCATCTACTGTCTGATGTGCCAAATGATCCGCCAAAACACTTCCCTTGATTGCCTTTTGGGTCATATACTGGATGTCATACTCAGTCAAGATCATCTGCCATCTTGCTATTCTTCTGGACAAGGCAGGCTTTTCGAAGATATACTTGATTGGATCCATCTTTGATATCAATAAAATGGTGTGAGTCAGCATATACTGTCTCAGCCGGCGAGCAGCCCATGCGAAAGCGCGGCAAGTTTTCTCGAGCAGTGAGTAATGGGTCTCACAGTCGGTAAACTTTTTGCTAAGGTAATAAATAACATGCTCTTTTCGGCTAGACTCGTCATGCTGACCAGCACACACCCCATTGAGTTGTCGAGTACTGTCAAGTATAAGATCAGAGGTCTCCCTTCAACTAGAGGCATCAGAATAGGTGGTTCTTGGAGATATTCTTTGATCCTTTCAAAAGCGGCCTGCCATTCATCATTCCATCTTACCACTTGATCTTTCTTCAGTAGCTTAAAGATTGGTTCACAGGTAGCAGTCAAGTGCGAGATGAATCGGGAAATATAGTTCAGACGTCCGAGAAAGCCTCTGACTTCTTTTTCTGTTCGGGGAGCTGGCATGTCCTGTATAGCCTTCACCTTTGCAGGGTCCACTAGAATACCTTTGTCACTTACAACGAAACCCAACAGTTTGCCAGATCTCACCCCGAAGGTGCACTTGTTCGGGTTTAACCTTAGCTTGTACAACTTTAACCTGTCAAATAACTTCTGAAGGTGGTCCAGATGTTCTTCTTCAGTTTGGGATCTTGCAATCATGTCATCGACGTATACCTCAATCTCATGATGGATCATGTCATGGAACAAGGCGACCATGGCGCGCTGATACGTTGCCCCAACACTTTTCAATCCGAAGGGCATGACTTTGTAGCAAAAGGTACCCCATTGAGTAATAAAGGTTGTCTTCTCCATGTTTTTTGGAGCCATCTTAATCTGATTATAACCGGAGAACCCATCCATAAAGGAGAAGACCTTATGATGTGTGGTGTTGTCAACCAGAACGTCAATATGAGGTAGAGGGAAATCATCCTTGGGGCTTGCCCTGTTCAAATCCCTATAGTCAACACACATTCGAACCTTACCATCCTTCTTTAGCACTGGAACCACATTGGCAACCCACTGTGGGTAAGAAGTAACTGCTAGAAAACTGGCATCAAACTGTTTCATCACTTCCGCCTTGATTTTCTCAAACATCTCCGGGCGCATTCGGCGGACCTTCTGTTTTACTAGAGGACAGTCTTCCTTGGTAGGCAGGCGGTGAACTACAATATCGGTATCCAACCCAGGCATATCTTCATAAGACCAGGAAAAGATCTCAACGTAGTCACGCAACATTTGAACCAACCGTTGTTTAACACTAATCTCCAGATTTGCATCGATCTTGACTTCTTTCTTGTCTACCTCTGTACCCAAATTTACTGATTCCACCGGCTCCTCATGCAGCTATATGGCCCTCTCTTCCTGAAGTAGCAGTCTAGCAAGTTCACCAGGCACTTCACAATCATCTTCACCTTCGTCTTCGGCTAAGTTGATCGGACTTTCGAAGTCATAACTGGCAGTAGCAGAGTCGTTACCAGTGATATCCAGAGTGGATGTAGACCTGTATATGTGAGTGTGTGTAAAATAGTTGTTTTGCAATATATAATAAAAGAAAAACAAAGAGCGCAAAATTTGAAATGCAAGAAACGTCCAATGCTTTTATTAATGATATATGTAGATGACACACATAAAGCCCTCACAAATAAAGCCATGGTGCCCCGGGTAAGACACCAGGCCATAAAGTTTAAAAATTGTCTGTTACAAATTCAAAACAAAAGTCTCATTACTGGGTAATAAAAGAGATTGGGGCGAAATCCTTTGTCGTCCAATTGCTTAGTCCACCACCGGTAGTTGGGTAGATCCAACTGTCAAACTCAGACTTTTCAACATCGTCTTCAATGGCATTCACTCCTGAATTGCTGATGAATAGGGGAGGTATTCCGATCCGTGCACTCCGAACAGTCCTTTGAGCTTCTGCAGTGAAACCCAAACCAAACTTGTTAGTCTTATGTGCAAAATCAAGGAGTTGGCCCCAATTTGCACACCCACCTTTCTCAATAACAGCCCGGGTATCCTTGAAGGAAGCCATCCTCATTGGAGGATCTTCAGTAACAGTTTCAGTCGATGCCAGCGTCTGGGGGACTTCTTCAAAATTTTGGAACGGGGTCTCAATGAACTCCCCGTCCATTTCCACATACCGAAAAGAGTTGAGGTGGCTCACCATGTACTCCTCTTCCCCTCGTACCGTAACAATTTTCCCCTTTACCAGGTATTTCAGCATCTGGTGGAGCGTAGACGTTACTGCCCCAACTTTGTGGATCCACGGGCGACCCAGCAAACAGGAATAAGATGGCCTAATGTCCATCACATAGAATATATATGCGAAAACCTGAGAACCAACCTTAATCGGAATATCCACCTCTCCGTGTACCATTCTCTTGGACCCATCAAAGGCTCTGACTACAATGTTGCTTGGTTTCAGCTCCAACCCTTCATAGTCTAACCGGTCTAGAGCTTTCTTAGGTAACACATTCAATAAAGACCCAGTATCTACCAACACATGAGAAAGAGTATTGCCCATGCATTCAATGGAGACATGCAGGGCGTCATTGTGATTCTTCCCCTTAGCAGTCAAGTCGGCGTCAGTGAAATCCAACCCATTATCAGCGTCATACTAGCCACGCAATCTTTAAACTGATCAGCTGATGTTTCTTGTGGTACGTGTGCAGTCTTCAGGAAAGCAATCAAAGCCTTGGCATGGGCTTTTGAGAAAAGCAACAGAGATAACATAGAGATTTTGGACAGGGTTTGCCTCAGCTGCTCGACTACATTGTAGTCTCTCTTTTTGATGATCTTTAAAATTTCCTCCATCTCTTGTCTAGAGGCTTCAACAGTAATCATCTTCGGCGCCTCCGTCTAGGCAGGCTCACCGGTGGTCCCTTTGCCCCGAGTATCAGATGACTCGGTAAAAGGGCTAAGAATTGGAACTTGAACAAGGACAGTAGCAGGTGTACTGACAGGCGTAATAACAACAGGCTTCCGGACAGTTGGTGCAGAGATCTCAGAGGAGAAAAGTCTTCCACTGCGGGTGACTTTACTAGATCCAACAATATTGCTGACGTCAGTATCAGCATTCAAATCTTGTTTAACTCTGTGATAGTACACGTCATCCCCGTAGTGCCATGGGACAACTTTATTTGATGTATAGGGGATAGGCCCAGGAATGGTGATGATCAACGGTGCAATTCTCGGAACGGATGTAATTCTAACAGGATTTCTCGTGGAAGCCTTGGAAGAATTGTCGAAAATGGTGATTATAGCAACTTCTTCAGTTGGAACCAAAGGAACAAAAGTCTTCTCAAATAGAATTTCTTTATTATCCATCAGGCGTTGGACACTTGACTTTAAAAGATGGCAACCGGTAGGTAGGACAGAACACATACGGCAACCTTCATCACAGCCCGGAAATAAATCGGCTAACAGAAGGTTCTTCTTCACAATCATCAATGGAGTAACAATGTCTTTTACAGGAACCACAAACGAGTCTTCATATACAACATTTACTCCATGCTTGGGCATAGGAGCAGTCACAACATTAGGTCTTTCAGGTGCTTCGAACTCAATCTCCTTAGCATCAATCAAGTCTTGTACCTTATTCTTCAAAACCCAACAATCATTCGTATCATGCCCCGGGCTATCAGAGTGAAAAGCATAGCGGGCATTAGGATTGTACATGGGTGATGTCGTATTGGGAGTCTTTGGGGCCTCCTTCAGAATCACCAAGTTGGTCTTCAATAATTGTGGCAGAATTTGGGATAAAGTCATGTTGAGCTGAGTGAATTGTCTTCACGGCCTCTCCGCCCTTGGCTGATTGTTGCGCTGAGGAGCAACAGCAGGTCTTGATATAACCACCACATTGACTGCTTGGCGGTGTTCAGGTCTATTATGGATTTTTGAACTGTAAAGTGCACTTGACTCCTTCTTAAAAGGCTTCTTCTCGGTGTTTGATGAAGCACCCTTCTGTATTTTACCAGATTTGATACCTTCCTCAATTATTTCCCCGGTCATAATCAGCTCTGTAAACCCGGACGAAGAACTCCCAATCAGATGTTTGAAATACGGACCAGACAAGGTCCCCGGAAACATATCCATTAGCTCCCTATCAGCCAAGGGAGGTTGCACTCTTTCGGCAAGGTCCCTCCACTTCTGAGCGTAGTCTTCGAAACCTTCGCCCGCACCCATAGACATACCCTGGAGTTGGGTACGCGTGGGAGCGAGGTCGGTATTGTATTGGTACTACTTGTAGAAAGCAGCAGCCAAGTCTTCCCAATTACGGATACGAGCTCCTTCCATCTGGTAAAACCATTCAAGCTGAGTCCCTAAGAGATTGTCTTGAAAGAAGTGGATCCAGAGGTTCTTGTCAGCGGTGTACGGCTGAATCTTCCTAACATACGAACGGAGGTGCAACTTTGGGAAAGAAACCCCATCGTATTTAGCAAAGATTGGTGCTTTAAATTTATGGGGAATTACCACCCCAGATGACAGACCCAAATCACCAAAGTCCAGACCAGGCACTTTCTGAACTTCCATCGCGCTCAAACGATCCTCCAGTTGCTTATATCTATCCTCAGCCGGAGGATACTGGTCTTCGTCAAAGTCAATCTCGTTATCTGAAACCACAGGGCTAGAAGCCCTCCTTTCTTCCTGATTATCTCCCCCTCCAGACGAGTGAGTCAAATTAACCTCTTCTCGTAAATTGTTTCTGAATCTGCGACCCATATTCAGTAGGACCGTCTTCTTCTTCTTTTTCTTCTTCTCTTTCAAGATAAGGGTCTTCAGATCTTGCTGACCCTTAGCCAAACTCATGAACAATTCTTGGAACTGGACGTTTTGAGCCTGCAGAGCCTTGATTGCTTGTTCAGTTGATGTTTCAGAAGACATGATGTGCTGAAATAAACAACGAAGAAGATGAGAAACCTGTATGGATACCTGTTATGAGGTGCATGGGAATGATATGCGCATGATATGATTTCAAAGACTTTAGAGATTCAAATTCGTAAACCAAAATGAAACACACTTTTATTAGATAAACTTTGAATTCAATTGTTCAACAGATGCCTTTAAGGCGTTACAAGAAAGAAAAACTGAAAAGCAAATCAAAACTAGAAATAATCCAAAGACAATCAGCGCTCCCATGGTCGTTTCCTGTCAGTGCGGACATAGTCGTTGAGGATCTGTTTGTTCTCCAGCTGCCTTGTCAACTTTTGAATCTTCTGCTCTTGCTCGTGATACTTTTCTCTATAAGTATCCCGCTCTTCCCTCAGCTGCATCCACGATCTCTTTAATGCCCCAATGTCAGTAGGCATGTATGGATGGAGGATGGTAGGAGGAACCCCTTCTTCATCAGCAACCTCAACTATTATAGGCAAGACGGCTTCGTATGACATTCCCAGCTTTTGGGCACGGATTCGAACCCATCAGAGATATGGCTCCATCGGAAGGGAAGTCTTCGCACCTAGCTCGTGCAGATCAGACCTGTGTACTCTATCCCAAGCTCGTATGAACCTGCAGCGTTGCTCATCATTATCCCCTTGGAAGTCAAAGACAATACTTGGCATCAGCAACTCATGAGGTCCTTCCCTCCCAGCTCGCCCAAATTGACGTAAGGCCAAACACGGATTATAGGTGATTCCTCCATGGGTTCCTAGCAGTGGAACATTGGGGTATTCGCCACATCAATCAATAATAGCCACGTCTTCCATGCCTTTGATAGTCCAAATGATGTCATTATGAGAGAGGGACATAATCCTGTAGGCCCAACCCATGCCTTCCTTATTCTTCAAAACTGATTTGGGGAGGTGAGAAATAAACCACCTCTCCAGCAATGGTGCACAACACATAAGGGTTCCCTGTTTCCGAGCAGTACGGGCATAAAGAGAGTGCAAAATGTCACCCAAGAGAGTGGGCACAGGATTACCGGACATAAAAATCTTCACTGCATTCACATCGACGAAAGCATCCGATTTAGGAAACAACACCAAACCATATATGAGAAGAGCCAGAATGTCTTCAAATACCTGGAAGTTTAGACTGTCCCAGAACTGATTAGCCTTACCAACCAAGAATTTAGTCAAGAAGCCCTTTGTTCCACTACGAGTTTCCCAATTAGAGATTACCTCAGCCTTTGTCAGATGGAGGGATGCAGCAATCTCTTCCGGCCTAAGGAATTTCTCCCAACCTGTAAATGGGGTCTGCTCCAGAATAGAGATACCAAGTAGATCAGAGAACTCTTCCAAGGTAGGGACCAACTGGTAGTCTGGAAAAGTAAAGCAATGGTACAGTGGATCAAATAACAGGACTAAGACACTCATCATCTGTTCGTCCAATTTAGAAGTAACCAAACCAAGGAGGTACCCATGTCTTCTGATAAAGGAGGAAGTATCTGAAACCTTTGCAACCAATTCCTTAAGTTGAGTTGGAATCTGGACAAAGTTGATCTGAATGGTGTTTCTACGCATGGGTGCCATGACCTACAAAACAGAACAAAGATGAATCCCTCATGTCTTTGAAACAGGTTAGTCCAATGCAAAATGCATGCAATGTAATGATGTCATGATGTCATGAGGTCATGATAGAAAACACACCACAGGTGTTCACAAATAGAAAACATGGTAAGGGCAAACAAGTCACACAGATAGCCCTTAAATTTCAGGCTGGTAAGGAGTCTAGGTACTACCCTCTTTCAGTTCAGTTAGTTCAAACCTGTCCTAGAAATAGTAACCGGGTTCTAGAGGATCTCAATATCACTGACCACCCTCGATCGGTCATAATTCCAGTTTAGCAACCTTTTCTTGCAGCCGGAATCATCGCGAGAGTTTGGTCTCAATGAGTGTAGCATACTGCTACTGTTCTATGGCCAAGTTGGTCAATTATAGGTGCTAAGGTCAGTTGGTGCTTAATGACCCCTTAGAAGACCCATATTCTCCTCGTTGTGCCACAAGGGATATCAGTACAAACTAAAGTTCCACACCAATGTAGCTACTGCTTCAACCGTATCGATCTACGTCGTACAGTTCCCTCACAGTTTATTGCTACTTACCTAAAGGGTATCCCCCAGATCCGGGTTAGGATCTATAGTAACTCTGATTCAAACCCACAAAGATAAAGCATGCAAATCAAGCAATTGAAAACATTATGAACTAATCCTAAGGTACACCCCACTTATAACATCCCCAGCAGAGTCGCCAGTTCTGTGATACGGTGGAAAGAAATGACTGTTTTTTGGAATGCTGGTTTGTGTTTTGCGTTTGTTTTTGCAAACTGTAGCCGTAAGCAAGAGTCGCCACCGAATTTTATTTTATCCAATAAGGAAAGGAAAAAAGCACAGAAAAATTCCTTTTTTCGAGATATTTCTCGGGTTCGGGGGGTAGATTATAGAAAGGGAAGGTATTAGCACCCTTTCTATCCGTGGTTATCCACGGGCTCTTAGGTACTTGCTCAATTGTTTTCAAAATTGTTTTCTTTGTGCTTGTGGGTTTGAAAAAGTTTTTTTTTGAAACTTCGATTTAACTCTTGCTTCTGTCCTCAAGAGTGTATGAAGTGTTTTTGAAAACTTTGTTCGAAAAGGAGTATAAGTGTGGAAAATATTTTGTTTTTTGAAAGAGCAAGTATCTAAGAACCATCTACCTACTCGAAAAAGGAATCGTTCTATGCTAATTTCCTTTAGACAATGCTATCCTACTATTAGTGAGTAGGTAACACCGTCGTTGGAGTTTGAGGGTCAATTCGAATGAGGGACACACGGTCACTAAAGCAATGTTAGGACGCCTTAGCGGTAACCCTAATATCTTAGATCATTTGTTTGAGGCAACAATATTCGAGGCAACCATTTTGAGGCGACTATGATCTTTTAGACAAGAGGGCGACCTCTAAAACGACCTATACTCAATGACCACGTACAGAGGAAACCAAGTGGGGTGTACCCTAAGAGTGCGCATGTGCGAGTGTGTCGTTTTCAGTTATTCTTATCTTTGTACATGTTAAGGGTGATCTAATTTGATTTTAATATTAACATTCAGTCTTATCATGCAAACCCTATTATCAAACATCTAGCAGTTATAATTTGCGGAAATAAAATGTGGAATTTAAATTACAAGGCGTCGGGTATTTACATCGCCAAAGACAAACCCTTAGAAAAATAAAATAAAGTGGTAAAAATAATTAAATGTCCTATTTAACTATTACAATCTGTAAGAAGATATATTAATATGATAAAGATAAATAAAGCACGTGGGAAATTAGATCGGGTGCGAATTTTAGGGTTTTGACCCTTTTGAAAGAAAATTGTTTTTTTGGTTTTTGTTGTTTTTATTTTAAGAAATAAATTAATCCTAAGTTTAATAACTAAATTAAATTAATGAATTAATTAAATGAAAAATAAATTATTTTTTGGAGTTTTGATTATTTAAGAAAATAAAATAATAATAATTAAATTAATAGTTAAAACGTAGTTAAGTCTAATTAATTTTATTTATTTTACAAAATGAATTAAAGTTTTCTAATTAAAAACCTAATTAATTAATAAGTTTATTAAGAAAAATAAAAGTTTAAAGTTTGATTGAATAAAAAATATTTTTCTGATTTTATTTGATAAAAAAAGAATTTTATGATTAGTTAGAAAATTAAATAAAACAATTAAAGTAACTAAACAAAAATAAATAAAAGAGTAGAAGGATTGGGCCTGTTTTAAGGCGTGAATAGAAATTCAGTAGGCCCAACAATGTTGGCCCTTTTGACTTTTTTGGATCTGGTACACACGCATTGACCAGCACTTTGGTGGACCTTCAACGCTTGGCCACCAGATATGGCCCTTTGGCCATCTGGCGCTTGGATAGTGAAGGAGCATGGTATAGTCCAAACCTGAGCATGCATGCAATAACCTGAAAAATAATAATATTAAGAAAGAGGGGGACCTGGGATTTGAACCCAGGTCCTGAAGGAGAATGCTTTGCCAAATTTACCACTGAGCCACACTGCTTTACTTGTTAGTATAATAAGTATCAATAAAGATATAACAAAACAATTCCAATGCCAGAAAAAACAAAAAAAAGGCGCGCTTGGTTTGAATGGCCCAATAGACAGAGGACACCTCGTCATCCCTGTCCTCAAACCCCTGTAAAAATTACCTGCAGATTTTCATCCGAAGCAAAAATTGCAGCCTTGTTCTAAAATCTCCCTCAGGACATATAAATACATTCCAAGAACATGGTTCAATTCGTCATGACCTTCTGATCACGACCATGTTCTTCTTATAGGCCAATTGTACATGAAACAGAAAGCCCCAAAAAAACTCCAAGAACCCTAACTATGGTGATTCTTGTTTCAGATCATATAAATGAAATTCATTAATGCCAAAAGCTTGCAAATGTTCTTATGATCACAAATAAGCAACTATTTTGTTCAATGGATGTCAGGATAATGCAAATCCAAATTAAGAATATGGCTATGTCGTGTGAGACTTACAGTGCACTAGGGAGTTTTAAAATGTGTGGCTTGGATCGTAACAGCTTCTGGAGATGGCCAGCAATTGATTGAGACACCTCTCGCGTCTTGAAACTGCCTCTTACCTGGATTTTGATCTCCAACTTTTTTGTGATTTTTTTCACTTTTTTTCTGCTTCTACAAATGCTTTCCAACCCTTATTTCGTATGCTTTTGCTTCCTTATGTAATGCTCAATGCATTAGGCCTACAAACTTGGTACAAATCTCCCTCTATCAATGACTTTGATGTGGATTTGATTCTTCCATTAAATCTTTCCAAATTTGCCTAATTCCAATCTTTTTGCACATGATTTGATTTGATACGAATTTGATGATGATAATAGCTGTAATCAAAGCCTGAAATAGCCAAAAGATCATGTGTTATCAAAGCTTTAGGTTTTATATGATTTTATTTGATTTAAAATAAATTAATTCAAATAAAAATCAAATTAAATAATAAAAATGTGATGTGGACACATGGCTGAAGCTAGGGCACGTGGGCAATGATGCAATCTCAAATCAAGTGGAAAAGAATGGGCCCATTTGACAAAATTTGAAGTTTTGGGGGATAGTTGACTTTTGGCAATTTTGCAAAAAAGTCCAACTTCAACAATGCATAACTTCTTCAATTTTGAACTTTTGGAGATGTTCTTGGACTTCCTAGAAATCTTGAGATGTTCTCTAATAAAACCTTTTTGTATAATCTCATTTTGATATTCCATGCTCAAGTTATAAGCTTTGGGAAAAAAGGTGTTTTTGTTGACTTTCAAAAATGACCTATAATGTCCAAATTCATAACTTCTTGTGAGTGAATTTTTTGATCTTGGGGTATGAAGATGGATTGTATGAAATTTCATCCTCTTAAAAATGAGATTTGGATGGGTTACTTCTCATAAAGTATGAGAAAGTTATGCTTGGTCAAAGTTGAGTTGACTTTTCCTATAAAACCCTAATTTAACAACTTTTGAGTCTTGATGAATTTTGAGAAATCCTTGATGAATCATGATCAACCCTTGATAAAATGATGAAATATCCTTCAAAATGAGAATTTTGACAAAAAATATTGAAGTTTGACTGTATATAGGTCACAGTTGACTTTTGCCCTAGCATAGTCGATTTTTGGACCTTTGGGCAATTGACTGAGCAAACTTCTTCTGCAAGGCTTGAAATTTGACATGGATGACCTTGATAAAATATTAGGACATTGGGGAGCACTTGAGGTCATTTGGACTCAAGGATCTTGATGCAACACAAAACCCTAATTTGGGGTATACTGCCTTAGGAGATAGCTTGTCTGACCAACTCTTGAGCAACCTTGAGAAACTTGAAGATTCTTCTTGCAATGTTTTGAGAGATATGGGAGGGAAAATTTTGGGGTACAACACACCTTCTTTAACCACAACCCTAACGTCTTTCATAGAAGCCATTTTAAGAACAGCAGGAGTAGCTTTATCAATCAGTGTTGTCTTAGAAACAACTACAAAGGTCTAGCAAGGAGTATCGACGAATTCTCCATCCATTTTGACATACTTGAAATAATTCAAATGGATCACCATATATTCCTCTTCACTGCAAACTGTAATGATCTTTCCCTTTACGAGATACTTCAACTTCTGGTGTAAGGTAGAAGTTACAGTGCCTACCCCATGAATCCAAGTGCGTCCAAGCAAACAAGAATAGGCTGAACGAATGTCCATCATATAGAAAGTAGAGTCGAGGACCTGGGATCCCACTTTGATTGGAAGATCAACCTCTCTATGCACCATTCTCTTTGAACCGTCAAAAGCTCTCACTATAATATCGTTGGGTTTTAGCATGATCCCTTCACATTCCAGTTTTTCTAAAGCAGCTTTTGGAAAAACATTTAACGAGGAACCTGTGTCTACCAACACATGAGATAAGGTAGTTCCCCCTATACTCAATAGAGACATGCATGACCTTATTATGATTCCTTCCTGCGGGATTTAAGTATGCGTCAGAAAAGCCTAGCCCATTATCAGTTACCAGGTTAGCAACATGATTTTTAAACTGATCAACATAGATTCTCTATGGTACATGGGAAAATTTAAGAAATTTTACCAAAGCCCGAGCATGGGCTTCATAGAAAAAAAACAAGGATATCATAGATATTTTGGAGGGTACCTGCCCAACTGTTCAACAATCTTGTAGTCACTCTTTCAGATAATCTTTAATATTTCCTCCATCTCTTGCTTGGAGGTGTCTTTAATAGTGACCTTCTTCAATGCCTCAGTTTAGGTAGGTGTGATACGGTGGGAGAACTGACTATGGTTTTGCGTTCGCATTCGCAAATGTTTCGGTTGAGCAAGAGTCGCCACCGACTTTTTATTTTATCCTAAGGAAAGGTTTAAAAAGCACAGCAAAAACCTTTGAGATTTTTCTTGGGTTCGGGGAGTATATTATAGAAGGGGAAGGTATTAGCACCCCTTCTATCCATGGTTATCCATGGGCTCTTAAGTACTTGCTTAGATCAACTTGCCTTGGTTTTCAATTGTTTGAAATGGTGCTTTGTGTGTGTTTTTGAAAAGGTTTTGAAAAAAGATGCCTTGTATAGGCTACCCTTGTAACAATTCTTTACTCGAATGTTTTACAAAAGGTGTTTGTCTTTTTGAAAAGATGTTTCAAGGTTTTTTTTTTGAAAGTTTGTTTTGAAAGTGTTTGTGAAGTGGATTTTGAAATAAGGCAAGTGTTTTCTTGGAAAGTTGACAAGTACTTAAGAGTTCATCTACCCTAAAGTTTTCTCAAAGATTTTTGTTATGTTTTAAACTTTTTGACAATTTTGTTCCACCATTGCATTTGCTGGACAATCTTGTTTTAGGAGATGAAAGGGACGGGCGCGGGTCATCGTTTAGACCATATTTGCAATAGTGTTAAATGTCTTTGGGCAATTTTCTTTTAAAAGGGACTTTGATCATTTATTTAGGCAACATTTTGAGGGACTATGATCATTTGATTGTTTGTTTTACCCAAAGAAGTTCAACATGCAATATGGCCCAATTATTTGAAGGCAACAAAGTGGAATATCCTAGGGGTGCAAGTGTGAAATGTGTTGTCCATTTTTCATGCTCATTTATCTTGTATTAGGTCCAACTACTTTGTTCATTTTTATTCGCATACAAAACCCTAATTCTAGCATAGTATGTTTAGAAAGCGATAAAGTGCAAAATTTAAATTCCTACGCTATTACATCACAATAATATGGGGAGGGGGGTACAATGTTTCAAATGGGGATTATTTAGACAAGAAATTAAACCTAAAACTATTACATCAATTTTGAATTTATACAATTTAATTAAGGTACAATAATTAAATAATGAAAAAAAATGGAACAAAATATGCAAGATGCAAAAAATGTTTTGTATATGTATGACAAAAGTATTATTTATGTAAAAAATAAAAGAAAATAAAAAGATACTATTTTTGGAGTATTTTTGAATTTAGGGCAAAACCCTAATTTTTTAATCAAAAGGGACATTAATTAATCAATTCATATAATATTTATTATTTACATATAAAAACAAAATAAAATATGGTATATTTGTAAAAAGACATTTTTTAGTACTAAATATTAAAAAATAAAATATGTACATTTTTTGGTATTTTTATCCTAAGCATTAATATACCTATTTATTTATATTATTTATAAAATATGCATTATATATATATAAATGACAATAATTAATATTTATATAAAAAAAATATATTTTGTATGAAATATTTCAAAAGAGAGAAATGTAATAAAAATCAGAAAAAAGAAATATATTTGCATTATATTTTTTTCTAGTTTTTTTTTCTAAATAATAATGTATATATATGTTTATGTATAAATGTCAACATAATCAAACAAATGCCTAAAAAATAGAAAAATGATGTAAAAAAATATTTTTTGATTTTTAATATCATAAGCAAAAATAAACAAGTCAAACAAAAAAAGAAAAAGTCAAAAAATCATTAAAAATAACAAAATGGGCTCAGGGGGTGTGAACTTGGAAATGTGGTGTGAACAGAAAATGCACACAAGCCCAGCCCAGATCACTTCTTCTTCAACCTCTGAACAAAAAAACGCGCGCCTGCAAGCTCCATTTGAAATCCTGATTCTTTGATTTTTTGAACAAACTTCCAACACAAAAGATGTTAAGCATGAAACCACGATTCTAACCATATGCATAACTTGATCTAACTCTCTAAGATGAGGGAGAATTTCTCCTCCCCCAAATCCTAACCTAGTTTTTCTGCCATTTTCAAACTCCAAATTCTCACAACTCAAGCAAAAGAAATGAAAAGTAAAAACATGTACATGTTCAGTGGCATGAGTAGAACCTTGTTTATTCACAAACTTAAAGCTAATGATGCATAATAAGAGAGAAACGAGTTCACCAAGATACCTGTTCAGTTGAAGTTCTATCTTGCAATGTAGGAACTTTCAGTGCAAGGTGATGATTGGAAAAGCTTCCTTGAGGTCTAGGGATGCTATTCCAATGTTTACTTTGTCTTGAAAGCTTCTGAATCAAGCTAGAGAACTTCACCTGCAAAACAAGAAATGGAAAATGGTGGAAATGGTTAGAGGGGTTATAGGTCGTGCTTCAGGTCATGGTTAGCTTGTATAGATGCTAGGGGATGTGTAGAAACTGGTTTGGGCAAGAAAGCTTGAGAGAAATGGGAGAGAGCACTCAAACTGCAGGCTTTACCCTGTTTGTGCAGTTTGAGGGTGATTATGGCAATGGGAGTGTTTGAGAGGTGCAAGGGTCGTGCAAAAGCTTGGTTGTGTTGTGTCAAAGGTGTTTGATAACTTTGTTCTTGTGTATCTAAGCTGAGATGGATGTTGGTATATGTTATGGCACTTTTCTTCTATCTTAAGCAAGAAAGGCAACTTGTGTTTCTAGGTCAGTAGAGGACCCCTAATCCTGCTGCCAAGCTTCTCTTGATCAGAGTAATTTGTTCATAATCTTGTGCTAAAGAGATTTGGTTTGTACTTGCTTGATTTACCAATTGGACATAAAGTGAACTTTTGCAAAAATGGATAGTTTACTTTATCTAAAAATGGATTAAACCTTCATGTAATGTTAGAAAACAAAGAACATGGTCTTGGCACAAAGAGTATGCATTAAATTTATGAGTGTAACTTGGTTTAAGGACCTGTAATCAAGGGCATGCTGGTTTTGAGAAGTTGCATAATCTTATGAACATGAAAAATGGCCAATTCAAAAGTGAGTTTTTGCTATATTGTGAAATTCGATTCTCCCTAACCATGAGGTTGTTTGAGACGTTCTTGGACATTTTGGAAAGCTTGGAATGTGTACTACAATCCATCTTTGAAATGAAATTTGAAATTCCAAGTGGAAGTGTATGGAAAATGGCCTTGAAGTGGGGTAGAAAAACTTGTCAAAATAGGTCAAAAATTCACTAAGTTAAGAATGGTTTAGTGCCCTTATTCAAAAATTTGTAACTTGAGATACAAGCTTAAAATGAGAAAACTTTGTGAATCAAAGTTGTAGATTATGCAACAAGCTACAACTTTCATGTTTTGACTTTTGTTTGAATCCAAATGAATCATGGTGAAAAAGTTGGGCAAAGTTGGGAAAAAATTAGGGTTTTCCATAACTTAGAAAAATTCTAAGTTATGAAAAATTCCATTTTAAACCCTAATTTGCATTTCTTGGTTTCTTGGTGAACAAGTTTCATGATTTGGCAAGTTTTGATGGAAAATGAATCTTGACTCTTGATTTTGACCAAAAAGTCAAAGTTTGACTTTTCAGTTATACAGTCAAAATTGATCAATTGACTGGGAAATTCAACTGTCAATCCTGTGTACTTGGAATCTTTTGAGTTTGTTGATCATGTCTAGATAACTACATGGGGTACTTGAGTCCATGTGTGAGCTTAGTTTTCCATTGGCTAGGTCAAACAGTCAAAAATTGCCTTTGTGCAGTCAAAACCCTAAAAATGACCATTTTGCCCTTTTGGTGATCTGATCAAATTTCTTGGGGAATTGTGATTCAAACTTGATCAAATGGTCCGTATGAGTTCATAATGTTGATGTGGGTCAAATTTCATGAGGTTTGACTGTCAATTGGCCACAGTTGACTTTTCCCCAATACAGCTGATTTTTAGGTCAACTGTCCAATTGACTGGGCAAAACTTGGAATCAAGACTTGAAACTTGATGTGGGTAAACTTGGGAGTCCAATATGAAGCATGAAAGTCACCTTGGGCATTTTAGGTCAAAGCATCTTTGTGCAAACACAAACCCTAATTTGAGTCAACAGTGCAAGGAGAGGTCTTGAGCAGATGAAACCCTAACTGGATCTTGAGCTTCAAAGGCTTTATGGTGAGAAATTAATGAGAAATGGGAGGGCAAATTTTGGGGTACAACAGTTGCCCCTGTTCAATTTTCTTGAATCCGAAGAGTTAGATTGGCAAGTTTGCCTTTCGTGACTCGAGGGTAAAAGGAGATTGGACACTAGAGTGCCCGGAAATTTGCACTTGTCACAGCAATGGATGCAGGAATGGGCTTAGAGATGCCATTTGGGGATGGGCTTAACGATGCCATCTGGGAGAGTGACAGAAATCTTGTCGGGGATGGGCTTAAAGATGCCATCTGGAATGAGTATCAGGAAGGTGTCCATGCTTGGGACCATCTCTGAACTGGGGGGTCTGAACAAGCAATAGATTGACATCCGTTGTTGGGAGGAATCTGTAAACCGTTTTCAGTGGTTGCATCTGAGCAAGTTGATAGATTAACATCCGTTGTTGGGAAGAATCCATAAACTGTTTTCAGAAGTCTTGAAGAAGAGTCTGAACAAGTGACAGGTTAACATCCGTTTACTTGGAGGACCCGTGAACTGTTTTTAGAAATCTTGAAGTTGAATAAGCAATAGAGCAGCATCCGTTGTTGGGAAGCGTCCGTAAACTGTTTTCAAAAGTTGCATCTGAACAAGTTGATAGATTAACATCCGTTGTTGGGAAGAATCCACAAACTGTTTTCAGAAGTCTTGAAGAAGAGTCTGAACAAGTGACAGGTTAACATCCGTTTACTTGGAGAACCCGTGAACTGTTTTCAGAAATCTTGAAGTTGAATAAGCAATAGAGCAGCATCCGTTGTTGGGAAGCGTCCGTAAACTGTTTTCAAAAGTTGCATCTGAACAAGTTGATAGATTAACATCCGTTGTTGGGAAGAATCCACAAACTGTTTTCAGAAGTCTTGAAGAAGAGTCTGAACAAGTGACAGGTTAACATCCGTTTACTTGGAGGACCCGTGAACTGTTTTCAGAAATCTTGAAGTTGAATGATTTTAGTCTGTCGACTGATCTTTCCTGAAAAGGTAAAGAGTTAGTTGTATGCAATGTTATGATGCATGATGCAATATACGTGACATCAATGTTTATGACATGAATGTGATGAATGCGCATGTAAGCTGACGAGCTATCTTACTGAGGATAAATGAATCCGAGGTGGCCGAAGATAAAAACATCTTGACTGCCGCTGGGAAAAATAAATCCTTGGCTGCTGCTGGAAAAGAGAATTCCTGATGACCTCTACTGGGGAGTATCAATCTAGTAGACTCATGTTGGGGAGGTAAGACTGAGAATCTTCAATTTGATGGGAAGTAACTCTGGCGATCTCACTGGGGAACTCAAGATTTCTCTTTCTAAGACTCTGTGGGGAGAAGGCTCATTAGTCTGGCTCCGCTGGGGATATTGAAAATTTGCACTCTGAGGGAAATTGAGCTCTGGAGGGCTCTCTGGCTGGTGATAACAAAGATAAACTCCTCCGGGGATCATATTGATAAGTTGTGCTGGGAAACTCTTGATGAACTCCGCTGGGGATAGGAAGAAATCTGGAGAGTGCGATCTTCTGTGGTTGTTAGCTGAGGATAACCCAGTTATAAGCCTTTGTGAGGCATAACTTTGAATAAAACTCGGGAGAGACGTTCGTGCTCTGCGGGGAAATACCTTCCAGAGCCTTACTGGGGATAAGCTTCGAGAGTCTGCCGGAGATAAGCCTCAGGGTTTGCTAGAGATGTGGATTCCAAATCTCTTGGGGGGGTTCCTTCGAAAGGGTGTCAAGATATCCATCTGTACTTTCATCCTATCAGTAATCCTCTTTCTTAGGTTCATTTAGGAAGTGATTATGTTACAAATGCATATGCCTATTTAACAAAACATTGGACGTTTCTCAAAATAAAACAAATAGTGCAAGAGAAAAAGAAAAGGGAAATGACACGAATTTTGGGAAGAGTATTTGTATTGATTTTCTTTGAGTATATTTGTACAAAGGAGACAATCATCCTAGTAAGAGGACTTTGTCATAAATATTGAAAGATTTTATACAAAATAAAGGATGGCTATGTGAAATAATTCCATGGGATTCCGTTCTGCTATAGCTTTCACAACTCTGAATATCTGTCCATTCAATGCTTCGTTTGACGATGACTGGATTGATCAGAAGTCTGGAACTGGTTGATGAAGAGATTGTCTTTGAAGTGATCCGACGAGACATAGTCATACGCTTTAATTCCCTAACTTTTGCCTGAATCGCCCTTTCGGGTTTTCGATCCACCGGGAAACCCCTTTTTGCCCAAGCCGCCCTTTCGGGTTTTTGACTTGCCGAGTGTACAGATTTTTTCGTTTTTATCCCTAATTTTTGCCTGAACCGCCCTTTCGGGTTTTCGGTTCACCGGGATGCCCATTTTTGCCCAAGCCGCCCTTTCGGGTTTTCGACTTGTCGGTTTATTTTATGCGTAGTATCTTTTGACTATGTCTGCGTTTGCAGGGTGTGGCAAATCGTCGCCGTCCATGGTGGTCAAAATCATTGCACCACCAGAAAATATGCTCTTGATCACAAATGGTCCTTCATATGTAGGAGTCCATTTGCCCCTGGGATCACTTTGCGGCAAGATAATCCGCTTGATTACGAGATCTCCGACTTGATACACTTGACGTCTGACTTTCTTATTGAAGGCCTTGATCATCCGCTTTTGATACGTCTGACCATGGCATATAGCAGCAAGTCGCTTCTCGTCGATCAGATTGAGTTGATCAAGTCGGGTCTGCATCCAATCATCTTCATTCAAACCTGCGTCCTTCATAATTCTTAGAGAAGGGATCTGGACTTCCATAGGCAAAATAGCTTCCATGCCATAAACCAAAGAAAATGGGGTTGCCCCAGTTGAAGTACGTGTCGTCGTACGGTATCCATGCAGAGCAAACGGTAACATCTCATGCCAGTCTTTGTAAGTGACTGTCATTTTCTGAATGATCTTCTTAATGTTTTTGTTTGCAGCTTCAACAGCACCGTTCATCTTCGGCCGATAGGGAGATGAATTGTGATGATAAATCTTGAACTGTTCGCATAATGCAGTGATCACTGTGTTATTCAGATTTGTACCGTTGTCCGTGATGATCCTGTCTGGAACACCATACCGACATATGAGATTTTGCTTGATAAAGCGGGCAACCACATTTTTGGTGACAGAGGCGAAGGAAGTTGCTTCGACCCATTTAGTGAAGTAGACAATGGCAACTAGGATGAAGCGATGTCCATTGGAAGCCGTGGGCTTGATCTCTCCAATCATATCAATGCCCCACATTGCAAAGGGCCACGGAGCAGTCAGGACGTTAAGGGGAACCGGAGGAATATGAACTTTGTCAGCATAGACTTGACACTTGTGACAAGTACGGGAATGTTGATGGCAGTCAGCCTCCATGGTAGACCAATAATAGCCTGCCCTTAGGATCTTCTTAGCCATTGTATGCCCGCTCAAGTGAGTGCCAAATGTGCCGCTGTGTATATCAGTCATGATCAACTCTGCTTCAGCTTTATCCACACATCGGAGTAATACACAATCATGGCTTCGTTTGTAAAGGATGTCGTTGCTCAGGAAGAACTTAGCAGCGAATTTCCTTAAGAACTTCTTGTCATTTACGGAAGCTCCTTCAGGATAATCTCTAGTCTCGAGATACCTTTTGATTTCATGGAACCAAGGTTGTTCCACTACTTCTTCGGTATTAATTCCGTGGCAATGCGCCGGTTCATCCATTCGCTTGATGGTGATTTGGGGAGCCTCGTTATCCCAGTTGAGTTTAAACATGGAGGACATTGTGGCCAGAGCATCGACTAGCTGATTCTCCTCTCGTGGGAAATGCTCGAAGGTAATTTGCTCGAAATGAGGCAACAATGTCAGGACATGTTCTTTGTATGGGATAAGATTAGGATGCTTGGTATCCCAATCTCCTTTGATTTGGCTGACGACCAAAGCCGAGTCCCCAAATACGATCAAAGATTTGATCCCTAAGTCTATAGCAGCCTCGAGACCAAAGATGCAAGCTTCATACTCAGCCATGTTGTTTGTGCAGCTGAAGCAAAGTCGGGCCGTGAAAGGAGTGTGACAACCTTCCGGAGAAATGAGTATTGCGCCAATACCGTTTCCAAGTGCATTTGAAGCACCATCAAAGTATAGGGTCCATCGGGATCCCTTTTCGGGCCCGTCATACGGTCTGTTACCTTCAATGTTGTCCAAATTCATGATGTCCTCGTCTGGGAAGTCAAATCTCATGGGTTGATAGTCTTCGATAGCCTGATGAGCCAGATGGTCAGCTAGTACACTCCCTTTTATAGCATTTTGGGTGGTGTACTGGATGTCATACTCGGTTAAGATCATTTGCCATCTAGCTATCCTTCCAGATAAAGCGGGCTTCTCGAAGATATACTTGATAGGGTCCATTTTGGATATCAACAAAGTAGTATGAGTCAACATATACTGTCTTAGTCGGCGAGCAGCCCATACCAAAGCGCAGCAAGTTTTCTCGAGCAGTGAGTAGCGAGTCTCACAGTCGGTAAACTTTTTGCTAAGGTAATAAATAACATGCTCTTTTCGACCAGACTCGTCATGCTGGCCCAAAACACACCCCATTGAGTTATCCAAGACGGTCAGATACATGATCAATGGTCTTCCTTCGACGGGTGGCATCAAAATAGGAGGTTCTAGCAAATACTCCTTGATTCTATCAAAAGCAGCTTGACAATCGTCGTTCCATTCCACTACCTGATCCTTTTTCAAGAGTTTGAAAATTGGCTCACAGGTAGAAGTCAGATGTGAGATGAATCTGGCAATATAGTTTACGCGCCCCAAGAATCCTCTAACCTCCTTTTCAGTACGGGGAGCGTGCATCTCTTGTATTGCTTTCACTTTTTCCGGATCGACTTTAATGCCTTTGTTGCTTACAATGAATCCAAGGAGTTTACCAGACCTAACTCCAAAAGTGCATTTACTTGGATTCAGCCTGAGCTTGTATTCTTTTAACTTGGCAAACAGCTTCTCCAAATGTTCAAGGTGCTCTTCCTCTGTTTGTGATCGAGCTATCATATCGTCTACGTAAACTTCAATCTCATGATGTATCATGTCATGAAATAAAGCTACCATGGCGCGTTGATAAGTTGCCCCTGCATTCTTCAGCCCGAACGGCATCACCTTATAACAGAAAGTGCCCCATTGAGTAACAAAAGTTGTTTTCTCCATATCCTCGGGAGCCATTTTGATTTGATTGTAGCCCGAGAACCCGTCCATGAAGGAAAACACTTTATGCTGAGCTGTATTGTCGATCAAGATGTCAATATGAGGTAGCGGGAAATCATCTTTAGGGCTGGCCCTATTCAAATCCCGGTAGTCCACACACATTCTGACTTTGCCATCTTTCTTCGGTACCGGTACGATGTTAGCGACCCATTGAGGATAGGACGTAACAGCCAGGAAGCCAGCATCGAATTGCTTCATTACTTCTGCTTTGATCTTTTCGGACATGTCAGGCCTCATTCGGCGAACTTTTTGCTTGATTGGTGGACAGTCTTCTCTTATGGGGAGACGGTGAACCACGATGTCGGTGTCTAGACCCGGCATGTCTTCATAGGACCAAGCGAAGATTTCAACATACTCATTCAGCAACTGTACCAAGCGCTCCTTGACTTTTGGTTCCAGGTTGGCACCCACTTGCACCTCCTTCCGATTCTCCTCGGTTCCCAAGTTAACAGCTTCCAATGGCTCTTCATGCGGTAAGATGGCCCTTTCCTCTTGTTGCAGAAGTCTGGCTAGTTCCCCGGGTACTTCACAACCTTCGTCATCTTCATACTCGGCTAGATTGACCAGATCTTCAGAGTTATTGAAAGATACATCAGAATAGTCACCCATGGAATCCGGAGTGGATGGGTACCTGCATTGGTGAGTGTGGGTGTGTGTAAGGGATAGCCATCCTTAAACAAAAAATGCAAAAGGAAAGAAAATGAACATAAGCAGTTTATCAAATGAAAAACGTCCAATGAATCATTAAACATGGCATATGAATATGAAAAATAGTCAAAACCCTTACAAGTGGACCTACATGCCCCGGGCAAGGCAGGAGGTGAAAAGATAGTGTACGGATTGTTTGAAAGTAAAATATTACAGACCAAATAAGAAATGTTTAATAGATAAATTACTGATGAATAAAAGTGATGGGGACAAAGTCTTTAGCCTCCCAATTGCTCAATCCTCCTCTGACAGTTGGATAAATCCACTCTTCAATGTTGCTTTCCTTGTCTTCATCTTCCAGGGCATTGATTCTGTAAGGAGAAATTTTGATTGGCACTCTTTCAATCTTTGACTGGCGCATAGCTTTCTGGCCAGCGGCTGTGAACCCTAATCCAAACTTGTCAGTCTTACGCGGAATGTCAGGTAACTGCCCCCATGCTGAACTCTTCCCTTCTTTGATTGCGGCTCTTGCATCCTCCAGAGATGCCATCCTGGCCATCTGTCTTGGTGCCTCAGCTGTCAACTTTGTTACTGCTATTTCAGGAAGAACTTCTTCGAAATGTTGAAACGGCGTCTCAATGAACTCTCCTTCAACTTCCACATACCAGAAAGAATTTAAGTGGCTAATCATGTACTCTTATTCGCCGTGGACAGTGATGATCTTTCCCTTGACAAGATACTTCAGCATCTGATGCAAGGAGGAGGTGACTGCCCCAGCATGGTGTATCCAAGGTCTACCCAACAGGCAGGAGTATGATGGACGGATGTCCATTACATAGAAAGTGGATTTAAACACCTCAGTACCTATCTTGACGGGAATTTCAACCTCTCCATGGACCATTCTCTTCGACCCATCGAAAGCTCTGACGACAATATCACTCGGCTTCAATTCCAACCCTTCGCAATCTAGCCGGTCCAAGGCCTTCTTAGGCAAAACATTCAGTGACGAACCGGTATCAACCAAAACATGTGCAAGGGTGGTTCCGCGACACTCGATTGAAATATGCAAAGCATCATTGTGGTTTCGGCCTTTAGGGGTTAGGTCGGCATCAGAAAAACCTAATCCATTATCCGCAGTCAGGCTAGCCATGCAATGTTGAAATTGGTCCGCAGAGGTTTCCTGGGGCACATGAGCTGCCTTCAGAAATTTAATCAAAGCTTGAGCGTGCGCTTCTGAGCAAAGCAATAGTGCCAGCATGGAGATCTTGGAGGGGGTTTGCCCCAACTGTTCCACCATATCGTAATCACCTCTCTTGATTATCCTCAAAATCTCGTCCATTTCTTTCTTGGAAGCTTCCGGGATCACCAAGGGTTGAGCCCTCGTCCTGACGGGCTCGTCCTGTATTCCTTTTCCTTTATCAGCAATGGTAGGAGAGACCACACTAGGAACAACAACTTCTTCAATCAAAGGAGTTCTAGCAGAGAGTTTTACTGGTGCAGGGATGACTTCTTTAGCTGATGAGGGTCCAAAGACTGCTCTTGGAGGGGCAATCTCTGGAGAAAATATTCTCCCGCTCCTGGTGATTTTGCTGGTGCCCGCAATGTTACTAATGCTGGCTCCTTCATCATCCGAACTTTCTTCAATTACCTCGATTTGCTTGATACCATGGTAGTAGATGTCACCGCCATAGTTCCAAGGTATCGACTTCTCAGAAGCATAGGGGACAGGCCCTGGCATTGTTATCTTCAAAGGTACAGATTTTGCAGCTGGTGTAATCTTAACAGGATTTTTGACGGCCTTGGAAAGATTGGCGTGAATGGTTATGATTGAGATATTTTCAACATGAACTGGAACAGCAGAAACTTTTTCGAACAGAATTTGTCGGCTATCCATAAGGCCTTGGATACCGTTCTTTAATAGCGGACAATCAAACGGCAGCGAGTGGCAACAGTAGCAGTCTTCTTTACATCCCGGGAAGATCCCGACCCTTAACAAATTCAACTTAATGGTTAGCAGTGGAGTAGTCAGATCATTGACGTCAGCAACATACAAATCCTCTTCAATGGCGTTGACATTTCGGCCGTGCTTCGGCATAGGTGCAGATATCACATTAGGCTTCTCTGGAGCGTCAAACTCTACCTCCTTAGCCTCTATCAGGTCTTGGATTTTATGCTTGAGTTCCCAACAATCATTGGTGTCGTGTCCAACATTGTCTGAATGATAGGCGCATTTAGCATTGGCATGATAATATGGAGAGGACGTATTTACATTCTTTGGCGCCTCCTTGATGGTGGCAAGATTCAACTTCAACAGATGGGGAAGCACTTGCGCTGGAGTCATATTAATATGGGTGAACTGCCGTTGTGGCCTTTCCACCCGTTGCTGATTTGGTATGGACTGGTTATAGCGAGGCTGCTCACTTGGAGTGTTTTGAATCATTACTGCCCCCACAGTTGGCCGACGCTCCATCTTCCCTGCTCTTCTCTGAGAATACACCATAGTTGTCTCCTTCTTAAAAGGCTTCTTCTCAATACTTGCAGCAACACCCTTCTGAATCTTTCCTGACTTGATGCCAGCCTCTATTCTTTCGCCGGTTAAGATCAAATTGGTAAACCCTGCGGAAGAGTTACCAATTAGATGATTGAAAAATGGCCCAGATAGGGTCCCAAGAAACATATCAACGAGCTCACGATCGGTTAAAGGAGGTTGCACCCTTCCAGCCAAATCCCTCCATTTTTGTGCATATTCTTTGAATCCCTCACTTGTTCCTAGTGACATACCCTGAAGTTGGGTACGAGTAGGAGCAAGATCAGAATTATACTGGTATTGTTTGTAGAAAGCGGTGGCCAAATCTTCCCAATTTCTGACACTGGTTCCTTCTAGCTGATAAAACCACTCCAACTGGGCTCCCGACAGGCTGTCTTGAAAGAAATGAATCCAGAGATTTTTATCTGCCGTATAGGGTTGAATTTTTCTCACGTAGGACCTGAGATGCATTTTGGGACAGGACAACCCATCATACCTCACAAACACTGGCACTTTGAATTTTGGGGGAATCACAATTCCGGCGACCAAGCCCATGTCTTCAAAATCCAAACCCGGTACCCTTTGCAATTCCATGGCAGCCAATCTGTCTTCTAAACCCTTGTACGTATCATCAGCTGGAGGGTATTGCTGGTCAGAATAATCTTCATCCTCTTCAACCTCTTCCTCCTCCGCATCAGACTCGGAAGGCACCGCAACTCGATCTCTTTTACTAGTCCCTTCATCAGAAGTAGGAGGAAATTCAAGCACTCTCCGAGCTTCTCTGTCAAATCTTCTCCCCAAAGTAGCCACTCCGACCCTCTTTTTCTTCTTCACTGGGTCCTTATTCTCCAGATGAGTCTTGATATCCTCTTGACTTTTAACCAAAGTCATCAAGAGTTGTTGGAACTGTGCATTCTGGGCTTGTAGGTCTTTGACTGTTTGCTCGAGATCCATTCTACTGTAATAAACAGCAGATAGATAAGGAAACCTGGAGTGAGACCTGCTTATGCACATGATGAATGGTATTCTGATGTATGCAATGCATTCAAGGATTTAGGACACTCAAAATTGTTTCAGACAAAGAAGAACGCACGTCATATTAATAAGAAGAAATTTGTTAGTACATAAATGCCCCATGGGCCAAATGTTACAAAATAAACTTCTTAAGGCAGAAAGACATTGCGCATCCTCTTCGGTGCGATGTAGGTGTTGAGGGCCTCTTGCTCGTGGAGTCGGCGGGTAAGCTCTAGAACCTTCCTTTCACTGGCATAGTAGCTAGCTTCAAAAGTGTTCTGTTCCTCCTTGAGTTGAATCCAACTTTTCTGCATTTCCTCCCATGATGTAGGCATGTCTGGATGCAGGATGGTGTAGGGAACCTCTCCTTCATTGACGGGCTCTTTAATCACTGGGAGTATATGAGGATAAGGCATCATTAGACTTTGGGCTCGGGCTCGTACCCACTTGAGATAGGGCTCAAGAGGGATGGAGTTCTTGTGTCCCAGAGTCTTGCTATCAACCTTGTTGAGTTTTCCCCAAGCTCTGATGAATCTTTGGCGAAGTCCTTGCGCATCGTTGTCGAAGTCAAAAACTAGGCTAGGAATCAACATATCATGAGGGCCATCCCTCCGTGCATATCCAAATTGCCTCAAAGCTAGGCAAGGGTTGTAGGTGATGCCTCCCCTAATTCCAAGTAAAGGAACATTAGGAAATTCTCCGCAACGATCGACGATGATGACATTTTCTCTGGACCGAGAACACCAATGCACATCAGAATGAGTAAGAGTCATCAACCGTTGGGACCACCTTGTACCTTGGTCATTCTTCAAGACAGATTGTGGAAGGTGCGAAATAAACCACCTTGCGAGGATAGGAGTACAGCACATGAGAACACCCCTCTTTCTCATTGTTCGTGTGTAAAATGAGTGAAGGATGTCCCCAAGCAATGTTGGTATTGGATTTCTGGACAAGAAGATTTTGACGGCGTTGACATCTACCAATTGGTCAGGATTTGGGAACAAGACCAACCCGTAGATAAGGAGTGCCACAATCTCTTCAAAGGCTTGTAGGTCCAATGAGTTCCAACATTCTTGTGCCTTCTCAAACAAGAATTTTGCTAGGAATCCTTTGACGCCACTTCTGGTTTCCCAATGCCCCTTGATGTCGGATGGTTGTAGATGTAATGCTCGAGCAACATCTTTCGGCTTTGGTTCCTTTTCCGTACCATTGAAGGGTAGTTGATTAAGGATAGGGATTCTTAGGAGTTGAGAAAACTCCTCCAAAGTGGGTACCAACTGATAATCAGGGAAAGTGAAGCAGTGGTGAAGAGGGTCAAAGAACTGGAATAGCACTTTCATCATGTCTTCTTCAATGTTGGTGTTGACTAGGCTGAGCAGTCTACCATGTCTTTCACTGAAGGATGAATTTTCCGGAATTCTTGAGGTGATCTCCTTGAGTTGAGGAGAGATTCTCACAAGGTTGACTTGAATGGTATTTCTGCGAGGAATTTCCATGTCCTACAAAACAAGAACAAAGATGAAGATCCAAAACCCTTGAAATGGTTAGTGAATGCATATGATGTTTTATGATGTTCATGATGTATGCACAAAACATATGTACAAGCAAATCACACCAAACCCTAATTTCAGGCTTGCATGGGGTTTCATAGGTAAGTACCCTCTTGAGTGTAGTTGGCTTAAAAACCTGTCCTATAAATAGTAACCGGGTTCTAAGGAGCTCAATATCACGGGATTGTTTTCAATGTTCATTGTTTTGGTTTAGCCACTTAACTAGCGACCAAAATATTCCAAGAAAACAACCCTCAATGAGTGTAGTATCGAGTATCAACCAACTTCGGACTGCACCAAAGCCGGTCATCTCACTACCCCTAATAAAAGGCCAAGATGGTCAAGTAAGGTTCTAGGTCATTGGTGCTTAGTGACATCACTCAGCGGCCCCGTACTCTCCTTGATTGAACTCAAGGGTTACCGGTACTCACAAATATGTCGCACCAATATAGCTATTGCTTAGACCGTGTCGGTATACCCCGCACAGTTTCCACAACGTATTGCTATCTATGAATGTTTCCCAAAATCCGGGTGGAGGATTGTAAACCCAAACAATAGAGCCAAATTATAAAGCAAACAAATCAAACAATTAGTCATGCAAGAGGGTGATCTAAGCCCTAAGGTTACTCCACTTCAAAAATTGTCCCCAGCAGAGTCGCCAGTTCTGTGATACGGTGGGAGAACTGACTATGGTTTTGCGTTCGCATTCGCAAATGTTTCGGTTGAGCAAGAGTCGCCACCGACTTTTTATTTTATCCTAAGGAAAGGTTTAAAAAGCACAGCAAAAACCTTTGAGATTTTTCTTGGGTTCGGGGAGTAGATTATAGAAGGGGAAGGTATTAGCACCCCTTCTATCCATGGTTATCCATGGGCTCTTAAGTACTTGCTTAGATCAACTTGCCTTGGTTTTCAATTGTTTGAAATGGTGCTTTGTGTGTGTTTTTGAAAAGGTTTTGAAAAAAGATGCCTTGTATAGGCTACCCTTGTAACAATTCTTTACTCGAATGTTTTACAAAAGGTGTTTGTCTTTTTGAAAAGATGTTTCAAGGTTTTTTTTTTGAAAGTTTGTTTTGAAAGTGTTTGTGAAGTGGGTTTTGAAATAAGGCAAGTGTTTTCTTGGAAAGTTGACAAGTACTTAAGAGTTCATCTACCCTAAAGTTTTCTCAAAGATTTTTGTTATGTTTTAAACTTTTTGACAATTTTGTTCCACCATTGCATTTGGTGGACAATCTTGTTTTAGGAGATGAAAGGGACGGGCGCGGGTCATCGTTTAGACCATAGTTGCAATAGTGTTAAATGTCTTTGGGCAATTTTCTTTTAAAAGGGACTTTGATCATTTATTTAGGCAACATTTTGAGGGACTATGATCATTTGATTGTTTGTTTTACCCAAAGAAGTTCAACATGCAATATGGCCCAATTATTTGAAGGCAACAAAGTGGAATACCCTAGGGGTGCAAGTGTGAAATGTGTTGTCCATTTTATATGCTCATTTATCTTGTATTAGGTCCAACTACTTTGTTCATTTTTATTCGCATACAAAACCATAATTCTAGCATAGTATGTTTAGAAAGCGATAAAGTGCGAAATTTAAATTCCTACGCTATTACATCACAATAATATGGGGAGGGGGTACAATGTTTCAAATGGGGATTATTTAGACAAGAAATTAAACCTAAAACTATTACATCAATTTTGAATTTATACAATTTAATTAAGGTACAATAATTAAATAATGAAAAAAAATGGAACAAAATATGCAAGATGCAAAAAATGTTTTGTATATGTATGACAAAAGTATTATTTATGTAAAAAATAAAAGAAAATAAAAAGATACTATTTTTGGAGTATTTTTGAATTTAGTGCAAAACCCTAATTTTTTAATCAAAAGGGACATTAATTAATCAATTCATATAATATTTATTATTTACATATAAAAACAAAATAAAATATGGTATATTTGTAAAAAGGCATTTTTTAGTACTAAATATTAAAAAATAAAATATGTACATTTTTTGGTATTTTTATCCTAAGCATTAATATACCTATTTATTTATATTATTTATAAAATATGCATTATATATATATAAATGACAATAATTAATATTTATATAAAAAAATATATTTTGTATGAAATATTTCAAAAGAGAGAAATGTAATAAAAATCAGAAAAAAGAAATATATTTGCATTATATTTTTTCTAGTTTTTTTTCTAAATAATAATGTATATATATGTTTATGTATAAATGTCAACATAATCAAACAAATGCCTAAAAAATAGAAAAAGGATGTAAAAAAATATTTTTTGATTTTTAATATCATAAGCAAAAATAAACAAGTCAAACAAAAAAAGAAAAAGTCAAAATATCATTAAAAATAACAAAATGGGCTCAGGGGGTGTGAACTTGGAAATGTGGTGTGAACAGAAAATGCACACAAGCCCAGCCCAGATCACTTCTTCTTCAACCTCTGAACAAAAAAATGCGCGCCTGCAAGCTCCATTTGAAATCCTGATTCTTTGATTTTTTGAACAAACTTCCAACACAAAAGATGTTAAGCATGAAACCACGATTCTAACCATATGCATAACTTGATCTAACTCTCTAAGATGAGGGAGAATTTCTCCTCCCCCAAATCCTAACCTAGTTTTTCTGCCATTTTCAAACTCCAAATTCTCACAACTCAAGCAAAAGAAATGAAAAGTAAAAACATGTACATGTTCAGTGGCATGAGTAACCTTGTTTATTCACAAACTTAAAGCTAATGATGCATAATAAGAGAGATACGAGTTCACCAAGATACCTGTTCAGTTGAAGTTCTATCTTGCAATGTAGGAACTTTCAGTGCAAGGTGATGATTGGAAAAGCTTCCTTGAGGTCCAGGGATGCTATTCCAATGTTTACTTTGTCTTGAAAGCTTCTGAATCAAGCTAGAGAACTTCACCTGCAAAACAAGAAATGGAAAATGGTGGAAATGGTTAGAGGGGTTACAGGTCGTGCTTCAGTTCATGGTTAGCTTGTATAGATGCTAGGGGATGTGTAGAAACTGGTTTGGGCAAGAAAGCTTGAGAGAAATGGGAGATAGCACTCAAACTGCAGGCTTTGCCCTGTTTGTGCAGTTTGAGGGTGATTATGGCAATGGGAGTGTTTGAGAGGTGCAAGGGTCGTGCAAAAGCTTGGTTGTGTTGTGTAAAAGGTGTTTGAAAACTTTGTTCTTGTGTATCTAAGCTGAGATGGATGTTGGTATATGTTATGGCACTTTTCTTCTATCTTAAGCAAGAAAGGCAACTTGTGTTTCTAGGTCAGTAGAGGACCCCTAATCCTGCTGCCAAGCTTCTCTTGATCAGAGTAATTTGTTCATAATCTTGTGCTAAAGAGATTTGGTTTGTACTTGCTTGATTTACCAATTGGACATAAAGTGAACTTTTGCAAAAATGGATAGTTTACTTTATCTAAAAATGGATTAAACCTTCATGTAATGTTAGAACACAAAGAACATGGTCTTGGCACAAAGAGTATGCATTAAATTTATGAGTGTAACTTGGTTTAAGGACCTGTAATCAAGGGCATGCTGGTTTTGAGAAGTTGCATAATCTTATGAACATGAAAAATGGCCAATTCAAAAGTGAGTTTTTGCTATATTGTGAAATTCGATTCTCCCTAACCATGAGGTTGTTTGAGACGTTCTTGGACATTTTGGAAAGCTTGGAATGTGTACTACAATCCATCTTTGAAATGAAATTTGAAATTCCAAGTGGAAGTGTATGGAAAATGGCCTTGAAGTGGGGTAGAAAAACTTGTCAAAATAGGTCAAAAATTCACTAAGTTAAGAATGGTTTAGTGCCCTTATTCAAAAATTTGTAACTTGAGATACAAGCTTCAAATGAGAAAACTTTGTGAATCAAAGTTGTAGATTATGCAACAAGCTACAACTTTCATGTTTTGACTTTTGTTTGAATCCAAATGAATCATGGTGAAAAAGTTGGGCAAAGTTGGGAAAAAATTAGGGTTTTCCATAACTTAGAAAAATTCTAAGTTATGAAAAATTCCATTTTAAACCCTAATTTGCATTTCTTGGTTTCTTGGTGAACAAGTTTCATGATTTGGCAAGTTTTGATGGAAAATGAATCTTGACTCTTGATTTTGACCAAAAAGTCAAAGTTTGACTTTTCAGTTATACAGTCAAAATTGATCAATTGACTGGGAAATTCAACTGTCAATCCAGTGTACTTGGAATCTTTTGAGTTTGTTGATCATGTCAAGATAACTACATGGGGTACTTGAGTCCATGTGTGAGCTTGGTTTTCCATTGGCTAGGTCAAACAGTCAAAAATTGCCTTTGTGCAGTCAAAACCCTAAAAATGACCATTTTGCCCTTTTGGTGATCTGATCAAATTTCTTGGGGAATTGTGATTCAAACTTGATCAAATGGTCCGTATGAGTTCATAATGTTGATGTGGGTCAAATTTCATGAGGTTTGACTGTCAATTGGCCACAGTTGACTTTTCCCCAATACAGCTGATTTTTAGGTCAACTGTCCAATTGACTGGGCAAAACTTGGAATCAAGACTTGAAACTTGATGTGGGTAAACTTGGGAGTCCAATATGAAGCATGAAAGTCACCTTGGGCATTTTAGGTCAAAGAATCTTTGTGCAAACACAAACCCTAATTTGAGTCAACAGTGCAAGGAGAGGTCTTGAGCAGATGAAACCCTAACTGGATCTTGAGCTTCAAAGGCTTTATGGTGAGAAATTAATGAGAAATGGGAGGGAAAATTTTGGGGTACAACAGTAGGCTTAGTCATATGTTCTTCGTATCGAGTCTCAGTAGTAGTAATGATAGGAACCAGTGTAGTAATAGCCTCTAGAGAGATCTTTGGAGAGAAATCCCTTCCACTTCTGGTAACCTTACTAGTCCCAACAATATTGCCAACACTGGGATGAGTAACTTCATCATTTTCATCTTCGGCAATCAATGGTTCTTGCTTGACACCATGGTAGTAGACATCAACTCTGTAATTCCATGGGATAGCCTTATCAGAGGAATATGGAATTGGCCAAGGTGCAGTAATGATTAGAGGAACAACTCTAGGTTCAGCGGTAATCTTCACAGGACCTTTAAAAGTGATCCTTACAGGAGTACCGAAGATTGTAGACACGTCTTGAAGTTTCAGGTCTTGGGATGTACTCTCTACAGAAGGAGTTTTCTCAAAAGAAATTTTCTCAAATAGAATTGTACGGTCATCCATCAAACATTGAATACCTTCTTTCAATAGTGCACAACCATTGGATTGGGATGCATTGTAGTAGCAATCTTCAGCATAACCCAGAAATAAACCAACTTGCAGTAGATTTTCCTTAATAATCATCAGAGGAGTAGTCAAAACATTCATAGTAGGAACCTAAGGAACATCTTCAATAGCATTAACTCCCTTGTCATGATTAGGCACACATGCCATGATCACATTAGGAATCTCAGGAGGATCAAATTCAATTTCCTTAGCGCCAATCATGTCTAGGATCTTATTCTTCAGAGCCCAACAATTGCTAGTATCATGCTCGAGACTGTCAGAGTGATTTGCACACCTTGAATTGGTATTGTAGCGGGGAGAGGAAGTGTTGGGATTCTGAGGAGGTTCTCTCAATGTTACCAGTCCTACCTTCAACATGCGTTGCAATGCTTGATCCAAAAACATGTTGATTTTTGTGAACTATCTCCTGGGTGCATCCTACCTACGCTGATTATTCTATTGTTGTTGTTGTACTAGCACAGGATTAGAGATCGATATTGCCCCCACAAATTGGTTGCAGTCACTCTTATTATGACCCTTCTGGCTGTACACAACATTGGATTCTCTCTTGCCATTATAAGGCTTCTTCAAAGTATTTGAAGATGTAACCACCTGAATTTTACCACTTCTAATTCCATTTTCAACACGTTCCTCTTTCAATATCAGTTCAGTGAAACCAGCTGAAGAACTTCCAAGTAGGTGGTTATAGAAAGGACCTGTCAGTGTACTTATGAACATGTTAACCAACTCTCTATCATCCATAGGAGGTTAAACTCTGCCCGCAAAATCTCTCCACTTTTGTGCGTACTCCTTGAAATCTTCCTCAGAACCCATGGTCATACTCTGTAGTTGCACACGGGTTGGTGCAAGATCAGCATTATACTTGTATTTCTTATAGAAAGCAACAACCAAATCTTCCCAGATATGAATATTGGTCCCTTCTAGTTGATAGAACCATTCCAACTGTGTTCCAGACATACTCTCTTGAAAGAAATGAACCCATAGGTTCTTATCAGCAATGTGCAGTTGGATTTTCTAAAAATATGACCTCAAGTGCAGCTTCGGGAAGGAAACACCATCATACTTAGAAAAGATACGAATTTTGAATTTAGGAGGAATGACAACTCCTGAAACCATACCCAAATCCTCAAAGTTCAATCCAAGAACCTTCTAGATTTCCATATCTCTCAAATGCTCTTCCAGCAGCTTATACTTCTCATCAGCAGGGCATATTCATCATCAAAATAATCATCTTCCTCTTCATCAGGAAATTTGTCAGAACCATGACTGTTTCTTTCAGTTTTCACACTCTTACCATCTTCATCTTGTTTGTTATCCTCATCCGATGGGACATTAAGATATCGAGCTTGCTTGACTGGTCCTCCGAACCTTCTCCACATGTTAAAGAGCCAATTGGTTTCTTCGTCTTATTCCTTTTCTCACTGCTGACAAGTGCCTTTAGTTCTTCCTGCCCCTTGGGTAAGTTCAGGAACCTCTGTTGAAATTGGGCATTATGAGCTTGGAGATCTTTGACTGTATGTTCAAGAGCCATTTTTCTGCTGAAATAAACAGCAAGAGAATGAGAAAACATGTCTTGAGAACGCATGTTATGTAATGATATGTATGACATGTAGATGCATATGCAATGTTTTCAAGGTTCTCTCGGGATTAAAAAATATTAGAAAAAGAATCTGGTTGCAGCTTTATCTTGAAAAACTTTGAGTTTTTATCTTTGAACGTCCTTCTATAAGAATCAAGCTCAACATATCAAGTGGGTCCTAGCCTTTGACTCAAGAAAATGTACTTTGCTCTTGGCGGCATCTGGCTAGAGGAAAATAAGTCCTCTTACCCCTTGCTAGAAATATGGCATATGATAATCCTGCATCATAAATCCCTAAGATGCTTGAAACGGTTAGTAAAAATGTTATGTTATGATGTTATGATGTCATGTTCGTGTTAAATATATAGAAAACACAAACAAGTCAAACAAGATCCCTAGGTTTAAAGGCTTCCATGAAGTCCATAGGTAAGTACCCTTCCCATTAGAGTTATGTTGGCTCAACGTATCCTAAAAATAGTAATCGGGTTCTAGGAATCTCATATCACCGATCTTTCTCACATGCTTTATTTTAGCACGACAATTGGCTTGCCACCAAAACATCCCGAGAGTCGAATCTCAATGAGCGTAGCATCGAGTATTAACCAACCTTGGACTACACCAAAGTCGTCCTTCTCACTACCTTCTAATGGCCAAGATGGGTCAATTAAGGTTCTAAAAGTAAGTTAGTGCTAATGACACCACGTAGAAGCCTAATGTTATCCTTGACTGACTACAGGAACATTAGTAAAATCCAAAATGTCGCCCTAATCGTGGCCATCACTTTAACCATATCGATCTACGTCGTACAATCTTCATGATTTATTGCTACTTTCATAAGGCATCTCTAGATCCGGTGTAGGATCTTACAAGCATATAAACCCAAACAACCCTTAAATTTAAAGCAAACAATTCAAATAATTAAAGTAAGTAAAAATGATCTAAACTCTAAGGTAACCCCTCTTTTTTAACTATTCCCCAAAAGAGTCGCCAATTCTGTAATACGGTGGGAGAGTTGAATTTTTTAGTTTTATCCAAATGTGCGGATAACAAGAGTCGCCATAGACTTTTCTTTTATCCAATATTTAGGATAGGTGAAAAGAACATGAAAGACCTTGATAGGTTTTAAGTTCGGGGGATAAGTTATGAAAAGGAAAGGTGTTAGCACCCTTTTCATTCGTAGTCATGTATGGGCTCTTAATTGCTTAGCTCACTTTGAAAATCTGCTTTGTGTATGTGATTTGTTTGAAAATATTTTTCAAAAGCCAAAGTACGACAAACTTTATAATGATTCTTGTATCATTCCTCAAGAACGCGTACAAAGTGGTTGAAAATATTTTATTTGAAAAGTGTGATGTGTAAAAATGTTTTGTTTGTAAAAAATTGTGAGCAAGCGATTAAAAGTTCCTTACCCACTAAAGGTTATTCTTATTATTTTCCTTCTCCTTTAGAGATAGTGCTACCCATACCATTAGTTGGTAGGTAGCCCTATCCATTGCATGTGAAGGGACAAGCGAAGGGTCATCATATGGTCATTGAAGGCCACACATAGAGATACTTTAGCAATTGTATCGGAGGGACTAGATCATTTTTTGTAGGAAACATCAAAGGGTAATCGAGGGACTATGGTCTTTATTTGAAGGTCTTTTGCTAAAGTATCCCTACTTTCGAGGGACATGACCATTATTTCCGAAGGCAACAAAGAGAGGTTACCCTAGATGTGTGAGTGTGAAAAGTGTGTTCAGTTAAGTTATATTTATCTTAAGAATTAGAGTTTTTTATCGATTGATTTTAGTCTTGCCATACAAACCCTAGTTACTAGCAGTTATAAAGTATACAAGAAATAAAGTGCGAAAAGTAAACCCTACTCTATTATAGGCTTTGGGGAAATCACATAAAAATGAGGGAAAGTAAAGTGCGGAATTTAAACCTAAACTATTACATCATGCGAGCAGTTACATAATAGGGAAAAATGCGAGAATATAAATCTACGGTATTATGAAAAAGGTTGTGCGACCTATACCATTTTCTAAGAAAATAAATAGAAAAAGAAATAAGAAAATGTTTGAAAAATGTTTTAAATGTTTTTTTTGTATTTTTTTGTGAAAAATAATTTGAATGATAATAATAATTAAAACCTAAACTCTAATTGATTTTAATGTTTAAGAAAAAACAAGGTTAATTAATTAATTAATTAATTAATTAGTTAATTAATTAATTAATTAGGAAAATTAAATATTAGTTAAAAAACCCTAAACCTAATTTATTAATATTAAGAAAAAATTAGGTTAGTTTGATGATTGATTAATTAAAAAATTAGGGTTAGATAAAGAAAAATAAAGCAAATTAGTTTAAAAGAAAAAAATAGAAAAAAGGTTGCATGGGGTGGGTGTTGAACCCACGCCCTCCTGGCCAAGCGTCTGTTGGGGTTAGGAGATAGAACTTGAATAATATATTTGGAACCTGTGTGTTAGATGGAAAATAAAAAAAAATATTTGTAAGAGGCAGTGATTGAACCCGCGCCTTTACGTTTACAACCCAACTCCTTGACCAGTGGTACTACGCTCTCATCTTGTTACATGATGCAAACAAATAAATATAAAATAAACCAATGGACCAGAGAGGCGCTGGAGCCCTAGCTCCAGTCGTCTTCTCAAGTGAGTTTAAATTTCAACCTTAAAAAAAAGAATGTTAGAGATCAAGAAGGACCTTACCCCCCTAAATCGAACCTTTAGAATCCAATGGTGCCCTTAGTTTGTGCTAATTCATCCTGCACAAAGAGATACAAACAAAATAATTCAAAATGGTTCAAACATGGTGATGCACGATTCTGGCATCATGGGCCTCATACAAGGAATCAGACATGTCTTGTTTTGTCTCAAGAACACAATGAAATTGTTAGTTTACATCAAAGTATCATGAAAATAATAATATAAAATTCATGAAAATATGAAAACCGGCCATGTATGAAATGCAGGTTTCATACACTTTTGATCATCAAGAATGATCCCAACTTACTCTATGGTATCTCAGGAATCAATTTGAGTGGATGGTTGGCCTTAAGGATGGTTGTATAATGGATTTCAAGTTTGCCCTAGTTCTTGAAAATTTCAATCTCTAACACCTTGTTTCTTGCACGACTTTTTCGTCCTCTTTTGGTCTGAATATGAAGAGTATTTATAAGAGAAGATATTAGGTTATAAGATGGGCTTGGACATCATGTAAAACCTATCTTTGATTTTGTTTGAAAATAGATTGGAATAAGATAAAACCATGAATATTTGTTTTGAAAATAATTCCACACGGTTTGTAGTGTGATCTTGGACCTCCAAAAGATCAGAATCAAAAGCCTTTTATGCTTATACCTCCACTTAATATTTATTTGATTTAATTTTGAATTTAAATGAATAAAATCAAAATAAATGAAATAAAAAATAAAATGGTGCATGAATGGAATTGGAGGGCCATTATGAGGTCAAGAACATATTTGGACTTTAAAAGATAATCCCATTAGCCCAAAAACTTAAGTTTGCTCAGTTTAGATTTCATGCATTTTCTCAAAATTGTCCAACTTGCACAGATCATAACTCTCAATTTTTGTCATATGAAGGTGATCTAGAACTTTTTGGAAAGCTCAAGAAGTCTCCTACAACTCTCATGTTGGTTATTTTTTTCATTTGAAGATTTAACTTTATGTAAATTTCTTTCATAAAAAGTGTCTTTTTGTTGATTTTTAAAATTACCTATAATGTTTTGGGCCATATCTCTCAAATGAAGCATTTTTTTCCTTGAGCTTAGAGAAAAAAAGTTGTAGAGAATTGAATTTCCATCAAAATGGGCTTTAGTTGAGAATTTTCTGATGAAGTGTGTGAAATTTATGCTTGGTCAAAGTTCAGTTAACTTCTTCTAAAGAAATTGTCAAAACCCTAATTTAGTAACTTTTGAATTTTTGTACATGTCTTGACTTTTCTTGATGAATCATGATCAAACCTTGATAACATGATGAATGTGACCTAAAAATCTTGATGTTGACCAAAAATATTGAAGTTTGACTGTATGTTGACCATAATTGACTTTTTGTCCAATATAATTGATTTTCACTTATCTGAGTAATTGACTGAGCATATTTGTGATGTAAGGCTTGAAACATGACTTGGGGATACTTTGAAGAAAATGAGGAACCATAAAATCCACTTGAGGCATTAGAAGTCCAATTTTACTTGAGAAAACCAAAACCTTAGTTATAGGTCACTACTTAGGAGGAGAGTTTGTTTGGTCAATCTTTGAGTAGTCTTGGGTGCTTAAGAACCTTAGGATCATGAGAAGATATATTGAACCAACTTGTATTGAAAAATGGGAGGGAAAATTTTGGGGTACAACAACAGGGTTATGAATACTTTCATAAAACATGTTATCATGCTCGGGGTTGCTATCTCAAAATATACTATCCTGGAAGTATCCAAGTTCACTGTCCATAAGAAGGTCCTCTTGGGTACAAGTAAAAACATGTGTGACACTAGGAAATCCTACCAGGTTGTCAAGTTCACGGCTATTATAACGATATTCTATACCAAACATTCTAAAGGTGGTTATTCCTCTATTGAATCCTAAACCATGGCCAGGCAAAAAGACGGGTGAGCTAAGGAACTCTAAGGTCAACTTTCTATATGAGCTGAATCTTCTTCTCAGAGGAGAAGTATCCCAACCTACTTGGTTTAGAAAAAATATTACACTATCTCTAATACCTAAGGTGGTCATGGTAGGGCCATCAGGGTAGAAAATAAGTTTCATTTCTCTCGTAACCAATGCCTCAAAATGCCTCCTATGGGCTCTTCCTTTGAAAGCTATGTCCATGGTGTCAACTTCTTGCATCGTTAGTTAGTATGGTTAGCTAAAAATTAAGTTAGCCTGTAAGTAAGTTTTCAATTAGGATTAAGTTAGTAGTTGTTAACTTTAGAGAACAATATTGCAAAAATATAATGAAAAGAAAAAAAAAGAAAAACAAGAGAAAGTAAAGAATGAAATTAGTAAATAAAAATAAAAGACTAGAAAGTGGATTGTCTCCCACCAAGCTCTTTGTTTTATGTCACAAGCTCGACATAATTTTAATAGGTGATTAAATCTGGGAGTGAGTGGGTAGCTCTATAAGATGGAAACTAGCGAAATAGTCTCTATTTTCCATACAATGATATTGCTTCAAGTGCTTCCTGTTTATGATAAACGGTTCGCTATATTTACCTCTAGTTTCAATAGCTCCACTCGGAAAAACCTTAGTTATTTCAAACGGATCGGACCACCTAGAATGAAATTTTTTTAGGAATAGTTTAAGTCTAGAATTAAACAAGAGTACTACGTCACCCTCATTGAACTCTTTCCTAGATATGCACTTGTCGTGCCAATTTCTTATTCTTTATTTATATATACTGACATTTTCATATGCATCTAGTCTAAGTTCGTCTAACTCATGTATGTCTAGAATTTGCTTTTCGCCTTCGGCAATGTAACTTAAGTTGAAGGTTTTGATGGCCCAATAGGCTTTATGCTCGAGTTCTACTGAAAGATGACACAATTTTCCATAAACTAGTTTGAATGGTGTTGTTCCTATGGGTGTCTTATAGGTTTTTTTATATGCCCATAGCGCCTCGTGTAATTTGGACGACCAATCTTTCCTAGAAGTGGCAATTGTTTTTTATAAGATTTGCTTAATCTCTCTGTTGGAGACTTCTACTTGTCCACTTGTTTGGGAATGATAGGGTGTCGCTACATGGTGTCGGACTCCATATTTCACTAATAGTTTTTAAAATATTTTCGAAATGAAATGAGAACCACCATCATTGATGACAAGTCTTGGTACACCGAATCTGGGAAAAATTATATTTTTAAAGAGCCTGATTACTACTCGTGCGTCATTTTCTGGAGTAGCTACCACCTCAATCCATTTTGATATGTAATTAACAACAATGTGTATGTATTTATTCACAAAAGAGGATGGGAAAGGTCCCATGAAATCAATTCCCCACACATCAAATACTTCTACTTCTAAAATCCCCTTTTGAGGCATCTCGTTGCGTTTGGAGATGTTCCCAGTGCGTTGGCATCGGTCGTAATTCATGAATGTAATATGGACATCTTTCCATAAGTTCGGCCAATAGAGGACAACTTGTAAGATTTTAGCTCAGGTCTTTGAAGTGCTTGCATGTCCACCATAGGGAGCAACATGACAATGGGAAATTATGTTTTCTATTTCATCTTCGTGGACACATTGACGAAAAATACCACCGGCGTCTCTCTTAAAAAGCATAGGCTCATCCCAATAATAGTGCTTAAGATTGTGAAAGAACTTCTTCTTTTATTGATAGGTTAGATCTGGCGGAAGCACTCCAGCGGCCAAATAGTTAACAAAGTTGGCGTACCATGCAATGTGTTCTTAGTGTAAACTGCTTCCGCGGCTTCGTCAGTCTTAGTATTAAGAATTATAGGGAATTCAATGGTGTTGTTTTCTAACTAGGCTATGAGTTGTTCGTAAGGGAAATTATCATTGATAAGCACTTGTTCAGGTTTAATTCCTTCCATTCTAGATAATTGATCCGCTACTACATTTTCAGTGGCTTTTTTATCTTTGATATCTAAATTAAACTCTTATAGGAGTAAGATCCATCTAATTAATCTTGGTTTGGAATCCTTTTTTTCTTAATAGGTATCTAATCTCATCATGATCAGTATAGATAATTATCTTTGCTCCTACTAGGTAAGAACAAAATTTATCTAGGGAAAAAATGACAACCAAAAGTTCCTTTTCGGTTGTGGCGTAGTTCATATGTGCATGATCTAAGGTTCTACTGGTGTAATAGATTGCATGAAACTTTTTTATCTTTTCGTTGTCCTAAAACTGCGCCTACAACATAGTCACTAGCATCACACATGATTTCGAAAGGTAATCCCCAATCAGGTGGTTGCATAATAGGTGCGATAATAAGACTATTTTTAATTGTTCAAATTCCTTTAAGCATTTGTCGTCGAACTTGAATTCAGCGTCTTACATTAACAGGCTAGTCAGTGATTTGGTAATTTTAGAGAAATCTTTAATGAATCGTCGGTAGAAACCATCGTGTCATAAGAAACTTTGTATTTCTCTTATAGTTTTCGGAGGTTGAAGGTCTTCTATAACTTCTATTTTTGCTTTGTCAACCTCAATTCCTTTGTCAGATACTATGTGTCCAAGTATGATTCCTTGTCATACCATGAAATAACATTTTTTCCAATTTAATACGAGATTAACTTTCACGCATCGTTCAAGTACCATTTCTAAGTTTGATAAGCATCCTTCAAATCTTTAATGATAGACATAGAAATCATCCATAAATACTTCCATGATGTCATCTATAAAATCAGCGAAAATTGACATCATGCACCTTTGGAATGTTGTGGGAGCATTGAATAGTCCAAACGGCATTCTTCTATAGGAAAATGTACCATAAGGACATGTGAATGTAGTTTTTTCTTGATCTTTGGGGTGTATACGGATTTGGAAAAATCCTGAATAACCATCCTGATAGCAAAAATGGAAATTCTTAGCTAGTCGTTCGAGCATTTGATCAATGAAGGTTAAAGGAAAATGATATTTTTGAGTGGCTTTGTTTAACTTCCTATAGTCAATACACATTCTCCATCCGATTTGAGTATGTTGTGCTATGGATTCACCTTTTACGTTTCTGACAACCGTAACACTTCCTTTCTTTGGTACAACATGTACTAGGCTGACCCATTTACTGTCGGATATTGGATATATTATTCTTTCTTCTAATAACTTTTGTACTTCTTTCTTAACTACATCACTCAGAATTGGGTTTATTATTATCTGATGTTCTCTTGAGGTCTTACATTCTTCCTCACGCATAATTCGATGCATGCATATTGAGGGGCTTATTCCTTTTAGATCTGAGATGTTATAGCCTAAAGTAGTCGGGTATTTCCTCAGGACCAGTAGTAATTCTTTTGTTTCTATTTGTCCTAAATTTGCATTGACTATGACAGGTTGTTCGAGTTATGTCTCTAGGAATTCATATCTTAGATCTTTTGGTAATGTTTTAATTTCAACAGTTGGTTTCCTTAAGCAAGGCATAGGTTCAGGAGTTAGCACGAAACATTCACTTAGATTGTCATCTATGTATTCACCACACCAATTATCATCTTCAAGGATTGGAGGTATTGGAATTTTTAGAGCTTATGAATATTTGGTAAGTTATTTCTCCATTTCCTTAACACATTCATCGATGACGTCCAAGAAACAGCACGAATCATCTATAGCATGTGCTTTTAAGAATTATGAGAGGATAAATTCAACTTTTTGTTCGCCGACCACAAATGTGAGTTTACCTCTTTTCACATCTATTATGGCTATGACGGTGGAGAGGAATGGTCTTCCTAATATAATAGGGATGTTGGAGTCTTTCGTGATATCCATAATAATGAAGTCAGCAGGGATATAAAACTGTCCAATACGTACAGGAACATTTTCGAGCATTCCTAAAGTAAACTTGACTGAACGATTAGCTAGTTGTACAAACATTCTTATCGGTCGCAACTCTCCCATATTTAATCTTTTGCAGATTGATAAAGGCATTAGACTTATACTGACTCCCAAGTCGCACAAACGTTGTCTATTACACATGGTATGAAAAAACTGACAGGGTCTTTCAGCTTAGGGGGTATGTTATTTTGGATTATAGCGCTACATTCTGCAATAAGCATAACAATTTCATTATCCTCGAGTTTTTTCTTATTAGATATAATTTCTTTAAGTAATTTAGCATAGGAGAGCATTTGTGTGATGGCTTTTGTAAAAGTTATAGTGATAGTTAGTTGTTTCAAAAGTTCAACGAATTTCTTAAATTTCCCTATATTTTTTATTTAGCTAACCGTTGAGGGTATGGTATCGATGGTTTGCACAATGGCGGAGGTACGTAGGGTTTTTCTTTCTCTTCTACCTCTGCACTTTCATCTCCTTTCTTGTCTTCTTCTGGTTTGTCTTCTTCGCCAGTTGGTTTACTAGTGCTCTGGTATATGGCTGGACTTTTGATTCTTAGGTCATTTGGTCCTTCTACTCCTATTCCACTTCAAAGTGTTATTGCATTAGCATGACCTTTTGGATTTTATTGTGGTTGGCCAGGAAAAGTTCCAGCTGGAGAAGTTGTAGCTGCTTGTTGTTGAGCCACTTGAGAGATTTACGTTTCAAGCATCTTATTATGAGTGGCAAGGGCATCAACCTTGTTTGATAGCTGCTTTACTTGTTCACTAGTATTTATGTTTTGGTTCAGAAAATCTTTGTTTTGTTGAGCATGAGCGGCCACAAAGTTTTCTATCATGATTTCTATATTAGATTTCCTAGGAACATTTGGAGTAATTTGTGCGGCTTTATGGTATCCTAGTGGTGTAGTAGGAGCTTGCCCAGGTGCATATAATTCATTGTTATTCTTATACGAAAAGTTAGGATGATTTTTCAAGGTAGGATTATAGGTATTCAAATATGGGTTTCCTTGAGCATAATTCACTTGATCAACTGGTACTCCTGTTAAAAGTGGACATTCAGGCGCAGCATGTGCGTGAAGTCCGCATAAATCGCCGGTTGGAGCTACTGCAGTCACGATGGCTGTGGGAGTTGTGGTCAAGTTTTCTGTCTTTTGGGTAAGAGATTCTACCTTATCGTTAACTTGGTCTAAAATTCTAACTTAGTACATACCTCCTTTCATTTGAGGTTTCTCCATAATGGTTATACTGCTTCCCCATTGGTAATGGTTTTAGGCCATACTTTCAATAAGTTGATAAGCGTCATGATAAGGTTTATCCAACAGTGCATCGCCAACTACAACGTGAATCGTTAGTCTTGTGTTGTACATGAGACCATTGTAAAAGGTGTGGATGATGAACCATTCTTCTAGACCATGATGTGGACAAAGTTGCAACATGTCTTTGTATCTTTCCCATGCTTCGAAGAGAGATTAACTTTCCTTTTGTTTAAAACCATTGATATTGGCTCTTAGCATAACCGTCTTACTCAGCGAAAAATATCGTGCTAGGAAAACTTTCTTCAACTCGTTCCATGTGGTAAAAAAGTTGGATGGTAGAGACTGGAGCCATGCTCTAGCTCTATCTCATAATGAAAAGGGGAAAAGACGAAGTCTTATTACTTTGGGGCTAACCCCATTTTCTTTTATTGTGTCTGCGTATTGCACAAACACAGATAAATGTAAATTTAGATCGTCCATAGGACATCCTGAAAACTGATTTTGTTGGACAACTTATAATAACGAAGGTTTCAACTCAAAATCGTTCCGAGTGATAGCGAGGGAAACAATTATGTTGTGAGGTTCCTCTTGCGATGGGGCAGCATAATCCTTCAGAGGACGATTTTGGGGTCCTTCGTCCATTCTTGGTTCAGGAAAAGATATATCAGGAAGATTGAATTTGGGAAGATTATACTTAATTTGGTATTCTCTAATTTGGCATCTTATACTAAAAAAATGTTCGACCTCGTTGATTGGTAGCTCTAATTCTTCGCCTTGAGAGCGAGTGCTTAGCATACAATCAATAGATAAAAAGGAAATAAAATTGGTTGCCTTAGTCTATACTGCATAACAAAGGATTCACAATATCGACTAAATGAGTCCCCGACAACAGCGCCAAAAACATGATCGCGACTTTAGAGTCTATCGGGTGTATTAACTGCAAGTGCACAGTTTAATCGCGTAGTTTAAAAGATATTGAATCCACGGGGATTGGTAATCGAATTACTTTTATCTAAAGCTATTGTGTAAAGCTAAGTCTAATAAATGTTAGGTTTTGGGGTAGACGAAAAATAAGGTTAGACTTAATTGAAATATTTAATAACGAGACACTGATACATAATAGTTTGACTTTGGGAATTCAGTAATTCATTGGCATAACTTTGAGTATTCAAAACATTGTTCAGTAGAAACTATTAATTTAAAAACCTTTATCTCACACTCTCGTGATTGTTGATTCAGGTTATATAATTAAACTTAAATGCTTTCTCTCGCTGTCTCATTTAAAATCCAAAGATACTTTTTGAAAACAAATAGAATCTAATTAATCGTAAACCGCTCTCGATGTATTCAAAATTAATATTTGATTACCACTATCCGGTTAAAAACTCACACTCTCGTGATTATTCGTTTTAGCCTTAGTCTGTCTCTCACTCTCGTAACAAAATAGTTTTATATTGAAATTTGGAAACCAACCCAGAAAAGTATTTTTATAAAATGTTTATGCAAATTTATTGCCGAACCCTTCATTTTACGACCTTACATACCGATATCAGGGAAATTAATCGGACATATTATTAGTTACGAACAAAATAATAACAGTCATTTAATGATTCAGGCATGAATGATAAATAAAGAACAATAATAGAATTAAATTAAAAACCTAGAATTAAATAATGAAAACAAAATTTATGCAACTTTTCAAGTACTTATAGCAATCCTCCATAATATGCCGACATGATTTGCTTGCGGAAAACTAACTTGAATGTAGAACAAAATATAAAACTAAAAACAAAGTTCATGAGTCTATGAAAAGAAACTAATGTTGCAATAGTTTTCCTGTGTAGAAAACTATTGTTGTTTAGGTGAAGGTTTTATCTTCTTAAGTTCTAAACAAAGCTCTGAATTGTTGAAAATAGAATAATGGAGTGAAAGAAAAGGAAAATGCAAAATAACGTAACAAAAACGAGATAGCAGAGACGAGATGGCGAGAGTTGTAAACTATCCTTCATTTTATAGTGCTTTACTGTAACAAAACTCCTTGAGAAAATCTAGGAGTGTGACTTCATACTTCAAAAAATTCATGCATGGAGAAAGATCAGGAGGAAATAATGCAGACCATTCACACTGGCAACATGGAGAATCATAAAGAAATCTTTGCGGGTCAAACAAAACAGAAAAAAGGTTGTGCCGAGTGGCATGCAATGTGTGCCGTGGGGCATACATATTTCAACCTTATTCCGATCAGAATGGTTTGTGTGCCGAGGGGCACACAAGTTCAACTTGTGTCAGGAGGAATGGAAGGTGTGATGATCGTCACAACCTTTTGATATGATTTCTTCTGCTATTTCTGCTGTTTTTCTGGTTTTGAGTCTGTTTCTTTTCCATTTCTTCTCCTTTTCTCACGTAGGCATTGGATAAAATAATTACCTGAAACAAACATGAAATGCCAATATAATGCAACATAATTGAGATAAAACAATAACTTTATTTATGCAAATCAGGTCGAATATGCTATGTATTTTCACATTATCAATTGCTTTAACAATTGTCTTGTTTAGCATTATCACTCCTAAAGAGGCATCCACTAAGTGGGGTTATCAATTATCATATGCTACTTATATCAGGAACATTCCAGTCATGTAACTTTTTATTATACCACCATCCCAATCTTAGGTGTAACTTAGTCCAGGTGTAGGACTTGTCCTTGCAAAGATCATCAAAACCCAACAAACAGGAAATAGTAAACAAATAATAATATCATAAACACAAATATAACAAGTTAGGCTTAACCCACCTTGAGATTTTCCACATTGAAGTCTCCATTTCTATAACGGTGAAAAATTTGAGATCAAGTCATTGATTGACTTGACTCAGTGAAAGTCGCCACCACACTTTATAATTTCTAAGGGAGTGGGAAAAGAGTGAAATAAAACCCAAAAATAAATATGCAAAGCAAAATCAAAACTAAAAGTAAATCAAGAACATTGCATTAAAGAGATCTAAGGTATGGGGATTGGTTATGCAAAGAGAAGGTGTTAACACCCAATGCATCTATAGTACTCTATAGGAACCTCTTGAAATATTTGTGTATTTTGGTTAAAATTGGGTGTTTGCTAAAAAAAATTGGGGTTTAAGGGTCAATTATGAAAGGGGTTTAAGGATTAAATATGAAACAAAGATAATAAAAGAAAAGCATACTCGTCAAGACTAAAACATGACAAAATAGTTAAAGGAAGCAAATGAATCATGAAGCATACAAGTCAATACTAAAACATGACAAAATAGTCGACAAATACAACCCCTTCCCTTAGATTTAATCACAAGCAAGTATAATAAGATAAATACTAAAATATAAGCACTCAAAGATCTACAAGAAGGAAAATCGTAAGGAAATAAATCCAAATAAATAAAGAAATAATGACAAAAAATAAATCATAAGAAATTTAAATTAAAAGACAAATGAAATCAAATATAAAAGAAAAGAAATGACAACTTAAACGACTAAACTAAAAAATTTCTAACTAAACTAAAAACAAAATATTAATATTCGCAAATGTTACTAAATTAATTCTAAACTAAGCTAATTAATTCCTAAAAGCCACAAAGAAATGTTTTTGATGTTTTTATATTCTTAATAATTTTGGATTTGATTAAGAAAATGATTTTTTTTTGTCTTTCTAAATAGGGATTATGTACAAATTTGTTAATCTTACTAATCTAAAATATCAGAATAAAGCTAAAATATCCTAATATCCTAAAATAATCCTAATAAGATGCAAGGACAATTTTTGTGTTTAGTGAAACTTATTGTTAAGAATAAAGAGGTAAAAAACTTACAACATAGATTTATATGGAGCTAACCTATACTAACACTATAACAACAACAAAACATGAACACATAAAAGTATTACGTTTTTACAATATAACTTCACAAACTAATATATATATATATATATATATATATATATATATATATATATATATATATATATATATATATATATATATATATATATATATATATATATATATATATATATATATATATATATATATATATATATATATATATATATATATATATATATATATATATATATATATATATATATATATATATATATATAAACTACTAGCTATATATGGTTGAACGAATATAAAGGATGAATGATACTCACAAACTCCAAAGCTAGCAAAGGTTGAGCTTGTTGTGTTGAAGGAAGTGAATGTATTTTGATGGAGGTTGTTGTTGTGGTGAAGATGGTGAATATTTATGGATATTGTGTAAGTAAAAGAAAAGGATGAAATTTGATTCCTAAAAAATACAAATAAATGATTTGACTTGAAAAATAGGTAATGAATGTGCAAAGTCTTTAGAATGTATGTATGGTACTGTAAGTGTCAAAATGAGAGAAAGAGAAGTCTTATTTATAGTGTGAATAAAGTGGGAGTGTTGATGTGATAATACATGTGACTTTTTGAGAATGATTCTTGACCATTGATAAGTCCAAGTTGACAATCCATGTGAAAAGTGAGAATCATTCTTGGCCGTTGATAAGTCCAAGTTGGCAATACATGTGAAATATTTGTACTATATTATAGTGGTTCCAACTTTTCTTTATTGACACAAAAAGACAAAAAGACAATGTAATAATAATAATAATAATAATAATAATAAAAAAATAATAATAATAATAATAACTATAACTAAAAGTGTTAATAATAATAAAAATGATTAAACTAAAATATGAAAAAATAATAGAGACATTAAACTAAATATTTTTTACTTTTTTTGAATTAAAATAAATAAACAATAAAAATGCCAAAAAGGGTAAAAATAATATATTCTAAAATGTAAATGAAAAAGACTTATATAATTTGTTTTGAGGTTTTTGACTAAAAATGATACAAAAACATAAATCTAAATGAAACTAATAAAAATTATAATTTTTTGATATTTTGAATAAAGAAATAAAAATTGTAAGTAAAATAGAATGATGCTAAATGTATATTTTTGGGTTTTTTTATATGAAAAGCAGTAATGAATAAAAGAAGAAGAAAAGTACAATAAGTAAGATTGGATAAAGTCGGGTAAAACACAAATGAAATTAAGTCAAATTTCACTAAATTCATAACGTGACCTCTAACGTTTCTATTTTTTTGTGTCCTTTTAAGAATAATCAGCTATTGACGTGTAAAGAAAAGTTGTAGATAATGTCAAGAAAAATCATATGCAAAAAGAACCGCTAAAAAATGTCAAAAATTTGAAGAAGTTATGAATTTTTAAAATCTGACTCGAGAATTGGCAAAAATAGGTCAAACGACTCGTGAACACTTGTTATGTAATGATGCAGATGAAAGGTGGGATCTTAGGTAAAAAATTAGGGTATAACAGATGCCCCTATTTAAGTTTCTTCTATCCGGAGATATGAAGATTAAAATCTTTGTCTTAGCTTGATTGGAGAGACTTAAATACAAAATACACAATTTTTGCCCCTAAGATACAACAACGATGCTTATGATATGACATGAATGCAATGGAATATTTTTTGATATGTTTTTTTTGTATATGATATGATATGCGACGGACTCTGTGGGAATAAGACTTGAAACAAAGAATTTATGGTAAATTAATTGAGATGACTTGGCAATACATATTGGAGAAACACTAAATATTTTTGGAGTTCTGTCAAGGCGACAAGAAGCATCCATCAACACTTGAAAGGAGAAAGACCAAATATTTGGAAATATATGATACATCCAAGCACGACGTTGAATGAGGTGAAAACACTCTATTGTGGATAGTGATAGCAAATTATTGCCTTTGGATGGACGACGACAAAAGAAATGTGACATCCTATTACTGGCTTTAATCAAAAGTGAGAAATATGACATCCAATTACTAGCTTTGGATCAAAAAATCCAATTACAGGCTTTGGATAAAGACAAAAGAATCATGATATCCAATTATTGTCTTTAGATGGCAACAAAGGAATCAAGATGTCCATTTATTGGTTTTGGATGAAAGTAAGAAATATGACATCCAATTACTGGATTTGGATGAAAGAAAAAGGTTGTGACACCTAATTATAGGCTTTGGATGAAAGTGAGAAATATGATATCCAATTATTGGCTTTTGATAAAAGAAAAGACATATGACATCCAATTACTGGCTTTAGATGAAAACAAAGGGTCACAACACCCGACGAATGGCTTTGGATGAAGGAAAAGAAGTTATGACATCCAATTACTTGCGTTGGATGAAAACAAAAGGTTACGACACCCAATTATTGGATTTGGATTAAAGTGAGAAATATGATATCAAATTACTGGATTTGGATTGAAGAAAAGATATATGATATCCAATTGCTAGCTTTGGATGAAAACAAAGGGTCACGACACCTAATCACTGGATTTGGATGAAGGAAAAGAAGTTATGACATCCATTTACTTTCTTTGGATGAAACCAAAAGGTTACGACACCCAATTACTGGCTTTGGATGACAAAAAAAATGATGACATCCAATCACTGGCTTTGGATGAAGGAAAAAGATTATGACCTCCAATTACTGACTTTGGATGGAAACAAAAGGTTATGAGACCCAATTACTGGCTTTGAATGACAAGAGGACTAATGACATCCAATCATTGGCTTTGGATGAAGAAAAAGAGTAACAAATCCAAGAATAGTATTGGACGGAAAGAGAAACAGAAGGACAAACATCTTATTTGGTATGCGTTAAGATAGTTGGACTTTGACCAGAAGGTAAGTTGTTTGTAGCAACAAGACCTGGGAAAATGCACATGAGTATGCATGGTATATGAATTTTTTTATGCATGATACATAATTGATCAATGCATGATATTCAAATGATTTGAGACGACCAAACTAGACTATTTTGTGAGGCAAGATTGAGACTATGATTCCTTAACACAGGGAAACCTGCCAACTCTGCTTGGAGAAAATGTTGAAAATATTTGCATTTGAGAACTGTATCAAATTGATAATACTTGGAGAAAGAAATGAAGATTTTTTTGGTGGTTCTTGAAGAAGGTTTCCCTAGATTAATTGAATTTTATAGGTTAACTGACCATGGTTTCAGCTTGACTATTGTTAGAGATAAACTGGTCATGGCGTCAATTCCTCAAATGAGTGTTGGGAAAGCTTGCCCCAGTATGACTCTTAAAAGAGATATTTGGTAAACCAATTCTAAAAATAATTTGCACTAAACAACAAATATCGAACTAAGTTACAATAGGATACAGAAGATACTTGCCCCTGAAAGGATCACTGACCAAGTTTCTCAACTGTTTGAAATTCCTTGACGAGGAAAACTTGTTTTCAAATGAAATTGTTCATTCAAAAATGGTAATTTTAATGCAAAGTTAAAGCAAAAGATTAAGATTAAAATCAATAATAGAAAGACATCAAGGATGAAAGAGAAAAGAGTTCACTGGCTAAAACACATTGGTTTAAACATTTAAAGTAAAAGATGAACCAATGGATCACTAGTTAAAGCATAATGGTTTAAAGTAAAAGATAAAATCAAAGGCATAATGCCAAGAGAAAAAGATTAGTGGAAACTTGGTAGTCAGTTGATGCAACCTTGTTGTAGTATGCTTTCAAAAGTAACCTAGCTTCAATTAGGTCTTTTGAGGGTTGTAACATGTTCTGGTTCATGGTTTAGAAACAAAATATATAGGCTCAAAGTATATTTGTATCCAACCCATTCTTCGTTACGATCTTCAGTCCTCCATTCAATTAAATCAACCTATGCATTCAGGTTCCAAGAGATTTCAGAATTGCAGCTCAGATATGATCTAGTTGGCTTAGAAGCCAAGGGATTATTAAGATGACAATCACTTTTATCTTAGTGGATTCTCTTGACTTTTTTATTATCCCTAAGTTTTGCCTGAACTTCTTCATTTTAAACTTATAGTCAGCGGGATACCCCAATTTTTCCTAAGTCTCCTTAACAGTTTTTGGCTTATAGGGCTTTTCTTTGATTTTTTCATTTCATTCTATTTTTGGAAAGATAGTGACTTCCTGGCTTAATGATTACGATGAACCATCATTGGCTTTTGATTTGAAAGACAACTTCGAAACTTCTTTGATGTGCGTGAAGGAAAGCTTGTAGTTGAAACCTTTATTGAAAGGTGTCTTGAATGATTCTCTTGTACTTGAATGCACAATTGAATTAATTTAGAACTACCCATCCTCAGGTTAAGATTGCAGGTTTTTTTCGTACAGAAAGAAATTCCAACTTCTTAGGCTCATAGGGGTGAACAAGGGATTAACTTCCTTATTTCTCCAGTATTTAGGAATTGAAACAATACCTTACATCGTCAGCAAAGTTTTATTTGAAAGCGTACCAATATCAAATTAGGTATTTCGTTTTCATCATCCTCCCTCCAATCTTTCCATATAAAAATTTTAATAAATAAACTGAACAAGAGATATATATTTGTCTTTTTTGAAAGAGAAAGCATAAAGATGCACACGTAAAGAATTGAATCAAAAAATTGCAATGCTCATTTCATTAAAATCAACATAAAAGTAAAAAAAACATAATTTTGAAAGTAAAGCAACAAATACAATCAAAAGAAAATGCAAACACAAAGAAACACGAACTATTTTCTAATCAACAACAAGGATGAGTTGTCTTGTCTGAAACACTGACTTCAAGAAGTAGGTTAGCTGAAGTTGATTGAAGCTTCACTTCTCATGCCTTGGCAGAGGATTCTTTGTTGACATTAGGACCTGTATCTTAGAAGGACAAAATGTCCTAAACGGTTATTGAACTCCGGTATACCATTCTTCTTTTAACGTTGACAGATAACTATGTGATAGAGGGATAAGATCATGAACAACCTGGATGTATGAAAATGATATGCAAATGCTGGTTTTTATTTGACTTTCAAGGAATTCAAGATATTAAATTGTAAACATCAAAGTATGAATATAGAAAGTAAATCCTAAATTGGATAAAAGTATTAATCAAGTTATCATCAAAATCAACCATCCATTTTTGTGGATTAAGGCTTTCACCCTATCAACAGTCAAAATCCATTGAGTTTGATGAAACTTATGATGTTTATAAAGAAATACCTCTAAATTCCTTAAAAACCAAGTGAAAAAGAGTTTCATGGATGCATGAATGTATGGTTATGCAACAACTATAATCAAGATCACAAACAAGGTTCAAAGGTTCGACGTCACGAGCATGAAGTCAAAGGTACTGCCCATAGAGTAAGGACTAAAGGTTTATATCACCTGTAGAACAAGGTTCTAAGAAATCCCAGAGTTTACGTTCCTCTTTCGGATATTAATGATTTACACAACTACTTGTTAGTACCAATAATATTCTCAATAAAAATTTGTCTGATTGTAGTATCGACTAACGGCTAGTTCAAGACTACTTTTGAATTTCCACCGCACTACCTCCTAAAGGCCAAGATGGATTAAGGGTTCTACATATTTCAACTTCTCTGACTCTTAGGTTGAAAGTAGTAATGCTTTAATAATTGTCTTGTTTAGCATTACCACCCCCAAAGAGGCTTCCACTGAGTGGGATTATGATACGGTGGGAGAACTGACTTGGTTGTTTTGCATTTTATTACAAATGTTGCAGTTAGAAAAAGTCACCATCGACTTTTCTTTTATCCATAAGGAAAGGCTGAAAAGAACAGGAAAGACCTTTGAGATTATTTCTTGAGTTCGGGGGGTAGATTATGAAAAGGGAAGGTGTTAGCACCCTTTTCATCCATAGTTATATATGGCTCTTAGTTGCTTGCTAGATCACTTGCTTTTGTTTTAAAATGTGCTTTGTGTGGTTTTTGAAAGTATTTTGAAAAGGCGCCTTCGTTTAGGCAAACTTTGTAATAGTTCTCGTTCGTAAGAACGTATACAAAGTGTTGATATTTTGAAAATGTTTCATGTTTGGAAAGTGTTTTGAAAGAGTTTTTGAAAGTGTTAGTGTTTGTTTTTGAAAATAAGCAAGGATATTTGATTTGAAATTGATCAAGAAACTAGGAATAATCTACCTACACAAAAGTCTTAGTTCATTTCTTCCTTTCCTTTGATATTTCTATCTCACCATTGATTGGTAAGAAACCTTATCTTTGGATGTAAAGGGACGGGCGTGAGTCATCGTATAGCCATGATAGCAATGTTGTGAGACATCTTAGCATTTCTCTTTGAGGGACTAAGATCATTTTGAAAGGTAAAATTGATAGCGTCATCAAGGGACTATGATCTTGTATTTTTTATTGCTTTTGACTAAGACATCTCACATGCATAACATGGCCATTTTTGTAAGGAAACAAAGTGGAACTACCCTAAGGGTGCAAGTGTGTTTGATTTACATGCATTGTTTTTTCTTGAATTAGGGTTTGCTAATTGTTGGTTTTAGTCTTTCCATACAAACCCTAATTACTAGCATTTATATAAAGTGATAAATTGCGGAAAGCAAAATTACTAAGCTATTACATCATTAGGGGAGAAGGTATACAAATTTACAAATGGGGATTTTGCAAGAAAATTAAACATAATTATCTATTACAACCATATTGAATAATATACAAGAATTGAATAAATAATGTACAAGGAGATAAATGGAAAAGAAATGATTTTTGTTTGGTTTTCATGAAAGGGTTTTAACCTAATTAAAGAAGATGATTAATTAAAAATTAAAAAAAATTAAACCTAATCTAATTAATAAAGAAAATAAGTTAAAAATGATTTTTTAGGGTTTTTATAAAAAAAGGGTTTTAAGTTAATAAAAGTAAAAAGGAAAATTAATTAAAAGAAACCTAAATTCTAAGTTAATTTTAGTTTAAAAGAAAAATAATAGTTAAACCTACATCTAAATATTAATTAATTAAGAAAAAATAAATTAATTTGTTAAGAAAATGTTTTTAGTCTTTTTGTTTTTATAAAGAAGAATAAAATATAAATGTAAAAATAATAAATAAAAATATTTTTGAATTTTTTAATAATAAAAATAATAATGATAGTAATAATAATAATAATAAATAATAATAAAAGAAAACTGAAAATAAAATAAGAAAATAAAATATACAAAAATAAATGAAATAATAAAAAGAAATTGGGCCAGGAGTGTGACAGCCAGCAGGGGGTTATAAGCTAGCAAAAAAACAAAGCCCAATGGTTTGGGGCCCAGGCGCTGATGTGTGACAAAAAAGAGAAAATGTGAGAAAAAAACACAAAAGGTAGCGTTGGGTGGTTGAACCCATGACCTCCCATATACACGCGCGCTACCTTTGCCACTAGGGTGGCTGTACATCCGGTAACATTGACAAAACAATAAATACATAACACAAGTTATGTCCTGAATGTAACTTCATCTTCAACCTTCAGCCATGAGTCCTGTAACTTCACCATTTCTCAACAAAAATGAAATATGCAAACATGAAAGTTGCTCCATTTTTCCATACGAATCAAACCATATAAATATCATAAACTATAAATCAAAGATGAATGAGAATTTCTAAAAGTACCAAATTCTGACCTAATTATTTCAGGAAGTTCAAACTCAAAATTCTCACTACTCAAGCGTTATAAATGAAATCTATGGACATGTATAGTTTCAGGGAAATGATGTCTACATTCTATCTTCACAAATGCAAGCCTAAAAATGCCTAAATGAGAAGATAGAAGTTCAAAAAATATACCTCAAAATTGGAAATCGTGAAATGAGTTTGAGCTTGATTCAAGGTGCTGCAATGATCATGTTAGCTTCCTCAAGTTCCCAGGAAGCTAATGCAATGGTTAGCTTGAGCAATGGATGGCTGGAATGGCTTGGAGAACTCAACTTGCAATGCTCTATTTTTGGTTATGGAGTTTGATGTAAATGGTGTTACAGTCGTGTAACAAGGACAGGGATGAGTTGTATATGAAGCTTTAGGAACTAAAAGGCCAAAGAACGCACGGGGGAAATATGAGTTACAAGTCCAAGGTCAGAAACTGTGCAACAATGGAGTTTTTGGGTAATTTCTGATTTGAGGGAGTTTGGGAGAGTTTCAAGGTGTTAATGCTCATGTCTTAGCTCACAAATAGTGCCTCTATTTATAAGTAACAAGTTTGGAGACTTGTTGTTGATGAGAATTCAAAAACAAATGTTTAAACTCCACATGTGATTTTTGAGAAATCCAAGTTTCAATGCCTTATGTACTTGCAAATGTAGAGTGGTTATGATTTAAACAATTTTGATTATGACTTTGTAGATGGAGTGTGATCACAGGGAACAAGTTAGAGGCTCAAGAATTGACTTTGTGCATAAAGCTTGCTTTTCAAGAATGACATTCTTCACTTTCTTCCTAAAATGGAAATGTGAATTGGATAAAGTTTAAACGACTTGGATTATAGCTCAAAAGTTTGTGTAATCCATTAATGATGGATAGATACACAAGTTAGAAGGCCTGCAAAGCAAGATTATGCAGCCTAACATTGAAATTGAGTTATGTGTTCATCAAGAAATGACTTGCAATTCAAGAATGAAACCCTAACTTCTTGCCTTCGATTCTCCTTGCTCAAGTATGATCTCAATGAGTTCTTGGAAATTTTGGAAAGCTTTTAACATCCTCTACAACCTCTATGTTGGACATTTTTGAAGATTCATCTTAGAACTATGTGTAAAATTGCCATGAAATTAGGTCAAAATCCTGCCTAAACTATGGCAAAATTTCACTAGGTTATTCGAGTTTCATGAACATGTCTTCTTAAAATCATAACTTGAAATACATGCATTTATATAAGAAGTTGTGTTCTACAATGTTTTAGATCTCATTGAGATCTACAACTTTTATGTTGGAAGTTTCCTTTGAATCATCTTGCATCATAGTGAAAAATTGGCTCAAAGTTGTGAAAAAATATGAATTTTCAAACACAAAAATTTCTAAGTTTAGAAATTTTGAATTTTCAAAATGAAATCTTGACTTTTTGATTTCTTGATGAACAAGTTTCATATTTTGACATGTTTTGATGAATTTTAATCTTTGATACTTGATTTTGATCAAAAAGTCAAAGTTTGACTTTTTAGTGTACAGTTGACTTTTCATCAGTTGACTGAAATTCATCTCTCAACCAATTGATCTTCAGGGATGTTTTGATCCATGCCAATAGGTAAAAATGAAGTATTTGAAACCTTGATATCATAACTTAAACCAATTAGTCATTTTCTAGGTCAAAAATCAGAAATTGCACCTTCTTAGTCAAAATCCTAATTTTTGACCATTTTGCCCTTTTGATGATCTAATCAAATTTCTTGAGAAATTGTGAACCAAATTTGATCAAATGACATATATGAATTCATAGTGTTGATATGGATCAAAAATTATGAATTTTGACTATAGAATGACTACAATTGACTTTTTCCCCAATACAACTAATTTTAGGTCAACTGATCAATTGATTGAGCAAAAATGTGATCCAAGACTTGAAACTTGACATGAGAAATATTGAGAGTCCAAAATGATCCATGGGAGTCATATGAGGCATTAAAAGTCCATTTGTCCTTGTGCAAACTCAAACCCTAATTTTCAGTCATCAGTGCTTGAGAAGGTGTCTTGAGCTGATCAAACCTTGTGTAGTCTTGAACCAAAGGAGATCTTGTGAGAGATTATTTGATAAATGAGAGGGAAAATTTTGGGGTACAACAGCTGCCCCTATTCAATCTTCTTAAACTTGAAGACTTAGATTGGCAGATCCGTCATTCGTGACTTGAAGGTGGAAGATGATTGAACAGTAGAGTGCCCATAAATTTGCACTCGAAGATGTATCGTGAATGGGCTTATAGATGCCATTTGGAGGAATGTTGGTAAACACTGGAAGAAGTATCAGTACAAATATTTGATCGATTTATACTAAAACTTGATGTTTTACCTGTGGAAAAAGGGTTAGTAAAATGCAGATGTATGCATAATGTTCACCAGATGTGGTATTATGCTAGATGCATTTTGTATGTATATGCTATGCTGTATGAATGTGGGATGCATATTTGTCCGGGAAAATAAATCCCTGACTACTGCTGAGGAATTTTGGGAAGATGAATCCCGGATCGCTGTTGGGGATGAAGAGTATACATATCTTCAAACTTGTTGAAAGGATGTTTTCGCTGGGAAATATCTCTTGAATGTAGGTTGTTATCTGGTCAGATCCAGGCTTCACAACTTGTTGAGGATGAGGAAGTCAACTGCTATCTGTTTGGATCCAAGCTTCACGGTAACTTACTAGGGAAGAGTAAATTAACTGTTATCTGGTTGGACAGGCTTCGCATAAAATTTCTTGGGAAGAGTGAAGTTAGTCTATCATCAGGCTGGATTCTCAGCTTCACAACAACTTGCTGGGGATAAGGAAGTTAACTATTATCTGGTCTGATTCCAGGCTTTGCAGTAACTTGCTAGAAAGGATGAAGTTGAACTGATATCTGGTCGGGTCCAGGCATCATAGTAACTTTAAGTGATAACTACTATCTGGCTGGGTCCAGGCTTCATAGTTTTTGAAAAGTTATACTATTATCTGGTCGGGTCCAGGCTTCATAGTGTCTTGCTTACATTGTAGCTAGTGTAATTGCAAGCTTCTCAAGTCATATTTAAAGCATGTGTTTTGATGAAGACAACATGGACATCAACATTCAAAGGATGTGCAAAAAGCTTATCAACATCAAATAAAAGTCTTGAAGATTATTGAAGAATTATTGAAGAATCATCAAATATCAAATGGTATAAATAATTCTTAAAATCTTGAATATAGATGTTCACAATATGCATTCATCAACATATACATATTCCATAACTTTAACATCAAGGAAAAATTTGTTTGAAATATCTTTCAAAAAGTATTTTTGAAAATAACCCTTTAGGAACCGGTTCCTCCCTAACAGGGAACCGGGTTCCAGCATTTCTCAAAAAACATGTCCCTGGTTTTTGTACCAGGAACCGGGTTGTACCAATAGGGGAACCGGTTCCTGCGTGATATTTTTGAATTTCAACTTATAACGTTCACTAAGAACCGGGTTCTGTCAGTGTCGGAACCGGTTCCTAGCGAACCAGTGCAGCTTTTACTTTGTTTTTTGAACATTTTTTAAGTGGTATCTTTTCATGAATGCATTACAACTTTTCATATGAATTGGCATGAATGAAGAGGTTCTTATGACTTTATAAAATGCAGATTTTTTTCAGTTTTTAAACAAGAACACATATAACATTTTCAAACAAAAAAAAAACCTTCTTCATATTAACAATTTTCTCATTCATTTATTTTGAACATAAACTTTCATGTGTTCATAATTTTGTGAAACTTGCCATATACACTTTCATTATCATTACAAGTTTCATACATACATTGTGAACATTTATATACATTGTTGAGAATTGTTTTTATCTTAAAGAAGAAGATCAATTGAAGATTGATAAAGCTCTCCATATACTTCAAACTAAATCATTGTATTACTTAAAGGTTTTCCCTTACTATCCAGGATTGTTGTAAGTAAGTGTTGTGATTTGAAGAGGATTGTTCTTCATTCACATTAGTGTTTGTTTGGTCTTAAAGGTGTTAAGAACCTTTGATCACCCTATAGGTTAGATAGTAAGCATAGGCTGTACAATCATTCTAACTATAGTGAAATCTCTTTCGTGTTGGAAAGAGGACTGGAGTACTCTCGGATTGTGAGGGGAACCAGGATATATCACCGTGTTCTTTACTTTTCCGCATTTATCGCTTTCATCACCATAATCAAGAAAAGATAAAGATATAAACAAAACCTTCAAACACTTAACCAAAATTACTACCAAGCATTCTCATAAAACCGAATAAATTTTTATAAGACCTAATTCACCCCCCCCCCTCTTAGGCACTCTGAGACTTACAATTGGTATCAGAGCAAGTTATAGGTAACTTGTTCCTAAAGATCCAGAATGGCTTCCGCAAATCATCAACCAGTTTTCAGAGATGGTGGTAGTAACAACAAGCCTCCTCTATTCTGTGGTGAATATTTTGACTTCTGGAAAATACGCATGAAGGCGCATTTAGAAGCACATGGAGAGGAAGTATGGGATGCTGTTGAAAATGGTCCATTTATCCCGATATCAGTTATCAATGGCATTGGTTCTGCAAAGCCCAAAACTGCATGGGACGACGATGATAAAAAGAAAGTTCTCTATGACAAAAAGGCAATAAACCTTCTTCAAGGTGCACTCAGTATGGACGAATTTTTCCGTGTCTCGAACTGCAAGACAACAAAAGAAATATGGGATACCCTGGTTCAAACTCATGAAGGAACGGCTGAAGTAAAAAGATCAAGGCTAAATACCTTGAGTCAAGAATATGAACTATTTCGAATGCAGCCCGGAGAATCCATTCTTGACTTACAAAAGAGATTTGTGCATTTGACAAATCACTTAAATGCTCTTGGTAAAACCTTGACAAATGATGAACTCAACTTGAAAATCCTTAGTTCATTGACTAGGGAATGGCAACCAAAGGTAACGGCAATCTCGGAAAAGAAGAGTCTCTCTGCAATGACTTCCGCTACATTATTTGGCAAACTTCAAGAATACGAAACGGAACTCGGTAGACTTGAAAAACATGAAAATTTAGAGAAGAAATCCAAAGGCATTACTTTGAAAGTTGATTCAAAAGAAAGTCAAGATAAAGATGCATCGGAGGAAGATGAAAACTTCTTGCTTCTTGTAAAAAGGTTAGGAAAATATTTTGGTCATAAAAATAATCTTCATAATGCTAACTTTGTCAAAAGGAAGAAATTTTATAATCATAAAGATAAAGAAGCCTCCACATCAACACAAGATGTCACATGTTATGAATGTGGAAAGCAAGGTCACATAAAGCCGGATTGTCCAAAACTCTCAAAGAAAAATGGATTCAAAGGCAAAAAGGAGTTCAAGAACAAAAAAGGCTTATGTTGCATGGGAAGATAATGAGATAAGTTCTTCATTCGATTCGGAAAGCAACGAATGTGCAAATCTAGCATTAATGGCTTCACATCACTCCGACGATGAAGAAGAGGTTAGTAATGAATTTAATCTTTTTGATGATGATGTTTAAGATGCTATTGATGAACTCTTGAAAGAATGCAAAAGTTTATACAAAAAGGTGTCAAAACAAGAAAAAGAACTTCTAAGTTGTTTAGAAAAAAATTGACACCATGACTAAAGATTTTGATCTTCAAAAACAGAATTTTATTAAAGAAAAAGAAAACTTTGCATGCTCCAAGTGTGAATCAAATGTCTTTCAGATTGTTCAATTGAAAAGAGTCATTGAACGATATGAAAAAGGACAAATAGGATTGGAAGGATTACTAAGCCAACAACGTTATCCAAATGATAAAAGGGGTCTTGGTTATGTGAATTCTAAGAAACCAAGTAACAATCCCACTATTTTTGTAAAGGCTAGTAATAGTTCCAATCCCAAGAAAGTAGAAAATAAGAAAGTTGTTCATAATCATCAAAAGAAAAAGGCTAATGTATCGAAAAAGAAAACATTTCCTAAGAAGAAATCTTATCCTTCTAGATATAGGAGTAACTTTGAACCTACTTGTTTTTATTGTGGTATTAAAGGCCATACACCTAATGCTTGCTATGTTAGAAACTTTAGTATAGCAAGTGGGAATTATGTGTGGGTGAAAAAGGGAACTAACTATGAAGGACCCAAGGCAACTTGGGTACCTAACAAAGAATAATTTGTTTGTGTAGGTATGCTTGAAATCCACATCAAATGTTTGGTATCTTGATAGTGGATGTTCAAAGCATATGACAGGAGATGTACACCAATTTTCATATCTAGTACATAAAGCCAAAGGGTATGTCACCTATGGAGACAACACCAAAGGAAAGATTCTTGGCATTGGAATAGTTGGCACACCTCCATCCATTCAAATTGAGGATGTTCTCTATGTTGAAGGATTAAAGCACAATCTTCTTAGCATAAGTCAACTTTGCGATAGAGGGTTCAAGATCAAATTCAACAAAGATTAATGTCTCATTATGGATGAGGCAACCAATGAGGTAAAACTCAAAGGTATAAGAACTAACAATATTTTTATGATTACTTTAGATGATTTGTCTTTGAAGGTACAATGTCTTATGGTAAACAACAATGACGCTTGGTTATGGCACAAGAGGATCGCTCACATTCACATATAGCACTTGAACAAATTGGTTAAGCATGACTTAGTTATTGGTCTACCAAAGATGAGGTTCATCAAAGACAAATTATGTAATGCATGCCAAAAGGGAAAACAGACCAAAACAACTTTCAAATCTAAGAATGTGGTGTCTACTACAAGGCCACTACAATTGTTACACATGGATCTCTTTGGTCCATCAAGAACAAAAAGCTTCGGAAGTAATGTATACGCTTTAGTCATTATTGATGATTTTTCTAGATATTCTTGGACTTTGTTTCTTGTGCAGAAAAGTGATGCCTTTAAAGCTTTTAAGAAGTATGCTAAGCAAATCCAAAATGAAAAATCACTAAAGATTGTATCCATAAGAAGTGATCATGGTGGAGAATTCCAAAATGCTCAATTTGAAGAATTTTGTGAAGAACATGGTATCTCCAATAATTTTTCAGCACCTAGAACTCCACAACAAAATGGAGTGGTTGAAAAAAAGAATAGGTTTCTAGTGGAACTTGCAAGAACAATGCTTAGTGATGCAAATCTTCCTAAATATTTTTGGGCGGATGCGGTTAGTACGGCATGTTATGTTGGAAATGGAGTTATCATTAGACCTATAATAAAGAAGACTCCTTATGAACTCTTCAAAGGAAGAAAGCCAAATATTGCTCACTTTCACATTTTTGGATGCAAGTGCTTTGTTCTTAATAATGACAAAGATAATCTTGGTAAGTTTGACGAGAAATCCGACGAAGGTATATTTCTTGGTTATTCACTTTCTAGTAAAGCATATAGAATTTATAATAAAAGAACTTTAACTATTGAAGAATCTTTGCATGTATCTTTTGATGAAACTAACCCCTCCAAGGAGGAAGTAGTTGTTTGTGATGATGATGATCCTATAGATTTACCCCCGGAAGATCTTTCAATTGATCAAATTAAGAAATCACTGGAAAATTCAGAAAACATTGTTCAACAAGATTCAAACATCAATGATCTACCAAAAGAATGGAGAACTAATAGAGACCATCCTATTGACAAAATTATTGGTGACATTAGCCAAGGAGTATCAACAAGATTGAATCTAAAAGATGCTTGCTTAAACATGGCGTTTGTTTCTCAAATTGAACCTACCAAAGTTGATGAAGCCTTAGGAGATAATCAATGGATTATTGCTATGCAAGAAGAATTAAATCAATTCGAGAGAAATCAAGTTTGGGAACTTGTTCCTAGACCAAGTGGTAAACACATCATAGGTACCCGATGGGTGTTTAAGAACAAACTTGATGAGAATGGTCTAATTGTTTGAAACAAAGCAAGGTTGGTTGCCCAAGGTTACAATCAAGAGGAAGGAATCGACTTTGAAGAAACATTTGCTCCGGTTGCAAGGTTAGAAGCTATACGTCTTTTACTTGCTTATGCTTGTTCATTAAATTTTCAGCTTTTTCAAATGGACGTCAAAAGCGCATTCTTGAATGGATACATCAATGAAGAAGTCTATGTCAAACAACCCCCGGGTTTTGAAGACTTCAAACATCCTTCACATGTCTTTAAGTTGAGAAAGGCTCTTTATGGCTTAAAGCAAGCACCAAGAGCATGGTATGATAGACTTAGCAATTTTTTGTGTGAAAAAGGTTTCGAAAAGGGTAAGGTTGATAAAACCTTGTTCATTAAGAAAATCCAAAGTAACACTTTATTGGTTCAAGTCTATGTTGATGATATCATTTTTGGATCGACTAACAAAGAAATGTGTGAGGAATTCTCATTGATGATGCAAGGAGAATTCGAGATGTCTATGATGGGAAAGATGAACTACTTTCTTGGACTACAAATCAAGCAACTAGAAGATGGAATCTTCATCAATCAATCTAAGTATTGCAAAGAATTATTGAAAAAGTTTGATATTGACAATTGTAAAGCCATGAATACTCCAATGGGCTCCGGTACATATGTTGATCAAGATGAATCCGGTACTCCAATTGATATTACAAAGTACAGAGGTATGATTGGTTCTTTATTGTACTTAACGGCAAGCCGTCCTGACATCATGTTTAGTTTTTGTATTTGCGCTCGCTTTCAAGCAAATCCAAAGGAATCACACCTCATGGCAGTTAAAAGGATCATGAAGTATCTTAAAGGAACAATCAATGTCGGCCTATGGTATCCAAAAGGTAGTACTTGCATATTAATTGGTTATTCTGACGCGGATTATGCAGGTTGTAAAACTGATCGTAAAAGCACAAGTGGTACGTGTCACATTATTGGAAATGCATTAGTATCATGGGCTTGTAAAAAGCAAGCATGTGTTGCTCTTAGCATGACCGAAGCAGAATACATAGCAGCGGGTAGTTGTTGTGCACAAATTCTTTGGCTCAAGCAACAACTCCGTGATTACGGACTTGATCTCAGATGCATTCCTCTTCGATGCGACAATACAAGTGCTATCAATATTACAAAGAATCCAGTCATGCATTCAAGAACCAAACATATAGATATTCGACATCATTTTCTCCGTGATCATGTACTTAAAGGAGATGTCGAAGTCACTTTTGTGGATACTCATAACCAACTCGCAGATATCTTCACTAAACCGCTTGCTCGAGAACCTTTCTTCAAAATCCGAAGAGAACTTGGTATTTTGGATGAAGGTGATATCTAATGTTTCTCTTAAAATGCACGTCTTAATTTTTATATGTATCTATTTCACTCTTTTTCCCCATCCTTTTTTATGTTAACAAAGGGGGAGAAGAATATGCATATGTGTTGTTTTGTTTCAAAGAAATTGCAGGCCCAAATAAATATCAAACTCACTCCAAAATTCAAAGAATCATGGACTTAGGGGGAGCATACAATTTAGGGGGAGCCTTGCATTTTCTCAACATGTTTGCTATACAAAACAACATAAAACATTTCAAGAAATTGTTTTCAAGACTTGGTTGTCATCATCAAAAAGGGGGAGAATGTAATTGCAAGCTTCTCAAGTCATATTTAAAGCATGTGTTTTGATGAAGACAACATGGACATCAACATTCAAAGGATGTGCAAAAAGCTCATCAACATCAAATAAAAGTCTTGAAGATTATTGAAGAATTATTGAAGAATCATCAAATATCAAATGGTATAAATAATTCTTAAAATCTTGAATATAGATGTTCACAATATGCATTCATCAACATATACATATTCCATAACTTTAACATCAAGGAAAAATTTGTTTGAAATATCTTTCAAAAAGTATTTTTGAAAATAACCCTTTAGGAACCGGTTCCTCCCTAATAGGGAACCGGGTTCCAGCATTTCTCAAAAAACATGTCCCTGGTTTTTGTACCAGGAACCGGGTTGTACCAATAGGGGAACCAGTTCCTGCGTGATATTTTTGAATTTCAACTTATAACGTTCACTAAGAACTGGGTTCTGTCAGTGTCGGAACCGGTTCCTAGCGAACCAGTGCCGCTTTTACTTTGTTTTTTGAACGTTTTAAAGTGCTCTCGCTGTATTTAAATCGAATGCCTAACTTTAGCTATCCGGTTAAAACCTCACACTCTCGTGGTTTTGATTTCTCCCTATTTCACTTTCTTTACTCTCGTAATAAAAAGCTTAATTTTTAATTATAAAAAGTCACGGCCAGAAATTAAGTTGATTAAGGTTTTAGCTTAGTAAAACATTAATTTGTTCGGTTATTTCATCACACCTCGACTACGGGTATTTAGCTACTCATAGTACTAGGAATTAAAAGGCAGGAAATAAATTCAGAAAATAATAACGCATGCATAATAAATAAAGAATAGAAATATAACATAAATAACATTTACAATAATATCAAATACAATAAAAAATCAAATACAATAAAAACCTGAAAAGCAATAAAATCCGAGATCCTTCTTCCACAAGTCGGCAAGATTGGAACGTCGGAATGAAAATTTAAACGGACGAAATTCGGAAATAAAATCGGGAATAAAAATTGGCAGAGCTTCCGCAAGGTTTTTGTGAACTAAAACTCTCCCCCACTTCTTCTTTGAAGTCCAAGCTATTTATAGAGAATGAATACAGTTGGAATTATATTTCACGTTGCTAGATTCTTGGTTTGCTGAGAAAAATAAGGAGAAGGTGGTCTTGGAAGTTGGAGAAAAATAAGGAGAAGGTGGTCTTGGAAGTTGGAGAAAAATAAGGCACGTATGCATGCTTTGCTTGACCACTTCATTTTGCTTTACCACGTCCAAAATACTTGTACTAAGCCTTGTTACGGTCGTAGCTGCTTTGTTACGTGCAGTTTTCATAAGCTAGCGCGTTACGTTCGTGGCAGGGGTGTGACGGTCGTCACACTCTTCTGAAGCGTCTTACGGTCGTGGCAGGGGTGTGACGACCGTAATAGTAACAAAAATGGATTTTTTTTTGACAAATTTATCTTTTCTCTTTGTTCTTGGCCGCAATCTCGCACATTTCACGTTTCTTCTTAGTTTGAGCTGAGATATGTTGTACCTGCATAAAACCATACAAAACTCGGAATATTCGAGAGTTAATCGGGTAAATACGACATAAAACGGATAAATTTTATGGTAAATATATGATATGATTTCGCGTTATCAAATCCTCCCATACTTAAACCTTTGCTTGTCCTCAAGCAAATAGTCGTAAAAAATCGGACAAGTGTTCGCTAGGCGCACGTGCACGACATACCTTTTGTTTTCAAGATAAAACACAGGAAACCAGTCGTCAGTCGGTCGGTACTCGAGTAAAATGTCAGTGATATGCCAATGACACAATTGAGTCGCGTATTTCCACCTTAACAAACCGCTTAATCGTTTCGTCATATTTAAACCCCGATCCTCTCGTGCTTTTTCGCCCGGTTTCGTTCTGGCGCAATCACATTAAGCCCTTTGTCTTTTCACGCGCGTAGTGGAGTAGCCAGTTAGTGACTTTGATCCTATTTTTGTCGTGGGGTCTGGTACACGGATGTGGTTACCCTGGATTTTTCCAAATTGGAGGTTGCGGGGGATCGAGCCGTAGCACGCCCTACCAAGTTCAGAACCAAATACCTCTGAACCAACCAACAATGGACTTCTTCTCTTATACTTATGTCTCGTATGCGATCTTTGTCTTTTGGCACAAGATTTTCTTTGTTTAGCATCGAGATGAGAAGGGTGTTTCATTGATTAGGCATCAAACACTTATATCCATCGGCTCCCCACGTGGTTTGTGTACAGACGGTGCTGACTGCTAGTATAAACTACTAGGGGTTACTTCAGAACTTAAAAATTGAGGTGTACATATAACGTTTTGTTTAGACGGGTTGCATAAGTAGGATGTTAGCGGTGTCATGGTCGTATTGATTTTGTTTACTCGTTCTTGTCTTCCTAACTAGGTTTCCGCTTTAAGGTAGGTATGTCGAGCTATGTGAGCAAAGAATTTTTTGGTATGGCTTAAAATACGGGGAAAACTTGAAAAACTTGAAAATATCATAATAGAGTTACCATAAATTTACTACAACATGAAGGAAATATAACGTCTCTCCCACACTATATCAGACATTGTCTCAATGGCATGATATAAGATAGGAAGGAATACAAATAGAAAAACTGACGGAAAGGGAAATAAATGAAATACAAAAACAAAAGAAAACTACTGGTGGCCTCTGCCTCTGCTATGTGTGCGGGATCGTCGGGTAGGTGTGGCCTCGAGGTCGGTATCATGCGATCCAAGAGCGGTGACGTCCATGTGTAAGGCGTTTAGCTCGAAGAAAACCTCGTCCAGCTTCTCGTTGACATTGCGCTGCCCGCTCAGGATTTGGACGTTTTGCGCATGTAGAGTGTCATACTGCTCCTGATGCTTTCTTTCAAGAGCTACAGCCATCTGATTTTGCTGATGGAGGGCTCTAAGGACGTCCTCCATAGTAAAAGGAGGTGGTGCGGAAGAGGACTCAGGAATGTCGGGAGCAGGTGTTTCGCGGTCCAATTCCTCCTGGATCTCGTCAGTAGGAGCAGCTGGCTGGGCATCGTGCACGGGAGCATGGCCGTCAGGGGCATCAAATAGCAAATTGGCTCGGTTATTCGGATCGATACGGTCCCTGCAAGGCAAAACAATGTTAGAATAAACGACGTTACGGATCACTGGATGGAACCGACCGTTGTCCTGTTGGTAAATGAGATGAGCCGATTTGCAATGGTCTAAGGTAAGCAAGACAGGTGCTCTGGAGGGAAGATGGTTAAGGGTGTCGCCATGATTCAGGGCCAATGCAATAGAAGTGACAAGCCCTCCGAAATAGAAGGGTTTGCCGCCGCGAGTGCAAATAGAGTGGATATGGGCTAAGAGGAATGGTGCAGCATTGATTTTCTGATTAGTAAACGCACATTGCATGAAGAACAGCTCTTTGGAGTTAAGCTTGTGGTTACTATCCCTTGCAAAGATGGTGTTAGATAAGATGCGGTGGAAGTAGCGAATGGCGGGGTTGTGGATTTGGGTAGCATTTAGGTGATCGTAGGAGTTAGCCCGATTATTGGTCAAGCTATGCCAAAGGTTGAAGGATTCCTCATGAAAGGTGTCAGGCACACGTAGGTGAGCGCCTTCATCAGTACAGAAGTCTAGTAGGCGACCGAATGCATTCTGAGAGAAATCGTATTCGGTGCCGAAAATGCGGAACCTCACCGCACCGATGAGTTGATTTGTTGGACCATTTGGAGTGATGTAGCAGAATGAACTGAGGAACTCGAGGGTGAGATTCTCGTACGTTGGTTGGGGCTGGCTACAGAGGGTCCAAAGGTTGACATTCTGTAGGAGATGTTGGACACTTTCAAGTAATCCGAGGTCTCTGAGGCAGTCAATGTCGACGAACCTCGTTGGATGGAGGCCTCGGCGTTGGAACTTCAGGAACCTCGTGCGCTGGGTTTCACCTGCTTCACCATCACGTAAGTAAATGCCTGGGATTTGTTGGTTGATGTTTGCCATTTTAGAATGCTAAAGCGTTAGAGATAGTGGGTTTGGGTTGTGGGATGGAGTTTTTTTTGAGGGATCGGTTGTGAGATGTATATAATGAGGAGGGAAAATATTGGGAAGGATGAAAAGTAATGGAGAATGAAGGTGAGTTAAATGGTGTGAGTGGGGATTGATGGAGGGAGTGGGAAGGTTTTGAAATAGTGGAGAAAGAGGGAAGGTTGCAGAAGAAGCGCTACTGTCTGCTACAAGGGTCACTGATGTAACCCGTGTTACGGTCGTAACACAGGGATGACGATCGTAACACGCTAAAAGGCGTGTGGAGAATGTAAGAGGGTTTGTGACGGTTGTAACAGCTGCAAAATGTTCAATTTCTTAACAGATTGTGCTGTATCAAGTCTGCAACATCCTATCTCTACATAGAGGCATTTTAATAGCAATATAAATTCAATGGTATACCAAGAAAATGCAAGCATATACGTTCCAAAATATCACATCATCAGTAATTAGAGTAAAAACCCGCAATATATGTAAAGCAGTAATATTTGTGCAGAGGAATCTAGCAAACCAGTATTTAAACAACTGAAACAAATGATTTCGTAAAACTGCATGTTCAACAACATAAACTCAAAAATTACATAAAGATAAAATTGTTCTGAATTTAAACGAAACTGAAAGTGTGCAGGAATTGGAAACTAAAAAAAACAAAATGAAATATAAAAACTGCAGCTGCCATTCGTGACTTCATCCAAGCTTTGCTTTAATTTCTTCGAGTGAATTATGAATATGATAAAACTGCTCCACTGTTATGTCGGTTAATCCCATTAGTTCCAGACGCATGCTTTTTATCTCATATTTTAAGCCATTAATGTTAGTCTGGTAAGTATTAAGCGTGGTGGCAATTTTGTTAAGGTTATCAGTATAATCCTTAGTTGTTGTTTCAGGGGCTGCATGAGCTTCCGCCATGTTGACATTTTCGTAATAACCAGGAGGAGTCTCCGGGTCACCCATATCGGACATAATATCATCAAAGATTTGGTAATCTTGCGGTGTCTCAGGTGTAGGAGGTTGGTCGGGCGGGTTTAGCTCATAGAGCCAGTTGTCACAGTTGTGGACGCTCACTTTGTCATGGTTCGGAAGGGTAAATAAGTTTACAACTGCATCTCTTATCAGATAATCATAAGGTGGGTAAGCATGGTTTGCTATCATTCGGCGGTTAAAGCAAAAAGCAAGATTCATGGGATGAATCGTACCAAAATACGGGCACCTATTCAGCTGGTGTCTTAGGCTGAGGGCATGTGCAATCATTGTGACCAGGCCACCTATGATGATTGGTTCATCAGGGTTATCTATAATGCGGCAAAAAGTTTGCATCAGGAAGGGTACGGCATTAACAGGGTGGCCTTGGTGCATACAATACAGTAAAAATATCTCGTCTTTGGACACGGAAGTTTGGTTCTCCTCTTTCCCAAATATAGTATGGGCTAGCATCTTATGGAAATAGCGGATAGCAGGGTTATGAATTTCATCGTTATCCATATTATCCGGGTCGGGGTGATAATTACCAGTCAAGGTGCCCCAAAAGTAGTCTAGCTCAATGTCCATTAGCTCAACCTGGGTAGTGGAAAAGGCAAAAGGGCCGCTAGGAAATCCTAACAAGTCAGCTAAATCCTTATGATTGTAAACAAAATTAATGCCGAAAAGACGGAAACTTATGAATCCTTTACGGGTTCCTTTCCCGTGTTCTGGTAAATGGACTAGGGAGCTTTGGAATTCGAAAGTGAGCTCACGGTAGGTAGCAAACCTAGTCTTAATAAGGGCTTTTTCCCACCCCAACTGGTTAAACAAGTACATAACACTATCTAATATACCTAGGGCATTCATAGTGGGTTCATCATGATAAAGTGTTATGCCAATGTTTCTTTTAGACAATTCCTCGATTTTTCTTTTCTGGTTTATACCCCTAAAGGTGGTTTCTAAGAAATTATGTTGCTTTGGTTCCATGGGTATTGTTAGGGTAACTAGTCAGAAGAGAAGGTGCAAAAGAAACAAAAACTTTTCAGAAATCCTATGGCAAGTAAAATTATTTTTGAAATTAGCAGCAGTTTTCATGAAAGTTATAACATAAGAAAGAAAATGAAAATGAAACTTTAAATAGAAATAAATGCAAAAATGAAAAGAATAATAAAAAACAAATAGCAAATAGGTGGGTTGCCTCCCACTCAGCGCTGTTTTTAATGTAATAAGCCTGACGAACAGGAGTGCAAGCACTCATGGTGGTTATTTTGAGGATGACTCCTCGGTTGAACTTTTAGTAGTTGTCATTTTCCATGGCCACTTATCAAGCCATCTCACATATCCTTCACCTTTTCTTTTCTTTCTTCTGTGAGGTGGATCATTCTTCTGAACTTGTGGTGGTGGTTCTGGATCTATCCTAAGTATCAAATTTTCAAGTTTGGGCTTAGTGATTTCATCCATCACCTCAAAGGTTAACCTTGCCTTCTTAACAGTAATTATATCCCTAGTTTCACGGTCCTCTAATTTTCTCTTTTTATGCGAGACTTCCAGCAAGGGTGCATTAGTGCGGATATTTTCCAATACCTCCATATACATTTTAGATTTGGAGTCTATCTGAGCTTCCATAAAACTTTTCGAGAAAGGAAACGGTGGGGTATAGGGGTGAGGCATAATAATAGGTGCTCCCTTTTCTACCTCTTCTACGACCTCCCTTTTAGATGGTGTTGGAGGATTTTTATCAATCTTTACTCTTTTCTCGTCTGAACTCTCCTCATCCACATCATCACTTTCCTCAACTTTATTATCGCTCTCCTCAACCTCATTATCGCTCTCCTTAGGATTTTCAACTTATTTTTCACTAATGGTTGTTACAACATCCAATTTTTCCTCAGGGAAGGGTCCTAGAGGGTTTTGTTCAACCTGGGAAGTTTGGGTCTCTAAGGCCATGTTGTGGGTCGCGAGCGAGTCAACCGCAATGGTCAATTGCCGAAGGTTTTCACTGTTTTGAAGACTTTGTTTTCTAAACTCTTCGTTATGGACAGTTTGTGTCTCTACAAAGTGCTCCATCAGAGATTCTAACCTAGAGTGAGTTAGCGTCACATCGGAATCCTCCATTGATGTTTCAAAGTTGAAATCATGCGATTCTTCTGATTCTTCAAATTGAGTTAGAGTCGCATTTTGCATTTCCGTAAAGCGCTTTGTCATCATTGATATTTCATTAAAATTTCCCGTTAATATTTCGAGGTCGGATTTATAGGATACTTGCGTCTCCTCGAAATATTGGGTGTAGTGATTGTAGGGGAAATTTGGTTCAGGATAAGTTTGGTTGGAATTATAATATTCTTGCGATTCCTCAAAACATTGGGATTGGTGGTTGGAAAGGTAATTCGGGTGAGAATGAGTCTGTGATGCATTGAAATTCTCCAATAGTATTTCGAGGTCGGATTTATGGGATCCTTGTGATTACTCGAAATACTCAGAGTGGGGGTTGTAGAAATAATTTGGGTGATACATAGTAATTGGGACAAGATTCGTAGATGCAAAGACTCGTTTTGAGAATGAGTGTTTAGCATACAACAGAGGGAAATATAAAAAGTTTCCTTAGTCTAGACAGCGTTGTTTTCAGATTACACTAGTGACTAAACTAAAGTCCCCGGCAACGGCGCCAAAAACTTGATGTGTCTGCGATCGACCTAATGTGTAACGGTATCTTAACTGCAAGTGCACAGTCTATCGCGGTAGTAATAAAAGGATGTCGAACCCACAGGGACTTTGTAATCACTCTAGTGTTGTAAAACAGGTTAGTTTAGCTAAGGCGGAAATTGTCACGTTGGTTTTTTTTAAGAAGTTTAAAACTAAAGGGAAGCTAAATTCAATTAAGGGAATTAATATTAAAGCGGTCGGAGCGTAATGATTTGAACCTATGCGAATTAAGTTGTTCCTAAGCATATAAAAATATTTAACTTAATTATTCTGTAGTACTTATCAGTTTAAAAACCCTCGATTCACACTCTCGTGGTCTTACCTCGGATCATACTCCTAAAGCCAAATGTCTGCTCTCGCTAGTCCATAAGTGTTTAGAAAGCATCTTTTTGAAAACTAAATAAGTCTAATTCGTTTTAAAGCGCTCTCGCTGTATTTAAATCGAATGCCTAACTTTAGCTATCCGGTTAAAACCTCACACTCTCGTGGTTTTGATTTCTCCCTATTTCACTTTCTTTACTCTCGTAATAAAAAGCTTAATTTTTAATTATAAAAAGTCACGGCTAGAAATTAAGTTGATTAAGGTTTTAGCTTAGAAAAACATTAATTTGTTCGGTTATTTCATCACACCTCGACTACGGGTATTTAGCTACTCATAGTACTAGGAATTAAAAGGCAGGAAATAAATTCAGAAAATAATAACGCATGCATAAAAAATAAAGAATAGAAATATAACATAAATAAAATTTTCAATAATGTCAAATACAATAAAAAATCAAATACAATAAAAACCTGAAAAGCAATAAAATCCGAGATCCTTCTTCCACAAGTCGGCAAGATTGGAACGTCGGAATGAAAATTTAAACGGACGAAATTCGGAAATAAAATCGGGAATAAAAATTGGCAGAGCTTCCGCAAGGTTTTTGTGAACTAAAAATCTCCCCCACTTCTTCTTTGAAGTCCAAGCTATTTATAGAGAATGAATACAGTTGGAATTATATTTCACGTTGCTAGATTCTTGGTTTGCTGAGAAAAATAAGGAGAAGGTGGTCTTGGAAGTTGGAGAAAAATAAGGAGAAGGTGGTCTTGAAAGTTGGAGAAAAATAAGGAGAAGGTGGTCTTGGAAGTTGGAGAAAAATAAGGCACGTATGCATGCTTTGCTTGACCACTTCATTTTGCTTTACCACGTCCGAAATACTTGTACTAAGCCTTGTTACGGTCGTAGCTTCTTTGTTACGTGCAGTTTTCATAAGCTAGCGCGTTACGTTCGTGGCAGGGGTGTGACAGTCGTCACACTCTTCTGAAGCGTCTTACGGTCGTGGCAGGGGTGTGACGACCGTAATAGCTACAAAAATGGATTTTTTTGACAGATTTATCTTTTCTCTTTGGTCTTGGCCGCAATCTCGCACATTTCACGTTTCTTCTTAGTTTGAGCTAAGATATGTTATACCTGCATAAAACCATACAAAACTCGGAATATTCGAGAGTTAATCGGGTAAATACGACATAAAACGGATACATTTTATGGTAAATATATGATATGATTTCGCGTTATCAAACCTGCTGGGGAAGGAATTCCTGCTTGGGGATACGGAGGTCGGACCTTGGTTGTCTTGGCTCTGTGGGGAATATAGGTATCACTGGCTTGTATGTGATAGTGACTTCGCTTCCAACTGTCTCTGCCCTTTGTACCATGATGGAAGGAGTAACTGTTGGAATTTAGCTTTTGTACCATTTTCTTTAGGTTCTTAGTAACTGTCTTTCTGTTTTATATGCAGATATTTGTGAACAGTAATCATATTCAAATGCATATGTCAAGAATAAAACATTGGACGTTTTTTTACAAAACAAAACAGAAAACGGAAAAAATAAACAGAGTTTTGTACTCAAAAGACGCTTTGTATTGATTTGAAATTTGCCTATAACAGGCGTTTTTTACAAGGAGGCTGACGCTCTAGTAAGAGAACGGCGCCGTAAAAATGGAAATTATTACAGAGATTGTGTACAAAATGAAATAGGTTATGTGTGGTGATCCCATTGGGTTTCAATTCTGTTATTGCCCCTATTTCTTCGAGCATCTCATCACTTTGTTACTTGTCCGAAGCTGACTGGATTGATCGGTACTGTTTGAGCTTGATATCTGATTACTGAGGTCTGATTGCAAGGTGATCCAATGGGATATAGTGATACGCTTTAATCCCTAATTTTTGCCTGGACCGCCCTTTCGGGTTTTCAGTCCACCGGGATACCCTTTTTTGACCAAGCTGCCCTTTTGGGTTTTCGACTTGCCGGGTGCACAGATTTTTTCATTTTTTATCCCTAATTTTTTCCTGAACCCTTTTTGTTCGCCGGGATGCCCTTATTTTTGCCTAGGTATGTCAACCTAGCGGGTCTTTATTATGTATACTATCTTTTCACTATGTCCGCATTGACAGGGTGTAGAAGGTCGTAACCATCCATGGTGGTCAGAATCATGGCTCCACCCGAAAATATGTTCTTAATTACAAACGGTCCCTCATAGGTGGGAGTCCATATGCCCTTGGGATCGCCTTGCGGTAGTATGATGCACTTGATTACCAGATCCCCTACTTGATACACTTGTTGTCTGACTTTCTTGTTGAAGGCCTTGATCATCCGTTTCTGATACATTTGACCATGGCAGATAGCAGTAAGTCTTTTCTCTTCGATTAAGTTCAATTGATCAAGTCGAGTCTGGATCCAATCGTCTTCTCTCAAACCCGCATCCTTCATAATCCGTAGAGAAGGGATCTGGACCTCCATGGGTAGGACAACCTTCATGCCATATACCAAAGAATAGGGTGTTTCCCCTGTCGACGTACGTGCTGAAGTCTCATGGTGAATCATGTCATGGAACGAAGCTACCATAGCTCGCTGATAAGTTACCCCAACATTCTTCAACCCAAACGACATCACCTTATAGCAGAAAGTGCCCCACTGTGTAACAAAGGTTGTCTTCTCCATGTCTTCAGGTGCCATTTTGATATGATTATAGCCAGAGAAACTGTCCATGAAGGAAAAGACTTTGTGTTGTACGGTGTTGTCAACTAGAACATCGATATGGGGAATAGGGAAGTCATTCTTGGGGATTGCCCTGTCCAGGTCTCTGTAATCCACACACATTCTTACTTTACCATCTTTCTTAGGTACTGGAACCATATTAGCAACCCACTGTGAATAAGAGGTGACAACTAAGAACCCTGCGTTGAACTGCTTCATAACCTCTGCTTTAATATTCTCTGACATCTCAGAACGCATACGACAGACCTTTTTCTTTACCGAAGGGCAGTCTTCTTTAGTCGACAGGAGATGAACCACTATATTCGTGTCTAGTCCCGGCATGTCTTCATATGACCAGGCGAAGATTTCAACATGCTCATGCAACATCAGTACCAACCACTATTTGACACTAAGCTCCAAATTTTTACCTATCTTAACCTCTTTTTTGTCTTCCTTTGTACCCAAGTTCACTGTCTCAACTGGCTCTTCATGAGGCTGTATGGCCCTTTCTTCCTGCTATAGTAGTCTAGCAAGTTCTCTGGGTACCTCACAATCTTCCTCACCTTCGTCCTCAGCTTGGTTGATCAGATTTTCAAAGTCATAATGAGCAGTAGCAAAACTGTTATCAATGGGATCCAGAGTGGATATGGATGTGCATTTGGATACGTGAGTGTGTGTAAGAGCATAGCTGTATAGACAAATAAAAGAAAAGAAAGACAGAGAGCGCAAAATTTGTATGCAAACGTCCAATGCTTTATTGATGTCATATGAAAATGAAACCTGATAACCCTTACAAATAGAACCATTGTGCCCTGGGTAAGACACATGGCTATAGAGTTTTTATTGTTTTTAAATTACATATCTGAAAAATCAGAAAGACAATTACTCCTGAACAAAAGTAATCGGTACAAAGTCCTTGGCAGTCCAGTTATTGAGTCCACCGTTGGTAGTCGGGAAGATCCAACTGTCAATGTCGGAATCACCATCACTGTCTTCAAGCGCATTGACCCCAGAATTGCTGATGCATAGAGGAGGTCCTCCAGCCCGAGCGCGATGAACAGCTTTTTTAGCACCTTCTTCAACCACTGCTCGTGCATCCTTGAGAGAAGCCATCTTCGAGGGAGATTTGGTGACCTTTGGAGGACTGTCGGTAGTTTCTGCTGTAGCCAAAATCTGAGGTACCTCTTCAAAGTTCTGGTAAGGATTATCGATAAACTCGCCATCCATTTCCAAGTACCTGAAGGAGTTCAAGTGACTGATCATATACTCCTCTTCACCATGCACAGTGACAATCATTCCTCTTACTGGGTACTTCAACATTTGGTGGAAGGTAGAAGTAACAGCCCTAGCCCCATGTATCCAAGGGCGTCCCAACAAGCAAGAATATGATGGTTTGATATCCATCACGTAGAAAGTGGATTTGAAGGTCTGGGAACCAACTTTGATAGGGACATCCACTTCCACATGCACCATCCTCTTCGAACCATCGAAAGCTCTCACTACTATATTGCTAGGCTTCAAGATCAAGCCTTCGTAGTCTAATCTGTCCAAAGCGTTTTTAGGTAGCACATTCAATGAGGAGCCAGTATCTACCAAAACATGGGCCAGAGTCGTGCCCCTGCATTCAACGGAAACATGAAGAGCATCATTATGCTTCCTCCCCTTTGGTGTCAGATCCGCATTGGAAACCCAAACCATTATCGGCAGTCAGATTAGCCACACAATCTTCAAACTGATCAGTAGATGTCTCTTGTGGCACATGAGTCGTCTTCATAAACTTAACCAAAGCCTTCGCATGGGCCTCAGAACACATCAAGAAAGCCAACATAGAAATTTTGGATGGGGTCTACCCCAGCTGCTCGACCACGTTGTAGTCGCTCTTCTTTATTATCTTCAAAATTTCTTCCTTTTATTTTTTGGAAGCTTCTGGTATGGTTACTGAATTGGCCTTTGTCAGGACAGGCTCAATCAGTATGTTTTTGCCTCGAGTCTTGACCGACTCGATGATGGGAGGGTCAACAGGAGTGATTACTAGAATTGCAGTAGTAGTCTTGGGTAGAACCACAGCAAGAATGATCACAGGTCTGGTAACAGTCTTCGGGGGAGAAATTTCAGGGGAGAACACTCTTCCACTTCTTGTTATTTTACTGGTTTCGGCAATATTGACGATGTAGGAATCAGCATTTTCAGCAATCTTGTCTTCAATGGATAGCATGTCTTGCTTTACGCCGTGGTAATAAACGTCGGCCCCATAGTACCAAGGAACAGCTTTGTCCGAGGAGTATGGGATTGGCCCTCGCATGGTTATGATCAAAGGAGTCACCTTCAGAATTGATGTAATCCTGACGGGTCTCTTAGTGGAGGCCCTGGGAGGATTGGCGGAAATGGTTATGATAGCAACGTCTTCACAGGAAACAGTCGGAACAGGAGTCTTCTCAAACAAAATCTCTTTGTCATCCATCAGGCGCTGAACACATGTCTTTAACAAAGGGCAACCAGTCGGTAGAAATTAACAAAGGTGACAACCTTCATCATATCCCGGAAATAAACCGGCCTATAGAAAATTCCCTTTGATAGTCATGAGTCGGGTCACCAATTCTTCCACAGAAGTCACAAACACATATTCTTCAACGACATTAACACCCCGACCATGTTTCGGCATAGGGGCAGTGATGACATTGGGAGTCTCCAGGGGATCAAATTCAATCTCCTTAGCATCAATCAGATCCTGTACTTTGTTCTTCAAAGCCCAGCAGTCATTGGTATCATGGCCTGGACTTTCCGAATAGTAAGCACAACGAGCATTCGGTTTATAGTAGGGAGAGGTGGTCTTTGGATTCTTCGGAGCTTCCCTCAGAGTAACCAGATTGGACTTCAGCAAATAAGTTAAAACCTGAGACAACGTCATGTTGATCTGAGTGAACTGTCTAGTTGGTCTTTCTGCTCTTGGCTGATTGTTTCTTTGCTGAGCAGGTGCAGGTTTGGGAATCATAACAGCTCCTACCATCGGACGACGCTCGGTTCGATTCTAATTCTTTTGGTTATAGACGGCACTGACTTCCTTTTTACCTGCAAACGGCTTCCTTGCAGCACTAGAAAAGGCATCCTTCTGAATTTTTCCACTTTAGATTCCAGCTTCCACTCTTTCTCCTGTTAAGATCAGTTCAGTAAAACCCACCAATGAACTTCCAATTAGATGGTTAAAGAATGGCCCAGTCAATGTTCCCAGAAACATATCCACGAGCTCCTTGTCAGCTAAGGGAGGTTAAACTCTTCCAGCCAAATCTCTCCACTTCTGAGCATAATCCTTGAAACCCTCATTCGAACCCATAGAAAGATTTTGGAGTTGTGTACGTGTGGGAGAAAGGTATGCATTCTACTGATATTGCTTATAAAATGCAGAAAAAAGGTCTTCCCAGTTACGAACATTGGCTCTTTTTAGCTGATAGAACCAATCCAGTTGTGTTCCAGATAGACTGTCTTGGAAGAAGTGAACCCATAAGTCTTTGTCAGCAGTATGAGGCTGTATCTTCCTAACAGAGGAACGAAGATGCATTTTAGGACAAGAGACCTCATCATACTTAGCAAATACCAGTGCCTTGAATTTTAGGGGGATGACAACCCCGGAGACCAGACCCAACTCTTCAAAATCCAGCCCAGGAACCTTCTGGATTTCCATAGCACTCAGAAGCTCTTCTAACTGCTTATACTTTTCATCAGTCGGAGGGTACTGCTCCTCATTATAATCAATTTCATTGTCAAACTTTTTAGGACTAGGGTCCTCTTCTCTGGCCTCACCCTCTTGATTCTCTCCCTCTTTAGATGAAGAAGCTAAATCAACAACCCATCTTGGCGGCCCTCTGAGCCTTCTGCTCATATGTGCTACACCGGCTGTCCTCTTGGTCTTCTTAGTGTTCTTCTTAACAATCAGAGCCTTCAGCTCTTCCTGTCCTTTGGACAGAGCCACAATCATTTGCTGGAACTGCGTGTTCTGAGTCTAAAGATCTTTCACAGTTTGTTCAAGAGTCATTGCTGAAATAAACAGCGGAGGAGATGAGAAATCTGTTATGAATCTTGTTATACAATGATATGTATGATATGTATGCAATGTTTTCAAGGGTTCTTAAAGGCTAAAATTTTCTTAAACAAAAAGGAACAAACTCGAATTATATTATTAACTTGAATTGTTACAAAGAATGTATTTTGAGAGTATAATTAAGCACAATAAAACAAAAAGAAGACTAGGTTTCCCATGAGCGCATCCTCTTTGGCGCGATGTAGGCGTTGATATTCCTCTCTTCATGAAGTAGCCTAGTTAGTTCCAAGACCTTCTTCTCGCTGGCGTATAATTGGGCTTCAAACATATCTGTCTCCTCTTTAAGATGACCCTAGGACTTTTATAACTCTTCGTGATCAGTTGGCATGTCTGGATGAAGAACAAGATAAGAAGTGTCTCCCTCGGTAACTGGTTCCATAATCATAGGACGGATAGCGGGATAAGGCATCATAAGAGTTTGAGCGTGGGCACATACCCATCTGAGATAAGGCTCGAGAGGTATGGAATTCTTATGCCCAAGTGTCTTGTTGTCAACCCTATGTACCATACTCCAAGCTTGTATGAACCTTTTTCGGTAACCCTGAACATCATTCTCATAGTTGAAGGCGATTCCTTGAATAAGTGTATCATGAGGACCATCCCTTCTCGCATAACCAAACTTTTGTAATGCTAAGCAAGGGTTATAAGTGATTCCTCCCCTAATGCCTAAGAGAGGGACATTATGGAATTCACCACAGCAATTGATGATAGTAATATCTTCTAAGAACCGTGAACACCAATGAATGTCTGAATATGTAAGGGACATCAGTCGATGAGACCATCTTTTACCCTGTTCATTCTTCAAAGTAGATCTAGGTAGGTTCGAAATAAACCACCTAGCCAATAGAGGAGTGCAACACTGGAGGGTCCCCCTTCTTTTTAGAGTGCGAGCATGCAGAGAGTGTAGAATATCCCCGAGTAATGTAGGTACCGGATTCTGAGACAGAAAAACCTGGATTGTGCTCACATCTACGAGTTGATCCGCATTAAGGAACAGTACCATCCCGTAGGCAAAGAGTGCCAAAACCTCTTCAAAATCTTGTAGATCCAGGGTATCCCAAAAATAGTAAGCCTTCTCGAATATAAATTTAACTGGAATTCCTTGAACACTCCCTCTGGTTTCCCAATTTGTCACTATGTCGGAACCGTTGTAAGGATAGAGCTTTAACAATTTCTTCAAGTTTGGGATGTCTTTCCGTACCGCTGAAAGGTAGCTAATCAAGAATGGGTATCCCTAATAACTGATAAAATTCCTCCATAGTAGGCACTAACTAGTAATCCGGGAATGTGAAATAGTGATGCAGAGGATCGAAGATATGAAACAACACTTTCAACATTTCTTCGTCAGGTTTTGCAGGGACCAAGTTGAGCAACCGACCATGCTTTTCAGTGAAAGGAGAGATTTCGGGAATCCTTCCTGCCAAGTCCCTTAATTGGGGAGATACTTTCACTAGGTTAATCTGAATAGTGTTCATGCGAGAGGATGCCATATCCTACAAAATAGAGCAAAGATGAGCCCTAGAAACCCTTGAAACAGTTAGTATGATATGCCATGGTATGATGTTTATGATGTCATGATAAATCACATGTATAGCAAACACAGACAAATCGCACCAAGTCCTTAGGTTTAAGGCCTGCTTGAGTTTTAAGGTCATACCCTCTTAAAGCTGGATTGGTTCAACTTGTCCTATAAATATGTAACCGGGTTCTAAAGGGATCTCAATATCACTGATCTTTCCCCCAAGCCTTGTTCAATCGATGATTGACTCGTAATAAAAAACCTCAGAAGTCAAACCTCAATGAGTGTAGCATCGAGTATCTGTTGACCTTGGGAATACACCAAAGTCGACCATCTCGCTACGTCCTACTGGCCAAGTTGTGCAATTAAAGGTTCTAAGGTCAGTTGATGCTTTATGACACCACGCAGCGGCACCGTGCATCTCCCTGATTGACTCAAGGGTTATAGGTACCAACAAATGTGCCACATCAACATAGGTACTTCTTCAACCGTGTCAGTATACCCCAACACAACTCCCTCACAGTTTATTGCTACTTACCTAAAAGGTGTTTCCCAATTCGGGTGTAGGATCAAATAACCCAAACAGTTCCCATAAATATAAAGCAAGCAAGACAATCAACAGAAAGAAATTAAATATGACCTAGATCCTAAGGTTTACTCCACTTTATATTTTATTCCCCAGCAGAGTCGCCAGTTCTGTGATACGGTGGCAGAACCAACTGTTAATACTGGTTTGCATTTTTTGTTTGCAAATATCACGGTAAGCAAGAGTCGCCACCTACTTTTATTTTATCTAATCAGGAAAAGGAAAAAGAACAGAAAAAACCTTTTTCGAGATGTTTCTGAGTACGGGGGGTAGATTATAGAAAGGGAAGGTGTTAGCACCCTTTCTATCCATGGTTTTCAATGGGTTCTTAGGTACTTGCTCATTTTGAAAACTTCTTGTGTGTGCTTGTTTTGAAAAGTTTTGTTTTACTTCGTATTAACCCTTGTTTCTGTCCTCAAGAGTGTTACGAAGTTGTTTTTGAAAACTTTGTTTGAAAAGTGTTGGTTTGAAAAAGTTTTTGTTTGTTTGAGCAACTACCTAGGAACTAATCTGCCTACTCGAAAAAAGTCTGTTCGTTTTCCTTTTAGACAACGCTATCCCATTATTGAGAAATAGGTAGCATCGTTGTTGGAGTTTTTTAGGGACATTCGAAGGGATAAATACGATCACAAAAGCAACGTTAGGAAATGTTAGTAATCATCCAAAAGCCTTAAAGATCTTTTTCTGAGGCAACATTCGAATGGGTCATTTTAGATCTTTCGGGGCTAGAGGACAACCACTAACAAACCCTATACTTCATGACCGTTTACCGAAGACAACCGGAGTGGGGAAAACCCTAGGAGTGAGCATGTGCGAGTGTAATTTTCAGTTAATTTATCTTTGCACATTTAGGGTTTTCTACTATATTAATTTCCAGTTAGTCTTTTCATACAATCCTATTAACACTCATCTAAGCAGTTTATAGTTTGCGGAAATAAAATGCGGGAAAGTTAAAAGTCCTAGCTATTACAAGGCTTTTGCAGATACATAATTATCTTGGACTGAAAATAAAGATGCGGAATTTAAAACCCTAATTACTATTACAAACTCTGAGCAATTACAATAACAATAAAAAGGAAATAAAAGCGCGCAGCGAATTAAATGCGAGAATAATTGGAGAACCCTAAGAAATCTAATTGAAAAAAGATTTAGGTTATTTTTTGAGAAAAATTAGATTATGTACAAAATTAAACCATAATTCTATTTATTTTTAATTATGAAAAGAATTAAATTGCCCTAATTTTAATTAAACTAATTAATTAAAGAAATAGAATATTTTATGAAAAAATAATTTTTGATGTTTTTGTGATTTTTGATTTAATAAAAAAACTAATTTTTGTGTTATTTGTAAAAAGAAAATAATTAATAAAACAATTATAAAAAAGAAAATAAAATAGAAAGGAAAGAGATTTGGGCCTGTGTTGTGAGTAATCTAGGGGGTGTAGCACTGAATTTGTTAGGCCCATTCCTTGCTCAGCCCAGTCAACGCGCTAGATCTAGTGTGATATTATTTCTGATGGTCCATGGTATGACTTGAGCGTTGGATGTTGGATCTGGATTGATGATGAATCCAATGGTTGAGATCAGGGTGTATATTGGGCGCTTGGAAGGGTGGAGTATAGAATCGAACCCCTGACCTCCTACACGCGCACGCCTTGAAGCCTTGCCAGCTTGCCACTGGACCAATTGTTTTTTGTTAATAGAAACGAATAACAAATAATATAATAAAACATGGGTCAATGTAATAATGAAAACGCGTGAAATTTAAATTTCCCAATCAGGCTTGGACACGCCATCGTCTTCCTTGTAGAACCGTCGTTTTAAGTATGGACTTATAACTACGGCATATGTTTGTAGCTACAAGACCTGCAAACTCCAAAATTCATATCAAGCAATGTAAATAAAATTTAAAGCCACAGATCAACTCATTTCGATCTCACGAGTGTGATGATACTCCTCTTTTGGCCCAATTGTACCCATATCACAAAGCCCTAAAGTATAACCTCAAACCCTAGCAATGACAACTATCATTACATGCGCTAAAACATAAATTAACCCAATCCAATACGTTGCAAACATGACAACAAACACAGATATACCATTAAAATATGTTTATGATGCAAGAATCATAGTAATCATATTTTGAAAAAGAAGCAAACTGTGACGATAGTGTGGCGCGTTTCTGGGCTTGTGACGGCTTGGTGATGCTTGCAATCGCTTCAGAGGATGTCCAGGAGTGGATTGGTGGCTTTGAATTTCTTTGAATCGTCTTTTATGTTGGAAACTGATCCACACTTTTGCTTCAAAAATTTGAGTTTTGTTTGATGCCTTGCACGACCTCAACCCCTATTTTTTTGCATTGGTTGCGCATTGTATTTGTACTAGAGCATATTAGGTCAACTAAAACAATTTGTATCTTGGTAAATCATGGAGATTTGGTTTGATTTTTCTCTTTAATCATATCTTTCTAAATGCCTCCAAATCATGCCAATTTTGATTCAGTTTTCCTTGATTTGATTTGGTCTGATTAATCCAACTTTAATAGATTTGATTCCTACAAAAAAATCAAATCAAATTCAATCTTTTGTATTTTTTGCCATTTATTTGATTTAATTTGAATTTTAAATAATAAAAAATCAAAATAAAATAAATAATGAAGAAAATAACGTGTGAATGTGGATTTGGGTCGTGGACCATGTTTCTAACAAGATGCAATCATGAGAAGCTAGGCCCATTTGACAAAAAAAAGTACTTTTTAGCACATTTGACTTTTGGCAATTTTGCAAAAATGGTCAACTTTGACAAGGCATATCTCCTCCAATTTTAACCCTAGAGAGGTGTTCTTATACTTTTTAGAAAGCTTAGGATTTCCCCTAAATACAACTTTTGGTTTCATCTCAATTGGGTCTTCCATGTTCATGTATGAAGCTTTGACCCAAAAGGTGTTTTTGTTGACTTTTCAAAAGGACCTATAATGTAGAAATTTATATCTTTTGATGAGTGCATATTTTGAACTTGTGGGATGAATATGAATTGTAGGGAACTGCATCCCATTCACAATGAGCCTTGGATGGAAATTTTTTGATAAAGTATGAAGAAGTTATGCCTGGTCAAAGTTTGGTTGACTTTTCCTATGAAACCCTAATTTAGCAACTTTTGGGTTTTGATGAATTTAGGGGCATTCCTTGAGGAATCATGATCAACCCTTGATCAAATTATGGATATCTCTTCAAAATGTTGATGTTGACCAAAATTCTTGAAGTTTGACTGTATGTGGGCCAGAGTTGAATTTTGATCTAATATAGTTAATTTTCAGGCATCTGGGCAATTGACTGGGCAAACTCCTTGTGCAAGGCATGAAACTTGACATGGACGATCTTTAGAACATATTGGGACCATGGAAGGAATTTTGGACCTTTGGAGTTTCCACACCCTGATGAAGGTGGAAACCCTAGTTTGAGGTACATTGCCTTAGGAGAGAGTTTGTCTGGTCAACTCTTAGGAATCCTTGAGCAAGTTGAGGACCTCAATGGGCATGTGTTAAGTAAAATAAGAGGGCAAATTTTGGGGTACAACACCTTGGTATTACAAAGCAGATCAAACACGTGCTTTTCATCTGGGAGCACCAGGGCATAATGTTGAGAATTGATATCCTTTGAAGACTGAGGTGCAGAAATTGGTGAAGTATGGTATTCTATCTTTCAAGGATGTGGGTCCTAATGTGAAAGACAATCATCTACCCAAGAACCGAGGAGAAAACGCTGTGAATATGGTGGCCGATTTTCCAGGCGACTTCGAAATTTTTTATATTCATCTGGTTAGAGGAGATTTGGTGAAAATGCATGCAGACCTGTGTAAATTTAGCTACTATACACATGACCATTCTGGTTGTGCTATTTTCAATACAAACATACAGGGTTGCAATAAGATAAAGGTTGATTTGCAGGAGATGATGGATGAGGGCCTCATCCACATAATCAGACCTAGGGCAGAGTATGAAGAGGAGGTGAATATGGTTTCTGGATGTCCTGGAGAGTTCAGAATTTTTGATGTGGAGTATAAGAATGAAGACCTTGTGCAATTGCATGCTACTTTCTACCACATGGTTGGTCAGGAGGAACTTCAGTATGGATCTTGCCGAATTTGCTGTCGATACTCCCGGGGAGGTTCAATCGTGAAGAAAGGTGTTCAATTGTTGTTGGAAAATGGAACTATCAAGGTTATAGGTCAAAGGGATGATTACCATGAAGTTGGTATGATTGAGGTTTGTTTGGCTGAAGAAGAGTCGGATGGTGAGTATGCCTTTAAAGATGAGTATATATCCTCAGATGAGGATTTGCTTTCCAGAGATGACTCAATAATGACTGATTATGTTGAAGAGGGAGTAAACATTATTGTGCCTTGTTTTGGTGCACCTGCCCATTTTGAAGTCGAGTATCATAGCAAGCTGGCTATTACTCCATTGGTGATTAGTTTGTCGGGTCCTTTCCCCAACAAGTCAAATAAGGTTGTACTCTACAAATATAACGCTACAATCTTATAGGATGGTGTGGAAGTTCCCATCTAACCAATGCTTGATGGTGGAAATATTGCTGAGACTAGCAGAGTGAACCACAACGGTCGTGTATTTGCACCAGTTGTTCGAGGAGATGTTAGCACTGGAAAGAAAATTGCTGAGAATGTTGAACCCAAGAAGATTACAGGTGAAACTAGTGGAGCTACGTTAGAGAAAGAAGTGGATGATATTTTGAAGATAATCAAGATGAGCGACTACCGAATTGTAGATCATCTACTGCAGACTCCTTCGAAAATATCTATCTTGGCTTTATTGATGAACTCCTCTGCTCACAGGGAATCTTTGATGAGGGTAATGGATCAAGCTTTTGTGAAAAGTGACATGCCTATAGACCAACTCAGCAGTGTAGTAGGGAACATTAAGTCATGTAATAACCTATGTTTCTGCGGTGACGAATTTCCAGAAGAAGGAAGGAATCACAACCTGTCCCTCCATATCTCTATGAATTGCAAGAATGATTCACTATCCAATATGCTGATTGATAATGGATACTCTTTGAACGTTGTACCGAGGAGCATGCTTATGAAATTAAAATATCAGGGAACGCCCATGCGCCTAAGTGGCATTATTGTGAAAGCGTTTGATGGATCAAGGAAATCTGTTATTGGTGAAGTGGACTTGCCTATTCATATACACCCACATTTGTTTCAGATTACTTTCCAGGTCATGGATATTGTACCCGCTTATAGTTGTTTGCTAGGAAGGTCGTGGATACATGAGACAGGGGCTGTCACTTAAACTTTACACCAGAAATTGAAGTTTGTATGTGAAGGAAAAATGGTAATCATAAATGGAGAACGAGAATTATTGATATCTCATTTGTCCTCTTTCAGCATTGTGGAGGCGGATGAAGCTGCTGTTGGAACCCAGTTCTAAGCCTTATCCATTGATAATACAAGAGGAAATGAGAATTCTATGGTTTCTCTTAAGGATGCGCAACAAGTTGTGCGTAAGGGTCATAGTGAAATATGGGGACATATTGTGGATCCACCTGTAAACAAGAACAGAGTCGGCTTGGGGTTCTCTCTAAAGAATGACAAAAGTAAGAGCATGAGGCTGAAGTCTGCTGCAGGCAAGTATCAAGACATCTTCCGTAGCGGGGGTTATCTTCATCTGACTGTCTCCGGGATTAATGTCATTTTGGAAGATGAAGTAGAGCAGGAAATGCCAAATTACGTGACGCACAGAGTTAGGATTCAAAATTGGATCACCATTGATGTTCCCTCTTGCATACATGTTTCAAAGTAATTTATTTTGTTAATCTTTTTGTAAAGCTTTCACTCCGCCCAAGGTTGAAGTAATAGTATTGTATGGGCTCATCTGTTTGCTATGACTTTTAAAATCAATAATAAAAGTTGTCTTTGTTTCCCAAATTGTGTCTTTATTTTCTTCTTTTTCTCAGAAAATGGTAATGAAAAAAACCTTTCAAAATATATAATAAATGAAATCTGCATGATCACTTGTTATATGTGTTAGTTTCTAAATGCAATCATAAATCATATGTGCAGATTAATTAAAAAAACCGTTGAATACAATGACCCTGCACCCTCTCCCAATTTTGAATGTCCTGTGTATGGGGCCGAAGAAGAAGACTATGATGAGATTCTAGAAGAGGTCTCACGGTTGCTTGAGCGTGAGGAAAATTCCATTCAGCCATATAAAGAGCCATTTAAAGTAATCAATTTGGTTTCAGAAGAAGATTCGAAAGAAGTCAAGATCGGAGTGTTGCTGCATCCTGATGTGAAGAGCAGGTTGAATAAGTTGTTGAAAGAATATGTGGATATTTTTGCTTGGTCTTATCAAGATATGCCTGGTCAAGATACCGATATTGTAGAGCACTGTTTGCCATTGAAGCCGGAGTGTCCTCCAATCAAACAGAAGTTGAGAAGAACTCACCCAGATATGGCAGTAAAGATCAAAGAGGAAGTTGTAAAGCAGATTAATGCGGGTTTTCTTGTGACGCTAGTGTACCCTTAGTGGATTGCCAATATTGTCTCAGTACCGAAAAAAGACGTAAAAGTTTGCATGTGCGTAGATTACAGAGATCTAAATAAATCTAGTTCAAAAGATGATTTTCCATTGCCATACATTGACATGTTAGTAAATAGCACAGCAAAATTCAAAGTACTCTCATTCATGGATGGATTTTCCGGGTATAATCAAATAAGAGTGTCTCCATAGGACATGAAAAAACAATGTTTATCACACCCTGGGGAACATTCTGTTACAGAGTGATGCCCTTCGGGTTGAAGAACATTGGTGCAACGTACCAGAGGGCTATGACAACCCTATTCCATGATCTGATGCACAATGAAATCGAGGTATATGTTGATGATATGATTGCTAAATCCCAGACTGAAGAAGGGCATGTAGAAGATTTGTTGAAGTTGTTTCAGCGTTTGAGGAAGTATCGTCTCCGCTTGAATCCAAATAAATGTACCTTCGGTGTTCAATCAGGGAAATTGTTGGGTTTCATTGTTATCCAGAAAGGCATTGAAGTTGACCCTGATAAAGTCAAAGAAATTCAAGAGATTCCAGCGCCAAGAACTGAAAAGCAAGTCAGAGGGTTCCTCGGGCGTTTGAATTATATTTCCAGATTCACTTCCCACATGACTGCAACATATGAGCCAATCTTTAAGTTGTTAAAGAAAGATCAAGGTTGTGTGTGGACGGATGACTGCAAAAGGGTATTTGAAAGTATTAAAGAATATCTGCTTGAACCTCCTATCTTGCTTCCTCCTGTTGAAGAAAGATTGTTGATTATGTATCAGACAGTGTTAGATAATTCCATGGGTTGTATTCTGGGACAACAAGATGAAACAGGGAAGAAAGAGTACGCCATTTATCATCTCAGTAAAAAGTTTACTGATTATGAGTCACGGTATTCCATGATGGAAAAGACATGTTGTGCTCTAGCCTGGGAGGCAAAACGTTTGCGGTACTATATGTTGAATCACACCACTTGGTTGATCTCCAAAATGGATCCAATCAAGTACATTTTTGAAAAGCCTGCTCTTACTGGGAGAATCTCCCGCTGGTAGATGCAGTTATCTGAATATGACATCGAATACCGCACTAAAGGCTATTAAGAGCAGCGTGTTGGCAGATTACCTTTCTCACCAACCAGTTGATGGTCATCAGTGTGTGAAGTATGAACTTCCCGATGAGGATGTGATGTTTCTAAAAGTGAAAGATTGTGATGAACCATTGCCTGAGGAAGGTCATGATCCTAAATCTCGTTGGAGTATTGTATTTGATGGAGCTGTGAATGCTTATGGTAGAGGAATTGGTGTTGTGGTTGTCACTCCACATGGATCACACATTCCTTTTACTGCAAGGTTGACATTTGCTTGTACTACTAATATGACAGAATACGAGGCTTGCATCACGGGTCTCGAGGAAGCTATTGATCTCAGAATTAAAATTCTAGATGTGTATGGTGATTCGGCTTTGGTAATAAACTAGATTAAAGGAGAATGGGATACTCGTCACCCCGGCTTGATCCCTTAGAAAGATTATGCTAGAAGGTTGTTACCCTTCTTTAATAAATTTGAGTTCCATCACATTCCTAGAGATGAAAATCAAATGGAGGACGCTCTGGCAACTCTGACTTCTATATATCAGGTGAATACTTAGAATGATATACCTCAAATTAGCGACTGGATAGGCCCGCTCATGTGTTTACAACAGAAGAGGTAGCAGATGAGAAACCTTGTTATTATGATATCAAGCATTTTCTCCAAACTCAGGAATATCCGATTGGTGCATCGAATAAAAATAGAAAGACATGAAGAAGATTGGCTGGCAGTTTCTTCCTCAGTGAAAAATGTGTTGTACAAGAGAAATTATGACATGGTCCTGCTCAGATACGTGGATAGACACGAAGCAGACATATTGATGCATGAGGTTCATGAAGGCTCATTTAGAACTCATGTCAATGGACATTCGATGGCTAAAAAGATGCTGAGGGCAGGTTACTATTGGCTGAAAATGGAATCTGATTGTTACCAATTTGCAAAGAAGTGTCATAAATGCCAGATTTATGCAGATAAGGTTCATGTGCCTCCGACACTTCTTAATGTGATATCTTCCCCATGGCCTTTCTCTATGTGGGGTATTGACATGATTGGAATGATAGAACCCAAAGCTTCTGATGGACACTATTTTATCTTGGTATAAATTGATTACTTCACCAAGTGGGTGGAGTGTTCTTCATATGCTAATGTCACCAAGAAGGTGGTTGTGCGCTTCATTAAGAATAATCTCTTATGTTGGTATGGTGTGTCGAGCAGAATTATCACCGACAATGGCTCGAATCTGAACAACAAGATGATGATAGAACTGTGTGAAGAATCCAAGATTGTCCATCACAATTCATCTCCATACAGGCCAAATATGAATGGGGCTGTTGAAGTTGCTAATAAGAATATCAATAAGATTATCCAGAAAATGGTTGTTACTTATAAGGATTGGCATGAAATGCTCCCTTTTGCTTTGCATGGATATCGAACATCTGTCCGCACTTCAACAGGAGCAACCCCGTTCTCCCTTGTGTATGGAATGGAGGCGGTACTCCCAATTGAGGTTGAGATTCCCTCTTTGCGTTTGATAATGGAAACCAAGCTTTCAGAGGCTGAATGGGTCCAGAACCGGTTTGACCAATTGAATTTGATCAAAGAGAAGAGAATGACGACTTTGTATCATGGACAGTTATATCAGAAGAGAATGAAGAAAGCTTTTGATAAGAAGGTCAAACCTCGTGAATTCAGTGAAGGCGACCTCGTGCTCAGGAAGATCATGTCTTTTAATGCTGATTCTAAGGGCAAGTGGACTCCCAATTTTGAAGGCTCGTATGTTGTCAAGAAAGCCTTCTCTGACAGTGCATTGATTCTTGAAACTATGGATGGATAGGATTTCCCACGTCCCGTGAATGCTGATGCAGTCAAGAAATACTTTGCCTAAAGAAATAAAAGAACAACTCGCTAAGTTGAAAACTCGAAAGGGAGGCTTAGGGAAAAAAGAGCGTCTCGGTAGGCCGAAAACCTGAAAGGGTGGTCTAGGCACAAATTAGAGACATAAACAGAATAAAATTTCACGCTAAGTTGAAAACCTGCAAGGGCAGCTTAGGAAAAAGTTAGGGACTTTCTTGGCAAGTAACTACATCAGACAAGACTTGATCATTGGAGCAACAATCTTCTCAGATCCTCGTCATACTTCAATAGAAGTTGCTGCTCTGGATTTCAAAAGTTGTTAGAAGGGATAGTGGTCATTGTATCTCAATGTATCTTTTCCATTTAATATTACAATTTTCCTAACTTTGTAATCATCCATGGAGTCTCGCCATTTGAAGACTACCATTCTATTAATGAAATTTGAGCTTTTACCCAATTCTTTGTATTTCTTATTTTCTTTAGCTTGCAAAGACTCCATTTATTATTGACGATAACTTTCAAAGCGAAAAGATTAAATAACAAAATTGATTTTCAAAAAGAATTTACAATTTTCTTTCACTTTAAAATTTGTGACGCGAGAGAAAAAACAAAAGTGGTGATCCCAGGAATGGATGAACTCCAGTTGTTTTAAGAAGTTTTGTTTTCCAGGAAAGTTTTTCTCAAGATGTTTTCGCTATATTAGAATTGTGACTCCAGTGTCCCTGGTCAAGTTTTGGTTCATTTCTCCTCTTTTCCGAGTTTGCATGATATGAAGATTCAATCCAAGATTTCTCCAGTGAAGGTTTCATTTGTTTAATAGAAGTTCTTTCTTCCTAGAGAAGTTGGTACAATAATTACTCTCGAAGTACACGGGCCTCTGGTTTCTCCAGTGACGAACGTATACTAGTTTTCCCTTTATGAATGTGGTGTTGACTTCCCCAATGATGTCGGCACGAATTCCCCAGTGAATGTTTTGATGATTTTATGTCCACCTGCTCTACTTGAAATTGATTTTTCAAATCCCCAGTAGAAGCGTTACTTTTGAAAATACTAGATTCCCCGTTGAAGTCTGAGTGTTATTCCCTGGTAAAGCCTGGGAGAGGATGTTGTATCTTGGTATCTGTACTGTTTGGTTGCTATGTTTTATTTACTTTCGAATTACGTTCTCCCCATTAAAGTTAAGCCATGCAGTAGGTTTTTTTTCTCAGTTGGCGCCTACTTTTTTTTATTATGGAGTGTTCATCTTGGATGTGATTTAGCCGAGTGTTGATTGTGCCTGAGTTGGTTTTGCCTGGTTACTCCCAGTGTTATATATTTGTTTTGTCAGTATATGCACGATAACACTCATACATTCATACATACATCATGCATAGCTAAAATTGGAAAATCATTGCTCATTCACATTCGTTAATATTTTATTGACATATTACCTTGTTTTGCAGGTTGTGTTGTCCTCTCTCCAATAGAGTGCCGACCTTAAGAAAAAAATGTATATTCTTTCAATTTCCCCACTGAGTTATCCCTCGTGGAAGATTTTTTCTTTAGCCTTCCTATGCAGCTCTTTGTCTGACTAGATTGGGTTTCCCTCTTGAATTTATTTCTCAAAGAATGTATTTTGGTAGACTATTTTACTCCTGTTTATTTTTGGATTGAATCTTTGTTGCGCAGCAATATTATTACTTTGGATTTCTACAAGCTTCGAGTTTTTGTTTGAGAATGTGCATTTATTTTGCACGAGAAGACCTTCATCTCCTCAGCAGGAATATATTGGCATTTCCCCCAAGAAGTCATGAATCATTCCCCAGGAAGTCATATTGCTTTCCCCAAAAATCATTTTTTTACAATCCTTCCTATAACAACAAGTAACAAGTCTCTTTATTTAAGCAACTTGTACTTCCCTGTAAAATTTGACGTAACTTTTTTGATATCTTCTCTATGAGTGGATAGTTTGTAGTCCGTTGTCAAATTACTCCAGTGGATGGCAAGACTTTCAATATCACAGAGATAGTTCATTGTGAAATCTTTGCAACTGGTAGTCTCTTTATTTGAGACAGCTTATATATTACCCTTTCCAGGCAGAGCGCATTGGTTAAAGAAGAAGTTGAGACCCATTCTAGGTGAAACGCCGGAATTTTGGGAAAAAACTTGTTATCTTTTTGCTACCTTCAATGAACGTTGGTAGTTCATCGTCAGTGAATGGTGATGCTATAATATTTTCTCTTTCTACCTTAAGTGAAAGTTGGTAGGTCACCTTCAGTGAAAGTTGGTGCTTGTTATCTTTTTGCTACCTTCAGTGAATGTTGGTAGTTCATCATCAGTGAATGGTGATGCTATGATATTTCTTCTTTTTCTACCTTCAGTGAAAGTTGGTGCTTGTTATCTTTTTTCTACCTTCAGTGAACGTTGGTAGTTCATCGTTAGTGAACGGCGATGCTATGATATTTTCTCTTTCTACCTTCAGTGAAAGTTGGTAGGTCACCTTCAGTGAAAGTTGGTGCTTGTTATCTTTTTTCTACCTTCAGTGAATGTTGGTAGTTCATCGTTAGTGAACGGAGATGCTATGATATTTTCTCTTACTACCTTCAGTGAAAGTTGGTAGGTCACCTTCAGTGAAAGTTGGTGCTTGTTATCTTTTTGCTACCTTCAGCGAATGTTGGTAGTTCATCATCAGTGAACAGCGATGCTATGATATTTTCTTTCTACCTTCAGTGAAAGTTGGTAGGTCACCTTCAATTAAAGTTGGTTCTTATTATCTTTTTGCTACCTTCAGTGAATGTTGGTAGTTCATCGTTAGTGAACGGAGATGCTATGATATTTTCTCTTTCTACCTTCAGTGAAAGTTGGTAGTTCACCTTCAGTGAAAGTTGGTGCTTGTTATCTTTTTGCTACCCTCAGTGAACGTTGGTAGTTCGTCATCAATGAACGGCAGTTCCATGGTATTTATTTTCTTTCTACCATCAGTGAAAGTTGGTAGGTCACCATCAGTGAAATTTGGTGATTGTTATCTTTTTGCTACCCTCAGTAAACGTTGGTAGCTCACCGTTAGTGAACGTCGGTGTTGTTATTTCTTTCCTCTTTCTACCTTCAGTGAACTTTGGTAGCTTCGCCTTCAGTACAAGTTGGTGTATCCTTTGGGTTTTTATCATCCTCTATAAGTCGGGTCTTTTGATCCACCAGTGATTTATTTTCCTGGTCGGGTTTCTCTCTTATTTCTTTATTTTGTTACATCCCTAGTGGTGTTTTGCGTCCCTTTGAAGTTGTCCATGTGCACTCATATTCATAAGCATTCCATGGCATCTTAGGGCCAAAAATAGGGTTTGTTTTATATGTAAGTATCTTCGATCGCGTCGACACGAAGATTTTCAACCTTCGTTTCTCCGGATAGAAGAAACTTAAATAAGGGCAGTTGTTGTAACCCAATTTTCCCCCCTAAGATCCCTTTGTCATACCATATTGATTCAATCACAACAAGATCACATTAGGGTTATTGGTTCTCCTCCCTACCTTTAGCTTTACTCTTTGAGGAATCACCAAGCACCTTGACTTATTTTCTTTTGTGATCATGAATATTTGGTCTTTATTTTTCCTTTTAATTAATAAAATGCAATGTTGGTTTGTCTTGCTTGTTACTAATGTAGGTAAAGGCAATGAGATTTAGCAAGTTGCTCCATGGGTTTATGAGTTTATTTCCATGCCCTAGGAAATAAAGCTTGAGAAGTCCAAACCTCACCATTGAAGTTTTTTTTGAAAGGGATGGCATGTCAAGGTTTATTTTGGTTCACTACATTCCCAAGATATCAAGATTGATTCAAAAGTGCAAGGGATTGATTGAAGAAGTTGTCATGGTTTGACAAAGTCTTGTTCCCATTGATCACAAGTGCATATTTATCTCAATTATCAAGATATGGAAGTGGTCTTGGTGGCTATGAGTTCTCACTTTCATACTCAACAACCTCTATTTACAAATAAATTGTGTTGGTACAAGAAGTTTGTTCAAAATTATCAAGGTTCCTCAAAGCATTTTCTTGATCTAGGAGCTAGGGTTTTGAACTTCAAAGAAGCATATCTTGCTCATTTTTTGGTATTTTTGAGTGATTCCAAATACATCCTTATATTCAGAGAGTTATCAACAAATCACTTTAAAAGTTTCAAGGAGTTTTAATATGGAAGAAACTTGATGATGAAGAAAGATTACAAGTCCTCTAGATGAACCCCCATTTCCCCATGTGTGACTTCAAATGATCATAACTTGGTCAATTTTTATCACCTTGAGCCCATTATTTTTCCATAATGATCTTGAGGATGTGAAATGTATTCCTTCTTTTATGTGCAAAGTGAGAAAATGGATGTAAGATGCCCTAAGGATACAAAATATTATAGGTCATTTCAAGATTTTTTGCCAACTTCAATAATTCATAACTCTCTCAATTTTTGGAGATGTTGAATGGTTCAAGTATCAAAATGTCATTCAAGAGGTCTATTTCATTCCATCTTTTTTGGTTAAGAGCAAATTCCAAGTGGAAATCCATGTTTGGATGCAAAACATTATAGGTCACTTTTGAAGAAAAATTTGAAATATTTCTAAGTATGGAAAGTCAACCTTTTTTCCGCGACTTTGACTCAATGCAACTTTCATCTCAAGCATCCATTTGATTCCATTATTTTTCAATTGCAAAGCTTGTAACCTCATCTTTCTAAAGCATCAAGAATCATACCTTAAGACCCCTTGAGCTGAGAATGCCATTGAATTGAACTTGGTAACTTGGAACTGAAGTTTCTTCATAAGTCAGAATTTGAAATTCATGTTTTGGCCTCTAAACATCAAATTAGCACACGTTTGTGATCTAAACATGTTTAACCAAGTTGCCAAAGTGGATTAGAGCCTTAAAACGCAAGGATTGGATGAGTTTTGATGGAAATCGGATCACACTTTTCTCGTGCATCAGGTTCACACAATTTCCCTCCAAACTTCATCATTTCACATGCTTGAACATTCCATTTGATTCCCTATAAATAGAGGGTCATCCCCCATTCATTTCCTCGAGCTTTGAGAGCCAAAAACACTCTGTCAAAACCTCACACGAACTTCAAATTTTTTAAATCAGTTTCTGAGATTCCATCCTTTTCTTCCAAAACTCTTTGCACATTCATCTTCCTTAAGCATCATACAAACTCTCCAGCACTTAAACCAAGAAAAACTAGCTATAATCCAAGCTATAGAAGTCCAGTTTCAGAGCTTCTTTCTTGAACTTCGAAAAGGTAGAATTCTATACCATTTAGATCCAAATAAAGCACTAACATGTTCTACTCCTTCTCCTGATTCTAGTGCTACTTACAATTTTTAAATCTATTGAGAATTGAGAGAGAAATCTCAAATTGAAGGTGCTCGCTATTTTCTCGGTTTTTGATTCATATCTCTTTGTATACTTTATATAAATTTGGCGTGATGGTGGTTGTTGTACCCCAAAATTTTCCCTCCCATTTTCTCAACATTTCTCATCACCAAGCCCTTGGAGATCAAGATCCAGTTAGGGTTTCATCTGCTCAAGACTTCTCCTTGCACTGTTGACCCAAATTAGGGTTTGTGTTTGCACAAAGATGTTTTGACCTAAAATTCCTAAGATGACTTTCTTGCTTCATATTGGACTCCCAAGTTTATCCATACCAAGTTTCAAGTCTTGATTCCAAGTTTTGCCCAGCCAATTGGACAGTTGACCTAGAAATCAGCTGTATTGGGGAAAAAGTCAACTGTGGCCAATTGACAGTAAAACCTCATGAAAATTGACCCACATCAACATCATGAACTCACATGGACCATTTGATCAAGTTTGGATCACAATTCCACAAGAAATCTGATCATATCACCAAAAGGGCAAAATGGTCATTTTTAGGGTTTTGACTGCACAAAGGCAAATTTTGACTGTTTGACCTAGCCAATGGCAAACCAAGCTCACATATGGACTCAAGGACCCCATGGAATTATCTTGACATGCTCAACAAGTTCAAAAGATCCAAAGTACACAAGATTGATAGTTGAATTTCCCAGTCAATTGATCAATTTTGACTGTATACTAAAAAGTCAAACTTTGACTTTTTGGTCAAAATCAAGAGTCAAGATTCATTTTTCATCAAAACATGCCAAATCGTGAAACTTGTTCACCAAGAAATCAAAAATTGCAAATTAGGGTTTGAAATGAGAATTTTTCATAACTTAGAATTTTTCTAAGTTATGAAAAACCCTAATTTTTTCCCAACTTTGCCTCACTTTCTCACCAAGATTCATTTGGATTCAAGCAAAAGTCAAAACATGAAAGTTGTAGCTTGGTGCATAATCTACAACTTTGATGCACAAAGTTTTCCCAAAAGAGGCTTGTATCTCAAGTTACAATTTTTGGAATAAGGGTACTAAACCATTCTTAACTTAGTGAAATTTTGACCTTTTTAGGCAAGGTTTTTACCTAACTTCAAGACCATTTTTCACATACTTCCACTTGGAATTTCAATTTTCACTTCAAAGATGGATTGTATTACACATTCCAAGCTTTCCAAAATGTCCAAGAACTCATCAAACAACCTCATGACTTGAGAGAATCGAATTTTGCAATATGGCAAAAAGTCACTTTTGTTCTTGACCAAGACATGTTCATACACATTGCCATTTTCAAGTCAGCTTGGTTTATGCTACATTACAGGCCTCTAAACCATCCAACACTCAATAATTTAATGCATACTCATTGTGCCAAAGCCTTATCTTGTGTATCCAAGCATTATATGCAAGATTAGGCCATAAGTGGAAAAAGTGAAATAGCCATTTTTGCAAAAGCAAGCTTTATGTCATAATGCAAATCCAAGAAGTACAGATCAAATCCCCTTGGCACAAGTTTAGGGACTAATCACACTGATCAATGCCAAGGTTTGCAGCATGTTTAGGGGGCCTCTACCTGTCTAAACATCAACTTGGTTCTTGTTTGCTTAAAGTGTAAGAAAGAGGGCATAACAAGATAGAACTTTCATTTCAGCACAAGCAACCCTAAGCAAAGTTATCAAACATATCCTAAACATCAAACACAAGCTATAACACGAGCCAACCATCCCCAACACCCTCTCATTCCCAGAATCACCTTCAAACTGCCCAAACAGAGTAACCTCTGCAGATTGAGTTCCAACTCCCATCCCTTTCATGCTTCCTTGCTAAAAGCTCATCAAACACATTCCCTAGCATCACTTGAAGCTAACCCAAACATAAAACACGACCTGTAACTCCTCTAACCAGTTCCACCATTTTCACTTTCTTATTTTTCAGTTGAAGGTCCATAGCTCGATTCAAGGTGTTTCAAAGCAAAGTAAGCATTAGAATAGCATCACCACACTTCAGGCAAGTTGTACAGATCATCATCTTGCCCTGAAAGTTCCCCCATTGCCAGATAGAACTTCAACTGAACAAGTATCTTCTTGAACTTCTAACTCTTAGTATAGGCATCATTAGCTCTAGGTTTGTGAATAAGAAGTGTTCTACTCATGCCCCTGAATTTGTACATGCTTTTACTTTTCATTTATTTTGCCTGAGCTATGAGAATTTAAGGTCTGAATATGGAAGAAAAGTTAGGTCAAGATTTGGGAATGTTAAAATTCTCTCTCATTTCTGAGAGTTAGGATGAGTTCTTTACATATTTAGAATCGTGATTCAATGCTTAACATGTTTGGTGTTGTAAGTTTTTGCTAAAACTCAAAGAATCAGGACCTTGCAATGGAAGAAACAGGCGCGCGTTTTTGAACGTTTTTCTGTCCGAAGGTTGAAGAAGAAGCCACGTGGGCTGGGCCTGTTTTGTTTTTCCTTTTCACACCATATATTTACTTTCATACCCCCCCAGGCCCATTTTGTGTATTTGCATGATTTTTTGACTTTTCTTTTTTTATCCTGACTTATTTATTTTTGCTAATCATATTAAAAAACATAAAAAATATTTTTACACCATTTTCATATTTTTTAGGCATTTATTTAGTTATATTGCTATTTGTATGTAAATAAATACAAAAATATATTATTCAGAATAAATAGGAAAAAATAATGTAAGCATATTTTATTTTCATTTTTTATTTTTGTTCCATCTTCTTAAAATATTTTATACAAAATATATTTTTTTTTATAAATATTAAATATTATTATTTTTGTATATATAATATTTGTTTAGTAAATAATAAAGATATTTATATATATATTAGTATATTTAGGTAAATAATACAAAAAATATATACATTTTTTATTTTATTAATATTTGACATAAAAAAATACTTTTTATAAATATACTTCATTTTATTTTTTGTACATAATAAATAAATACTTGTATAAATTAAATAATATATATATTTACTTAATAAAAATTAGGGTTTTACCCTTAAAACATAAAAACTCCAAAAATATTACCTTTTTTTATTTTGTTCATTTTATTTATTTGACATATAAAAAACACCTTTTTTTCATATATATATAAAAACCTTTTTGCATTTTGCATCTTTATTTTATTTTCCATTTAATTTATGCAATTAATTATTTTGTAAATATTCCAAAATTGATGTAATAGCTAGGTTTAAATTCCTTGTCTAAATATCCCCCATTTGAACATTTGTACCCCCCCTTCCCATATTGTGTTGTAATAGTTTAGGAAATTTAAATTTCGCACTTTATTGCTTTCTAAATATACCATGCTAGAATTAGGGTTTGTATGCAAATAAAAAGAACAAAATAGTTTGACCTAATTTCAAGATAATCAAGCATGAAAATGGACAACACATATCACACTTGCACCCCTAGGGTATTCCACTTGTTGCCTTCAAATAAATGGGCCATATTGTATGTTAGGTCTCTTTGGGAAAAACAAATACAAATCAATTGATCATAGTCCCTCGATGACGCTTTCGAAAGTTGCCTAAAAACGATCAAAGTCCCTTAAAAGAAAATTGCCCAAAGATACTTAGCACCATTGCAATTATGGTCTAAACGATGACCCGCGCCCGTCCCTTTCACCTCCTAACACAAGATTGTCCACCAAATGCAATGGTGGAACAAAATTGTTAAAAGGGTTAAAACATAGCATAAATCTTTGAGAACTTTAGGGTAGATAGCTCTTAAGTACTTGTCAATTTGCAAAACAAAACACTTGCCTATTTTCAAACCACACTTCACAAACACTTTCAAAACAAACTTTCAAAAACCTTGGAACATCTTTTCAAAAAGACAAACACCTCTTGTAAAACATTCGAGTAAAGAATTGTTACAAGGGTAGCCTAGACAAGGCATCTTTTTCAAAAACATTTTCAAAACACACACAAAGCACCATTTCAAACAATTAAAAACCAAGGCAAGTTGATCTAAGCAAGTACCTAAGAGCCCATGGATAACCATGGATAGAAAGGGTGCTAATACCTTCCCTTTCTATAATCTACTCCCCGAACCCAAGAAAAAATCTCAAAGGTTTTTGTTGTGCTTTTTAAACCTTTCCTTAGGATAAAATAAAAAGTCGGTGGCGACTCTTGCTCAACCGAAACATTTGCGAAAACAAACGCAAAACCATAGTCAGTTCTCCCACCGGATCACAGAACTGGCGACTCTGCTGGGGATAATTTAAAAGTGGAGTAACCTTAGGGCTTAGATCACCCTCTTGCATGACTAATTGTTTGAATTTTTTGCTTTATATCTTGGCTCTATTGTTTGGGTTTGCAATCTGTTGTACCCCGAAATTTGCCCTCCCATATTCTTCAAAATTTGCAAAGAGCATGCTTCAAAATTCCCCAAGGGTTGCACAGTTCAAGGGCCTCCTAACAGTCAAAAATTAGGGTTTTGGTTATGAAAATGAAAATGAAGTTTCCAAGGGTCCAATCAAGTCCCACATGCTTATAAACATTGTCAAGCATCCTCATACCAAGTTTCAAGACTTACAGCACAAAATTGCACAGTCAAAAACCCTAATTGCTCAACAGTCAACTGTAGGGGCAAAATGGTCATTTGACAGTCAAAAGTTCAAATTTTTGGTCAACATCTCATTTTGAAGCCACAAACATCATTTGATCAATGCTTGATCATGATTCTCAAAGCTTGGCTCAAAAAGTCTCAAGATGCAAAAGTTTCCATATTTAGACAGTTGAAAAAGTCAACTGTAACTTGACCAAGGCATAACTTCCACATGGATTATCAGAAAAATTCCATCCAAAGCTCATTTTGAAGAGAAATACATTTCCTACAACTCCTCTTCACACTTCAAGTCCAAGAAATGCTCTCACAAAAAGTTATCAATTTCAACATTATAGGTCATTTTCAAAAGTCAACAAAAAGGGACTTTAAGTCAAAGGCCATAACTTGATATTGGTAAATCAAAATGACATGGGACCAAAGGAATTGGTTAGAGGACTTCAAGACCTTTCCAAAATGTCCAAGAACATGATCAAAGCTTAAGAATTGAGCAAGATATGCCTTGTGGAAGTTGGGAAATTGTTGGGTATTTTGAAAAGTCAACTTTGCTTCAAATGCCTTAAAATTGCTAATGGGCCTCATTTTCTTCCAAGATTCATCATCGAAAGCATATGCACGACCATTTGGCCCAAAGGGGATTTATTCATCATTTTTATTTATTTATTTGAATTTTTAATTACAATTAATTCATTTAAATTAAATAAAATATGAAAAAATACTAAACCAAAGTTTTTAAATCTTTTTGTGCAGAATAAACTCTCCTTAAAGGCTCAAGATTCGTGCACAACTCAAATGGGGAAGATTGGCTATGATTGACATCAAAAAACATGTGAAAAAGATTTGAAAAATATGCCATGAAAATCAAATATTGTTCTCATCAATGCAAAGATCTTTTGATTGAAAACTCAACCCTAATTCATTCCTTACATATACTAATGCAAACCTAATGCACAAGGACCTCTAAGTTGCGCCCCATCTGAAGAAAGAACTTTGCACCTTTTCAAGAAAATTCCAAAACTGAAAACATGATTTCAAGGAGTTTCAAGGCAAAACATTGATTCCATTGCATTCTTGAGGCTTCAAGGAAGGTTTCTGGATCAAAACCATCACCTCTAACGCAAAGAATTGGTAGAACGACCTTGTCCTGTCCATACTTTTTTTCACATTCATGTATCATGATTCACACATTATTTCCAATTTTTAATGTTTGGTTTACATTCAGTTAATCATTCTAAAGCTAACCATATGTTTTAATTGAGTTTTTATGCATCGTACGCGATTTCACCATTGAAGCTCGCTAGGGTTCCTCAAGCTCCAAATTGGGCATTTTCGTATACTGTAAAGTTAGGACATCCCAGTACCATGGCTAAACTCAGGAAGCTTGGACGAACTTAACACACTATTCGCGCTCAATTTATGAGCCACCATATTCTATTCGCTATTTTTATGCTTGCTATTTAGTGGGGGTTTAAAACCCCCGCTATTCAATTTGTTTTTATTTCAGGCACAGCAAATAACTGGAGAAGATGATGATGTGTAGGCCAACGAATGGTGCATTTGAAATTCGCGCGAAAATATTCCACTAACCCTTGTTTTATCTCATATTGATTATTTGTCATATAATAAACAAAGCGCGTAGTTGGATCAGTTGGCAGGCATGTGAATTGGTAAGCAACGGGACCTGGGTTCGATTCCCAGGTCCCCCACTTTGTTTCAATATTTTTTCTTTCAACATAATCCTATGCAGATTCAATCCAAAGGCCTACCATACGCCCATAATCCAAGCGTGCCACATGGCCACTGAAGGCAATCCAAGGGTCCTGATTTGAAGAGTACCATGGGCACCAGTCAACGCATACGTACGTGGCTCTGAAAAGTCAAAAAAGGCCTCCAAAGATGGGCCAGAATTGCTGGATCACACCTCCAGTTTGGGGACAGAACCCCCCATTGGTTTGCTTTTTCATCTTTTTTTCATATTTTTTCTATTTTATTTGTTTTAATTAGTTTTAACTTAATTCTTTAAATTAATTTATTTTCATAAAATATAAAAATAATATAAAAACCAGAAAAGACAAAAACAAAAATATATTTTATTTTAATATCTTTGTAAATAGATTGTATCAATTAATTTAGTTTTAAATTCTAGGATTAATGTTAATATTTTCTAATAAACTTAAAATTTATAGAATTAGGGTTTTAAAAGACTTTTATTCTTTTCTTTTCTCATTATTAATAATTATTTATTTTTGTAAATAAAATTGTATTAATTAATTAGGTTAATTTTAGATTAAATTTTAATGCTTTTTCTTAATAAATTAAAAATAACTAGAATTAGGTTTTAAATTCCATAATCTTCTCATTAAAATTCCATAAATACCAAAAAAACTCAAAAATCTTTTCTTTTTATTTTAATTTAATTAATTTGTTAAATAGTAATTTAATTTCATTAAAAAGGGTCCAACGCCCTCGCTTTCGATTTTAATTCTCTTCGCATTTTTTATTTCCGTACTTATAATATTCATGTAATTCTCCCAAAGCCGTGTAAATTAGACATTTATATTGCTCGCACTTTATTTTATTTTAAATCGCGTCCTGGATTTAATTTGGCGATGTGGACCCGCGCCTTTGTAATAGCGTAGAACTTTTAATTTTCCGCATCTTTTTAACTGTTAATAAATTTGCATGCAAGAATGAATGTTAAAATAAAAGCAACGCGTAGATCACCCATGACATGAACAAGATAAAAATAAATGAACATGACACACAAATCACACACCACCCCTAGGGTACGCCTCACTGTTGCCTTGCCTCTCGAAAGGTGATCGTCGAGTAGAGGATGTTTTAGTAAGTCCTCATGATCCGGGAACCTGGCATGAGGGTAGCTTCTAAGGTATCTTCCTATTACTCTGGTGATCACCATGTCCCGAACCTTCGAATTGACCCGAACACCTCCAATGGTGGTGCTACCTACCTCTCAATGGTGGGATGGCACTACTTTAAGGACATTTACACAGACGAATTCTTTAGGGTAGGTAGACGACTCTAGATACTTGCTCTAATTTCAAAACAAATCAAAATACTTTTCACACCGACACCTTTTCAAAAAGCTTTCGAAAGCAATTTTTTCAAACACTCTTGAGGACTGATACAAGAGTCGAACTGAAATTTTCAAAGAAACTTTTTAAAACCCACAGTTGAAAAGCAAACAAACCATTTTTGAAAACACAGATGAGCAAGTATCTAAGAGCCCATGGATAACCATGGATAGAAAGGGTGCTAACACCTTCCCTTTCTATAATCTACCTCCCGAACCGAGAGCGATCTCTATAAGGAATTTTTCTGTGCCTTTGTCCTTTCCATTTGGAGAAAATAAAAGACGGTGGCGACTCTTGCTTCCGCGACATTTCGCGATCCAGCTTTAAACAGTCAGTTCTATTTCCACCGATCACAGAACTGGCGACTCTGCTGGGGACATCTTTATAAAGTGAGGTGTACCTTAGGGTTAGTTCATAACTGTGTTTTCAATTGTATTGATTTGCTTGCTTTAAATTGTGGGACTGTCTTGGGAGTTCTATAGATCCTAGCCCGGATATTGGGGATACCTTCTTAGAAAGTAGCAACAAGGCTGTGAGGGAACTGTGCGGGGTATACCGACATGGTTGAAACAGTCTTCTACGTTGATGTGGCACTTTGGTGTGTACCGGTAACCCTTGAGTTCAGTCAAGGAGAGTACGGGGCCTCCGCGTGGTGTCGCGAAGCATCAACAGACCTTAGGAACCTTAATTGAACTATCTTGGCCTCTTTAGGGTAGTGAGATAACTGACTTTGGTGTAGTCCGAGGTTGGTTGATACTCGATACTAAACTCAATTGAGGGTTGCTTTCCTGGAATATTTCGGTCGCCAGTTCAGTGGCTAAATCGAAACGATGAACAATCAAAGCAATCCAGTGATATTGGGACCCTTAGAACCCGGTTACTTCTAATAGGACAGGTTGAGCCCACCAACTTCAAGAGGGTAATACCCAGACCTCATGCTGGCCTAAACTCTAAGGGTTTCTCTTGTGTGACTTGTGTGCCTTCCAACTTGACTGTTTGCATGCTTGTTATCTGACACATGAACTACTTGCAGGTTTTGGTTATAGTCCTTAATTGGGACTCATGACAGGTTTTACTAAGTTGCTTGCAGGTTTTGGTTTGCAGTCCTTAATTGGGACTCATAACAGGATTACATTACCCCATGCATACCATAACATCATACCATTGCATACATCCTAACCCATTTCAAGGATCTCAAGGGCTTGTGATGCAGGTCATGGTGAATCAACTATCCCAGCAAGGGGCAAAGGGGATTTATTTTCCTCTAGACAAAGTTGTCAGGGGCTATGACCCACTTGATATGGTGAGCTCTGACTCTTGAAGAAGGTTCCCCTAACCAAGGTTGTTTGGAAACCAAAACCAGACATGATGACTAAAGTCAAGGGCTATGACCCACTGGATATGGTGAGCCTTTGACCCTTTGAAGAAGGATTCTCAATAACATGCAGTTCCTTCAATCAAGCTACCAGATTCAAATTCTAAACAATTTTCTCGTCTATCCCGTGAGGTCCTTGAAAACATTACATGCATGTCGTACACATCATTGCATAACAGGTATCCTTGTTGCAGGTCACTTACCGTTCTCGCTGTTTATTTCAGCAATGGCTTCCCAACAAGATAACCAGGACCTTCTTGCTCAAGAGACTCGGTTCGGGGAGATCCTCCTGAATCTATCCAAGGGGCAGGAGGAGCTGAGAACACTTCTCATGGAGACTTTGGTCAGGAACGGCGCTGAGGACGAACGGCTGAAACACCTGCAAGATGAGATAGATGCGATGAAAGCCCAGATGTTGGGGCAGGTGACTGCCATTCAAGGTTTATCTCAAAGACAAGATGAGCTCGAGGTTCTCGTTAACCAACTGCTTCGGGGTAACCAACTGGGGCAAACATCTAAGGTTGAAGGGCCAGTCATCATTCAACCATCTCTGAGACAAGGAGGTAAGGGGAGAGCTCCTCAAATGGCTCCAGTGTCACAAACTCAGCAGCAACCGCACCAGCTTCAGCCAGGCAGGCCCAGGAGGCAATTCACCCAGCTCAACATATCACTGTTTCAAGCTTTACAACGCCTGTTGAGGTTGCATCTGATCACATTAAGGGCTCACCCCCGGAATCCCAACACAGCATCTCCTGTCTATGATCCCAATAAAAGGTGTGCCTACCACTCTGCCAGTCCAGGACATGATACAAATGAGTGTTGGGCTCAGAAGAATAAGATCCAGGACCTGATTGATGAAGGAGCATTGGAGTTCACACAAGATGGTCAGGCTGAGTTTTTCTACCATCCCTCCAAGGCTCACCATTTGAAGTAACAAGACCTGAGACTAGAAAACTTTTGTTCGTTAGGATTTTCCACTTGTAATTTTCTTTGGTTCAAACATTTACTCATGTTAAACGTTGTTATTTCATTAATGCATCGCATATGTCTGTTTTGAAGAAATATATTCGTATTCACTATATGCAAATTGTTTTTATATCTTTTCTGATGATCAACGCTCGATTAATAATTCTAAGCCTCTTGAGGGAGGATGACGAAAACGATACCGCAATCATTACAGTATGCTTTTGAACAGACCCCGCTGATGAGGTACAGGAATTGTTTCAATCCCTAAACACTGGAGTTATAAGGAAGATAATCCCTCGTCAACCCCTCTGAGCCAAAGAAGTAGGAGTTTTTCTTTTCGAAATTTAAAACCCTTAATCATAACCTGGGGCAGGGTAGTTCTCTCAGTTGATCCAAGTGCATAAACGAATGGCACCAAAGAGGTCTTTACAAAAAAAGAGGGACAGTGATGGTTCCGAATAATCAATAAAGAAAGGCAGTCATCATCTCTCAAAGAATAAAAACCCATTAAGTCAAAACCTATGAAGGAGACTTACAAAAACTGGGGCATCCCGCTGGCTGTAAATACAAAAAGAAACAGTTCAGGCAAAAAACAGGGATAACGAAATCAAAAAAAGAAAGAGGTCCTACAAACCCTCAACACAAAAAATGACTGCCTATTCAGAATAAATCATCAATATCTGGACCATCACTGGTATATCAGGACAAAGACTCAAAAAAGGTCTAACGCACGATCAACTGAGCTTAGGTTTGAAGAACATCACGAAGAGCGGGTGGGTACAAATAATTTAAGCCTTTATCCTTTGTTTCTTGAACCGTGAACCAGGCCACGTTATAACCCTTAAAAGTCCTAGCTGAAGCATGGGTTAGTTCGGAAGCATACTGTTACGAAAGGTATCCTGACTCCTTAAGGCTACAGTAAATACGGAGTTGACATCACGTTTTACAAACATTCACTTGTTTTATGAAAAAGAATGCATTTTCAAAATCTTCAAGACAGACATAAGCTTTGCATTTTTGATATAACATTGTTTGCATATGACTATTTGTTTGAACAGCATAGAAATTCGCACGACGAATGCCTAATGAACAGAAGCACTTCTAATCAAGGGGCATGACATGATCATTGTCCATCATCTGGGGCAGTTAAGTCAATTCAGAGAATCTCTCGAATGCCTAATAGCCTGGGGGCAAATCTCCATCTGGATCACTTGGGGCATTGGACACGAATTCCAGCAACAAATCTTGCACGATCAGACATCTTCTGGTAATATGGCTACACAATGCTACTGACAGGGGCACCTACCTACACCCTGAGAGTGTGGACATAGTCGAAAAAATACTACGCACAATCAAAGACCCGCTAGGTTGACACACCTAGGCAAAAATAAGGACTTCCCGGCGAACCAAAAGGGTTCGGGCAAAATGAAGGGATGAAATGAAAACAATCTGTACACCCGGCAAGTCGAAAACCTGAAAAGGCGGCTTGGGCAAAAATGGGTATCCCGGTGGACTGAAAACCCGAAAGGGCGGTCCAGGCAAAAGTTAGGGATCAAATGTACGACTATGTCCTGTCATCTCGTCACTTGCCTACCAGCAGAAGGTTTGTCCGTCGACAATTATCAGCACCTCACAGGTCTTCCTCTCCCACCTCAGAAACAGGGGCAATGATGAGTTGTCCAAACGATCTAATTGCTTTGTCCGCCAAGGTATCAAGGTGAGTTCAGATGAAGAAACTAACCAGTATATCTCAACTCCCCAGAGAGTGAGCCAGCCAGTCAATGCACTCTCCCCAAGCAAAGCTATATTATCAAGCCTTAGGGAAGATGGGTATCCTCCCGTAGATCTCAACATTCCCCAGCAGTATATATAACAAGCATCCCCGGCAGTCTTGGTCTAAAGATTGTTCCCCGGCGGTATATCAAACATTCAGTGGAGTCACTTCCCCAATACAGTTCAAAACTTCCCCAGGAGAGTCCGATCCAGTTTCCCCAGGAAAGTTGGAATCCATCTCCCCAAGCAGTAAGCTTATCCCCAGTAGATTCTGGAAGCTTATCCTCGCAGAACACGAACGCGTCTCCCGGCTTTATTCAAGAGATATTTCCCTACCAGGATATAACTGGGTTATCCTCAGCCAAAAGCCACGGGAAGATCGTTCTTGGCGAAGTCTTCTTATCCCCAGTGAAGTCTATTAACACTTCCAACACAACAATGGTATCCCCAGCAAAATTACCATCAACATTTCAGCAAATACCTCTCTCCCACAGAGTATTGCTCCCCAGCAAGATCACTAGAGTACTTTTCTCCCCGCAGAGTAATCCATTCGCCAAGTTTATTCCCCAACGGAATTATCTTCTCCTACCGGTATTCTTGCAACCAATCATCCCCAGCGGAAGCAAAGAACTATTCTTCAACATCAGCCCAGGATATGACTTCCCGGCACCCGTCAAGGATTTATTTTCCTAGACGAAAATATACATTCATAAACATCACATCTTCATACATTATAGCATGCATATACGCATCATATCTTACAAATCTCATTTATGTTGAGAACATCATTTGCTTGATCCATATCATGCATTGCATATGACTGACTTTTACCTTTCAGGAAAGATCCAGTTAAGTTCTCAACTATATTTCAAGACCTAGACCGGTTCAGTTAAATCGACCCTAAGATTTTTCTGTTTCTTATCCAGTCAAAGGCCTTCTCTGGTTCAGTCAGATCGACCCTAAGATCTCCCTGTTTCTTATCCAGTTGAAGACATTTCAAGACCTAGACCGGTTCAGTTAAATCGACCCTAAGATTTTTCTGTTTCTTATCCAGTCAAAGGCCTTCTCTGGTTCAGTCAGATCGACCCTAAGATCTCCCTGTTTCTTATCCAGTTGAAGACATTTCAAGACCTAGACCGGTTCAGTTAAATCGACCCTAAGATTTTTCTATTTCTTATCCAGTCAAAGGCCTTCTCTGGTTCAGTCAGATCGACCCTAAGATCTCCCTGTTTCTTATCCAGTTGAAGACATTTCAAGACCTAGACCGGTTCAGTTAAATCGACCCTAAGATTTTTCTGTTTCTTATCCAGTCAAAGGCCTTCTCTGGTTCAGTCAGATCGACCCTAACATCTCCCTGTTTCTTATCCAGTTGAAGACATTTCAAGACCTAGACCGGTTCAGTTAAATCGACCCTAAGATTTTTCTGTTTCTTATCCAGTCAAAGGCCTTCTCTGGTTCAGTCAGATCGACCCTAAGATCTCCCTGTTTCTTATCCAGTTGAAGACATTTCAAGACCTAGACCGGTTCAGTTAAATCGACCCTAAGATTTTTCTGTTTCTTATCCAGTCAAAGGCCTTCTCTGGTTCAGTTAAATCGACCCTAGGATTTTTCTGTTTCTTATCCAGTCAAAGGCCTTCTCTGGTTCAGTCAGATCGACCCTAAGATCTCCCTGTTTCTTACCCAGTTGAAGATTTCAAGACCTAGACCGGTTCAGTTAAATCGACCCTAAGATTTTCCTGTTTCTTATCCAGTCAAAGGCCTTCTCTAGTCCAGTTAAATCGACCCCTAAAAGATTTTCCTGATGAAGACTCAGTAGAAGACATCCAAGATTCTCTCGGTGTTACTGTTAAGGTTAAAGTCGCCCAAGATTCTCTCAGCGTTACTGTTGAGGTTGAAGTCGCCCAAGATTCTCTCAGCGTTCCTGTTGAGGTAGTAATCGTCCGAGGTTCTCTCAACGTTCCTGTTGAGGTAGTAATCATCCAAGGTTCTCTCACCGTCCCTGTTGAGGTAGTAACCAGCCCTGGTTCATTCATCGCCGTTTGAAGCTCTAGATCCAGCTCCTGTAACCAATCAAGACACATCCATACAAAGGGTTTGAAGACCAGCTCCTGTAACAGGTCAGGTAATCTTTTTCTTTTGCAGGTACGCAAGTTCTCGCTAAGGAATCTCTTATGCAATCGACACCCAGGTGGCATCTATAAGCCCATCCACCTTCCATCATCTCTCGGCATGGCATCTATAAGCCCATCATCCTATCCATCAATCTCCAAATGGCATCTATAAGCCCATTCCCATCATCACACCGCTACTATGTGAGCGCAAATTTCTGGGCACTCTAGTGTTCAATCATCTTCTACCTTCGGATTACGAAAGGCACGTCAGCCAATCTGCATCCTCAGGTCTAAGAAGATTGAACAGGGGCAACTGTTGTACCCCAAAATTTGCCCTCCCATATTCTTCAAAATTTGCAAAGAGCATGCTTCAAAATTCCCCAAGGGTTGCACAGTTCAAGGGCCTCCTAACAGTCAAAAATTAGGGTTTTGGTTCTGACAAAGAAAATGAAGTTTCCAAGGGTCCAATCAAGTCCCACATGCTTATAAACATTGTCAAGCATCCTCATACCAAGTTTCAAGACTTAGAGCACAAAATTGCACAGTCAAAAACCCTAATTGCTCAACAGCAACTGTAGGGGCAAAATGGTCATTTGACAGTCAAAAGGTCAAATTTTTGGTCAACATCTCATTTTGAATCCACAAACATCATTTGATCAATGCTTGATCATGATTCTCAAAGCTTGGCTCAAAAAGTCTCAAGATGCAAAAGTTTCCATATTTGGATAGTTGAAAAAGTCAACTGTAACTTGACCAAGGCATAACTTCCACATGGATTATCAGAAAAATTCCATCAAAAGCTCATTTTTAAGAGAAAGACATTTCCTACAACTCCTCTTCACACTTCAAGTCCAAGAAATTCTCTCACAAAAAGTTATCAATTTCAACATTATAGGTCATTTTCAAAAGTCAACAAAAAGGGACTTTAAGTCAAAGGCCATAACTTGAGATTGGTAAATCAAAATGACATGGGAACAAAGGCATTGGTTAGAGGACTTCAAGACCTTTCCAAAATGTCAAAGAATATGATCAAAGCTTAAGAATTGAGCAAGATATGCCTTGTGGAAGTTGGGAAATTTTTGGGTATTTTGAAAAGTCAACTTTGCTTCAAATGCCTTAAAATTGCTAATGGGCCTCATTTTCTTCCAAGATTCATCATCCAAAGCATATGCACGACCATTTGGCCCAAAGGGGATTTATTCATCATTTTTATTTATTTATTTGAATTTTTAATTACAATTAATTCATTTAAATTAAATAAAATATGAAAAAATACTAAACCAAAGTTTTTAAATCTTTTTGTGCAGAATAAACTCTCCTTAAAGGATCAAGATTCGTGCACAAATCAAATGGGGAAGATTGGCTATGATTGACATCAAAAAACATGTGAAAAAGATTTGAAAAATATTCCATGAAAATCAAATATTGTTCTCATCAATGCAAAGATCTTTTGATTGAAAACTCAACCCTAATTCATTCCTTACATATACTAATGCAAACCTAATGCATAAGGACCTCTAAGCTGCGCCCCATCTGAAGAAAGAACTTTGCACTTTTTCAAGAAAATTCCAAAACTGAAAACACGATTTCAAGGAGTTTCAAGGCAAAACATTGATTCCATTGCATTCCTGAGGCTTCAAGGAAGGTTTCTGGATCAAAACCATCACCTCTAACGCAAAGAATTGGTAGAACGACCTTGTCCTGTCCATACTTTTTTTCACATTCATGTATCATGATTCACGCATTATTTCCAATTTTTAATGTTTGGTTTACATTCAGTTAATCATTCTAAAGCTAACCATATGTTTTAATTGAGTTTTTATGCATCGTACGCGATTTCACCATTGAAGCTCGCTAGGGTTCCTCAAGCTCCAAATTGGGCATTTTCGTATACTGTAAAATTAGGACATCCCAGTACCATGGCTAAACTCAGGAAGCTTGGACGAACTTAACACACTATTCGCGCTCAATTTATGAGCCACCATATTCTATTCGCTATTTTTATGCTTGCTATTTAGTGGGGGTTTAAAACCCCCGCTATTCAATTTGTTTTTGTTTCAGGCACAGCAAATAACTGGAGAAGATGATGATGTGTAGGCCAACGAATGGTGCATTTGAAATTCGCGCGAAAATATTCCACTAACCCTTGTTTTATCTCATATTGATTATTTGTCATATAATAAACAAAGCGCGTAGTTGGATCAGTTGGCAGGCATGTGAATTGGTAAGCAACGGGACCTGGGTTCGATTCCCAGGTCCCCCACTTTGTTTCAATATTTTTTCTTTCAACATAATCCTATGCAGATTCAATCCAAAGGCCTACCATACGCCCATAATCCAAGCGTGCCACATGGCCACTGAAGGCAATCCAAGGGTCCTGATTTGAAGAGTACCATGGGCACCAGTCAACGCATACGTACGTGGCTCTGAAAAGTCAAAAAAGGCCTCCAAAGATGGGCCAGAATTGCTGGATCACACCTCCAGTTTGGGGACAGAACCCCCCATTGGTTTGCTTTTTCATCTTTTTTTCATATTTTTTCTATTTTATTTGTTTTAATTAGTTTTAACTTAATTCTTTAAATTAATTTATATTCATAAAATATAAAAATAATATAAAAACCAGAAAAGACAAAAACAAAAATATATTTTATTTTAATATCTTTGTAAATAAATTGTATCAATTAATTTAGTTTTAAATTCTAGGATTAATGTTAATATTTTCTAATAAACTTAAAATTTGTAGAATTAGGGTTTTAAAAGACTTTTATTCTTTTCTTTTCTCATTATTAATAATTATTTATTTTTGTAAATAAAATTGTATTAATTAATTAGGTTAATTTTAGATTAAATTTTAATGCTTTTTCTTAATAAATTAAAAATAACTAGAATTAGGTTTTAAATTCCATAATCTTCTCATTAAAATTCCATAAATACCAAAAAAACTCAAAAATATTTTCTTTTTATTTTAATTTAATTAATTTGTTAAATCGTAATTTAATTTCATTAAAAAGGGTCCAACGCCCTCGCTTTCGATTTTAATTCTCTTCACATTTTTTATTTCCGTTCTTATAATATTCATGTAATTCTCCCAAAGCCGTGTAAATTAGACATTTATATTGCTCGCACTTTATTTTATTTTAAATCGGGTCCTGGATTTAATTTGGCGATGTGGACCCGCGCCTTTGTAATAGCGTAGAACTTTTAATTTTCCGCATCTTTTTAACTGTTAATAAATTTGCATGCAAGAATGAATGTTAAAATAAAAGCAACGCGTAGATCACCCATGACATGAACAAGATAAAAATAAATGAACATGACACACAAATCACACACCATCCCTAGGGTACGCCTCACTGTTGCCTTGCCTCTCGAAAGGTGATCGTCGAGTAGAGGATGTTTTAGTAAGTCCTCATGATCCGGGAACCTGGCATGAGGGTAGCTTCTAAGGTATCTTCCTATTACTCTGGTGATCACCATGTCCCGAACCTTCGAATTGACCCGAACACCTCCAATGGTGGTGCTACCTACCTCTCAATGGTGGGATGGCACTACTTTAAGGACATTTACACAGACGAATTCTTTAGGGTAGGTAGACGACTCTAGATACTTGCTCTAATTTCAAAACAAATCAAAATACTTTTCACACCGACACCTTTTCAAAAAGCTTTCGAAAGCAATTTTTTCAAACACTCTTGAGGACTGATACAAGAGTCGAACTGAAATTTTCAAAGAAACTTTTTAAAACCCACAGTTGAAAAGCAAACAAACCATTTTTGAAAACACAGATGAGCAAGTATCTAAGAGCCCATGGATAACCATGGATAGAAAGGGTGCTAACACCTTCCCTTTCTATAATCTACCTCCCGAACCGAGAGCGATCTCTATAAGGAATTTTTCTGTGCTTTTGTCCTTTCCATTTGGAGAAAATAAAAGACGGTGGCAACTCTTGCTTCCGCGACATTTCGCGATCTAGCTTTAAACAGTCAGTTATATTTCCACCGATCACATAATCCTACACCCGGATTTTGGGAAACATTCATAGATAGCAATACGTTGTGGAAACTGTGCGGGGTATACCGACACAGTCGAAGCAATAGCTATATTAGTGCGATATATTTGTGATTACCGGTAACCCTTGAGTTCAATCAAGGAGAGTACGGGGCCGCTGAGTGATGTCACTAAGCACTAATGACCTAGAACCTTACTTGACCATCTTGGCCTTTTATTAGGGGTAGTGAGATGACCGGCTTTGGTGCAGTCCGAAGTTGGTAGATACTCGATACTACACTCATTGAGGGTTGTTTTCTTGGAATATTTTGGTCGCTAGTTAAGTGGCTAAACCGAAACAATGAACAATGAAAACAATCCAATGATATTGAGCTCCTTAGAACCCGGTTACTATTTATAGGACAGGTTTTTAAGCCAACTACACTCAAGAGGGTACTTACCTATGAAACCCCATGCAAGCGTGAAACTAGGGTTTGGTGTGATTTGCTTGTACATATGTTTTGTGCATACATCATAAACATCATAAAACATCATATGCATTCACTAACCATTTCAAGGGTTTGGATCTTCATCTTTGTTCTTGTTTTGTAGGTCATGGAAATTCCTCGCAGAAACACCATTCAAGTCAACCTTGTGAGAATCTCTCCTCAACTCAAGGAGCTCACCTCAAGAATTCCGGAAAACTCATCCTTCAGTGAAAGACATGGTAGACTGCTCAGCCTAGTCAACACCAACATTGAAGAAGACATGATGAAAGTGCTATTCCAGTTCTTTGACCCTCTTCACCACTGTTTCACTTTCCCTGATTACCAGTTGGTGCCCACTTTGGAGGAGTTTTCTCAACTCCTGAGAATTCCTATCCTTAATCAACTACCCTTCAACGGTACGGAAAAGGAACCAAAGCCGGAAGATGTTGCTCGAGCATTACATCTACAACCATCCGACATCAAGGGGCATTGGGAAACCAGAAGCGGCGTCAAGGGATTCTTAGCAAAATTCTTGTTTGAGAAGGCACAAGAATGTTGGAACTCATTGGACCTACAAGCCTTCGAAGAGATTGTGGCACTCCTTATCTATGGGTTGGTCTTGTTCCCAAATCCTGACCAATTGGTAGATGTCAACGCCGTCAAAATCTTCTTGTCCAGAAATCCAATACCAACATTTCTTGGGGACATTCTTCACTCATTTTACACACGAACAATGAGAAAGAGGGGTGTTCTCATGTGCTGTACTCCTCTCCTTGCAAGGTGGTTTATTTCGCACCTTCCATAATCTGTCTTGAAGAATGACCAAGGCTCAAGGTGGTCCCAACGGTTGATGACTCTTACTCACTCTGATGTACATTGGTGTTCTCGATCCAGAGAAAATGTCATCATCGTCGATCGTTGTGGGGAGTTTCCTAATGTTCCTTTACTTGGAATTAGAGGAGGTATCACCTACAACCCTTGCCTAGCTTTGAGGCAATTTGGATATGCACGGAGGGATGGCCCTCATGACATGTTGATTCCTGACCTAGTTTTTGACTTTGACAACGATGCGCAAGGACTTCGCCAAAGATTCATCAGAGCTTGGGGAAGACCCAACAAGGTTGATAGCAAGACTCTGGGACACAAGAACTCCATCCCTCTTGAGCCTTATCTCAAGTGGGTACGAGCCCGAGCCCAAAGTCTGATGATGCCTTATCCTCATGTTCTCCCTGTGATTAAAGAGCCCGTCAAGGAAGGAGAGGTTCCCTACACTATCCTACATCCAGACATGCCTACATCGTGGGAGGAAATGCAGAAAAGTTGGATTCAGCTCAAGGAGGAACGGAACACTTTTGAAGCCAGTTTCTACGCTAGTGAGAAGAAGGTTCTAGAGCTTACCCGCCGACTCCATGAGCAAGAGGCCCTCAACACCTACATCGCACCGAAGAGGATGTGCAATGTCTTTTTGCCTTGAGAAGTTATTTTGTAATATTTGGCCCATGGGGCATTTATGTACTAACAAATTTCTTCTTATTAATATGACGTGCGTTCTTCTTTGTCTGGAACAATTTTGAATGTCCTAAATCCTTGAATGCATTGCATACATAAGCATACCATTCATCATATGCATAAGCAGGTCTCACGCCAGGTTTCCTTATCTGTCTGCTGTTTATTTCAGTAGGATGGATCTCGAGCAAACAGTCAAAGACCTACAAGCTCAAAATGCACAGTTTCAGCAACTCCTGACAACCTTGGCTAAAGGTCAGGAGGATCTCAAGACCTTGCTGGGGAATAAAGATCCAGTGAAAAAGAAGAAAAAGAGACTCGGGGTGGCTAATCTGGGGAGAAGATTTGACGGAGAAGCTCGGAGAGTGCTTGAATTTCCTCCCACTTCTGATGAAGGAACCAGCAAAGGAGGTGGGGTTGCGGTACCTTCCGAGTCCGATGCGGAAGAAGAAGAGGTCGAAGAGGATGAAGATTATTCTGATCAGCAATACCCTCCAGCTGATGACAAATACAAAGGGCTAGAAGACAGGTTGGCCGCCATGGAATTACAAAGAGTACCGGGTTTGGATTTTGAAGACTTGGGTTTGGTTGCCGGGATTGTGATTCCCCCAAAGTTCAAAGTGCCAGTGTTTGTGAGGTATGATGGGATGTCCTGTCCAAAAATGCATCTCAGGTCCTACGTAAGAAAGATTCAACCCTATACGGCAGATAAAAACCTGTGGGTTCATTTCTTTCAAGACAGCCTTTCTGGAGCTCAGTTGGAGTGGTTTTATCAGCTAGAGGGAACCAGCGTCCGAAATTGGGAAGACTTGGCCACCGCTTTTTACAAACAATACCAGTATAATTCTGACCTTGCTCCTACTCGTACCCAACTTCAGGGTATGTCACTAGGAACAGGCGAGGGGTTCAAAGAATATGCACAAAAATGGAGGGATTTGGCTGGCAGGGTGCAGCCTCCTTTAACCGACCGCGAACTTGTTGATATGTTTCTAGGGACCCTATCTGGGCCATTTTTCAATCATCTAATTGGTAACTCTTCCGCGGGGTTTACCGATTTGATCTTAATAGGCGAAAGAATAGAAGCTGGCATCAAGTCAGGAAAGATTCAGAAGGGTGTTGCTGCAAGTGTTGAGAAGAAACCTTTTAAGAAGGAAACGACTGCAGTTTATTCTCAGAGAAGAGCAGGGAAGACGGAGCGTCGGCCAACTGTGGGGGCCGTAATGATTCAAAACCCTTCAAGTGAACAGCCTCGCTATAACCAGTCCAGACCAAATCAGCAACGGGTGGAACGAACACAACGGCAGTTCACCCGCATTAATATGACTCCAGCGCAAGTGCTTCCCCATCTGTTAAAGTTGAATCTCGCCACCATCAAGGAGGCACCAAAGAATGTGAATACGTCCTCTCCACATTATCATCCTAATGCTAAATGTGCCTACCATTCTGACAGTGTTGGGCACGACACCAATGATTGTTGGGCACTCAAGCATAAAATCCAAGACCTGATAGAGGCGAAGGAGGTGGAGTTTGACGCTCCGGAGAAGCCTAATGTGATATCTGCTCCCATGCCGAAGCACGGCCGAAATGTCAATGCCATTGAAGAGGATTTGTATGTTGCTGGCGTCAATGATCTGGTAACTCCATTGCTAACCATCAAGTTGAATTTGTTAAGGGTCGGGATCTTCCTGGGATGTAATGAAGACTGCTATTGTTGTTACTCTCTGCCGTTTGATTGTCCGTTACTGAAGAAAGGCATCCAAGGCCTTATGGATAGTCGACAAATTTTGTTTGAAAAAGTTTCTGCTGTTCCAACCCATATCGAAGATGTCTCAATCATAACCATTCACGCCAATCTTTCCAAGGCCGTCAAAAAGCCTGTTAAGATTGCACCAGCTACGAAATCTGTTCCTTTGAAGATAACAATGCCAGGGCCTGTCCCCTATGTTTCTGAGAAGTCAATACCATGGAACTATGGCGGTGACGTTTACTACCATGGTATCAAACAAATCGAAATAACTGAAGAAAGTTCAGATGATGAAGAAGCCAGCATTAGTAACATTGCAGGCACGAGCAAAATCACCAGGAGCGGAAGAATATTTTCTCCAGAGATTGCCCCTCCAAGAGCAATCTTTGGACCCTCATCTGCCGACAAGGTCATCCCTGCACCAATAAAACTCTCTGCTAGAACCCCTTTGATTGAAGATGTTATTGTTCCTAGTATTGTCCCTCCTACCACTGCTGACAAAGGTAAGGGAATCCAAGATGAGCTCGTCAGGACGAGGGCTCCACCCTTGGTCATCCCGGAAACCTCCAAGAAGGAAATGGATGAGATCTTGAGGATAATCAAAAGGAGTGATTACGATGTGGTAGAACAGCTGGGGCAAACCCCCTCAAAAATCTCCATGCTGGCACTGCTACTTTGCTCGGAAGCGCATGCTAAAGCTCTGATAAAATTCTTGAAGGCAGCCCATGTGCCCCAGGAAACCTCTGCGGATCAATTTCAAAATTGCATGGCTAGCCTTACTGCGGACAATGGATTAGGTTTCTCTGATGCCGACCTAACTCCTAAAGGTAGAAACCACAATGATGCTTTGCACATTTCAGTCGAGTGTCGAGGAACCACTCTCGCACATGTCTTGGTCGACACTGGTTCGTCGCTGAATGTACTGCCTAAGAAGGCCTTGGACCGACTAGATTGTGAAGGGTTGGAGTTGAAGCCGAGTGATATTGTCGTCAGAGCTTTCAATCGTTCGAAGAGAATGGTCCATGGGGAGGTTGAAATTCCCATCAAGATAGGCACTGAGGTGTTTAAGTCTACTTTCTATGTGATGGACATCCATCCGTCATACTCTTGCTTATTGGGTAGGCCTTGGATACACCATGCTCGGGCAGTCACCTCCTCCTTACATCAGATGTTGAAGTATCCTGTCAAGGGAAAGATCATTACCATCCATGGCGAAGAGGAGTACATGATTAGCCACTTGAACTCGTTCTGGTATGTGGAGGTAGAAGGGGAGTTCATTGAGACGCCTTTTCAGCATTTCGAAGAAGTCCTTCCTGAAATAGCAGTAGCAAAGTTGGCAGCTGAGACGCCGAGGCAGATGGCCAGGATGGCATCTCTGGAGGACGCAAGGGCCGCAATAAAGGAAGGGAAGAATTCAGCATGGGGGCAGTTACCTGACATTCCACATAAGACCGACAAATTTGGATTAGGGTTCACTACTGCAGGCCAGAAAGCTATGCACCGTTCGAAGATTGAAAGAGCGCGGGTCAAAATTTCTCCCTACGGAATCATTGCTTTGGGGGATGAAGACAAAGAGAGCAACATCGAAGAATGGATTTACCCAACTGTCAAAGGTGGATTGAGCAACTGGGAGGCAAAAGACTTTGTCCCCATCACTTTTATTCATCAGTAATTTATCTGTTAAACATTTCCTATTTGGTCTGTAATATTTTATTTTCAAACAATCTGTACACTATCTTTTTCACCTCATGCCTTGCCCGGGGCATGTAGGTCCATTTGTAAGGGTTTTGATTATCTTTCATATCCATATGCCATGTTTAATGATTCATTGGACGTTTTTCATTTGATAAACTGCTTGTGTTCATTTTCTTTATTTTTGCATTTTTGTTTAAGGATGGCTATCCCTTACACACACCCACACTCACAAATGCAGGTACCCATCCACTCCGGATTCCATGGGTGACAATTCTGCTATATCCTTCAATAACTCTGAAGATCTGGTCAATCAAGCCGAGTATGAAGATGATGAAGGTTGTGAAGTACCAGGGGAACTAGCCAGACTTCTACAGCAAGAGGAAAGGGCCATCTTACCGCACGAAGAGTCATTGGAAACTGTCAACTTAGGGACTGAGGAAGACCGGAAGGAGGTGCAAGTGGGTGCCAATCTGGAACCAAGTGTCAAGGAACGCCTGATACAGTTGTTGAATGAGTATGTTGAAATCTTCGCTTGGTCTTATGAAGACATGCCAGGTTTAGACACAGACATTGTGGTTCATCGTCTCCCCACAAGAGAGGACTGTCCGCCGATCAAGCAAAAAGTCCACCGAATGAGGCCTGACATGTCTGAAAAGATCAAAGCAGAAGTGATGAAGCAATTTGACGCTGGCTTTCTGGCTGTTACGTCCTATCCTCAATGGGTCGCTAACATCGTGCCAGTACCTAAGAAAGATGGCAAAGTCAGGATGTGTGTGGACTACCGGGATTTGAACAGGGCCAGCCCCAAAGATGATTTTCCACTTCCACACATTGACATTTTGATCGACAATACAGCTCAGCACAAAGTGTTTTCCTTCATGGATGGATTCTCGGGCTACAATCAGATCAAAATGGCCCCCGAGGACATGGAGAAAACAACTTTTGTCACATAATGGGGCACTTTCTGTTACAAGGTGATGCCGTTCGGGCTGAAGAACGCAGGGGCAACTTATCAACGCGCCATGGTAGCTTTGTTTCATGATATGATACATCATGAGATTGAAGTTTACGTAGACGATATGATAGCTCGGTCACAAACAGAGGAAGAGCACCTTGAACATCTAGAAAAGCTGTTTGCCAGGTTGAAAGAATACAAACTCAGGCTGAATCCAAGTAAGTGCACTTTTGGAGTTAGGTCTGGTAAACTTCTGGGATTCATTGTAAGCAACAAAGGCATTGAAGTCGATCCAGCAAAAGTAAAAGCAATACAAGAGATGCCTGCTCCCCGTACAGAAAAGGAGGTTAGAGGGTTCTTGGGGCGCTTGAACTATATTGCCAGATTCATCTCTCATCTGACTTCTACCTGTGAGCCAATTTTCAAACTCTTGAAGAAAGATCAGGTAGTCGAATGGAACGATGATTGCCAAGCTGCTTTTGATAAAATCAAGGAGTATTTTCTAGAGCCTCCTATTCTGATGACACCCGTCGAAGGAAGACCATTGATCATGTATTTGACCGTCTTGGATAACTCAATGGGGTGTGTTTTGGGCCAGCATGACGAGTCTGGTCGAAAAGAGCATGCTATTTATTACCTTAGCAAAAAGTTTACCGACTGTGAGACTCGCTACTCACTGCTCGAGAAAACTTGCTGCGCTTTGGTATGGGCTGCTCGCCGACTAAGGCAGTATATGTTGACTCATACTACCTTGTTGATTTCCAAAATGGATCCTATCAAGTATATCTTCGAAAAGCCCGCTTTATCTGGAAGGATAGCTAGATGGCAAATGATCCTAACTGAGTATGACATCCAGTACACCACCCAAAAAGCTATAAAAGGGAGTGTACTAGCTGACCATCTGGCTCATCAAGCTATCGAGGATTATCAACCCATGAGATTTGACTTCCCAGACGAGGACATCATGAATTTGGACAACATTAAAGGTAACGGACCGTATGACGGACCCGAAAAGGGATCCCGATGGACCCTGTACTTTGATGGCGCTTCAAATGCACTTGGAAATGGTATCGGCGCAGTACTCATTTCTCCGGAAGGCTGTCACACACCTTTCACGGCCCGTCTTTGCTTCAGCTGCACAAACAACATGGCTGAGTACGAAGCTTGCATCTTTGGTCTCAAGGATGCTATAGACTTGGGGATCAAATCTTTGATCGTATTTGGGGACTCATCTTTGGTTATCAGTCAAATCAAAGGAGAGTGGGATACCAAGCATCCTAATCTTATCCCATACAAAGAACATGTCCTGACATTGTTGCCTCATTTCGAGCAAATTACCTTCGAGCATTTCCCGCGAGAAGAGAATCAGCTAGCAGATGCTCTAGCCACAATGTCCTCCATGTTTAAACTCAACTGGGATAACGAGGCTCCCCAAATCACCATCGAGCGAATGGATGAACCTGCGTATTGTCATGAGATTAATACCGAAGAAGTAGTGGAACAACCCTGGTTCCATGAAATCAAAAGGTATCTCGAGACTAGAGATTATCCCGAAGGAGCTTCCGTAAATGACAAGAAGTTCTTAAGGAAATTTGCTTCTAAGTTCTTCCTGAGCAACGGCATCCTTTACAAACGAAGCCATGATTGTGTATTACTCCAATGCATAGACAAAGCTGAAGCAAAGTTGATCATGACTGATATACACAGCGGCACATTTGGCACTCACTTAAGCGGGCATACAATGGCTAAGAAGATCCTAAGGGGAGGCTATTACTGGTCTACCATGGAAGCTGATTGCCATCAACATTCCTGTACTTGCCACAAATGTCAAGTCTATGCTGACAAAGTTCATATCCCTCCGGTTCCTCTCAACGTTCTGACCGCTCCTTGGCCATTTGAAATGTGGGGCATTGACATGATTGGAGAGATCAATCCCACGGCTTCCAACGGACATCGCTTCATCCTGGTTGCCATTGACTATTTCACCAAATGGGTCGAAGCAGCTTCCTTCGCCTCTGTTACTAAAAATGTGGTTGCCCGCTTTATCAAACAAAATCTCATATGCCGGTATGGTATTCCAGACAGGATCATCACAGACAACGGTACAAATCTGAATAACACAATGATCACCGCATTGTGCGAGCAGTTCAAGATTTATCATCACAATTCATCTCCCTATCGGCCGAAGATGAACGGTGCTGTTGAAGCTGCGAACAAAAACATTAAGAAGATCATTCAGAAAATGACAGTCACTTACAAAGACTGGCATGAGATGTTACCGTTTGCTCTGCATGGATACCGTACGACGGCACGTACTTCAACCGGGGAAACCCCATTTTCGTTGGTATATGGCATGGAAGTTGTCTTGCCTATGGAAGTCCAGATCCCTTCTCTAAGGATTATGAAGGATGCAGGTTTGAATGAAGATGATTGGATGTAGACCCGACTTGATCAACTCAATTTGATCGACGAGAAGCGACTCGCTGCTATATGCCATGGTCAGGCGTATCAAAAACGGATGATCAAGGCCTTCAATAAGAAAGTCAGACGTCAGGTGTATCAAGTCGGAGATCTCGTAATCAAGCGGATTATCTTGCCGCAAAGTGATCCCAGGGGAAAATGGACTCCTACATATGAAGGACCATTTGTGATCAAGAGCATATTTTCTGGTGGTGCAATGATTCTGACCACCATGGACGGTGACGATTTGCCGCACCCTGCGAACGCAGACATAGTCAAAAGATACTACGCATAAAATAACCCGACAAGTCGAAAACCCGAAAGGGCGGCCTGGGCAAAAATGGGCATCCCAGTGAACCGAAAACCCGAAAGGGCGGTTCAGGCAAAAGTTAGGGATAAAAATAAATAAAAAATCTGTACACCTGGCAAGTCGAAAACCCGAAAGGGCGGCTTGGGCAAAAAGGGGTTTCCCGGTGGATCGAAAACCCGAAAGGGCGATTCATGCAAAATTTAGGGAATTAAAGCGTATGACTATGTCTCGTCGGATCACTTCGAAGACAATCTCTTCATCAACCAGTTCCAGGCTTCTGATCAATCCAGTCATCGGCAAACGAAGCATTGAATGGACAGATATTCAGAGTTGTGAAAGCTATAGCGGAATGGAATCCCATGGAATTATTTCACATAGCCATCTTTATTTTGTATAAATCTTTCAAATATTTACGAAAAAATCCTCTTACTAGGATGACTGTCTCCTTTGTACAAATATACTCATAGAAAGTTAATACAAATACTTTTCCAGAAATTTGTGTCATTTCCTTTCACTTCTTCTCTTACACTATTTGTTTTATTTTGAGAAACGTCCAATGTTTTGTTAAATAGGCATATGCATTTGAACATAATCATTTCCTTATGAATCAAGAAAGAGGATTACTGATAGGTCAAAGGATATCTTGATACCCTTCAAAGGAAACCCCCAGGAGATTTAGAATCCATATCCCCAGCAAGTTCTGAAGCTTATCCCCGGTAGATTCCGGAAGCTTGTCCCCTGCAGAGAACGGACGTCTCTCCCGAGATTTATTCAAAGTTATTCCTCACAAGGGCTTATAACTGGGATATCCTCAGCTTATTGCCACAGAAGATCGCACTCGCCAAAATTCTTCCTACCTCCAGCGGAGTTCATCAGAGTTCCCAAACATAGCTTATCAATACAAGCCCCAGAGGAGTTTGTCTTTGTTATCCCCAGCCAGAGGATCCTCCGGAGCTCAATTCCCCTCAGAATTTAAGTTGCAGTATCCCCAGCTGAGCTAAAACTTCAAATTATCAATCCCCAGCGAAGCCAGACTAAGTGAACTTTCACCCCACAGAGTTTTGGGAGGGAAAATCTTGAGTTCCCCAGTGAAGTCGCCAGAGATACTTCCCACCAAACTAAAGATTCTCAATCTTACCTCCCCAGCATGAGTCTATTAGATTAGAACTCCCCAGTAGAAGTCATCAGGAATTCCCCAGAAGATTGGTATGCAACCCAAGCTCCTTATTCTCCAGCAACAACCAGGAATAATTCTTCCCAGCAGCAGTCAAGATACTTTTATCTTCAGCCATCCCAGATTCATCTATCCTTTGCAAGACAGCTCTCCATCTTACATGCGCATCCATTTGCATTCATATCATATAACATACATTGTATCATGCATCATGACATTGCATATAACTAACTCTTTACCTTTTCAGGTAAGATCAGCAAAAAAAACTAGGATCATTGTCTTCCGAGATTCTCTCCAGGAATGATTCAGATATGATCCAGACATGGCAACATTTTAATGCTTATTTCAGATTTATCCTCACGCACTTGCCGGAGAGGGGACCATAAGAGAATATCACCTCACACTCATCGTCGGAGAGGGAAACATCTTGAAAAAGGAATTACTACCTCACACGCCGTCGGAGAGGAAACCATAGGAGAATATCACCTCACACTCATCGTCGGAGAGGGAAACATCTAGAAAAGGGATTACTACCTCACACACCGTTGGAGAGGGAACCATAGGAGATTATCACCTCACACTCATCGTCGGAGAGGGAAACATCTATAAAAGGGATTACTACCTCACACACCGTTGGAGAGGGAAACATCTAGAAAAGGGATTACTACCTCACACACCGTTGGAGAGGGAACCATAGGAGATTATCACCTCACACTCATCGTCGGAGAGGGAAACATCTAAAGAGGACTTCTGGAAGCAGTATCAGAACGTCACCATATCTGGCTTACATCTGAAACTATATCTGGAAGGAAATCTGGAAGCAGCATCAGAACGTCACCATATCTGGATTATATCTGAAACTATATCTAGAAGGAAATCTGGAAGCAGCATCAGAACGTCACCATCTCTGGATCATATCCGAAACTATATCAAGAAGGAATTCTGGAAGCAGTATCAGAACGTCACCATCTCTGGATCATATCTGAAACTATATCTAGAAGGAAATCTGGAAGCAGCATCAGAACGTCACCATCTCTGGATCATATCTGAAACTATATCAAGAAGGAATTCTGGAAGCAGTATCAGAACGTCACCATATCTGGTTTACATCTGAAACTATATCTGGAAGGAAATCTGGAAGCAGTATCAGAACGTCACCATATCTGGTTTACATCTGAAACTATATCTAGAAGGAATTCTGGAAGCAGTATCAGAACGTCACCATCTCTGGGTCATATCTGAAACTATATCTAGAAGGATATCTGGAAGCAGTATCAGAACGTCACCATATCTGGGTCATATCTGAAACTATATCTAGAAGGATATCTGGAAGCAGTATCAGAACGTCGCCATATCTGGGTCATATCTGAAACTATATCTAGAAAGAATTGCGATAATTGATAGTAATCATTTTGGTATTGATCTTTTTCCTGAAAAGGCAAAACATAATTGTATGCAAAATCATGATGCATGAACTGTATGTCTTCAAAATTAATGAGATTCGTGTAGTATGATGCATATGCATGCTATAATGTATGAAGATGTGATGTTTATGAATGTATGTTTTTGTCTAGGAAAGTAAATCCTTGACGGATGCCGGGAAGTCACTCCTGGGCTGATGTTGAAGAATAGGTTTTGCTTCCGCCGGGGATGATAGTTGCAAGAATTCCGATAGGAGAAGATAACTCTATTGGGGAATAAACTTGGCGAATGGGTTACTCTGCGGGGAGACAAATACTCTAGTAATCTTACTGGGGAGCAATACTCTGTGGGGAGAGAGACACTCTGTTGATTGTTGATAGTAACTTGCTGAGGATATCCTTGTTGTTGGAAGTGTTGATGGACTTCACTGGGGATACGAAGGCTTCGTTGTCGACGCTCTTTCCGTGGCTTTTGGCTGAGGATAACCCAGTTATATCCTGTTAAGGAAATAACTCTTTAAATCAAGCCGGACGACGCGTTCGTGCCCTGCTAGGGGATAAACTTCCCGGATAGTCTGGGGATAAGCTTGCTGCTTGGGGAGATAGATTCCAACCTTCCTGGGGACCTGGATTGGACTCTCCTGGGGAAGTATTGAACTGTATTGGTTATGTTCTTCCACAGAACATACCTTGATACCCTGGAGGACAGAACAATCGGATTGCTTAGACCACTTATTATTGCCCCTGTTTCTGAGGTGGGAGATGAAGACCCGTGAGGTGCTGATAGTTGTTGATGGACAAACCTTTTTCTGGTAGACAGGTGACAAGAAGACGGGACATAGTCGTACGCTTTAATCCCTAACTTTTGCCTGGACCGCCCTTTCGGGTTTTCAGTCCACCGGGATACCCATTTTTGCCCAAGCCGCCTTTTCAGGTTTTCGACTTGCCGGGTGTACAGATTTTTTTCATTTCATCCCTTCATTTTGCCCGAACCCTTTTGGTTCGCCGGGAAGCCCTTATTTTTGCCTAGGTGTGTCAACCTAGCGGGTCTTTGATTTTGCGTAGTATTTTTCGACTATGTCCACGCTCTTAGAATGCAGGTAGGTGCCCCTGGCTGCTTGTGTTGCCATATTACCAAAAGATGTTTGATCAGGCAAGATTCGTTGTTGGAGTGCCCTAAGTGACTCAGGCGGAGATTTGCCCCTGGTTATCTCGGCATTTTGAAATATTCTCCGAATCTTGACTGAATTGCCCCAGATAATAGACAATAGTCATGCCATGCCCCTTGATTGGAAGTACTTCTGTTCATTAGACTTTCGTCATGCGAATTTCTATGCTGTTCAAACAAAAAGTCATATGCAAACAAAGTTATGTTAAAAATGCAAAGCCTATGTCTATCTTGAAGATTTTGAAAATGCATTCTTTTCATAAAACAAGTGATAGTTTGTAAAACATGATGTCAACTCCGTATTTACCGTAGGCCTTAAGGAGTCAGGATACCTTTTCGTAACAGTATGCTTTCGAACTAACCCATGCTTCAGCTAGGACTTTTAAGGGTTATAACGTGGCCTGGTTCACGGTTTAAGAAACAAAGGATAAAGGCTCAAATTATTTGTACCCACCCACTCTTCGTGATATTCTCCAAACCTAAACTCAGTTGATCATACGTTAGACCTTGTTTGAGTCTTTGCTCTGATTTTCCGGTGATGATTCGGATGTTGATGATTTCTTTTGAATAGGCAGTCATTTTTTGCTTTGGTTGAGGGTTTGTGAGACCTCTTTCTTGACTTTTGTTATCCCTTTCTTTTTTTGCCTGAACTGTTTCCTGTTTCGGAATTACAGTCAGCGGGATGCCCCAGTTTCATAAGTCCCTTTTTTATAGGTTTTGACTTCTTGGGCTTTTCATTTATGATTTTTTTCATGACTGCCTGTCCTTATGATTGTTCTGAACCATCACGGTCTTTCGTTTTGTAAGGACCTCTTTGGTGCCATTCGTTATGCACTTGGATCAACTGAGAGAACTACCCTGCCCCAGGTTATGATTAAGGGTTTTGATTTTCGAAAATAAAAACTCCTACTTCTTTGGCTCTGATGGGTTGACGAGGGATTATCATCCTTATAACTCCAGTGTTTAGGGGTTGAAACAATGCCTGTACCTCATCAGCGGGGTTTGTTCAAAAGCATACTGTAATGATCGCGGTATCGTTTTCGTCATCCTCCCTCAAGAGGCTTAGAATTTTAGATCTAGAGTTGACATCAGAAAAAATATGAAAAGCTATTTGAACATAATGAAAATAATTGTATTAATTTCCAAAACAGACATATGCAATGCATTAATAGAATAAAAGAGTTTGCTATGACATTAATTGTTTGTATAAGCAAAGAAAAGTACAACTCAAAAATTCAAATAAACAAAAGGCTTCAATGATTGGGCAACGGAGCAGTGATTATGTTCGGAGTCTCTGGCACTTCAAACTGAATCTCTCCGGCGTCAATCATATCTTGGATCTTGTTCTTGAGAGGCCAGCAATTGTCTGTAGTATGCCCCGGGCTATCTGAATGATATGCACACCTATCGTTGGGTTGATAGTTGGGAGCAGAAGTGTTCGGATTCCGAAGAGGAGCCCTTAAGGTGATCAACCCTGCCTTCAACATTTGTTGCAGTGCTTGGTCCAATGACATGTTGAGTTTGGTGTACTGTCGTTTCTCCTTTCGTTGCTGCCCCTGTACTTGTTGAGCAGGTCCAGGATTGGAGATCTGGATTGCCCCTACCTCATGACGGCTCTTTTTACCGTGCACGGCATTGGATTCCTTCTTTCCATGATGAGGTTTTTTATCAGAAGGTACAGCCTCTTGAATTTTCCCAGACCGGATGCCAGCTTCTATTCGTTCTCCAGTCAAGATAAGATCTGTGAATCCAGCAGACGAATTCCCAATTAGGTGGTTGAAAAACGGCCCAGATAGGGTCCCTAAGAACATGTCTACCAACTCTCGATCAGTCAATGGTGGCTGCACCCTACCAGCCAGGTCTCTCCACTTCTGAGCGTACTCCTTAAAACCTTCGCTTGCACCTAACGACATACCCTGGAGTTGGGTACGTGTGGGGGCAAGGTCGGCATTGTACTGATACTGCTTATAGAAAGCAGTTGCCAACTCCTCCCAGTTACGAACTTTGGTCCCATCCAGTTGATAGAACCATTCGAGGTGAGTCCCTGAAAGACTTTCCTGGAAGAAGTGGATCCACAAGTTTTTATCTGCTGAGTATGGCTGAATCTTCCGAACATAGGACCTGAGATGTAACTTGGGACAAGACGCCCCGTCATATTTAGTGAATGATGGTGCCTTGAACTTCCGAGGGATGATCACACCAGTAGACAAACCCAGATCTCCGAAATCCAGCCCAGGTACTTGTTGTATTTCCATAGCCTTCAAACGGTCTTCCAACTGCTTGTATTTGTCCTCAGCCGGAGGGTACTGTTCGTCGTCGAAATCTGTTTCATTGTCAGAGACCTCTGGACTGGGCACCCTTTCCTCTGGATGACTGCTTTTTCCCACAGATGGGGTTGTCCTCTCAGTTTCAACTTGCGGCGTATTCCCAGATCTGCGTCTAGGGCTGAACAAAACAGTCCTCTTCTTCTTCTTGTCCTTCTTCAAGAGCAGAGCCTTCAGATCTTGTTGCCCCTGAGTCAAATTCATGATCAGCTCTTGGAACTGGGCGTTCTGAGCCCGGAGGTCCTTGATAGTCTGCTCGGCTGATGATTCAGGATTCATGACGATCGGCTGAAATAAACAGCGGAGAAGGGTAAGCAACCTGTCAAAGGGACACCTGCAGTGCAATGAGATGTATGACATGCATGTAATGTTTTCAAGGACCTCGCGGGGTAAACAGAAAATTTGTTAGCATTTGGAACCGGTAGCTTGATTGTAAGAACTTCATTTTGTTGAGAGTCCTTCATCAAGGGTCAAAGGCTCACCATATCCAGTGGGTCATAGCCCCTGACGCCCTTGGCTAGAGGAAAATAAATCCTCTTTGCCCCTTGCTGGGATAATTGTTCATCATGACCTGCATCACAAGCCCTTGAGATCCTTGAAATGGGTTAGGATGCATGCAATGGTATGATGTCATGCTATGCATGGGGTGATGTAGGTAAACCATGTTATGAGTCCCAATTAAGGACTATAAACAAACCCTGCAAGAAATTCAGTATACTTTGTTATGAGTCCCAATTAAGGACTATAAACAAAACCTGCAAGAGACCTAGTAAACCCTGTTATGAGTCCCAGTTAAGGACTATAAACAACACCTGCAAGAAATTTGGTAAACCCTGTCATGAGTCCTAGTTAAGGACTATAAACAAGACCTGCAAGAAACTTAGTACCCTGTTATGAGTCCCAATTATGGACTATAAACAAGACCTGCAAGAAACAAGTGTTAGGTAACAAGCACGCAGATAGTCAAGTACGAAGGCACACAAGTCACACAAAAGAGCCCTTAAGGTTTAGGCCAGCATGAGGTCTGGGTAGTACCCTCTTTCAGTTTGTTGGTTAAGACCTGTCCTATCAGAAGTAACCGGGTTCTAGAGGATCCCAATATCACTGACTACCCTCAATCGGTCATAACTCCAGCATCGCAATCTTTTCTTGCGGCCAGAACCATCACGAGAGTTTAGCCTCAATGGGCGTAGCATACTGCTACTGTTTCTATTGGCCAAGTTGGGTCATTTAAGGTTCTAAGGTCTGTTGGTGCTTAATGACTCCTTGGAAGACCCATATTCTCCCCGTTTCAACACGAGGGATATCGGTACAGACCAAGGCGCCACACCAACGTAGCCACTGCTTCACCCATGTCGGTATACGCCGGACAGGTCCCTCACAGCTTATGCTACCTAAACAGGGTATCCCCAGATCCGGGTTAGGATCTATGTAACTCCGATACAACCCACAATAGTAAAGCAAGCAAAGAAGACAATTGAAAACACAGTGATCTTAATCCTAAGGTACACCTCACTTTAAGTTTTTTCCCCAGCAGAGTCGCCAGTTCTGTGATCGGTGGATCTGGAACTGACTGTTTAACGCTGGTTCGCGAAATGTCGCGGAAGCAAGAGTCGCCACCGTCTTTTATTTTCTCCAATTTGGAAAGGACAAAAGCACAGAAAAATTCCTTAAAGAGATTGCTCTCGGTTCGGGAGGTAGGTTATAGAAAGGGAAGGTGTTAGCACCCTTTCTATCCATGGTTATCCATGGGCTCTTAGATACTTGCTCGCTTGTGTTTTCAAAAAGGTTTGTTTGCTTTTCAGCTGTGGGTTTAAAAAAAGTTTCTTTGAAAAAATTCAGTTCGACTCGTACGTCAGAGTGTTTGAAAAATTTGCTTTGAAAGCTTTTGAAAAGTGTTGGTGAGAAAAGATTTCAGTTTGTTTTGAAGAGAGCAAGTATCCTTGAGAACCTACCTACCCTAAGGAATTCGTCTGTGTAAATGTCCTTTAAAGTAGTGCCATCCCACCATTGAGAGGTAGGTAGCACCACCGTTGGAGGTGTTCGGGTCAATTCGAGTTTGTAGGGACATGGTGATCACCAGAGCAATGGGAAGACACCTTAGAAGCTACCCTCATGCCAGGTTCCCGGATCATGAGGACTTACTAAGACGTCCTCTACTCGACGACCACCTTTCGAAAGGCAACAGTGAGGCGTACCCTAGGGGTGGTGTGTGCGAATTGTGTGTCATGTTTCAGTTATTTGTCTTGTCATGTTTGTTGTGTTCTACGCTTGATTTTATTTAAGTCCATACATTCTTTCATGCCTTTTAACAGTTATAACGTTTGCAGGAAAATAAATCTAAGGCTATTACAAATGGCGCGGGTCCACATCGCCAAAATTAAACCGGACCCGATTTAGCGGAAAGATAAAGAAAGCGAATAAAAGTGCGAGAAATTTAAATTACAATGCTTTGGGAGAGATACAAAATTATAATAAATGACATAAGATAAATGCGCGAAATTAAATAAATTATAAACATGGGCATTGGACCCTTTTGCAAAAATATTTAAAGTTAATGAATTAATTAGTTAGAATTAATGAGGAATTAAAATTGAAGAAAAAAGAATGTTTTTGGTATTTTTGTATTTTTTAAGATTTAAATGAAAAAATAAAAATTAATTAAAATTAAAATGAAATGCTAAACCCTAATTCTAATGTTTTTTAAGTTTATTGTGAAAATATTAAGTTTTAACCTAATTTAAATCTAAATTAATTTACATGCATTTAATTTATGAAAATAAATAAATATTATTATTAAGAAAAGAAATTAAAAGGAATAAAAATTAAACCTAATTCTATTTTTGGATTTTTGTTATTAAAAGGATTAAAATTATGACCTAATTAAAACTAAATTTATTTACATGTTAATTATTTACAAGAAAATAAATAAAATAAATATTTTTTATGTTTTTATCTTTTTTTGATTTTTTTATGATGTTTTTATATTCTATTAAAAAATAATTAATTAATTAAAACAAATAAAAAAAAATAAGTAACATAATAATTGAGAAAATAAAAATATAAAAAAGAAAAGCAAACCAGGGGGGGTAGCCCCAAATTGGAGGTTTCAATTGTGAAATTCTGGCCCAAAACATCCTAAGTCCATTTGACTTTTTGAATGGTATGCTGAAGCGTTGACTGAGGTACATGGTACTCTTCAAATCTAAGCCTTTGGTTTGATCTCCAGGGGGACGTGTCAAGGCTTGGTCTGGGGTATATGATGCGTCTTCATACCAGTATTGCATGGGAACGTCTTTGGAAAAATATTGTTGAGAATGATACAGACCTGGGGTTCGAACCCAGGTCTTGGACTTTGCAAAGTGACACCTGCACCACTGAATCACTTCAACGCGTTTATTATATTAGTAAGCAATAAATATAATAAAAGAAGATAACACGTGAATAAGTTAGACGCGCGAAATTCAAACCCACGTATCCCCCACTGCCACGAGTCCTTCTTCTTCGTTCTCTCTTTTATTTTCTGAAACATAAAAACAGAAAGCAACGGTTTTAACCCGTTGCCATAGAGGCCCTATCAAAAAATAGCGAATAGGAATCTATTGATCATAAATTCATCGCGAATACACCATTCTCATCGTCTAGACGCGTTGAACTTAGTGGTCTTAGTCCTAGCCTCTAATTTTTCTTGATTGCAAAAACCCCAATTTTAAAACCTGCAAACCCTAGAATATGGACATGGCAAAACCTTGTATACAGCATGAAAATCCAATTAAATATAATGGTTAGTTCTAAAACTTTGTAAGGAACATGAATATACAATTAAAATGCAATGATCATGCTTCAAAACCAAAATACGATTAGGCAATTTTCTGGATGCAGTTCACGTTCAATGTACCGATTCTTTGCGTTTGAATTGATGTTAGGGATTGGCACACGTTCAGAATTACCCAAGGAAGCTAATGAGATCAAGATTAGGGCGTGAATCGACCTCTAGAGTTGATTTCAGTTTTGAGTTTTTCAAGCAATTTTCCAAGTTTGTATGTTGCTTCTGAGCGCAGCTGAGAGTCCAAGGCAATTAGGTTTGTGATCCTGCATATGTAGCCAAGCTTTTAGGTTAAGAAATTTGTACAAAATCTTTTGAATTCATTGTTTTGCATATTTGATTTTGTAAAATCTTTTCATATCTTTTTTCATGTTATTTTTGTTCAATCATGCTCCAATCACACCAAAACTTGCCATATTTAATTGTACACGAAATCTTGAGAGTAGAATGTGCACAAAAAGATTTTTTTAGGTTAAGTTTATATTTTTCACATATTTAAATAATTTAAATGAATTAATATTAATATAAATTCAAATAAATAATTAAAAATTGAGAAAATACTTCCCCTTGGGCTTAATGGTCGTGCATAGGCTTGGCATGAAGAAACTTGGAAGAAAAATGGGCCCATTTGCATTTTTGGATCATTTGAAGTAAAGTTGACTTTCAAAAATTTCCAAACATTTCCCAACTTCCACAAGGCATAACTTGCTCAATTTTTAAGCTTTTCACATGTTCTTGGACATTTTGGAAAGGTCTTTGAGTCCTATAACCAATGCCTTTGGTCCCATGTCATTTTGATTTACCAATCTCAAGTTATGGCCTTTGACTTAAAGTCCCTTTTTGTTGACTTTTGAAAATGACCTATAATGTTGAAATTGATAACTTTTTGTGAGAGCATTTCTTGGACTTGGAATATGAAGATGAGTTGTAGGAAATGTCTTTCTCTTCAAAATGAGCTTTGGATGGAATTTTTCTGATAATCCATGTGAAAGTTATGCCCTGGTCAATTTCAGTTGACTTTTTCAGCTGTCCAAATATAGTAACTTTTGCATCTTTGATGATTTCTGAGCCTAATTTTGAGAATCATGATCAAGCATTGATCAAATGATGTTTGTGGCTTCAAAATGATATGTTGACCAAAAATTTGAACTTTTGACTGTCAAATGACCATTTTGCCCCTACAGTTGACTGTAGTGCAATCTAGGGTTTTGACTGTGCAATTTTGAGCTGAATGCCTTGAAACTTGATATGAAGATGCTTGACCATATTTGTAGGCATGTGAGACTTGATTGGGCCTTTGAAAACTTCATTTTCTTGATCAGAACACAAACCCTAATTTTGACTGTATAGGAGACAGTTGCACTGCACAACCCTTGGGGAATTTTGTGACTTGGCTTGCCAAATCTTGAAGAATATGGGAGGGCAAATTTTGGGGTACAACAGTTTCCCCTGTTCAATCTTCTTAGACCTGAGGATGCAGATTGGCGGACATGCCTTTCGTAATCCGAGGGTAGAAGATGATTGGACACTAGAGTGCCCAGAAATTTGCGCTCACATGTTAGCAGTGATGGGTGAATGGGCTTATAGATGCCATTTGGAGATTGCGGGATAGGATGATGGGCTTATAGATGCCATCTGGGCGTTGATCGCGTGGGATATTCTTTAGCTAGAACCTGCATACCTGCACAAGAAGAAATGAGTACCTGACACGTTGCAGGAGCTGATTTTAGATGCTTGGTATAGATATATCCTGACTGGTTACAGGAGCTGGGTCTGGAGCTTCAAACGCTGATGAATGAACCAGGGACGGTTACTGCCTTAGCATGGATGGTAAGAGAACCTTGGGCGACTTTAACCTCGACAACGCTCGTTGAGAAAATTTTGGTGGGAATTACCATCTTTGCAGTATCGGGAAGAGAACCATATGCACTTATAATCTGAAAGGAATGATCACCTCACTCAACGTTGGAGAGGGAAACATCTGAAAGGGACTTACCACCTCACGCACTTGCCGGAGAGGGGACCATAAGAGAATATCACCTCACACTCATCGTCGGAGAGGGAAACATCTTGAAAAAGGAATTACTACCTCACACGCCGTCGGAGAGGAAACCATAGGAGAATATCACCTCACACTCATCGTCGGAGAGGGAAACATCTAGAAAAGGGATTACTACCTCACACACCGTTGGAGAGGGAACCATAGGAGATTATCACCTCACACTCATCGTCGGAGAGGGAAACATCTATAAAAGGGATTACTACCTCACACACCGTTGGAGAGGGAAACATCTAGAAAAGGGATTACTACCTCACACACCGTTGGAGAGGGAACCATAGGAGATTATCACCTCACACTCATCGTCGGAGAGGGAAACATCTAAAGAGGACTTCTGGAAGCAGTATCAGAACGTCACCATATCTGGCTTACATCTGAAACTATATCTGGAAGGAAATCTGGAAGCAGCATCAGAACGTCACCATATCTGGATTATATCTGAAACTATATCTAGAAGGAAATCTGGAAGCAGCATCAGAACGTCACCATCTCTGGATCATATCCGAAACTATATCAAGAAGGAATTCTGGAAGCAGTATCAGAACGTCACCATCTCTGGATCATATCTGAAACTATATCTAGAAGGAAATCTGGAAGCAGCATCAGAACGTCACCATCTCTGGATCATATCCGAAACTATATCAAGAAGGAATTCTGGAAGCAGTATCAGAACGTCACCATATCTGGTTTACATCTGAAACTATATCTGGAAGGAAATCTGGAAGCAGTATCAGAACGTCACCATATCTGGTTTACATCTGAAACTATATCTAGAAGGAATTCTGGAAGCAGTATCAGAACGTCACCATCTCTGGGTCATATCTGAAACTATATCTAGAAGGATATCTGGAAGCAGTATCAGAACGTCACCATATCTGGGTCATATCTGAAACTATATCTAGAAGGATATCTGGAAGCAGTATCAGAACGTCGCCATATCTGGGTCATATCTGAAACTATATCTAGAAAGAATTGCGATAATTGATAGTAATCATTTTGGTATTGATCTTTTTCCTGAAAAGGCAAAACATAATTGTATGCAAAATCATGATGCATGAACTGTATGTCTTCAAAATTAATGAGATTCGTGTAGTATGATGCATATGCATGCTATAATGTATGAAGATGTGATGTTTATGAATGTATGTTTTTGTCTAGGAAAGTAAATCCTTGACGGATCCCGGGAAGTCACTCCTGGGCTGATGTTGAAGAATAGGTTTTGCTTCCGCCGGGGATGATAGTTGCAAGAATTCCGATAGGAGAAGATAACTCTATTGGGGAATAAACTTGGCGAATGGGTTACTCTGCGGGGAGACAAATACTCTAGTAATCTTGCTGGGGAGCAATACTCTGTGGGGAGAGAGACACTCTGTTGATTGTTGATAGTAACTTGCTGAGGATATCCTTGTTGTTGGAAGTGTTGATGGACTTCACTGGGGATACGAAGGCTTCGTTGTCGACGCTCTTTCCGTGGCTTTTGGCTGAGGATAACCCAGTTATATCCTGTTAAGGAAATAACTCTTTAAATCAAGCTGGACGACGCGTTCGTGCCCTGCTAGGGGATAAACTTCCCGGATAGTCTGGGGATAAGCTTGCTGCTTGGGGAGATAGATTCCAACCTTCCTGGGGACCTGGATTGGACTCTCCTGGGGAAGTATTGAACTGTATTGGTTATGTTCTTCCACGGAACATACCTTGATACCCTGGAGGACAGAACAATCGGATTGCTTAGACCACTTATTATTGCCCCTGTTTCTGAGGTGGGAGATGAAGACCCGTGAGGTGCTGATAGTTGTTGATGGACAAACCTTTTTCTGGTAGACAGGTGACAAGAAGACGGGACATAGTCGTACGCTTTAATCCCTAACTTTTGCCTGGACCGCCCTTTCGGGTTTTCAGTCCACCGGGATACCCATTTTTGCCCAAGCCGCCTTTTCAGGTTTTCGACTTGCCGGGTGTACAGATTTTTTTCATTTCATCCCTTCATTTTGCCCGAACCCTTTTGGTTCGCCGGGAAGCCCTTATTTTTGCCTAGGTGTGTCAACCTAGCGGGTCTTTGATTTTGCGTAGTATTTTTCGACTATGTCCACGCTCTTAGAATGCAGGTAGGTGCCCCTGGCTGCTTGTGTTGCCATATTACCAGAAGATGTTTGATCAGGCAAGATTCGTTGTTGGAGTGCCCTAAGTGACTCAGGCGGAGATTTGCCCCTGGTTATCTCGGCATTTTGAAAGATTCTCCGAATCTTGACTGAATTGCCCCAGATAATAGACAATAGTCATGCCATGCCCCTTGATTGGAAGTACTTCTGTTCATTAGACTTTCGTCATGCGAATTTCTATGTTGTTCAAACAAAAAGTCATATGCAAACAAAGTTATGTTACAAAATGCAAAGCCTATGTCTGTCTTGAAGATTTTGAAAATGCATTCTTTTCATAAAACAAGTGATAGTTTGTAAAACGTGATGTCAACTCCGTATTTACCGTAGGCCTTAAGGAGTCAGGATACCTTTTCGTAACAGTATGCTTTCGAACTAACCCATGCTTCAGCTAGGACTTTTAAGGGTTATAACGTGGCCTGGTTCACGGTTTAAGAAACAAAGGATAAAGGCTCAAATTATTTGTACCCACCCACTCTTCGTGATATTCTCCAAACCTAAACTCAGTTGATCATACGTTAGACCTTGTTTGAGTCTTTGCTCTGATTTTCCGGTGATGATTCGGATGTTGATGATTTCTTTTGAATAGGCAGTCATTTTTTGCTTTGGTTGAGGGTTTGTGAGACCTCTTTCTTGACTTTTGTTATCCCTTTCTTTTTTTGCCTGAACTGTTTCCTGTTTCGGAATTACAGTCAGCGGGATGCCCCAGTTTCATAAGTCCCTTTTTTATAGGTTTTGACTTCTTGGGCTTTTCATTTATGATTTTTTTCATGACTGCCTGTCCTTATGATTGTTCTGAACCATCACGGTCTTTCGTTTTGTAAGGACCTCTTTGGTGCCATTCGTTATGCACTTGGATCAACTGAGAGAACTACCCTGCCCCAGGTTATGATTAAGGGTTTTGATTTTCGAAAATAAAAACTCCTACTTCTTTGGCTCTGATGGGTTGACGAGGGATTATCATCCTTATAACTCCAGTGTTTAGGGGTTGAAACAATGCCTGTACCTCATCAGCGGGGTTTGTTCAAAAGCATACTGTAATGATCGCGGTATCGTTTTCGTCATCCTCCCTCAAGAGGCTTAGAATTTTAGATCCAGAGTTGACATCAGAAAAAATATGAAAAGCTATTTGAACATAATGAAAATAATTGTATTAATTTCCAAAACAGACATATGCAATGCATTAATAGAATAAAAGAGTTTGCTATGACATTAATTGTTTGTATAAGCAAAGAAAAGTACAACTCAAAAATTCAAATAAACAAAAGGCTTCAATGATTGGGCAACGGAGCAGTGATTATGTTCGGAGTCTCTGGCACTTCAAACTGAATCTCTCCGGCGTCAATCATATCTTGGATCTTGTTCTTGAGAGGCCAGCAATTGTCTGTAGTATGCCCCGGGCTATCTGAATGATATGCACACCTATCGTTGGGTTGATAGTTGGGAGCAGAAGTGTTCGGATTCCGAAGAGGAGCCCTTAAGGTGATCAACCCTGCCTTCAACATTTGTTGCAGTGCTTGGTCCAATGACATGTTGAGTTTGGTGTACTGTCGTTTCTCCTTTCGTTGCTGCCCCTGTACTTGTTGAGCAGGTCCAGGATTGGAGATCTGGATTGCCCCTACCTCATGACGGCTCTTTTTACCGTGCACGGCATTGGATTCCTTCTTTCCATGATGAGGTTTTTTATCAGAAGGTACAGCCTCTTGAATTTTCCCAGACCGGATGCCAGCTTCTATTCGTTCTCCAGTCAAGATAAGATCTGTGAATCCAGCAGACGAATTCCCAATTAGGTGGTTGAAAAACGGCCCAGATAGGGTCCCTAAGAACATGTCTACCAACTCTCGATCAGTCAATGGTGGCTGCACCCTACCAGCCAGGTCTCTCCACTTCTGAGCGTACTCCTTAAAACCTTCGCTTGCACCTAACGACATACCCTGGAGTTGGGTACGTGTGGGGGCAAGGTCGGCATTGTACTGATACTGCTTATAGAAAGCAGTTGCCAACTCCTCCCAGTTACGAACTTTGGTCCCATCCAGTTGATAGAACCATTCGAGGTGAGTCCCTGAAAGACTTTCCTGGAAGAAGTGGATCCACAAGTTTTTATCTGCTGAGTATGGCTGAATCTTCCGAACATAGGACCTGAGATGTAACTTGGGACAAGACGCCCCGTCATATTTAGTGAATGATGGTGCCTTGAACTTCCGAGGGATGATCACACCAGTAGACAAACCCAGATCTCCGAAATCCAGCCCAGGTACTTGTTGTATTTCCATAGCCTTCAAACGGTCTTCCAACTGCTTGTATTTGTCCTCAGCCGGAGGGTACTGTTCGTCGTCGAAATCTGTTTCATTGTCAGAGACCTCTGGACTGGGCACCCTTTCCTCTGGATGACTGCTTTTTCCCACAGATGGGGTTGTCCTCTCAGTTTCAACTTGCGGCGTATTCCCAGATCTGCGTCTAGGGCTGAACAAAACAGTCCTCTTCTTCTTCTTGTCCTTCTTCAAGAGCAGAGCCTTCAGATCTTGTTGCCCCTGAGTCAAATTCATGATCAGCTCCTGGAACTGGGCGTTCTGAGCCCGGAGGTCCTTGATAGTCTGCTCGGCTGATGATTCAGGATTCATGACGATCGGCTGAAATAAACAGCGGAGAAGGGTAAGCAACCTGTCAAAGGTACACCTGCAGTGCAATGAGATGTATGACATGCATGTAATGTTTTCAAGGACCTCGCGGGGTAAACAGAAAATTTGTTAGCATTTGGAACCGGTAGCTTGATTGTAAGAACTTCATTTTGTTGAGAGTCCTTCATCAAGGGTCAAAGGCTCACCATATCCAGTGGGTCATAGCCCCTGACGCCCTTGGCTAGAGGAAAATAAATCCTCTTTGCCCCTTGCTGGGATAATTGTTCATCATGACCTGCATCACAAGCCCTTGAGATCCTTGAAATGGGTTAGGATGCATGCAATGGTATGATGTCATGCTATGCATGGGGTGATGTAGGTAAACCATGTTATGAGTCCCAATTAAGGACTATAAACAAACCCTGCAAGAAATTCAGTATACTTTGTTATGAGTCCCAATTAAGGACTATAAACAAAACCTGCAAGAGACCTAGTAAACCCTGTTATGAGTCCCAGTTAAGGACTATAAACAACACCTGCAAGAAATTTGGTAAACCCTGTCATGAGTCCTAGTTAAGGACTATAAACAAGACCTGCAAGAAACTTAGTACCCTGTTATGAGTCCCAATTAAGGACTATAAACAAGACCTGCAAGAAACAAGTGTTAGGTAACAAGCACGCAGATAGTCAAGTACGAAGGCACACAAGTCACACAAAAGAGCCCTTAAGGTTTAGGCCAGCATGAGGTCTGGGTAGTACCCTCTTTCAGTTTGTTGGTTAAGACCTGTCCTATCAGAAGTAACCGGGTTCTAGAGGATCCCAATATCACTGACTACCCTCAATCGGTCATAACTCCAGCATCGCAATCTTTTCTTGCGGCCAGAACCATCACGAGAGTTTAGCCTCAATGGGCGTAGCATACTGCTACTGTTTCTATTGGCCAAGTTGGGTCATTTAAGGTTCTAAGGTCTGTTGGTGCTTAATGACTCCTTGGAAGACCCATATTCTCCCCGTTTCAACACGAGGGATATCGGTACAGACCAAGGCGCCACACCAACGTAGCCACTGCTTCACCCATGTCGGTATACGCCGGACAGGTCCCTCACAGCTTATGCTACCTAAACAGGGTATCCCTAGATCCGGGTTAGGATCTATGTAACTCCGATACAACCCACAATAGTAAAGCAAGCAAAGAAGACAATTGAAAACACAGTGATCTTAATCCTAAGGTACACCTCACTTTAAGTTTTTTCCCCAGCAGAGTCGCCAGTTCTGTGATCGGTGGATCTGGAACTGACTGTTTAACGCTGGTTCGCGAAATGTCGCGGAAGCAAGAGTCGCCACCGTCTTTTATTTTCTCCAATTTGGAAAGGACAAAAGCACAGAAAAATTCCTTAAAGAGATTGCTCTCGGTTCGGGAGGTAGGTTATAGAAAGGGAAGGTGTTATCACCCTTTCTATCCATGGTTATCCATGGGCTCTTAGATACTTGCTCGCTTGTGTTTTCAAAAAGGTTTGTTTGCTTTTCAGCTGTGGGTTTAAAAAAAGTTTCTTTGAAAAAATTCAGTTCGACTCGTACGTCAGAGTGTTTGAAAAATTTGCTTTGAAAGCTTTTGAAAAGTGTTGGTGTGAAAAGATTTCAGTTTGTTTTGAAGAGAGCAAGTATCCTTGAGAACCTACCTACCCTAAGGAATTCGTCTGTGTAAATGTCCTTTAAAGTAGTGCCATCCCACCATTGAGAGGTAGGTAGCACCACCGTTGGAGGTGTTCGGGTCAATTCGAGTTTGTAGGGACATGGTGATCACCAGAGCAATGGGAAGACACCTTAGAAGCTACTCTCATGCCAGGTTCCCGGATCATGAGGACTTACTAAGACGTCCTCTACTCGACGACCACCTTTCGAAAGGCAACAGTGAGGCGTACCCTAGGGGTGGTGTGTGCGAATTGTGTGTCATGTTTCAGTTATTTGTCTTGTCATGTTTGTTGTGTTCTACGCTTGATTTTATTTAAGTCCATACATTCTTTCATGCCTTTTAACAGTTATAACGTTTGCAGGAAAATAAATCTAAGGCTATTACAAATGGCGCGGGTCCACATCGCCAAAATTAAACTGGACCCGATTTAGCGGAAAGATAAAGAAAGCGAATAAAAGTGCGAGAAATTTAAATTACAATGCTTTGGGAGAGATACAAAATTATAATAAATGACATAAGATAAATGCGCGAAATTAAATAAATTATAAACATGGGCATTGGACCCTTTTGCAAAAATATTTAAAGTTAATGAATTAATTAGTTAGAATTAATGAGGAATTAAAATTGAAGAAAAAAGAATGTTTTTGGTATTTTTGTATTTTTTAAGATTTAAATGAAAAAATAAAAATTAATTAAAATTAAAATGAAATGCTAAACCCTAATTCTAATGTTTTTTAAGTTTATTGTGAAAATATTAAGTTTTAACCTAATTTAAATCTAAATTAATTTACATGCATTTAATTTATGAAAATAAATAAATATTATTATTAAGAAAAGAAATTAAAAGGAATAAAAATTAAACCTAATTCTATTTTTGGATTTTTGTTATTAAAAGGATTAAAATTATGACCTAATTAAAACTAAATTTATTTACATGTTAATTATTTACAAGAAAATAAATAAAATAAATATTTTTTATGTTTTTATCTTTTTTTGATTTTTTTATGATGTTTTTATATTCTATTAAAAAATAATTAATTAATTAAAACAAATAAAAAAAAATAAGTAACATAATAATTGAGAAAATAGAAATATAAAAAAGAAAAGCAAACCAGGGGGGGTAGCCCCAAATTGGAGGTTTCAATTGTGAAATTCTGGCCCAAAACATCCTAAGTCCATTTGACTTTTTGAATGGTATGCTGAAGCGTTGACTGAGGTACATGGTACTCTTCAAATCTAAGCCTTTGGTTTGATCTCCAGGGGGACGTGTCAAGGCTTGGTCTGGGGTATATGATGCGTCTTCATACCAGTATTGCATGGGAACGTCTTTGGAAAAATATTGTTGAGAATGATACAGACCTGGGGTTCGAACCCAGGTCTTGGACTTTGCAAAGTGACACCTGCACCACTGAAGCACTTCAACGCGTTTATTATATTAGTAAGCAATAAATATAATAAAAGAAGATAACACGTGAATAAGTTAGACGCGCGAAATTCAAACCCACGTATCCCCCACTGCCACGAGTCCTTCTTCTTCGTTCTCTCTTTTATTTTCTGAAACATAAAAACAGAAAGCAACGGTTTTAACCCGTTGCCATAGAGGCCCTATCAAAAAATAGCGAATAGGAATCTATTGATCATAAATTCATCGCGAATACACCATTCTCATCGTCCAGACGCGTTGAACTTAGTGGTCTTAGTCCTAGCCTCTAATTTTTCTTGATTGCAAAAACCCCAATTTTAAAACCTGCAAACCCTAGAATATGGACATGGCAAAACCTTGTATACAGCATGAAAATCCAATTAAATATAATGGTTAGTTCTAAAACTTTGTAAGGAACATGAATATACAATTAAAATGCAATGATCATGCTTCAAAACCAAAATACGATTAGGCAATTTTCTGGATGCAGTTCACGTTCAATGTACCGATTCTTTGCGTTTGAATTGATGTTAGGGATTGGCACACGTTCAGAATTACCCAAGGAAGCTAATGAGATCAAGATTAGGGCGTGAATCGACCTCTAGAGTTGATTTCAGTTTTGAGTTTTTCAAGCAATTTTCCAAGTTTGTATGTTGCTTCTGAGCGCAGCTGAGAGTCCAAGGCAATTAGGTTTGTGATCCTGCATATGTAGCCAAGCTTTTAGGTTAAGAAATTTGTACAAAATCTTTTGAATTCATTGTTTTGCATATTTGATTTTGTAAAATCTTTTCATATCTTTTTTCATGTTATTTTTGTTCAATCATGCTCCAATCACACCAAAACTTGCCATATTTAATTGTACACGAAATCTTGAGAGTAGAATGTGCACAAAAAGATTTTTTTAGGTTAAGTTTATATTTTTCACATATTTAAATAATTTAAATGAATTAATATTAATATAAATTCAAATAAATAATTAAAAATTGAGAAAATACTTCCCCTTGGGCTTAATGGTCGTGCATAGGCTTGGCATGAAGAAACTTGGAAGAAAAATGGGCCCATTTGCATTTTTGGATCATTTGAAGTAAAGTTGACTTTCAAAAATTTCCAAAATTTCCCAACTTCCACAAGGCATAACTTGCTCAATTTTTACGCTTTTCACATGTTCTTGGACATTTTGGAAAGGTCTTTGAGTCCTCTAACCAATGCCTTTGGTCCCATGTCATTTTGATTTACCAATCTCAAGTTATGTCCTTTGACTTAAAGTCCCTTTTTGTTGACTTTTGAAAATGACCTATAATGTTGAAATTGATAACTTTTTGTGAGAGCATTTCTTGGACTTGGAATATGAAGATGAGTTGTAGGAAATGTCTTTCTCTTCAAAATGAGCTTTGGATGGAATTTTTCTGATAATCCATGTGAAAGTTATGCCCTGGTCAATTTCAGTTGACTTTTTCAACTGTCCAAATATAGTAACTTTTGCATCTTTGATGATTTCTGAGCCTAATTTTGAGAATCATGATCAAGCATTGATCAAATGATGTTTGTGGCTTCAAAATGATATGTTGACCAAAAATTTGAACTTTTGACTGTCAAATGACCATTTTGCCCCTACAGTTGACTGTAGTGCAATCTAGGGTTTTGACTGTGCAATTTTGAGCTGAATGCCTTGAAACTTGATATGAAGATGCTTGACCATATTTGTAGGCATGTGAGACTTGATTGGGCCTTTGAAAACTTCATTTTCTTGATCAGAACACAAACCCTAATTTTGACTGTATAGGAGACAGTTGCACTGCACAACCCTTGGGGAATTTTGTGACTTGGCTTGCCAAATCTTGGAGAATATGGGAGGCAAATTTTGGGGTACAACAGTCTGTGATCGGTGGATCTGGAACTGACTGTTTAACGCTGGTTCGCGAAATGTCGCGGAAGCAAGAGTCGCCACCGTCTTTTATTTTCTCCAAATGGAAAGGACAAAAGCACAGAAAAATTCCTTTAAAGAGATTGCTCTCGGTTCGGGAGGTAGATTATAGAAAGGGAAGGTGTTAGCACCCTTTCTATCCATGGTTATCCATGGGCTCTTAGATACTTGCTCACTTGTGTTTTCAAAATGGTTTGTTTGCTTTTCCATGTGGGTTTTAAAAAGTTTCTTTGAAAATTTTCAGTTCGACTCGTACGTCAGAGTGTTTGAAAAATTTGCTTTGAAAGCTTTTGAAAAGTGTTAGTGAAAAGATTTTTTTGATTTGTTTGAAATTAGAGCAAGTATCCTTGAGAACCTACCTACCCTAAGGAATTCGTCTGTGTAAATGTCCTTAAAAGTAGTGCCATCCCACTATTGAGAGGTAGGTAGCACCACCGTTGGAGGTGTTCGGGTCAATTCGATTTTTAGGGACGTGGTGATCACCAGAGCAATGGGAAGACACCTTAGAAGCTACCCTCATGCCAGGTTCCCGGATCATGAGGACTTACTAAGACGTCCTCTACTCGACGACCACCTTTCGAAAGGCAACAGTGAGGCGTACCCTAGGGGTGGTGTGTGCGAATTGTGTGTCATGTTTCAGTTATTTGTCTTGTCATGTTTATTTGTGATCTACGCTTGATTTTAATTAGGGCCATTCATTCTTGCATGCATATTTAAAAGTTATAAAGTTTGCGAAAAATAAATCTAAGGCTATTACAAATGGCGCGGGTCCACATCGCCAAAATTAAACCGGACCCGATTTAGCGGAAAGATAAAGAAAGCGAATAAAAGTGCGAGAAATTTAAATTACAATGCTTTGGGAGAGATACAAAATTATAATAAATGACATAAGATAAATGCGCGAAATTAAATAAATTATAAACATGGGCATTGGACCCTTTTGCAAAAATATTTAAAGTTAATGAATTAATTAGTTAGAATTAATGAGGAATTAAAATTGAAGAAAAAAGAATGTTTTTGGTATTTTTGTATTTTTTAAGATTTAAATGAAAAAATAAAAATTAATTAAAATTAAAATGAAATGCTAAACCCTAATTCTAATGTTTTTTAAGTTTATTGTGAAAATATTAAGTTTTAACCTAATTTAAATCTAAATTAATTTACATGCATTTAATTTATGAAAATAAATAAATATTATTATTAAGAAAAGAAATTAAAAGGAATAAAAATTAAACCTAATTCTATTTTTGGATTTTTGTTATTAAAAGGATTAAAATTATGACCTAATTAAAACTAAATTTATTTACATGTTAATTATTTACAAGAAAATAAATAAAATAAATATTTTTTATGTTTTTATCTTTTTTTGATTTTTTTATGATGTTTTTATATTCTATTAAAAAATAATTAATTAATTAAAACAAATAAAAAAAAATAAGTAACATAATAATTGAGAAAATAAAAATATAAAAAAGAAAAGCAAACCAGGGGGGGTAGCCCCAAATTGGAGGTTTCAATTGTGAAATTCTGGCCCAAAACATCCTAAGTCCATTTGACTTTTTGAATGGTATGCTGAAGCGTTGACTGAGGTACATGGTACTCTTCAAATCTAAGCCTTTGGTTTGATCTCCAGGGGGACGTGTCAAGGCTTGGTCTGGGGTATATGATGCGTCTTCATACCAGTATTGCATGGGAACGTCTTTGGAAAAATATTGTTGAGAATGATACAGACCTGGGGTTCGAACCCAGGTCTTGGACTTTGCAAAGTGACACCTGCACCACTGAAGCACTTCAACGCGTTTATTATATTAGTAAGCAATAAATATAATAAAAGAAGATAACACGTGAATAAGTTAGACGCGCGAAATTCAAACCCACGTATCCCCCACTGCCACGAGTCCTTCTTCTTCGTTCTCTCTTTTATTTTCTGAAACATAAAAACAGAAAGCAACGGTTTTAACCCGTTGCCATAGAGGCCCTATCAAAAAATAGCGAATAGGAATCTATTGATCATAAATTCATCGCGAATACACCATTCTCATCGTCCAGACGCGTTGAACTTAGTGGTCTTAGTCCTAGCCTCTAATTTTTCTTGATTGCAAAAACCCCAATTTTAAAACCTGCAAACCCTAGAATATGGACATGGCAAAACCTTGTATACAGCATGAAAATCCAATTAAATATAATGGTTAGTTCTAAAACTTTGTAAGGAACATGAATATACAATTAAAATGCAATGATCATGCTTCAAAACCAAAATACGATTAGGCAATTTTCTGGATGCAGTTCACGTTCAATGTACCGATTCTTTGCGTTTGAATTGATGTTAGGGATTGGCACACGTTCAGAATTACCCAAGGAAGCTAATGAGATCAAGATTAGGGCGTGAATCGACCTCTAGAGTTGATTTCAGTTTTGAGTTTTTCAAGCAATTTTCCAAGTTTGTATGTTGCTTCTGAGCGCAGCTGAGAGTGTCAGGCCATTAGGGTTATCATCTTGAATATGTAGTGAGATGATTAGGTCAAGAAAACTGAACAAAATCCATGGCATTGATGATTTCACATATTTGATTTCTTCATATCTTTTCCATATCTTTTTCAAGTGTATTTGCTCTCAATTATGCCAATCAGCTCCAAATCTTTCCCCATTTGCATTTACACGAAATATTGAGTATCAAACATGCATAAAAAGATTTGTTTTCATTAGGTTTATATTTTTCATGCATTTTATTTAATTAAATGAATTATAAATGATAAAAAATCCAAATAAATAAATAAAAATGGAGAAAAACTTCCTTTTGGGCTTAATGGTCGTGCATAGGCTTGGCATGAAGAAACTTGGAAGAAAAATGGGCCCATTAGCAATTTTGGATCATTTGAAGTAAAGTTGACTTTCAAAAATTTCCAAAAATTTCCCAACTTCCACAAGGCATAACTTGGTCAATTTTTAAGCTTTTCTCATGTTCTTGGACATTTTGGAAAGGTCTTTGAGTCCTCTAACCAATGTCTTTGGTCCCATGTCATTTTGATTTACCAATCTCAAGTTATGGTCCTTGACTTAAAGTCCCTTTTTGTTGACTTTTGAAAATGACCTATAATGTTGAAATTGATAACTTTTTGTGAGAGCATTTCTTGGACTTGAAGTATGAAGATGAGTTGTAGGAAATGTCTTTCTCTTCAAAATGAGCTTTGGATGGAATTTTTCTGATAATCCATGTGAAAGTTATGCCCTGGTCAATTTCAGTTGACTTTTTCAGCTGTCCAAATATAGTAACTTTTGCATCTTGATGATTTTCTGAGCCAAATTTTGAGAATCATGATCAAGCATTGATCAAATGATGTTTATGGCTTCAAAATGATATGTTGACCAAAAATTTGAACTTTTGACTGCCAAATGACCATTTTGCCCCTACAGTTGACTATAGTGCAATCTAGGGTTTTGACTGTGCAATTTTGAGCTGAATGCCTTGAAACTTGATATGAGGATGCTTGACCATATTTGTAGGCATATGAGACTTGATTGGGCCTTTGAAAACTTCCTTTCTTTGATCAGAACCCAAACCCTAGTTTTGACTGTATAGGAAACAGTTGAACTGCATAACCCTTGGGGAAGTTTATGACTTGACTTGGCAATTTCTTGAAGAATATGGGAGGGCAAATTTTGGGGTGCAACAGTTGCCCCTGTTCAATCTTCTTAGACCTGAGGATGCAGATTGGCTGACGTGCCTTTCGTAATCCGATGGTAAAAGATGATTGGACACTAGAGTGCCCAGAAATTTGCGCTCACATAGTAGCAGTGTGATAATGGGAATGGGCTTATAGATGCCATTTGGTGATTGTTGGATAGGGTGATGGGCTTATAGATGCCATCTGGATGTTGATCGCATAGGAGATTCCTTAGCTAGAACCTGCATACCTGCAAAAAGCAAAATGAGTACCTGACACGTTGCAGGAGCTGATTTTAGATGCTTGGCATAGATATGTCCTGACTGGTTACAGGAGCTGGGTCTGGAGCTTCAAACGCTGATGAATGAACCAGGGACGGTTACTGCCTTAGCATGGATGGTAAGAGAACCTTGGGCGACTTTAACCTCGACAACGCTCGTTGAGAAAATTTTGGTGGGAATTACCATCTTTGCAGTATCGGGAAGAAAACCATATGCACTTATAATCTGAAAGGAATGATCACCTCACTCAACGTTGGAGAGGGAAACATCTGAAAGGGACTTACCACCTCACGCACTTGCCGGAGAGGGGACCATAAGAGAATATCACCTCACACTCATCGTCGGAGAGGGAAACATCTAAACAAGGGATTACTACCTCACACACCGTTGGAGAGGGAATCATAGGGAGAATATCACCTCACACTCATCGTCGGAGAGGGGAACATCTAAAAAAGGGATTTCTGGAAGCAGTATCAGAACGTCACCATATCTGGTTTACATCTGAAACTATATCTGGAAGGAAATCTGGAAGCAGCATCAGAACGTCACCATCGCTGGGTTTACATCTGAAACTATATCTAGAAGGAATTCTGGAAGCAGTATCAGAACGTCACCATCGCTGGGTTTACATCTGAAACTATATCTAGAAGGAATTCTGGAAGCAGTATCAGAACGTCACCATCGCTGGGTTTACATCTGAAACTATATCTAGAAGGAATTCTGGAAGCAGTATCAGAACGTCACCATCGCTGGGTTTACATCTGAAACTATATCTAGAAGGGAATCTGGAAGCAGCATCAGAACGTCACCATCGCTGGGTTTACATCTGAAACTATATCTAGAAGGGAATCTGGAAGCAGCATCAGAACGTCACCATCGTTGGGTTTACATCTGAAACTATATCTAGAAGGAATTCTGGAAGCAGTATCAGAACGTCACCATCGCTGGGTTTACATCTGAAACTATATCTAGAAGGAATCTGGAAGCAGCATCAGAACGTCACCATCGCTGGGTTTACATCTGAAACTATATCTAGAAGGAAATCTGGAAGCAGCATCAGAACGTCACCATCGCTGGGTTTACATCTGAAACTATATCTAGAAGGAATTCTGGAAGCAGTATCAGAATGTCACCATATCTGGATCATATCCGAAACTATATCAAGAATGAATTGCGATAGTTGATAGTAGTCATTTTTGTATTGATCTTTTTCCTGAAAAGGCGAGACATAATTGGATGCAAAATCATGATGCATGAACTGTATGTCTTCAAAATCAATGAGATTCGTGTAGTATGATGCATATGCATGCTATAATGATGTATGTGACGTTTTATGAATGTATGTTTGTCTAAGAAAATAAATCCTTGACGGGTGCCGGGAAGTCGTATCCTGGGCTGATGTTGCGGAATAGTTGCGAGAATCCCAATAGACGAAGATAACTCCGTTGGGGAATGAACTTGGCGAATGGAGGATTCTGCGGGGAGGAAAAGATATTCTAGCGACCATGCTAGGAAGAAATACTCTGTGGGGGATGCTTTTGCTGAATTGTTGAGGATGACTCGCTGAGGATACCTTGCTGTATTGGAAGTATGAATGGACTTCGCTGGGGATAAGAAGATTCTGTCGACGACGCTCTTTCCGTGGCTTTTGGCTGAGGATAACCCAGTTATATCCTGTTAAGGAAATAACTCTTTAAATCAAGCCGGACGACGCGTTCGTGCCCTGCTAGGGGATAAACTTCCCGGATAGTCTGGGGATAAGCTTGCTGCTTGGGGAGATAGATTCCAACCTTCCTGGGGAACTGGATTGGACTCTCCTGGGGAAGTATTGAACTGTATTGGTCATGTTCTTCAATGGAACCTACCTTGATACCCTGGAGGACAGAACGACCAGATTGCTTAGACCACTCTTTATTGCCCCCGTTTCTATAGGGGAGGCACTTGTGGGGTGCTGATAGTTGTTGATGGACGAACCTTCTTCTGGTAGACAGATGGCAGGACATAGTCGTACGCTTTAATCCCTAAATTTTTCCTGGACCGCCCTTTCGGGTTTTCAGTCCACCGGGATACCCATTTTTGCTCAAGCCGCCTTTTCAGGTTTTTGACTTGCCGGGTGTACAAATTTTTTCATTTCATCCCTTCATTTTGCCCGAACCCTTTTGGTTCGCCGGGAAACCCTTATTTTTGCCTAGGTGTGTCAACCTAGCGGGTCTTTGATTTTGCGTAGTATTTTTCGACTATGTCCACGCTCTTAGAATGCAGATAGGTGCCCCTGGCTGCTTGTGTTGCCATATTACCAGAAGGTGTCTGGTCATGCAAGATTTGTTGCTGAAATGCCCCAAGTGACTCAGGCGGAGATTTGCCCCAAGCTTTTGGCCTTTTGAGAGATTCTCTGGATATTGACTTAACTGCCCCAGATGATGGCCAATAGTCATACCATGCCCCTTGATTGGAGATACTCCTGTTCATTAGACTTTCATTGTGCGAATTTCTATGTTGTTCAACAAAAAGTCATATGCAAACAAAGTTATATTAAAATGCAAAGCCTATGTCTGTCTTGAAGATTTTGAAAATGCATTTTTTTCATAAAACAAATGAATGTTTGTAAAACGTGATGCCAACTCCGTATTTACCGTAGGCCTTCAGGAGTCAGGATACCTTTCGTAACAGTATGCTTTCGAATTAACCCATGCCTCAGCTAGGACTTTTAAGGGTTATAACGTGGCTTGGTTCACGGTTTAAGAAACAAAGGATAAAGGCTCAAATTATTTGTACCCACCCGCTCTTCGTGATGTTCTCCAAACCTAAACTCAGTTGATCGTACGTTAGACCTCGTTTGAGTCTTTGCTCTGATGTTCCAATGATGATTCGAATGTTGATAACTTATTTTGAATAGGCAGTCATTTCTTTTTTTGTTGAGGGTTTGTAAGACCTCTTTCTCGTTTGATTTTTGTTATCCCTTTCTTTTTTTGCCTGAACTGTTTCTTTTGTGATTACAGTCAGCGGGATGCCCCCCGTTTCATAAGTCTCCTTCATGGGTTTTGACTTAATGGGTTTTTCATTTATGAATTTTGATGATGACTGCCTGTCCTTTTGATTGTTCTGAACCATCACTGTCTTTGTTCGTTTTGTAAAGATCTTTTCGGTGCCATTCGTTATGCACTTGGATCAACTGAGAGACTACCCTGCCCCAGGTTGTGATTAAGGGTTTTAAATTTCGAAAATAAAAACTCCTACTTCTTTGGCTCAGAGGGTTTGACGAGGGATTATCATCCTTATAACTCCAGTGTTTAGGGATTGAAACAATGCCTGTACCTCATCAGCGGGGTCTGTTCAAAAGCATACTGTAGATTGTGGTATCGTTTTCGTCATCCTCCCTCAAGAGGCTCAGAGTTATTAACCGAGAGTTGACATCAGAAAAAATATGAAAAGAATATAACAAAAATAATTGTATTAATTCCTTAAAACAGACATATGCGATGCATTGATAGAATAAAAGAGTTTGCTATGACATTAATTGTTTGTATAAGCAAAGAAAAATACAACTCAAAAATTCAAATAAACAAAAGGTCTTCAATGATTGGGCAACGGAGCAGTGATTATGTTCGGAGTCTCAGACACTTCAAACTGAATCTCCCCGGCGTCGATCATGTCTTGAATTTTGTTCTTGAGAGGCCAGCAGTTGTCTGTAGTATGCCCCGGGCTATCTGAATGATATGCGTACCTATCGTTGGGATGATAGTTGGGTGCAGAAGTGTTCGGATTCCGGAGAGGAGCCCTTAAGGTGATCAGCCCTGTCTTCAACAGTTGTTGCAGTGCTTGATCCAGCGACATGTTGAGTTTGGTATACTGTCGTTTCTCCTTGCGCTGCTGCCCCTGTCCTTGTTGGGCAGGTCCGGGATTGGAGATTTGGATTGCCCCTGCCTCATGACGGCTCTTTTTACCGTGTACAGCATTGGATTCTTTCTTTCCATGATGAGGCTTTTTATCAGCAGGTGCAGCCTCTTGAATTTTCCCAGACCGGATACCAGCTTCTATTCGCTCTCCAGTCAAGATAAGATCTGTGAACCCTGCAGACGAATTCCCAATTAGGTGGTTATAAAATGGACCAGACAAGGTCCCCAAGAACATGTCCACAAGTTCCCGATCAGTCAGAGGTGGTTGTACCCTTCCAGCAAGATCCCTCCATTTCTGCGCGTACTCTTTAAAACCTTCGCTTGCACCTAACGACATACCCTGGAGTTGGGTACGTGTGGGGGCAAGGTCGGCATTATACTGGTACTGCTTATAGAAAGCAGTTGCCAACTCCTCCCAGTTACGAATTTTGGTCCCATCCAGCTGATAGAACCATTCGAGGTGAGTCCCTGAAAGACTTTCCTGGAAGAAGTGGATCCACAAGTTTTTTGTCCACCGTGTATGGTTGGATCTTCCGAACATAGGACCTTAGATGCAGCTTGGGACAAGACGCCCCGTCATACTTAGAGAAGGGTGGTACTTTGAACTTGTGGGGGATTATCACACCAGTTGACAAACCCAGATCTCCAAAATCCAGCCCAGGTACCTGTTGAACCTCCATAGCCTTCAACCTATCCTCCAACTGTTTGTACTTGTCCTCAGCCGGAGGGTACTGTTCGTCGTCGAAATCCGTTTCATTGTCAGAGACCACTGGACTGGGCACCTCCCTCTCATGGTGACTGCTTTCCCTCACAGATGGGGTAGTCCTCTCAGTTTCAGTCTGCGGTGTATTCCCAGATCTGCGTCTAGGGCTGAACAAAACAGTCCTCTTCTTTTTCTTGTCCTTCTTCAAAAGCAGAGCCTTCAGGTCTTGTTTCCCCTGGGTCAAATTCATGATCAGCTCTTGGAACTGGGCGTTCTGAGCCTCGAGGTCCTTGATAGTCTGCTCGGCTGATGATTCAGGATTCATGACGATCGGCTGAAATAAACAGCGGAGAAGGGTAAGCAACCTGTCAAAGGGATACCTGCAATGCAATGAGATGTATGATATGCATGCAATGTTTTCAAGGACCTCGCGGGGTAAACAGAGAAACTTTGTTAGCGTTTGGAACCGGTAGCTTGACTGAAGGCACTGCATATTGTTGAGAGTCCTTCTTCAAGGGTCAAAGGCTCACCATATCCAGTGGGTCATAGCCCCTGACAACCTTAGCTAGAGGAAAATAAATCCTCTTTGCCCCTTGCTAGATGTTTGATTTATCATGACCTGCATCACAAGCCCTTGAGATCCTTGAAATGGGTTAGGATGTATGCAATGGTATGCAATGATATGATGTCATGCTATGCATGGGGTGATGTAGGCAAACCCTGTTATGAGTCCCAATTAAGGACTATAAACAGACCCTGCAAGGAATTCAGTATACTTTGTTATGAGTCCCAATTAAGGACTATAAGCAAAACCTGCAAGAGATCTAGTAAACCCTGTTATGAGTCCCAGTTAAGGACTATAAACAACACCTGCAAGAAACCTAAGTAAAACCTGTCATGAGTCCCAATTAAGGACTATAAACAGAACCTGCAAGTGGTTAGTACACCATGTTATAAGTCCCAATTAAGGACTATGAACAAAACCTGCAAGACATCAAGGGTCAGATAACAAGCATGCAAGTAGTCAAGTACGAAGGCACGCAAGTCACACAAGAGAAGCCCTTAGGGTTTAGGTCAGCATGGGGTCTGGGTATTACCCTCTTGAAGTTGGTGGGTTCAACCTGTCCTAATCAAAGTAACCGGGTTCTTAGAGGATCCCAATATCATTGACTACCCTCCATCGGTCATAACTCCAGCATCGCAATCTTTTCTTGCGGCCAGAACCATCACGAGAGTTTAGCCTCAATGGGCGTAGCATACTGCTACTGTTCTATTGGCCAAGTTGGGTCATTTAAGGTTCTAAGGTCTGTTGGTGCTTAATGACTCCTTGGAAGACCCATATTCTCCCCGTTTCAACACGAGGGATATCGGTACAGACCAAGACGCCACACCAACGTAGCCACTGCTTCACCCATGTCGGTATACGCCGGACAGGTCCCTCACAGATTATGCTACCTAAACAGGGTATCCCCAGATCCGGGTTAGGATCTATAGAACTCCCAAGACAGTCCCACAATTTAAAGCAAACAAGGAAAGCAATTGAAAACACAGTTATGAACTAGCCCTAAGGTACACCTCACTTTATAAATTAGTTCCCCAGCAGAGTCGCCAGTTCTGCGATCGGTGGATCTGGAACTGACTGTTTAATGCTGGTTCGCGAAATGTCGCGGAAGCAAGAGTCGCCACCGTCTTTTATTTTCTCCAAATGGAAAGGACAAAAGCACAGAAAAATTCCTTTAAAGAGATTGCTCTCGGTTCGGGAGGTAGATTATAGAAAGGGAAGGTGTTAGCACCCTTTCTATCCATGGTTATCCATGGGCTCTTAGATACTTGCTCACTTGTGTTTTCAAAATGGTTTGTTTGCTTTTCCATGTGGGTTTTAAAAAGTTTCTTTGAAAATTTTCAGTTCGACTCGTATGTCAGAGTGTTTGAAAAATTTGCTTTGAAAGCTTTTGAAAAGTGTTAGTGAAAAGATTTTTTTGATTTGTTTGAAATTAGAGCAAGTATCCTTGAGAACCTACCTACCCTAAGGAATTCGTCTGTGTAAATGTCCTTAAAAGTAGTGCCATCCCACTATTGAGAGGTAGGTAGCACCACCGTTGGAGGTGTTCGGGTCAATTCGATTTTTAGGGACGTGGTGATCACCAGAGCAATGGGAAGACACCTTAGAAGCTACCCTCATGCCAGGTTCCCGGATCATGAGGACTTACTAAGACGTCCTCTACTCGACGACCACCTTTCGAAAGGCAACAGTGAGGCGTACCCTAGGGGTGGTGTGTGCGAATTGTGTGTCATGTTTCAGTTATTTGTCTTGTCATGTTTATTTGTGATCTACGCTTGATTTTAATTAGGGCCATTCATTCTTGCATGCATATTTAAAAGTTATAAAGTTTGCGAAAAATAAATCTAAGGCTATTACAAATGGCGCGGGTCCACATCGCCAAAATTAAACCGGACCCGATTTAGCGGAAAGATAAAGAAAGCGAATAAAAGTGCGAGAAATTTAAATTACAATGCTTTGGGAGAGATACAAAATTATAATAAATGACATAAGATAAATGCGCGAAATTAAATAAATTATAAACATGGGCATTGGACCCTTTTGCAAAAATATTTAAAGTTAATGAATTAATTAGTTAGAATTAATGAGGAATTAAAATTGAAGAAAAAAGAATGTTTTTGGTATTTTTGTATTTTTTAAGATTTAAATGAAAAAATAAAAATTAATTAAAATTAAAATGAAATGCTAAACCCTAATTCTAATGTTTTTTAAGTTTATTGTGAAAATATTAAGTTTTAACCTAATTTAAATCTAAATTAATTTACATGCATTTAATTTATGAAAATAAATAAATATTATTATTAAGAAAAGAAATTAAAAGGAATAAAAATTAAACCTAATTCTATTTTTGGATTTTTGTTATTAAAAGGATTAAAATTATGACCTAATTAAAACTAAATTTATTTACATGTTAATTATTTACAAGAAAATAAATAAAATAAATATTTTTTATGTTTTTATCTTTTTTTGATTTTTTTATGATGTTTTTATATTCTATTAAAAAATAATTAATTAATTAAAACAAATAAAAAAAAATAAGTAACATAATAATTGAGAAAATAAAAATATAAAAAAGAAAAGCAAACCAGGGGGGGTAGCCCCAAATTGGAGGTTTCAATTGTGAAATTCTGGCCCAAAACATCCTAAGTCCATTTGACTTTTTGAATGGTATGCTGAAGCGTTGACTGAGGTACATGGTACTCTTCAAATCTAAGCCTTTGGTTTGATCTCCAGGGGGACGTGTCAAGGCTTGGTCTGGGGTATATGATGCGTCTTCATACCAGTATTGCATGGGAACGTCTTTGGAAAAATATTGTTGAGAATGATACAGACCTGGGGTTCGAACCCAGGTCTTGGACTTTGCAAAGTGACCGCTGCACCACTGAAGCACTTCAACGCGTTTATTATATTAGTAAGCAATAAATATAATAAAAGAAGATAACACGTGAATAAGTTAGACGCGCGAAATTCAAACCCACGTATCCCCCACTGCCACGAGTCCTTCTTCTTCGTTCTCTCTTTTATTTTCTGAAACATAAAAACAGAAAGCAACGGTTTTAACCCGTTGCCATAGAGGCCCTATCAAAAAATAGCGAATAGGAATCTATTGATCATAAATTCATCGCGAATACACCATTCTCATCGTCCAGACGCGTTGAACTTAGTGGTCTTAGTCCTAGCCTCTAATTTTTCTTGATTGCAAAAACCCCAATTTTAAAACCTGCAAACCCTAGAATATGGACATGGCAAAACCTTGTATACAGCATGAAAATCCAATTAAATATAATGGTTAGTTCTAAAACTTTGTAAGGAACATGAATATACAATTAAAATGCAATGATCATGCTTCAAAACCAAAATACGATTAGGCAATTTTCTGGATGCAGTTCACGTTCAATGTACCGATTCTTTGCGTTTGAATTGATGTTAGGGATTGGCACACGTTCAGAATTACCCAAGGAAGCTAATGAGATCAAGATTAGGGCGTGAATCGACCTCTAGAGTTGATTTCAGTTTTGAGTTTTTCAAGCAATTTTCCAAGTTTGTATGTTGCTTCTGAGCGCAGCTGAGAGTGTCAGGCCATTAGGGTTATCATCCTGAATATGTAGTGAGATGATTAGGTCAAGAAAACTGAACAAAATCCATGGCATTGATGATTTCACATATTTGATTTCTTCATATCTTTTCCATATCTTTTTCAAGTGTATTTGCTCTCAATTATGCCAATCAGCTCCAAATCTTTCCCCATTTGCATTTACACGAAATATTTAGTATCAAACATGCATAAAAAGATTTGTTTTCATTAGGTTTATATTTTTCATGCATTTTATTTAATTAAATGAATTATAAATGATAAAAAATCCAAATAAATAAATAAAAATGGAGAAAAACTTCCTTTTGGGCTTAATGGTCGTGCATAGGCTTGGCATGAAGAAACTTGGAAGAAAAATGGGCCCATTAGTAATTTTGGATCATTTGAAGTAAAGTTGACTTTCAAAAATTTCCAAAAATTTCCCAACTTCCACAAGGCATAACTTGGTCAATTTTTAAGCTTTTCTCATGTTCTTGGACATTTTGGAAAGGTCTTTGAGTCCTCTAACCAATGTCTTTGGTCCCATGTCATTTTGATTTACCAATCTCAAGTTATGGTCCTTGACTTAAAGTCCCTTTTTGTTGACTTTTGAAAATGACCTATAATGTTGAAATTGATAACTTTTTGTGAGAGCATTTCTTGGACTTGAAGTATGAAGATGAGTTGTAGGAAATGTCTTTCTATTCAAAATGAGCTTTGGATGGAATTTTTCTGATAATCCATGTGAAAGTTATGCCCTGGTCAATTTCAGTTGACTTTTTCAGCTGTCCAAATATAGTAACTTTTGCATCTTGATGATTTTCTGAGCCAAATTTTGAGAATCATGATCAAGCATTGATCAAATGATGTTTATGGCTTCAAAATGATATGTTGACCAAAAATTTGAACTTTTGACTGCCAAATGACCATTTTGCCCCTACAGTTGACTGTAGTGCAATCTAGGGTTTTGACTGTGCAATTTTGAGCTGAATGCCTTGAAACTTGATATGAGGATGCTTGACCATATTTGTAGGCATATGAGACTTGATTGGGCCTTTGAAAACTTCCTTTCTTTGATCAGAACCCAAACCCTAGTTTTGACTGTATAGGAAACAGTTGAACTGCATAACCCTTGGGGAAGTTTATGACTTGACTTGGCAATTTCTTGAAGAATATGGGAGGGCAAATTTTGGGGTGCAACAATTGTATTCCGAGATTCTCTCCAGGAATGATTCAGATATGATCCAGACATGGCAACATTTTAATGCTTATTTCAGATTTATCCAGATGCAGTTTTACACGAGCCCATCATCAGGGAACCCTACGCCGGTTCTTTCTCCAAATTCAAGATTTCTGAAAACAGTTTACGGATTCTTCCCAACAACGGATGTTAATCTATCGCTTGTTCAGACTCTTCTCAATTTCTGAAAATAGTTCACGGGTTCTCCAAGTAACGGATGTTAACCTATCACTTGTTCAGTTTCTTCTCAAGACCTCTGAAAACAGTTTATGGATTCTTCCCAACAACGAATGTTAATCTATCGCTTGTTCAGATGCAACTTTTGGAAACAGTTTACGGATGCTTCCCAACAACGGATGCTGCTCTATTGCTTATTCAACTCCAAGATTTCTGAAAACAGTTCACGGGTTCTCCAAGTAACGGATGTTAACCTATCGCTTGTTCAGATTCTTCTCCAGACTTCTGAAAACAGTTTATGGATTCTTCCCAACAACGGATGTTAATCTATCAACTTGTTCAGATGCAATTTTTGAAAATAGTTTACGGATTCCTCCCAACAACGGATGTCAATCTATTGCTTATTCAGACCCCCAGTTCAGAGATGGTCCCAAGCATGGACACCTTTCTGATACTCACTCCAGATGGCATCTTTAAGCCCATCCCCGACAAGTTTATGTCACTCTTCCAGATGGCATCATTAAGCCCATCTCCAAATGGCATCTCTAAGCCCATTCCCGCATCCCTTACTTTGACGAGTGCAAATTTAAGGGCACTCTAGTGTCCAATCTCCTTTTACCCTCAAGTCACGAAAGGCAAACTTGCCAATCTAACTCTTCGGATTCAAGAAGATTGAACAGGGGCAACTGTTGTACCCCAAAATTTTCCCTCCCATTTTCTCAACATTTCTCATCACCAAGCCCTTGGAGATCAAGATCCAGTTAGGGTTTCATCTGCTCAAGACTTCTCATTGCACTGTTGACCCAAATTAGGGTTTGTGTTTGCACAAAGATGTTTTGACCTAAAATGCCTAAGATGACTTTCTTGCTTCATATTGGACTCCCAAGTTTATCCATACCAAGTTTCAAGTCTTGATTCCAAGTTTTGCCCAGCCAATTGGACAGTTGACCTAGAAATCAGCTGTATTGGGGAAAAAGTCAATTGTGGCCAATTGACAGTCAAACCTCATGAAAATTGACCCACATCAACATCATGAACTCACATGGACCATTTGATCAAGTTTGGATCACAATTCCACAAGAAATCTGATCAGATCACCAAAAGGGCAAAATGGTCATTTTTAGGGTTTTGACTGCACAAAGGCAAATTTTGACTGTTTGACCTAGCCAATGGCAAACCAAGCTCACATATGGACTCAAGGACCCCATGGAATTATCTTGACATGCTCAACAAGTTCAAAAGATCCCAAGTACACAAGATTGACAGTTGAATTTCCCAAGTACTAAAAAGTCAAACTTTGACTTTTTGGTCAAAATCAAGAGTCAAGATTCATTTTTCATCAAAACATGCCAAATAGTGAAACTTGTTCACCAAGAAATCAAAAATTGCAAATTAGGGTTTGAAATGAGAATTTTTCATAACTTAGAATTTTTCTAAGTTATGAAAAACCCTAATTTTTTCTCAACTTTGCCTCACTTTCTCACCAAGATTCATTTGGATTCAAGCAAAAGTCAAAACATGAAAGTTGTAGCTTGGTGCATAATATACAACTTTGATTCATAAAGTTTTCCCAAAAGAGGCTTGTATCTCAAGTTACAATTTTTGGAATAAGGGTACTAAACCATTCTTAACTTAGTGAAATTTTGACCTTTTTAGGCAAGGTTTTTACCTAACTTCAAGACCATTTTTCACATACTTCCACTTGGAATTTCAATTTTCACTTCAAATATGGATTGTATTACACATTCCAAGCTTTCCAAAATGTCCAAGAACTCATCAAACAACCTCATGACTTGAGAGAATCGAATTTTGCAATATGGCAAAAAGTCACTTTTGTTCTTGACCAAGACATGTTCATACACATTGCCATTTTCAAGTCAGCTTGGTTTATGCTACATTACAGGCCTCTAAACCATCCAACACTCAATAATTTAATGCATACTCATTGTGCCAAAGCCTTATCTTGTGTATCCAAGCATTATATGCAAGATTAGGCCATAAGTGGAAAAAGTGAAATAGCCATTTTTGCAAAAGCAAGCTTTATGTCATAATGCAAATCCAAGAAGTACAGATCAAATCCCCTTGGCACAAGTTTAGGGACTAATCACACTGATCAATGCCAAGGTTTGCAGCATTTTTAGGGGGGCTCTACCTATCTAAACATCAACTTGGTTCTTGTTTGCTTAAAGTGTAAGAAAGAGGGCATAACAAGATAGAACTTTCATTTCAGCACAAGCAAGCCTAAGCAAAGTTATCAAACATATCCTAAACATCAAACACAAGCTAGAACACGAGCCAACCATCCCCAACACCCTCTCATTCCCATAATCACCTTAAAACTGCCCAAACAGAGTAACCTCTGCAGATTGAGTTCCAACTCTCATCCCTTTCATGCTTCCTTGCTAAAAGCTCATCAAACACATTCCCTAGCATCACTTGTAGCTAACCCAAACATAAAACACGACCTGTAACTCCTCTAACCAGTTCCACCATTTTCACTTTCTTGTTTTGCAGTTGAAGGTCCATAGCTCGATTCAAGGTGTTTCAAAGCAAAGTAAGCATTGGAATAGCATCACCACACTTCAGGCAAGCTGTACAGATCATCATCTTGCCCTGAAAGTTCCCCCATTGCCAGATAGAACTTCAACTGAACAGGTATCTTCTTGAACTTCTAACTCTTAGTATAGGCATCATTAGCTCTAGGTTTGTGAATAAGAAGTGTTCTACTCATGCCCCTGAATCTGTACATGCTTTTACTTTTCATTTATTTTGCCTGAGCTATGAGAATTTAAGGTCTGAATATGGAAGAAAAGTTAGGTCAAGATTTGGGAATGTTAAAATTCTCTCTCATTTCTGAGAGTTAGGATGAGTTCTTTACATATTTAGAATCGTGATTCAATGCTTAACATGTTTGGTGTTGTAAGTTTTTGCTAAAACTCAAAGAATCAGGACCTTGCAATGGAAGAAACAGGCGCGCGTTTTTGAATGTTTTTCTGTCTGAAGGTTGAAGAAGAAGCCACATGGGCTGGGCCTGTTTTGTTTTTCCTTTTCACACCATATATTTGCTTTCATACCCCCCAGGCCCATTTTGTGTATTTGCATGATTTTTTGACTTTTCTTTTTTTATCCTGACTTATTTATTTTTGCTAATCATATTAAAAAACATAAAAAATATTTTTACACCATTTTCATATTTTTTAGGCATTTATTTAGTTATATTGCTATTTGTATGTAAATAAATACAAAAATATATTATTCAGAATAAATAGGAAAAAATAATGTAAGCATATTTTATTTTCATTTTTTATTTTTGTTCCATCTTATTAAAATATTTTATACAAAATATATTTTTTTTATAAATATTAAATATTATTATTTTTGTATATATAATATTTGTTTAGTAAATAATAAAGATATTTATATATATTAGTATATTTAGGTAAATAATACAAAAAATATATACATTTTTTATTTTATTAATATTTGACATAAAAAAATACTTTTTATAAATATACTTCATTTTATTTTTTGTACATAATAAATAAATACTTGTATAAATTAAATAATATATATATTTACTTAATAAAAATTAGGGTTTTACCCTTAAAACATAAAAACTCCAAAAATATTACCTTTTTTATTTTGTTCATTTTATTTATTTGACATATAAAAAACACCTTTTTTTCATATATATAAAAACCTTTTTGCATTTTGCATCTTTATTTTATTTTCCATTTAATTTATGCAATTAATTATTTTGTAAATATTCCAAAATTGATGTAATAGCTAGGTTTAAATTCCTTGTCTAAATATCCCCCATTTGAACATTTGTACCCCCCTTCGCATATTGTGTTGTAATAGTTTAGGAAATTTAAATTTCGCACTTTATTGCTTTCTAAATATACCATGCTAGAATTAGGGTTTGTATGCAAATAAAAAGAACAAAATAGTTTGACCTAATTTCAAGATAATCAAGCATGAAAATGGACAACACATATCACACTTGCACCCCTAGGGTATTCCACTTGTTGCCTTCAAATAAATGGGCCATATTGTATGTTAGGTCTCTTTGGGCAAAACAAATATAAATCAATTGATCATAGTCCCTCGATGACGCTTTCGAAAGTTGCCTAAAAAATGATCAAAGTCCCTTAAAAGAAAATTGCCCAAAGATACTTAGCACCATTGCAATTATGGTCTAAACGATGACCCGCGCCCGTCCCTTTCACCTCCTAACACAAGATTGTTCACCAAATGCAATGGTGGAACAAAATTGTTAAAGGGGTTAAAACATAGCATAAATCTTTGAGAACTTTAGGGTAGATAGCTCTTAAGTACTTGTCAATTTGAAAAACAAAACACTTGCCTATTTTCAAACCACACTTCACAAACACTTTCAAAACAAACTTTCAAAAACCTTGGAACATCTTTTCAAAAAGACAAACACCTCTTGTAAAACATTCGAGTAAAGAATTGTTACAAGGGTAGCCTAGACAAGGCATCTTTTTCAAAAACATTTTCAAAACACACACAAAGCACCATTTCAAACAATTAAAAACCAAGGCAAGTTGATCTAAGCAAGTACCTAAGAGCCCATGGATTACCATGGATAGAAAGGATGCTAATACCTTCCCTTTCTATAATCTACTCCCCGAACCCAAGAAAAAATCTCAAAGGTTTTTGCTGTGCTTTTTAAACCTTTCCTTAGGATAAAATAAAAAGTCGGTGGCGACTCTTGCTCAACCGAAACATTTGCGAAAACAAACGCAAAACCATAGTCACTTCTCCCACCGGATCACAGTGGTGTAAGGATCGTCTTGAAGAGACGAATCCAATGATACTGGTCTGGGATCCTAATTTTACCGTTTGAAAGATCTCACAAAATCTCCATTGCAGGGTGGCTGGAGGTTGAAGACAATAACATGTCTCGTCTCAGCCAATGATAGCGTGCCAAATGTTTTAATTTCATTGGTTGCCTTTTTTTCGATTCCCTGTGCATCTTACTAAGGTCCATATCAAGCACAGCGCGTCTGGTCCATTGGAGTAGCTTACTAACGTGTTTTGACTATGATCTGATGGCCCATATCTTTTTGATTTTATTTTATTTTCTGATTTTTATATTTTAATTGATTTAATTTTCAAAAATTCATAACTCTTTTATTTTTTATCCAAAAATTTTGAAAAAATTCACAAAAATACTTTGAATTATTTCTGATCTCATGCATATTTTTTCATATTTTTATTTTGAAAATTGATATTTTTTTTATATTTTTTGCATTGTTTGCTTTGTTTTAATCACCTTAAAAATACTTTCTGACATTTCTTAATTCTAAAAAATTTCATAAATATCATTTTGCATATTTATGACTTTTTGAAAATTTTATGGAATTTTATATTCATGTTTACTATTTTTGATCTATTTTCTATTTGTTTGAACAATTTTAATTAGTTTTAAAATAGTTTCTAACTTTTAAAAATTTCCAAAAATTTTATAAAAATATTTGAGTCCTTTTCTGATTTGTTTATGGTTTTACTTAATTTTTCTTGATTAATTTGAATATAGGTGATATTTTTATTTCTTATTTCCATTTTAAAACTTTTTTTAAAAACTTTTTTTGTATATATTAAATGCAATATTATTTTGTGATTATTTTATGGCTGAACTTGGGTTGAATTTTGATCATAAACTTTATTAACATTATTGGGTCCATGGTGTTGAGTCTAACTCCATAAAAATGGATGAATGATTTTAATAATAGTTTGATTTAAATTTAATTTAAATATGGTTTGTATATTCTTTCTCACCCCTCTTCATCTTTTCCCTTTCTTATTGCACTAAGTGTTATTGGAGCATGATCTCTATATCATGTCTCAAAACAAATGGTGCATAGATTACTATTGACCGGCCTCAAAATAGGTGTGACTTCTATATAAGTCCACTTACGATTGCTTAACATAGCGCTAAATTTTGTCCCGGTTAGAATAAATGATCATTTGTGGCCCAAACCTATGTTTGCAAGCCCAAGTATGTTAGTTTGATCCCTTTGATCCAATAACCTTGAGATTTATTGTGTGGAGGCTTTGGTTCTACCAATCCTTTAATGGATCTACAAAACTTTTGGTCAACGCGGATCACTTAAACATCGTTGATCATTAAATGGTACTTTTTAGGATTCCAAATGGATGATATACTTAACAAAAAGCAAATTCAACTTGTTGTGTGGAGGCTTTGGTTCTACCAATCCTCTAATGAGTTCCAAATGCAAGTTTCAAGATGGTCATCCAACTAACCACTAATTATTAAATTGTTTTTACTTTATGCCCTTTTATTTTTTATTTTTTATTTTTATGCTTTATGTACCATTTACTTTAAGCATTATATTTCATGTCATTTTTATTTTGCTCACTTGAGCCTTTTCTTTTCTCTTCTATGAAACCTAATAATCAACATGAACCATAAAAATCTTTAAAATACTTGGACTATTTGGTTACTATCTTTGGCATTATGGAGTATTTGACTTCTTGGAGTTAGGATTAGAAACCTTGGCCTATATTGGAGACCTTGTGACCTTAATTGATATTTTGTCTGGAGTTCTTGAGGTTTACCTCAAGACATTGGGTTGTTTGTTTGTTTTGTGTGCAGGTTATTGTGATTATATACTTTGTTTGTAATCTGGAATTCACCCGTATACAGCCGTTACTCTTCCCAATTTTTGTGAAGACTTAATACACTTGAAGTTTGGTTCTCGCAAGAGGTCTTGTATCTTTTCTTGTATGGTTTCAATCCAAAGAATTGGAATTTTATCTTGACTCATAATGTCAAGTATTGGCATCTTCTTAGTTAAATGGTTCTTATCCCTAGATTTTATCTTATGCTTTAGGATAGTCCCTTCTTCTCCTCCCATCTTATTTAATTTCAAAAATCTTATCTCTCCTTTTGAAAAACTCTTCTTGTTCTTTTTTTAAAAAAACTTGAACCACTTTCATAATAAACTTGGACTTAGGTCCATGCATTTTCAAAACATATTTCACAAATAAAATTCAATCAACTTAATAATAACTTGACATTTTTTGTGAAAAGACTAAAAATCAATCAATCTCATTCAAACCATCTTGCCATCATGGCTTTCATCTTAAACTTTTCTCAAAATATTCGACTCTTGTCAATCCTTGTAATGATGCAAACAACTATACTTCTATGATATGTAGTGAAGTGAGATATTTTCCACTTGGATGTTGAGTGAGGCATTTTTGATTTTAAAATCCAAGCCATATCCTCCACTTTGAGATGATGCAAATTCTCCTTTATCATGATCGTGAGTAGTAAGTATGTTTCCCAATGGACAATGACGACGATGTCTTATCTCTTAAAATCAACCAACAAACTTGTGTTTTAAAAATCTTGTAAAGAGGAACTACATGTACCCTGATCCCCTATTGCATGAAAAGGTGGTACGTAGGCACTAAAGGTTCGCAACCGCGGCGAGTGAAAAAACCATAAAAATATATTTCTTTTCTCACCTTCACCATCCATTTTTATACAACATTTTATAGCCAAAATATGCAGATTTTACAAAGAGGTTCTTGTTGAGTACCATAGATGTTTATGGTTCTAATACCTTCCCTTTGCATAACCAACCCCTTACCTTGAATCTTTCCCCCTCTTTTTTAGGTTACTCGCTCTTTTCCCATTCCTTTGGAAATAATAAAGCGCGGTGGCGATTTTTATTTTTGATTTGTATAAGTCTAGTCAATCCAATGGATTAGTCTTAAACATTTCTACCGCTACACCTGGGTACTCTTAACCTCACCAATCTGATTCTCGTCTTCTTCGGATGAGTCTTCCACTACCGGGATCTGACGAACCTGCTCTTTGAACCTTCTACCCATGTTGAGCAGAGCTTTCTTCTTGGGCTTCTTCTTAACTACCAGCAACGCCATTATATCTTGCTGCCCCTTGGCTAGGGCCAGTAGAGTCTCTTGGAATTGAGAGTTTTGTGCCTGAAGATCCTTCACATTTATCTCTAGATCCATATTGCTGAAATAAACAGCAGATAGATAAGGAAACCTGTTATGTGAAAACCTGTCACGTTATGATGCATGGAAGATGTATATGCAGATGATTTCAAGGATTTATGAAGTTTAAATTTGTATAGACAAAAGAAATGAACAAACATCAATTTTCATTAATTAGCTTGAAAATATTATAACATGCCTCTTGGGATTACAAAATAACTTTCTACGATAAAAAGAATGAACGCATCCTTTTCGGTGCAAGGTAGGCGTTCACACTCTGCTCTTCTTGTAGCTGCTTTGTAAGCTCCAAGACTATATTCTCACTAGCATAGAATTGAGCTTCAAAAGTATCTCGTTCTTCCTTTAGTTGAATCCAACCTTTTTGCAAGTCTTCGAGAGAAATAGGCATGTCAGGATGGAGGACAGTGTATGGAACATCTCCTTCAACCACAGGTTCCATGATGAGTGGTAAGATGGAGAGATAAGGCATCACAAGTTTCTAAGCATGTGCTCGTACCCACCTAAGGGTAAGGCTCGAGGGGAATGGAATTCTTGTGTCCTAGCGTCTTACTGTCCACTTTGCTTACCATCCTCCAAGCTTGGATAATCCTCTGGCGGTAGCTTTGATCGTTGCTCTCGTAGTCGAAAACCACTCTTTGGATGAGCATCTCATGTGGGCCATCCCCTCGGGCATAACCAAACTGTTGTAAGGCTAAGCAAGGGTTGTAAGTGATACCTCCTCTAATTCCAAGTAAAGGGAAATTAGTGAATTCCCCACAACGGTCTATGATAGTAACGTTCTCCAAGGATCAATAGCACCAATGAACACCTGAATGTATGAGCGTCATCAACCTATGGGACCACCTCAAACCTTTCTCATTCTTTAATACAGATCGGGGAAGATGTGAAATAAACCATCTTTCCAAGAGAGGAGTGCAACACATGATGATTCCTCTCTTCCTCGTAGTGCGAGAGTAAAAAAAATGTAAGATATCTCCCAACAAGGTAGGCACCGAATTGCAAGACATGAAGATTTTGACAGCGTTTACATCTATGACTTGGTCAGGGTTTAGAAACAAAACCATCCCATAGATGAGAAGGGCCAAGATTTCCTCAAAAGCTTGTAAGTCCAAAGAGTTCCAACAATCTTGAGCTTTCTCGAACAAGAACTTGGCCAAGAAACCTTTGACACCACTCCTTGTTTCCCAATTAGTTGTGACATCAGATGGTTGCAAGTGTAATTCTTGGGTAATCTCTTCAGGTTTTGGATCTCTTTCTGTACCATTGAAAGGTAGTTGATTGAGAATGGGAATCCTCAAGAGGTGAAAATTCTTCCAAAGTTGGTACAAGCTGATAATCGGGAAAAGTGAAGCAATGGTGTAGAGGATCAAAGAATTGGAAGAGCACCTTCATCATATCTTCATCAGTGTTGGAGGTAACTGAGTTTAGGAGGCGACCATGTCTTTCGGTGAATGGATAATTCTTAGGAACCCTTGATGCTAACTCTTTGAGTTGAGGAGGAGTTCTTACGAGATTGACTTGGATAGTATTTTTGCGGTTATAAGCCATGTCCTACAAAACAGAACAAAGATAAATCCCAAAAATCCTTGAAATGGTTAGTGAGAATGAGTATGATGTTATGATGTTTATGATATCATGTACAAGTAAATATATACAAACAAGGCAAACAAGACCTTAGTTTTAGGCTTGCATGGAGTCTCATAGGTAAATACCCTCTTAAAGTTTAGTTGGCTCAACCTGTCCTAGAAATAGTAACCGGGTTCTAAGGGATCTCAATATCACTGATCTCTCTTCTCAAGCATTGTTTCAGCGCAAGCTTCTTTCACGACGGCCAAAATATCCCAAAAAGTCAACCTCAATGAGTGTAGTATTGAGTATCAACCAACTTCGTACTGCACCAAAGCTGGTTATCTCACTACGTCCTAATGGCAAACTTGGTCAAGTAAAGGTTCTAAAGTCAGTTGGTGCTTCATGACACCACACAGCGGCCCCTTATTCTCCTGGACTACTCAAGGGCTACCGATACCCACAAATGTGTCACACAAACGTAGCTATTTCTTAGACCATGTCGGTATACCCCGCACAGTTTCCACAATGTATTGCTACTTGCCTATAAGGTATCCCCAAATCCGGGTAGAGGATTAGAACAAACCCAAACAAGGAACCAAAATGTAAAGCAAACAAATCAAACAACGAAAGAAAGTAAAGGTGATCTAGCCCTAAGGTAACCCCACTTTAAGTTTCTCCCCAGCAGAGTCGCCAATTCTGTGATACGGTAGGAGAAGTGACTTGGGTGTTTTACGTTTTAACGCAAATGTTGCGGTTAGTAAGAGTCACCACCGACTTTTCTTTTATCCAAAAGGAAAGACTGAAAAGAACAGGAAAGACCTTTGAGATTATTTCTTGTGTTCGGGGGGTAGATTATGAAAAGGGAAGGTGTTAGCACCCTTTTCATCCATAGTTATCTATGGGATCTTAGTTTCTTGCTAGATCACTTGCTTTTGTTTGAAAATGTGCTTTGTGTGGTTTTTGAAAGTATTTTGAAAAGGCTCCTTCGTTTAGGAAAACTTTGTAATAGTTCTCGTTCGTAAGAACGTATACAAAGTGTTGATCTTTTGAAAATGTTTCATGTTTGAAAAATGTTTTGAAAGTGTTTTTGAAAGTGTTGTGTTTGTTTTTGAAAATAAGCAAGGATATTTGATTTGAAATTGAGCAAGCAACTAGGAACAATCTATCTACTCAAAAGTCTTAGTTCATTTCTTCCTTTCCTTTAATATTTCTATCTCACCATTGATTAGTATGAAGCCTTGTCTTTGGATGTAAAGGGACGGGCGTGATTCATTGTATAGCCATGATAGCAATGTTGTGAGACATCTTAGCATTTCTCTGAGGCACTAAGATCATTTTGAAAGGTAACATTGATAGCGTCATCGATGGACTATGATCTTGTATTTTTGATTGCTTTTGGCTAAGACATCTCACATGCATAACATGGCCATTTTTTGTAAGACAACAAAGTGGAATTACCCTAAGGGTGCAAGTGTGTTTGATTTACATGCATTGTTTTATCTTGAATTAGGTTTTTCTAATTGTTGGTTTTAGCCTTTCCATACAAACCCTAATTACTAACATTTATATAAAGCGATAAATTGCGGAAAGTAAAATTACTAAGCTATTACATAATTAGGGGAGGGGGTATACAAATTTACAAATGGGGATTTTGCAAGAAAATTAAACCTAATTATCTATTACAACCATATTGAATAATATACAAGAATTGAATAAATAATGTACAAGGAGATGAATGGAAAAGAAATGATTTTTGTTTGGTTTTCATGAAAGGGTTTTAACCTAATTAAAGAAGATGATTAATTAAAAATTAAACATAAACTAATTAATAAAGAAAATAAGTTAAAAATGATTTTTTAGGGTTTTTATGAAAAAAAGGGTTTTAAGTTAATAAAAATAACAATGAAAATTAATTAAAAGAAACCTAAATTCTAAGTTAATTTTAATTTAAAATAAAAATAATAATTAAACCTAAATCTAAATATTAATTAATTAAGAAAAAAATATTAATTTGTTAAGAAAATGTTTTTAGTCTTTTTGTTTTTATAAAGAAGAATAAAATATAAATGTGAAAATAATAAATAAAAATATTTTTGGATCTTTTAATAATAAAAATAATAATGATAGTAATAATAATAATAAATAATAAAAGAAAACTGAAAATAAAATAAGAAAAGAAAATATATAAAAATAAATAAAATAATAAAAATAAATTGGGCCAGGAGTGTGACAGCCAGCAGGGGGTTATAAGCTAGCAAAAAAACAATGCCTAACGGTTTGGGGCCCAGGCGCTGCTGTGTGAAAAAAAGAGAGAAAATGTGAGAAAAATACATACAAGGTAGCACTGGGTGTTGAACCCATGACCTCCCATATACACGTGCGCTACCTTTTCCACTGGGGTGGCTGAACATCTGGTAACATTGACAAAACAATAAATACATAACACAAGTTATGTCCTAAATGTAACTTCATCTTCAACCTCCAGCCATGAATCTTGTAACTTCACCATTTCTCAATAAAAATGAAATATACAAACATGAAAGTTGCTCCATTTTTCCATACAAATCCAACCATATAAATATGATAAGCTATAAATCAAAGATGAATGAGAATTTCTAAAAGTACCAAATTCTGACCTAATTATTTCAGGAAGTTCAAACTCAAAATTCTCACTACTCAAGCAATATAAATGAAATCTATGGACATGTATAGTTTCAGGGAAATGATGTCTACATTATATCTTCACAAATACAAGCCTAACAATGCCTAAATGAGAATATAGAAGTTCAAAAAATATACCTCAAAATTGGAAATCGTGAAATGAGTTTGAGCTTGATTCAAGGTGCTGCAATGATCAGGTTAGCTTGCTTAAGTTCCCAGGAAGCTAATGCAATGGTTAGCTTGAGCAATGGATGACTGGAATGGCTTGGAGAACTCAACCTGCAATGCTTTGTTTTTGGTTATGGAGTTTGATGCAAATGGTGTTACAGTCGTGTAACAGGGACAAGGATGAGTTGTTTTTGATGTAAGGAAGCTTTAAGAACTAAAAGGCCAAAGAACACATGAGGGAAATATGAGTTACAAGTCCAAGGTCACAAACTTTGCAACAATGGAGTTTTTGGGCAATTTCTGATTTGAGGGAGTTTGGAAGAGTTTCAGGGTGTTAATGCTCGTGTCTTAGCTCACAAATAGTGCCTCTATTTATAAATCTAATTGAAACTAATGTAAACTATAATTTTTTGATATTTTGAATAAAGATATAAAAATTCAAGTAAAATAGAATGATGCTAAATGTATATTTTTTGGGATTTTTGTATGAAAAGCAATAGTGAATAAAAAAGAAGAAAAATGCAATAGGTATGACTGGATAAAATTGAGTAAAACAAAAATGAAATTAAGTCAAATTTCACTAAATTCACAACGTGGCCTTTAACGTTTCTATTGTTTTCGTAGTTTTTTAAACATAATCAGCTCTTGAATTGTAAAAAAAAGTTGTAGATAATATCAAGGAGAATCATATGCAAAAAGAACCGCTCAAAAATGTTGAAATTTACAGAAGTTATGAATTTCTGAAATCTGACTCGAGAATTGGCAAAAATAGGCCAAACCACTCGTGAGTACTTGCTATGCAATGATGCAGATGGAAGATGGGATCTTAGGTACAAAATTAGGGTATGACAGATGTCCCTATTTAATTTTCTTCTATCCGGAGATATGATGATTGAAATCTTCGTCTCAACGTGATTGGAGAGGTTTAAATACAATATATGCAATTTTTGGCCTTAAGATACTGCAACGATGCTTATGATATGACATGAATGCAATGGACTATATTTTTATATGTTTTTTTTGTATATGATATGATATGTGACAGACTCTGGGAATAAGACTTGAAACAAAGAATTTAAGGTAAACTGAATGAGATGACGTTGAAGGACACGCTGGAGAAACACAAAATATTTTTGGAGTTCTGTCAAGGAGACAAGAAGCATCCATCCACACTTGAAAGGAGAAAGACCAAACCTTTGGAAATATAAGAGACATCTAAGCATGACGTTGAATAAGGTGAAAATACTCTATTGGGGATAATGATATCAAATCACTGCCATTGGATGGACGAAGGCAAAAGAAATGTGACATTCAATTACTGGTTTTGAACTAAAACATTTAATTATGAGCTTTGGACGAACGCAAAAGAATCATGATATCAAATTACTGGCTTTAGATGGAAAAAAAGAAATTAAGACGTCTAATTATTGGGTTTGGGTGAAAATAAGAAATATGACATCCAATTACTGGCTTTGGATGAAATAAAAAGGTTACGACACCCAATTATTGGCTTTGGATGAAAGTGAGAAATATGATATCCAATTACTGGCTTTGGATGGAAGAAAATATATATGACATCCAATTACTGGCTTTGGATGAAAATAAAGGGTCATGAAACCAAACCACTGGCTTTGGATGAAGGAAAATAAGTTATGACATCCAATTACTTGCTTTGGATGAAAACAAAAGGTTACGGCACCTAATTATTGGCTTTGGATGAAAACGAAAAATATGATATCCACTTACTGGATTTGGATGGAAGAAAAGATATATGACATCTAATTAAAGGATTTGTATGAAAACAAAGGGTCACGACACCCAATCACTAGCTTTGGATGAAGGAAAATAAGTTACGAAATCCATTTACTTTCTTTGGATCAAAATAAAAGGTTACGACACCCAATTACCGGCTTTGGATGGCAACACAAAAATGACGATATCCAATCACTGACTTTGGATAAAAGAAAAAGACTATTGTGATACGGTGGCAGAACCAACTGTTAATATTGGTTTTCATTTTGTATTCGCAAATGTCGCGGTAAGCAAGAGTCGCCACTAACTTTTATTTCATCCAACAAAGGAAAAGGAAAAAGAACAGAAAAAACCTTTTTTCGATATATTTCTGAGTACCGGGGGGGTAGATTATAGAAAGGGAAGGTGTTAGCACCCTTTCTATCAGTGGTTTTCCACAGGATCTTAGGTACTTGCTCATTTTTAAATTTCTTGTGTATGCTTGCTTTGAAAATTTTTGTTTACTTCGTGATAACCCTTGTATCGGTCATCAAGAGTGTGACAAAGTTGTTTTGAAAACTGTTTTGAGAAGTGTTTGTGTGAAAAAATTTATTTTGAGCAAGTACTTAAGATTTCTACATACTCGAAAAAAGTCTGTTCGTTTTCGTTTTCTTTAGACAGTTCTATCCTACTATTAAGGAGTAGGTAGCTCCGTCGTTGGATTTTTAAAGGGACGTTCGAAGGGACGAAATGGTCTATGAAGGCAACAAGTAAAGATACCTTAGCATTTTGAAGGGACTATCATCATAAAATCAGTTCGTAGGCAACTCGAGGGACAAATAAGGACTATGATCTTTATGACGATTTTGAATCAAGGGTCATTGCTAAGGTATCCCTAAGTTCAAGGGACACGACCATTATTTCTAGGGAAACCAAATGGGGAAAACCCTAGGAGTGAGCATGTGCAAGTGTATTTTTTTTCCAGTTAATTATCTTTGCACAATTAGGGTTATCTACCTTTTTAAATTGATTTATCTTGCCATTCATCCTATTATACATACATCTAGGCAGTTTATAATTGCGGAAAGTAAAGTGTGAGAAATTAAAACCCTAGCTATTACAAGGCCTTGGGGAGGGGATTACATAATCAAAAAATCGGTGGAAATAATAAATGTGAAATAGTAAACCTAATTAACTATTACAAACTCGGAGCAGTTACAGTAATTAATAAAAATAAGGAAAAAACAATGTGCGATAGTTAAGCCGGGAACAAATTAGAAGCCTAAGAAATCTAATTAATAAAAAAATATTTTTGTATTTTTTATTGAGAAAAATAGTTGCAATTTTCAAGTTAAACCTAATTTACTAATTAATTTTATTTAACAAAATAATCAATGTTGAAATAACTAAAATAATTAATTTTCAAAAATTAATTTTAATTATATAAAAAAACCTAATTCTATTTAATTTTAATTATGGAAAGAAAAAGTATTTAAGTTAACCTAATTTCTATTAAATTTTAATTACAAAAAAAAGTGTTTGAGTTAACCTAATTAAACTAATTAATTAATGCAAATAAATATTTTATGAAAAAATTAACTAAACCTAATATTTTTTGTAATTTTCTGATTTTACGATTTAATTTAAAAAAGGATGATTTTTATTGTGAAAGTAATTAAAATAATAAATTAAAAGAAAAACAAATAAAAAGAATAGAAAATTTAAAGAGACGGGCTTGATGTTATAAGCAACCCAAGGGGTGTATTGCCAAATCTGCGCTAGGCCTAAAAACTGTTGGCCCAGAGTCTGGCCTCTGATCCATTGGGACCATCTTCTGAGGGTTCATGGTGGACCTGTGTATGCTGAGCGTTGGATCTGTGATGGTGATGATCCAATGGAAGGATCTGGGGCGCGTGCCAGGTATTGGGAAGGTGAGACACACCGGATCTGTAATCAAATTGTAAGATAATAAAAATGCCAAACTTGGGTCTCGAACCCAGGACCTCTGGTTCCCATACGTTCCTCCTTACCACCAGGCCAAGTTGTCATTCATTGATATATATGACAAAATAATATTATAATGGAAACAATGTTTCATGCCCAAAACAAGCGCGTGAATTTAAATGGACCAATGGAAGTCAGCCACACAATTGTCTCTTTCCTCAGGACTGTTGTTTTAGATGCCTATCTTTTACCTACGGACAAAACTGTCACTGAAGGTTATAGTGACAGTTTTCGTCAATGGCTACAAACTGCAATAATTGAAAATGCAACACAAGCCAAATAAATGTAAACCAAAGGTACAGGACGGTCAGAAATCATGCCCTGGGTTCAATGGTGCCCATGATTTGATCTAATTTCGCCTATATAGGGAAGCCCCAAAATGAAGCTTGGAAACCCTAGTAATGGCTATCTTCCTTCCCTGCACTCAAAACTCAATTAAAAAATTCCGCAAGCATCGAATCCTTATGACAAACCAGATCATATGATTAAATTTCATGGAAAAAGTCTGTATTCACGTAATCAAAATCAAAAAATATGTCAAACCGTGATGGGTATGGAGCGTGATTCTTGATGCTTCAGAGCTCGGCAAGGGTTGGGAAATCTTCTAGAGACGTCCAGGAATGTATTGCAATCTTTAAACTTCCTTGAGAGTGGCTGCAATCTGGGATTCCAATTGAGATTTTTTGATAAAAAGCACAATTTGTTCTTGGTCGTTTCACATGATTTTTCTGCCTCCTTATGCTTCGGATGTGTTATGTATATGTATCTCTTTGAATTAGGTTAACAAAAGAGCTCCAAATCCTTGCCAATTATTGAGTTTTGATTCCATTCCAACCTTGCATTATTTCTTTCCAAATCAAGCTAAATCATTCCATTCTCACTCCAATCAACCTTGGCATGATTTGATTCTGTTTTGGCAGCATACATGGATTGCATTTCATTCAAAATCATATCAAAAACAAATCTTCCATATTTTATATCATTTATTTGATTTAATTTGATTTTTAAATGATTAAAATCAAAATAAATTAAAGAAAAATAAAGTCAATAAAATATGTAATAGTGTTTGGGTCGTGGACATTGTTAGAGGTAATATGCAATCATAAAAAATTAGGCCCATTTGCAAAAAAAATGCAATTTTGGGCATTGTTGACTTTGGGCAAGTTTCCAAAAATGGAAAACTTTGACAATGCATATTTCTCTCAATTTTGACCTTAATAGGGTGTTCTAGGACTTTTTAGATAGATTATGATGTCCACTAAGCAACCTCTTTGGTTTCATCTCAATTGGATCTTCCATGTTCATGTAAGGAGCTTTGACCCAAAAGGTGTTTTTGTTGACTTTTTGGAATGACATATAATGTCTGAATTCATATCTTTCAAGGAGTTCATTTCTTGAACTCGAGGAATGAAGATGAGTTGTAGGGAATTGAATTCTCTTCAAAATGAGCCTTTGATGAGAAATTTCTGATAAAGTGTCAGAAAGTTATGCTTGGTCAAAGTTTGGTTGACTTTTTCCTAAGAAACCCTAATTTAGCAACTTTGGAGTTTTGATGAATTAGGGGCATTCCTTCGGTAACCATGATCAACCCTTGATCAAATGATGGGTATTACTTCAAAATGTTTATGTTGACCAAAAAATTTGAAGTTTGACTGTATGTGGGCCCCAGTTGACTTTTGACCTAATATAGTTGATTTTCAAGCATTTGAGCAGTTGACTGGGAAAACTTCTTGTGCAAGACATGAAACTTGGCATGAATGATCTTGAGAACATATTAGGACTATGGAGAGAATATGAGGCCCTTGGGACTCACCCTTCTTGATGAAAATGGAAACCCTAGTTGGAGGTTCATTGCTTTAGGAGAGAGTTTGCCAGGTGAACTATTGGGCATCCTTGAGCAAGTTGAGTATCTTAATGAACATATGTTGAGTAAAATGGGAGGGAAAATTTTGTGGTACAACAGCTGCCCTGTTCAATCTTCTTAAGTCTGAGGATGTAGATTGGCTGGTCTGCCTTTCGTGATCTGAAGGTGGAAGATGATTGAACACTAGAGTGCCCAGAAATTTGCACTCGCATGAAGTAACACTGATCAGTGATATCGAGAATGGGCTTACAGATGTCATTTGGGAGTCGACAGAGAGTCGTCAGAGATGGGCTTAAAGATGCCATCCATAAAAGATATCAGTCGCATGAGATTTCTTTACGAGAATTCTTGTACCTGCTGTTGAGAAGGACTTCGCCGAGAAATGTTGATTTATGTCTTGAGAAGTAGAGTCTAGGAGATTTAGTTGTCCATTACTCTACTGTGGAACTAACTCTTGAGGAGGAGGAAGTGAACTGCATATCTGGTCAGGGTCCATGCTGCACAGCGACTTACTGGGGAATTATGAAATTGACTGTATCTGGTCGGGTCCAGGTCTTACAGTGTTGTAAACTGTTGTCTGGAGATAAAAGAGAAGGAACCTGGATAGTTGGGTTACTTTGAAATGGGAGCCTGGATAATAAGGCTACGAGAAGGAACCTGTATAGTAGGGTTACTTCAAGACGAAAGCCTGGATAGTAGGGCTATGAGAAGGAACCTGGATAGTAGGGTTGCTTCGAGATGAAAGCCTGGATGGTAGGGCTATGAGAAGGAACCTGGATAGTAGGGTTACTTCGAGATGAAATCCTGGATAGTAGGGCTATGAGAAGGAACCTGGATAGTAGGGTCACTTCGAGATGAAAGACTGGATAGTAGGGCTACGAGAAGGAACCTGGATAGTAGGGTTACTTCGATATGAAAGCCTGGATAGTAGGGCTATAAGAAGAAACTTGGATAGTAGGGTTACTTCGAGATGAAAGCCTGGATAGTAGGGTTAAGAGAAGGAACCTGGATAGTAGGGTTACTTCGGGATGAAAGCCTGGATAGTAGGGCTATGAGAAGGAACCTGGATAGTAGGGTTACTTCGAGATGAAAGCCTGGATAGTAGGGCTATGAAAAGGAACCTGGATAGTAGGGTTTCTTCATTTGGTCATGTAGATTAGCTATCTGCAGATATGACATGTATAACTGCTGGGATTGTTGATGATAATTGTCTTTCCTGAAAAGATAACATGGTTAATTATATGCGATGCATGAAATGCATGGTGGGATGATGTTCTCAAAAATAAATGATATTATGATGTATGTGATATGTATGCGCATGTCATGATGTATGAAATGCTATTGGGACATGTCCGAGTCTGGGAAAATAAATCCCTGACTGCTGCTAGAGATTATAGCATTCTTGACTGTTGTAGAGGATTGTGGTTCTTCTACTTCTGCTGGGGATGGTGAACGAAGATGACTATGCTGGGGATTTACTCTTTGTTATTTGTGAATATTCTGTCATGGAGAGACTCTGTTTGATAATGGCTCTGCGGGGGAAAAGCTCTGTGGGAAGGTGAATTTCCATAGTTGAAGTAATAAGCTTTGTTGGGGATTGAGCTTGTGTTCAGAGAAATGAACTCTGCTTGGTAGATAAAATTTATGACGATCCACTCGCGATTATGAAATTCGGCTGGGGGATATAGATGTCAGGTGTATGAAAGACCCTGGCTGGGGATATTACTTGCTGTTTTGGGAAAGCTGATATCAATGCTTTGATTGCTTTTACTCTGTAGGGAGTACATATGTTACAAGGTCGTATGTACTGATGACTGTGCTCCAAAGTTGTCTCTGCCCTGGTACCTGTTGGACAGAGTAACTGTCGGGTTTGACATTTCTGGTTTTTTGCCCCTGTTTCTTAAGTTACTAGCAATTGTTTTTTCTTATGTAAATATTTATGAGCAACAATCATATTCAAATGCATATGTTAAGAATAAATCATTGGACGTTCTTGCAAAACAAAACAGAAAAGGAAAAAACACATAGTTTTGTAAAAATGATTTGTATTGATTTTTGAAGTTGGCCTGCAATAGGAGTTTTTGTACAAGGAGGTTGACGCTCTAGTAAGAGAACACCGTCGTAAAAATAGAAGCTATACAATATTTGTGTAAAAAGAAAACAACTATGTGAAACAATCTAATTGGGTTCCAACTCTGTTATTTCCCCCATGTCTTTGAGTGTCTCATCACTTTGTTTCTCGTCCGAAGCTGATTAGATTGAACGGTGCCGTTCGAGCTTGATAACTGATACTGAGGTTTGGTCGCAAGATGATCCAATGGGACATAGTGATACGCTTTATATCCATAACTTTTTCCTGGACCGTCCTTTCGGGTTTTTAGTCCACCAGGATACCCTTTTTTGGCCCAAGTCGCCCTTTCAGGTTTTTGACTTGTCGGGTGTACAGATTTTTTTTAATTTTCTCCCCTTATTTTTGCCCGAACCCTTTTGGTTCACTGGGAAGCCCTTATTTTTGCCTAGGCCAGTCAACCTAGAAGGTCTTTAATCATGTGTAGTATCTTTTCACTATGTCTGCATTGACAGGGTGAGAAAGGTCGTCACTGTCCATGGTGGTTAGAATCATGGCTCCACTAGAGAAAATGTTTTTAGCCACAAATGGCCCTTCGTATGTGGGATTCCATTTTCCCCTGGGATCACCTTGTGGCAGTATGATGCACTTGATTACCAAATCCCCGGCTTGATACTCTTGACGTCTGACTTTTTTGTTGAAAGCCTTGATCATTTGTTTTTGATACGTCTGACCATGAAGGACAATAATAAGTCTCTTCTCGTCAATCATATTTAGTTGATCAAGTCGAGTCTAGATCCAATCGTCTTCATTCAAACCCGCATCTTTCATAATCCTTAAATAAGGAATCTGGACCTCGATGGGTAGGACTGCCTCCATGCCATATACCAGAGAGTAGGGTGTTGCCCCTGTCAATGTTTATGCTGAGGTACGGTACCCATGAAGAGTGAATGGTAACATCGCATGCCAGTCTTTTTGTGTCACTGTCATCTTTTGTATAATCTTTTTGATGTTCTTGTTAGACACTTAGACATCTCCATTCATCTTCGGCCGGTAAGGAGAAGAGTTATGATAATGTATCTTGAATTGTTTACAGAGCTCGGAGATCATCGTGTTGTTGAGATTTGTACCATTATCAGTAATAATTCTCTCTGTCACACAATACCGACAGATCAGATTATGTCGGATAAACTGCGCCACGACGTTCTTGGTTACAGTAGCAAAAGAGGCCGCCTCAACCCATTTTGTGAAGTAATCAATGGCCACCAGGATGAAGTGATGTCCATTGGAAGAGGTAGGCCTGATTTCCTCGATCATGTCAATGCCCCACATTGCAAAGGGCCATGGAGCTGTCAAGATGTTCAAAGTAACCGGAGGCACATGCACCTTATCAACATAGATTTGGCACTTATGACAAGTTCGGGAGTGTTGATAACAATCTACTTCCATAGTGGACCAGTAGTATCCTTATCGTAGGATCTTCCTAGCCATGGTATGCCCGCTTGAATGGGTTCCGAAGGTACCTTCATGTAGATCTGTCATAACCCTCTCTGCTTCGCTCTTGTCTACACACTGCAGTAAGGTAGAGTCATGGTTGCGCTTGTAGAGGATTCCATTACTGAGGAAGAATTTCACAGTGAACCTTCTCAGAAACTTCTTATCGTTGACAGATGCCCCTTCGGGATACTCTTGAGTCTTAAGGTACTTCTTCACTTCATTAAGTCAGGGTTTGTCTGCTACCTCTTCGGTATCAATCTCACAATAGTGCGCTGGTTCATCCAACCTATCAATGGTGATTCGGGGAGCCTCGTTATCCCACTTGACTTTGAGCATGGAAGACATGGTAGTCAGCGCGTCCGCTAACTGATTCTCCTCTCGTGGGAAATGTTCAAAGGTTACCTCCTCAAAGTGTGGGAGCAGTGTTAGTACGTGCTCTTTGTATGGGATAAGATTCGGATGCTTCGTATCCCATTTGCCTTTGATCTGACTTATCACCAAGGCTAAATCCTCGAAGACATTTAAGAACTTGATCTTAAGGTCAATAGCGGCTATGTGACCCATGATGCAGGCTTCATACTCCGCCATGTTGTTAGTACAGTTAAAACATAGTCGGGCAGTGAAAGGAGTATGACAGCCCTCAGGAGATATGATTACAGCTCCGATGCCATTACCAAGTGCGATCGAAGCTCCATCAAAAACCATAGTCTATCGGGATCCTTCTTCAGGTCCTTCATCTGGTCCAGGTTCTTCGTAATCAGTCACCAGCATAATGTTCTCGTCCGGGAACTCAAAATTCATGGATTGGTAGTCATCCACGGCCTGATGGGCCAAATGATCAGCTAATACACTTCCCTTGATTGCTTTCTGGTTTGTATATTGTATATCGTATTCAGTTAAGATCATATGCCATCTTGCTATTCTTCCGGAGAGAGAGGGCTTTTCGAAGATTTATTTGATTGGGTCCATCTTAGATATCAACAAAGTAGTGTGGGTCAGCATATAATGTCTTAGTCGGGGAGCAGCCCATGCCAAAGTGCAACAAGTTTTCTCGAGCAGTGAGTATCGTGTCTCACAATCGGTAAACATTTTTCTAAGGTAGTATATTGCTTGCTCTTTTCGACCAGACTCGTCATGTTGCCCCAGCACACATCCCATTGAATTGTCTAGTACTGTCAAGTACAATATCAAAGGTCTTCCTTCAACCGAAGGCATCAGAATTGGCGGTTCTTAGAGATATTCTTTGATCCTTTCGAAGGCGGTCTGGAATTCTTCATTCCACTTTACCACTTGATCTTTCTTCAGAAGCTTGAAGATGGGCTCACAAGTAGCAGTCAGATGTGAAATGAACCTGACGATATAATTCAAGCGTCCCAAGAAACCTCTAACTTCTTTCTCTTTGCGGGGAGCCGACATATCTTGTATGGCCTTTACCTTTGCGGGGTCTACCTGAATACCTTTGTCACTGACGATGAAACCCAGAAGCTTACCAGACCTTACCCCAAAAGTACACTTGTTCAGATTCAACCTCAGCTTGTATATCTTCAATCTGTCGAACAACGTTTGTAGATGATCTAGCTGTTCCTCTTCAGTTTGAGACCTGGCTATCATGTCATCAACATAAACCTTGATCTCATGGTGAATCATATCATGGAACAAAGCGACCATGGCACGCTGATAGGTTTCCCCAGCGTTTTTCACCCCAAAAGGAATTACCTTGTAACAGAAAGTGCCTCACTGTGTGACGAAGGTTGTCTTCTCCATGTCTTCAGGAGCCATCTTGACCTGGTTGTAGCCAGAGAAACCATCCATGAAGGAGAAGATTTTGTGTTGTGCGGTGTTATCAACCAGAACATCAATGTGAGGAAGCGGGAAGTCATCCTTGGGGATCGCCCTGTTCAGGTCTCTGTAATCCACACACATTCGTACCTTGCCTTCCTTCTTAGGTACTGGAACAACGTTAGCAACCCATTGCGGATAGGAGGTGACAGCTAAGAACCCTGCATCGAACTGCTTCATGACCTCTATCTTGACCTTCTCTGTCATTTCAGGGCTTATACGATGGACCTTCTATTTAACCGGAGGACAATCTTATTTAGTCGGTATACCATGTACCACAATATCATTGTCTAAACCTGGCATGTCTTTATATGACCAGGCGAAGATCTCAACATAGTCGTGCAACATTTGTATCAACCACTGTTTGATCTTAGTCTCCAGATTTGTGTTGATCTTGACTTCTTTTCTGTCTACCTCCGTGCCCAAGTTTATCGTCTGAACTGGCTCTTCATGAGGTTGTATAGCCCTTTCTTCATGTTGTAACAGTCTAGCAAGTTCTCCAGGTACCTCACAATCATCCTCACCTTCGTCCTCGGCTTGGTTGATCGGATTTTCGAAGTCATAACTGGAAGTAGCAGAATTGTTATCAATGGGATCCAGAGTGGATATGGATCTTCAGTTTTATACGTGAGTGTGTGTAAGAGCATAGTTGTATTGATGAAGTAAATGCAGAAAAGAAAAACAGAGAGCGCAAAATTTGTATGCAAGGAACGTCCAATGTTTTATTGATGATATATGAAATGACATAATAACCCTCACAGATAGAACCAATTGTGCCTCGGGTAAGACACAAGGCCATAAAGTTTAAATTGTTTATTACAAACTTTAGAAAACAAGTAATACAATTACTACGCAATAAAAGAAACTGGTATAAAATCCCTAGCCGTCCATTTACTCGGCCCACCGTAAGTAGTCGGGTATATCCAGTTGTCAATGTCAGAGTCTTCCTCACTATCTTCAATGGCATTAATTCCCTAATTGCTGATGCGTAGGGGAGGTCATCCAGCTCGAGCGTTTTGAACTGCACTTTGAGCTCCTGAATTAAAGCCCAAACCACACTTGTCAGTTTTGTAAGTAAAATCAGGGAGTTGTCCCCAGTTGGTATACCCACCTTCTTCAACCACTGCTCTGGCGTCTTTGAGAGAAGTAATCTTCAGAGGAGGTTTGGTGTCGGTAGTAGTCTCAGTCGACGCCAAAATCTGGGGAACCTCTTCAAAGTTTTGACAAGGAGTCTCTATGAATTCCCCGTCCATCTCTACGTACCTGAAGGAGTTCAGGTGGCTCACCATATACTTCTCTTCGCCATGCACAGTGACTATCTTCGCCTTTACCGGATACTTCAGCATTTGGTGCAGTGTAGAAGTAATAACCCCAACTTCATGGATCCAACGATGACCCAACAAAAAAGAGTACGATGGCCTGATGTCCATCATATAGAAAGTGGACCTAAAGGTCTAGGATCCTACCTTGACAGGGATGTCCACCTCCCCATACACCATTCTCTTCGACCCGTCAAAAGCCCTTACCACAATGTTACTAGGCTTTAAGTTCAAGCTTTCACAATCCAACCGATTAAGAGCCTTCTTAGGAAGAACATTCAGTGAAGACCCAGTATCCACCAGCACATGAGCCATAGTGGTACCCCTGCATTCGATCGAGACATGCAGAGCATCATTATGCTTCCTCCCTTTTGGTGTCAAGTCGGCATCTGAAAAACCCAGCCCATTGTCAGCAGTCAAGATGGCTATATAGTCTTTGAATTGATCAACTGAGGTCTCTTGCGGCACATACGTAGTCTTGAGGAATGCGATCAAAGCCTTCGCATGGGCCTCCGAACACAACAACAGAGACAACATGGATATCTTCGAGGGGGTCTGCCCCAACTTATCGACCACATTGTAGTCGCTCTTTGATCGCGACTTTATCGTCTAAATTAATCGGGAGACTGCAAGTATACAGCCCTATCGCGTAGTTTTAAAAGATATCGAACCTAAGGGACTATAAATCGAACTAACGTAACCTAAACTACTGTGTAAAGCTATAGCTATCGAATAATTAATTAGGGGAATTTTTGGGTAATAAAACTTAATTCTAATTGAAATAATAATAATGCGAATATCGGTATGTACTTCGTTAACACTAAAGAATCCGGCTTTCCACTGGCTTATTTTCTAAAAATGATAATAATATCTTTTTCAGCAAAAAGTATTTATTCAAAAATCTATTCTCAAACTTTCGCTCTATTGAAGTAAATTATAATTTTAAACTCTGATGTATGCTTTCACTATCCCATTGATTTTAAAATTACTTTTTGAAAATAAATAAAGTTTAATTGGTTTTAAAACGCTGTCGCAGTCTTTAAAAACAATACCTAGTATCTACTATCTGATTTTAAACCTCAAATTGTCGCTCTATTGGTTTCTAATCTTAGTCAGTTTATTAGCCTCAAACTTTCGCTCTGTTGGTTTCTAAACCTTTTTTTACAAAATAAATTAGATAACTAAATCAGAAAAAGTGTTTATTTTATAAAATATAATCAAGCCTGTTTGTTCCGGATCCATTCAAATTAACTCGTTACATACCGATATTTAAATAATTTAGCCAGACATACTCATAAAAGCAGACATGAATACATTAAAGGAATTAACATTCGTAAATAAATTCATGGCTAAATAAATATCTCTCATGCAAATAATTAATTAAATAAATTAAAGCGATGTAAATAAGAAACCTGAATTAAATAAATGCTGGAAATAATTCTTGAAGCTTGAATCAATTCGTACAAAATCCCGGTTCTTCAACAGAAATAAAATTTAAGTATTTGAAAAGGAACTGGCTGGAAAATAACTGCTGGAAACTGAATTACAATGGAAAATAATAATACGGGAAGGTAAATTCTGAAACTGGAAAATAATGCTAAAAAACGGCCCCCCATTTTGATTTCCTGATGTCCTTTTATAGTGGTAGAATGTAACCACGTTTTGAGATATTTTCGTACCACTTTTCCCCAAATTTCTCGTTCTAACTGCTTTGAGTGGAGGTGGTCATCCCGAGATTTACTCATCCACTTGACCACATTGAGACGGGCGCCTCATGTATCATCCTAGGGCCTACGTGGCAGTTGAGACGGACGCCTCCCACTAAGGGGAGGGTCCGAGGCGGGCGCCTCAATTGTAGGAGGGGAGTTGAGACGTGTGTCTCATTCTTGCACGTGCCTTTAGGGCTCTCTTGCTTGCGTGGGCCTGATTTCGTTTGGGCCCAGTTTGGAGATAATAAACCTTTTGATCCATCATTTTTGCTTTGCACACCCCTTTTCTTCATTTCTTGCATATTTAGTCCAATAACTCTCTTAATTTCTTCACTTTGCTCAATTTGTCTAATTAAAATAAAATACCTGAAACAATAAAAATACCGGCGTAATATGGAAATAAAATGAAATAATTAAATAAAAATACTAACATTATTTATGAAAATTAAATCAAATATACTATATAAAATTGTGTTATCAAACTCCCCTATACTTGAACCGTTGCTTGTCCTCAAGCAAAAGTAAAAAAAAAATGAAAATCACTGACGCACAGTTAAACACAGATATAAGAACATACATCACTTCGTACCAGGTTGCAAGTTGAATTTTTCGTTAGAGAATTTAAGTCGAACTTAAACACCAAAGTTACCGTAGGAACACTGGACAACCCCATTTAAGCAGACCAATTTAAGTCATATCATTATAGCTTAACCTAATACTACGTTTTATTTCACCCGTTTTCATTCTAGCGCAATCACATTAAGCCCTTTACCTTACACGCACATAGTGGAGTAACTGGTTAGTGAATTTGATCTTAGTAAGCCAGCTAGGAGTTCTGGTAATTTAATCATATGGTACTCCCTTTTTCCAATTAAAAATTGCGGGGGATCGAACCGTAATTCGCCCTACCAAGTTCAGCACCAGGGACCACTGAACCAATTTATAATGGATTATTTTGCATTTAAATTTATAGTTTCTGCAACTGTTGGATTAAATGATCTGGTAAGGACCATCTAACTTAATAAGTGCATCTTCAGATAAAAGCAATTTCTTAAGAATATTTGATCAATCACTTATATTCATCAGCTCTCCACGTAGTTTGTGTTTATGGCGGTGCCGACTGCTTAATAAACTACTCGGGGCTAATCTAAAACTAAGTTTTAAAGGTTTTGGTATAATAAGTACTTAAATCGATCCAACACATCGGGGGTTTTGAAGTGTTAAGACGATAGCAATTTTGCTAAGTTGCTCGAATTCTTATTTATAATAGGCAACCTTAATACTAGTTGAATAATGTTTATAAATGCGTGTTAAAATTGTTTTATTTTATTCGTTGTGGCTCAAGAAATAGGGGGAATTCGAGTAAGCACAAATTTTTGCATAAGAGATTAAAATTTGCATAAATAAGTATTTTATTGAATTGAAATTTTGCAATACAAGAAAAGAAATAAAAGGAAAAATACTACAAAGAGAGCAAAGGAAATAGAAATGAACAAGGAAATGATCTGACTCCCCTATACTAAAAAGGTGCAATGTCCTCAATGTGATAAAAACAAAGTAGAATCAGATGAAAAGAGAAAGGCGATCACTCGTTGCTTTGAGAATCATGATCTCTTGTTCTTTGTCCTCTAGTACGAGGTCTTCGTCGTACGTCAGAATCAGAATCATTAAGATGAAGTGCGTCTGCTATGCGAGCTTGCAAAAATTCGAGGTTACGATCATGGCGAAAGGCATATTCTTGTTGTTCGCGTCGCATCTCTTGTTGGTCACGTTGTACTTCTTGTACGAGACGTAAAGTCTCAGCTTGGTTTTGTTGCATGGCATGGAACAACTGATCTTGATGAAGCATATGAGCCTGCATAGCTGCGAAATTTGCAGCGGGATTATTTGGTTGTTGGGCGGCAGGTGCATCAAGAGCATAACGCCAATTGGCGCGGACTCGGACATCGATACAATTCGGACAAGGTAACACAAAATCAGGAATTTGACGACGATTTATCACTAATGTAAACCGGCCATCATGTCTTGGAGAGATTATATGGGAATCTCGGCAATAGATGACATCAAGAAGAGTGGCTGGCATCATATATTGTAACAAAGAAAATAGCTCGGCGGAAAGGCCTAAAGCATATGCTAAAGATGTGATGATGCCTCCAAAAACAAAGGGATTAGTATCTGCTGCGTTCGCGCATGTGTGGATGTGACTGAGCATGAAAGGAGCGACGTTGACAGCCTGACCATTAAGGGCACAGAAAATAATCAACAGCTCATTTTGGTTGACCTTGTGATTATTGGTCCGACCAAAGATGGTGTTAGCAAGAACACGGTGAAAGTACCTTAATGCAGGGTTATGTATTTGAGAAGCATAGAGGTCGCGCCAACTTTCCGTGGTTTGACCGGTTAGATCATTCCATAAGGAGAAGCCGACTTGATCCCAAGAAAGATCGTGGTCATCGTCGAAAGGCTTGTAATGAACATGCTCGCCGCGAGTGAAAGATAAGAGTTCAGCGACTCTTTCTTGATCAAGAGAGTACTCTTGGTTAAACATGCTCGCCGCGAGTGAAAGATAAGAGTTCAGCGACTCTTTCTTGATCAAGAGAGTACTCTTGGTTAAACATGCGGAAGTTGGCGATTCCGGTTGTGTAGGGATCGTCGACAGGTGTTGTGTAAGAGAAGGAACTAAGAAATTCAAGCACGAGTGGTTCATAGGTTGGACATGAGTTTGTGCAGAGACTGGTTAAACCGGTGTTATTGAGCATGAATACGATGCTATCGGTCATGTCTAAGGTTTCCAAACACTCCGAACTTACGTATTTTGTAGGAACGACGGAACGGGTATAGAATTTTGTATACTTTTGTTGTTGTTGGCCGTCGTCGTTATCGCGGAAAATGATATTGGATAGGTCGGGTGGTGGTCGGTCAGGCTTAACTTGTCTTTGGTTGTTTCGTGGAGCCATAGATGGATATTGGTTGAAGAAGGGAAAAGGTAGAAAATATGGGTGTAGGAGAGGAAATGGTAGAGATGGTTAGAAATGTTGTGAAATGAGAAAGAAGGATGAAGGGTATTTATAGTGGAGTGAGAGTTAAGAGTGATAAATTATAATAAGTGGGTGTTGGAAAACGGGAGGGAAAATATGAATGGGGATTAATGGTGGGAAGTGGAAAGAATATAATTTGAATGAAAATAAAGAGTGTTGAATTTGAATTAATTGGGGCTGAATGGGAAAACGAAACGGACAAGACAAGTAAATGCAAGGGAAGACCAACTTTTACTCTGCACGAAACACATGCTGAGGCGGCCGTCTGACACAGGAGACCACGCGTGAGGCGTGCGTCTCAAAGCTGTATGGAGTGGGAACAGTTGGAGACGTGCGTCTCCAGTCAGCGTGTTGGGCTGAGGCGTGCGTCTCACTTTATTGGGAACAAGCCAGTGTGTGAATGACAAGGGACAATATGCAAAGAATAAAAAGGAATCTCACTTGCAAGGTAGAATGATACGGATAACGCAGGAGCCAGAAAAAGGAATATATTTAAAAATTGTAGCAACAAATAAGAATGCAATAATACTAATATTCTTATAAGATAATATTTTTATATGATATAATATATTAAGCTGCAACATTATAATTATAAGAAAATAACATGAATTGCTTTTAGAATGAGGATCAAAGTTGCTTACAATTTAAGAATCAAGTATTTGGAAAGTAAAACATAATAATAAAAAGAACATAACGAAAATATTGCAATTTCTAATAAAAGCAAACTAAGCTAAACTAAATAAAATGAACTACTTAAAAGCTCTAGCCACTAGATGGTCCTGCCTTAGGAGCGGGGGAAGAATGAAAGTAAGCGAAAACTTCTTGAAATTATGCAGAAACAGTATCCATAAAACCAAAGAAATCGGCTCGCAAACTATTCAAATCGTCCCTCAAAGCCTGATGTTCCACCTGGAGAGCGTGGATGGCAGTCGCATAATTAATGGTAGGAGCCTCATGCATAACGGTGTCAGGAGCAACAAAGTGAGCGGTAGAATCGTGCTGAGGAGGGCCCATATCATAATAACCTGGAGGAGCAGTGGGATCTTCCTCAGAATCTTCCAAAACCTCATAATCTTGCGGAGTCTCAGGAGTGTTGGGCGGAGAAGGCTGCTGATCAAGACCAAAAAGCCAGTTGGCTTTGTTATGCACACTCGTAGCAGGGTTAGGCAAGGTAAACAGCTGCATAACTTGACCATTAATCAACAAGGTAAACTGAGTCGGGCCAAGATCACCAATTATACCAGTGTTGGAACAGAACTCGATGGTCATGCAAGTAACACCAGTAAAAGCATTCAGATGCTTAAAGGGTTGTCGAAGTCCAACAACATTTGCAATCATAGTGACGAGACCTCCCATCCGAATGGGTGCATGATCAGTATCAATGAGATCCACAAAGGTACGGATCAGATAAGTGATCGCATTAACCGGACGGTTTTGCGAAGCACAAAACATGATAAAAAGCTCATCCTTAGAAACGGTGGTGACATTCTGGGGTTTTCCAAAAATGGTGTGGGCCAGAATCTTATGGAAATACCTGAAGGCCGGATTATGGATATTCTCTGATACAAAGTCCTCGGGCTCAGGGTTAAGGATTCCAGAAATAGATCCCCAAAAATAGTCAAGCTCTCTAAATCCAAGATACTCCTCCTGAGTTTCATGATAAACTCCTATGCCATTAGGAAAACCAAGAAGCTCACCCAATTCCTTATGGTTAAACTTGAAAGTGATGCCAAAAAGTCTGAAGATAATAAGTCCACGGCGTAAAGCTAACCCATGAGTAGGAAAGTATGTCAAAGAGCTGAGGAACTCCAAAGTGAGGTTCCGATATGTGGCATAGCAAGTCATCAGGCGTGAACTATCCCACCCAATCTGATTCAGCAGAAAAAGCACACTATCACGAATACCAAGAGCAGTCATAGCACCGTGATGAAGGTAGATAGTAGGTAACATCTCACGCTCGGATAAAACTCCATATTTGGTGCGCTGATTTCTTCCTCTGAAACTAACTGGCATATCGTCAACTCGAGACATAGTGGGAAGAGAAATAAGTAGCAAGAAGTATCCTGAAGAGAAGAAAATAAAGAAGATCAGCATTGGCCAAATGCCGATAAGAAGAAAAAAACATAGAATAGAAAGAAATAAGACAAAGAGGAGAAATATAATGAATAGATAAAGAAAAGAAATAGATATATTTTTGTTTTTGTTTTTGTTAAAAAAAATAGACTAAAGAAGAAATGAAAAATAAGAAGAGGGAGGTATAAAAAATGGTGGGTTGTCTCCCACAAAGCGCTTTGTTTTATGTCGCAAGCTCGACAAATAAAACTAAAGACTAGGCTTCTAATCGAGCGTGTGGCTCGTCTAGATTTATCGTTTGAGAATTTCCCTCGAGTTCAGTTAGATGGTAATGTTTTAAACGCTGCCCGTTTACTATAAACGGTTCAATCGAAGGTCCCTTAATCTCTATTGCACCACTTGGATAAACTCGAGTAATTTCAAAAGGTCCGGACCACCTAGATCATAATTTTCCAAGAAATAATTTTAATCGTGAGTTAAATAGTAATACCAAGTCACCTATGTTAAAATTCTTCCTAGATATATGCTTATCGTGCCATTTCTTTGTGCGCTCTTTGTAAATCCTAGCATTTTCGTACGCATCCTGTCTAAGTTCTTCCAATTCATTAATATCCAGGATACGCTTCTCTCCAGCGGCAGTGTAACTTAAGTTCAGATTCTTAATGGCCCAATAGGCCTTGTGTTCTAACTCAACTGGGAGATGGCATGACTTACCATAAATAAGCTTGAAAGGAGTAGTACCGATGGGAGTTTTATAGGCAGTTCTATAAGCCCATAAAGCTTCGTGAAGTTTAAAGGACCAGTCCTTTCTGGACGTAGCGACAGTTTTTTCAAGGATTTGTTTTATCTCGCGATTTGAAACTTCAACTTGTCCGCTAGTTTGAGGATGGTAAGGTGTAGCTATGCGATGTCGAACTCCATATTTTCCTAATAATTTTTCAAAGATTTTGGAAATGAAATGAGATCCACCATCACTTATAACGAGTCTGGGTACACCGAACCTAGGAAAGATTATGTTCTTGAACAGCTTAAGTACCACTCGGGTGTCATTTGTTGGAGAAGCTATAGCTTCGATCCATTTTGAGACATAATCCACAGCCACGAGTATATACTTGTTACCGGATGAAGATGGAAAGGGTCCCATAAAGTCTATCCCCCACACATCAAAGATTTCGACTTCTAAAATGCCTTTTTGTGGCATTTCGTCACGTCTAGATATATTACCGGTGCGTTGACACCTGTCGCATTTTAAGATGGTGGCATGTACGTCTTTCCATAAATTAGGCCAATAGAGACTGGATTGTAAGATCTTTGCACAAGTTTTGGATGTACTCGCATGTCCTCCGTAAGGTGCAGAATGACAGTGTTTTAGAATGTTTTCAATCTCTTCTTCTGGCACACATCGGCGGAAAATTCCATCGGGACCTCTCTTGAAAAGTAAAGGTTCATCCCAATAATACTGCTTAAGATCATGGAAGAATTTCTTCTTCTGTTGGTAGGTAAGTTCAGGTGGTAAAACGCCTGCAGCGAGGTAATTTACGAAATCGGCATACCAAGGCACCGAGGAGACGGCTAAGGTGGTTTCCATGAGTTTATCTGGTTCTATGTCTTCCAAGTGGGCAATCAGTTTATCATACTGGAATTCATCATCGATCGGCACTTGTTCATGTTTAAGATTTTCTAGTCTAGAGAGATGATCTGCTACCACGTTTTCGGTTCCTTTCTTATCTTTGATTTCTAAATCGAACTCTTGCAGTAGCAATATCCATCTCAGGAGTCTAGGTTTAGCGTCCTTTTTGGTTAGGAGATATCTAATAGCAGCATGATCAGTGTATATGATTATTTTGGATCCTACTAAGTAGGAACGAAACTTGTCTAATGCGAAGATCACTGCTAAGAATTCTTTCTCGGTTGTAGCATAATTCATTTGCGCTTCGTCCAGGGTTCTGCTTGCATAATATATGACGTGGAGTCTTTTATCCTTTCGCTGTCCTAAAACAGCTCCTACGGCATAGTCACTTGTGTCACACATTATTTCAAAAGGTTCATTCCAATCTGGAGTTTGCATGATAGGCGCAGAAATTAATGCTTTCTTAAGTGTTTGAAATGCTTCTAAACATTTTTCGTCGAAGATAAATTCAGCGTCTTTCATTAATAGCTCAGTTAGGGGTTTAGTTATCTTAGAGAAATCTTTAATGAATCGTCGATAAAAACCGGCGTGTCCCAAAAAGCTTCGGATTTCTCTAACAGTTTTTGGAGGTTGAAGGTTCTCAATAACTTCGATTTTAGCAGAATCGACTTCAATTCCTCTTTTGGATATAATGTGTCCTAAAACAATTCCTTCTTGTACCATAAAATGGCATTTCTCCCAATTAAGCACTAGATTAACCTTCACACAACGTTCTAATACCCTTTCTAAATTTTCTAAACATTCTTCAAAGCTTTGTCCACAGACGGAAAAATCATCCATGAAGACTTCCATAATATTGTCCAGAAAATCAGCAAATATTACCATCATACATCTTTGAAAAGTTGCAGGAGCATTGCATAAACCAAATGGCATTCTTCTATAAGCAAAGGTTCCAAAAGGGCATGTGAAAGTTGTTTTCTCTTGGTCATTAGGATGAATAGGTATCTGAAAGAAACCTGAATAACCGTCCAAGAAACAGAAATGAGAGTGTCTAGCTAAACGTTCCAACATTTGATCAATAAATGGTAAAGGGAAATGATCTTTTCTGGTGGCTTTGTTAAGTTTTCGATAATCGATGCACATTCTCCATCCAGATTCGACTCTTTTAGTTATGATTTCTCCTTTCTCATTTTCGACTACTGTGACACCTCCTTTCTTAGGTACAACATGCACAGGGCTAACCCATTTGCTATCAGATATAGGATATATGATTCCTGCTTCTAACAACTTCATAACTTCCTTTTTCACAACCTCGCTCATAATCGGGTTTAGTCTCCTCTGGTGTTCTCTTGAAGTTTTACAATCTTCTTCTAGCATAATGCGATGCATACAGATAGAGGGACTTATTCATTTAAGATCAGTGATATTATATCCTAAGGCTGTTGGATACTTTCTCAGAATTTGTAAAAGTTTTTCAGTTTCGGTTTCGCCAAGTTCTGCGTTGACTATCACTGGTCGTTCGAGTTCGGAATCTAGGAATTCATACCTTAGATTTTTAGGAAGTGTTTTGAGTTCTAGGGGTGGTTTCCTTAAACATTGTGTAGGATATGGTGCTATAGCTAAGCATTCACTTAGATTACTACTCAGATTTTCATCGAGATTGTCTTCATTTTCAAGCTCAGCTTCTTTTCTACATTCATCGATGATATCCATGAAGTAACAAGTATCTTCAATTGCAGGTGCTTTCAGGAATTGAGAGAGGATAAATTCGATTTTCTCTTCACCTACTTCAAAAGTAAGTTTTCCTCTTTTTACATCTATAATTGCACCGGCTGTAGCTAAGAAAGGCCTTCCAAGAATGATTGGGGTGACTTCGTCCTCCCTTATGTCCATAATAATGAAATCGGTTGGTATATAGAATTGGCCAATGCGTACAGGAACATTCTCGAGAACTCCTGCAGGATATTTAATTGACCTATCTGCTAATTGAACGAACATTTTGGTTGGTCTGAGTTCTCCCATTTCAAGTTTCTTGCATAGAGATAATGACATCACACTTATACTGGCTCCAAGATCACATAAAGCTTTATCTATGACAAATTTGCCAATTACACATGGAATAGAGAAACTTCCAGGGTCTTTGAGTTTAGGAGGCATTGTGTCTTGAATAATTGCACTACATTCTGCAGTAAGCATGACAGTTTCATTATCCTCTAGCTTTTTCTTATTGGATAGAATCTCTTTAAGGAATTTAGCGTAGGAGGGCATTTGAGCTATAGCTTCGGTAAAAGGAATTGTAACATTAAGTTGTTTCAGAAGATCCACGAATTTCTTGAATTGACCCACATTCTTAGTTTTACCTAACCTTTGAGGGTATGGGATATGAGGCTTATAAGGTGGTGGGGGTACATAAGTTTCATCTTTTTGCGTGGTATCTTCATTATTATCTCTCTGATTTTCCTTTTCTTCTTTATCTTTAGTTTCAGATTGTTTAACAGAATTTTGTTGCATAGTTGGGCTATTGTTTCTGGGATCTACAGGTCCATCATACTCTGTTCCGCTTCTTAAGATAATAGCATTTGCATGTCCCTTGGGATTAGGTTGAGGCTGTCCAGGAAATGAGCCAGCAGGAGCAGCAGAAGTCGCTAGTTGTTGAGCTACCTGAGAGATTTGTGTTTCTAACATTTTATTATGTGTAGCTAAAGCATCAAGCTTGTTAGATAATTGCTTAATCTGCTCATTAATGTGTATATTCTGATTTTGAACATCCTTATTAGTCTGGGATTGAGTATTATTGGTTTGGGATTGAGTAGCGATGAAATGCTCTATCATGACTTCCAAATTAGACTTCCTAGGAGCATTAGACGTGTTAGGACCATTATTAGGATGATTTGGAATAGCCTTAGGATAACCAGGTGGTGTAGCAGGAGCTTGTCCAGGTGCGTATAACGCGTTGTTACTCTTGTATGAAAAGTTAGGATGATTCTTCCAGCCAGGGTTATATGTGTTGCTGTAAGGATTACCCTGTACGTAATTCGCTTGTTCAACTGGAACTCCTGTTAAAAGTGGGCATTCTGGAGCAAGATGTGATTGAATACCACATAAGTCGCAAGTTTGAGCAATTGCAGCAACAGTAGCTGCGGGAGCGGTGGTAAGATTCTCGAGCTTTTGAGTGAGAGCTTCCACTTTAGCGTTGACTTGATCCAGACTATTCACTTCAACCATGGCACCTTTCGTTTGAGATTTCTCTATGCTAACTCTCTCCGTACCCCATTGGTAATGGTTTTGAGCCATGCTTTCGATAAGTTGTCTTGCTTCAGTATATGGTTTATTCATCAGTGCGCCACCAGCTGCGGCGTCTATAGTCAATCTCGTATTATACAAGAGACCATTGTAGAACGTGTGAATGATCAGCCATTCTTCTAAACCATGATGAGGACAAAGTCTAAGCATGTCTTTATAACGTTCCCAAGCTTCAAAGAGTGATTCATTGTCTTTTTGTCTGAAACCATTGATATTGGCTCTGAGCATAGCAGTTTTGCTTGGAGGAAAATATCTAGCCAAGAAGACTTTCTTCAACTCATCCCATGTGGTGATTGAGTTGGAAGGAAGAGATTGGAGCCATGCGCGAGCTCTGTCTCTGAGAGAAAAAGGAAATAGGCGCAATCGTATCGCCTCGGGGTTAACACCATTCGCTTTCACAGTGTCTGCGTACTGCACAAACACTGACAGATGAAGATTCGGGTCGTCAGTAGGAGCTCCAAAAAACTGGTTCTGCTGAACGGCGGAAAGAAGCGAAGGTTTTAGCTCGAAATCGTTTCGAGCGATAGCAGGAGCAGCAATACTATTATGAGGCTCTGCTTGAGAAGGAACAGCGTAGTCCTTAAGAGGACGAGGAGCAGGAGCAGGTAGATCAGCCATCTTCTTGAGTTCTTCAACGTCAGGAAGTTTGGTCGAAGGAAGGTTTTTGCGTTCTAAATACTCTTGAATTCGTCTTCTTAATCTAAGGTAACGCTCGATATCGTATATAGGTATATGCAAAGGCGCGCCTTGAGAGCGAGTATTTGGCATACACAGAGGGAAAAGAAATAGTTGCTATAGTCTATACTTCGTAATAAAATTACGATATCAACTTAAATAGTCCCCGGCAACGGCGCCAAAAACTTGATCGCGACTTTATCGTCTAAATTAATCGAGAGACTGCAAGTATACAGCCCTATCGCGTAGTTTTAAAAGATATCGAACCTAAGGGACTATAAATCGAACTAACGTAACCTAAACTACTGTGTAAAGCTATAGCTATCGAATAATTAATTAGGGGAATTTTTGGGTAATAAAACTTAATTCTAATTGAAATAATAATAATGCGAATATCGGTATGTACTTCGTTAACACTAAAGAATCCGGCTTTCCACTGGCTTATTTTCTAAAAATGATAATAATATCTTTTTCAGCAAAAAGTATTTATTCAAAAATCTATTCTCAAACTTTCGCTCTATTGAAGTAAATTATAATTTTAAACTCTGATGTATGCTTTCACTATCCCATTGATTTTAAAATTACTTTTTGAAAATAAATAAAGTTTAATTGGTTTTAAAACGCTGTCGCAGTCTTTAAAAAAAATACCTAGTATCTACTATCTGATTTTAAACCTCAAACTGTCGCTCTATTGGTTTCTAATCTTAGTCAGTTTATTAGCCTCAAACTTTCGCTCTGTTGGTTTCTAAACCTTTTTTTACAAAATAAATTAGATAACTAAATCAGAAAAAGTGTTTATTTTATAAAATATAATCAAGCTTGTTTGTTCCGGATCCATTCAAATTAACTCGTTACATACCGATATTTAAATAATTTAGCCAGACATACTCATAAAAGCAGACATGAATACATTAAAGGAATTAACATTCGTAAATAAATTCATGGCTAAATAAATATCTCTCATGCAAATAATTAATTAAATAAATTAAAGCGATGTAAATAAGAAACCTGAATTAAATAAATGCTGGAAATAATTCTTGAAGCTTGAATCAATTCGTACAAAATCCCGGTTCTTCAACAGAAATAAAATTTAAGTATTTGAAAAGGAACTGGCTGGAAAATAACTGCTGGAAACTGAATTACAATGGAAAATAATAATGCGGGAAGGTAAATTCTAAAACTGGAAAATAATGCTAAAAAACGGCCCCCCATTTTGATTTCCTGATGTCCTTTTATAGTGGTAGAATGTAACCACGTTTTGAGATATTTTCGTACCACTTTTCCCCAAATTTCTCGTTCTAACTGCTTTGAGTGGAGGTGGTCGTCCCGAGATTTACTCATCCACTTGACCACGTTGAGACGGGCGCCTCATGTATCATCCTAGGGCCTACGTGGCAGTTGAGACGGACGCCTCCCACTAAGGGGAGGGTCCGAGGCGGGCGCCTCAATTGTAGGAGAGGAGTTGAGACGTGCGTCTCATTCTTGCACGTGCCTTTAGGGCTCTCTTACTTGCGTGGGCCTGATTTCATTTGGGCCCAGTTTGGAGATAATAAACCTTTTGATCCATCATTTTTGCTTTGCACACCCCTTTTCTTCATTTCTTGCATATTTAGTCCAATAACTCTCTTAATTTCTTCACTTTGCTCAATTTGTCTAATTAAAATAAAATACCTGAAACAATAAAAATACCGGCGTAATATGGAAATAAAATGAAATAATTAAATAAAAATACTAACATTATTTATGAAAATTAAATCAAATATACTATATAAAATTGTGTTATCACTCTTTTTAATTATTTTTAATATTTCCTCTATCTCTTGCTTAGAGGCTTCTATGACAATCTTTCTAGGTGCCTCCGTCCGGGCAGGCTCACCCATAGCTTCTTTGTCTCGGTTGCCATATGACTCAACGGTAGGAGTAACAATTGGAGTAAGAACATGAGTAATAGTTGAAGTGCTGGTAGGAATAGCAGGTGAAATAACAACAGGCTTATAGACATTCCTCGGGGAAGTCTCGGGAGAGAAAACCCTTCCACTTCTGGTAATCTTACTGGTCCCGACAATGTTACTGACATCAGGATCATCCTCTTCATTCTTCAGATCTTGTTTAACACCATAATAGTAAACACCAGCATCATAATTCCAAGGGATAGCTTTGTCTGAGGCGTAAGGGACTGGACCAGGAAAGGTGATTATTAACGGAGCAACTCTTGGAGCGGGTGTAATCCTAATAGGTCTTCTCGAGGAGACCTTGGAAGGATTGGCGGAAATGGTTATAATAGCAACATCTTCGAACGGAACAGTTGGAATCAAAGTTTTCTCAAACAAAATTTCTCTATTGTCCATCAGGCGCTGGACACTTGTCTTCAGCAAATAGCAACCCGAAGGCAGAGATGAACACATGTGGAAACCTTCATCACAACCCGGAAATAAACCAGCCAGTAACAAATTCTTCTTAACAGTCATAAGGGGAGTAGAAACTTCATCAACTGAGGTCACAAATAGATCGGTATCAATGGCATTAACTCCTCGGTTTGTGCTTAGGCATGGGAGCAGTTATGACATTGGGCTTCTCCAGAGCATCGAACTCAATCACCTTGGCTTCAATCAGATCTTGTACCTTATTTCACAGAGCCCAACACTCATTTGTATCGCGGCCAGGACTCTCAGAATGGTAGGCACACCGATCATTTGGATTCTACCGAGGAGACGTGGTATTAGGATTCTTGGGAGCCTCTTTCAAGGTTGCCAAGTTAAATCTCAGAAGATGGGGTAGAACCTCTGTCAATGTCATGTTAATCCGGGTAAACTGCCTTTGTGGTCTTTCTACCCTTTGTTGATTGTTGCATTGTGGAGCAGCCGCAGGCCTAGGTATCATTACAACACTTACTGTCGGACGGTGTTCAACTCTGTTTTGACCTCTTGAGATATAGATGGCACTAGCCTCCTTCTTACCAGTGAAAGGCTTCTTTACTGAACTCGAAGAGGTGTCTTTCTGTGTTTTACCACTCCGGATCCCAGCCTCTACCCTTTCTCCTATCAATATCAGCTCAGTGAAACCAAATGATGAGCTGCAAATCAGATGGTTAAAGAATGGACCAGATAGCGTCCCAAGAAACATGTCAACCAACTCCCTGTCAGATAAAGGGGGTTAGACTCTCCCAGCCAAGTCTCTCCACTTCTGCGCATAGTCCTTAAAGCCTTCACCTGCACCCATGGACATACTCTGGAGTTGAGTACGAGTAGGGGCAAGGTCGGCATTATATTGATACTGCTTATAAAAAGCAGCAGCCAAATCCTCCCTGTTTCGGACATTGGTTCCCTCCAGTTGGTAGAACCATTCAAGCTGAGTCCCTGACAGACTGTCTTGAAAGAAGTGAACCCACAAGTTTCTATCAGTGGTGTGGGGTTGGATCTTCCTTACATAGGAACGGAGATGGAGCTTTGGGCAAGACATCCCATCATACTTTGCGAAAACCACTCTCGACACCAATCCCAGTTCTCCAAAGTCCAACCCAATTATTCTCTGGACTTCCATAGCGCTCAAACGATCTTCCAACTGCTTGTATATATCCTCAGTGGGAGGATACTTCTCGTCATTGTAGTCTGTATCATTGTCAGAAACTTCAGGACTATGGTCCTTCTCCCTTGTCTCCCTTTCTTGGTTCTCCCCTTCCTTGGATAAGGAGGTCAGATCGACTGGTTGCTGTAACGGACCCCTGAACCTTCTGCCCATATTCAGAATACCAGAGACCTTCTTCTTTTTCTTCTTCTCCTTCAGGATGAGGGATTTCAGATCCTCTTGCCCTTTAGCCAGAGTTATGAACATCTGTTGAAATTGGGCATTTTATGCCTGAAGATCTTTGATGCTTTGTTCAGAAGACATTTTTGCTGAAATAAACAGCGAAGAAGATGAGAAGCCTGTTGTGATCGGTGGATCTGGAACTGACTGTTTAACGCTGGTTCGCGAAATGTCGCGGAAGCAAGAGTCGCCACCGTCTTTTATTTTCTCCAAATGGAAAGGACAAAAGCACAGAAAAATTCCTTAAAGAGATTGCTCTCGGTTCGGGAGGTAGATTATAGAAAGGGAAGGTGTTAGCACCCTTTCTATCCATGGTTATCCATGGGCTCTTAGATACTTGCTCATTTGTGTTTTCAAAAGTAGTTTGTTTGCTTTTCAACTGTGGGTTTTAAAAAGTTTCTTTGAAAGTTTCAGATCGACTCTTGTGTCAGAGTGTTTGAAAAATTGTTTTGAAAGCTTTTGAAAAGTGTCGGTGTGAAAAGATTTTTGTTTGTTTTTTGAAGAGAGCAAGTATCTACGAGAACCTACCTACCCTAAGGAATTCGTCTGTGTAAATGTCCTTTAAAGTAGCGCCATCCCATCATTGAGAGATAGGTAGCACCACCGTTGGAGGTGTTCGGGTTAATTCGAGTTTATAGGGACATGGTGATCACCAGAGCAATGGGAAGACACCTTAGAAGCTACCCTCATGCCAGGTTCCCGGATCATGAGGACTTACTAAGACATCCTCTACTCGACGATCACCTTTCGAGGCAAGGCAACAGTGAGGCGTACCCTAGGGGTGGTGTGTGCGATTCGTGTGTCGTTTTCATTTGTATTTATCTTTTGTCATGTCATTGGTGTTCTACGTTTGTTTTTATTATGGTCATTCATTCTTTCATGCTTGGTTAACAGTTTAAAAAGTTTGCGGGAAAGTAAATTCTAAAGCTATTACAAATGGCGCGGGTCCACATCGCCAAAATTAAACCGGACTCGATTTGACAGAAAAATAAATAAAGCGAGGTAAATAATGAAATTGAAAAGTGCGAGAAGTTTAAGTTACAGCGCTTTGGGAGAGGTACATAATTAATTAAGTGCAATAAAATAAATACGCGAAATTAAACAATTAAGGATATGGGCGTTGGACCCTTTTGCAAAAATATTGAATTAATGAATTAATTAATTAGAATTAATGAGAAAGTAAAATTAAAAATTAAAAAAAGAATGTTTTTTTTTTGGTATTTTAGTATTTTTTAGGATTTAATAGAAAAAAGAATTAATTAAAATTAAACTAAAAGAGAAACTCTAATTCTATTTATTTTTAAATTTATTAAGAAAATATTGACCTTTTTTAACCTAAATGAAACCCTAATTAATTATGTACAATTTTAATTATAAAAAATAAATATTATGAATATTATTATGGTAAAAGGGGAAAAGAAATAAAAACAATAATCAAACCTAGTTCTACATATTTTTGTATTTTTGTTATTAAAGGAAATTAAAATCACAACCTAATTTAAAACTAAATAATTACATATTAATTTATTTATGAAAATATTAGAATAAAATAATTTATTATGTTTTTATCTTTTTCTGATTTTTTAGGCATTTTTTGTATTTTGTAAAAATATAAATAATTAACTTAAACAGATAAAGAAAAATAAAATCATAATTGAAAATAAAATAAAAAAAAATATAGAGAAGGCAAACCAGGGGGGGGTTCAGGCCCCAAAGTGGAGGTTAAATTAGTGAAATTCTGGCCCATTTAATATTCAGATCCATTGACTTTCCCAGGCAGCGTGTTGACCCTTTGACCAAGCCTATGATGTACCTCCAATCTCAGCCTTTGATTTGAATTTGTTAGATACGTGGATGGCTAGATGATGAAGGAATATGGTGTGCATCAATGTTGTGCCTGCATGGGAATTAATGTGGAAAAATAATATTGAAAGTTACACAGACCTGGGACTCGAACCCAGGTCTTGGATGTTGAAGCCTTCAACGTTTGCCAGCTGAGCTACACACGCATTCAATTAATATACAAACACATAAATAATAAAAAGAAAGACCAACGCGTTAGTGGAGAGAAACGCGCGAAATTCAAATCAGCGAATCACTTGTGGCCACGACTTCGTCTCCTTCACGTTCCCTGTAACATAAACATTCAGCAACGGTTTTAGACGCGTTGCTTTAGGGACGTTTTAAGAAAATAGCGATTAGCCCCTCAACGCTCATAAATTGAGCGCGAGGGTTCCATCCTCTTCGTCTTCAAGCGCTGAGTCTAATGGTCATGGTTTTGAGGCTTAATTTTTCCTCTTTGCAAAAGCCCCAAATTCCCGTCCTGCAAAACCCTAGAAAACTAACATGGCATCTTGGCCTAGAACGTATGAAATTTCAATTAAAGGTTATGGTTAGCTTGCAAACTTCATCAGGAATACAAAACACATATCAAAACTGATAGAAAATGCATGAATTGGTATGCACGATTATGACTTTTATTTGATACAGTCTGCACTCATATTACCAATTTCTTGAGTCTGGAAGGATGTTAATGATTAGAACGTGATCAGTGATCTCCAAGGAAGCTATTGAGATAAGAATGGAGGCTTGAATCGACCTAAAAAGTGGTTTACAGTCTTTGAGTTTCTTTGAGAAATTTCAAGTTTGTAGAGAGGTTTTCTGCGCAGCTTTTTGTCCATTATGATTAGGGTTCTCATCTTGCATATGTAGTGAGTCAATTAGGTTAAGAAAACACAATAAAATCCAATGAATTAATGGTTTTGCATATTTGATTTTCTTAAGATCTTTTCATATCTTTTTCAAGTGTATTTTGTATCAATTATGCTCAAATCAAACCAAATCTTTCCTAATTAGCCTATGCACGAAATATTGACCTTAAAACATGTATAAAAAGATTGGTTTTGTTAGGTTAAATATTTTTCACATATTTTAAATGATTTAAGTGAATTAATATGAATAAAAATTCAAATAAATAATTAAAAAATGAGAAAATACTTCCCTTTGGGTCAAGTGGTCGTGCATATGCTTAGAATGATGAATCATGGAAGAAAAATGGGCCCATTAGCATTTTTAGGTCATTTGGATCAAAGTTGACTTTTCAAAATATCCAAAGATTTCCCAACTTCCACAAGGCATAACTTGCTCAATTTTTAATCTTTTCTCATGTTCTTGGACATTTTGGAAAGTTATTTGAGTCCTCTAACCAATGTCTTTGGTCCCATGTCATTTTGATTTACCAATCTCAAGTTATGGCCTTTGACTTAAAGTCCCTTTTTGTTGACTTTTGAAAATGACCTATAATGTTGAAATTGATAACTTTTTGTGAGAGCATTTCTTGGACTTGAAGTATGAAGATGGGTTGTAGGAAATGTCTTTCTCTTCAAAATGAGCATTGGATGGAATTTTTCTGATAATCCATGTGAAAGTTATGCCCTGGTCAATTTCAGTTGACTTTTTCAGCTGTCCAAATAAGGAAACTTTTGCATCTTTGATGATTTCTGAGCCAAATTTTGAGAATCATGATCAAGCATTGATCAAATGATTTTTGTGGCTTCAAAATGATATGTTGACCAAAATTTTGAACTTTTGACTGTCAAATGACCATTTTGCCCCTACAGTTGACTGTAGTGCAATCTAGGGTTTTGACTGTGCAATTTTGAGCTGAATGCCTTGAAACTTGATATGAGGATGCTTGACCATATTTGTAGGCATATGAGACTTGATTGGGCCTTTGAAAACTTCATTTTCTTGATCAGAACCCAAACCCTAGTTTTGACTGTGTAGGAGACCTTTGCACTGTGCAACCCTTGGGGAATTTTGTAGCTTGGCTTGGCAATTTCTTGAAGAATATGGGAGGGCAAATTTTGGGGTACAACAGTTGCCCCTGTTCAATCTTCTTAGACCTGAGGATGCAGATTGGCTGACGTGCCTTTCGTAATCCGAGGGTAGAAGATGATTGAACACTAGAGTGCCCAGAAATTTGCGCTCACATGTTGGCAGTGTGATGGAATGGGCTTATAGATGCCATTTGGAGATTGCTGGATAGGATGATGGGCTTATAGATGCCATCTGGATGTTGATTGCGTAGGAGATTCCTTAGCGAGAACCTGCATACCTGCAAAAGAAAAAATGAGTACCTGACACGTTGCAGGAGCTGATTTTAGATGCTTGGTATAGATATGTCCTGCCTGGTTACAGGAGCTGAATCTGGAGTCTTCACGTGATGATGAATGAACCAGGGATGGTTACTGCCTTAGCCTGAATGGTAAGAGAACCTTGGGCGACTTTAACTTCAACAACGCTCGTTGAGAAAATCTTGGTGGGAAATACCATCTTCGCAGGATCGGGACGAGAACCATAGGCAATTATAATTTGAAAGGGAATGATCACCTCACTCACCGTCGGAGAGGGAATCATAGGAAAAGGAATTGTCACCTCACTCACCGTCGGAGAGGGAACCATAGGAGACTATCACCTCACACTCACCGTCGGAGAGGGAAACATCTTGAAAAAGGAATTACCACCTCACTCGCCGTTGGAGAGGGGACCATAAGAGACTATCACCTCACACTCACCGTCGGAGAGGGAAACATCTTGAAAAAGGAATTACCACCTCACTCGCCGTTGGAGAGGGAACCATAGGAGACTATCACCTCACACTCACCGTCGGAGAGGGAAACATCTGAAAAAGGAATTACCACCTCACGCACTGTTGGAGAGGGGACCATAAGAGACTATCACCTCACACTCACCGTCGGAGAGGGAAACATCTTGAAAAAGGAATTACCACCTCACTCGCTGTTGGAGAGGGAACCATAGGAGACTATCACCTCACACTCACCGTCGGAGAGGGAAACATCTGAAAAAGGAATTACCACCTCACGCACTTGTCGGAGAGGGGACCATAGGATACTATCACCTCACACTCACCGTCGAAGAGGGAAACATCTTGAAAAAGGAATTACCACCTCACTCGCCGTTGGAGAGGGAACCATAAGAGACTATCACCTCACACTCACCGTCGGAGAGGGAAACATCTGACGAAGGACTTACCACCTCACTCGCCGTTGGAGAGGGGACCATAGGAGACTATCACCTCACACTCACCGTCGGAGAGGGAAACATCTGAAGAAGGAATTACCACCTCACACTCACCGTCGGAGAGGGGACCATAGGAGACTATCACCTCACACTCACCGTCGGAGAGGGAAATATCTGAAAAAGGAATTACCACCTCACTCACCGTTGGAGAGGGGACCATAACTTCTGCTGAGTCTTTATCAGAAAAATCTGTTGGGAGTCGATTTAGCTGGACTAGAAAAGGCTTTGACATATGTTTGAGCATTTTAACTGCGTCTTTCCTGAAAGGTAAAGGTCAGTCATATGCAATGCATGATATGGATCAAGCAATGATGTTCTCAACATAAATGAGATTTGTATGATATGATGCGTCTATGCATGCTATAATGATGTATGTGATGTTTTATGAATGTTTTCGTCTAGGAAAATAGATCCTTGACGGGTGCCGGGAAGTCATATCCTGGGCTGATGTTGGAGAATAAGCTTTTACTTCCGATGGGGATGATAACTGCAAGGATACCGGTAGGAGAAGATAACTCTGTTGCGGGATAAACTTGGCAAATGGAAGATTCTGCAGGGAGAAAAGATACTCTAGCGACCATGCTGGGAAGCAATACTCTGTGGGAAGAGGGATGCCTTGCTGAGTGTTGATAGCTACTTGCTGAGGATACCTTTGTTGTATTGGAAGTATTGATAGACTTTGCTGGGGACAAGAAGACTTCGTTGACGACGCTATTTCCGTGGCTTTTGGCTGAGGATAACCCAGTTATATCCTATTGAGGAAACAACTCTTTAAATCAAGCCGGACGACGTGTTCGTGTTCTGCGAGGGGGTAAGCTTCCAGAATTTTACTGGGGATAAGCTTACCAGCTTGGGGATGTGAATTCCAACCTTCCTGGGGAAACTGGATTGGACTTTCCTGGGGAAATTTGAACTGCGGGGGAAGTGGTTCCTTTGAATGTTGATATACCGCCGGGGAACAATCTTTAGACCAAGACTGCCGGGGACGCTTGTTAAGAATATATGCTGCTGGGGAAGTATTGAGATCTACTGGAGGATACCCAATTTCCTTGAGATTTGATAACTCTGCTTGGAGAAGAATGCTCTTTTGTTGGCTCACTCTCTGGGGAATTCAGGTATACTGGTCATGTTCTTTAGCTGAACCTACCTTGGTGCCTTGGAGGATAGAACAATTAGACTGCTCAGACAACTCTTTATTGCCCCTGTTTCTAGTGTCACCTGCAATTAATTCCTTTGTTTCGTATGCAAATATTTATGAGTTAGCAAATTATTGTCAATGCATATATCACAAATTGAACCTTGGACGTTCTTCGCAAAACAAAACAGAAAAAGAAAAACACTTGGCACGTTTAACTGAAAATATATTTGTATTAATTTTGAATGGCCCGTGAATAGGCGTTTTGTATACAAGAGGCTGACGTCCTAGTAAGAGGACGCCGCCGAGCAAAAGAGTTTATACAAGTTTTGTACAAAAGAAAATAAAACAGCTGTGTGAAGTGAATGATCCACTGGATTTCAACTCTGCTATTGTCTTTATAACTCCGAGCGTCTCATCACTTGATGACCTTGGTTGAAGGTGAAGCTGACTGATTGATGCCGTCTGAACTTGATGTAGATACCGGATTCTGGATGCAAAGTGATCCAATGAGACATATTATTACGCTTTTATCCCTAATTTTTGCCTGGACTGCCCTTTCGGGTTTTCAGTCCACCGGGATACCCATTTTTGCCCAAGCCGCCTTTTCAGGTTTTCGACTTGCCGAGTGTACAGATTTTTTTTTTCATTTTCATCCCTTCATTTTGCCCGAACCCTTTTGGTTCGACGGGAAGCCCTAATTTTTGCCTAGGCATGTCAGCCTAGCGGGTCTTTTTTCATGCGTAGTATTTTTTTACTATGTCTGCGTTGGCGGGGTGAGGAAGGTCGTCACCATCCATGTTGGTTAATATCATTGCTCCTCCTGAGAACACATGCTTAACCACAAATGGCCCTTCGTATGTAGGGGTCCATTTGCCCCTTGGATCACTCTGAGGAAGGATGATTCTCTTGATTACCAGATCCCCAACTTGATATTCCTGTGGTCTGACCTTTTTGTTAAATGCCCTGATCATCCGTTTCTGATACGTCTGACCATGACAGATAGCAGCAAGTCTCTTTTCGTCAATGAGGTTGAGCTGGTCAAGTCGTGTCTGGATCCAATCATCTTCGTTCAGATTTGCATCCTTCATTATCTGGAGAGAGGGAATTTGCACTTCGATCGGCAAGACTGCCTCCATGCCATAAACCAGAGAGAAAGGAGTTGCCCCGGTTGACGTCCTAGCTGAGGTACGGTACCCATGCAGAGCGAACGGTAACATCTCGTGCCAATCTTTATAAGTCACTGTCATCTTCTGCACGATCTTCTTGATGTTCTTGTTAGCTGCTTCTACAGCCCCATTCATCTTCGGTCTGTAAGGAGAAGAATTGTGGTGCTGTATCTTGAACTGTTCGCAGAGCTCAGCAATCATCTTATTGTTTAGATTGGTACCGTTGTCTGTAATAATTCGCTCAGGGACGCCATATCGACAGATCAGGTTATGCCGAATGAACCGTGCCACAACAGTCTTGGTTACCGTAGCATAGGATGCTGCCTCAACCCACTTCGTAAAATAATCAATCGCCACTAGGATGAAGCGATGTCCATTGGATGCCGTAGGTTTTATCTCACCGATCATGTCTATGCCCCACATTGCAAACGGCCAAGGCGCAGTCAGAACATTCAGGGGAACCGGAGGAACATGCACCTTGTCTGCATAAATCTGGCACTTGTGGCATGTCCTGGAATGTTGGTAACAGTCAGCTTCCATTGTGGACCAGTAATACCCTGCTCGTAGGATCTTCTTAGCCATAGTATGTCCACTGGAATGCGTACCAAAGGTCCCTTCATGTAGCTCTTCCATGATCCTTTCTGCTTCAATTTTATCCACACAACGCAGTAAGGTTGAATCATGGTTTCGCTTGTACAAGATGTCGTTGCTAAGGAAGAACTTGGCTGCAAACCTCCTCAGGAATTTCTTATCATTGACAGAAGCACCTTCAGGGTATTCCTGAGCTTCCAGATATCTCTTCACTTCGTGGTACCAAGGCTTCTCAGTTACCAATTCAGTTTCGAGATCACAACAGTATGCCCGTTCGTCCAGTTTCCAGATGATGATCCGGGGAGCTTCATTATCCCATTTGACCTTGAACATTGAAGACATTGTAGCTAACGCGTCCGCTAACTGATTCTCTTCTCTTGGAAAATGCTCAAAGGTTATCTCTGTGAAGTGGGGGATCAGGGTCAACACGCATTCTCTGTAAGGAATCAGGTTTGGATGTTTCGTATCCCACTCTCCTTTGATCTGATTGATCACAAGAGCGGAATCTCCGAAAACACTTAGAAATTTGATCCTTAGGTCGATCGCAGCTTGAAGACCCATGATACACGCCTCATACTCCGCCATGTTGTTGGTACAGTTGAAACATAGCCGGGCAGTGAGTGGAGTATGAGTACCTTGAGGAGATATGATTATGGCGCTGATACCATTTCCCAAAGCATTGGAGGCTCCGTCAAAGTGCATAGACCATCGGGATCCTGGTTCAGGTCCATCATCCGGTCCAGGTACTTCACAATCAGTCACTATCATGATGCTCTCATCCGGAAACTCGAAGTTCATTGATTGATAGTCATCTACAGCTTGATGTGCCAGGTGGTCTTCCAATACACTCCCCTTGATGGCTTTCTGGGTTGTGTACTGAATGTCGTATTCCGTCAAGATCATTTGCCATCTTGCAATTCTCCCAGACAGAGCAGGCTTTTCGAATATGTATTTTATAGGATCCATCTTTGAGATCAACAAAGTAGTGTGAGTCAGCATATACTGTCTCAGCCGGCGAGCAGCCCATACCAAAGCGCAGCAAGTTTTCTCAAGCAGTGAGTATCGGGTCTCACAGTCGGTAAACTTTTTGCTAAGGTAATAAATGGCATGCTCTTTTCGGCCAGACTCGTCATGCTGCCCCAGCACACACCCCATTGAGTTGTCAAGCACTGTCAGGTATAGTATCAGAGGTCTCCCTTCAACCGGTGGCATAAGGATGGGTGGTTCTTGGAGATACTCTTTGATTCTGTCGAAGGCAGCCTGACATTCATCGTTCCAACGTACTACCTGATCTTTCTTCAGCAGCTTGAAGATTGGCTCACAGGTAGCAGTCAGATGTGAGATGAATCGAGCGATGTAATTCAGGCGTCCTAAAAAGCCTCTGACCTCCTTCTCTGTCTTAGGAACTGGCATCTCTTGAATAGCTTTGACCTTAGCAGGGTCCACTTGAATACCTTTGTCACTGACCACGAAGCCTAGCAACTTCCCAGATCTTACCCCGAAGGTGCACTTGTTCGGGTTCAATCTCAGTTTGTATAGTTTCAATCGGTCAAACAACTTCTGCAGATGATCTAGGTGCTCTTCCTCAGTCTGGGACCTAGCGATCATGTCGTCCACATACACTTCTATCTCATGATGGATCATGTCATGAAATAAAGCAACCATGGCACGTTGGTAGGTTGCCCCAGCGTTCTTTAACCCGAATGGCATGACCTTGTAACAAAAGGTGCCCCACTGAGTGACAAATGTAGTCTTTTCCATGTCTCCAGGTGCCATCTTGATCTGATTGTAACCTGAGAAGCCATCCATGAAAGAGAATACCTTGTGCTGAGCTGTATTATCAACAAGGACATCAATGTGAGGTAAGGGGAAGTCATCTTTGGGGCTGGCCCTGTTCAGATCACTGTAGTCGACACACATTCTGACCTTACCGTCCTTCTTTGGTACCGGCACCACATTAGCAACCCACTGAGGGTAAGAAGTCACTGCAAGGAACCCCGCATCAAACTGTTTCATAACCTCGGCCTTAATCTTATCAGACATCTCTGGACGCATCCGACGAACCTTTTGCTTAACTGGAGGGCAGTCTTCCTTAGTTGGCAAGTGATGGACCACAATGTCGGTATCCAACCCGGGCATGTCTTCGTAGGACCAGGCAAAGATCTCCATGTAATCATGCAGCATCTTGGTTAACCGTTGCTTCACGCTGAGCTCTAGGTTGGCACCAATCTTTACCTCTTTCCTGTCTGCCTCAGTACCCAAGTTTATTGTTTCCACTGGCTCTTCATGGGGTTGAATTGCCCTCTCTTCCTGAAGCAACAGTCTTGCAAGCTCGCCAGGCACTTCGCAATCATCTTCACCTTCGTCTTCGGCTAAGTTGATCGGATTTTCGAAGTCATAATTGGCAGTAGCAGAGTTGTTATCAGTGAGATCCAGAGTGGATTGAAACCTGTATGAGTGAGTGTGTGTGTAAATACAGCTGTTTTGAAAATTATGTAAAGGAAAGGAAGACAGAAAAGGAACACAATATTTGCAATGCGAAAAACGTCCAAGATTTTCATTCATGATGTATAAAATGACAGTTTGTATGCCCTCACAAATAGAACCACGGTGCCTCGGGTAAGACACCGGGCCATAGAGTTTATCATTGTTTATTACAAAATAACAAAACATAGGAATTCATTACTTAGTAACAAAACAAACAGGGAGATTGTCCTTTGCGCTCCAATTGTTAAGTCCTTCGTCAGTTACCGGGTAGATCCAGCTATCAAACTCAGCTTCATCAACTTCCTCTTCATCCCCAATAGCATTAACTCCATGAGCAGGCAGGGGAGCTGTCACCACATTAGGCTTGTCAGATGCCTCAAACTGTACCTCCTTGGCGTCAATGAGGTCCTGCAGCTTGTTCTTTAGTGCCCAACAGTCATCGGTAGAGTGCCCCGGGCTATCTGAATGGTAAGCACAACGAGCATTCGGGTTGTACTTGGGAGATGTTGTATTTGGGAACTTCGGGGCCTCCCTGACAGTCACTAAGTTAGTGGATAGCAACTGTGGCAGGATCTGTGATAGGGTCATGCTTAACCGGGTAAACTCTCGCCGGGGTCTTTCAGCCCTTTGAGGATTGTTTGGCCGAGGAGCGGCAGCAGGCTTAGCAATCATCACCGCACTGACAGATTGGCGGTGCTCAGGTCTCTCTAATTTCCTGGAACCATATACGGCACTAGACTCCTTCTTGAATGGTTTCTTTTCTGAACTAGAGGATGCACCCTTCGCAATCTTCCCAGACTTCAGCCCAGCTTCAATCCTCTCTCCAGTCAAGATTAGATCAGTGAACCCCGCAGACGAATTCCCGATGAGATGGTTGAAAAATGGCCCAGATAGGGTCCCCAAGAACATGTCTACCAGCTCCCGATCAGTCAATGGTGGCTGCACCCTGCCAGCCAGGTCTCTCCACTTCTGAGCGTACTCCTTAAAACCTTCGCTTGCACCTAACGACATACCCTGGAGTTGGGTACGTGTGGGGGCAAGGTCGGCATTATACTGATACTGCTTGTAGAAAGCAGTAGCCAACTCCTCCCAGTTACGAACTTTGGTCCCATCCAGTTGATAGAACCATTCGAGATGAGTCCCTGAAAGACTCTCCTGGAAGAAGTGGATCCATAAATTCTTATCCGCAGAGTACGGCTGAATTTTCCGAACATAGGACCTCAAATGCAGCTTGGGACAAGACGCCCCGTCATACTTAGAGAAGGATGGTGCTTTGAACTTGTGAGGGATGATCACACCAGTCGACAAACCCAGATCTCCGAAATCCAGCCCGGGTACCTGTTGAACCTCCATAGCCTTCAACATGTCCTCCAATTGCTTATATCTGTCATCAGCAGGAGGGTACTGCTCTTCATCAAAATTTGTCTCGTTGTCGGAGACTACCAGACTAAGGACCTTTACTTCTGCCTGAGAAGGACTCTTGCCAACAGAAGAACCAGCCTCTTCATGTTGCAGAGTATTGCCAAACCTTCGGCCCGAGTTGAACAGAACAGTTCTTCTCTTCTTCTTCTTCTCCTTCTTCAGGAGCATAGCCTTCAGTTCTTCTTGGCCTTTAGCCAGACCCTTGATTAATTCTTGAAACTGTGCATTCTGCGCCTGAAGAGCCTTGATCGATGTCTCAGTTGATGCAGATTCGGGATTCATGATGCTGAAATAAACAGCGAAGAACTGTAAGCAACCTGAAAAGGGGAAAACCTGCTATGCACATGATGTATGAAATGCGTATGAATCATGTTTTCAAAGACAATCGGGAATCAACTTTGTAAACAAAAAAAAGAACACACTTCATTAGATTCAACTTTGCAACTGAAATTATTCAACAAGTTGCCCTTAGGCGTTACATGAAAGGAAATACTGGAAAGGAAATAAAACTGTAAAGGCACGTTCAGAGCTCCTTATTGATCCCATGGTCTCCTCTTCTCAGTACGGATGTAGGCATTCAGAGCTCTCTCATTCTCCAACTGCTTGGTCAGCTTCTGGATCTTTGATTCCTGCTCGTTGAACTTTTCCCGGTAAGAATCCCGTTCTTCTTGCAGTTGCGACCAAGATCTCTTTAATGTCTCATAATCAGTAGGTATCTGAGGAGGAAGGACAGTCGGAGGAACACCATCTTTGTCAGGACACTCAAGAATGACGGGTCTGACAGCTTCATACGGCATACCTAACTTCTGAGCACGGATGCGAACCCATTTGTAGTAGGCTTCCATAGGTAAAGAAGTCTTTGGCCCTAACTCCTGTGGGTCAGCTTTATGAACCTTGTCCCAAGCCTTGATGAACTTACGACGCAGCTCGTCACTATCCACCTGAAATTCAAAACTGATGTGAGGCACTATCATCTCATGGGGGCCTGCTCTTCTTGCTCTTCCAAACTGACGGAGTGCTAGACATGGATTATAAGAGATCCCTCCTTGAGTACCAATCAGAGGAACATTAGGATACTCCCCGCATCGATCAATAATAGCTGTCTCATCCAAACCTCTGCAAGTCCAAATGATGTCTTTGTCGGTGAGAGACATTAACCTATGAGCCCAACCTCTTCCTTCTTGGTTCTTCAGTACGAACTTAGGGAGGTGCGAAATAAACCACCTCACCAATAAAGGGATACAACACCATAGGGTTCCTCGTCTTCGGGTAGTACGGGCATGAAGTTGTTGCAAGATGTCACCCAAGAGAGTGGGCACAGGATTCTGAGACATAAAGATCCTTATGGCAGTGACATTGATGAAGTTGTCAGGATTAGGAAACAGGACTAACCCATAGATTAGGAGAGCCAAGATGTCTTCATATGCCCTAAAGTCCAAGTCATTCCAGAAGCTGTTAGCTTTACCAATCAGAAACTTGGCCAAGAAACCCTTAACTCCGCTTCTAGTTACCCAGTTGTCTGTTACCTCTTGATGGGTCAAAGGAAGAGTTGCAACAACATCCTCAAGCCTGAGGGTCTTTTCCCAACCAGTAAAGGGGGTCTGATCCAAGATAGGGATACCAAGCAAATCAGAGAACTCTTCCAGGGTAGGGACCAGCTGGAAGTCTTGAAAGGTGAAGCACTGGTACTGAGGGTCATAGAACTGGGTCAGAACACTCATCAACTGTTGATCCCGCTTTGCAGTGACTAAACTGAGAAGGGAGCCATGCCTCTGAATGAAGGAAGTGGTATTTGGAATTCTGCTAACCAACTCATCAAGCAACTCAGGTGAACGAACAAAGTTGAACCGGATAGTATTCCTTCGCACAGGCATCATAATGTCCTACAAAACAGAGCAAAGATGAAACCCTCTTGTCTTTAAAATGGTCAGTCTTTATGCAGGATGCATGCAATGCTCATGATGCTATGATGTTATGATAAAGCACACCACATACAGATACAAAGGCAAACATGGTAAGGCACACAAGTCACACAAGGCAAGCCCCTAAAGTTTAGGCCAGCATGAGGTCTAGGTACTACCCTCTTTCAGTTTGTTGGTTCATACCTGTCCTAATCAAAAGTAACCGGGTTCTTAGAGGATCCCAATATCATTGACTACCCTCAATCGGTCATAACTCCAGCATCGCAATCTTTTCTTGCGGCCAGAACCATCACGAGAGTTTAGCCTCAATGGGCGTAGCATACTGCTACAATTCTAAAGGCCAAGTTGTGTCAATTAAGGTTCTAAGGTTGTTGGTGCTTAATGACTCCTTAGAAGACCCATATTCTCCTCGTTGCGACACAAGGGATATCGGTACAGACTAAGGTGCCACACCAACGTAGCCACTGCTTCACCTGTGTCGGTCTACGCCGGACAGGTCCCTCACAGCTTATGCTACCTAAACAGGGTATCCCCAGATCCGGGTTAGGATCTATGTAACTCCGATGCAACCCACAATAGTAAAGCAAGCAAATCAATACAAGTGAAAACACAGTTATGAACTAGCCCTAAGGTACACCTCACTTTAAGGGTCCCCAGCAGAGTCGCCAGTTCTGTGATCGGTGGATCTGGAACTGACTGTTTAACGCTGGTTCGCGAAATTTCGCGGAAGCAAGAGTCGCCACCGTCTTTTATTTTCTCCAAATGGAAAGGACAAAAGCACAGAAAAATTCCTTAAAGAGATTGCTCTCGGTTCGGGAGGTAGATTATAGAAAGGGAAGGTGTTAGCACCCTTTCTATCCATGGTTATCCATGGGCTCTTAGATACTTGCTCATTTGTGTTTTCAAAAGTAGTTTGTTTGCTTTTCAACTGTGGGTTTTAAAAAGTTTCTTTGAAAGTTTCAGATTGACTCTTGTGTCAGAGTGTTTGAAAAATTGTTTTGAAAGCTTTTGAAAAGTGTCGGTGTGAAAAGATTTTTGTTTGTTTTTTGAAGAGAGCAAGTATCTACGAGAACCTACCTACCCTAAGGAATTCGTCTGTGTAAATGTCCTTTAAAGTAGCGCCATCCCATCATTGAGAGATAGGTAGCACCACCGTTGGAGGTGTTCGGGTTAATTCGAGTTTATAGGGACATGGTGATCACCAGAGCAATGGGAAGACACCTTAGAAGCTACCCTCATGCCAGGTTCCCGGATCATGAGGACTTACTAAGACATCCTCTACTCGACGATCACCTTTCGAGGCAAGGCAACAGTGAGGCGTACCCTAGGGGTGGTGTGTGCGATTCGTGTGTCGTTTTCATTTGTATTTATCTTTTGTCATGTCATTGGTGTTCTACGTTTGTTTTTATTATGGTCATTCATTCTTTCATGCTTGGTTAACAGTTTAAAAAGTTTGCGGGAAAGTAAATTCTAAAGCTATTACAAATGGCGCGGGTCCACATCGCCAAAATTAAACCGGACCCGATTTGACAGAAAAATAAATAAAGCGAGGTAAATAATGAAATTGAAAAGTGCGAGAAGTTTAAGTTACAGTGCTTTGGGAGAGGTACATAATTAATTAAGTGCAATAAAATAAATACGCGAAATTAGACAATTAAGGATATGGGCGTTGGACCCTTTTGCAAAAATATTGAATTAATGAATTAATTAATTAGAATTAATGAGAAAGTAAAATTAAAAATTAAAAAAAGAATGTTTTTTTTTGGTATTTTAGTATTTTTTAGGATTTAATAGAAAAAAGAATTAATTAAAATTAAACTAAAAGAGAAACCCTAATTCTATTTATTTTTAAATTTATTAAGAAAATATTGACCTTTTTTAACCTAAATGAAACCCTAATTAATTATGTACAATTTTAATTATAAAAAATAAATATTATGAATATTATTATGGTAAAAGGGGAAAAGAAATAAAAACAATAATCAAACCTAGTTCTACATATTTTTGTATTTTTGTTATTAAAGGAAATTAAAATCACAACCTAATTTAAAACTAAATAATTACATATTAATTTATTTATGAAAATATTAGAATAAAATAATTTATTATGTTTTTATCTTTTTCTGATTTTTTAGGCATTTTTTGTATTTTGTAAAAATATAAATAATTAACTTAAACAGATAAAGAAAAATAAAATCATAATTGAAAATAAAATAAAATAAAATATAGAGAAGGCAAACCAGGGGGGGTTCAGGCCCCAAAGTGGAGGTTAAATTAGTGAAATTCTGGCCCATTTAATATTCAGATCCATTGACTTTCCCAGGCAGCGTGTTGACCCTTTGACCAAGCCTATGATGTACCTCCAATCTCAGCCTTTGATTTGAATTTGTTAGATACGTGGATGGCTAGATGATGAAGGAATATGGTGTGCATCAATGTTGTGCCTGCATGGGAATTAATGTGGAAAAATAATATTGAAAGTTACACAGACCTGGGACTCGAACCCAGGTCTTGGATGTTGAAGCCTTCAACGTTTGCCAGCTGAGCTACACACGCATTCAATTAATATACAAACACATAAATAATAAAAAGAAAGACCAACGCGTTAGTGGAGAGAAACGCGCGAAATTCAAATCAGCGAATCGCTTGTGGCCACGACTTCGTCTCCTTCACGTTCCCTGTAACATAAACATTCAGCAACGGTTTTAGACGCGTTGCTTTAGGGACGTTTTAAGAAAATAGCGATTAGCCCCTCAACGCTCATAAATTGAGCGCGAGGGTTCCATCCTCTTCGTCTTCAAGCGCTGAGTCTAATGGTCATGGTTTTGAGGCTTAATTTTTCCTCTTTGCAAAAGCCCCAAATTCCCGTCCTGCAAAACCCTAGAAAACTAACATGGCATCTTGGCCTAGAACGTATGAAATTTCAATTAAAGGTTATGGTTAGCTTGCAAACTTCATCAGGAATACAAAACACATATCAAAACTGATAGAAAATGCATGAATTGGTATGCACGATTATGACTTTTATTTGATACAGTCTGCACTCATATTACCAATTTCTTGAGTCTGGAAGGATGTTAATGATTAGAACGTGATCAGTGATCTCCAAGGAAGCTATTGAGATAAGAATGGAGGCTTGAATCGACCTAAAAAGTGGTTTACAGTCTTTGAGTTTCTTTGAGAAATTTCAAGTTTGTAGAGAGGTTTTCTGCGCAGCTTTTTGTCCATTATGATTAGGGTTCTCATCTTGCATATGTAGTGAGTCAATTAGGTTAAGAAAACACAATAAAATCCAATGAATTAATGGTTTTGCATATTTGATTTTCTTAAGATCTTTTCATATCTTTTTCAAGTGTATTTTGTATCAATTATGCTCAAATCAAACCAAATCTTTCCTAATTAGCCTATGCACGAAATATTGACCTTAAAACATGTATAAAAAGATTGGTTTTGTTAGGTTAAATATTTTTCACATATTTTAAATGATTTAAGTGAATTAATATGAATAAAAATTCAAATAAATAATTAAAAAATGAGAAAATACTTCCCTTTGGGTCAAGTGGTCGTGCATATGCTTAGAATGATGAATCATGGAAGAAAAATGGGCCCATTAGCATTTTTAGGTCATTTGGATCAAAGTTGACTTTTCAAAATATCCAAAAATTTCCCAACTTCCACAAGGCATAACTTGCTCAATTTTTAATCTTTTCTCATGTTCTTGGACATTTTGGAAAGGTATTTGAGTCCTCTAATCAATGTCTTTGGTCCCATGTCATTTTGATTTACCAATCTCAAGTTATGGCCTTTGACTTAAAGTCCCTTTTTGTTGACTTTTGAAAATGACCTATAATGTTGAAATTGATAACTTTTTGTGAGAGCATTTCTTGGACTTGAAGTATGAATATGGGTTGTATGAAATGTCTTTCTCTTCAAAATGAGCATTGGATGGAATTTTTCTGATAATCCATGTGAAAGTTATGCCCTGGTCAATTTCAGTTGACTTTTTCAGCTGTCCAAATAAGGAAACTTTTGCATCTTTGATGATTTCTGAGCCAAATTTTGAGAATCATGATCAAGCATTGATCAAATGATGTTTGTGGCTTCAAAATGATATGTTGACCAAAATTTTGAACTTTTGACTGTCAAATGACCATTTTGCCCCTACAGTTGACTGTAGTGCAATCTAGGGTTTTGACTGTGCAATTTTGAGCTGAATGCCTTGAAACTTGATATGAGGATGCTTGACCATATTTGTAGGCATATGAGACTTGATTGGGCCTTTGAAAACTTCATTTTCTTGATCAGAACCCAAACCCTAGTTTTGACTGTGTAGGAGACCTTTGCACTGTGCAACCCTTGGGGAATTTTGTAGCTTGGCTTGGCAATTTCTTGAAGAATATGGGAGGGCAAATTTTGGGGTACAACACCTGTAATGGTACCTGTATATGCAATGATATGGATGGGATGCATATGCAATGATTTCAAGGTGTGATACGGTGGGAAGAACTGACTATTTTTTGGAATGCTGGTTTGCATTTTGCGTTTGTTTTCTCAAAATGTCGCGGTAAGCAAGAGTCTCCACCGAATTTTATTTTATCCAACAAGGAAAGGAAAAAAGCACAGAAAAATTCCTTTTTTGAGATGTTTCTCGGGTTCGGGGGGTAGATTATAGAAAGGGAAGGTATTAGCACCCTTTCTATCCGTGGTTATCCACAGGCTCTTAGGTACTTGCTCATATTGTTTTCAAAATATTGCTTTCTTTATGCTTGTGGGTTTGAAAAAAGTTTGTTTGAAAACTTCGATTTAACTCTTGCTTCTGTCCTCAAGAGCGTATGAAGTGTTTTTGAAAACTTTGTTCGAAAAGTGTAAGTGTGAAGAGTTTTTGTTTTTGAAAGAGCAAGTATCTAAGAACCATCTACCTACTCGAAAAAGGAATCGTTATACGCTATCTTCCTTTAGACAACGCTATCCCACTATTGATGAGTAGGTAGCATCGTCGTTGGAGTTTTAAGGGTCAATTCGAATTTAGGGACTTACGGTCACTAAAGCAATGTTAGGACGCCTTAGCGGTAATCCTAATGTCTTAGATCATTTGTTTTGAGGCAACAATATCTGAGGCGACCGTTTCGAGGCGACTATGATCTTTAGACAAGAGGGTGACCTCTAAAACTACCTATACTCGATGACCGTGTACGAAGGCAACCAAGTGGGGTGTACCCTAAGAGTGCGCATGTGTGAGTGTGTCGTTTTCAGTTAATTTTATCTTTGTACATGTTAATGGTGATCTATGTTGAGTTTAGGTCGAAACATTCAATCTTGTCATGCATACCTATTATCAAACATCTAACAGTTATATCTTGCGGAAAATAAATTGCGGAAATTAAATTACAAGGCGTCGGGTATTTACATCGCCAAAAGCAACCCTTTGAAATTTAAATGCGGAAAAATAAATAAAGCGATAAAAATAATTAAATGGTCCTAATTATCTATTACATTCCGTGAACAAATACAATATTGAATAAATAGATCGCGTGCGGGAAATTAAATCGAGCGCAAGTTCTAAGGTTTTGACCCTTTTTTAGAGAAAGTATCTTTTTTTTTTAATTAAGAAAGAAATTATCCTAAATTAATTACTAAATTAATAAATTAATTAATTAATTAATTAATGAAAATAAATATTTTTTGGATTTTTGGTATTTAAAGAAATAAAATAAAATTAATTAATGTTAGTGAAAACCTAATTAAGTCTAAGTTAATTTTAATTATTTACAAAAAATATGTTAAAGTTATTTCTAATTAATGGCCTAAATTAATTAAATTAATGTTTGTTAATAAAAATTAAAATTTTATTTTATGAAGAAAACATTTTTTGGTTTTAATTTTATAGAGAAAAATAAAATTTGATTGGTTAATTGATTAAATAAAATATTATAAAACAATTAAAACAAAAAAATAACAAATAAAATAGAGAGAGTTAGAGGTGTATGGGCCTGTTTGGAGGTTTGAGGAAGCAATCTGAGGCCCATAACAAGCTGGCCTCGTTTGACCTTTTGAGATCCCATATGCGCACGTTGACTGGACTCCATGGTGGACCATCAACCTGGATCACCAGATCTGGCCTTTGGCCATCTGGCTGTTGGAGATGTGGAGGCGCATGATGAGCTTCACGCTGGGAGACACATATAATCACCTGGAAAATAATAATAACAAAGAAGTGAAGGACCTGGGATTCGAACCCAGGTCCTGTTGGATGTTGCCAGCGCTTGCTTCCACTAGGCCATTGTGAGTGCGTTTGGGCATGTATGAGAGCTTGCTTTGGATCCAGGAGGGTTATGTGATCACCCAGGAATCGTTTGAGATGCTTCTTGGCTTCTGAAATTGCCTCTAAGTGTGAATTCAAACTCAAGCTTTTTCACACTTTTTTCAAGTTTTGTTTTGGTTGGTCTTGCAGCCTCTAGCCCTCAATTTCGTGTGCCTCTCTTGCTTATGTATGATACAAGGTATTAGGGTAAAAAATATGGATGGAATCCCTCTAAATCAATGCCTCATGATTTGATTCGATTCATCCTTTAAAGCTTGCCAATTTTGTCAAATCTCCATCTTTTTGTACATGATATGCTTGATACGAATTTTGATGATGATAATGATGACAATAAAGACCTGAAACAACCAAAAAGATCTTAGGTAATTAAGGTTTGGATTTTATTTGATTTAATTGGATTTAAAATGAAATAATTCAATAAAAAATCAAATAAAAATAATAAAAATAAGATATGGGCTCATGGATGAAGCTAGGACACGTGTGCAATGTGGCAAGTTCAAATCAAGTGGAAAAGAATGGGCCTATTTGACAAAATTTGAAGTTTTGGGGATAGTTGACTTTTGGCAATTTTGCAAAAATTCCCAACTTCAACAATGCATAACTTCTTCAATTTTCAACTTTTGGAAGTGTTCTTGGACTTTTTAGAAATCTTGAGATGTCCTCTAACCAACCCTTTTGATTTCATCTCATTTTGATATTCCATGCTCAAGTTATAAGCTTTGGAATAAAAAGGTGTTTTTGTTGACTTTCAAAAATGACCTATAATGTCCAAATTTATAACTTCTTGTGAGTGCATTTTCTGATCTTGGGGTATGAAGATGGATTGTAAGAAATTGCATCCTCTTCAAAATGAGATTTGGATGGGTCATTTCTAATAAAGTATGATAAAGGTATGCTTGGTCAAAGTTGAGTTGACGTTTCCTACAAAACCCTAATTTAGCAACTTTTGAATCTTGATGAATTTTGAGCAATCCTTGGTGAATCATGATCAACCCTTGATCAAATGATGAAATATCCTTCAAAATGAGAATGTTGACAAAAAATCTTGAGGTTTGACTGTTTGTAGGTCACAGTTGACTTTTGCCCTAGCACAGTCGATTTTTAGGCCCTTTGAGCAATTGACTGAGCAAACTTCCTCTGCAAGGCTTGAAATTTGACATGGATGATCTTGAGAGCATATTAGGACATTGGAGAGCACTTGAGGTCATTTGGATTAAAGTATCTTGATGCAACACAAAATCCTAATTTGGGGTTGACTGCCTTAGGAGATGACTTGTCTGACCCACTCTTGAGCAACCTTGAGCCACTTAGAGATTTTTCTTGCAATGTATTGAGAAATATAAGAGGGAAAATTTTAGGGTCCAACAGCTTCCCCTGTTCAATCTTCTTAAACCTGAGGATGTAGATTGGCTTTCGTGCCTTTCGTGATCCAAAGGTGGAAGATGATTGAAAACTGGAGTGCCCAGAAATTTGCACTCGCATGAAGTGGTATCAGCCTGGTGACGTCGGGAATGGGCTTACAGATGCCATTTGGATATTGTTGGTAGGGGGTGGGCTTACAAATGCCATCTGCAGGAGCTTCGATCACATAAGAGATTCCTTAGCGAGAACGTGCGTACCTGTTGTTGTAGAAGATTCCGCTGGGGAAGTCTAACTTTTGTTGAGATTTAGGAACTTGCCCGTACCTCAGCTGAGAGAACATATTTGCTGAGTTTTAAGAACTTGTCCATAATTCAACTGGGGGGAAAATCTTCATCAAGATCTAGGAACTGTCTGGTCTTCAACGTAGTATACCGTTGAGATTGTAGAACTCGTCCACACTATGACGGAGGGAAACATCTTCATCAAGATCTAGGAATTGTATGGTCTTCAACGTAGTATACTGTTGAGATTGTAGAACTCGTCCACATTATGACGGAGGAAAACATCAAGATCTAGGAATTGTCTGGTCTTCAACGTAGTATACCGTTGAGATTATAGAACTCGTCCACACTATGACAGAGGGAAACATCTTCATCAAGATCTAGGAACTGTCTGGTCTTCAACATAGTATACCGTTGAGATTATAGAACTCGTCCACACTATGACGGAGGAAAACATCAAGATCTAGGAACTGTCTGGTCTTCAACGTAGTATACCGTTGAGATTACAGAACTCGTCCACACTATGGTGGAGGGAAACATCTTCATCAAGATCTAGGAACTGTCTAGTCTTCAACGTAGTATACCGTTGAGATTATAGAACTCGTCCATACTATGACGGAGGAAAACATCAAGATCTAGGAATTGTCTGGTCTTCAACGTAGTATACCGTTGAGATTACAAAACTCGTCCACACTATGATGGAGGAAAACATCAAGATCTAGGAACTGTCTGGTCTTTAACGTAGTATACCATTGAGATTGTAGAACTCGTCCACACTATGACGGAGGGAAACATCTTCATCAAGATCTAGGAACTGTCTAATCTTCAACGTAGTATACCATTGAGATTATAAAACTCGTCCACACTATGACGGAGGAAAACATCAAGTTCTAGGAATTGTCTGGTCTTCAATGTAGTATACCGTTGAGATTATAGAACTCATTCACACTATGACGGAGGAAAACATATTCATCAAGATCTAGGAACGGTCTGGTCTTCAACGTAGTATACCGTTGAAATTGTAGAACTCGTCCACACTTTGACGGAGGAAATTTGTCGAGATTGAGAACCTTATCTGAAATTCAACCGAGGATAATTCAGTTGAGATTTAAGAACCGGTCAGGTCTTCGACATAGCTGAGAACTTTAACTGTATCTTTCCTGAAAAGTAAAGGTCAGTCGTATGCAATGCATGATATATATCAAGCAATGATGTTCTCAAAATAAATGAGATTGTGTTGTATGATGCTTATATGCATGTATCATGATGTATGAGAATGTAATGCTTTTAGCTGGGGAAAATAAATCCCGGATAGCTGCTGTAGAACATAATTGAATTCTTCACTTCCGCTAGGGATAGCGAATGAAGATGACTGATGAGAATAAGCCTGCAGGAGAGGATAACTCCGTTGGGGAATAAACTGAAGAAGAGATTACTCTATGGAGAGGAGATGTTCTGCTGAAGATTCAACCGATAAGTTCCGCTGGGAATGAATTATCGTTACTGGTGATACTGAATCTTGTTGGGGGTTGAATTCCTGTTTGTGAAAGGAAAGAATTCCGCTGGGGATAATCTTTCATTTGCGACTTCACTGGGGATAACCCTTTAGGCTCTAATGGGGATAATCCTTTGAGCTTTGCTGGGGACAATCTTCCTTTGGACTCGGCTAGGGATATTTATTTTTATACTCCGCCGGAGACGAGTTTCCAGAGCCTACTGGGGATGATTCTTCGACTCCACTGGGGATATCTTGTATTCTGCCGAGGAATATTGTTATACTCCTTTGGGCAATACTAAGACTTCCGGGGATATTAAGCCTTTTCAGTGTTGATGATAGATAAACTCTGCTTGGGGAGAATATTACCGATTTATTCACAGTTGCAAGTCTCGGCTGGGGAGAGCTATCATTACTGTCTTACTCTGCGAGGGAAAGTATCTTGGCCATATTCTTCAGCTGAATCTACCTTGTACCTGGTGGACAGAGCAACTATACAGCTTGGACAATTCTCATTTGCCCCTGTTTCTGATATTACCAATAATCATCTTTTGTTTCACATGCAAATATTTATGAGCAGCAGTTAATGTCAAGTGCATATATCAAAATTGAACATTGGACGTTCTTTGCAAAAACAAACAAGATAAAGGAAAAACAGCTTGAAATTTATTTGAAAATGAATTGTATTGATTTTGAAGTTTGGCCTGTAAATAGGCATTTTTGTACAAGAGGCTGACGTCCTAGTAAGAGAACGCCACCGAATAATAGAATTTACATGATTGGTGAAAAACTAAACAAAACAGCTATGTGAATAATCCCACTGGGTTTCAACTCTGTTATTTCCTTTATGTCCTCGAGCATCTCATCTCTTTGCTATTTGGTTAAAGGTAGATCAGATTGATTAGTGTCTTCCGAGCTTGATAGTCGATACCGAAGTCTGGATGCAAGGTGATCCAATGAGACATAGTGTTACGCTTTAATCCCTAATTTTTGCCTGGATCACCCTTTCGGGTTTTCAGTCCACCGGGATACCCTTTTTTGCCCAAGCCGCCTTTTCAGGTTTTCGACATGTCGGGTGTACAGATTTTCATTTTCATCCCTTATTTTTGCCCGAACCCTTTTGGTTCACCGGGAAGCCCGTATTTTTGCCTAGGCCAGTCGACCTAGCGGGTCTTTGATTATGCGTAGTATTTTTTCACTATGTCTGCATTGACGGGGTGAGAAAGGTCGTCACCATCCATGGTGGTTAGAATCATAGCTCCTCCTGACAAAATGTTCTTAACCACAAATGGCCCTTCGTAAGTAGGGGTCCATTTGCCCCTGGGATCACCTTGAGGTAAGATAATGTGTTTGATAACCAGGTCCCCAACTTGATACTCTTGTCGTCTAACCTTCTTGTTAAATGCTTTGATCATCCGTTTTTGATACGTCTGACCATGACAAATAGCAGTGAGTCTCTTTTCGTCGATTAAGTTTAGTTGATCAAGCTGGGTCTGAATCCAGTCATCTTCACTCAAACATGCATCCTTCATAATCCGAAGAGAGGGTATCTGAACTTCAATGGGCAAGACTTCCTCCATGCCATAAACCAAGGAATAGGGTGTTTCCCCTGTTGACGTCCGTGCTGAGGTACGGTACCCATGGAGAGCAAACGGTAACATCTCATGCCAGTATTTGTATGTCACAGTCATCTTCTGCACAATCTTCTTAATGTTCTTATTAGCCGCTTCTACAACCCCATTCATCTTCGGTTGGTAAGGAGAAGAGTTGTGATGCTGTATCTTGAACTGCTTGCAGAGTTCGGTGATCATCTTATTATTGAGATTTGTACCATTGTCTGTAATGATCCTCTCTGGTACACCATATCGACAGATCAGATTGTGCCGAATGAACCGTGCCATGACGTTCTTGGTTACAGCAGCAAAGGAGGCTGCTTCAACCTACTTTGTAAAGTAATCAATAGCCACTAGGATGAAACGATGCCCGTTAGATGCTGTAGGTCTGATCTCGCCGATCATATCAATGCCCCACATCGCAAAAGGCCAAGGTGTCGTCAAAATGTTCAGAGGTACTAGAGTTATATGCACCTTATCAGCATAGACCTGGCACTTGTGACATGTCCGAGAATGCTGATAACAGTCGGCTTCCATGGTGGACCGATAATACCCTGCCCGGAGGATTTTCTTTTCCATGGTGTATCCACTGGAATGAGTTCCGAAATTACCTTCATGTAACTCTACCATGATCCTTTCTGCCTCATTCTTATCCATACATCGCAGTAAGGTTGAATCATGGTTGCGCTTGTAAAGAATGTTATTATTGATGAAGAACTTTGCGGTGAACCTCCTCAAAAACTTCTTATCATTAACAGATGCACCCTCGGGGTATTCCTGAGCCTCAAGATACCTCTTCACCTCATGAAACCAGGGTTTATCTACTACCTCTTCAGTCTCAATGTCACAGCAATGTGCAGGTTCGTCCAGTCTTTCAATGATAATCTGGGGAGCTTCGTTGTCCCAATTGACTTTGAACATAGAAGACACTGTAGCCAGCGCGTCCGCTAACTGATTCTCCTCTCTAGGGAAGTGCTCAAAGGTTATTTCCTCGAAATGGGGAAGTAACTTCAACACATACTCCTTGTAAGGAATAAGATTCAGGTGTTTCGTATCCCACTCGCCTTTGATCTGACTGATCACGAGAGCAGAATCTCCGAAAACACTCAAGGACTTAATCCTTAGGTCAATTGCTGCTCGAAGACCCATGATGCATGCTTCATACTCCGCCATGTTGTTGGTGCAGTTGAAACATAGTCGGGTAGTGAACGGAGTATGAGAGCCTTTAGGAGATATGATCACGGCACCAATTCCATTTCCCAAAGCGTTCGAAGCTCCATCAAAGTACATAGACCATCGGGATCCTTCTTCAGGTCCTTCATCCGGTCCAGGTGTCTCACAGTTCGTCACTATCATGATATTCTCGTCCGGAAATTCAAAGTTCATAGACTGGTAATCATCCACTGCCTGATGTGCCAAATGGTCTTCCAAGACACTTCCCTTAATTGCCTTTTGGGTCGTATATTGGATGTCATACTCAGTCAAGATCATCTTCCATCTCGCTATTCTTCCGGACAAGGTAGGCTTCTCGAAGATATACTTGATTGGATCCATCTTAGATATCAATAGAGTTGTGTGAGTCAACATATACTATCTCAGTCGGCGAGCAGCCCATGCCAAAGCGCAGCAAGTCTTCTCAAGCAGTGAGTATCGGGTCTCACAGTTGGTAAACTTTTTGCTAAGGTAGTAAATAGCATGCTCTTTTCGGCCAGACTCGTCATGCTGCCCCAGCACACACCCCATTGAATTATCGAGTACTATCAAGTATAAGATCAAAGGTCTTCCTTCAACTGGAGGCATCAGAATAGGAGGTTCTTGGAGATATTCTTTGATCCTTTCGAAAGAAGCCTGACATTCATCATTCCATCGTACCACTTGATCTTTCTTTAGTAACTTGAAGATTGGTTCGCAAGTAGCAGTCAGGTGCGAGATGAATCGGGCAATGTAATTCAGACGTCCCAGAAATCCTCTGACTTCTTTCTCTGTTTGGGGAACTAGCATTTCTTGTATAGCCTTCACCTTTGCAGGATCCACCTGAATACCTTTATCGCTTACGACGAAACCCAGTAGCTTACCAGATCTTACCCTGAAGGTGCACTTGTTTGGGTTTAACCTCAGCTTGTACAACTTCAACCTGTCAAATAGCTTCTGAAGATGGTCCAAGTGTTCTTCCTCGGTCTGGGATCTTGCAATCATGTCGTCGACGTATACCTCAATCTCGTGATGGATCATGTCATGGAACAAGGGGACCATAGCATGCTGATACGTTGCCCCAGCATTCTTCAATCCAAAAGGCATGACCTTGTAGCAAAAGGTACCCCATTGAGTAACAAAGGTCGTCTTCTCCATGTCTTCGGGAGCCATTTTAATCTGATTATAACCGGAAAAACCATCCATAAAAGAGAAGACCTTATGTTGAGCGGTGTTGTCAACCAGAACGTCGATATGAGGTATAGGGAAGTCATCCTTGGGGCTTGCCTTGTTCAGATCCCTATAGTCAACACACATTCGAACCTTACCATCCTTCTTCGGCACGGGAACCACATTGGCCACCCACTGTGGGTAAGAAGTAACTTCCAGAAAACCGGCATCAAACTGTTTCATAACCTCAGCCTTGATTTTCTCAGACATCTCCGGGCGCATTCGGCGAACTTTCTGTTTCACTGGAGGACAGTCTTCCTTGGTAGGCAAGCGGTGAACCATGATATCGGTATCCAACCCAGGCATATCTTCATAAGACCAGGCAAAGATCTCAACGTAGTCACGCAGCATCTGAATCAACCGTTGGTTCACACTAAGCTCCAGATTTTCCCCGATCCTGACCTATTTCTTGTCCTCTTATGTACCCAGATTTACTGATTCTACCGGCTCTTCGTGCGGCTGAATAACCCTCTCTTCCTGGAGTAGTAGTCTAGCAAGTTCACCAGGTACTTCACAATCATCTTCACCTTCGTCTTTGGCTAAGTTGATCGGAATTTCGAAATCATAATTGGCAGTAGCAGAGTCGTTACCAGTGAGATCCAGAGTGGATGTAGACCTGTATATGTGAGTGTGTGTAAAATAGCTGTTTTGCAATATAATAAAAGAAAGACAAGGAGCGCAAGATTTGAAATTCAAGAAACGTCCAATGCTTTTGTTAATGATATATGTAGATGACACACATAAAGCCCTCACAAACGAAGCCACGGTGCCCCGGGTAAGACATCGGGCCGTAAAGTTTAGAACATTGTCTGTTACATATACAAAACAAAAAGTCTCATTATTGGGTGATAAAAGAAATTGGGGTGAAGTCTTTCGCTGTCCAGTTTCTTAGTCCATCATCAGTAGTGGGATAGATCCAACTGTCGAACTCAGACTCTTCAACATCGTCTTCAATGGCATTCACTCCTGAATTGCTAATAAACAAGGGAGGTCTTCCGATTCGTGCATTCCGAACAGCCCTTTGAGCTTCTGCAGTGAAACCCAAACCAAATTTGTTAGTCTTATGTGTAAAATCAGGGAGTTGACCCCACTTTGCACACCCACCTTTCTCAACAACAACCCGGGCATCCTTAAAGGAAGCCATCTTCATAGGAGGATCTTCATTGATAGTTTCAGCTGATGCCAGTGTCTGGGGAACCTCTTCAAAATGTTGAAATGGGGTCTCAATGAACTCCCCATCCATTTCTACATACCGGAAAGAGTTGAGGTGGCTCACCATGTACTCTTCCTCCCCTCGCACTGTCACAATTTTCCCTTTGACTGGGTATTTCAGCATCTGGTGGAGCGTTGAAGTGACTGCCCCAGCTTTGTGGATCCACGGGCGACCCAGCAAACAAGAATAGGATGGTCGGATGTCCATCACATAAAAAGTAGACGTGAAAATCTGAGAACCAACCCTCACCGGAATATCAACTTCTCCGTGTACCATTCTCTTTGACCCATCAAAGGCCCTGACAACAATGTTACTTGGCTTTAATTCTAAACCCTCACAGTCCAACCGGTCTAGAGCTTTCTTAGGTAAAACGTTCAATGAGGAACCAGTATCCACCAATACATGAGCAAGAGTAGTGCCCATGCATTCAATGGAGACATGCAGGGCATCATTCTGATTTTTTCCCTTAGCAGGCAAGTCGGCGTCAGAGAAACCTAACCCATTATGAGCAGTCAGACTTGCCACACAATCTTTAAATTGATCGACTGATGTTTCTTGAGGTACGTGTGCAGTCTTCAGGAATGCAATCAGAGCCTTGGCATGGGCCTCTGAGCAAAGTAACAGAGACAACATAGAGATTTTGGATGGGGTTTTCCCCAGCTGCTCGACTACATTGTAGTCGCTCTTTTTGATGATCTTCAGAATTTCTTCCATCTCTTGCCTAGAGGCTTCAACAGTAATTGTCTTTGGTGCCTCAGTCTGGGCAGGCTCATCAGTGGTCCCTTTGCCCCGAGTATCAGATGACTCGGCGACAGGGGTAAGAATGGGAACTTGAACAGGAATAGCAGCAGGTACACTGGCAGGTGTAATAACAACAGGTTTCTGGGCAGTTGGTGGAGAGATATTAGGTGAGAAAAGTCTTATGTTGCGGATGACTTTAGCAGGTCCAACAATATTGCTGATGTCAGTATCAGCATCTAAATCTTGTTTAACCCCGTGATACTAAACATCAGCCCCGTAGTGCCAAGGGACAGCTTTATCAGATGCATAGGGGATAGGCCTTGGAACGGTGTTAATCAACGGCGCGATTCTTGGAACAGATGTAATTCTAACAGGCTTCCTCGAGGGAGCCTTGGAAGAATTGTCGAAAATGGTGATAATGGCAACTTCTTCAGTAGGGATCAAAGGAACAAGAGTCTTCTCAAACATAATTTCTTTATTATCCATCAGGCGTTGGATACCTGACTTCAAAAGATGGCAACCGGTAGGTAAGATAGAACACATATGGCAAGCTTCGTCACAGCCCGGAAATAAACCGGCTAGCAAAAGGTCCTTCTTCACAGTCAACAAAGGGGTAACAATGTCGTTCACAGAAACCACAAATGAGTCTTCATCTATAGCATTCACTCCATGCTTGGGCATAGGAGCAGTCACAACATTAGGTCTTTCAGGTGCTTCGAACTTAATCTCCTTTGCATCAATTAAGTCCTGTATTTTGTTCTTCAAAACCCAACAATCATCAGTATTATGCCTCGGGCTATCAGAGTGAAAAGCACAGCGGGCATTAGGGTTGTACTTTGGTGATGTAGTGTTGGGATTCTGCGGGGCCTCCCTTGGAATCACTAGATTGGTTTTCAATAACTGTGGCAGAATCTGAGATAAATTCATGTTGAGCTGAGTGAATTGCCTTCGAGGTCTTTCAGCCTTTGGCTGATTGCGCTGAGGAGCACCAGCAGGTCTTGAAATAACAACCGCATTAACAGCTTGGCGGTGTTCAGGTTTATTCTGGATTTTCGAACTGTAAACAGCACTAGACTCCTTCTTAAAAGGCTTCTTCTCAGTGCCTGATGAAGCACCCTTCTGTATTTTACCAGACTTAATACCAGCCTCAATCCTTTCCCCGGTCATAATCAGCTCCGTAAACCCGGACGATGAACTTCCAATCAGATGGTTGAAATATGGACCAGACAAGGTCCCCAGAAACATATCAACTAACTCCCTATTAGCCAAGGGTGGTTGCACTCTTCCAGCGAGGTCCCTCCACTTCTGAGCATAATCTTTGAAACCTTCGCCCGCACCCATAGACATACCCTAGAGTTAGGTACATGTGGGAGCGAGGTCGGCATTGTATTGGTACTGCTTGTAGAAAGCAGCAGCCAAATCTTCCCAACTACGGATACTGGCTCCTTCTAGCTGGTAAAACCATTCAAGCTGAGTCCCTGAGAGACTATCTTGAAAGAAGTGGATCCATAGGTTCTTGTCAGCGGTGTACGGCTGAATCTTCCTCACATACAAACAGAGGTGCAGTTTCGGGCAAGAAACTCCGTCGTACTTAGCAAAGGCTGGTGCATTGAACTTGTGGGGAATCACCACCCCAGATGATAGACCCAGATCACCAAAGTCCAGACCAGGCACCTTCTGAACTTCCATCACACTCAAACGGTCTTCCAGTTGCTTGTATCTATCCTCGGTCGGAGGATACTGGTCTTCGTCGAAGTCCGTCTCGTTGTCTGAAACCACAGGGCTAGGAGCCCTCCTTTCTTCCTGACTATCTTTTCCTCCATATGAGGTAGTCAAATCAACTTCATCTCGTAGCCTGTTCCCAAACCTGTGCCCCATGTTCAAGAGGACCGTCTTCTTCTTCTTCTTCTTCTTCTTCTTATCTTTCAAGATAAGGGCCTTCAGATCTTGCTGACCCTTAGCCAAATTCATGAACAACTCTTGGAATTGGGCGTTTTGAGCCTGCAGAGCCTTGATTGCTTGTTCAGTTAATTGTTTAGAAGACATGATGCTGAAATAAACAGCGAAGAAGATGAGAAAACCTGTAAGGGTACCTGTTATGAGGTGCATGGAATGAAATGCGTATGCTATGATTTCAAAGACATCGAGAGATTCAAATTCGTAAACCAAACATGAAACACACTTTTATTAGATAAACTTGAAATTCAATTGTTCCACAAATTGCCCTGAAGGCGTTACAAGAAAGGAAATACTGAAAAGTAAATAAAAACTGGAAATAATCAAAGGACATCAGTGCTCCCATGGTCGTTTGCCTTTAGTGCTAACATAGTCATTGATGATCTGCTCCCTCTCCAGTTGCCTAGTCAACTTCTAAATCTTCTGCTCTTGCTCGTGATACTCTTCTCGGTAAGTATCTCGTTCTTCTCTCAGCTGCATCTAGGACCTCTTCAATGCCCCAATGTCAGTAGGCATGTAAGGGTGTAGGACGGTAGGAGGAACCCCTTCCTCATCAGCAACTTCAACAATAATAGGCAAGACGGCTTCATAGGGCATTCCCATATTTTGGGCCTGGATACGAACCCATCGGAGATAGGGCTCCATTGGTAGAGAAGTCTTCGCACCAAGCTCGTGTGGATCAGATCTCTGTACTCTATCCCAAACCCTTATGAATCTGCGGCGTTTCTCGTCACTATCCCCTTGGAAATCAAAGATTATACTAGGCATTAGCAGCTCATGAGGTCCTTCCCTTCTGGCTCGCCCGAACTGATGTAAGGCCAAGCATGGATTGTAAGTAATTCCTCCATGGGTTCCTATCAGTGGAACATTGGGCTATTCCCCACAGCGATCAATAATGGCCACCTCGTCCATACCCTTGATAGTCCAAATGATGTCATTATGAGAGAGAGACATAACCCTATAAGCCCAGCCCATGCCTTCCTTGTTCTTTAAAAATGATTTGGGGAGGTGAGAAATAAACCACCTCGCCAATAATGGAGCACAACACATCAAGGTTCCCCGCCTCCGAGCAGTACGGGCATAAAGCTGATGAAGAATGTCACCCAAGAGAGTGGGTATAGGATTACCAGAGATGAAGATTTTTACCGCATTCATATCAACAAAGGAGTCAGAGTTAGGAAACAATACCAAGCCATATATCAAAAGAGCCAGAATATTTTCGAATGCCTGGAAGTTTAGACTATCCCAGAAATGATTAGCCTTACCAACCAAGAACTTAGTCAGAAAGCCCTTTGCTCCACTTCTAGTTTCCCAATTAGCCATTACCTCATCCTTTGTCATATGAAGGGCTGAAGCAATCTCTTCTGGCCTAAGGATCTTCTCCCAACCTGTAAACGGGGTCTGCTCCAGCATAGAGATACCGAGCAGATCAGAGAACTCTTCCAAGGTAGGGACCAACTGGTAGTCCTGAAAAGTAAAGCAATGGTACAATGGATCATAGAACTGGACTAGGACACTCATCATCTGCTCGTCCAATTTGGAAGTGACCAAACCAAGAAGATGCCCATGTCTTCTGATGAAGGAGGTAGTATCCGACATCTTTGCAACCAATTCTTTGAGCATAGTGGGGACCTGGACAAAGTTGATCCGGATGGTATTCCTACGCATAGGTGCCATAAACTAAAAAACAGAACAAAGATGAATCCCTCTTGTCTTTGAAATAGGTTAGTCCAATGCAAGATGTATGCAATGTTATGATGTCATGATGTCATGATAGAAAGCACACCACAAGTATCCACAAATAGAAAACATGGTAAAGGCACACAAGTCACACATAGAGCCCTTAGATTTCAGGCTGGCAAGGAGCTTAGGTACTACCCTCTTTCAGTGTAGTTGGTTCAAACCTGTCCTAAAAATAGTAACCAGGTTCTAGAGGATCTCAATATCACTGACTACCCTCGATCGGTCATAATTCCAGTTTAGTAACCTTTTCTTGCGGCTGGAATCATCGCGAGAGTTTAGTCTCAATGAGTGTAGCATACTGCTACTATTTTATGGCCAAGTTGGTCAATTTAAAGGTTCTAAGGTCAGTTGGTGCTTAATGACCCCTTAGCAGACCCATATTCTCCTCGTTGCGCCACAAGGGATATCGGTACATACTAAAGTGCCACACCAACGTAGCTACTGCTTCAACCGTATTGGTCTACGATGTACAGTTCCCTCACAGTTTATTGCTACTTACCTAAAGGGTATCCCCAGATCCGGGTTAGGATCTATAGTAACTCTGATACAAGCCCACAAATATAAAGCATACAAGTCAAGCAATTGAAAATAATATGAACTATTCCTAAGGTACACCCCACTTATTAACTCCCCAGCAGAGTCGCCAGTTATGTGATACGGTAGGAAGAACTGAATGTATTTTAGAATACTAGTTTGTGTTTTGCGTTTGTTTTTGCAAAATGTCGCGGTAAGCAAGAGTTGCCACCGACTTTTATTTTATCCAACAAGGAAAGGAAAAAAGCACAGAAAAATTCCTTTTTTGAGATGTTTCTCGGGTTCGAGGGGTAGATTATAGAAAGGGAAGGTATTAGCACCCTTTCTATCTGTGGTTATCCACGGGCTCTTAGGTACTTGCTCATATTGTTTTCAAAATATTGTTTTCTTTGTGCTTGTGGGTTTGAAAAAAGTTTGTTTGAAAACTTCGATTTAACTCTTGCTTCTGTCCTCAAGAGCGTATGAAGTGTTTTTGAAAACTTTGTTCGAAAAGTGTAAGTGTGAAGAGTTTTTGTTTTTGAAAGAGCAAGTATCTAAGAACCATCTACCTACTCGAAAAAAGGAATCATTCTACACTATCTTCCTTTAGACAACGCTATCCCACTATTGATGAGTAGGTAGCATCCTCGTTGGAGTTTTAAGGGTCAATTCGAATTTAGGGACTTACGGTCACTAAAGCAATGTTAGGACGCCTTAGTGGTAATCCTAATGCCTTAGATCATTTGTTTTGAGGCAACAATATTTGAGGCGACCGTTTCGAGGCGACTATGATCTTTAGACAAGAGGGCGACCTCTAAAACTACCTATACTCGATGACCGTGTACAAAGGCAACCAAGTGGGGTGTACCCAAAGAGTGCGCATGTGCGAGTGTGTCGTTTTCAGTTAATTTTATCTTTGTACATGTTAATGGTGATCTATGTTGATTTTAGGTCGAAACATTCAATCTTGTCATGCATACCTATTATCAAACATCTAACAGTTATATCTTGCGGAAAATAATTTACGGAAATTAAATTACAAGGCGTCGGATATTTACATCGCCAAAAGCAACTCTTTGAAATTTAAATGCGGAAAAATAAATAAAGCGATAAAAATAATTAAATGGTCCTAATTATCTATTACATTCCGGGAACAAATACAATATTGAATAAATAGATCGCGTGCGGGAAATTAAATCGAGCGCAAGTTCTAAGGTTTTGACCCTTTTTGAGAGAAAGTGTCTTTTTTTGTTGTTTTTGAATTAAGAAAGAAATTATCCTAAATCAATTACTAAATAAATAAATTAATTAATTAATTAATGAAAATAAATATTTTTTGGATTTTTGGTATTTAAAGAAATAAAATAAAATTAATTAATGTTAGTGAAAACCTAATTAAGTCTAAGTTAATTTTAATTATTTACAAAAAATATGTTAAAGTTATTTCTAATTAATGGCCTAAATTAATTAAATTAATGTTTGTTAATAAAAATTAAAATTTGATTTCATGAAGAAAATATTTTTTGGTTTTAATTTTATAGAGAAAAATAAAATTTGATTGGTTAATTGATTAAATAAAATATTATAAAACAATTAAAACAAAAAAAAATAGAGAGAGTTAGAGGTGTATGGGCCTGTTTGGAGGTTTGAGGAAGAAATCTGAGGCCCATAACAAGCTGGCCTCGTTTGACCTTTTGAGATCCCCTATGCGCATGTTGACTGGACTCCATGGTGGACCATCAACCTGGATCACCAGATCTGGCCTTTGGCCATCTGGCTGTTGGAGATGTGGAGGCGCATGATGAGCTTCACGCTGGGAGACACATATAATCACCTGGAAAATAATAATAACAAAGAAGTGAAGGACCTGGGATTCGAACCCAGGTCCTGTTGGATGTTGCCAGCGCTTGCTTCCACTAGGCCATTGTGAGTGCGTTTGGGCGTGTATGGGAGCTTGCTTTGGATCCAGGAGGGTTATGTGATCACCCAGGAATCGTTTGAGATGCTTCTTGGCTTCTGAAATTGCCTCTAAGTATGAATTCGAACTCAAGCTTTTTCACACTTTTTTCAAGTTTTGTTTTGGTTGGTCTTGCAGCCTCTAGCCCTCAATTTCGTGTGCCTCTCTTGCTTATGTATGATACAAGGTATTAGGGTAACAAATATGGATGGAATCCCTCTAAATCAATGCCTCATGATTTGATTTGATTCATCCTTTAAAGCTTGCCAATTTTGTCAAATCTCCATCTTTTTGTACATGATATGCTTGATACGAATTTTGATGATGATCATGATGACAATAAAGACTTGAAACAACCAAAAAGATCTTAGGTAATTAAGGTTTGGATTTTATTTGATTTAATTTGATTTAAAATGAAATAATTCAATAAAAAATCAAATAAAAATAATAAAAATAAGATATGGGCTCATGGCTTAAGCTAGGACACGTGTGCAATGTGGCAAGTTCAAATCAAGTGGAAAAGAATGGGCCCATTTGACAAAATTTGAAGTTTTGGGGATAGTTGACTTTTGGCAATTTTGCAAAAATACCCAACATCAACCATGCATAACTTCTTCAATTTTGAACTTTTGGAAGTGTTCTTTCTACTTTTTAGAAAGCTTTAGATGTCCTCTAACCAACCCTTTTGGTCTCACCTCATTTTGATATTCCATTCTCAAGTTATAAGCTTTGGCAAAAAAGGTGTTTTTGTTGACTTTCAAAAATGATCTATAATGTCCAAATTTATAACTTCTTGTGAGTGCATTTTCTGATCTTGGGGTATGAATATGGATTGTAGGAAATTGCATCCTCTTAAAATGAGCTTTGGATGGGTCATTTATCATTAAGTATGAGAAAGTTATGCTTGGTCAAAGTTGAGTTGACTTTTCCTATAAAACCCTAATTTAGCAACTTTTGAATCTTGATGAATTTTGAGCAATCCTTGGTGAATCATGATCGAACCTTGATTAAATGATGAAATATACTTCAAAATTAGAATGTTGACAAAATATCTTGAGGTTTGACTGTTTGTAGGTCACAATTGACTTTTGCCCTAGCATAGTCGATTTTTGGGCCCTTTGAGCAATTGACTGAGCAAACTTCCTCTGCAAGGCTTAAAATTTGACATGGATGATCTTGAGAGCATATTAGGACATTGGAGAGCACTTGAGGTCATTTGGATTCAAGGATCCTGATGCAACACAAAACCCTAATTTGGGGTTGACTGCCTTAGGAGATGACTTGTCTGACCCACTCTTGAGTAACCTTGAGCCACTTGGAGATTTTTCTTGCAATGTCTTGAGAAATATGAGAGGGAAAATTTTGGGTTACAACACAAGGACTTTGGGAAATTTAATTTTGCGAACCAAAATGAAATAAAGATTTTATTAGTAGAATTCAAAATACAATTTCCTTTTAGGCGTTACAATTAAAAATTCTAAAAACTAAAAAATCAAGTTTCCCATGAATGCTTCCTCTTCGTGACGAGATAGACATTAAGGCTTCTTTCTTCATGAATCTGCTTTGTGAGCTCTAAAACCTTCTTCTCATGGGCATAGAACTGGTCCCTATAAGTATCACACTCCTTCTTCAACTGGATCCAAGACCTCTATAGTCTTCAAGATCAGTGGGCATATCAGGATGAAGAACCGTGTAGGGAATATCACTTCAGTAATGGGCTCCACAATCACTGGTAAGACGGATATGTAGGGCATCATAAGTTTCTGAGCGCGAGCTCGTACCCATTGGAGATAAGATTCCATAGGAATGGAATTCTTCGGCCCCAAAGTCTTGGCGTAAGATCTGTTTACCATGCCCCAAGCTCGTATGAACTTCTGGCGACACCCTTGAACATCATCCTCATAGTTAAACATAATTCCATGGATAAGTAACTCATGAGGACCATCCCTTTGAGCATAACCAAATTGTCGCAGAGCCAAACAAGGATTGTAAGTTATGTTTCCCCTAATTCCAAGTAGTGGGACATTAGGGAACTCCCCACAGCGGTCAATAATAGCAATATCTCCCATAACTCAGGAATACCAGAGAATATCCGTGTGAGAAAGGGACATTATCTTTTGCGACCAACCCAAACATTCTTCATTCTTCAGTACTGACTTAGGGAAGTGAGAAATAAAACACCTTGACAGCAATGGCATGCAGCACATAAGAACCCCTCTTCTCTTCATGGTACGAGTATGTAGAGCGTGCAAGATATCTCTGAGCAAAGTAGGCACGGGGTTGCAAGAGAGGAAGATCTTGATAGCATTCACATATATCAGAAATTCTGGATTAGGGAACAGTACTAACCCATAGATTAGAAGGGCCAATACCTCCTCAAAATCCTGAAAGTCCAAATCATCCCAAAACAGCTGGGCATTATCTATTAAGAACCTGGATAGAAAACCCTTGACTCCACTTCTTTTTTCCCAATTGGATATCACGTCGGCCCATTTCAGATGCAAAGCTGAGGCAATGACTTCTGGCTTAGGAACCTCTTCTAAACCTGTGAAAGGCACCTGGTCAAGAATGGGTATATTCAATAACTGAGAGAACTCTTCCATGGTAGGCACCAACTGATAGTCTGGAAAGGTGAAGCAGTGGTGCTTGGGATCAAAGAACTGAAAGAGTACACCCATCATCTTTTCATCAAAGCTTGAAGTAACCAGGTTGAGAAGTCGACCATGTCTCTTAATGAACGAAGAAGTTTCAGGAACCCTTGATACTAGCTCCTTAAGTTAGGGAGGTATTCTCACAAGGCTGATTCGAATAGTGTTTCTACGAGCAGAAGCATGATCTTCAAAATAGAACAAAGATAAATTCCCTTTGTCCTTGAAATGGTTAGTGTAATGAGAATCAACACTATATTATGATGCATGATGTTATGTTCAAATAGAGTAAATCACACACAAGCAAAGCACACAATAGACCTTAGGTTTAAAGGCTTGCATGAGGTTAAAGGTAGGTACCCTCTTAAAGTTTAGTTGGTTTCAAACTTGTCTTAGAAAAGTAACCGGGTTCTAAAGATTCTCAATATCACTTATCATCCTTTATCGGGTGTTGTTTCAGCTCAGGCAATATTTTCTTGCGGCCGAAATATCCCAAAAGTCTGATCTCAATGAGTGTAGCATCGAGTATCAACCAATCCTCAGCTTTATACCGAGGCCGGCTATCTCACTACTTTCTAATGTCCAAGTTTGTTCAACTAAGGTTCTAAAGTCTGTTAGTGCTTTAGGACACCACGCGGCGGCTCTGTATTCTCCTTGTTTCCATACGAAGGATACCGGTACCAACCAAAGTGTCACACCAACACAGCCATCGCTTAAACCATATTGATCTACGTCGTACAGTCTCCACGATCTATTGTTGTTTACCAAAAGAGTGTCCCCAGATCCGAGTGTAGGATCTTCAATAGTACCCAAGCAAAAACCTTTAAAGATAAAGCAGGCAAAGAAAACAAGAAAGAAATTTTAAAAATGACGTAGATCCTAAGGTAAACCCCACTTTATTAATCCTCCCCGGCAGAGTCGTCAGTTCTGTGATACGATGGAAGAACCGACTGTTAATACTAGTTTGCATTTTGTTTTCGCAAATGTCGCGGTAAGCAAGAGTCGCCACCGACTTCTATTTCATCCAACAAAGGAAAAGGAAAAAGAACAGAAAAAACCTTTTTTCGAGATATTTCTGAGTACGGGGGGTAGATTATAGAAAGGTAAGGTGTTAGCACCCTTTCTACCCGTGGTTTTCCATGGGCTCTTAGTTACTTGCTCATTTTTAAATTGCTTGTGTGTGCTTGCTTTGAAAAGTTTTGTTTACTTCGTGATAACCCTCGTGTCGGTCCTCAAGAGTGTGACGAAGTTGTTTTGAAAACTATTTTGAAAAGTGTTTGTGTGAAAAGTTTTATTTTGAGCAAGTACTTAAGATTTCTACCTACTCGAAAAAAGTTTGTTCGTTTTCGTTTCATTTAGACAGTGTTATCCTACTATTAAGGAGTAGGTATCTCCATCGTTGGATTTTTAAAGGGACATTCGAAGGGACGAAATGGTCTCTGAAGGCAACAAGTAAAGATACCTTAGCATTTCAAAGGGACTATCATCATAAGATCAGTTTGTAGGCAACTCGAGGGACAAATATGGACTATGATCTTTATGATGATTTTGAATCACGGGTCATTGCTAAGGTATCCCTACGTTCGAGGGACACGACCATTATTTCCGAGGCAACCAAATGGGGAAAACCTTAGGAGTGAGCATGTGCAAGTGTGTTTTTTTCGATTTAATTATCTTTGCATAATTAGGGTTATCTACCGTTTTAAATTGATTTATTTTGCCATTCAATCCTATTATCCATACATCTAGGCAGTTTATAATTGCGGAAAGTAAAGTGCGAGAAATTAAAACCCTGGCTATTACAAGGCCTTGGGGAGGAGGATTACATGATCAAAAAACTGGGGGAAATAATAAATGCGAAATAGTAAACCTAATTAACTATTACAAACTCGGAGCAATTACAATAATTAATAAAAATAAGGAAAAAACAATGCGTGAAAGTTAAGCCGGGAACAAATTAGAAGCCTAAGAAATCTAATTAATTAAAAAATATTTTTGTATTTTTTATTGAGAAAAATAGTTGCAATTTGCAAGTTAAACCTAATTTACTAATTAATTTTATTTAACAAAATAATCAATGTTGAAATAATTAAAATAATTAATTTTAAAAAATTAATTTTAATTATATAAAAAAACCTAATTCTATTTAATTTTAATTATGGAAAGAAAAAGTATTTAAGTTAACCTAATTTCTATTAAATTTTAATTACAAAAAAATGTTTAAGTTAACCTAATTAAACTAATTAATTAATGAAAATAAATATTTTATGAAAAAATTAACTAAACCTAATATTTTTTGTAATTTTCTGATTTTATGATTTAATTTAAAAAGGGATGATTTTATTGTGAAAGTAATTAAAATAATAAATTAAAAGAAAAACAAATAAAAAGAATAGAAAATTTAAAGAGATGAGCCTGGTGTTATAAGCAACCCAGGGGGTGTATTGCCAAATCTGTGATAGGCCCAAAAACTGGTGGCCCACAGTCTGGCGCCTGGTCTGTTGGGACTATCTTCTGAGCGTTCATGGTGGACCTGCATATGCTGAGCGTTGGATTTGTGATGGTGATGATCTAATGGAAGGATCTAGGGCGCGTGCCAGGTATTGGGAAGGTGAGACACACCAGATCTGCAATCAAATTGTTAGAAAATAAAAATGCCAAACCTGGGTCTCGAACCCAGGACCTCTGGTTCCCATACGTTCCTCCTTACCACCAGGCCAAGTTGTCATTCGTTGATATATATGACAAAATAATATTATAATGGAAACAATGTTTCATGCCTAAAACACGCGCGTGAATTCAAATGGACCAATGGAAGTCAGCCAGGCAATTGTCTCTTTCCTCAGGACTGTTGTTTTAGATGCTTATCTTTTACCTACAGACAAAATTGTCACTGAAGGTTATAGTGACAGTTTTTGTCCATGGCTACAAACCTGCAATAATTGAAAATGCAACACAAGCCAAATAAATGTAAACCAAAGGTACAGGACGGTTAGAAATCATGCCATGGGTTCAATGGTTCCCATGATCTGATCTAATTTCTCATGTATGCACGTAATCAAAATAAAAGAAATATGCCAAACCGTGATGGGTATGGAGCGTGATTCTTGATGCTTCAGAGCTCGGTAAGGGTTGGAAAAGCTTCCAGAGACGTCCAGGAATGTATTGCAATCTTTAAACTTCCTTGAGAGTGGCTGCAATTTGGGATTCCAATCAAGATTTTTTTACAAAAAGCACAATTTGTTCTTGGCCGTTTCACACGATTTTTCTTCCTCCTTATGCTTGGGATGTGTTATGTATATGTATCTCTTTGAATTAGGTTAACAAAAGAGCTCCAAATCCTTGCCAATTATTGAGATTTGATTCCATTCCAACCTTGCATTATTTCTTTCCAAATTAAGCTAAATCATTCCATTCTCACTCCAATAAACCATGGAACGATTTGATTCTATTTTGGCAGCATAAATGGATTGCATTTCATTCAAAATCAGATCAAAAACAAATCTTCCATATTTTATATCATTTATTTGATTTAATTTGATTTTTAAATGATTAAAATCAAAATAAATTAAATAAATAAAGTCAATAAAATATGGAAGAGTGTTTGGGTCATGGACATTGTTAGAGGTAAGATGCAATCATAAAAAATTAGGCCCATTTGCAAAAAAAAAATTGCAATTTTGGGCATTGTTGACTTTGGGCAAGTTTCTAAAAATGGCCAACTTTGACAATTAATATCTCTCTCAATTTTGACCATAAGATGGTGTTCTAGGACTTTTTAGAAAGCTTAGGATGTCCCCTAAGCAACCTCCTTGGTTTCATATCAATTGGATCTTCCATGTTCATGTAAGGAGCTTTGACCCAAAAGGTGTTTTTGTTGACTTTTTGGAATGACCTATAATGTCTGAATTTATATCTTTCCAGTAGTGCATTTCTTGAACTTTAGGACTAAAGATGAGTTGTAGGGAAATGAATTCTCTTAAAAATAAGCCTTGGGTGAGAAATTTCTGATAAAGTATGAGAAAGTTATGCTTGGTCAAATTTTGGTTGACTTTTTCCTGAGAAACCCTAATTTAGCAACTTTTGAGTTTTGATGAATTAGGGGCATTCCTTGGGGAATCATGATCAAACCTTGATCAAATGATGGGTATTACTTAAAAATGTTGATGTTGACCAAAAATATTGAAGTTTGACTGTATGTGGGCCCCAGTTGACTTTTGACCTAATACAATTGATTTTCAAGCATCTGAGCACTTGACTGGGCAAACTTCTTGTGCAAGGCATGAAACTTGGCATTAATGGTCTTGAGAACATATTAGGACTATAGAGAGCATATGATGCCCTTGGGACTCACCCTTCTTGATGAAAATGGAAACCCTAGTTGGAGGTTCATTGCTTTAGGAGAGAGTTTGCCTAGTCAACTCTTGGGCATCCTTGAGCAAGTTGAGTATCTTAATGAACATATATTGAGTAAAATGGGAGGGATAATTTTGGGGTACAACAACTATGACCTCCAATTACTGGCTTTGGATGGAAACAAAAGGTTACAACACCCAATTACTGGCTTTAGACAACACCAAAGAGGACTAATGGCATCCAATCATTGACCTTAGATGAAGGAAAATAAATAACTTTCTCCAAGAAGGCTGCCCCAATATGAGTCTTAAAAGAGATCTTTGGTCAACCAATTCAAAAAATAACTTGCACTGAACAACAAACCTTGAACTAAGTCACAACAGGATACAGAAGATACTTTCCCTTGATAGGATCACTGACCAAGTTTCTCAACTGTTTGAAATTCCTTTATGAGGAAAACTTGTTTTCAATTAAAATTATTCATTCAAAAATGGTAATTTTAATGCAACGCTCATGCAAAAGATTAAGATTAAAATCACTAACGGAAAGACATCATCAATGAAAGAGCTAAGATTCACTGCCTAAAACACAATGGTTTAAACATTTAAAGTAAAAGATGAACCAATGGATCACTGTTTAAAGCACACTAGTTTAAAGTAAAAGATAAAAGCAAAGGCACAATGCCAAGAGCAAAATATTAGTGGAAACTTGGGAGTCAGTTGATGCAACCTTGTTGTAGTATGCTTTCAAAAGTAACCTATATTGAATTAGGTCTTTCGATGGTTATAACATGGTCTGGTTCACGGTTTAGAAAAAAAAGATATAAGCTAAAAGTATATTTGTACTCAACCCATTCTTCTCACGATCTTCACTCCTACATTCAATTAAATCAACCTATGCATTCAGGTTCCAAGAGATTTCAGAATTCCAGCACTGGTATGATGATGATGGCTCATAAGCTAAGGGATTCTTGAAATGACAGTCACTTCTATCTTAGTGACTTCTCTTGATTTTTTATTATCCCTAACTTTTGCTTGAACTGCTTCATTTTGAATTTACAATCAGCGGGATGCCCAAATTTTGCCTAAGTCTCCTTAACAGGTTTTAACTTAGCAGGCTTTTCTTTGATTTTTTCGTTTCATTATACTTTTGGAAAGATAGTGAATGTCTGGCTTAATTATTACGGTGAACCTTACTTTGCTTTTGATTTGAAAGATAACTTCGACATTTCTTTGATGTGCGCGAAGGAAAGCTTGTAGTTGCAACCTTTAATGAAAGTGAAATTCTGTTATCAAATATGTAATGTCAAAGGAGATGTCACGACACGAATATCTGAGGAAAATGTAAAGTGAAACAATAATAAAAGCAGTAAAAACACAAAGGATTGTTAACCCAGCTTAGTGTATAACAACACCTACTCTGGGGGCTACCAAGCCAGGGACAAGTCCACTAAATAGTATGAATTCATAGACCCTTAGTAAACAACCAGCTTACGATCTAATCACTTAATCACTACCCGTGCTATACTTCTACCTAAGACACACTTAGGTATGAGGCCCTCCTCAAATCCCTTCAATCACTAACAATGAAGAACAACAAAATTATTAAGTTTTAAAGACTTCAATCATTCAATATTTAAAAGCTTATGAATGATGTACAATTAACAACTCAAATTACAACTCAAGTATTAAACCAATACTTAGAGTTTATTATAATTAAAAAGTCTTAGACTTCTAAAACAGAAAGAATATATTCTTCTTCAAAAGTTGTAGTTTTTTGAATGAAGAAGCAAGTCCTTATAAAGGCGCGGCAGTGGGCTTGGGCTGAAAACCAAATATTCCAATCTTTTGAATATTTCCATGAAAACATGTCAAGATATAATCCATAAGGATAATTCAAATAGAAAAATGTTCCTACATATTTTTCGCAAGCTATGAGTCACAAATCTTGAATAATGGCGCGCATAAAAACAGGAAACATAAAACTTAAACAGATATGTAGTTGTGTTCAGCTTAGGAGGCAGATGTCAAAACATCTGCTTAGAAATCATTCAAAACAGTTTGCTTCAAATGTCAAGACATTTAGCAAAACAATATCAACTCATTGTTTTACCAAAATTGCTGCCAACAAACACTTATAAACTCCCCCCTTTGGCAAATTTTGGATAAAACATTATTTGAGCACATTATTAGAACATTATCAGAGCAGCAACATAAGCAAAGCAAGTAAAACAAAAACTCAGTTAGAAGTTAGCTATTAGCAAAGGAAGATGTCATAACATCTTCTGAAACATGAGGCTCCCCCTCAAGTATTAAGCCCCCCCTCAGTCAGTTGTCAGTATGTCAGAGGTCAGTCAGTTTCTCTCCCCCTTTTTAGTCATAATATGCCAAATAAAAGGATGCATTCAAGAGAGTATCAGTAATATAGGTAAAAACCATATAATCCAAAATTCAAGCATATACAAGTGCCAAAAATAAACAAAGGGGTCAAACAAATAAAGAGCAAATAGTTTAATTATCTTCAGGACCAGTAGACTTGGCAGAGCCAGAACTTGCTTCCTCACTAGAATCTCCTTCTTCAGAGCTCACTCTATCATCAAAGTTGTTATCCTTCTGCAGCTCCTTGATCATATTTTCAAATTTTAGCTTTCTTGCTGAGCTAACTCTGGTCACATCATCAAGTTCTTTGCAGGCTTCCCTTAATTCAATGGTCATGTCATCCTTGGTTGAGGTCTTGTTTCAGTAGATGCAAATGTCAAAACAATGTATGGGACATGTTTTCCTGAAAACAACTTGAAATGAAGGGCCAAAGCAGACTCCCTCTTGCACACTACATCATTACCACTCAGAATTCCAGGATGTTGATTAAGAATAATTCCATAAATAAGGGATGGAAAGGAAATAGGCATCTTGATGGCACATGTTCTTGCATGCTTAATAGTCTGATAAAAAATGTAAGTACCATAATCAAACAGTTTCTTGTTTCCAAAAGCATAAATAAACTTTCCTAAGCCAATAGTGATGGTTGAGGTATGATTGGTAGGTACCCAGTTAGAAGCTCCAATTCTATGCAAGATAGCATATTTCACACTTAGCTTGCTAACAGGAAGCTTATTCTTCATGGGCCACTCACTCACTTGGTTAGCAGTGATGACTTTACACACTTGATTATCAGTTACTTCCAGCTCATAATAATCATCTTCAGACCTATCCAGAAATCTATTGATGATAGCAGGGGAAAATTCTAAACACCTACCTCTAACAAACACCTTTCTATACTCCTTACTTTTATTATTAGCACAGTCAATAGGAATATTAACAATAAATTCCTTAACAAGAGTCTCATAGCATTTTGCAAACTTAGTAACAGTTTTCATCAATCCAGCAGAAGATATCAGCTCCATAATTTCTTTGCATTCCAGAGCACCAACTCCCAATTCTCTTTCAAGGGAAATTCTTCTTTGAAACACATATTTCCACTTTTCAGCATTCCCAACAGAACGAAAGGAAATGTTGTCAAGAGGAGCATCAGGAACCCTAACAGAGAGCTTATTGCTTGCATACTTTTTCACAGGAGAGATGTCCTAGACATCTTCCTCGACATCATAATCAGAGTTATCCTCTTCTACCAATTCAGCTTTCTTCTTACCTTTGGATCTCTTTACAGCATCATCATCATCATCATCTATGGAGCTATCAGGTCTAGCTTTTATTTTGTTAGAGGGAGGAACCACTTTACTTTCGGGCTTTGGGGGACCATACATAGTTTTCTTCTTGAAGGTCTTGGTAGGGGTGTGATATTCACAATCTTCACTTTCCTGGATTTGAGCCTTTTAGCAATTCCAGGCACCACATTAGAAATGAGCTCATTGTCAGACAACTCATCAACATTAACCACATCATCATCATTTTGACCTTCTGCAACTTTGGAGTCAGCAGTATCTTCCTTAGCAGTGGAGTTCTTCTCAACATGTTGTTTAACATTAGCTTCCACTTATTTTAGAGAAGAAGTAGCAAGCTTGTCAAGTTTGCTTTCAGTAGCATCTTTCTTGAAGATGGATGATTCAACAACACTTTTAGGGTTATTTCCTTTGTCAGCCGAAGCAGGCATACAAGCAAGAGGAGTAGAAATCCCAGACATAGGAAAACCTTCACTTAACACTCTATCTACTAGCCTTCTAATGCTTCTAACAACATTAACAATCTCTTCTTATGTCCTATCATCAGTAGTAGTAGATGTATTACCTTTATCGTCTTTGGATTTCTTTGCAGGTGTCGATCTGGGTTTCTTGACCTTCTTCTCAAGAGGTGGGATAGTTGTTAGAGGAGTAACGTCGAGTACTCTATCAAGGGAGAGTTTCTCAGGGTGGTTGACAGATTTTGAGGGAGACGATGTATGATGTTGAGACATCTTTGAAGATTTTTGAGCAAAGAGATGAAGAATGACAAGGGTTCTTTTTCTGTAAAGGAGAATGAAGAGTTTTTGAAAGTAGAAAGATGTGCTTTCGTAGCATGTGGCAAAAACATTGAGACAGTCTTGTAATGATTGCTTTCGAAATTTGATTTGTGGGAAACATAAATAATATAATATCACTTTAATGATATTCCCACAGGCACTTAATTGCTACAAACCCTCATATAAGCAACAATATGATTTTCATCCAAAGCCTTTAGTGAAAATGTCATCCACTTGCAATTCAGTGGCTACATTTTCTAAGGCAACAATCTTTTCTTCAACAAGCTCTCTTATGAAGTGATAACGAATATCAATGTGTTTGGTCCTGCTGTGTTGAATAGGATTTTTTGACATGTTTATGGCACATAGATTTTCATAGAATAATGTCATGACATCTTGTTTGACATTATATTATGTTAACATTTGTTTCATCCAAACCAATTGAGAACAACTACTTCCTACATCAATTTACTCAACCTCAGCAGTGGACAGATACACACAGTTTTTCTTATTACTGAACCAAGATATGAGATTATTTCCCAGAAAGAAGCATCCTCATGATGTACTTTTTCTATCATCAGCACTTCCTGCCCAATCAGCATCACAATAACCAATTAAAGCAGAACTGGATCCATGAGAGTATAGCATACCATAGTCACTTGTCCTATTCACATATTTAAGAATTCTCTTTACATGGTTGGCATGGATAACTTTAGGATCAACTTGATATCTAGCACACACCCCTACAACAAAGGCAATGTTAGGTCTTCTAGTTGTGAGATATAGAAGACTGCCTATCATACTTCTGTAAAGACTTTGATCCATACTTAATCCTTTTTCATCTTTAGACAACTTCAGATGTGTGGGAGAAGGAGTTCTTTTGTGACTGGCATTTTCCATCCCAAATTTATTTACTATATTCTTATCATACTTTCCCTGAGATAAAAATATGGAATCTTCCATTTGTTTAACTTGCAAACCAAGAAAGTAGGTTAATTCACCAACGAGGCTCATCTCAAATTCTGACTGCATTTGCTTGACAAAATATTGAACCATCTCATTTAACATCCCACCAAACACAATATCATCAATATAAATCTGTGCAATCATGATCTTCCCTTCTTTTTCCTTGACAAAAAGAGTTTTGTCTATGCCACCTTTCCTATATCCATTCTCATCAAGAAATTCTATCAATCTCTCATACCAAGCTCTTGGAGCCTGCTTTAATCCATACATAGCTTTCTTTATTTTGTACACATGTTTAGGAAAACTTGAATCAACAAATCCCTTAGGTTGTTCCAACTAAACTTCTTCATTTAGATAGCCATTTAAGAAGGCATTCTTTACATCCATTTGAAACAATTTAAATTTTAGTATGCATGCAACTCCCAAGAGTAGTATGATTGATTCAAGTCTGGAAACAAGAGCAAAGGTTTCATCAAAATCAACTCCTTCAATTTGAGTGTATCCTTTTGCAACTAACCTTTCCTTATTTCTAGTGACCACCCTTTTTTCATCAGATTTATTCTTGTACACCCATTTAGTGGCAATCACATTTGTCCCTTCAGGTCTTGGAACTAGATCCCAAACTTCATTTTTGCTGAATTGTTCTTGCTCTTCCTGCATAGAATTAATCTAGAACTCATCAGTTAGGTCCTCTTTGACATTCTTAGGCTCAATTTTTGACACAAAGCAAGAGTTTGATATCCCTTCTCTTGATCTGGTAGTAACTCATTTATTTATATCTCCTATAATAAGCTCCTTAGGATGATCTTTTTGAGTTTTAATTGAAGGCCCTTTATTGAGATGACTGGGATTAGGGTCTTATTGAGGGAGATTAGAATCAATACTTCTGTCATTGGATTCTGTTAGAATATCAGATAAAGATGTTCCAACATCTTCTAAGACATCTTCTTCATCATTCCATCTTTTATCATCAATAATAACATTTATGGGTTCCATCATAACCTTGGTTCTGGAGTTAAAGACTCTGTAATCTCTTCTATTTGAAGATTATCCTATGAATATTCCTTCATCACTCTTGGGATCCATCTTCCTCCTTTGTTCATGATCAACTAAGATGTAACATTTACTTCCAAAAACATGAAAGTATTTGACAGTTGGTTTTCTTCCCCTCCTAATTTCATATAAGGTGGCTGAAGTTCCTTTTCTTAGATTGACTCTATTAATGATATAGCACGGAGTATTCATAACTTCAGCTCAAAAGTGGTAGGGTAACTTCTTAGCATGAATCATTGCTCTGGCAGATTCTTGAAGGATTCTGTTTTTACGTTCCACAATCCCATTTTGGTGAGGAGTAATGGGAGAAGAGAATTCATGATTCATTCCTTCAAAAGAGAAAAATTCAACAAGTTTATTGTTCTCAAATTCCTTTCCATAATCACTTTTGATTCTGATGACATGACTATCTTTTTCCCTTTGAAGTTTTTGACAGATATCTTTAAATACTTTAAAAGTTTCTGACTTTTCTCTAATAAAACTTATCCATGTGTACCTAGAGAAATCATCTACAAAAACATAGGCATAATTCGTTCCACCAAAACTTTTAACCTACATAGGTCCCATCAAGTCCATGTGAAGAAGTTCCAAAACTTTTGATGTAGTAAGATGTTGGATCTTCTGATGTGACATCTTAGTTTTCTTTCCAATCTGGAAGTCACCACATACTCTTCCGTCTTCTATCTTGAGCTTAGAAATCCCTTTCACGGCTTCTTTAGATATAATTCTTTTCATTCCTTTCAGATGCAAGTGTCTCAATTTTTGATGCCATAGTTTCTTCATTTTCTTTGGCTAAAACACATGTTGAGGAGAAGTTCAATTATTGGAGAATCCATAAATAACAGTTGTCTTTAGATCTGATTCCTTTCATAATAACTTCATTCTTTTCATTGCAACCAAGACATTCTTCCTTGGTGAAGTTAACTTTGAATCCTTGATCACACAATTGGCTTATACTTATCAGGTTAGCCGTTAACCCTTTAACAAGTAAGACATCATCAAGCTTAGGGACTCTTGAACATTTTAGCTTTCCAACTCCTTTGATTTCACCTTTGGCTCCATCACCAAAAGTCACATAACTGGTGGAATGAGATTTAATATCTACCAACAGATTCTTGACACCTGTCATGTGTCTAGTACAACAACTGTCAAAGTACTAGTCATCTTTGGTGGATACTCTGCGAGAGGTATGAGCTATGAAACTAGCAACATTAGACTTGGGAACCCATTGTTTCTTCTTTTTGTTATTTTGGTGGATCTTATCAGTTTTGGTAAGAGGAGTGGTTTTAGGATACCCATACAACTTGAAACTGAAAGGTCTTATATGACCAAGCCTTCCATAGTGATGACATCTCCAAGCCTGGGATTTCTCTTTGATGTGATTAACCTTTTTCTTGCCATGATGTTTTCCGTGATGTCTAGACATTTGATTAGACATCTTTGGTTTAGACTTGGCATGAGTGGAATCTAATGAAGGTTCTTCTGAATTTGGTTCCTTTTTCTCATTAAACCCTAGGCCACTCTTGTCTCTTGTCACTCTTCCTGCTTGAAGAATTTCATCTAATGTGTCAGACCCATTATTCAGCATCTTTAGAGATTTGACCATTCTATCAAGATTTGAATTCAGAGAAGTCATTTCACTTTCTAGATTATAAATAGTTTTCAGATGCTCTTCCATTTCTGCCTTCAACTGAGTTATGAGGACTTTTTGTTTCTCCCCTTCTTGGCACACTTATGCACTTCTAAGGCATAATTCTTTGTATGAAGAAGCTAACTCATCAAAGGTTAGTTCCCCATCACTAGACTCTTCATCAGAGACATATTTTCCTATCAATGCTTTAACATGCTTTGCAGATTCTTCAAGATCACTCTCTGAGTCCTCTTCAGACCAAGTAACAGATAGATTCTTCTTCTGTTTCTTAAGATATGTAGGACATTCAGCTCCAATGTGACCAAAGCCTTCACATTTATGACATTGTATTCCCTTCCCTTGAGTGGATTTTTCTTCAGCCCTTTTTCTTCCAAACTCATTTGACTTATGGATGTCAGATGAGATGTCCTTGACATTTGATTTTGGGTTGTTATCCATTATTTTTATCACTTTCTTAAACTATCTTCCAAGCATAACTAAGGCATTTGATATTCCTCCATCCAGATCACAATCCTCCTCTTCATCTTCAGCATTTGATACAAAGGCTATGCTTTTGTTCTTCTTTTCAGATATTTCATTGATGCTTAATTCAAATGTTAAAAGGGATCCAATAAGTTCATCTACTTTCATTTTGTCAATATCTTGAGCTTCTTCTATAGCAGTCACTTTCATATCAAATCTCTTGGAAGAGACCTGAGCATCTTTCTCACCAATTTGTCTTCAGGTATTTTCTCTCCTAAAGCACTGGATGCATTAGCAATCTCAAGAATATTAATATGGAAGTCATTAATAATTTCATCATCCTTCATTATCAAATTCTCAAATTTTGTGGTGAGTAACTGAAGTCTTGACATCTTAACTTTGGATGTGCTTTCATGAGTAGATTGGAGAACTCCCCATGCATCTTTAGCTACTTCATATGTGTTCACTAATCTGAAAATGTTCTTGTCAATTCCATTGGATATAGAATTCAAGGATATAGAATTTCCAAGAGAAATTTTATCTCCTTCTTTAGACTAATCTTATTCTGGTTTTAACTTAGAAGTAGGTTCTCCATTTTCTCCCAATTTGATAGGGTGTTTCCATCCTTTTAAGACAACTTTCCAAGTTCTACTGTCCAGAGACTTTAAAAAGGCCACCATATATGGTTTCCAATAGTCATAATTACTTCCATCAAGAATGGGTGTTCTGTTCATAAATCCTCCTTCCTTGTCCATAGTACCAGAAAGTATCTTCTTTGGATCTCACCCAGATATAGAGCAGGATGTATGCTCTGATACCAAGTGAAATTCTGGTATCAAATATATGATGTCGAAGGAGATGTCACGACACAAATATCTGAGGATAATGTAAAGTGTAACAATAATAAAAGTAATAAAAACACAAAGAATTATTAACCCAGTTCAATGTATAACAACACCTACTCTGGAGGCTACCAAGCCAGGGACAAGTCCCCTAAATAATATCAATTCATAGATCCTCAGTAAACAACCAGTTTACAATCTAATCACTTAATCACTACCTGTGATATACTTCTACCTAAGACACACCTAGGTATGAGTCCCTCCTTAACTCCCTTCAATCACTAACAGTGAAGAACAACTAAATTATTAAGTTTTAAAGACTTCAATCATTCAATACTTAAAAGCTTGTGAATGATGCACAATTAACAACTCAAATTACAACTCAAGTATTAAACCAATACTTAGAGTGTATTACAATTAAAAAGGCTTAGACTTATAAAATAGAAAGAATATATTCTTCTTCAAAAGTTGTTGTTTTTTGAATAAGGAAGCAAGTCCTTATAAAGGCGCAACAATGGGTTTGGGCTGAAAAAACAAATATTCTAATCTTTTGAATATTTCCATGAAAACATGCCAAGATATAATCCATAAGAATAATTCAAATAGGATAATATTCCTCCATATTTTTCGCAAGCTATGAGTCACAAATCCTGAATAATGGCGCACATAGAAACAGAAAACTTAAACAGATATGTAGTTGCGTTCAGCTCAGGCGGCAGATGTCAAGACATCTGCTTTGACATCATTCAAAACAGTTTGCTTCAAATGTCAAGACATTTAGAAAAACATTATCAAGTCATTATTTTACCAAAATTGCTTCCAACAAACACTTACAAATACTTATTAGGGTGAGGCACTTTACATGGTGGTGCATGTTCTTAATCTCACTCCTACGGCTGCTTTGAACAATGAAGTTCCCGATAAAATTTGATTTGAAAAGAATGTCAAATATGATCATTTTAGAGTCTTTGGTTGTAATGATTTTTTTCATATTCCAAAGAATGAAAGATCAAAGGTGGATGTGAAGTCAAAATAATGTATATTCATCGGCTATGAAAAAGATGAGTTTGGTTAAATGTTGTATGATCCTGTAGGGAACTAGCTTATCCAAAGTCGCGATGTAGTATTCATGGAAGACCAAACAATTGCAGACATTGATAAGGTAGAAAATATTACACCCAAGAAAGATATATTTGTCTAATATTGATCTAGTTGGATTACCTAATCATAATCTAGATGTTATTGGTGGTGATGATCAGAATAGTGAGCCATATGATCATGTTGATGATCAACAAATTGAAGATGAGGTGAATATTCTAACTAATGATGATAAAAGAGAGAATGATATGTCACAAGATGATAATTTTGGTGAAGCTCCAGAATCATCTCAAGTTCAACTTACAAGGTCTAACAGACATAGACAACCTTCTATAAGGTATAATTCTGATGAGTATGTGATCTTAACTGATGAGGGTGAATCTGAGTATTTTCAAGAGGTCGTGGAAAGTGATGAAAATAAAAAGTGGTTAGATGAATGCATGATGAGATGAAATAATTGAATGATAATCACACTTAAGATTTAGTGAAGTTGCCTAAAGGCAAAAAGGCTTTGGAAAATAGGTGGATTTATAAATTTAAACATGAGAGTAACTCTAAGGGTTTGTTTGGCAATAAGAAGAAATTTAAAAGAGAGAAATAGATGAGAGAGAGTGAGAGAAGAGAGAAAGAGATGAGAAATAAGATAGATTTGAGGTATTGATTGGTTTAAGAGAAAGATTAAAGAAATAAAAGAGAGAGAAGTGTAGATTTTTTTAAAATACCATAAAACCCATATGATACAATTTTGGCTTAATTGCAATTTTTGTTCCCCTATTTTACTTCTTTTTTTCTTTCGGTTTTAGTCTTTCCATTTTAAAATTTGAGATTTTAGCCTTTTTTTAAGACTTTTGCATGATTTTAGTCTCTCTCCCAATTTGAAATTATTTTTTAATGACATAACACTGAAAATGATGATGTGTCATTGCCATATTTATCAAATCTAATCCTAATAATTTAAAATTATTATTTATTTTATTAATAATATAAATTATTCTATTTAAATAAATAAATAAAAAATTCATTATGTTTAACTTAATTCATCATCTCCAATCAGATTATTCATCATCTTCAACAAACTCAAAACCTAAAAAAAAAATTAAATATCCTAAAACCCAAAATAAATTCTTCATCCATATCAAGAAATTAAAAATTAAAAATACTCTCCAAAAAGGCATTTCAAAAACACTTTTAATAAGTAAAAACATTTCATGAGCATGTTTCCATCTTCTCATTTTTCATTATCCGGCTTTCTTTATCAATTTCTATGTCTCTTGCTTAATCTTTTCTCCTTTTTTAAATGTGGTTGTAACCTAACAAATCAATCTCTTTTCTTCACATTTCCTTTGTAATAAGCTTATCTCATTCACAATATTCCAAATCAGGTAGTTATATTTCAAGATTTGTTAAACCACTATGGATTTCTCAATTCCAACCTTTTATAATCCACCATGTTAATTTTTATTCCTTTAATTTAGAGATTATGGTTTCATTTTCTTTCAATTTAAAAAAAAAATAATCATTTTGGTTTTTGGTGAGTATAAGTGGTACGTTGAAAGGAGTAATGATCCCAGAAATCTATGGATGTTCTTTTTGGGAACATCTCTTGTAAGCCTTTTGAGTCTTTGGGTTCCTCTATTATTGGCTTCATGCTGAATGAGTCATAAGATGCTGAATAAGTCTATAATTTTTTAACAAAATTAATTCAATTTTTTTGTTTAATTTCAATTAATTTGATTACTTTTATTTTAATTATTTTTAATTAAATTAAAAAGAAACTGTAAACTTGAATATAAATATTTATAAAAACTGGATATAATATATTTTAATTTTTTAAGATGCAAGAAGTTTTACTAATCCTATTTAAATTAGAATTGCAACGTGAAAAAATTCCTACGCACAGTTTCAGTAACACATTGAGTAGTTTTAATATTCATGCACATTGAAAGGTAATAAGAGGCAACTTCATTTCTTTGCTAATTTCTTCGCAGTATAGGAAGAACTTGAAAATGGGTGGGGTCCACGTGAACTTCTTCTCTCTCCACTAACTCCTCGATACACCAAGCAGAAGAAATAACATATACATCTCGCTTACTTCTCTTTCTCTGCTACTTTTATCGTTTTTATTTCTCCTATTTCAAATGGATCCTAAGTCTCCATGATATAGATTGAGATTAGTGATGAAAGGTTTCTATTAAAGAAAAAAATATTGATTTTAATGAAATTTTCTCACATGTTATAAAGATGTCATCAATCAAAACTATGTTGAGTTTAAATGTTAGTTTTGATTTAAAGGTTGAGTAAATAGATGTGAAAATGAATTTCTTTTTTGGTGATTTGAAAGAAGAGATCTACATAAAACAATATGATGGTTTTCAAGTTAAAGGAAAAGAAGATCATGTGTGTAAATTGGAAAATAATTTATATGGATTGAAGCAAGCTACAAGGCAATGGTACAGGAAGTTTGAGTTTGTTATGTGTGATCAAGGACACTAGAAAACTGCTTCATATCATTGCGTCTTTGTTAGAAAATTTTCTAACGATAACTTCATTATTTTGTTGGTATATGTTGATGATATGCTTATTGTAGGGGAAAATATTTTTAACATTAATATGTTAAAGAAGCAGTTGGGGCGAGTCACATGCCTTGAAAGACACGGGAGCAACCAAACAGTTTCTTGGCATTAGAATCATGTGTGACATAAAGGAGAAGAAACTTTGGATGTCACAAAAACATTATATCGAAAGAGTTCTACAAAGATTCCAAATGGAAAGTTTTAAGGTGATAAGCACTCCTCTTGATACTCATTTCAAGTTGAGTTCTAATCAAAGTCCTTCAAGTGAAGATGCAACGTTTAATATGAAATGTGTTTCTTATGCGTCTGTTGTGGGTATTTTGATGTATGAAATGGTGTGCACAAGATCGGATATATCATAAGTTGTTGATACAGTCAGTAGATTTTTGTCAAATATAGGTAGAGAGCATTGGAATACCGTAAAATGAATTTTAACGTATCTTCACGGTATTATTTGTATGATGTATTGCTTTGAAGGAGATAAGTCTACTCTAATGACATACTCGAACTCTGATATGGTTGGAGATATTGATTCCAGAAAGTCCATTTTAGGCTACATGATTAAATTTGCAGGGGAAGTTGTGGCTTGGCAGTCCAGATTGCAAAAGTGTGTAGCATTGTATACTACAGAGGTTGATTTCATTGACATTATCGAAGCATGTAAAGAGTTACAGTGGTTGAAGAAATTTTTGCCGGAGTTTGATTTTGTTCCAGACAAATATGATTTATTTGTTGATAGTCAAAGCCTTATTCATCTTGGTAAAAATTCAACTTTTTATAATATGTTCAAACACATTGATGTGAGATATCATTGAATATGTGATGTTTTGAATGCTAACTTGTTGGAGTTAGATAAAGTTCATATAAATGATAATGATTCTGACACGATGACTAAAGTATTATCAAGACTGAAGTTTGAAGCTTGTTGTGATATCACCAGTTTGACAATTTCCTCCACATAGTTGTGAGGGAGACAATTGTCGGGTTTGAGCTCCCTTCCTTCGTGGAGAAAGACCCAAATATAAATAGTTCATTTGTTTTACTTATTTAAGTGAAAAATATCAATTTAGGATCGAGAGAGATAGAGAGAAAATAAGGATTTTAAAGAGAGAAAAGAGGAGATAAACTCATTTTCGTTTTTCTGTAATCAGTCTCATTAAATCAACGATCCCGAATTCGTTAGTTGTCGGATCGAGCTCAAATTTGAAGGAAAGATTTGTAATATATGTATATAACTTTTGACCATTAAGATCTTCAAAACAATATTTGAGTTGAGAGATATTTGCTTCACAGTGAAATTGCAGATTTGATTAATTTTTCAATTTTTTTATTATTATTTGTAAGTTAGTTATTTTTGTGATTTGCAGTTGTTATCACTAGTTTGTGAATCACTTTCAGACTCTTTTATACCATTAATTGAATATAGTGAACTTATTTTTTTGATTTAGACGACTTGTGATTTTTAATCTCATATAATTTTCTGTATTAAAATAATATTCTTTTGTGTCTTTATTTAGCTGATTTATTATCTTATATTTATTATTAATCCTTAAAATATATCTATTATTCATTCTCAATATGTTTACAAGTATGAAAAGTTTTGTTAGAAGACTACTACTCCAAACTCAGAGAGTCTTTCATTCTTACGAAAGATGATCCTAAAGTGGCTAAGAATCTAAGACTTACAACACGTAAGTGGAAAATGAAGTTTGTCAAAAGATAAACATGATCTAGATGTTTTCTAAAATGGTCTAAGAATCAAAAGACAACCAAGTTTCATGAAACTACACGGCGCATTACGAGTGCAGGAATATAAGTGCACAATTGTCAAAGCATACAAATGAATTTAGTTGCTAATGTAGATTGTAAAATAAAATCATATGAAAATGTTACATACCTGAATAACATATTTTCCATATTTATCATGTGCTAAAGTATAGACACATTGTATGATTTCATCCACTATAATTTCTTGAGTATTTAGATCATCACAATGTTCTAAAACCCTCTGTTAGGATTCGTGTGAATTTTTAATTGTCAAATCAACGATTTCGCTCTAATTATAAAAATAAAAAAATTGAGACATAATTTTTGAACACGTCATTTTTAAATAAAAAAATACAATCCATATTGTTGATTTTTAAAATAAAAAAAACTGAGGGTAAAATGATTTAGTGTGTACACTTTGAATTTTAATAGCCATTTAAAGTGATTTTTTTTTTTAATATTTTATTTTTAATTTAAAATTTAATCACTTTTCACTTTTGTAGTCTTAAACAAGAGAGTCAACAAGAGAGTCTTAAACAAGAGAACCAACAAGAGAGTCCTAAACAATGAGAGTCAACGAGGTATATCATCCTCAATATAAAGATGATATGTATTTTTCGTTTCTTCTTCAGTGATCTAAAATATTTTCTTTCACTTATTCTTCAGTGATCCAGTACATCATGTTGAAAATAATTTATATTTTAGAAATATCTAGGAATATCTTTTTATATCTTTATTAGAGGGTATTTTAGTATTTTATTATACCATAACTTTGTGTATAAATAGCCTAGTAGTAGGTAGGTCAATGTAATTCATTTTCCTTATTTCGTAGCCGTAAATATATTCCTTTTGTCTTTCATCTCTCCTTTGTGCACCAACAATTGATATCAGAGCTCTGATTCGAAATTCACGGGAAAACACGAGAAACACGAGTGAACAGTGA